>JBBDGP010000187.1:7760625-9235000 GCA_037952835.1 Lithobates septentrionalis
GGGAAAAAGCATGCAAATCCACATACAAAGCCACTTGCTGCTCAACCCTGTGGGAACTGGCTGTTAAACTGACACACCGTTGGTATCTCACTCCCGAGAGAATAGCCAAAATAAACATGAACCTTGATGACTCCTGCTGGAGGCAATGTGGACAGAAAGGAGACATGTTACACATTTTCTGGAACTGCCCTAAACTGACACAATATTGGTCCTCAATATTCCGCTTACTTTCTGATATAATACAACTCACAATACCCATGAAACCCTACCTAGCACTGTTATCCCTAGAAATAGAGCATTACCCTAACCCAATGAGAAATATAATACTTCATGTCCTTTTATCTGCAAGACTCAGTACTACTAGAAAATGGAAAGACCCAGAACCACCCACAGTAAGCGAAGTGGTGCAAACAACCCACATTCACATTTCGCATGAAACCATACTAGCACTACGACACAAAAGCAAATCACATTATCATAAAATGTGGCAACCATGAATTAGCTGGACTAGTTCCCCAGGACATTTTGAATCCATCAGTCCTCAACCCTGATAGATAGCTCTTACACGGTTTCTCATTAACAGTTCCATGTTAAGTAAAGTTCAAAATAGTTGAGTTGAATTGGAAAACACTCCCATAATGTATGACCCCAGAGGAGAGGGGGGTGTGCCTACACGGGCACAGCATAGCGCCAGTCAGGGTGCGCTGGTGGGCAAATACCTCCTCCTCCTCCCTCAATACATCTTTACATTCGGATGCTCACCACTAACATCCAACACTTACGGGAATTGAGTTTTGTTTTTCTACTTACTAATGTACTATAACTATGATTGTATCTGTATGAAACGTAAAACAAGAAATGACTATCGTCCACTGTGTTTGTTTGTATGCATACCTCTAACATGATTTTTGCATAACTTTGTATTGTACGAAATCTTTCAATAAAAATGTATTGAGTAAAAAAAAAGAGCCTTCTTATTTCTTCATGCATGTGTTAACACACACCCTTGTGCTCCCCCATTAAGTGCGTGTTTACCTGAGAGTATGTGACCTCACACTTAAACTTGGTCAAAACCAGCTCCTATAGTGCTTATATCATTAAAACTCTGTGCTTTTATTTATAAAAAGTAAACAACTTACACTTGCTGGGTGCACCAGTGCACCTACTATATACAGCTTAAGATTCTTCATGCATAGAAATGTCAATACATTGCAAGCAGAGTGTGGGGAAGAAGTCCACACCACCTAGTGGATGAAAAACATCAGTGCGTTTGCTCCAGCAAACCTCTGCCTCCACCTGCACCCGATGCCGTTCTCCACGAATCATCCCACTGGCTTCCCATAGCTGCTCCAGCCACCTCGCTCAGTGAGGGAGTGTGAGGGACCTGCCGCAGGATTTGCAATGAGCATGGTTCACACCAGCCACCCCTTGATGATTGCCCCAGCCCTTGCTACCCTTCACAAGCCGATCAGCCAAGGGGGAGAGAATCAGGCGATCCACGACTCATCTCGTTCATGTAAACCGAGGCTCACACTGAAGTGCTTAAGGCTCCCACGCCGCCGCCACTTTCTGCCTGTGACTCACCGGAACATCAATCCAAGAGGAATACCTGCTGCAGTAAATACAGAGGATAGATGACAAAACTGTATCTAGGTACCTGCAGGCATACCCTTGGCTGGGAGGTGAGTCCAGCACATCACCAGTGAACATCCAGAGATTCTCACTGAGAGGGCCCTGCATCTCGCGGTGTTACACCCCACCCACACAACCGTGAGTAGCACCATACAACACTTCTCTAACGGAGACCCATACTACCAAGGGAGTCATGAGAATTGATCATATAGAGATCCAGTGTTAGGAAGCTCTCTAGTTTCCGTCCCCATGGCATCCTTGGCAGGCAATACAAACGCACCTCCAGTCACGAGGTCCAGAACCACCCAACAGGGTGGGGATAGACAGTAGACGGTCCCTTTAGCAGAGACTCTTTTAAACAGACTCACCAACAGAACCTAGACTTTAGCGGGGAGGAGCAGACCATTGGGGATGTCGACGGACCTGATGTGTCCTTCAACATCGTCAACCTTTCTTCCCACATTTTGACTGACAGTGAAGCCTGTATACTCCAAAAAGGCCTTGGATTCTGCCCGAATGAAAACATGGATAGGTTTGAAGTTGTTAAAGATCTAGAAATGTTTGCCCGCAAACTTATGTTAAAGAATATGTATCAAAAACCCCAGGGATTTATTGACCTAACACCCCAAGAAAATCAAGCTATCGATCAGTTGGTGTCGCTCCTGGAGGAGAGCGACACAACTGACCTCATTGATCGCATCGATTTGCCCATGGTGTTATCCCTGCCCTTGGACACCAAGGATAGGCTGGCACAGGAGCAAAAACAAGGGTCCAAACTTAAGAAAAAGTCAGTACAGTTTCCATCCCCCAGCTCCAACCCCAATATTTCAACATTCTTGAAACTGGTCTATAGGGAGATCAACAAGCTGTGTATTCGTTCCCCCAAAACTACAAATTTCATGGCAGACAGACATGCACTAAAGGAGCTCAGTGACAACAAGTCAATAGTTATCAAGCCCTCGGAGAAGGGGGGCAATATTGTCCTGATGGACAATGCCCAGTACACCTCCATGTGTCTAAAAATTTTAATGAATAAAAATTGGTACAAGAAAATTACGAGGGATGTGGTCAATAGATTCCACCAAGAATACTATTCATTGGTGGATGCAGCGTATAACTACAAAGTCATCAACAAAACCATCTGGGAATACATCAGAGTTAAATTCCCGGTTGTACCAACCTTTTATTCATTACCCAAAATCCACAAGGACAGTCGTAATCCAACTGGCAGACCTATCATATCAGGCAGAGGGTCCATCAGTGAAAACGCAAGTCGTTTAATTGATGAATATCTTAAACCCCATGTCATCAGCCTACGGTCCTTTGTCAAAGACACCATATATTTTCTCAAAATTATTGAAAATCTTACAATACCAGAACATGCATACTTGGTAACCATTGACGTAGAGGCCCTTTACAGTTCTATTCCCCATGTTGGGGGGCTCCTAGCTGTCAAGAAGGCCATTTATCAGAGACGGGATGGAGACTGGGCATATAATGAATTTATTTTGCAACTGTTGGAGTATATCCTGTATCACAACATTTTCACTTTTGATGGCTCCCACTTCCTCCAGGTACAGGGAGTAGCGATGGGGACTTGTTGTGCCCCATCCTACGCCAACCTGTACCTGGGGGAGTGGGAGATCACATTTCTCAGTGATGAGAACTCATCGATGTATACAAACCACTTTCTCCTGTGGTTCCGATACATCAATGACATTTTCACCATTTGAGATGGCCCCTTAGAGCTCCTACATTTATGTCTAGAATGTATGAACAAGAACTGCTTCAATCTCACCTTTACGATGTCATCGAGCCGTAGTGAGATTGCCTTTTTGGATGTTATGGTCTCCAGGAATCAGGATGGTGGACTCAGCAGTGGCGTCTATCGGAAGGCCACTGCGGGCAACACCATCCTACATGCCTCTAGCTTCCATCCACCGAGTCTTATCAAATCTATACCATACAGCCAGTACCTCAGGGCGCGCAGAAACTGTACTGACGAAGCGACTTTTAAAACGAGGCAGACAATTTACGTGAAAGACTTCTCTTGAGAGGCTACTCACGCACCTCCTTAAAAAAGGCATACAAACGGGCCACTGTGCATACCCGACATACACTTATTTATTCACAGAAGCATAGAAACCAGGACAACCCCCTGCGCATTATCACCAAATACTGCAATCAACATACAGAAGTTAAAAGATATGTGTCAAAATTTTGGCACGTTCTTACTATGGACCCTAACCTGAGTAGATTCCTCCCCGAGAGTCCGCTCTTTAAATTCAGGAGGGCCACGTCAGTGTCCTCCAGATTGGTTTGGAGTGAATTCAGGGGTGATAATTTTGCCGAGCACTGCAAGTACAAGGGCACTTTTATGTGCGGGGCCTGTGGGTACTGTAAATTCATGTATACCATCAAAAATCCAACCTTACCGGATGGCAGTACCTTCAGGCCAAAACACTTCGCTAACTGTAAGACCAAGGGTGTGGTGTACATGCTCCAGTGTGATTGCGGGTGCTTCTATGTCGGGAAGACCAAATTGGAGTTTTGGCATAGGGCATACCGCCACACCCAGAGCATGCAGACTTGTGATCCCGATTTACTAATGGGGAGACATACCACCTTGGTCCATCAGGGTTTTTTTCAAAAATCAAATTTCTGATTTTGGATCGGGCACACCCCAGTCCGAGGGGAGGAGACTGGAACAAGGATCTCCTCCAGCTCGAACTGAGGTGGATTTAAAATTTGCGGGCTACCAAACACCCTGGACTCAATGACGCAACATGCTTCAAGCCATTCCTGGAGGGTTTTGACTCCGGGGGAATGGAGAAATAGGGTTTCCTCTAGACCTTTTCTTGTTCATATTCTTTCTGCATATTTCTTTATAGTCATTCTTAGTCTGACCCTGGTCCCTATGTTCCCTTTCTTCTCTTATCTCCAATACTGGTTCCTGCTGCCTTATCCATACACCATGCAATATACTGACACAAGTTTGTTTGACCCCCTGGGGTCTGTATTTATTTTGATGCTTCTACATATATTTATTGCTGTGGGATAATAACTTCTCAGCAGAACTGGGACCTTCTATTGGAACATAGGTGGTTCTTTATAGTGTTCATATCATTCTTATCTCATGATTGATCTCTCTGTGCAACGACTTCACGGTTGTCTCCACTGCTGATGTTTTACCTGTGCTTGAATTATCTTTGGCTTTATTTGCATATTGTCATGTATGCATCTCATTTATGCATGTAATGTTGCCATTATTTGATTTTCGGATTGTCCCTTTTTCTTTTCCTCTCCCTCTGCAGCATACATACTGTGACATGTTTTTTCTATGGGCGCTGCTTCTCTGTGTGCAGACCCGGCACGGCAAAGATGTTCCCTTTTGGGACATCGTGGGGGGAGCTGCCAATCTGGAGGCTCCTCCATCCCAGCCCTAGATTAGCCTCCCGACTGTCTCCAGGGAAGGTTTGCCGTGCCGGTGGGAGTGGGCTGCGGCGCGTCACTCCGCGGCGAGGCACCGTGACGTTCGCTGCTGTTTGCGTTCTAGCCTGACTGGTGCGCATGCGCAATTCGTCGACGGGGCTGTCGCCACGGGGAGGCGGGGCGCAGCCGACGCTCAGGGGGCCCATTGGCTGGACGGGACTGACACACACCCCCATCGAGCTGGCCACCAATCAGCCGATGGTGGTTCGGATGGGACAGATTTGGGACACACCCCTTCTCCAGCTGATTCCTTTTGTGAATCAGCTGGTGTCTTGTCCTTGTGGATATAAATAAGTCGGCTCATTCAGCCTGACTCTCAGGTTGGAGGGGGTTGCTGAGTCGATGCCTTGTTATCTGGCTGGCCAAGTAAGTCTCTAATGTTCTGGGCTATATCCAGCCTACATCTATGTCTACCTGAGGTGGTTGCCTGGCTTTCCCTCTTCATTCTCGGTACCTTATCTGCCCTAATTAGGCTCAATCTTGCCTGTTTTAATTAAATTTCCCCATCGTTTTACAGCCTATTGGTTCCAGGCCCGGACTCTCAGTCTGTCTTCCCCTTACCTGACAAGCTGAAGGCCATACCTTTGAACCTTGTTAACAGGTATGTTTCTCTTTCTGGTTTTCACATATGAAGTCCACCCCTAATACATCCTTTAGGATTAGACACCATTAACACAACCGTTGTTACCTTTTCCTCAACACCCCATTTTTCCCATCCGCTACATGGTTGTGTCTCTGTCCTTAGGTCCACAGCCGCACGGACCCCAGCCTGCACACAGACGCTGCACCCAGCTTTGGGGTGCAGCGACCCTCAGCGCCATTTGGGGTACCCCCCTCTCTTTCTCCCTGGCACACCAACTATCCACGACACTATCCAAGGAGAGATACTCTCTAGTCAATTATCAAGTGTACACTGCCTGGGAGACTTCCGTGAAGTTGTTTTTATATCAAGGATACCTATGTAGCATTTGTATATTGGAAGTAAGTGTGGCTCATACTTAGATTTGTTTTTTTGTTTTGTTCTCTTGGGGGGCCTTTATTATATTTGTATGTAATGTTAATTATCCCTTTGACTTTGTAATCCCCCAGATGTTAACTCTCACTCTGTGAACCCTGATAAATGATTCCCAGAAACGCGTCGGTTCAGTGAGACTTATCAACGTTTATATATGGTCCTTTTTCCACCACACTTCCATTTGTATCCATAATTATATGTACTTTGCTTTAAGGGTATTTTTTTGTATACATTTTTTGTTTTGATTTGTACATATTTTGTTATCTTTTTTGGTTATGTAATAAAAGTATACATTTTACCTATACTCTATTGATTTGTATGGTAGTGCCTTCAAAATCCCGCCATAGGGGAATTCATGTTCTCTTTTAGCTCCCTTAGTGATGTCATCTCTCACATTCACTTGTACATTATTCTTGATATATAGGCATACCCCTCCCCATTTTTTACCCTCTCTATCCTTGTAGTAAAGGGTACACCCTTGAATGTTTGTCAGCCAATCATGAGAGCTGTTGAACCAGGTCTCTGAAATTTCCACAAAATCCAAAGCCTCCTCGTACAACAGTATCTCTAGTTCACCCATCTTGTCCGCCATGCTCCTGGCATTGGTGAACATGCCACATAGTTTAGACCGGTTGCATATTGTCCTTATATTGGGTGTTCCGAGATTGCAACTAGGACTTGCTACTATACTTACCTTGGGTTTTTGTGCTTTGGTCAACCTACCACTAATGCCCCCAATACTACCCTATGGAATATGTTCCATGCTGACTATCTCTACCTCTGGACCCTCCCCCCATCACCTAGTTTAAAAACCCCTCTAACTTTTTCTCCATCTTAATTCCCAGCTGATCTGCACCCTCCTCATTTAGGTGCAGTCCGTCCCTTTTATAGTACCGGTTATCGAACTGAGAAGTCGGCCCAGTCCTCCAGCAACCCAAAACCCTCCTTACTACACCAGCTCTTCAGCCACTTGTTTACTTCCCTAATCTCCCTCTGCCTTTCTGGTGTGGCTCGATGTACAGGTAGTATTCCTGAGAGTACTACCTTGGAGGTCCTTTTCCTCAATTTAGCTCCTAAGTCCCTAAAATTGTTCTTTAGGGCACTCCATCTGCCTCTGACTTTGTCATTGGTGCCAACGTGCACCATGACAGCTGGGAATTCCCCAGCCCCTCCCAGTAATCTGTCCACCAGATCTGTGATGTGTCGAACCCAAGCGCCCGGTAGACAACATACTGTTTGGCACTTCAGGTCTTTGTTACAGATTGCCCTCTCTGTCTTTCTAAGAATTGAGTCCCCTACCACCATAATCTGTATTTCCTTTCCCTTCGCTTTCCCCCCACTCTCACTGGAGTTCTTCCCCTGGCAGCTAGGAGAGCTCCTCAGCTCCAGCATTGCTGGTCCCTGACTGGTTTCACCAAAGTCACTCAATGGAGCATACTTATTGGGATGCTCCAGCCCTGGATCGGCCTCCCTGGCACTTCCCCCTCTACCCTTCCTGACTGTCACCCATCTACTCTTTGCTAGTGCCTGCACCTCTGTGCTGGCCCCTGCCACCACCTGCTGTGTATGTTCCTGGCTCTCCTTTAGTATGGAGGGACTTTTCAGTGCTGACAGTTGCTTCCCTAGATTCAGAACCTGGACTTCCAGGGAAACAATGTGCTTACATTTTGCACAGCAGTATTCGCCCTCGATCGGATGATCAAGGAATGCATACATGCCGCAAGATGTACAGAGTCGCCTCTCCACACCCGCCGGGCATTGTACCTATTAAATTTAATGAGGATTGGGGATTATACCCTATCCAAATTACCTAACAACTAGCTTCCTGACACTAATACTCAAGACAATACACAGGTACTCAACAAGACAGTACACAGGTACTCACAAACCTACGTGCACTGGCAGAACACTCGCAGAACACTAGCAGAACTACGTGCACTCGCAGAACTATGTGCACTCACAGACCTACGTGCACTTGCAGAACAGTCGCAGACCTACGTGCACTCGCAGACCTACGTGCACTAACAGACCAATGTGCAGTCGCAGACCACTCGCAGAACTACGTGCACTCGCAGAACTACGCGCACTCGCAGAACACTCGCAGAACTACATGCACTCACAGACCTACGTGCACTCGCAGACCAACGTGCACTCACAGACCACTCGCAGACCTATGTGCACTCGCAGAACTACATGCATTCGCAGAACACTCGCAGACCTACTTACACTCGCAGACCTACGTTCACTCGAAGACCTACGTGCACTCGCAGAACACTCGTAGAACTACGTGCACTCGCAGACCTACGTGCACTCACAGACCTACGTGCACTCACAGACCACTCACAGAATTACGTGCACTCGCAGACCTATGTGCACTCGCAGAACTACGTGCACTCGCAGAACACTCGCAGAACTACGTGCACTCGCAGACCTACGTGCACTCGCAGACCACCCGCAGACCTACGTGCACTCGCAGAACTACGTGCACTTGCAGACCTATGTGCACTCGCAGACCACTCGCAGAACTACGTGCACTCGCAGAACACTCGCAGACCTACATGCATTCGCAGACCTACGTGCACTCGCAGAACACTCACAGACCTACGTGCACTCGCAGACCTACGTGCACTCGCAGAACACTTGCAGAACTACGTGCACTCGCAGAACACTCGCAGAAGTACGTGCACTCGCAGACCTACATGCACTCGCAGAACACTTGCAGAACTACGTGCACTCGTAATACACAAGTATACAGTACACAATACACAAGTACTAATGATCCACACACACAACTCAGACAACACTCAGGTACTCACACTACACAGGTACCATGACCCCTGTTATAACCTCCTGTTTTAAACTCTGGTTTTAACTCACCACTTAGACCAGTTCCACTAACTCTGGTTTTTAACTCACCACTTAGACCAGTTCTACTAATGCCGCGTACACACGACCATACTTTATGGCATACTTGGTCCTGTGGACCGGAGTCCGTCGGACAATTCAATCGTGTGTGGGCTCCAGCGGACTTTTTTTCCTCAAAAGTTCGATGGACCTAGAAATTAAACATGTTTCAAATCTTTTCGACGGACACGAGTCCGGTCGAAAAGTCTGCTCGTCTGTATGCTAGTCCGGCGGACAAAAACCGACGCTAGGGCAGCTATTGGCTACTGGCTATGAACTTCCTTGTTTTAGTCCGGTCGTACGTCATCACGTACAAATCCGTCGCACTTTGTTTGATCGTGTGTAGACAACTCCGTTCATTCGGAAAGTCCGCCATAAAGTCCGTCGAAAAGTCTGCCGTAAAATCCGGTCATGTGTACGTGGCATAACTATGGTTTTTAACTCACCACTTAGACGAGTTCCACTTGGACAGAGTTCCAACAGACTCAAAATGAGCAGGCTCAATATGAGTTCTACACAAGGTTATATAGGCCTCAAGCACCTGTGAGCAATTAAAGAGCTCCCCTTAATTAGTACGTACGTGCGTGTAAAGGCAGGTGTCCCAATACTTTTGGTAATATAGTGTGTATATATATATATATATATATATATTTTTTTTTTTTAACTAATGAATGTAAGGTGATTTCATATCAGCATTCAGAGTTGGGTGCTGATGTGATTGTCAGTGAGAGAAGGCTGCTTTAACTGATTAAAATAACTTTTTAAAAGTGTCCATGTAATGGTCATGTGTCCTATCATTTCTGCCCACAGCCCACACTGTAGTACCTTATGATGGCCCCATAACACTACTGTGTCCTGTATTAACCTAAGGGGCTGGCAGAAGAAACCACAAAACACAGAGGGGACAAGACACTCAACACAACATCTTTGGATTTTAAACGCAGTAAAGGTCGGTGATATAAGAAAGTATTAATGTATTTTTTCCATTTCTTTTCTTTTTAACAGCAAAATAATCATTTTAATTGCATTTTGGTTTCCAGCTGCAGCTGCTATTTCTTACAGGGCATGACACCTGGCATATAGAATGTTATGTGTTCAATAATTTTTATTATGTGGCACTGTTGTGTCATGTAGCTTCAACAATCCTGATAGCACTATATTTAAAGAAAGAAATTCTTAATATTTTGAACAGAAAGAGTGCATATTTTATTAGCCCTTCAGAAGACATTCATATGCTCCTTTAAAAGGTACATTTTATTAAAAACAAAGATGTTCAAAAGCATTCAGTGCTACAGGCCACCTTACAGCTAATACTGTACTGTGTGTATACAGTATATCACAAAAGTGAGTACACCCCTCAAATATTTGTAAATATTTTATTATAGCTTTTCATGTGACAACATGAAGTACTCCCTTTTGTTGCTAGTGGTTTAGACATGAATGGCTGTGTGTTGAGTTATTTTGAGGGGACAGCAAATTTACACTGTTATACAAGCTGTACACTCACTACTTTACATTGTAGCAAAGTGTAATTTCTCAGTGCTTTCGCATGAAAATATTTACCAAAATGTGAGGGGTGTACTTACATTTGTGAGATAATGTATATATACACACATATGAATGTGTTTTTAAGCTTTGTGGGGCACACCCTAATGCCATAGGCTGTACACACCTATGCTTATTGCATTTTATAAATGTATTGCAGCAATGAAATTGAAAAATTGGAAAATAGGGTCAGCAAATCCCCAAATGCCTTAAAGTGGTCCTAAAGGCTGGAGAAGGCCTTGGATTAAGAAGGTGTAGTCATGCCCCCCTAGGGGTTGCTGAATGTTGTGGTTCACCTTTCACCCAGCCCAGCATCCATCTCTCAGGCCCTCAGTGACACAGCACAGTCCATGAACTTTGTTTTTGTTTTGTTTTTATTATGAGAGGATTGAACTTGGATGGGAAAGGGAAGTTATGGGATGCCCAGAAAATTCAGTGTAACTTGCTTGGGACTGCTATATACAATCCTGTATATACACTCCAGTACAAACACTTGCTTAAGACCTTGTTTCTTACACTCCTCCAGCACTTCCCCTACTGCATAATGTTACTACTTCAGCACTTCCCTTGCTGCAGACTGTTACTCCTCCAGACCGCATGTTTAGGCCTGACATTAACTTAGCCAGGCCTCAATGGATTGCCTTTTTCCCCTTTGGTGTAGAAATAGTTCCGGTGCTACCTATACTCTATTCAGCTACCAATCCCAGATAGCTCTCTTCAGGCCCTGCCAGCCAGCCTGGCTGCATGACCTCTTCCCACTGCCCTTCCCACAGTCCTCTCTTCTGGTTCTGCATCCATCTCAAACTGAAAACTCCCAGTTCTCTCAGGCATACCTCCCCAGTCCTCCCGACTGTGCCTCACTCACCAGCCCTCCAGGCTGCGACCAGTTGTCCTCCCTGGAGGCTCTTAGCAGTGTTCTCTCCCGCTGTCCTCTCCTTGCTCTCTCGTGTTCCTCTCCTTCAGGATCTCGTCTCTCCTCCTAGATGCACCAGAGCCCCGGCCCAGGGTCCCCCCCAGACTGGGAAGCTCCCCGTGGGCCCTGACAGCCTCCACACTCTCTGACTCCAGCTCTTCCACCCGACAACTCATCCTCAGCTGGGCTGACTCTAGGTATTTGAGGAGGCCTGCCCCCTGCCAATCCAAGTTGGGGATTTGTAAAGACTTCTCAAGACACCGCAGGCAACTCCATCTCTCCTCTCCTCCTCTCTTTATAGCACCTTCTAGAAAGAAGAGGGAGGTGACAGTGATGCTACCTGTGAGTTAACCAGCCCTGCCCTGAGCCACTCCCAGCCTAGAATGAAAACAAACATCAGCCATCAGCTAGGCCTGCTTAAATTTCCTTACTCTATCAGAAAAATCCTCACTCTAGCACCCACCCAACTAGAGGGTGCTACAAAGGCCTTTTAATTTTAATTCAAGGTCCACTTTCATGTTTAACTAACTTCAAAAAAAGGTTATGTTGTAGCCCTGCCCATTTTAAATGTAGAAATAAACATATATGCAAAATAAATATACAGTCCTTTTAAAATTAAAGTTGTATTGTACAGTCTACATATGCATTTTAGATTATTTACACTTTTTATAAAGTGGCAGATTTCAGAGTAGAGGTTTTTATGATTCATTTGCATACACTTGACCTCAGTTGTAATAATGTTAAATAATCAGCTGTAATTTTAATAAATATTTAATTAAATGAAATACACTCATTGTTAGTGGGGGTAGCACATCTTTATATAATGAGTTTAAAATTTTATTCATGGAATAATCACTCAGATAAATTACTGATTTGCTAATGGCATCATGGGAAGGATTATTAATCTACCCCTTTCAAACATCATTAGACTTGCTTTAGTGCATCAGCTAATTAAAGGTACGCACTTAAGTATAGCGGCCAATGTGGCATAACCATTTGACTGTGATAATTAGATCTACCAGTACAATGTTTGGAATGTGGCAGCTTTGCTGCACCTTTATTGGATTATTCTATCCTGCAATCATCTTTTAATTATAATAAGTGGGCTGGTGAAAATGACTTTTGTACAAGGGTCTTTGCAAACACAGCATCCTAATACAGCACGGAAAGCAATTGCTGGTCTATCTCTCTGGGTGACTTTGGATTCAGCCAAAGTAACAAGTATCAAATATTTCTTTTTTTTGTATACTGTAGATAAAGTGCAAACTATGCATTCTTGTATGCCATAAAAAACAGTATACCAATAGTGGTATCTTTTAAAAGACAAAACTAAAAATTAAGAAATGCTAATTTGTAGTAAGCTACACTGCTTTAAATTAGCTCTTTTGTCAAACACAGCAGTTGGTTTAAAACAAATATAATATGCATCAGATTTTTCTATGTACACATTACACTCAATATCCAAAAGTGAACCTCCACCTATCCTCCAAATTACTTGCTTAATTACCTTGAGACAGCACAATAGACGACAGTAAAGTTATAGTGTTCCTGATCAGTGCCACACCAGTTACAATATCCCTGATCACTGACACAGTAGTTACAGAATCCTGGATCACCACCACGCAGGCTACAGTGTCTCTGATAACCTTCACTGCAGTCACAGTGTCCATGATCATCACCACACCAGACCCAGTGTCCCTGATCACTGCCACATCACTAATATTGTCCCTTATCACTGTCACCAACTCATAGTGAAACCCCCACACCACTCAAAATGTCAGTGATCACTGCCACACCAGTCATATTGTCCCTGATTATCGTCACATCAGTAATATTGTCCCTGATCACCATCTCACCAGTTACAGTGTACCTGATCACCACCACACCACTTATATTGTCCCTGATTATCACGCCATACAAGTTAAAGTGTCCCTGATCACTACTACACTATTCATATTATCCATACAAGAGACACACACACACACACAGAGACAGCAGGCAGATCCCAATTTCAGTTAACGGTGGAAGATGTGGATGAGCTGACACATACCAGAGACACACACACACACAGAGACAGCAGGCAGATCCCAATTTCAGTTAATGGTGGAAGATGTGGATGAGCTGACACATACCAGAGACACACACACACACAGAGACAGCAGGCAGATCCCAATTTCAGTTAACGGTGGAAGATGTGGATGAGCTGACACATACCAGAGACACACACACACACACACAGAGACAGCAGGCAGATCCCAATTTCAGTTAACGGTTGAAGATGTGGATGAGCTGACACATACCAGAGACACACACACACACAGAGACAGCAGGCAGATCCCAATTTCAGTTAACGGTGGAAGATGTGGATGAGCTGACACATACCTGTAAAGAGACAGAAGGAATGATCAGGTGAGGCAGAACTTTGTGCAGAGAATGAAGTGCATATCACTTGTAGAAAGAATCACTTAGAGGAAGAAGCCTTAAGGATAGAAGCCCCATGCAATGTGCTCCCCGCAGCAATGTGCTGACCCCTTAAGGATGCTCAAATTTATACTGTTATAAGGGAGGGGTTGAAGTTCGTTAATTAATCATGAGTGACTATAAGAGTGCCTAGCAATCAAAGTGGACTTTTTGCTTCAAAAGTCAGAATAGTAAGAGGCCAAGATAAGATCAACACATAAAACTTAGGTAAGACAGTCAGAGCAACAAATAATGTCATGGTTGTTCGCACAGGGCAACAGATAGAGAAGGCCACATACCAGAGACACACACACACACACACACAGAGAGACAGCAGGCAGATCCCAATTTCAGTTAATGGTGGAAGATGTGGATGAGCTGACACATACCAGAGACACACACACACACAGAGACAGCAGGCAGATCCCAATTTCAGTTAACGGTGGAAGATGTGGATGAGCTGACACATACCAGAGACACACACACACACAGAGACAGCAGGCAGATCCCAATTTCAGTTAACGGTGGAAGATGTGGATGAGCTGACACATACCTGTAAAGAGACAGAAGGAATGATCAGGTGAGGCAGAACTTAGTGCAGAGAATGAAGTGCATATCACTTGTAGAAAGAATCACTTAGAGGAAGAAGCCTTAAGGATAGAAGCCCCATGCAATGTGCTCCCCCCAGCAATGTGTTGACCCCTTAAGGATGCTCAAATTTATACTGTTATAAGGGAGGGGTTGAAGTTCGTTAATTAATCATGAGTGACTATAAGAGTGCCTAGCAATCAAAGTGGACTTTTTGCTTCAAAAGTCAGAATAGCAAGAGGCCAAGATAAGATCAACACATAAAACTTAGGTAAGACAGTCAGAGCAACAAATAATGTCATGGTTGTTCGCACAGGGCAACAGATAGAGAAGGCCACATACCAGAGACACACACACACACACACACACAGAGACAGCAGGCAGATCCCAATTTCAGTTAATGGTGGAAGATGTGGATGAGCTGACACATACCAGAGACACACACACACACACAGAGACAGCAGGCAGATCCCAATTTCAGTTAACGGTGGAAGATGTGGATGAGCTGACACATACCAGAGACACACACACACACACAGAGACAGCAGGCAGATCCCAATTTCAGTTAACGGTGGAAGATGTGGATGAGCTGACACATACCTGTAAAGAGACAGAAGGAATGATCAGGTGAGGCAGAACTTAGTGCAGAGAATGAAGTGCATATCACTTGTAGAAAGAATCACTTAGAGGAAGAAGCCTTAAGTCTAGAAGCCCCATGCAATGTGCTCCCCCAGCAATGTGTTGACCCCTTAAGGATGCTCAAATTTATACTGTTATAAGGGAGGGGTTGAAGTTCGTTAATTAATCATGAGTGACTATAAGAGTGCCTAGCAATCAAAGTGGACTTTTTGCTTCAAAAGTCAGAATAGCAAGAGGCCAAGATAAGATCAACACATAAAACTTAGGTAAGACAGTCAGAGCAACAAATAATGTCATGGTTGTTCGCACAGGGCAACAGATAGAGAAGGCCACATACCAGAGACACACACACACACACAGAGACAGCAGGCAGATCCCAATTTCAGTTAACGGTGGAAGATGTGGATGAGCTGACACATACCAGAGACACACACACACACACACACAGAGACAGCAGGCAGATCCCAATTTCAGTTAACGGTGGAAGATGTGGATGAGCTGACACATACCAGAGACACACACACACACACAGAGACAGCAGGCAGATCCCAATTTCATTTAACGGTGGAAGATGTGGATGAGCTGACACATACCAGAGACACCCACACACACACAGAGACAGCAGGCAGATCCCAATTTCAGTTAACGGATTTAAGATGTGGATGAGCTGACACATACCAGAGACACACACACACACACACAGAGACAGCAGGCAGATCCCAATTTCAGTTAACGGTGGAAGATGTGGATGAGCTGACACATACCAGAGACACACACACACACAGAGACAGCAGGCAGATCCCAATTTCAGTTAACAGTGGAAGATGTGGATGAGCTGACACATACCAGAGACACACACACACACAGAGACAGCAGGCAGATCCCAATTTCAGTTAACGGTGGAAGATGTGGATGAGCTGACACATACCTGTAAAGAGACAGAAGGAATGATCAGGTGAGGCAGAACTTATTGCAGAGAATGAAGTGCATATCACTTGTAGAAAGAATCACTTAGAGGAAGAAGCCTTAAGGATAGAAGCCCCATGCAATGTGCTCCCCCCCAGCAATGTGCTGACCCCTTAAGGATGCTCAAATTTATACTGTTATAAGGGAGGGGTTGAAGTTCGTTAATTAATCATGAGTGACTATAAGAGTGCCTAGCAATCAAAGTGGACTTTTTGCTTCAAAAGTCAGAATAGCAAGAGGCCAAGATAAGATCAACACATAAAACTTAGCTAAGACAGTCAGAGCAACAAATAATGTCATGGTTGTTCGCACAGGGCAACAGATAGAGAAGGCCACATACCAGAGACACACACACACACAGAGACAGCATGCAGATCCCAATTTCAGTTAACGGTGGAAGATATGGATGAGCTGACACATACCAGAGACACACACACAGAGACAGCAGGCAGATCCCAATTTCAGTTAACGGTGGAAGATGTGGATGAGCTGACACATACCAGAGACACACACACACACAGAGACAGCAGGCAGATCCCAATTTCAGTTAACGGTGGAAGATGTGGATGAGCTGACACATACCAGAGACACACACACACACAGAGACAGCAGGCAGATCCCAATTTCAGTTAACGGTGGAAGATGTGGATGAGCTGACACATACCAGAGACACACACACACACACAGAGACAGCAGGCAGATCCCAATTTCAGTTAACGGTGGAAGATGTGGATGAGCTGACACATACCAGAGACACACACACACACAGAGACAGCAGGCAGATCCCAATTTCAGTTAATGGTGGAAGATGTGGATGAGCTGACACATACCAGAGACACACACACACACAGAGACAGCAGGCAGATCCCAATTTCAGTTAACGGTGGAAGATGTGGATGAGCTGACACATACCTGTAAAGAGACAGAAGGAATGATCAGGTGAGGCAGAACGTAGTGCAGAGAATGAAGTGCATATCACTTGTAGAAAGAATCACTTAGAGGAAGAAGCCTTAAGGATAGAAGCCCCATGCAATGTGCTCCCCCCAGCAATGTGCTGACCCCTTAAGGATGCTCAAATTTATACTGTTATAAGGGAGGGGTTGAAGTTCGTTAATTAATCATGAGTGACTATAAGAGTGCCTAGCAATCAAAGTGGACTTTTTGCTTCAAAAGTCAGAATAGCAAGAGGCCAAGATAAGATCAACACATAAAACTTATGTAAGACAGTCAGAGCAACAAATAATGTCATGGTTGTTCGCACAGGGCAACAGATAGAGAAGGCCACATACCAGAGACACACACACAGAGACAGCAGGCAGATCCCAATTTCAGTTAACGGTGGAAGATGTGGATGAGCTGACACATACCAGAGACACACACACAGAGACAGCAGGCAGATCCCAATTTCAGTTAACGGTGGAAGATGTGGATGAGCTGACACATACCTGTAAAGAGACAGAAGGAATGATCAGGTGAGGCAGAACTTAGTGCAGAGAATGAAGTGCATATCACTTGTAGAAAGAATCACTTAGAGGAAGAAGCCTTAAGGATAGAAGCCCCATGCAATGTGCCCCCCCCCAGCAATGTGCTGACCCCTTAAGGATGCTCAAATTTATACTGTTATAAGGGAGGGGTTGAAGTTCGTTAATTAATCATGAGTGACTATAAGAGTGCCTAGCAATCAAAGTGGACTTTTTGCTTCAAAAGTCAGAATAGCAAGAGGCCAAGATAAGATCAACACAAAAAACTTAGGTAAGACAGTCAGAGCAACAAATAATGTCATGGTTGTTCGCACAGGGCAACAGATAGAGAAGGCCACATACCAGACACACACACACACACACAGAGACAGCAGGCAGATCCCAATTTCAGTTAACGGTGGAAGATGTGGATGAGCTGACACATACCAGAGACACACACACACACAGAGACAGCAGGCAGATCTCAATTTCAGTTAACGGTGGAAGATGTGGATGAGCTGACACATACCTGTAAAGAGACAGAAGGAATGATCAGGTGAGGCAGAACTTAGTGCAGAGAATGAAGTGCATATAACTTGTAGAAAGAATCACTTAGAGGAAGAAGCCTTAAGGATAGAAGCCCCATGCAATGTGCTCCCCCCAGCAATGTGCTGACCCCTTAAGGATGCTCAAATTTATACTGTTATAAGGGAGGGGTTGAAGTTCGTTAATTAATCATGAGTGACTATAAGAGTGCCTAGCAATCAAAGTGGACTTTTTGCTTCAAAAGTCAGAATAGCAAGAGGCCAAGATAAGATCAACACAAAAAACTTAGGTAAGACAGTCAGAGCAACAAATAATGTCATGGTTGTTCGCACAGGGCAACAGATAGAGAAGGCCACATACCAGACACACACACACACACACAGAGACAGCAGGCAGATCCCAATTTCAGTTAACGGTGGAAGATGTGGATGAGCTGACACATACCAGAGACACACACACACACAGAGACAGCAGGCAGATCCCAATTTCAGTTAACGGTGGAAGATGTGGATGAGCTGACACATACCAGAGACACACACACAGAGACAGCAGGCAGATCCCAATTTCAGTTAACGGTGGAAGATGTGGATGAGCTGACACATACCAGAGACACACACACACACAGAGACAGCAGGCAGATCCCAATTTCAGTTAACGGTGGAAGATGTGGATGAGCTGACACATACCAGAGACACACACACACAGAGACAGCAGGCAGATCCCAATTTCAGTTAACGGTGGAAGATGTGGATGAGCTGACACATACCTGTAAAGAGACAGAAGGAATGATCAGGTGAGGCAGAACTTAGTGCAGAGAATGAAGTGCATATCACTTGTAGAAAGAATCACTTAGAGGAAGAAGCCTTAAGGATAGAAGCCCCATGCAATGTGCTCCCCCCAGCAATGTGCTGACCCCTTAAGGATGCTCAAATTTATACTGTTATAAGGGAGGGGTTGAAGTTCGTTAATTAATCATGAGTGACTATAAGAGTGCCTAGCAATCAAAGTGGACTTTTTGCTTCAAAAGTCAGAATAGCAAGAGGCCAAGATAAGATCAACACATAAAACTTAGGTAAGACAGTCAGAGCAACAAATAATGTCATGGTTGTTCGCACAGGGCAACAGATAGAGAAGGCCACATACCAGAGACACACACACACAGAGACAGCAGGCAGATCCCAATTTCAGTTAACGGTGGAAGATGTGGATGAGCTGACACATACCAGAGACACACACACACACACACACAGAGACAGCAGGCAGATCCCAATTTCAGTTAACGGTGGAAGATGTGGATGAGCTGACACATACCAGAGACACACACACACAGAGACAGCAGGCAGATCCCAAATTCAGTTAACGGTGGAAGATGTGGATGAGCTGACACATACCAGAGACACACACACACAGAGACAGCAGGCAGATCCCAATTTCAGTTAACGGTGGAAGATGTGGATGAGCTGACACATACCTGTAAAGAGACAGAAGGAATGATCAGGTGAGGCAGAACTTAGTGCAGAGAATGAAGTGCATATCACTTGTAGAAAGAATCACTTAGAGGAAGAAGCCTTAAGGATAGAAGCCCCATGCAATGTGCTCCCCCCAGCAATGTGCTGACCCCTTAAGGATGCTCAAATTTATACTGTTATAAGGGAGGGGTTGAAGTTTGTTAATTAATCATGAGTGACTATAAGAGTGCCTAGCAATCAAAGTGGACTTTTTGCTTCAAAAGTCAGAATAGCAAGAGGCCAAGATAAGATCAACACATAAAACTTAGGTAAGACAGTCAGAGCAACAAATAATGTCATGGTTGTTCGCACAGGGCAACAGATAGAGAAGGCCACATACCAGAGACACACACACAGAGACAGCAGGCAGATCCCAATTTCAGTTAACGGTGGAAGATGTGGATGAGCTGACACATACCAGAGACACACACACACACACAGAGACAGCAGGCAGATCCCAATTTCAGTTAACGGTGGAAGATGTGGATGAGCTGACACATACCAGAGACACACACACACAAAGAGACAGCAGGCAGATCCCAATTTCAGTTAACGGTGGAAGATGTGGATGAGCTGACACATACCAGAGACACACACACACAGAGACAGCAGGCAGATCCCAATTTCAGTTAACGGTGGAAGATGTGGATGAGCTGACACATACCTGTAAAGAGACAGAAGGAATGATCAGGTGAGGCAGAACTTAGTGCAGAGAATGAAGTGCATATCACTTGTAGAAAGAATCACTTAGAGGAAGAAGCCTTAAGGATAGAAGCCCCATGCAATGTGCTCCCCCCAGCAATGTGCTGACCCCTTAAGGATGCTCAAATTTATACTGTTATAAGGGAGGGGTTGAAGTTCGTTAATTAATCATGAGTGACTATAAGAGTGCCTAGCAATCAAAGTGGACTTTTTGCTTCAAAAGTCAGAATAGCAAGAGGCCAAGATAAGATCAACACATAAAACTTAGGTAAGACAGTCAGAGCAACAAATAATGTCATGGTTGTTCGCACAGGGCAACAGATAGAGAAGGCCACATACCAGAGACACACACACACAGAGACAGCAGGCAGATCCCAATTTCAGTTAACGGTGGAAGATGTGGATGAGCTGACACATACCAGAGACACACACACAGAGACAGCAGGCAGATCCCAATTTCAGTTAACGGTGGAAGATGTGGATGAGCTGACACATACCAGAGACACACACACAGAGACAGCAAGCAGATCCCAATTTCAGTTAACGGTGGAAGATGTGGATGAGCTGACACATACCTGTAAAGAGACAGAAGGAATGATCAGGTGAGGCAGAACTTAGTGCAGAGAATGAAGTGCATATCACTTGTAGAAAGAATCACTTAGAGGAAGAAGCCTTAAGGATAGAAGCCCCATGCAATGTGCTCCCCCCAGCAATGTGCTGACCCCTTAAGGATGCTCAAATTTATACTGTTATAAGGGAGGGGTTGAAGTTCGTTAATTAATCATGAGTGACTATAAGAGTGCCTAGCAATCAAAGTGGACTTTTTGCTTCAAAAGTCAGAATAGCAAGAGGCCAAGATAAGATCAACACATAAAACTTAGGTAAGACAGTCAGAGCAACAAATAATGTCATGGTTGTTCGCACAGGGCAACAGATAGAGAAGGCCACATACCAGAGACACACACACACACAGAGACAGCAGGCAGATCCCAATTTCAGTTAACGGTGGAAGATGTGGATGAGCTGACACATACCAGAGACACACACACACACACACAGAGACAGCAGGCAGATCCCAATTTCAGTTAACGGTGGAAGATGTGGATGAGCTGACACATACCAGAGACACACACAGAGACAGCAGGCAGATCCCAATTTCAGTTAACGGTGGAAGATGTGGATGAGCTGACACATACCAGAGACACACACACACACAGAGACAGCAGGCAGATCCCAATTTCAGTTAACGGTGGAAGATGTGGATGAGCTGACACATACCTGTAAAGAGACAGAAGGAATGATCAGGTGAGGCAGAACTTAGTGCAGAGAATGAAGTGCATATCACTTGTAGAAAGAATCACTTAGAGGAAGAAGCCTTAAGGATAGAAGCCCCATGCAATGTGCTCCCCCCAGCAATGTGCTGACCCCTTAAGGATGCTCAAATTTATACTGTTATAAGGGAGGGGTTGAAGTTCGTTAATTAATCATGAGTGACTATAAGAGTGCCTAGCAATCAAAGTGGACTTTTTGCTTCAAAAGTCAGAATAGCAAGAGGCCAAGATAAGATCAACACATAAAACTTAGGTAAGACAGTCAGAGCAACAAATAATGTCATGGTTGTTCGCACAGGGCAACAGATAGAGAAGGCCACATACCAGAGACACACACACACACAGAGACAGCAGGCAGATCCCAATTTCAGTTAACGGTGGAAGATGTGGATGAGCTGACACATACCAGAGACACACACACACACAGAGACAGCAGGCAGATCCCAATTTCAGTTAACGGTGGAAGATGTGAATGAGCTGACACATACCAGAGACACACACACACAGAGACAGCAGGCAGATCCCAATTTCAGTTAACGGTGGAAGATGTGGATGAGCTGACACATACCTGTAAAGAGACAGAAGGAATGATCAGGTGAGGCAGAACTTAGTGCAGAGAATGAAGTGCATATCACTTGTAGAAAGAATCACTTAGAGGAAGAAGCCTTAAGGATAGAAGCCCCATGCAATGTGCTCCCCCCAGCAATGTGCTGACCCCTTAAGGATGCTCAAATTTATACTGTTATAAGGGAGGGGTTGAAGTTCGTTAATTAATCATGAGTGACTATAAGAGTGCCTAGCAATCAAAGTGGACTTTTTGCTTCAAAAGTCAGAATAGCAAGAGGCCAAGATAAGATCAGCACATAAAACTTATGTAAGACAGTCAGAGCAACAAATAATGTCATGGTTGTTCGCACAGGGCAACAGATAGAGAAGGCCACATACCAGAGACACACACACACAGAGACAGCAGGCAGATCCCAATTTCAGTTAACGGTGGAAGATGTGGATGAGCTGACACATACCAGAGACACACACACAGAGACAGCAGGCAGATCCCAATTTCAGTTAACGGTGGAAGATGTGGATGAGCTGACACATACCTGTAAAGAGACAGAAGGAATGATCAGGTGAGGCAGAACTTAGTGCAGAGAATGAAGTGCATATCACTTGTAGAAAGAATCACTTAGAGGAAGAAGCCTTAAGGATAGAAGCCCCATGCAATGTGCTCCCCCCAGCAATGTGCTGACCCCTTAAGGATGCTCAAATTTATACTGTTATAAGGGAGGGGTTGAAGTTCGTTAATTAATCATGAGTGACTATAAGAGTGCCTAGCAATCAAAGTGGACTTTTTGCTTCAAAAGTCAGAATAGCAAGAGGCCAAGATAAGATCAACACAAAAAACTTAGGTAAGACAGTCAGAGCAACAAATAATGTCATGGTTGTTCGCACAGGGCAACAGATAGAGAAGGCCACATACCAGACACACACACACAGAGACAGCAGGCAGATCCCAATTTCAGTTAACGGTGGAAGATGTGGATGAGCTGACACATACCAGAGACACACACACACACACAGAGACAGCAGGCAGATCCCAATTTCAGTTAACGGTGGAAGATGTGGATGAGCTGACACATACCAGAGACACACACACACACACACAGAGACAGCAGGCAGATCCCAATTTCAGTTAACGGTGGAAGATGTGGATGAGCTGACACATACCAGAGACACACACACACACAGAGACAGCAGGCAGATCCCAATTTCAGTTAACGGTGGAAGATGTGGATGAGCTGACACATACCAGAGACACACACACACAGAGACAGCAGGCAGATCCCAATTTCAGTTAACGGTGGAAGATGTGGATGAGCTGACACATACCTGTAAAGAGACAGAAGGAATGATCAGGTGAGGCAGAACTTAGTGCAGAGAATGAAGTGCATATCACTTGTAGAAAGAATCACTTAGAGGAAGAAGCCTTAAGGATAGAAGCCCCATGCAATGTGCTCCCCCAGCAATGTGCTGACCCCTTAAGGATGCTCAAATTTATACTGTTATAAGGGAGGGGTTGAAGTTTGTTAATTAATCATGAGTGACTATAAGAGTGCCTAGCAATCAAAGTGGACTTTTTGCTTCAAAAGTCAGAATAGCAAGAGGCCAAGATAAGATCAACACATAAAACTTAGGTAAGACAGTCAGAGCAACAAATAATGTCATGGTTGTTCGCACAGGGCAACAGATAGAGAAGGCCACATACCAGAGACACACACACACACAGAGAGACAGCAGGCAGATCCCAATTTCAGTTAACGGTGGAAGATGTGGATGAGCTGACACATACCAGAGACACACACACACACACACAGAGACAGCAGGCAGATCCCAATTTCAGTTAACGGTGGAAGATGTGGATGAGCTGACACATACCAGAGACACACACACACAGAGACAGCAGGCAGATCCCAATTTCAGTTAACGGTGGAAGATGTGGATGAGCCGACACATACCAGAGACACACACACACACACAGAGACAGCAGGCAGATCCCAATTTCAGTTAACGGTGGAAGATGTGGATGAGCTGACACATACCAGAGACACACACACACAGAGACAGCAGGCAGATCCCAATTTCAGTTAACGGTGGAAGATGTGGATGAGCTGACACATACCTGTAAAGAGACAGAAGGAATGATCAGGTGAGGCAGAACTTAGTGCAGAGAATGAAGTGCATATCACTTGTAGAAAGAATCACTTAGAGGAAGAAGCCTTAAGGATAGAAGCCCCATGCAATGTGCTCCCCCCAGCAATGTGCTGACCCCTTAAGGATGCTCAAATTTATACTGTTATAAGGGAGGGGTTGAAGTTCGTTAATTAATCATGAGTGACTATAAGAGTGCCTAGCAATCAAAGTGGACTTTTTGCTTCAAAAGTCAGAATAGCAAGAGGCCAAGATAAGATCAACACATAAAACTTAGGTAAGACAGTCAGAGCAACAAATAATGTCATGGTTGTTCGCACAGGGCAACAGATAGAGAAGGCCACATACCAGAGACACACACACACAGAGACAGCAGGCAGATCCCAATTTCAGTTAACGGTGGAAGATGTGGATGAGCTGACACATACCAGAGACACACACACAGAGACAGCAGGCAGATCCCAATTTCAGTTAACGGTGGAAGATGTGGATGAGCTGACACATACCAGAGACACACACACAGAGACAGCAGGCAGATCCCAATTTCAGTTAACGGTGGAAGATGTGGATGAGCTGACACATACCTGTAAAGAGACAGAAGGAATGATCAGGTGAGGCAGAACTTAGTGCAGAGAATGAAGTGCATATCACTTGTAGAAAGAATCACTTAGAGGAAGAAGCCTTAAGGATAGAAGCCCCATGCAATGTGCTCCCCCCAGCAATGTGCTGACCCCTTAAGGATGCTCAAATTTATACTGTTATAAGGGAGGGGTTGAAGTTCGTTAATTAATCATGAGTGACTATAAGAGTGCCTAGCAATCAAAGTGGACTTTTTGCTTCAAAAGTCAGAATAGCAAGAGGCCAAGATAAGATCAACACATAAAACTTAGGTAAGACAGTCAGAGCAACAAATAATGTCATGGTTGTTCGCACAGGGCAACAGATAGAGAAGGCCACATACCAGAGACACACACACACACACAGACAGCAGGCAGATCCCAATTTCAGTTAACGGTGGAAGATGTGGATGAGCTGACACATACCAGAGACACACACACACAAAGAGACAGCAGGCAGATCCCAATTTCAGTTAACGGTGGAAGATGTGGATGAGCTGACACATACCAGAGACACACACACACAGAGACAGCAGGCAGATCCCAATTTCAGTTAACGGTGGAAGATGTGGATGAGCTGACACATACCTGTAAAGAGACAGAAGGAATGATCAGGTGAGGCAGAACTTAGTGCAGAGAATGAAGTGCATATCACTTGTAGAAAGAATCACTTAGAGGAAGAAGCCTTAAGGATAGAAGCCCCATGCAATGTGCTCCCCCCAGCAATGTGCTGACCCCTTAAGGATGCTCAAATTTATACTGTTATAAGGGAGGGGTTGAAGTTCGTTAATTAATCATGAGTGACTATAAGAGTGCCTAGCAATCAAAGTGGACTTTTTGCTTCAAAAGTCAGAATAGCAAGAGGCCAAGATAAGATCAAACACATAAAACTTAAGTAAGACAGTCAGAGCAACAAATAATGTCATGGTTGTTCGCACAGGGCAACAGATAGAGAAGGCCACATACCAGAGACACACACACAGAGACAGCAGGCAGATCCCAATTTCAGTTAACGGTGGAAGATGTGGATGAGCTGACACATACCAGAGACACACACACACACACACAGAGACAGCAGGCAGATCCCAATTTCAGTTAACGGTGGAAGATGTGGATGAGCTGACACATACCAGAGACACACACACACACAGAGACAGCAGGCAGATCCCAATTTCAGTTAACGGTGGAAGATGTGGATGAGCTGACACATACCAGAGACACACACACACACACAGAGACAGCAGGCAGATCCCAATTTCAGTTAACGGTGGAAGATGTGGATGAGCTGACACATACCAGAGACACACACACACAGAGACAGCAGGCAGATCCCAATTTCAGTTAACGGTGGAAGATGTGGATGAGCTGACACATACCTGTAAAGAGACAGAAGGAATGATCAGGTGAGGCAGAACTTAGTGCAGAGAATGAAGTGCATATCACTTGTAGAAAGAATCACTTAGAGGAAGAAGCCTTAAGGATAGAAGCCCCATGCAATGTGCTCCCCCCAGCAATGTGCGGACCCCTTAAGGATGCTCAAATTTATACTGTTATAAGGGAGGGGTTGAAGTTCGTTAATTAATCATGAGTGACTATAAGAGTGCCTAGCAATCAAAGTGGACTTTTTGCTTCAAAAGTCAGAATAGCAAGAGGCCAAGATAAGATCAACACATAAAACTTAGGTAAGACAGTCAGAGCAACAAATAATGTCATGGTTGTTCGCACAGGGCAACAGATAGAGAAGGCCACATACCAGAGACACACACACACAGAGACAGCAGGCAGATCCCAATTTCAGTTAACGGTGGAAGATGTGGATGAGCTGACACATACCAGAGACACACACACAGAGACAGCAGGCAGATCCCAATTTCAGTTAACGGTGGAAGATGTGGATGAGCTGACACATACCAGAGACACACACACAGAGACAGCAAGCAGATCCCAATTTCAGTTAACGGTGGAAGATGTGGATGAGCTGACACATACCTGTAAAGAGACAGAAGGAATGATCAGGTGAGGCAGAACTTAGTGCAGAGAATGAAGTGCATATCACTTGTAGAAAGAATCACTTAGAGGAAGAAGCCTTAAGGATAGAAGCCCCATGCAATGTGCTCCCCCCAGCAATGTGCTGACCCCTTAAGGATGCTCAAATTTATACTGTTATAAGGGAGGGGTTGAAGTTCGTTAATTAATCATGAGTGACTATAAGAGTGCCTAGCAATCAAAGTGGACTTTTTGCTTCAAAAGTCAGAATAGCAAGAGGCCAAGATAAGATCAACACATAAAACTTAGGTAAGACAGTCAGAGCAACAAATAATGTCATGGTTGTTCGCACAGGGCAACAGATAGAGAAGGCCACATACCAGAGACACACACACACACAGAGACAGCAGGCAGATCCCAATTTCAGTTAACGGTGGAAGATGTGGATGAGCTGACACATACCAGAGACACACACACACACAGAGACAGCAGGCAGATCCCAATTTCAGTTAACGGTGGAAGATGTGAATGAGCTGACACATACCAGAGACACACACACACAGAGACAGCAGGCAGATCCCAATTTCAGTTAACGGTGGAAGATGTGGATGAGCTGACACATACCTGTAAAGAGACAGAAGGAATGATCAGGTGAGGCAGAACTTAGTGCAGAGAATGAAGTGCATATCACTTGTAGAAAGAATCACTTAGAGGAAGAAGCCTTAAGGATAGAAGCCCCATGCAATGTGCTCCCCCCAGCAATGTGCTGACCCCTTAAGGATGCTCAAATTTATACTGTTATAAGGGAGGGGTTGAAGTTCGTTAATTAATCATGAGTGACTATAAGAGTGCCTAGCAATCAAAGTGGACTTTTTGCTTCAAAAGTCAGAATAGCAAGAGGCCAAGATAAGATCAGCACATAAAACTTATGTAAGACAGTCAGAGCAACAAATAATGTCATGGTTGTTCGCACAGGGCAACAGATAGAGAAGGCCACATACCAGAGACACACACACACAGAGACAGCAGGCAGATCCCAATTTCAGTTAACGGTGGAAGATGTGGATGAGCTGACACATACCAGAGACACACACACACACAGAGACAGCAGGCAGATCCCAATTTCAGTTAACGGTGGAAGATGTGGATGAGCTGACACATACCTGTAAAGAGACAGAAGGAATGATCAGGTGAGGCAGAACTTAGTGCAGAGAATGAAGTGCATATCACTTGTAGAAAGAATCACTTAGAGGAAGAAGCCTTAAGGATAGAAGCCCCATGCAATGTGCTCCCCCCAGCAATGTGCTGACCCCTTAAGGATGCTCAAATTTATACTGTTATAAGGGAGGGGTTGAAGTTCGTTAATTAATCATGAGTGACTATAAGAGTGCCTAGCAATCAAAGTGGACTTTTTGCTTCAAAAGTCAGAATAGCAAGAGGCCAAGATAAGATCAACACATAAAACTTAGGTAAGACAGTCAGAGCAACAAATAATGTCATGGTTGTTCGCACAGGGCAACAGATAGAGAAGGCCACATACCAGACACACACACACAGAGACAGCAGGCAGATCCCAATTTCAGTTAACGGTGGAAGATGTGGATGAGCTGACACATACCAGAGACACACACACACACACAGAGACAGCAGGCAGATCCCAATTTCAGTTAACGGTGGAAGATGTGGATGAGCTGACACATACCAGAGACACACACACACACACACAGAGACAGCAGGCAGATCCCAATTTCAGTTAACGGTGGAAGATGTGGATGAGCTGACACATACCAGAGACACACACACACACAGAGACAGCAGGCAGATCCCAATTTCAGTTAACGGTGGAAGATGTGGATGAGCTGACACATACCAGAGACACACACACACAGAGACAGCAGGCAGATCCCAATTTCAGTTAACGGTGGAAGATGTGGATGAGCTGACACATACCTGTAAAGAGACAGAAGGAATGATCAGGTGAGGCAGAACTTAGTGCAGAGAATGAAGTGCATATCACTTGTAGAAAGAATCACTTAGAGGAAGAAGCCTTAAGGATAGAAGCCCCATGCAATGTGCTCCCCCAGCAATGTGCTGACCCCTTAAGGATGCTCAAATTTATACTGTTATAAGGGAGGGGTTGAAGTTTGTTAATTAATCATGAGTGACTATAAGAGTGCCTAGCAATCAAAGTGGACTTTTTGCTTCAAAAGTCAGAATAGCAAGAGGCCAAGATAAGATCAACACATAAAACTTAGGTAAGACAGTCAGAGCAACAAATAATGTCATGGTTGTTCGCACAGGGCAACAGATAGAGAAGGCCACATACCAGAGACACACACACACACAGAGAGACAGCAGGCAGATCCCAATTTCAGTTAACGGTGGAAGATGTGGATGAGCTGACACATACCAGAGACACACACACACACACACAGAGACAGCAGGCAGATCCCAATTTCAGTTAACGGTGGAAGATGTGGATGAGCTGACACATACCAGAGACACACACACACAGAGACAGCAGGCAGATCCCAATTTCAGTTAACGGTGGAAGATGTGGATGAGCCGACACATACCAGAGACACACACACACACACAGAGACAGCAGGCAGATCCCAATTTCAGTTAACGGTGGAAGATGTGGATGAGCTGACACATACCAGAGACACACACACACAGAGACAGCAGGCAGATCCCAATTTCAGTTAACGGTGGAAGATGTGGATGAGCTGACACATACCTGTAAAGAGACAGAAGGAATGATCAGGTGAGGCAGAACTTAGTGCAGAGAATGAAGTGCATATCACTTGTAGAAAGAATCACTTAGAGGAAGAAGCCTTAAGGATAGAAGCCCCATGCAATGTGCTCCCCCCAGCAATGTGCTGACCCCTTAAGGATGCTCAAATTTATACTGTTATAAGGGAGGGGTTGAAGTTCGTTAATTAATCATGAGTGACTATAAGAGTGCCTAGCAATCAAAGTGGACTTTTTGCTTCAAAAGTCAGAATAGCAAGAGGCCAAGATAAGATCAACACATAAAACTTAGGTAAGACAGTCAGAGCAACAAATAATGTCATGGTTGTTCGCACAGGGCAACAGATAGAGAAGGCCACATACCAGAGACACACACACACAGAGACAGCAGGCAGATCCCAATTTCAGTTAACGGTGGAAGATGTGGATGAGCTGACACATACCAGAGACACACACACAGAGACAGCAGGCAGATCCCAATTTCAGTTAACGGTGGAAGATGTGGATGAGCTGACACATACCAGAGACACACACACAGAGACAGCAGGCAGATCCCAATTTCAGTTAACGGTGGAAGATGTGGATGAGCTGACACATACCTGTAAAGAGACAGAAGGAATGATCAGGTGAGGCAGAACTTAGTGCAGAGAATGAAGTGCATATCACTTGTAGAAAGAATCACTTAGAGGAAGAAGCCTTAAGGATAGAAGCCCCATGCAATGTGCTCCCCCCAGCAATGTGCTGACCCCTTAAGGATGCTCAAATTTATACTGTTATAAGGGAGGGGTTGAAGTTCGTTAATTAATCATGAGTGACTATAAGAGTGCCTAGCAATCAAAGTGGACTTTTTGCTTCAAAAGTCAGAATAGCAAGAGGCCAAGATAAGATCAACACATAAAACTTAGGTAAGACAGTCAGAGCAACAAATAATGTCATGGTTGTTCGCACAGGGCAACAGATAGAGAAGGCCACATACCAGAGACACACACACACACACAGACAGCAGGCAGATCCCAATTTCAGTTAACGGTGGAAGATGTGGATGAGCTGACACATACCAGAGACACACACACACAGAGACAGCAGGCAGATCCCAAATTCAGTTAACGGTGGAAGATGTGGATGAGCTGACACATACCAGAGACACACACACACAGAGACAGCAGGCAGATCCCAATTTCAGTTAACGGTGGAAGATGTGGATGAGCTGACACATACCTGTAAAGAGACAGAAGGAATGATCAGGTGAGGCAGAACTTAGTGCAGAGAATGAAGTGCATATCACTTGTAGAAAGAATCACTTAGAGGAAGAAGCCTTAAGGATAGAAGCCCCATGCAATGTGCTCCCCCCAGCAATGTGCTGACCCCTTAAGGATGCTCAAATTTATACTGTTATAAGGGAGGGGTTGAAGTTCGTTAATTAATCATGAGTGACTATAAGAGTGCCTAGCAATCAAAGTGGACTTTTTGCTTCAAAAGTCAGAATAGCAAGAGGCCAAGATAAGATCAACACATAAAACTTAGGTAAGACAGTCAGAGCAACAAATAATGTCATGGTTGTTCGCACAGGGCAACAGATAGAGAAGGCCACATACCAGAGACACACACACACACACACAGACAGCAGGCAGATCCCAATTTCAGTTAACGGTGGAAGATGTGGATGAGCTGACACATACCAGAGACACACACACAGAGACAGCAGGCAGATCCCAATTTCAGTTAACGGTGGAAGATGTGGATGAGCTGACACATACCAGAGACACACACACACAGAGACAGCAGGCAGATCCCAATTTCAGTTAACGGTGGAAGATGTGGATGAGCTGACACATACCAGAGACACACACACACACAGAGACAGCAGGCAGATCCCAATTTCAGTTAACGGTGGAAGATGTGGATGAGCTGACACATACCAGAGACACACACACACAGAGACAGCAGGCAGATCCCAATTTCAGTTAACGGTGGAAGATGTGGATGAGCTGACACATACCTGTAAAGAGACAGAAGGAATGATCAGGTGAGGCAGAACTTAGTGCAGAGAATGAAGTGCATATCACTTGTAGAAAGAATCACTTAGAGGAAGAAGCCTTAAGGATAGAAGCCCCATGCAATGTGCTCCCCCCAGCAATGTGCTGACCCCTTAAGGATGCTCAAATTTATACTGTTATAAGGGAGGGGTTGAAGTTCGTTAATTAATCATGAGTGACTATAAGAGTGCCTAGCAATCAAAGTGGACTTTTTGCTTCAAAAGTCAGAATAGCAAGAGGCCAAGATAAGATCAACACATAAAACTTAAGTAAGACAGTCAGAGCAACAAATAATGTCATGGTTGTTCGCACAGGGCAACAGATAGAGAAGGCCACATACCAGAGACACACACACACACAGACAGCAGGCAGATCCCAATTTCAGTTAACGGTGGAAGATGTGGATGAGCTGACACATACCAGAGACACACACACACAGAGACAGCAGGCAGATCCCAAATTCAGTTAACGGTGGAAGATGTGGATGAGCTGACACATACCAGAGACACACACACACACACACACAGAGACAGCAGGCAGATCCCAATTTCAGTTAACGGTGGAAGATGTGGATGAGCTGACACATACCTGTAAAGAGACAGAAGGAATGATCAGGTGAGGCAGAACTTAGTGCAGAGAATGAAGTGCATATCACTTGTAGAAAGAATCACTTAGAGGAAGAAGCCTTAAGGATAGAAGCCCCATGCAATGTGCTCCCCCAGCAATGTGCTGACCCCTTAAGGATGCTCAAATTTATACTGTTATAAGGGAGGGGTTGAAGTTTGTTAATTAATCATGAGTGACTATAAGAGTGCCTAGCAATCAAAGTGGACTTTTTGCTTCAAAAGTCAGAATAGCAAGAGGCCAAGATAAGATCAACACATAAAACTTAGGTAAGACAGTCAGAGCAACAAATAATGTTATGGTTGTTCGCACAGGGCAACAGATAGAGAAGGCCACATACCAGAGACACACACACACACACAGAGACAGCAGGCAGATCCCAATTTCAGTTAACGGTGGAAGATGTGGATGAGCTGACACATACCAGAGACACACACACACACAGAGACAGCAGGCAGATCCCAATTTCAGTTAACAGTGGAAGATGTGGATGAGCTGACACATACCAGAGACACACACACACACACAGAGACAGCAGGCAGATCCCAATTTCAGTTAACGGTGGAAGATGTGGATGAGCTGACACATACCAGAGACACACACACACACACAGAGACAGCAGGCAGATCCCAATTTCAGTTAACGGTGGAAGATGTGGATGAGCTGACACATACCAGAGACACACACACACAGAGACAGCAGGCAGATCCCAATTTCAGTTAACGGTGGAAGATGTGGATGAGCTGACACATACCTGTAAAGAGACAGAAGGAATGATCAGGTGAGGCAGAACTTAGTGCAGAGAATGAAGTGCATATCACTTGTAGAAAGAATCACTTAGAGGAAGAAGCCTTAAGGATAGAAGCCCCATGCAATGTGCTCCCCCCAGCAATGTGCTGACCCCTTAAGGATGCTCAAATTTATACTGTTATAAGGGAGGGGTTGAAGTTCGTTAATTAATCATGAGTGACTATAAGAGTGCCTAGCAATCAAAGTGGACTTTTTGCTTCAAAAGTCAGAATAGCAAGAGGCCAAGATAAGATCAACACATAAAACTTAGGTAAGACAGTCAGAGCAACAAATAATGTCATGGTTGTTCGCACAGGGCAACAGATAGAGAAGGCCACATACCAGAGACACACACACACACAGAGACAGCAGGCAGATCCCAATTTCAGTTAACGGTGGAAGATGTGGATGAGCTGACACATACCAGAGACACACACACAGAGACAGCAGGCAGATCCCAATTTCAGTTAACGGTGGAAGATGTGGATGAGCTGACACATACCAGAGACACACACACAGAGACAGCAGGCAGATCCCAATTTCAGTTAACGGTGGAAGATGTGGATGAGCTGACACATACCTGTAAAGAGACAGAAGGAATGATCAGGTGAGGCAGAACTTAGTGCAGAGAATGAAGTGCATATCACTTGTAGAAAGAATCACTTAGAGGAAGAAGCCTTAAGGATAGAAGCCCCATGCAATGTGCTCCCCCCAGCAATGTGCTGACCCCTTAAGGATGCTCAAATTTATACTGTTATAAGGGAGGGGTTGAAGTTCGTTAATTAATCATGAGTGACTATAAGAGTGCCTAGCAATCAAAGTGGACTTTTTGCTTCAAAAGTCAGAATAGCAAGAGGCCAAAATAAGATCAACACATAAAACTTAGGTAAGACAGTCAGAGCAACAAATAATGTCATGGTTGTTCGCACAGGGCAACAGATAGAGAAGGCCACATACCAGAGACACACACACACACACAGAGACAGCAGGCAGATCCCAATTTCAGTTAACGGTGGAAGATGTGGATGAGCTGACACATACCAGAGACACACACAGAGACAGCAGGCAGATCCCAATTTCAGTTAACGGTGGAAGATGTGGATGAGCTGACACATACCAGAGACACACACACAGAGACAGCAGGCAGATCCCAATTTCAGTTAACGGTGGAAGATGTGGATGAGCTGACACATACCAGAAACACACACACACAGAGACAGCAGGCAGATCCCAATTTCAGTTAACGGTGGAAGATGTGGATGAGCTGACACATACCAGAGACACACACACACACAGAGACAGCAGGCAGATCCCAATTTCAGTTAACGGTGGAAGATGTGGATGAGCTGACACATACCAGAGACACACACACACACACACAGAGACAGCAGGCAGATCCCAATTTCAGTTAACGGATTTAAGATGTGGATGAGCTGACACATACCAGAGACACACACACACACACACACACACAGAGACAGCAGGCAGATCCCAATTTCAGTTAACGGTGGAAGATGTGGATGAGCTGACACATACCAGAGACACACACACACACAGAGACAGCAGGCAGATCCCAATTTCAGTTAACGGTGGAAGATGTGGATGAGCTGACACATACCAGAGACACACACACACACACACAGAGACAGCAGGCAGATCCCAATTTCAGTTAACGGTTGAAGATGTGGATGAGCTGACACATACCAGAGACACACACACACACACAGAGACAGCAGGCAGATCCCAATTTCAGTTAACGGTGGAAGATGTGGATGAGCTGACACATACCAGAGACACACACACACACACACAGAGACAGCAGGCAGATCCCAATTTCAGTTAACGGATTTAAGATGTGGATGAGCTGACACATACCAGAGACACACACACACACACACAGAGACAGCAGGCAGATCCCAATTTCAGTTAACGGTGGAAGATGTGGATGAGCTGACACATACCAGAGACACACACACACACAGAGACAGCAGGCAGGTCCCAATTTCAGTTAACGGTGGAAGATGTGGATGAGCTGACACATACCAGAGACACACACACACACACACAGAGACAGCAGGCAGATCCCAATTTCAGTTAACGGATTTAAGATGTGGATGAGCTGACACATACCAGAGACACACACACACACACAGAGACAACAGGCAGATCCCAATTTCAGTTAACGGTGGAAGATGTGGATGAGCTGACACATACCAGAGACACACACACACACAGAGACAGCAGGCAGATCCCAATTTCAGTTAACGGTGGAAGATGTGGATGAGCTGACACATACCAGAGACACACACACACACACAGAGACAGCAGGCAGATCCCAATTTCAGTTAACGGTTGAAGATGTGGATGAGCTGACACATACCAGAGACACACACACACACACAGAGACAGCAGGCAGATCCCAATTTCAGTTAACGGTGGAAGATGTGGATGAGCTGACACATACCAGAGACACACACACAGAGACAGCAGGCAGATCCCAATTTCAGTTAACGGATTTAAGATGTGGATGAGCTGACACATACCAGAGACACACACACACACACACACACAGAGACAGCAGGCAGATCCCAATTTCAGTTAACGGTGGAAGATGTGGATGAGCTGACACATACCAGAGACACACACACACACAGAGACAGCAGGCAGATCCCAATTTCAGTTAACGGTGGAAGATGTGGATGAGCTGACACATACCTGTAAAGAGACAGAAGGAATGATCAGGTGAGGCAGAACTTATTGCAGAGAATGAAGTGCATATCACTTGTAGAAAGAATCACTTAGAGGAAGAAGCCTTAAGGATAGAAGCCCCATGCAATGTGCTCCCCCCCAGCAATGTGCTGACCCCTTAAGGATGCTCAAATTTATACTGTTATAAGGGAGGGGTTGAAGTTCGTTAATTAATCATGAGTGACTATAAGAGTGCCTAGCAATCAAAGTGGACTTTTTGCTTCAAAAGTCAGAATAGCAAGAGGCCAAGATAAGATCAACACATAAAACTTAGGTAAGACAGTCAGAGCAACAAATAATGTCATGGTTGTTCGCACAGGGCAACAGATAGAGAAGGCCACATACCAGAGACACACACACACACAGAGACAGCAGGCAGATCCCAATTTCAGTTAACGGTGGAAGATGTGGATGAGCTGACACATACCTGTAAAGAGACAGAAGGAATGATCAGGTGAGGCAGAACTTAGTGCAGAGAATGAAGTGCATATCACTTGTAGAAAGAATCACTTAGAGGAAGAATCCTTACGGATAGAAGCCCCATGCAATGTGCTCCCCCCAGCAATGTGCTGACCCCTTAAGGATGCTCAAATTTATACTGTTATAAGGGAGGGGTTGAAGTTCGTTAATTAATCATGAGTGACTATAAGAGTGCCTAGCAATCAAAGTGGACTTTTTGCTTCAAAAGTCAGAATAGCAAGAGGCCAAGATAAGATCAACACATAAAACTTAGGTAAGACAGTCAGAGCAACAAATAATGTCATGGTTGTTCGCACAGGGCAACAGATAGAGAAGGCCACATACCAGAGACACACACACACACACAGAGACAGCAGGCAGATCCCAATTTCAGTTAACGGTGGAAGATGTGGATGAGCTGACACATACCAGAGACACACACACACACAGAGACAGCAGGCAGATCCCAATTTCAATTAACGGTGGAAGATGTGGATGAGCTGACACATACCAGAGACACACACACACAGAGACCGCAGGCAGATCCCAATTTCAGTTAACGGTGGAAGATGTGGATGAGCTGACACATACCTGTAAAGAGACAGAAGGAATGATCAGGTGAGGCAGAACTTAGTGCAGAGAATGAAGTGCATATCACTTGTAGAAAGAATCACTTAGAGGAAGAAGCCTTAAGGATAGAAGCCCCATGCAATGTGCTCCCCCCAGCAATGTGCTGACCCCTTAAGGATGCTCAAATTTATACTGTTATAAGGGAGGGGTTGAAGTTCGTTAATTAATCATGAGTGACTATAAGAGTGCCTAGCAATCAAAGTGGACTTTTTGCTTCAAAAGTCAGAATAGCAAGAAGCCAAGATAAGATCAGCACATAAAACTTAGGTAAGACAGTCAGAGCAACACATAATGTCATGGTTGTTCGCACAGGTCAACAGATAGAGAAGGCCACATACCAGAGACACACACACACACACACAGAGACAGCAGGCAGATCCCAATTTCAGTTAATGGTGGAAGATGTGGATGAGCTGACACATACCAGAGACACACACACACACAGAGACAGCAGGCAGATCCCAATTTCAGTTAACGGTGGAAGATGTGGATGAGCTGACACATACCTGTAAAGAGACAGAAGGAATGATCAGGTGAGGCAGAACTTAGTGCAGAGAATGAAGTGCATATCACTTGTAGAAAGAATCACTTAGAGGAAGAAGCCTTAAGGATAGAAGCCCCATGCAATGTGCTCCCCCCAGCAATGTGCTGACCCCTTAAGGATGCTCAAATTTATACTGTTATAAGGGAGGGGTTGAAGTTCGTTAATTAATCATGAGTGACTATAAGAGTGCCTAGCAATCAAAGTGGACTTTTTGCTTCAAAAGTCAGAATAGCAAGAGGCCAAGATAAGATCAACACATAAAACTTAGGTAAGACAGTCAGAGCAACAAATAATGTCATGGTTGTTCGCACAGGGCAACAGATAGAGAAGGCCACATACCAGAGACACACACACACAGAGACAGCAGGCAGATCCCAATTTCAGTTAACGGTGGAAGATGTGGATGAGCTGACACATACCAGAGACACACACACACACACAGAGACAGCAGGCAGATCCCAATTTCAGTTAACGGTGGAAGATGTGGATGAGCTGACACATACCTGTAAAGAGACAGAAGGAATGATCAGGTGAGGCAGAACTTAGTGCAGAGCATGAAGTGCATATCACTTGTAGAAAGAATCACTTAGAGGAAGAAGCCTTAAGGATAGAAGCCCCATGCAATGTGCTCCCCCCAGCAATGTGCTGACCCCTTAAGGATGCTCAAATTTATACTGTTATAAGGGAGGGGTTGAAGTTCGTTAATTAATCATGAGTGACTATAAGAGTGCCTAGCAATCAAAGTGGACTTTTTGCTTCAAAAGTCAGAATAGCAAGAGGCCAAGATAAGATCAACACATAAAACTTAGGTAAGACAATCAGAGCAACAAATAATGTCATGGTTGTTCGCACAGGGCAACAGATAGAGAAGGCCACATACCAGAGACACACACACACAGAGACAGCAGGCAGATCCCAATTTCAGTTAACGGTGGAAGATGTGGATGAGCTGACACATACCAGAGACACACACACACACACAGAGACAGCAGGCAGATCTCAATTTCAGTTAACGGTGGAAGATGTGGATGAGCTGACACATACCTGTAAAGAGACAGAAGGAATGATCAGGTGAGGCAGAACTTAGTGCAGAGCATGAAGTGCATATCACTTGTAGAAAGAATCACTTAGAGGAAGAAGCCTTAAGGATAGAAGCCCCATGCAATGTGCTCCCCCAGCAATGTGCTGACCCCTTAAGGATGCTCAAATTTATACTGTTATAAGGGAGGGGTTGAAGTTCGTTAATTAATCATGAGTGACTATAATGCCGCGTACACACGGTCGGACTTTTCGTCTACAAAAGTCAGACAGCCTGTCCGACAGACTTCCGGCAGACTTTCGGCGGACTTTCGACGGACTTGCGGCGGACTTTCTAACGAACAGACTTGCCTACACACGATCACACAAAAGTCCATCGAATTCTTACGTGATGACGTACACCGGACTAAAATAAGGAAGTTCATAGCCAGTAGCCAATAGGTGCCCTAGCGTGGCTATTTGTCCGTCGGACTAACACACAGACGAGCGGATTTCGGGGTCCGTCTTAGTTACGAAGTAAAGATTTGAAGCATGTTTCAAATCTAAAGTACGTCGGATTTGAGGCTAAAAAAGTATGTTGAAAGTCCGGAGAAGCCCACACACGATCGGATTACCAGCCAGCTTTAGTCCGTCAGCGTCCGTTGGACTTTTGTAGACGATAAGTCCGACCGTGTGTACGCGGCATAAGAGTGCCTAGCAATCAAAGTGGACTTTTTGCTTCAAAAGTCAGAATAGCAAGAGGCCAAGATAAGATCAACACATAAAACTTAGGTAAGACAGTCAGAGCAACAAATAATGTCATGGTTGTTCGCACAGGGCAACGGATAGAGAAGGCCACATACCAGAGACACACACAGAGACAACAGGCAGATCCCAATTTCAGTTAACGGTGGAAGATGTGGATGAGCTGACACATACCAGAGACACACACACACATAGAGACAGCAGGCCGATCCCAATTTCAGTTAACGGTGGAAGATGTGGATGAGCTGACACATACCAGAGACACACACACACACAGAGACAGCAGGCAGATCCCAATTTCAGTTAACGGTGGAAGATGTGGATGAGCTGACACATACCTGTAAAGAGACAGAAGGAATGATCAGGTGAGGCAGAACTTAGTGCAGAGAATGAAGTGCATATCACTTGTAGAAAGAATCACTTAGAGGAAGAAGCCTTAAGGATAGAAGCCCCATGCAATGTGCTCCCCCCAGCAATGTGCTGACCCCTTAAGGATGCTCAAATTTATACTGTTATAAGGGAGGGGTTGAAGTTCGTTAATTAATCATGAGTGACTATAAGAGTGCCTAGCAATCAAAGTGGACTTTTTGCTTCAAAAGTCAGAATAGCAAGAGGCCAAGATAAGATTAACACATAAAAACTTTGGTAAGACAGTCAGAGCAACAAATAATGTCATGGTTGTTCGCACAGGGCAACAGATAGAGAAGGCCACATACCAGAGACACACACACACACAGAGACAGCAGGCAGATCCCAATTTCAGTTAACGGTGGAAGATGTGGATGAGCTGACACATACCAGAGACACACACACACACAGAGACAGCAGGCAGATCCCAATTTCAGTTAACGGTGGAAGATGTGGATGAGCTGACACATACCAGAGACACACACACACACAGAGACAGCAGGCAGATCCCAATTTCAGTTAACGGTGGAAGATGTGGATGAGCTGACACATACCAGAGACACACACACACACACAGAGACAGCAGGCAGATCCCAATTTCAGTTAACGGTGGAAGATGTGGATGAGCTGACACATACCTGTAAAGAGACAGAAGGAATGATCAGGTGAGGCAGAACTTAGTGCAGAACATGAAGTGCATATCACTTGTAGAAAGAATCACTTAGAGGAAGAAGCCTTAAGGATAGAAGCCCCATGCAATGTGCTCCCCCCAGCAATGTGCTGACCCCTTAAGGATGCTCAAATTTATACTGTTATAAGGGAGGGGTTGAAGTTCGTTAATTAATCATGAGTGACTATAAGAGTGCCTAGCAATCAAAGTGGACTTTTTGCTTCAAAAGTCAGAATAGCAAGAGGCCAAGATAAGATCAACACATAAAACTTAGGTAAGACAGTCAGAGCAACAAATAATGTCATGGTTGTTCGCACAGGGCAACAGATAGAGAAGGCCACATACCAGAGACACACACACACACAGAGACAGCAGGCAGATCCCAATTTCAGTTAACGGTGGAAGATGTGGATGAGCTGACACATACCAGAGACACACACACACACACACAGAGACAGCAGGCAGATCCCAATTTCAGTTAACGGTGGAAGATGTGGATGAGCTGACACATACCAGAGACACACACACACACAGAGACAGCAGGCAGATCCCAATTTCAGTTAACGGTGGAAGATGTGGATGAGCTGACACATACCTGTAAAGAGACAGAAGGAATGATCAGGTGAGGCAGAACTTAGTGCAGAGAATGAAGTGCATATCACTTGTAGAAAGAATCACTTAGAGGAAGAAGCCTTAAGGATAGAAGCCCCATGCAATGTGCTCCCCCCAGCAATGTGCTGACCCCTTAAGGATGCTCAAATTTATACTGTTATAAGGGAGGGGTTGAAGTTCGTTAATTAATCATGAGTGACTATAAGAGTGCCTAGCAATCAAAGTGGACTTTTTGCTTCAAAAGTCAGAATAGCAAGAGGCCAAGATAAGATCAACACATAAAACTTAGGTAAGACAGTCAGAGCAACAAATAATGTCATGGTTGTTCGCACAGGGCAACAGATAGAGAAGGCCACATACCAGAGACACACACACACACAGAGACAGCAGGCAGATCCCAATTTCAGTTAACGGTGGAAGATGTGGATGAGCTGACACATACCAGAGACACACACACACACAGAGACAGCAGGCAGATCCCAATTTCAGTTAACGGTGGAAGATGTGGATGAGCTGACACATACCTGTAAAGAGACAGAAGGAATGATCAGGTGAGGCAGAACTTAGTGCAGAGCATGAAGTGCATATCACTTGTAGAAAGAATCACTTAGAGGAAGAAGCCTTAAGGATAGAAGCCCCATGCAATGTGCTCCCCCCAGCAATGTGCTGACCCCTTAAGGATGCTCAAATTTATACTGTTATAAGGGAGGGGTTGAAGTTCGTTAATTAATCATGAGTGACTATAAGAGTGCCTAGCAATCAAAGTGGACTTTTTGCTTCAAAAGTCAGAATAGCAAGAGGCCAAGATAAGATCAACACATAAAACTTAGGTAAGACAATCAGAGCAACAAATAATGTCATGGTTGTTCGCACAGGGCAACAGATAGAGAAGGCCACATACCAGAGACACACACACACAGAGACAGCAGGCAGATCCCAATTTCAGTTAACGGTGGAAGATGTGGATGAGCTGACACATACCAGAGACACACACACACACACAGAGACAGCAGGCAGATCTCAATTTCAGTTAACGGTGGAAGATGTGGATGAGCTGACACATACCTGTAAAGAGACAGAAGGAATGATCAGGTGAGGCAGAACTTAGTGCAGAGCATGAAGTGCATATCACTTGTAGAAAGAATCACTTAGAGGAAGAAGCCTTAAGGATAGAAGCCCCATGCAATGTGCTCCCCCAGCAATGTGCTGACCCCTTAAGGATGCTCAAATTTATACTGTTATAAGGGAGGGGTTGAAGTTCGTTAATTAATCATGAGTGACTATAATGCCGCGTACACACGGTCGGACTTTTCGTCTACAAAAGTCAGACAGCCTGTCCGACAGACTTCCGGCAGACTTTCGGCGGACTTTCGACGGACTTGCGGCGGACTTTCTAACGAACAGACTTGCCTACACACGATCACACAAAAGTCCATCGAATTCTTACGTGATGACGTACACCGGACTAAAATAAGGAAGTTCATAGCCAGTAGCCAATAGGTGCCCTAGCGTGGCTATTTGTCCGTCGGACTAACACACAGACGAGCGGATTTCGGGGTCCGTCTTAGTTACGAAGTAAAGATTTGAAGCATGTTTCAAATCTAAAGTACGTCGGATTTGAGGCTAAAAAAGTATGTTGAAAGTCCGGAGAAGCCCACACACGATCGGATTACCAGCCAGCTTTAGTCCGTCAGCGTCCGTTGGACTTTTGTAGACGATAAGTCCGACCGTGTGTACGCGGCATAAGAGTGCCTAGCAATCAAAGTGGACTTTTTGCTTCAAAAGTCAGAATAGCAAGAGGCCAAGATAAGATCAACACATAAAACTTAGGTAAGACAGTCAGAGCAACAAATAATGTCATGGTTGTTCGCACAGGGCAACGGATAGAGAAGGCCACATACCAGAGACACACACAGAGACAACAGGCAGATCCCAATTTCAGTTAACGGTGGAAGATGTGGATGAGCTGACACATACCAGAGACACACACACACATAGAGACAGCAGGCCGATCCCAATTTCAGTTAACGGTGGAAGATGTGGATGAGCTGACACATACCAGAGACACACACACACACAGAGACAGCAGGCAGATCCCAATTTCAGTTAACGGTGGAAGATGTGGATGAGCTGACACATACCTGTAAAGAGACAGAAGGAATGATCAGGTGAGGCAGAACTTAGTGCAGAGAATGAAGTGCATATCACTTGTAGAAAGAATCACTTAGAGGAAGAATCCTTAAGGATAGAAGCCCCATGCAATGTGCTCCCCCCAGCAATGTGCTGACCCCTTAAGGATGCTCAAATTTATACTGTTATAAGGGAGGGGTTGAAGTTCGTTAATTAATCATGAGTGACTATAAGAGTGCCTAGCAATCAAAGTGGACTTTTTGCTTCAAAAGTCAGAATAGCAAGAGGCCAAGATAAGATTAACACATAAAAACTTTGGTAAGACAGTCAGAGCAACAAATAATGTCATGGTTGTTCGCACAGGGCAACAGATAGAGAAGGCCACATACCAGAGACACACACACACACACAGAGACAGCAGGCAGATCCCAATTTCAGTTAACGGTGGAAGATGTGGATGAGCTGACACATACCAGAGACACACACACACACAGAGACAGCAGGCAGATCCCAATTTCAGTTAACGGTGGAAGATGTGGATGAGCTGACACATACCAGAGACACACACACACACAGAGACAGCAGGCAGATCCCAATTTCAGTTAACGGTGGAAGATGTGGATGAGCTGACACATACCAGAGACACACACACACACAGAGACAGCAGGCAGATCCCAATTTCAGTTAACGGTGGAAGATGTGGATGAGCTGACACATACCTGTAAAGAGACAGAAGGAATGATCAGGTGAGGCAGAACTTAGTGCAGAACATGAAGTGCATATCACTTGTAGAAAGAATCACTTAGAGGAAGAAGCCTTAAGGATAGAAGCCCCATGCAATGTGCTCCCCCCAGCAATGTGCTGACCCCTTAAGGATGCTCAAATTTATACTGTTATAAGGGAGGGGTTGAAGTTCGTTAATTAATCATGAGTGACTATAAGAGTGCCTAGCAATCAAAGTGGACTTTTTGCTTCAAAAGTCAGAATAGCAAGAGGCCAAGATAAGATCAACACATAAAACTTAGGTAAGACAGTCAGAGCAACAAATAATGTCATGGTTGTTCGCACAGGGCAACAGATAGAGAAGGCCACATACCAGAGACACACACACACACAGAGACAGCAGGCAGATCCCAATTTCAGTTAACGGTGGAAGATGTGGATGAGCTGACACATACCAGAGACACACACACACACACAGAGACAGCAGGCAGATCCCAATTTCAGTTAACGGTGGAAGATGTGGATGAGCTGACACATACCAGAGACACACACACACACAGAGACAGCACACAGATCCCAATTTCAGTTAACGGTGGAAGATGTGGATGAGCTGACACATACCTGTAAAGAGACAGAAGGAATGATCAGGTGAGGCAGAACTTAGTGCAGAGAATGAAGTGCATATCACTTGTAGAAAGAATCACTTAGAGGAAGAAGCCTTAAGGATAGAAGCCCCATGCAATGTGCTCCCCCCAGCAATGTGCTGACCCCTTAAGGATGCTCAAATTTATACTGTTATAAGGGAGGGGTTGAAGTTCGTTAATTAATCATGAGTGACTATAAGAGTGCCAAGCAATCAAAGTGGACTTTTTGCTTCAAAAGTCAGAATAGCAAGAGGCCAAGATAAGATCAACACATAAAACTTAGGTAAGACAGTCAGAGCAACAAATAATGTCATGGTTGTTCGCACAGGGCAACGGATAGAGAAGGCCACATACCAGAGACACACACACACACAGAGACAACAGGCAGATCCCAATTTCAGTTAACGGTGGAAGATGTGGATGAGCTGACACATACCAGAGACACACACACACATAGAGACAGCAGGCCGATCCCAATTTCAGTTAACGGTGGAAGATGTGGATGAGCTGACACATACCAGAGACACACACACACACAGAGACAGCAGGCAGATCCCAATTTCAGTTAACGGTGGAAGATGTGGATGAGCTGACACATACCTGTAAAGAGACAGAAGGAATGATCAGGTGAGGCAGAACTTAGTGCAGAGAATGAAGTGCATATCACTTGTAGAAAGAATCACTTAGAGGAAGAATCCTTAAGGATAGAAGCCCCATGCAATGTGCTCCCCCCAGCAATGTGCTGACCCCTTAAGGATGCTCAAATTTATACTGTTATAAGGGAGGGGTTGAAGTTCGTTAATTAATCATGAGTGACTATAAGAGTGCCTAGCAATCAAAGTGGAATTTTTGCTTCAAAAGTCAGAATAGCAAGAGGCCAAGATAAGATCAACACATAAAAACTTTGGTAAGACAGTCAGAGAAACAAATAATGTCATGGTTGTTCGCACAGGGCAACAGATAGAGAAGGCCACATACCAGAGACACACACACACACAGAGACAGCAGGCAGATCCCAATTTCAGTTAACGGTGGAAGATGTGGATGAGCTGACACATACCAGAGACACACACACACACAGAGACAGCAGGCAGATCCCAATGTCAGTTAACGGTGGAAGATGTGGATGAGCTGACACATACCTGTAAAGAGACAGAAGGAATGATCAGGTGAGGCAGAACTTAGTGCAGAGAATGAAGTGCATATCACTTGTAGAAAGAATCACTTAGAGGAAGAAGCCTTAAGGATAGAAGCCCCATGCAATGTGCTCCCCCCAGCAATGTGCTGACCCCTTAAGGATGCTCAAATTTATACTGTTATAAGGGAGGGGTTGAAGTTCGTTAATTAATCATGAGTGACTATAAGAGTGCCTAGCAATCAAAGTGGACTTTTTGCTTCAAAAGTCAGAATAGCAAGAGGCCAAGATAAGATCAACACATAAAACTTAGGTAAGACAGTCAGAGCAACAAATAATGTCATGGTTGTTCGCACAGGGCAACAGATAGAGAAGGCCACATACCAGAGACACACACACACACACAGAGACAGCAGGCAGATCCCAATTTCAGTTAACTGTGGAAGATGTGGATGAGCTGACACATACCAGAGACACACACACAGAGACAGCAGGCAGATCCCAATTTCAGTTAACGGTGGAAGATGTGGATGAGCTGACACATACCAGAGACACACACACACACAGAGACAGCAGGCAGATCCCAATTTCAGTTAACGGTGGAAGATGTGGATGAGCTGACACATACCAGAGACACACACACACACAGAGACAGCAGGCAGATCCCAATTTCAGTTAACGGTGGAAGATGTGGATGAGCTGACACATACCAGAGACACACACACACACACAGAGACAGCAGGCAGGTCCCAATTTCAGTTAACGGTGGAAGATGTGGATGAGCTGACACATACCTGTAAAGAGACAGAAGGAATGGTCAGGTGAGGCAGAACTTAGTGCAGAGAATGAAGTGCATATCACGTGTAGAAATAATCACTTAGAGGAAGAAGCCTTAAGGATAGAAGCCCCATGCAATGTGCTCCCCCCAGCAATGTGCTGACCCCTTAAGGATGCTCAAATTTATACTGTTATAAGGGAGGGGTTGAAGTTCGTTAATTAATCATGAGTGACTATAAGAGTGCCTAGTAATCAAAGTGGACTTTTTGCTTCAAAAGTCAGAATAGCAAGAGGCCAAGATAAGATCAACACATAAAACTTAGGTAAGACAGTCAGAGCAACAAATAATGTCATGGTTGTTCGCACAGGGCAACAGATAGAGAAGGCCACATACCAGAGACACACACACACAGAGACAGAAGGCAGATCCCAAATTCATTTAACGGTGGAAGATGTGGATGAGCTGACACATACCAGAGACACACACACACACAGAGACAGCAGGCAGATCCCAATTTCAGTTAACGGTGGAAGATGTGGATGAGCTGACACATACCAGAGACACACACACACACACACAGAGACAGCAGGCAGATCCCAAATTCAGTTAACGGTGGAAGATGTGGATGAGCTGACACATACTAGAGACACACACACACACACAGAGACAGCAGGCAGATCCCAATTTCAGTTAACGGTGGAAGATGTGGATGAGCTGACACATACCAGAGACACACACACACACAGAGACAGCAGGCAGATCCCAATTTCAGTTAACGGTGGAAGATGTGGATGAGCTGACACATACCAGAGACACACACACACACAGAGACAGCAGGCAGATCCCAATTTCAGTTAACGGTGGAAGATGTGGATGAGCTGACACATACCAGAGACACACACACACACACAGACAGCAGGCAGATCCCAATTTCAGTTAACGGTGGAAGATGTGGATGAGCTGACACATACCAGAGACACACACACACACAGAGACAGCAGGCAGATCCCAATTTCAGTTAACGGTGGAAGATGTGGATGAGCTGACACATACCTGTAAAGAGACAGAAGGAATGATCAGGTGAGGCAGAACTTAGTGCAGAGAATGAAGTGCATATCACTTGTAGAAAGAATCACTTAGAGGAAGAAGCCTTAAGGATAGAAGCCCCATGCAATGTGCTCCCCCCAGCAATGTGCTGACCCCTTAAGGATGCTCAAATTTATACTGTTATAAGGGAGGGATTGAAGTTCGTTAATTAATAATGAGTGACTATAAGAGTGTCTAGCAATCAAAGTGGACTTTTTGCTTCAAAAGTCAGAATAGCAAGAGGCCAAGATAAGATCAACACATAAAACTTAGGTAAGACAGTCAGAGCAACAAATAATGTCATGGTTGTTCGCACAGGGCAACAGATAGAGAAGGCCACATACCAGACACACACACACACACACACACAGACAGCAGGCAGATCCCAATTTCAGTTAACGGTGGAAGATGTGGATGAGCTGACACATACCAGAGAGACACACACACACACAGAGACAGCAGGCAGATCCCAATTTCAGTTAACGGTGGAAGATGTGGATGAGCTGACACATACCAGAGACACACACACACACAGAGACAGCAGGCAGATCCCAATTTCAGTTAACGGTGGAAGATGTGGATGAGCTGACACATACCAGAGACACACACACACACACAGAGACAGCAGGCGATCCCAATTTCAGTTAACGGTGGAAGATGTGGATGAGCTGACACATACCAGAGACACACACACACACAGAGACAGCAGGCAGATCCCAATTTCAGTTAACGGTGGAAGATGTGAATGAGCTGACACATACCAGAGACACACACACACACACACACACAGAGACAGCAGGCAGATCCCAATTTCAGTTAACGGTGGAAGATGTGGATGAGCTGACACATACCAGAGACATACACACACACAGAGACAGCAGGCAGATCCCAATTTCAGTTAACGGTGGAAGATGTGGATGAGCTGACACATACCTGTAAAGAGACAGAAGGAATGATCAGGTGAGGCAGAACTTAGTGCAGAGAATGAAGTGCATATCACTTGTAGAAAGAATCACTTAGAGGAAGAAGCCTTAAGGATAGAAGCCCCATGCAATGTGCTCCCCCCAGCAATGTGCTGACCCCTTAAGGATGCTCAAATTTATACTGTTATAAGGGAGGGGTTGAAGTTCGTTAATTAATCATGAGTGACTATAAGAGTGCCTAGCAATCAAAGTGGACTTTTTGCTTCAAAAGTCAGAATAGCAAGAGGCCAAGATAAGATCAACACATAAAACTTAGGTAAGACAGTCAGAGCAACAAATAATGTCATGGTTGTTCGCACAGGGCAACAGATAGAGAAGGCCACATACCAGAGACACACACAGAGAGACAGCAGGCAGATCCCAATTTCAGTTAACGGTGGAAGATGTGGATGAGCTGACACATACCAGAGACACACACACACACAGAGACAGCAGGCAGATCCCAATTTCAGTTAACGGTGGAAGATGTGGATGAGCTGACACATACCAGAGAGACACACACACACACACAGAGACAGCAGGCAGATCCCAAATTCAGTTAACGGTGGAAGATGTGGATGAGCTGACACATACCAGAGACACACACACAGAGACAGCAGGCAGATCCCAATTTCAGTTAACGGTGGAAGATGTGGATGAGCTGACACATACCTGTAAAGAGACAGAAGGAATGATCAGGTGAGGCAGAACTTAGTGCAGAGAATGAAGTGCATATCACTTGTAGAAAGAATCACTTAGAGGAAGAAGCCTTAAGGATAGAAGCCCCATGCAATGTGCTCCCCCCAGCAATGTGCTGACCCCTTAAGGATGCTCAAATTTATACTGTTATAAGGGAGGGGTTGAAGTTCGTTAATTAATCATGAGTGACTATAAGAGTGCCTAGCAATCAAAGTGAACTTTTTGCTTCAAAAGTCAGAATAGCAAGAGGCCAAGATAAGATCAACACATAAAACTTAGGTAAGACAGTCAGAGCAACAAATAATGTCATGGTTGTTCGCACAGGGCAACAGATAGAGAAGGCCACATACCAGAGACACACACACACACAGAGACAGCAGGCAGATCCCAATTTCAGTTAACGGTGGAAGATGTGGATGAGCTGACACATACCAGAGACACACACACACACACAGAGACAGCAGGCAGATCCCAATTTCAGTTAACGGTGGAAGATGTGGATGAGCTGACACATACCAGAGACACACACACACACACAGAGACAGCAGGCAGATCCCAATTTCAGTTAACGGTGGAAGATGTGGATGAGCTGACACATACCAGAGACACACACACACACAGAGACAGCAGGCAGATCCCAATTTCAGTTAACGGTGGAAGATGTGGATGAGCTGACACATACCAGAGACACACACACAGAGACAGCAGGCAGATCCCAATTTCAGTTAACGGTGGAAGATGTGGATGAGCTGACACATACCAGAGACACACACACACACACAAAGAGACAGCAGGCAGATCCCAAATTCAGTTAACGGTGGAAGATGTGGATGAGCTGACACATACCAGAGACACACACACACACACACACACAGAGACAGCAGGCAGATCCCAATTTCAGTTAACGGTGGAAGATGTGGATGAGCTGACACATACCTGTAAAGAGACAGAAGGAATGATCAGGTGAGGCAGAACTTAGTGCAGAGAATGAAGTGCATATCACTTGTAGAAAGAATCACTTAGAGGAAGAATCCTTAAGGATAGAAGCCCCATGCAATGTGCTCCCCCCAGCAATGTGCTGACCCCTTAAGGATGCTCAAATTTATACTGTTATAAGGGAGGGGTTGAAGTTCGTTAATTAATCATGAGTGACTATAAGAGTGCCTAGCAATCAAAGTGGACTTTTTGCTTCAAAAGTCAGAATAGCAAGAGGCCAAGATAAGATCAACACATAAAAACTTTGGTAAGACAGTCAGAGCAACAAATAATGTCATGGTTGTTCGCACAGGGCAACAGATAGAGAAGGCCACATACCAGAGACACACACACACAGAGACAGCAGGCAGATCCCAATTTCAGTTAACGGTGGAAGATGTGGATGAGCTGACACATACCAGAGACACACACACACACAGAGACAGCAGGCAGATCCCAATTTCAGTTAACGGTGGAAGATGTGGATGAGCTGACACATACCTGTAAAGAGACAGAAGGAATGATCAGGTGAGGCAGAACTTAGTGCAGAGAATGAAGTGCATATCACTTGTAGAAAGAATCACTTAGAGGAAGAAGCCTTAAGGATAGAAGCCCCATGCAATGTGCTCCCCCCAGCAATGTGCTGACCCCTTAAGGATGCTCAAATTTATACTGTTATAAGGGAGGGATTGAAGTTCGTTAATTAATCATGAGTGACTATAAGAGTGCCTAGCAATCAAAGTGGACTTTTTGCTTCAAAAGTCAGAATAGCAAGAGGCCAAGATAAGATCAACACATAAAACTTAGGTAAGACAGTCAGAGCAACAAATAATGTCATGGTTGTTCGCACAGGGCAACAGATAGAGAAGGCCACATACCAGAGACACACACAGAGACAGCAGGCAGATCCCAATTTCAGTTAACGGTGGAAGATGTGGATGAGCTGACACATACCAGAGACACACACACACACAGAGACAGCAGGCAGATCCCAATTTCAGTTAACGGTGGAAGATGTGGATGAGCTGACACATACCAGAGACACACACACACACACAGACAGCAGGCAGATCCCAATTTCAGTTAACGGTGGAAGATGTGGATGAGCTGACACATACCTGTAAAGAGACAGAAGGAATGATCAGGTGAGGCAGAACTTAGTGCAGAGAATGAAGTGCATATCACTTGTAGAAAGAATCACTTAGAGGAAGAAGCCTTAAGGATAGAAGCCCCATGCAATGTGCTCCCCCCAGCAATGTGCTGACCCCTTAAGGATGCTCAAATTTATACTGTTATAAGGGAGGGGTTGAAGTTCGTTAATTAATCATGAGTGACTATAAGAGTGCCTAGCAATCAAAGTGGACTTTTTGCTTCAAAAGTCAGAATAGCAAGAGGCCAAGATAAGATCAACACATAAAACTTAGGTAAGACAGTCAGAGCAACAAATAATGTCATGGTTGTTCGCACAGGGCAACAGATAGAGAAGGCCACATACCAGAGACACACACACACACACAGAGACAGCAGGCAGATCCCAATTTCAGTTAACGGTGGAAGATGTGGATGAGCTGACACATACCAGAGACACACACACACACAGAGACAGCAGGCAGATCCCAATTTCAGTTAACGGTGGAAGATGTGGATGAGCTGACACATACCAGAGACTCACACACACACACAGAGACAGCAGGCAGATCCCAATTTCAGTTAACGGTGGAAGATGTGGATGAGCTGACACATACCTGTAAAGAGACAGAAGGAATGATCAGGTGAGGCAGAACTTAGTGCAGAGAATGAAGTGCATATCACTTGTAGAAAGAATCACTTAGAGGAAGAAGCCTTAAGGATAGAAGCCCCATGCAATGTGCTCCCCCCAGCAATGTGCGGACCCCTTAAGGATGCTCAAATTTATACTGTTATAAGGGAGGGGTTGAAGTTCGTTAATTAATCATGAGTGACTATAAGAGTGCCTAGCAATCAAAGTGGACTTTTTGCTTCAAAAGTCAGAATAGCAAGAGGCCAAGATAAGATCAACACATAAAACTTAGGTAAGACAGTCAGAGCAACAAATAATGTCATGGTTGTTCGCACAGGGCAACAGATAGAGAAGGCCACATACCAGAGACACACACACACACACACAGAGACAGCAGGCAGATCCCAATTTCAGTTAACGGTGGAAGATGTGGATGAGCTGACACATACCAGAGACACACACACACAGAGACAGCAGGCAGATCCCAATTTCAGTTAACGGTGGAAGATGTGGATGAGCTGACACATACCAGAGACACACACACACACAGAGACAGCAAGCAGATCCCAATTTCAGTTAACGGTGGAAGATGTGGATGAGCTGATACATACCAGAGACACACACACACACAGTGACAGCAGGCAGACCCCAATTTCAGTTAACGGTGGAAGATGTGGATGAGCTGACACATACCTGTAAAGAGACAGAAAGAATGATCAGGTGAGGCAGAACTTAGTGCAGAGAATGAAGTGCATATCACTTGTAGAAAGAATCACTTAGAGGAAGAAGCCTTAAGGATAGAAGCCCCATGCAATGTGCTCCCCCCAGCAATGTGCTGACCCCTTATGGATGCTCAAATTTATACTGTTATAAGGGAGGGGTTGAAGTTCGTTAATTAATCATGAGTGACTATAAGAGTGCCTAGCAATCAAAGTGGACTTTTTGCTTCAAAAGTCAGAATAGCAAGAGGCCAAGATAAGATCAACACATAAAAACTTTGGTAAGACAGTCAGAGCAACAAATAATGTCATGGTTGTTCGCACAGGGCAACAGATAGAGAAGGCCACATACCAGAGACACACACACACACAGAGACAGCAGGCAGATCCCAATTTCAGTTAACGGTGGAAGATGTGGATGAGCTGACACATACCAGAGACACACACACACACACAGAGACAGCAGGCAGATCCCAATTTCAGTTAACGATGGAAGATGTGGATGAGCTGACACATACCAGAGACACACACACACACAGAGACAGCAGGCAGATCCCAATTTCAGTTAACGGTGGAAGATGTGGATGAGCTGACACATACCAGAGACACACACACACAGAGAGACAGCAGGCAGATCCCAATTTCAGTTAACGGTGGAAGATGTGGATGAGCTGACACATACCTGTAAAGAGACAGAAGGAATGATCAGGTGAGGCAGAACTTAGTGCAGAGAATGAAGTGCATATCACTTGTAGAAAGAATCACTTAGAGGAAGAAGCCTTGAGGATAGAAGCCCCATGCAATGTGCTCCCCCCAGCAATGTGCTGACCCCTTAAGGATGCTCAAATTTATACTGTTATAAGGGAGGGGTTGAAGTTCGTTAATTAATCATGAGTGACTATAAGAGTGCCTAGCAATCAAAGTGGACTTTTTGCTTCAAAAGTCAGAATAGCAAGATGCCAAGATAAGATCAACAAATAAAACTTAGGTAAGACAGTCAGAGCAACAAATAATGTCATGGTTGTTCACACAGGGCAACAGATAGAGAAGGCCACATACCAGAGACACACACACACACAGAGACAGCAGACAGATCCCAATTTCAGTTAACGGTGGAAGATGTGGATGAGCTGACACATACCAGAGACACACACACACAGACAGCAGGCAGATCCCAATTTCAGTTAACGGTGGAAGATGTGGATGAGCTGACACATACCAGAGACACACACAGAGACAGCAGGCAGATCCCAATTTCAGTTAACGGTGGAAGATGTGGATGAGCTGACACATACCAGAGACACACACACACACAGAGACAGCAGGCAGATCCCAATTTCAGTTAACGGTGGAAGATGTGGATGAGCTGACACATACCTGTAAAGAGACAGAAGGAATGATCAGGTGAGGCAGAACTTAGTGCAGAGCATGAAGTGCATATCGCTTGTAGAAAGAATCACTTAGAGGAAGAAGCCTTAAGGATAGAAGCCCCATGCAATGTGCTCCCCCCAGCAATGTGCTGACCCCTTAAGGATGCTCAAATTTATACTGTTATAAGGGAGGGGTTGAAGTTCGTTAATTAATCATGAGTGACTATAAGAGTGCCTAGCAATCAAAGTGGACTTTTTGCTTCAAAAGTCAGAATAGCAAGAGGCCAAGATAAGATCAACACATAAAACTTAGGTAAGACAGTCAGAGCAACAAATAATGTCATGGTTGTTCGCACAGGGCAACAGATAGAGAAGGCCACATACCAGAGACACACACACACACAGAGACAGCAGGCAGATCCCAATTTCAGTTAACGGTGGAAGATGTGGATGAGCTGACACATACCAGAGACACACACACACACAGAGACAGCAGGCAGATCCCAATTTCAGTTAACGGTGGAAGATGTGGATGAGCTGACACATACCTGTAAAGAGACAGAAGGAATGATCAGGTGAGGCAGAACTTAGTGCAGAGCATGAAGTGCATATCACTTGTTGAAAGAATCACTTAGAGGAAGAAGCCTTAAGGATAGAAGCCCTATGCAATGTGCTCCCCCCAGCAATGTGCTGACCCCTTAAGGATGCTCAAATTTATACTGTTATAAGGGAGGGGTTGAAGTTCATTAATTAATCATGAGTGACTATAAGAGTGCCTAGCAATCAAAGTGGACTTTTTGCTTCAAAAGTCAGAATAGCAAGAGGCCAAGATAAGATCAACACATAAAACTTAGGTAAGACAATCAGAGCAACAAATAATGTCATGGTTGTTCGCACAGGGCAACAGATAGAGAAGGCCACATACCAGAGACACACACACACACACAGAGACAGCAGGCAGATCCCAATTTCAGTTAACGGTGGAAGATGTGGAGGAGCTGACACATACCAGAGACACACACACACAGAGACAGCAGGCAGATCCCAATTTCAGTTAACGGTGGAAGATGTGGATGAGCTGACACATACCAGAGACACACACACACACAGAGACAGCAGGCAGATCCCAATTTCAGTTAACGGTGGAAGATGTGGATGAGCTGACACATACCTGTAAAGAGACAGAAGGAATGATCAGGTGAGGCAGAACTTAGTGCAGAGCATGAAGTGCATATCACTTGTAGAAAGAATCACTTAGAGGAAGAAGCCTTAAGGATAGAAGCCCCATGCAATGTGCTCCCCCAGCAATGTGCTGACCCCTTAAGGATGCTCAAATTTATACTGTTATAAGGGAGGGGTTGAAGTTCGTTAATTAATCATGAGTGACTATAAGAGTGCCTAGCAATCAAAGTGGACTTTTTGCTTCAAAAGTCAGAATAGCAAGAGGCCAAGATAAGATCAACACATAAAACTTAGGTAAGACAGTCAGAGCAACAAATAATGTCATGGTTGTTCGCACAGGGCAACGGATAGAGAAGGCCACATACCAGAGACACACACACACACACAGAGACAGCAGGCAGATCCCAATTTCAGTTAACGGTGGAAGATGTGGATGAGCTGACACATACCAGAGACACACACACACACAGAGACAGCAGGCAGATCCCAATTTTAGTTAACGGGTTGAAGTTCGTTAATTAATCATGAGTGACTATAAGAGTGCCTAGCAATCAAAGTGGTAAATAAAATTTAATCCTACATATCGGTTGTATACCAAAAATGGAGAGCCGACATGTAGGGTAAATTAAAAGGCGCTCAAAAACACTTCAGATGTAACTAGGTTGTACCAACATTTATGACAATGTCTGGTGATTAGGCAAGTTCCCTGGATATATATATATGAAATATATATATCAGTGTATCTATAATGTGAAGTGATGGTGATACCCTTTATCTATGAATCAATCACCTGGGTGTGATACACCTCTAATGAGCACAAGCAATATGCAAAATAAAATTGTATACCTGACCGCATACAATAGTGGTGACACCCTCTAATAATAAGTTAGTGATCTGAATGTGCCATGCTGAATTAACAACATGCCTCAGAAGTGCATATAAAAAACAAAACAAAACTGTGCTGACACAAAATATATAGTGGTGATATGATCTAATTAGTGAATCAATCAGCGGAGTGTATCACACCCCTATCAATCGGCAGATTGACTAGATAAAACTCATATGATTACCATAATAGTGATACCCTCGCCTAATGAATAGGTTATCTGTGTACGGCACACTAAATGAATGGCGGACCACACACACAAAAAAAAAAAAAAAAAAAAAAAAAACCTGCAAAAATAAAAGGATTAAATAAAGGAAAATTATCTACCTCTATACTGTGAAAAAATCACAAAACTTTTTAACGTGACAGCAATGTAATATGTGACAATCATGCATATGGTTCAGTTCATGCTGCAAAGTTCAAAACTCTAAATACAGTCCATGAATAGAACCAGCCTTCAGTGGGCTGTAGGTGATCTAAACTGGTGACGGTGAAAATAATAATAAATCCAGTGCTCCACACAAATGATTCTTCAGTGAAAAAATATATCAACTTGTTGAGAAGCTCCGTGTTTCTTCCACCTCACCACTGTGCTAGTGAATCGCACTCTCCAGACCTGCACTCACCGAAATAGTGTGCCCGCACTCTCATGCAAGGCAAAACAAGCTTTCTTTACCACACTCATGGGCAAATATTGTATACGAGGTTTCACAGGAATGATGTTCAATGGATCCACATAAAAGAGAAGGAGTGCTCCAATAGTGTAATTCAGTAACAACAATTTATTAAAATCACTGCAAACCTTCATACATAGCACTCACATTTAGAAAACTTGAATAAGCTCAACACTTGTGATAAACTCCAAACTTCAACTCAGTGGATTCAACAATAACAATGGTCACGGCGGACCCGAGGTGTACAGCTGCTAGATGTGCTCTCACCCCTCCCTCGGGATACCTCCGTCTCTCCGTGCGCTCGTATCCTATTCTCCTGTGTGGCTACCCGCAAGTACGTCACAACTCACAGCCACGCCCCGACATGTTTCGTCATAGATGGACTTCCTCAAGGGATTGGCTGTGTTAGCTGTCACTCAACTCTTTTATCCCATCTAAAGTGCACGCCCACTGGGTTACGTCATGCGCATGCGCACACCTCGCGTCCCCGTGCGCTCAATACAATGAAATCTCACACAGCAGCAAGAACAAGGAATACAGGCATGAGCGGTTATACTCCAAATGATTATGTTTGACAGAATAATGGCAATCTACCAAGGTAGAAGTATATAGAAGTAAAGCGCAAAGCCCCACACACATACAGCTACTGCTTCTATATCAGTCTGCAGTTGTATTGCTCTCTGACACAGCAACCCAACCGCCTGAAGATACTGATAGCCTATGCCATATATATCGCAAAGTTGCATCGCTAAGTGAATGACCAGATTAGATCTACTCTTTTACCAGTCGAGATCTCCAACTGGTATATAAATATACAATAAAATAAAATAAAATAAAATAAAATAAAGAAATGGAATAAATTAAAAACTCCGTTGTGGCTTTTTATATATATGTTTTATATATATGATATATATGGCATAGGCTATCAGTATCTTCAGGCGGTTGGGTTGCTGTGTCAGAGAGCAATACAACTGCAGACTGATATAGAAGCAGTAGCTGTATGTGTGTGGGGCTTTGCGCTTTACTTCTATATACTTCTACCTTGGTAGATTGCCATTATTCTGTCAAACATAATCATTTGGAGTATAACCGCTCATGCCTGTATTCCTTGTTCTTGCTGCTGTGTGAGATTTCATTGTATTGAGCGCACGGGGACGCGAGGTGTGCGCATGCACATGACGTAACCCAGTGGGCGTGCACTTTAGATGGGATAAAAGAGTTGAGTGACAGCTAACACAGCCAATCCCTTGAGGAAGTCGATCTATGACGAAACATGTCGGGGCGTGGCTGTGAGTTGTGACGTACTTGCGGGTAGCCACACAGGAGAATAGGATACGAGCGCACGGAGAGACGGAGGTATCCCGAGGGAGGGGTGAGAGCACATCTAGCAGCTGTACACCTCGGGTCCGCCGTGACCATTGTTATTGTTGAATCCACTGAGTTGAAGTTTGGAGTTTATCACAAGTGTTGAGCTTATTCAAGTTTTCTAAATGTGAGTGCTATGTATGAAGGTTTGCAGTGATTTTAATAAATTGTTGTTACTGAATTACACTATTGGAGCACTCCTTCTCTTTTATGTGGATCCATTGAACATCATTCCTGTGAAACCTCGTATACAATATTTGCCCATGAGTGTGGTAAAGAAAGCTTGTTTTGCCTTGCATGAGAGTGCGGGCACACTATTTCAGTGAGTGCAGGTCTGGAGAGTGCGATTCACTAGCACAGTGGTGAGGTGGAAGAAACACGGAGCTTCTCAACAAGTTGATATATTTTTTCACTGAAGAATCATTTGTGTGGAGCACTGGATTTATTATTATTTTCACCGTCACCAGTTTAGATCACCTACAGCCCACTGAAGGCTGGTTCTATTCATGGACTGTATTTAGAGTTTTGAACTTTGCAGCATGAACTGAACCATATGCATGATTGTCACATATTACATTGCTGTCACGTTAAAAAGTTTTGTGATTTTTTCACAGTATAGAGGTAGATAATTTTCCTTTATTTAATCCTTTTATTTTTGCAGGTTTTTTTTTTTTTTTTTTTTTTTTGTGTGTGTGGTCCGCCATTCATTTAGTGTGCCGTACACAGATAACCTATTCATTAGGAGAGGGTATCACTATTATGGTAATCATATGAGTTTTATCTAGTCAATCTGCCGATTGATAGGGGTGTGATACACTCCGCTGATTGATTCACTAATTAGATCATATCACCACTATATATTTTGTGTCAGAACAGTTTTGTTTTGTTTTTTATATGCACTTCTGAGGCATGTTGTTAATTCAGCATGGCACATTCAGATCACTAACTTATTATTAGAGGGTGTCACCACTATTGTATGCGGTCAGGTATACAATTTTATTTTGCATATTGCTTGTGCTCATTAGAGGTGTATCACACCCAGGTGATTGATTCATAGATAAAGGGTATCACCATCACTTCACATTATAGATACACTGATATATATATTTCATATATATATATCCAGGGAACTTGCCTAATCACCAGACATTGTCATAAATGTCGGTACAACCTAGTTACATCTGAAGTGTTTTTGAGCGCCTTTTAATTTACCCTACATGTCGGCTCTCCATTTTTGGTATACAACCGATATGTGGGATTAAATTTTATTTACCATTGTTTTTTATTGCCATTTAAGGGGGCAGCTCAACATTTTCTATACCGATTAGTTCATTCTAGACCACTATCACTGGTGTTTGTATTGTTCTTAATAGTTTTTAGGAGGGCAACTTTGGCGCGGTGGAGGTGTTCCTCGTGCAGAGGGCGATAGCATTTAGGACACTTGGGTATTATAGCAATCAAAGTGGACTTTTTGCTTCAAAAGTCAGAATAGCAAGAGGCCAAGATAAGATCAACACATAAAACTTAGGTAAGACAGTCAGAGCAACAAATAATGTCATGGTTGTTCGCACAGGGCAACAGATAGAGAAGGCCACATACCAGAGACACACACACACACACAGAGACAGCAGGCAGATCCCAATTTCAGTTAACGGTGGAAGATGTAGATGAGCTGACACATACCAGAGACACACACACACACACAGAGACAGCAGGCAGATCCCAATTTCAGTTAACGGTGGAAGATGTGGATGAGCTGACACATACCAGAGACACACACACACAGAGACAGCAGGCAGATCCCAATTTCAGTTAACGGTGGAAGATGTGGATGAGCTGACACATACCAGAGACACACACACAGAGACAGCAGGCAGATCCCAATTTCAGTTAACGGTGGAAGATGTGGATGAGCTGACACATACCAGAGACACACACACACAGAGACAGCAGGCAGATCCCAATTTCAGTTAACGGTGGAAGATGTGGATGAGCTGACACATACCTGTAAAGAGACAGAATGAATGATCAGGTGAGGCAGAACTTAGTGCAGAGAATGAAGTGCATATCACTTGTAGAAAGAATCACTTAGAGGAAGAAGCCTTAAGGATAGAAGCCCCATGCAATGTGCTCCCCCCAGCAATGTGCTGACCCCTTAAGGATGCTCAAATTTATACTGTTATAAGGGAGGGGTTGAAGTTCGTTAATTAATCATGAGTGACTATAAGAGTGCCTAGCAATCAAAGTGGACTTTTTGCTTCAAAAGTCAGAATAGCAAGAGGCCAAGATAAGATCAACACATAAAACTTAGGTAAGACAGTCAGAGCAACAAATAATGTCATGGTTGTTCGCACAGGGCAACAGATAGAGAAGGCCACATACCAGAGACACACACACACACAGAGACAACAGGCAGATCCCAATTTCAGTTAACGGTGGAAGATGTGGATGAGCTGACACATACCAGAGACACACACACACACAGAGACAGCAGGCAGATCCCAATTTCAGTTAACGGTGGAAGATGTGGATGAGCTGACACATACCTGTAAAGAGACAGAAGGAATGATCAGGTGAGTGCAGAGAATGAAGTGCATATCACTTGTAGAAAGAATCACTTAGAGGAAGAAGCCTTAAGGATAGAAGCCCCATGCAATGTGCTCCCCCCAGCAATGTTTTACACCACTCCTCTATCCCAAAAAGACACTATCAGCGTTCCCTTGCGCTACATTTATTGAATGCTGCAAAAATGTGCATCCCAACCCTTTGGAAATCCTCCAAGTCTCCTATCACCGCTGCTTGGCTCAAATGTATAGCAAAAATAGCAGAGATGGAGGAATAAATACACCAATCCAAAGACACACCCACTAATTTCAGGAAAATCTGGTCTTGTTAGCAACACTATCAGACAACAGACGAATACGCACATCTACTCTCACAAGGATAGGCTATGGCCCAAGAGGCCAATAAAAAGGAGAAAGAGACACAATCCACCTTTCACAAACTTCACTCTATACTCCCCCATCCCCCAACCATCTAGCTTAAACATCACCATATAATAGAGAGGGTTGTTATACACCCCCGGAAACCACAATACCTCCACCCACTCCAAACCCTTCCCCCATCCCCTCTTAATCCCAAAATCCCAATCTCCATGTCTCCGCTTACTTCAGACTTTTTGCCAGTCAGAAAACCCCTCACATGGTTTGCTAGTGGTCCGTTGACCGCAAACCAGATGGCTTTTGAGACGTCAAGTAAATATAGGCAATTGACCGTTGCCACCCTCATACAATCATACAACAACCCCAAATAAATACCATCCTTCTTTACATCTCCAGCACTGAGTCCACACACTCAAGCTATCACCACCATACTTTCTATTGGCCTACGATCCCGAAATACATGCATAAGGCGAAACCGCCCTACAGGTTTAGAATTGCACAGAGAGTCTAATAGGCTCCTTAGAACATGTCAAAGTGTTGCGATACAGACAATACACATACCAAACGAGGAATCCGTGTGATGATTCATCCACTTAGTTAAATAAAGGGCTCAATGCCCCTGTTGAGTTTAGGTTATTGGTTATATGTTCATGATTTCTTCTTTTATAAACTTGATTCATACAAATACGCACTGCTTTTTGATCATACTTGACAGCTGTATCTCATATTCTGTATTAAAGCGGGGGTTCACCCACACCGCCAAAAAAAATTATTAAAGGCCAGCAGCTACAAATACTGCAGCTGCTGACTTTTAATACATTGCCACTTACCTGTCCCGGGGTCCAGCGATGTTGGCAGGGGACGCCGAGAACCCGCTCGGTTCTCGGCAGCTGCCGCCACCATCCTAGGTGAGGGAATCAGGAAGTGAAGCGTTGCGGCTTCACTTCCCGGTTCCCTACTGCGCATGCATGAGTCGAGCTGCGAGTCCCTAGAGGTCCCCGCTCTCTGCTGGGAGCTGTGTGTTCCCAGCAGACAGCGCGGTCGGGACGGGAAGATGCATAGACTCCCATGGGAGTCTATGCCGGAAGTGGGTGCAAATACCTGTCTTTGACAGGTATCTGCACCCCCCTCCCCCCTGAAAGGTGCCAAATGTGACACCGGAGGGGGGAGGGTTCCGAAAAGCGGAAGTTCCATTTTTGTGTGGAACTCCGCTTTAAGATGTTAACCTAATCCCTCAACACCCTTCTTATGTATCGAGATTGTGTATTTCAACTTGTATGAACAATAAACGTTCATTTTGGGAAAAAAAAAGCGGGCAAAAGCTATTAGTATTGATCTAACCCACCCAGGTTACAGTGTGTTTGTCCCATTGCTAGGCATGTGCAATTTGTTTCGTTCCAAATTCGTTTTTTAACGAATTTCGACAAATTTGTTAATTCGGGAATATCCAAATTAACGAAAACTTGTTTAACAAATTTTTTCCGAATATTTGTAAATTCGATAAAATTGGACATTCATAAATTCGGGCATTCGTACATTCGCAATTTACGAATGTACATTCGTACATTCGTACATTAGTAAATTCGTAATTTTGTAAATTCGAAAAGTCGGAAATCTGAAATAATAGTTAACTAATAATAACTTAACTATTAGTAATTACTAGTAACTTTTAAATTATAGGTATTGTAATTTCCTTTAAAATTTGGCTGTTAGTGAACGTAACACATACAAATTTATCCAAAGTTATGAATGATCCGAAAAAATGGAATGGAACGTAATGAATTAACAATAATAAATAACAATAATAATAATAATAACAACGTTTTATTATTATTATTTATTATTAATTTGTTCCGTTCCATTTGTTTAGATGCAGCATTCGTTTTGGATAATTCGTAACTTCGGATAAATTTGTATTTGTTACGTTCACTGACAGTCAAATTTGAAAGGAAATTACAATACCTATGATTTAATAGTTAGTTACTATTTCAGATTTTTGAATTTTCGGGTTTTTGGATTTTCAAACTTCAAATTTACAAATTTCCGAATTTTCTAATTTACAAATGTACGATTTTACGAATTTACGAATGTACGAATTTACAAATGAAAAAATGTAAAAATGTATGAATGAACGAATGTACGAATGAACGAATGTTCGAATTTACAAATGTACGAATGTACGAACGAACGCATTTACGAATTTACGAATGAACGAATTTACGAATCGCGATCATAACGAATGACCCGAAAAACGAAAAAAAATAAATAAACTAATGAAACGAAAACGAAAATGAACAAATTTTTTGGCTGTGCACATGTCTACCCATCATCAGGGAAAAGATATAGAACACTTAAAAAGTACACTAATCGCTTAAAGCATAGTTTTTCCCCTAGGGCCGTATTGTCCATAATCCCATCAGGTACAGTGTTTTAGGAATTTTATGTAGAATTCTAATATTCTTTTATTTATTTTTAAATAACATTTTATATTTTGATATATTTACATAGATATGTTGGCATGTTCTAGTAGTATGTATGTGTGGTTTTTGTATAGAAATGTTTTATTGCTGCTGTAAAGAGAGAGTACCCGGACAAATTTTGATGTAAGTATACAATGACAATAAAGTATATCTATCTATCAGTGCTTCCGAGATGTTTTCTGCAAAAAGTCCGCTGATCGCCTTCCTCCTCACAGAGACTAAGACTGCTCTATTGATCTGTTTCTAGGGACCTCTCCCCGAGGCTGAGTCTACCCTCTATCTATCCCAGAGACACAAGCCATGTCTGAATACATTCAGGAAAACCTGTAAAAGGGTTTCATCAGGAAATCCAACATACCTGCCGGAGTCTGGTTTTTGTTTGTAGGGAAAAAAGATGGTTCACTCCGTTCATGCATCGACTACAGGGGCCTTAATGCCATCACCATGAAGAACCGATACCCTCTTCCTTTAATTTCCGAACTCTTTGACAGACTATGGGGTTCTAGTGTTTTTACCAAATTGGATCTTAGAGGGGCCTACAATTTAATAAGAATCAGCAAAGGAGACGAGTGGAAGACCGCCTTTAACACCAGGGACAGACATTATGAATATCTTGTGATGATCTTTGGCTTGTGCAATGCCCCAGCTGTCTTCCAAAACCTGGTTAATGAGATCTTCCGTGACCTTCTGTATGTCTGTTATTGTATATCTGGACGATATTCTTATTTTCTCACCAGTCTTACTCACTCATCGTCTTTATGTGAAAGTTGTGCTTCAGCAACTATGGGACGATTGTCTATATGCTAAATTGGAGAAGTGTCTATTTGAACAAACACAAGTTCCATTCCTGGGCTACATAATCTCGTATCAGGGCCTCCTCATGGACCCAGCCAAACTTTGAGCCATCTCTGAGGGGCCCCAGCCCTCTGGTCTTAAAGCCACTCAACACTTTTTGGGCTTCACCAATTACTTTTGCCAATTCATTCATAATTAGACATGTGCACACTGAAATATTTTGTTTCGGAATTTCGTTTTCGTCCGAAAAATACATTTATTTAGTTACTCCCGAAATTCGTTTTTATTTATTTCATTTTTCGTTAAAAATTGCATTCGTCCGAAAATCCAAATTAAGGTCGAATCTGTCATTGATGGCTTATGGTATCTGTCGAATGTTCAAAGAAGATTCAACGGAGCAGCTAAACTGTACGACGCCGTATAGTTTACCTGCTCCGTCGAATCTTCTTAGAACTTTCAACAGACACTATATGCCAAAGTACTTGTGTACTTAGTTCTAGCTATTTTACTGCTCCTCCTCTTTGGTTTCAATCAGCCAATAATGAGCCACTGTGCTCTTAAATCCGTGCTCCCCCTCTTGTCAGTCAAACCGCTCACCTTGTTAAAGGGACCCCTGAACTAACAGGAAGGTCTCATAAGCGTTCACCACTCAATTGGTGGTCAGGGTAATATCTTGGCTGAAAAGCAGGAACCTCTTCCTTAATAGGGATCAACACTTTTCGAATACGCATTAAGTTAGAAAAAAATGCATCCTATGAATAAGGTTCCACCAATATCTTGGCTAAACGTTGGAACCTCCACAATGAGTCTTTCTGGTAACACCGGTTATTGTAGATGGTCTTTTACATATGTAGCCGGCTCCCCAGGATGGTCCCACAGCAAGGAGATAACTCTGCACCATCGTTGATACATATTGTTTTCATTTACGGACATTTTAAATATTGATTGAGATTTATAGCGCTGCACTATTTTTTGTACTGTACCACGTGAAAGGATTTATATATTTGCCTTTAGTGTTCAGCAGCTTTGCTTTGTCTGAGGGTTTTTGCGTTGACTGTTCGTTGCTTTGAATAATGAGCCACTGTTTTCAGTAATTAGGGCAGATCCGGATTTTTGGGGTTTCAGGGTTGGAGATGAGGAGCATAAGATCGCGGCTTTCGCCGACGATGTTCTGCTTTTCATAGCCAACCCGAGAATTACAATGCCAAACATTCTTAGAGTCCTGAGTCAGTATGGAGAAGTGTCAAACTTCAAAATAAACTCGGCAAAATCGGAAATCCTGAATATTAACTTGGGTAAGAGGGAGGAAAGTAAGCTGAAAAAGGAATTTAAATTTATATGGAAAAAAGAAATAGACTATCTGGGCATAAAACTGGCTAATTCACTAGGGAAGATCTATAAATTAAATTTTATTCCACTGTTAGACGAAATAAAAGCTGAGAGCAAAAGGATAACAAGCAAACCATTTTCATGGGTTGGACGCATTAACGCCATAAAGATGATATTACTACCTAAAATCATCTATAAATTACAGATGCTCCCATTGAATATCCCACAGTATTATTTTAGAAAACAAATCAATTATCATGAGAACTGTTTGGAAAAACAGAAGGGCCAGAGTGTCTTTTGACATTCTAAAACAGGAAAAAAAGAAAGGGGGTCTGGCGATGCCTGATATTCAGGGTTATTATAAGGCAACACTGGTGTCAAGAGCGATAGAGTGGTTTAGAGAGAATACACAGAAAAGATGGGTGAATATAGAGAATGGTTTGAGTAAGGCACACTTAGGACACATGATTTGGAACCCTCCACACTATAGAGTACTAGATATCAACACACACTCACTGACAAAGGTGTTTTTTAGAGTTTGGGACACAGTATATAAACAAGTTAATAAGACATATAATTCTCCTTTAATTTCACTTTCAGAAAACGATTATTTTGCACCGGGGAAAAAGGAAATTGGGGGGAGTTGGATTAAAAATGGAAAGGTACAACTGAGGGATATTATTAAAGAGGGGAAGATTGTCACATTTCAGGAATTAAAGCACAACACAGATACATGGGTGTTAGATCGCTGGAGATACCTTCAGCTAAGCCATTTTGTTAGTCGCCTACCACATCCAATAAGGTCAGGGGAGGAGCTATCAGAGTTGGAAAAGATATGTTTGACGAACAATACTAAAGGTATAATATCTAAAATCTATATCGAACTGTTGTAGCAACGAAAACGAAAATAAAGAATTTTTTTTATTTTTTAATTTTTAATTTTTAATTTTTCAACAGTTATAAAGCAGCATAACATAAGATATAAAGATTATGACAATTTAACTTTGAAGTAATGGAAAGCTAAGTACAAACAGTTTAAATAAGCTTGATGGGGATATCTGTATAGAATGATGTCAGCTTCTTCCCATATTGGGTCATACAAACGAAAAAAAAAAGTTCTATACAGTATCCATGTTTCGGACAAAAAAAAAGAAGATTATATAAATGAAGAAACATAATGTAGGGATTTGTCAGGGATCTGTCAGCACCAGACCGGGACATTTGCATGTGCGCATGTGCCAGCGCGCCCCTGTCCAGATGAGGCAGCAATCTCCAGCTGTTGCTGTGCGTCAGCGTGGCTTGCGGGTGCGCGGTGCGTGTTTGTTAGCTCCAAGGAGCGCATAAGAGTCCTCCTGCTGCATGGGCGCGCTGCTGTTTCGTCTTCAGCTCCTGTGAACCTGTTACCCTGCATCTGATTGTTCTGTTACCATTTGACCCGGCTTGTCTGACTATTCTGCTCTCTCCAATCCAACCCGGCCTGCCTGACCCTGCTTTTATCTCTGCCTATACCGTTGCCGACTCCTGCCTGCCTACTGACTCTGCTTTTGCCTGCCGTTGTTACCTGCCTTGTTCGCCTACTGACCCGGACTCTCTGATCCTGCTTGTGCCTGCCGTTTGCTTCTGTGCTGTTGCACCTTCAGCTTCAGCTCCAGTGATCCCTGCATCTGCATCTCCAGTGCTGCAGCCTGCTGCTCTCTGATGACCATCTCACCTGCAGTCCAGCCATCCCTGGAAGGATCTCTACTCTGCTCCAGCATCAGAGACTTCTACCGCATCAGGCACTCCTACCCCACTGTGCTCACGAGACCACTGTCCCCACTCCAGTGGCTCCTGAACCAGCGTTGTATGAGAGGTCTTCTCCTACAAGATAGGCTCTACTACCAGGTACCTAACAGTATCAACTACAAGTTTAAACAAAAGGATGCTCAAAGAGTAGTGCTAATGGGAATCAAGAAGATGCGGAGTTGTGAGGATCAAGAGAGAATATTGAATCGTCCCAATGTTTCCAAATTTATTCAAATTGGGGAAGTTTACCTTCAATTTTTGCGGTTAGGTGTTCCATTCTGCGCATATCTGTGACTATGGAAAGAACATGGTGTAAAGTGGGAGAGGAAGTAGATAGCCAAAGTCTAGGGATGGCTCTTTTTGCTGCCAAAAGTATGAAAGACCCGAGTTTCTGTAATGATTTAGGGATGCCCGGAAAAGGTAGACCCAAAAGAAAGTGTATGGGGTTTAATGGGATAGATGTGGTGAAGAGTGTTTGTAATAAATTTTGTATCTCAGTCCAATACGTACTTAAGATATGGCAGTCCCAAAAGATGTGAAGATGAGTACCTACGGACTGCCCACACCTCCAGCACAAACCAGAAAGATAAGGGTTTTGGGCATGTAACAACTCAGGAGTTCTGTACCAAAGAAATAATATCTTAATAGCAGTCTCCTTTTGTGCCACACACCTTGAAACTTTGAACGCTGACTACCAGATTTTCCCCCAATCCAACAGTGAGATTGGTCTATTTAACATTCTGGACCATTTTGTCATGTATTTATGTGTGGAGTTAGTTAGAGGGGGTACCGTATGGAGTATTTTATATATAGATGAAATTAGTTTTGGTTCATATGGGCCATTTGCACACAATATTTCAAAGTCTGTGGGTTTTTCTAAGGATAATGAAGGGGAGTTGGATTGGAAAAAATGTTTAATTTGTAAATAAAAGTATTCTATAGAGGTTGGTAAATCATGTTTTTCTTTGAGATCTGAAAATGATAGAAGCTTACGTGTGACCGGGTGAACCAGGTGTCGCAGTTGAAATATGCCTGCATGAGTCCATGAGAGTGTTCGCAGATAGGATAGTCCATCTGGGATGTCTGGGTTAAAGAGGATATTCTGGAGAGGGGAGCAAGGTAAGGAAAGAGAAAATTTGTCTTTACATCTTTTCCAAATAGATAGGGTAAAAAGCATCGGGGACAAACATAAAGACCTAAGTTGGGGTATGAATTTCTTTGAAGATGGCCATAACATGTAGCAAGGATGTACTGGGGCAGTAATCCCCATTTCAATTTCAGCCCATCTACTTGTGGCTTTCCTTGAGGTCCAGGTGGTCAGTACCCTAAGATGAGAGGCATAATAATACTTAATGAGATCAGGGGTGGCCAATCCCCCTTTATCTCTAGGGGAGAAGACTACTGATTGAGCAATTCTATGGGATGCATTGTTCCAAATACATTTAAGGCACTCTCTCTGGAGATTTTTCAACTGCGACAGTGGGACTGAGATTGGTAGGGTTTCAAATAAATACAATAATTTGGGTAGTACCGACATTTTGAGGACGTTAATTCTGCCAAGGAGAGAGAGTGGGATGGAAGACCAAAGTTGCAGGAGTCTAGAGATTTCTGCAAACAAAGGAGGGAAGTTAGCTTGGTAAAGTGAGTGATATGAGGGGGTAAGATGAATTCCTAAATACTTCAGTGAGGTCTGACACCATCTATATTTAAATCTGTTTTGTAAAGAGCTAAGCATGTCTGCGGGTATATTGATGGGGAGAGCTTCTGTTTTGGTCTGGTTAACACGAAAACCTGATAAGAATCCAAAAATGGAAAGGATTTTATGTAAAAAGGGTAGGGAAGTGTCGGGATGAGTGATGGTTAGTAAGATGTCATCTGCGAATAGGGAGAGTTTGTAATCTTGTTGTCGCAATGGGATTCCCCTGATATTAGGATGGGATCTGATAGCTGCTGCTAAAGGTTCGAGACTTAGTATGAATAATAAGGGTGACAAAGGACATCCTTGTCTGGTGCCGTTGCTGAGAGAAAACCGTTGTGACATATAGGAGGACATCTGGACTTGAGATGTAGGGAGGGAATATAGGGTTCGTAGAGCCTGTATAAAGGGACCTGAGAATCCGAATCTGGTTAAGACTGCAAACATGAAGGGCCAGCTTAAACGATCAAATGCTTTTTGAGCATCTAAGCTCAAAACTATGGTGGTACGTTTGGTTCTGGTTATTAGGTCAATCAAATCTATGGTTCTTCTTGTGTTGTCTCCAGCATGTCTAGTAGGAACAAATCCTACCTGGTCCCTATGAATCAAGGTTGTTAATAGGGGGATAATCTATTGGCTAATATCTTGGTAAAAATTTTATAACCCGAATTTTATAAAGCAATAGGGTGGTAATTGTCAGGTAATGCAGGATCTTTACCAGGTTTGGGAATTACTGTTATGTTTGCATGTAAGAACTGTGAATGCGGAATGGATCCTCTGAAGAGAGAGGAATATAGGGATCGTAGGTAGGGGATTAAAGTTTGTGAAAAAGTTTTATAATAAATGTAGGGGAGACCGTCAGGACCTGGAGATTTGTGGGCTGGTAGATTTTTAATCACTTCTCCTATTTCCTCCACGGTGATCGGGGAATTGAGACAGGTTATATGGTTGGCGGAGAGTTTTGGTAGTGGTAGGGAATCTATGAATTCATCAAACTCAGATTGTGAGAATTGAGGGTGTGAATCAGGACCTAAGCAGTTATATAACCGACTATAAAAATCTCCAAAGACTTTTGACATAGCTTTCGGGCAATATGTGGGGGTACCATCAGATTGTATCAAATGATCAGGGATCGATAGAAAGGGCCGTGGTTTTAATTTGTTAACCAGCATTCTGTGTGGTTTGTTTGCAAAATCGTAAAATTTTTGCTTGGCCCATAACATAGATTTGGAAATTTAGGGCAGAACTTAATAGGGCAGGGCATTTTTAACTTGAGTACCAAAGAGTTATCACAGTCTGAAAAAACTGTTTTAGACAAAGGCCTCAAGTTTGCCCCTCCTAGGAGCCTAAACAGGTTCCAAACATATATGGATGTCCATAAGTTTTTTCGTAAACCTAATATCAAAAGATACATGATTGGTAATCCCATCATAAGGAATTCTCAATCGACTGACCAATTTGTGCACTCAGGTTTGGTCAACGCATCTCTTTTCAATCCGCCCGGAGCACTTGCTCCCACACTAAAAGTGTTCAGAGATGTCGTTTTAAGGGATCTTGAAAGGTTGGAAATAAAAAATGCCAAGAATTCAAAAATCATACAAGATGGTTTAGAGTCTTTGTGTAAGAACAAAGATCTGGTTATCCGTCCTGCGGATAAGGGGGGAGGGATAGTGGTACTTGTTGTGATATAGTATATTAATATTATATTACACGGCACCAGTGTTGTGATATAATATATGAATATATATATATTGGGTGTATAGATAATTAATATTTAGGTATTATTATAATGATGATGATGTAAGTACTCTTCCGCAGCAACCCAATTCTTCCAGAGAGATGCACTTTATTGACTTCCAACACAGAACAAAGTCCAAAGTCCACAGATGACAAAGAAATCCGACAGAGGAGATATAATTCAGAGACCCATATTCCTAGGCCTGTGTGTTCCCAGCCATACACAGACAAGCCTCTCCTAAAACTATAGACGAGCTTCTCTCTTCCCCCAAACCTATAGACTGAATGCTGTGTTATATACACTAAATGTTGAATGGCTGAGCAATTTGATTGGCCTTTCAATTTAGGACTTTGAGTCTTTCAAACAGACAACAACCCCCAGCCGTGAACAGCCGTGAACCACCCCAATTTGCACTCCCGCATATCAACATCAACAAGTCCCCTTTAGATATGTGTATACCACCTGAACACCCTTTTGAATACCTTTTGGAATACCTACATTCCTGCATATCAACAAGCCCTCCTGATAAATTAGCCCCACAGGAGGGAGCCTCCGCTAGGCCAACCCAAAACACTTCCTGATCCCATTGTTACCCCCTCAGGTCTAATTACCATCAATTAATATTTCTACTATGGTCCTTTAAACAATGTACCCTTTGAAATGTTCAATTAGGTTAACAGCCCATACCTCACATACCTAGGTAGACTTGCATGAGACTTACACATATCAGCTGTTCCCTTGCTATGCTAAAATTCAGTTGGACAAATCAACCAGTCAATTGAATTCTGGCCTGGTCAATATTGACTGCATGTGTACATACACACAACAATGTCCCACATAAATCGGTGAACATTACAACATATTACAACATATACCCCCACTTGGGTCGGTTCTAACTACTAGAACTGACCCATAAATCAAACAACAAAAAATATCATTATGATTTAAGGTACTGGATGCTTTACAATGGCTCATATAAAATATGAAGTTGAAACTGGTTACATCTCTCTTCGCCAGCCTCTAAAATATCCCCATGAAACAGTTATTAGATAATATAACTTTTAGACCATGACTTGAAAAGGATTTGGTAAACGTCAGTGGCCCATATAGCTTTTAGGCCTTATATCACATCAAGATCTTGAATATTGCGCAAAGACGAGCTGATATCACAGTCCATTCTTCGGTCTGACTTCATCACATCTCTCACCATCTCACTGAACGTAAACTTGGTAGGCTCTGGGAACTCCAATCCACATAAGTCCAGGATTTTTCCATCTCCAGGCTCAAGCTTTCCATTTTTAAAGATGCTTTTACGCAAACATTCTACTTTCATCTTTATAGCAAGAAGAACGATCAATGTACCAGCACTCACTTTCAAGGTCAATAGGTTTGGATATGGCAATAAAAACTGTGCTTCAAACTATTTTCTTGCACTTGACATTCATGAGTCCATCTTGCAAGCATTTTACAATTCACATCTGCTTCTTTCCATTTCCTATTTGAACAAAGATGACTGGGATGTGTACCTGTCAAGTATCAGAATTTGTTGATTGCCAGCCACAATTTGCTTTTGTAATTTGCTGTAGGCCGACCCCTCATTGTCTTCAATAAAGCAGTTACTTGGATCATTCAGTCCATAATTACACTTGAATGGTATACCAACATATACATATACCCCCACACGATGGTTCAGATAGAATCAGCTTGACATCAGTGTTTATCAGATCTTCTGTCCAGACAAAGCGGCAGTGGAAATTCTTGCCAGTATCTTCACCATGAAAGGTAGAAACTTCTTTTTCATCCATATATGTCATAGCCTTTAGCATATTATAAACAACTGAATCAACAAAGTTTCAAATCATGACTAGAGTGATGAATTTCACTCACCCCTCTTATAAATTTAGGAAAACCACCCAACATACTATAATTTATGCTATGCCAAGCCATTGTGCAGCATCTCACCTTAGATGTCAACTATATTGATCAATACGCATTATGTAATATGTACAGATGTTATGAAAATTATTTTAGGTTACAATGCCTCTCTTTGGTTTTAAGATAAAGTTCAAGAAATAAAACAAACAAAAATAAAAAATGAAAAGCAAAATATATCAGGAAAAGGGAGAAAAAATAAAAATTAGGGCGTTGAAGAAAAAAGAAAAAAAAAGGTCCATTGCTTGATGAATTTCGAGAGAGTCCATGAATGCTTTATAATTCCATATATAGTGATATATTGTCTATTCAGCATTTCTCCCATAATTCTCCACCACTATTCAATTTCAGACTTCTGCTATTCACATGCAAGCCTCTTCAGACGTCCCTGAAAAACAAAACTCTCCAACAAAACTAATTAGCAAGGTCCTTAAACATTGTTTGAAGTTAAAACAAAACACTATTTACACGTTTACAGTTTGGAGCTAATTCACCCCCACTGCTAGAGAAGTGTCATTTGCATTCAAAAACAGATCTGGAGAATATACATCTTGTACATTCATGACACCCTGTATCCCCTTCAACTGCTCTAATAATGTATCACGTTCCCCTCTCATCTTGTCATACTCAATTTTCAGCTGGTCATATTTGTGTTTTAACTGAGAAAACGGTATCCAAGTCTTTGACCTTTTCTTATTATTATTTTGGTCAGCTCTGTTTTTCATATTAATATCACCAATGTTTGACCCGGAGTGTCCTCTCTGGGTGTCATCATAGGATATTATCTTCTGATCTTTATGTTCAGTATTTGTCCTAAACAATGTGGCTAAATCAATTTTGACAGCCTGCTCATTTGACTTTCTCCATAAATGGTCTGCTCTCAACAATATGTCTTTTAAATCATGAGGATTTGGGGTAACTGATAAAATATTTTGTTTGATATCTTCATGCAACGCATCTAGAAACATACTCATATGTATCAAGCCACCACGCTCAAATGCAAGATTATTACCGACCAATAATTCCATAATAGTTGCTATCCTGTGTGACAATTCATAGGGAGATTCATTTTGCATTTGTTGGATCTTCCCATGAATAGTAACATCAGAACGTACACCATACAAAATACATAATAATTCCAGTAATATGTCCCTTGTCCTCAGGGGCTGAATACAGATTTGTTTAATTCTCATCCAAAGACCACTTCCTACAGAATGTTGCAAAACTCTTTCTAAGTCAGATGGGTTGAGATTGTACATATCTCTGACTTGCTGCACGTCACAAAACCATTTTAAAAATCTGTTTAAATCATGGTATGGAACCATTCCTATTTCTTTAAGAATTGCGTCTAATAATTTTGATTTCAAAGGCTTAATTACAAGCTGAACTTCACCTGTATTATTATTATTGTTATAAACTGTGGTAGTCACAGTGGGGGCAGCTGGTAATGCATTATCAGATTCAATATGAGGTTCTGTTTGCTGCAGATTGCTGAATCCAAGATTTGATGCATATCTGCATTCCTGAGATCTCTTCTCTAATTCCATAATTCTTAATTTTAATCTCTCATTTTCCTCTGATAATTCATCACAACGTTTAGATTTCTCAAGTAAAGCTTCTCCAATGGTAACCGCATGCAATTTTAAATTTACTGTCTCGGTGTCTGATTGGTTTTGTAACCTCTCACAAACATTGTTGCTATTATCAACTGCCTTCTGTAACTGGGTAATTTCCTCAACCTTATAATTCAAAGAACTTTCCATTGTTAGACAGCAAGATAACAAGCCTTGTATAATACAACCTTTTCTTTTACTTTCTGAAATTTTGCTATCAAAAACATTTTTCTCTAAAAATTCCTTCATCATCGTCCACGTCTGCTTACATTTTTCTGGAATTTCATAAGGACCGCCATGGCGCTTAATACATTTTAATACCCATCTGTTAACTTTATCAGAACTGACACTGGCTTCACACTGAGTAAGCATTTTGACTATATTACTAATAATTTAAAAAAAAGGAAATATTTTACTCACCGCATTAGTTACTCCTTCAGCTTCCAGTTCAGGTCTTCTGGTACACGACACAGCCCTTTTTTGTTGTTTCCAGTCTTCAGAGAATAATTCTGGGGTTCCCAACTTGTTTAAATTTGTAGATCAGACTCTCTTATGTCACAACCAGACATTCCAGACATTAGAGTCACAGCACAGCTCTTGGTTCTTCATCAGACTTCTGTCCACCTCACAGGATTGTTGTCACCACCGACTTCTGTTACTAAGTCCGAAAATGCTCTTCTGGTCACTTCACGGCACCAGTGTTGTGATATAATATATGAATATATATATATTGGGTGTATAGATAATTAATATTTAGGTATTATTATAATGATGATGATGTAAGTACTCTTCCGCAGCAACCCAATTCTTCCAGAGAGATGCACTTTATTGACTTCCAACACAGAACAAAGTCCAAAGTCCACAGATGACAAAGAAATCCGACAGAGGAGATATAATTCAGAGACCCATATTCCTAGGCCTGTGTGTTCCCAGCCATACACAGACAAGCCTCTCCTAAAACTATAGACGAGCTTCTCTCTTCCCCCAAACCTATAGACTGAATGCTGTGTTATATACACTAAATGTTGAATGGCTGAGCAATTTGATTGGCCTTTCAATTTAGGACTTTGAGTCTTTCAAACAGACAACAGTACTTGATCGGAAGGATTACATGGCTGAAATCGTCAGGATCCTTAGCGACACAGACACCTATACCCCCCTCCCCTCTGATCCCAAAAATGGTTATTTAAGGGAGCTACGTAAGATTATTTCTAAGGGTTCCTCATTGGGAATTCTGAAGGACAAAGAGAGCCTATTTTTAATTCCTAAGGCCCCCAGGACTCCAATTATTTATTATTTACCTAAAGTTCACAAGAACCCTATCTGCCCCCCAGGACGCCCCATTGTGAGTGGCATTGATTCAATCACATCCCGGGTGGGCAGATATATTGATTTTTTTCTTCAGTCCCTAGTCCAAAAAAATGCCTTCGTACATCAAGGACACTCGTCATGTGTTGAATCTCCTTTCAAGTATTGTTATTATACCTGGTATGTGGATGGTGAGTGCCGATGTCACCTCCTTATATAGCATAATTCCCCATGATATGAGTTTGGATGCAGTGAAGGAAGCTTTGGTCAGGGATTCAGATCTTCCCCCAGGTCAAATTTCCTTTATTATGGAGCTGCTTGTTTTTGCTGCCTCTCATAATTATTTTTGGTTTTCTAATCAGTTTTACCGTCAAAGTCATGGCGTCGCTATGGGGGCTAAATATGCCCCCAGCCTGGCCAATCTTTTTATGGCCAAGTGGGAGGAGGATGTCATCTATGCCCACCGGAGTCCCCATCTTGTCCTGTGGGCTAGGTATATAGATGACATCCTCCTCCTATGGGATGGTGATGGCCTAGAGCTTCAACAGTTCATGTCCTCTCTCAACATAAACAATCGTGGAATCCATCTTAATTTTGAGATGAGTCAAACTCAGATTCATTTCTTGGATCTCACTTTGACTATAGAGGGGGGGATTTTGTCCACATCCACCTTCTTTAAGGAGAGTGATCGTAATTCCTACATCTCATTAGAAAGTTGTCATTATAGACCCTGGCTAAATTCAATACCTAAAAGCCAATACATGAGAGTACGTAGGAATTGTTCGGATCCCGAGAAATTTCTATCACAGAGCAACATTCTCACTGAGAGGTTCCTTGAAAAAGGATATACCAGTGAGAATCTGTTGCCTGTTTTAAAGGATGTGCAGGAGATGAAAAGGGAGCTCTTATTGAGAGACAAACCACAGACAAGGAGTTTTGGTCACAATTTAGGAGTACCCTTTATTACCACCTATTCCCTTCAACACAAGGAAGTAAAGCAATTAGTTTCCAAGCATTGGCATATTGTTACCAATGATAGAGTTTTGAAGGAAGCTTTACCGCCAAAACCAAAAATTGTTTTTAGAGGGGCTCCTTCATTTAGGAATAGATTGGCCCCCAATATATTGAATCCCCCATTGAATAGGACCACCTTTTTTGATCAATTAACTGGATTCTACAAATGTAATAAGTGTCGGGTTTGTTCTTTCAACTCTTGCTCGAATAGGAGGACCCAGTCTTTTGTTTCTACAAGGACTGGTCGAACTCATCTTATCACCCCATTTATTACCTGTTCTACTTTTGGGGTGGTCTACATGTTGCAATGCACTTGTGGCTTGCAATATGTGGGGCGGACCAAACGTCCCCTCCAAGTGAGGCTCAATGAGCACATCACCAATATTCTAACAGGCTTTAAGAACCATTCGGTTTCCAAACACTATCGTTTGGTAGATGATAGAGATCCCTCCAATACCCTTTTTTTAGGGATTGACCGATATAAACCTCACTGGCGAGGGAGTTCCATGGTGCGAGAGATTTCCAAATTGGAAATGTCTTGGATCCATAGGATCAAAAGTTACACGCCCCATGGATTGAACATAGATGTGGATGTCAACGCTTTTATTGATAATTCCTGAATATTGGTGCTAATTGGGGTATCTTGAAGGGTGGAATAGAATATATCAAAATTGTGAAAATTTAATTATATAAATCATTTTTTAGATTATTTCTTTCATAGACATTTGTTTCTTAAGAGGTTATCTTTTCAGTCAAGCCTGTAGTATGTGAATAACTACATTAACCCTTTTTTAGATTATTTCCTTCATAAATAAAAACTTTTTTGAATTATGAGGTTGTCTTTCCAGTCAAGCCTGAGATATGGGAATGATTCGCCTTATATTGCTTTTCACATTTTTTGCCCCTGTTTTAGTCTCCTTTTTTGTACGAGTGAAGGCTGGTCCGGTTGGGGCATGGGAGTAGTGACCTTGCCCACAACTAATATGGGGCCTAACAGCTCTTGCACCTAAGGAGTATTTTTTTTTTTTTATTTTAGTATCAGGTTTATTTTGTGGAGGTGTCTTAAAGCTTTGATATGCCTTAAATTATGATTTTGTGGTTGTATCTTAGAATTTTGATGTGTCTTACATTGCTCTTTACCCCTTGGACTTATTTTTACTTCCATTCTTGTATGAGTTAAAATTGGTCCTATTATAATATATGAGTAGTGTCCATGCCCATAATCAATATGGTGCTTGACCACTCGTGCACTGACATCTAAAGAATATTTCTTATTACAGTGTTATTTTTATAATTCTATAATGGTATGGTTTGTAATTAATTTTTTTGATATGCCAGTCACTTGGTGTTTATTTCAGAGGGATGTGAGTCTGGTGGCATTTTTTGTTGCTATTTTGGCCCTATTCCTTAAGATACACACAGTTAGTGCCCACATCCAAGATGGCGCTCTGTGATTCCCATAGCGGGACTCAGAGCGAGGCTTGGTGTGCGCAATTAAATGTGGTGGCTCAGGACGCTGCCCGTTCCCCATTGAAAACGTCAACGTATGACGAAACCCATCTGGGAGGGACGTGCTGACGTCACCACGTCGCCCTGTTGAGGATGGGAGTTTGTCTGAGTGCCGGCCGGCATCGCTTATACCTTTCGTTTTTATTGTAAGTGATATTTTATTAAAATAAATCCTAGTTTTATACAGTATCACACTATTGGCTGCTTCTTTATACTATATGCACTGCTGAGCTCGGGACAAGATTGCCAGGACGTATCCACGCTGTTCCTGCCAGGAAGTTCGGTCTGTGCTTATGTTAATCTGCTCACTTATATTTGACATCTGGTAAGCAGGATTTTCAAAAGGTTCGCTGGAATGTCATACCCTTTGTCACTCCTTATGGTGTTAAGTCTTCAGCTGTGTGGAGTCTGCTCACATTAGTTTGCCATCTGGTAAGCAGGTTTTATAAGTGGCTTGCTGCACCTAGTGGGATTTCTTTCCATGCCTTTTATCTGGGTGATAGTTATATGCTCACTTGCCCTTAATATCTGGTAAGCAGATTCTTTTTAAGGTTCACGTACAATTTTTCCCATTCAAGGAAAACACACTTTATTGCATGATTGCATGTCACTCACCTAACAATCCTATGTGTGTTTATGACACTGGATGTTTTTATGAATATATATGATTTTGTTTTTTGTTGAGTTTTGCACTATTTTCTTTTGAGTTTTTTATGGTATCAGTATTACGCTATGTTTTTGGTTTTTGCTATATATTTTTGGGTAATCCTTTGTGGATCTGAATACACGGTACGAGTGTGACCTATCCTGTCTCATTGGGATTGTTTTCTAAAGGCCCAGGCTGGGTTTTAAGCCACTCACCCGATTTTGGCTTACTTTCTGGTAAGCATTTCACCACATAGATGTGTTTCATTTGAATTGTCACCCTACAACAGATGAACTATTGAAGAATTTTCACGCCACTCACCTATGATTGTTGGACTTTTTTCTGTATGGGACTATACACTTTCACAATTGTTCATAATACTTTATAGCGCGGTTTCTCTGTTTTTATTTTTGTAAAGGACATCCTTGTCTGGTGCCGTTGCTGAGAGAATACTGTTGTGACATATAGGAGGACATCTGGACTTGAGATGTAAGGAGGGAATATAGGGTTCGTAGAGCCTGTATAAAAGGGACCTGAGAATCCGAATCTGGTTAAGACTGCAAACATGAAGGGCCAGCTTAAACGATCTAATGCTTTTTGAGCATCTAAGCTCAAAACTATGGTGGGACGTTTGGTTCTGGTTATTAGGTCAATCAAATCTATGGTTCTTCTTGTGTTGTCTCCAGCATGTCTCGTAGGAAAAAATCCTACCTGGTCCCTATGAATCAAGGTTGTTAATAGGGGGGATAATCTATTGGCTAATATCTTGGTAAAAATTTTATAACCCTAATTTAATAAAGCAATAGGGCGGTAATTGTCAGGTAATGCGGGATCTTTACCAGGTTTGGGAATTACTGTTATGTTTGCATGTAAGAACTGTGAATGCGGAATGGATCCTCTGAAGAGAGAGGAATATAGGGATCGTAGGTAGGGGATTAAAGTTTGTGAAAAAGTTTTATAATAAATGTAAGGGAGACTGTCAGAACCTGGAGATTTGTGGGCTGTTAGATTTTTAATCACTTCTCCTATTTCCTCCACGGTGATCGGGGAATTGAGAGAGGTTATATGGTCGGCGGAGAGTTTTGGTAGCGGTAGGGAATCTATGAATTCATCAAACTCAGATTGTGAGAATTGAGGGTATGAATCAGGACCTAAGCAGTTATATAACCGACTATAAAAATCTCCAAAGACTTTTGACTAGACATGTGCACACTGAAATATTTCGTTTTCGGAATTTCGTTTTCGTCTGAAAAATAAATTTATTTAGTTACTCCCGAAATTCGTTTTAATTTATTTCGTTTTTCGTTAAAAATTGCATTCGTCCGAAAATCCAAATTAAGGTCGAATCTGTCATTGAAGGCTTATGTTGTCTGTCGAATGTTCAAAGAAGATTCGACGGAGCAGCTAAACTGTACGACGCCGTATAGTTTACCTGCTCCGTATAATCTCCTTAGAACTTTCAACAGACACCATAAGCCAAAGTACGTGTCTACTTAGTTCTAGCTATTTTACTGCTCCTCCTCTTTGGTTACAATCAGCCAATAACATTCATCATCATCATCATCATTTTTATTTATCTTTTCTCCCCTACGTCGAATCTTTTCTCCCCTACGTCGAATCTTTTCTCCCCTACGTCGAATCTTTTCTCTCTATGTCGAATCTTTTCTCTCTATGTCGAATCTTTTCTCTCTATGTCGAATAATCTTGGACTAATAGAGTTAAGGTTAGGCACATTCGACCACAGGTTTGATGGACACAGATTGTTATTGTCAGCATCATGTCGAATCTCCTATCTATATCGAATTGTTGTAGCAACAAAAAAGAAAACAAAGCATTTGTTTATGTCGGATCTTTCGTTTTTCGGATTCTGCACTTTCGTTATCGTTTGTTAAAACGATAACAAAAATACCTGAAATTCGGACGAAAATGCATTCGGACGAAAACGAATGCACATGTCTACTTTTGACATGGCTTTCGGGCAATATGTGGGGGTACCATCAGATTGTATCAAATGAACGGGAATCAATAGAAAGGGCCGTGGTTTTAATTTTTTAACCAGCATTCTGTGTGGTTTGTTTGCAAACTCGTAAAATTTTTGCTTGGCCCATAACATAGATTTGGAAATTTGGTTCAGGTCAAAAGATTTAATCTGATCCCGGATTGAGGTGACAATTCTCAATTTTTCCGCCGTGGGGGAGGTCAGCAAGTGTCTTTCAGCTGTCTGCAGTTGAGTAATTAGGTCATTTTTGAGTTGTACAGAATCCTTTTTTAGGCGAGAGCCCATAGCTATACATTCACCTCTAAAAAAAGCTTTGTGGGCCTCCCACAAGGTGGAAATCTCTGAAACCGAACCATCGGTAATCTGGAAAAATTCAGTTAGTTTCTGCTGTAGTTGGATTTGAGATAAAGGGTTTTTAAGCAACGATTCATTAAGACGCCAGTGGCAGGTTTTAGTAAAAGACTTTGTCAGCAGGACATTAAGTTCGATAGGTGCATGATCCGACCAGGTAATAGGATTTATCTCAGAAGAAACTACATACGGGAGTAAAGGGCCAGTAACAAGAAAATAATCTAGTCTATGACTTGTGAGGGTGAGAGTATAATGTATAATTTTTTTGGATTGGGTCTTTTATCCTTCAAGTGTCAAAAAGATTATGGGATCTAACTAATTTGCGAAAAGAGGTTGATAATTTCTTGGAGGCAGATTGTGGAGTGGTTTGGAAAAAGTTTTCCTATCCTTGATCGGAGACATGCACACATTGAAGTCGCCTCCTATAATCATAAAAGGCTGGGAGAAGTGTTGTAATTTTTCAAAAACCTTTGTAAGAAAACCGATTTGTCCTACATTTGGTGCATATATATATTTACCAAAGAAAAGGGAGTATTTAGGTGACTACACTTCAGGAATATGAACCGACCTTGGGGATCTGAGTAAGAGGAGAGTATCCTAATTGGGCATGAGCGTTTAATAAGAATTGCCACTCCCGCTTTTCCAGAGCGGTCAGAGACCATATACGCTACAGGAAAGTGTCTGGAAGCGAATTTGAAGGAGCCCCCAGATTTAAAATGAGTTTTCTGAATCATAATCACCTCTGCTCTGGATGATTTAAATTCTTTCAAAGCCTGCCATCGTTTACCGATGGAATTTAATCCTTTAACATTACATGAATAAACCTTAAGCTATATTTGGTCATAGAGAGGAACGCTAGTGTTGTATATAAACTGTAAACATATAAATGAGCATCCTTAGAATAGAACATGTGAAGACATACATATATTGAGGGTTGGTACAATATTGTAAATATAGCATTGAGAAAACATATGAAGGTCAAATAGAAAAAAAACGACCTGCAAATTGTAACATCAAAGGAAACCAAAAGAAAACAGGGAAAAAGTTGAATGAAAAGAAAAAAAAAACGTAAAAAAAAGAAAAAGGCAAAAAAAAATTTTTTTTTTAAAAGCCTGAGAAAAAAATTTCAGGCTGCCCAGGCAAAAGCCTTGGGTCGTAGTGGGGGGAATGTTAGCCTGCAGGAACTAGCGGAGGAGGGGGAGGTGGGGAGGTCCTCATCTCTGCTTTTTATAAAAAAGAAAAAACAAACAAACAGACAGGAGGAAAATTGTACTTGGTATATTATAATAAGCGAGCAGAATAAAAAAAAAAATCTTAGAAAAGCTAATAAAAGAAAAAGGAAAAAATATTAAAGGAAGAAAATGACTTCCAAAAAGGCAACAAGTGGAGCCAATATTAAGAGGTGTGCCCTCTAAAGAGAGTGACCTAGTTACAGTGAGGTCACTGAGGTAGCCATGACATATATTATCTGGTCATGGAAAAAAAAAAGGGGAAAAAAGACAAAAATTGAAAGGAAGTAAGTCACTTCAGGTTGGATATCTGTGGTTATTGGCTTGTTGTGGAGTAGAGAAGGTCTTCTGGGATCTTCGTTGAACTGGGGTCCAGATTTTGGCTGGTGTGGTGAGTGGTTTGGGGTTCGGAGCTTGGAGTGGGAAATCTTCCTCGAGTAGAGGTGGAAGGCCTAGGCTGCGGATGAAAGCTTCACTTTCGTAGAGGTTTCTCAGGGAATGTTGAACGCCATCTTTAGAAACGGATAAGCGAAAGGGGAATCCCCAGGGGTAAGGAACCTGATGATTTTGTAGATGTGTAGTGACGGGATGGAAACTGTGCCTTTTGGCCAGAGTGATTGGGGAAAGGTCGTTGAATATCTGAATCTTGTGTTGTTTATAGTCAATGCGTGACCTGTTGCAGATGTGAGGGCTTCTTTGCTCTCGTAAAAGTGGAAACGGATAATAACATCCCTTGGATTAGCATTAACTCAAGGAAGGGAGGCGCCTCTGGGTGTAGTATAAAAGGCCGTTTTTTATTTTTAAAAGCAATATGCAAACAACTCACATTTTAGTAGTGTAAAAAAAGCATCTAGGAAGCCAGAGGAATGATCCATCATGGGGCAGTTCATCCAGTGGGTCACAGTGGTGCTGGCAGGTCTGCGTATAGCTCCTGGTATACCGCTAATGCCAGCCGCGGTGATGATGGAAATCCAGGTGAGGCTTGGAACGCAGATGGAGGGCAAGCGCACAGCTGTGACGTCAAAGGGCCGCGACGCGTTTCTTGAGCGTACGGGCTACGATATTCTGGTAGCCGCGCTCCTTCATCAAGGGATCGTTGTATATATAGAAAGCGCTCCATGTTGTTGGGAGGCCGCGACGGTGGGATAAAGCCTCTACATATTGCCTTCTGGAAACCAATCTTCCCCATGCAGTGTCAGGGAGGATTTGGCAGTCTGTTGTATCGCTGCTGTGGTTAATGAAGATCTGTTAGCTTTGTAGGAGCATCTAGTAGGGAGACGGGGGACTAGGGCTCTCCTCTTACATGTCCGCTATCCTGCACGCCGTACTGGAGGTGATCACATTAAGTATCAGAGAGAGCTAAGAGATCTAGTAAATATGATGTTTGCAGGAGCGGGAGCTGTGTAATTAGTGGATTGAAGGAAATAGACTGAAGGGGTACTTGGAGTACCAAGATGGCCGCCGGCCTCCAAGACTAGGCCGAAGCCGCGGACTTTCCTAATGTCTGGGGCCGGTCGGGCGAGTTCCGCTCTTTGTAGGCCCAGGACGACACTCTAGGGCATAGGGTTCGGGTCTCTGGAGGTCAGTCACTATTAGGGGCAGCAGCGGAGGGAGGATTAAGCGATCTCCTTGTTACTTACAGTGTCTAAAGGGCTGGAGATGTCCGATCAGTAGGCTGCAAGATGGCGGTATGCCGTGGGGGAACCGGAGGTGAAGGAAGGGGATCCCAGCCAATTCTCCTCCGCTGTGCGGGCACTCCACACCCCCCGACGTTGCCTCGGCTGGAGGGTCCTGATAGGAACTTCTGTTAGTCCCCCGGTCCACAGGGATGGAGAGTGGCAGGCTCCGGATGAGCTGTAGGCCCCAATATGGCGGTGAGCGTCCGCAACTCAGGACAGGCAGTAGGCCCAAAGAAGCCAGACGTGGCTAAATCACAGTCGAGCCCCAGCCGGAGCTGTAATGGAGGGGGCCCAGACACTATTGTTAGATGGATAGTGTATCCTTGAGGAAGAATGGGGCAAGGTTGGCAGTGGATTCTGATTGTCTGGATGGAGCTCAGCCTCCACACGTCCTCCCTGTATCTCGTCAGGCCACGCCCCCCCTATAAAGCATTTGTTTATGTTGGATCTTTCGTTTTTCGGATTCTGTACTTTCGTTATCGTTTGTTAAAATGATAACGAAAATACCTGAAATTCGGATGAAAATGCATTTGGACGAAAATGAATGCACATGTCTATTCGTAATTACTCCACCTTGGTAGCTCCTATTACTATACTGATCATAAAAATTTGCAGTATTTACAATCTGCGAAAAGCTTGAACCCATGCCAAGCTCGCTGGGCCCTCTTCTTCACCCGCTTCAATTTCAACATTACCTTTCATCCTGGTGCCAAAAACCTTTGTGCCGATGCCTTGTCCAGGTTGTTTGAAGTCAACGATTCTAAGAATCACCTTGATCCTGGTCCCATCATCCCTCTGCATTATATTCTAGCCACTACTCAGCTCCGGTCTACGCATCCTCCTCCAGGTAAAACTTTTGTAGTTCCCGCACTTAGTCCCAAACTCCTTGCTTGGGCACATGATTCCAAGTTCTCTGGACATTCTGGCATACCTCGTACTTGTGACCTTCTTCAGCGTCATTACTGGTGGCCTTCTCTTTGTAAAGCTGTCAAGGAGTACGTTCAAGCTTGTACGGTTTGTGTACTATCCAAATCTTCCACGTTCGCACCAGCTGGGTTGCTTCTGTCCTTACCAGTTCCCGATATACCTTGGCATTGTATTTCCATGGATTTTATCTTGAATCTGCCCCCCTCAACAGGTTCTACAGTCATCTGGGTAGTGGTGGATCGGTTCTCCAAAATGTGTCACTTGATTCCTCTCTCAGGTCTACCTTCTTCTCCCAGTCTTGCCACAACTTTCATTAAGGAGATCTTTCGTATTCATGGGATGCCTTCACATATCGTCTCTGACAGAGGCGTTCAATTTACTGCTTTGGAGAGCCTTGGCCAGCTCCTTTGGGATTAAATTGGATTTTTCATCTGCCTTTTCATCCCCAGTCCAATGGGCAAATGGAACGTGTTAATCAAAATGCAGAATGTTTTCTCCGGGCCTTCATCTCAGCCCACCAAGATGACTGGGTGGACCTTTTGCCCTGGGCAGAGTTTGCCTTAAACCATCACTCCAATGCCAGTTCTTGAAAATCTCCCTTCTTCACTGTTTATGGGCAGCATCCATCTGTTCCCTTTCCTGTTCCCATTTCTCCTCTTGTACCAGCAACAGCTGAAACTCAAAGGTCCGTCAACTCAATCTGGAAGAAGTCCCTGAGAATCTTCATTTAGCTGCTTCCAGGCATAAAATGGCAGCAGATCGTCTGCCTGGCGACAGAGTTTGGCTCTCTACCAAGCACATCTGACTCCGGGTGCCCTCAATAAAATTTTCCCCTCGCTTCATTGGTCCATTTCCCATTCTCCATCAGATAAATCCAGTTGCTTTCAAGCTCCGTCTGCCCTCTCATCTCAGGATCCCCAATGCCTTCCATGTCACCCTGCTCAAGCCACTGGTCCTCATTCGCTTCTCTCACCTTTCTTTTCACCCCGCTCCTGTGGCTGATACCACGGATCAGTATGATATTAAAGAAATATTGGATTCCACATACTCCTGAGGGAAGCTACTCTATCTGATTGATTAGAAGGGCTATGGTCCGGAGGAGAGGTCTTGGGTTCCTGCTATCGATGTCTCAGCCCCACACTTGGTGACCAGATTCCATTGGAAATTTCCCTCCAAGCCAGCCCCCAGACGTGTAGGGGGACCTCGTAAGTGGGGGGGGGGTACTGTCACAGATCGGCTGCAGTGCTAATCTGTGTCTTAACTGTTACTGCTGTAGGTCGGCTGGTTCACGTTGTTCCACAGCTTGTGTTCAGCTCTTGCTACACTCTGCAGTTATGGGTATCGCTGGCTTCTCCCGTTGTCCTTTATATACTTCCTTCCTGCTACTTCCTGTCCAGCCTCCCATGTGCTTCTCTATTTAAATTCCACTCAGACCAGTTTCTGGTTGCTTGAGCAACACTTGTTTCTGAGCTGCCTTCATGTAACCTGCTTTAACCTGACCTCTCGTGAACTGATCTCTTATGTACCGACTCGGCTTATTCTCCTGATTACATTGTCTGCTGCCCGCCCTGACCTTGGCTTGCTATCCGGCTCTCCTTTGCTTCATCCATCCATCCACCCATGTCTGACAGTGTCTTCTGGTACTCCCCTAGCGAGCAGGGTGAACCCGTGGGTCGTGACCTGGGGTCAGCACGCAGCTAAGCCCAAACCCTCATGAGGGGGTCCCTGGCAGAATACCGGCTGCCCTTAGCCTCAACGCCCTGGGGGATCCCGTGTCACCTGCTCGCCTGTGGGCTCACAGTAGTAGAACCTTGACAGGTAATTAATCATGGCATTGAGAATATTTTACAGAGAGTTCCCTCCTGAAACCCTATTTGGAAGATTCAGCAAGACTCATCTCTTTATTTTAAAACAGGAGATTGTTTCCTCAATACAAACTGATATATAGGGAATACTCAGAATATTATCATCTCTCCATGAGCTTTATAGCACAATTAAGATATTTTAACATTTGGCTCATTTTATGCTTTGGAGTAATATTTTTCAAGATATTGTCATACCGTTTTATCTAGAACTAGTGTTCTGTTAAATTAAATCTAAATCGAGTGCATAACTGAAAGACGTCAAGTGTTATCATTTTTAATTATAAAAGTGTGCTTCATCACTTCAGGCCAAAGTATAACTGTTAACATAGAATTAATCTCTTTTGAAGCATCTTTCCAATGATAAACTAAACCCAGTTGTAAGTTCAAACACCAAAAATGTGCTGGAAAATCTTCAATGTAAGATTTTTCATCCTGTTTGAAGGCTTAAAATGTTTTCATTGAAAATGTGCCTGCAGCCATGGTTGTTAAACTGTGTATAATGCTGTATACACAGACCACACAAGACAAACACAGAAATGTTTTTTTTTTTTTTTTACATGGATTTATTCTGGATATTAACTAATTGTACACATGAAAGGAAAGCTAGCCAGGAACCTGCAATGGTAAGTTGGATGTATTGGAGTCCTCCTGCAGTTTTTCAAAACATTATTGCATAAACATGTTTTTTGTAGCAGACAGTGGATTTAAAGGCAACTCTTGCATGGGTTTATTTTTATCAGAGATAAATACAAATATTTGAAATGCTAAATACAAACATTTATCATTACAGAACTGCATGTATTTTTGTCTTTTAGCGCTATCTGGAGTTTAGCATTTTAAATACTAAGAAGGTGGGGGCATAACCAGCAACTGAGATATAGGGAGTTTACTCAGGTTCAGGGCAACTGACAGCTCCATTTTGGTTGGGAGACCTCTGACCCCTCTGAGACCATCACCATGGGAAAGATCAGACCACCAACATCTCAAAAAGCAGGGGACAAGTTTTCTAAGTTGGATCATGACTCTATTGAAAAATTCAACCGGACTTAAGCAACATTCAATGCACAGTGCAAGATAGAAAACCAAGGAGTGCTTAGCCCTCTTGCTGCTCAGGCAAAATGTGTGATCTGACATCTTTGGTATCTTTATCCTCCTGGTAAAGTGGAGAGGGGGAACAGAAGGGTAGTAGTGCAGAAGAGAGCACATCAGGCTCCAATGTGTGCCTTGTCTCCAGAATCTGTGCCACAACTTTTCACCAGGGTCCTCCATTTCTGGGAAAAGTAAGCACCACAGAACCTGATCTTAAATAGAATAGCAACCGTATCTCAAGCTTCCCTGATTTTCTCTACTACCAAAACAGTGTGTTAAAAATGTCTAGGGAACATGTTGATGGGGACAAGGGCCTCATCTCCACAACCCTTGCCCAGTGGTTGTGGGGGTATGCGGGCAGGGGGCTTATCGGAATATGGAAGCCCCTTTAACAAGGGGACCTCCAGATCCCAGCCTCCGCCCTATGTGAAATGGTAATGGGGTACATTGTACCCCTACCATTTCACAAAAAAAGTATCAAAAATTGTAAAAAAGACAAGAGACAGCTTGGGACAAGTTCTTTATTAAAAACTAAAAAAATAAAAATGTCCCGCGATGTAAACTCACGCCACCCGATGGACCGTAAAAAAAAATTGTGACCGTTCCGCCTCCATGGGAGGCTCCCGCCGACTGACACTTCTTCTCTGTGACAGTTTTTATATAGCTGAGGGCGGGGCCACCCAGTGACGTAAACAGATGACCCCACCCCTTCTGACACCACAGGGGCAATAGTATTCCCAAACATCCTGAATTGTAATTAAAGATGTACAAATGTGAAAGCAGATTGTTTACTTGCTTGTTTGACCTCATAGCACAATACTTGAGAAAAGCTACAGTAAGTGAGTAGTCAGCAGACAGACTGAAAATGGCCAAGGGACAGGTTCCAATAGTCTATATTTTTTTTTATTCCTAGCAACAAATTTAAACAATTCCTCCAAGTGACAGTAGTGACATATCCAGTTGCATATAGACAAAATAAAAAGGAATAAGCAATGAAAAAGCTTTAAAAGCAAATCCTAATAAATATAAGAGCAAAATCTTTAAAATTCTAATCCCTTGCCCCCAACTGGTTGAAACTTTGACAAACATTCTCTGACATATGCGTTAAAAAAATCCTATGGGATAATTTGTTAGTTATTTTTGTCCATTCCTGCTGTAGTTTAACATATGGATAAAGCTGGAATTGGGTTGTAAATCTGTCTTGATTTTCTATAAGCAATAAACGTTTCTATTAAGATGACAGCACAGAAACAGATGCCAACCTTCAAGGCCAATCATGGATATTTGTTAATGTGAAAAAAACACTACAGCAGGCTGAGCAGGGCATGAACTGGCAAACAGAATTGCAGAGCACTCAGAAGTCAAAGGAATTAATTATCTTATGGTCAGTAGGCAAGATCGTCATTAGTTGTCAAATTAAGATCTTTGCAGAAATGAAAATATAGCATTTTCATAAACAAGAACTTGACCCTATAAAGAATAAAAGCTCACAGTAAATTGTGCATGTCCATGTCTGTTTAGACACGGAAAATATTGGAGTTTTCTAGCACAAACTGATGTTTTTGAACATTCCAATTTTTAAAAGGGTAAACAACAAAAAATGAGAAACTGTTTTTTTAATTTGTAATTCTAAACTACTTTATGCAGCTGTGTATGGTAGTCAATCAGCTTCTAGCTTCAGCTTGTTCAATTAAGCTTTGATAAAAAAAACAAAACAAAACAAACCTGGAAGCTGAATGGTTTCTATGCAGAGTTGCACCAGATTTTGCACTTAAATCAACCCCAACGTGCTAACTTTTGGTTCCAGTGCCTATTGTAATGGCTGCAAAAAAGGAGAGCTTGTTCACTGCCAGAGTGATAGGGAGGATAAAAACTCACCACTTCAAATAACTGATCATCTGGGTTATCTGCCATTCCCAGATGGACACATTTCTGGCCAACAACCATAACTTTTCACTGTTCATGGAGGAAGTACACACATGGCAACAAGTCCTAGAACCAGATCAAGAGGATCACCACACAAGACCCAATCTATGTTGATACTTCAGTGGCTCCATCATTAGAGGATGAAGCTGGCTCTACACAGAACCATGCTAAAATTGTAAAGTGAATCTTCACCACATTCAATAAGCTCTGAAGCTCTGAGGTACATTCCCTGGCAAATTGAACAGCCTATTTTCCTTTAGTAAATCAACCCCAAAGCCTCTTAATTCTTAAACCGCACCACCTGAGCACCTAACTAGTAGGGTAACTCTTTCATCCCAATGGGTCTCTGGCCTATGTCACCAAAGGCTAACGCACCACCTACAGCCCTCACAAAGAACATCTAGTGCTGACCTGCATCAGATCCAATCAGCAACCTCATGCACTTCTACCTGATACACCAAGTCCCAGGACAGATAAGCATATATATTGCCTATTTATGTTTTTTTTTTCTTGTGACTACCCACTATGGTGGACACTAAGCTTTCTGATCCCCAGTAGACTCTGCCAATCTGCTTCCTGGGTCAAGGGGGAGTGAGCGATTACAAGATCCCTGACATTAAATGCCTTCATGCTTATCTACACTTGACGTAAATATATGTGAATACACATGCTCCATTCCTGATGGGCTCCTCCTACTATGACACACTCCTCAACCAGCTTCCACGTGGACCTTTACTATTGATGTCATCCTTACACAAACCATGTATACTGCTGTCTGATGCTATTTTAGTCCTTATCAGAAAGTAGTAATTATATCTCTATTATAGTCTTTTCTCACACAATTCCACAATGTGGAGTAACAAAGAAACATTTCTGCCCCCCTCTGAAAAGAAAAGGGAGGTGTGTACTTGGTACTCTTGTAAGTTATAGTTTGCAGTCATACATTGCTTATCTTTATTTCTTTTAAAAGTTTGTTCATTGATGGTTTGCATGATATCCATTATAATGGTCACAATTATGGTCATCCCTGGCTCTCTATAAGTGACCACATTCTACAGCTGCATGATTTCTGTGGGGAATACCTTTCTGAGTAGGGACTTATACTCTATATAAATCTCAAACCTTACCTCTCTTTTTAACACCTGTAAACATAAATGTGGTTTCCAGAAATGTTAATAGCCTTGGATCCCTAAACAAAAAAACATAGCATTGAGTCATCTAAAACTTCTAAAAATGGACATTGATCTATTCAAGAGACCCACCTACCTCATGCAGGTGTGGGTAGGTAAAATGATTGTCTCTCCCTCAAGTGGAAAGAAGGTGAGCAATATAGGCCTCCATATTTCTACTGACATTGATGAGGAGGAATGCAAAATCAGTATCTGTCTCCCTGGTAATAGTCTCTCAATATTTAATATTTATTTCCTTAATGCACCCACTGGCACGTATTACCAGAATATTACCATGAATATTGCAAGATAGCAATGATGAGGGGAATATTTCTATCATGAATTTAAAGAAGGACAGATTCAGAAGGTCTAGTAAACATCCTCACAGACAAGTCCACAATACATTCAAACACACATCTATGTCATTGGCGGACATGACTCAGGCATTTCAGTGATTTTAGAGGCTGAAGGTTTTTTTACCTCCATACATTCTGTGCATGAAGGTAAAAAACCTTCAGTATCCAGCTCCCCCCGCAGCCCCCCTAAGACTTATCTGAGTCTGATCGCGATCCAGCAATGGGCACAAGAGCTGCTACTTTTCGGTATCTCTGCCTCCACATTGGCTGAGAGACATCAGCGGGAGTCATTGGCTCCCACTGCTGTCAATTACAGCTACTGGGGGGGAGCAGCGGTGGTGTCTTATGGACATTCAGAGCAGGGCTTGGGAATGAGCATGCACAAGTGCCCCCATAGCAGGGTTTTTTATGGGGGCACTCGGAGAAGAGAAGGAGCCAGGACCCCTGGCAGGGAACTCGCGAAGAGGAGGATTGGGGCTTCTCTGTGCAAACCATTGACAATGCTTCCTTTTGGTGGCATTTAAAAACTATTGAGATTTTTAACTAACTAACTAAAAAAAAAAAAAAAAAAAAAAAGTTTTGCTTCTATTATGAAACACAGCAAATACAAATGCCAGGACAGGACATAGAGCTTAGTAATGGGGTACTGGATACATTACATTTACAGGTATACAAAGGAAGGAGAAGTTAAAGGAGTTAATGTACAGGTCACATACAAAGAGAGCAGGAGATGAAGAAGTTAATGTACATATGGGCAGGATAAGGCAGGTGGGGGGTTAATATACAGGTCAGAACAGGGATAGGATGGCGCTGACATATACTGTGAACAATTGATTACAGTAGATGTGGTGTGTGACAGTGATGCTGATACAGGTTGCTTTTTCTTATTATTCACAGTGTGCTGGTTGTCATCAGGAACTTATTATTCATCTCACACAGCGATAGTGATGTGAAATAAAAGTGAAAGCAAGTGTAAAAAATGTGTGATTGCTGTGATTGGTCACAGTGATCACATGGTTAGGAGACAGTCTCAATGGATCTATGCATTCATTCACTGAGTTTCATTCTCCAAAAGACAACGCACTCACGTTGTGGTGCTAATGGGGAAACGTGTTTGGCTCCGTTAGCTGCATTATCCAGCAATTTACGTACACAAGCCAGGAGACAAGTAATTAAACAAAAACAACCCCACCAAAAAAAGTCCTATGGTGTTATCCATCTTCAAATGCATCTTTCAATTTTATTTTTGTTTTGTTTTGTAGACAGGTACATGCCACACTCTGTCACATGTGTTCACTGAACAGGGAGTACGGCGGGTAGCGGCCTTCAAAATTGAAAAAGCTTAAAATTAGTACTGGGTGATCCCTTGCTAATTTGAATTCTATTCTGTTTTTATATACACTGTGTTTTGTAATAAATGCAGTGTAGCACTATGATGGTCTTATTCTTTCATTATATAATGGTATCTATGCACACCACTGGAGCTGGTAATATGGAAATAAAGAACAGACAGAGGTCGTTTCACATAGGGAAATGTCCACAAACATGTTTGGACCTACTTATTAATTTAGGACACATATGTCAAACACAAAGCCTGCAGGCTGAATATGGCTCTACAGGCCTTGTCATGTAGCCTTCACACCCAGTTTTGCAGCTGGAATGTGACAAGACATTTTGCCACCTCCGGTTCTCACCCTCCACTCTCTGCTGCCACTGTGAACACAGAAGGACACAACCTAATAACTGGGAATGTGATTCCCTTATTTATAAAATGTAAGGGCTCCTGGTTCCACTGCTTTAGTATTTATATATTAACTGTCATTGATGCAGGTAATCAAGCTTATGTCAGAGGGGCTTTATACATCTATATCGCTGGACAACGTGATTGACAATGGATTTACAGACATTTGTCACAGTTTGGGCATATTTATTTACATGTTGTATGTTTTTTGTGAATGAACAACAAGGGGTACATCCTTTGGGCCAGGGATGTAGGGTTTTGGCTCTAGTTCCTTCATCATTGGAACATGGTGCCTTGCCAGGGGGGAGGTCCCACAGTGTAAATCCATCATCAATCACGTCATCCAGCGATGTAAATTCATCAGCAATCATGATGAACAATGCCCCATTAACATACGCATGATGTCCCCCATATAACAATCCTCTACTGCAGGTCTCTCGTCCTAATCACAGCTCCACATTAGGCAGCTAAATGTCAACAAGGTGGGCAGTCTTGCTGGTCAACTTAATTGACTTATATATGGTTAATGGCATCACCTGGAATACCTGCTAGTATGGGTGGGTGAATAGGCCAAATCTGGCCATTTAGTTTGCCTGTTCAGCTCAAACTTTTTTTTGACCTGAGCCCAAAGCTCATCCCTAAAAATAACATGTCTCAAATATTTAAATCATACTACATTAGTCAATATACATATAGTATAGAGCAATAATCAATTTGGTGAGTATTAAACAACCATTGTAATTAGTGGTACTATACCACATCACAGGGATGGTAATTAGTGGTACAATACTACGTCCCAGGAATGTGGTATTGTATTACTTTACACAATGATTGTTTAATAGTTAATACTTATCCTATTTTTATTATCTTACTATACTAGGTGTACTTTTTATGGCCTTATTTAGTACTATTGGAATATGCAGATATATCTACCCACACTGACTAATTAGTGCTGTTTGGTTTATTGGTGGTATATGTGGAGATTGTTATTTTAAATGTAGTTGTTTGTAATTTTTTTTAATTCTTCGTAAAAGGACAAAAAACATACAATCAGAGACAAAACCAGATTTTGGTGGACCAACTTGGCAGCACCATCCTGGTCACAGATAGAGCAGGAATCTCAGTATTTCTTACCAAAGACCCTACTGGATGCCTCATTACTTCACCACAAACCTCATTATTGCTTCCTATGCACATTCACAGCTACTCTGCAAGATTGGTACTCTATCATATGATCAGTAAAGGCATTTCTAAACGTCTCCATCTATTGCCACTACAGTCACTGGAACTGCTCTGTCCTGACTTTTCCTTACAAAGATGGGTCTTTGCTAGCATTCAATCAATTGGGGACTTGTACCATTCTGCAGTCATTAACAATTTCTCCAAGTTAAGATCTTCAAATGTAGATACTCGTTGCCTCAAACTACTGACACCTAATTTACTTACATCACAGAAACTCTGCCAAATTTGAGAAGTTTTGGGATGGTTGACTGAAAATCCCTGGTCTTACCCCAGTTATTCTGGTGTCATACAGATTTATGCAGTGATTTGTATGATTTGCCTTACCTTTATAATTGGTCTAGCATTTGTTTATTTTAATTAGTAAGACTTAAAGCGTTTGTTAACATAAAAAAGAAAAAAAAAAATGACTCTATCCTTTTAAAGTATGAATAATAGCACCGTGCTTGTTCTGTATAATTTGGCCCCCTGTATCACCTGAAATACCTGGCTGATCCTGCCAGTTTCTGCCCTCCCCTCTGACCATGGTTTATCATGGCTGCTGAGCCCTGACACCATGGTCAGTTTACGTGCCTCCGTCATCCACAGATCTCCTGTCCTCCTCTGTCCTCTCTCCCTCCCTGCCTGTCAGTTAGTGAGAGAGCCCGCCTCCCCCCTCCTGCTGCTGGAATAACATGTACATATTTATACTATCAGTGCTGTCTCTTAATGCAGTATCCCCCTGTGTGTGTGTGTGATTTATAAAAATAAGCCGATTATACCTATTTTCTGAGCTCCTATCAGTGCTCACTTGACCGGCCGGCTCACTTCTCCTCTCCTCCTCCCCTCCTGACTGACGTCAGTGGGGGGATCTTGGCCCTGCCCGCTGAATCTGTCAGACGTGGAGAGGAGAGAGCCAGCCAGTTATGTGAGCGCTGATCGGCACTCAGAAATTAGGTATAAATGCCTTTTTTTAATAAACCACACACACAGGGGGACACTGCATTAAGAGATAGCGCTGATAGCTTAACCCCTTGCCGCCGAGCGTATGCAGATACGCGGCCTTGGGTTTCGGGGATAATACTGAGATGATGCCTGCAGCTGCAGGCATCATCCCGGTACCATTTTTTTTAGAGCCGGCGATCGGCTTTCCAGAGATAACAACCAATGCGGCTAAAAGTCACTCGGCTGTTATACCGAAGGAGCGGGAGGGGACATCCTCACTCCCGCCACCTCCCGCCGCTCTCAACGGGCCTCCCGTCCCACCGGGAGACCCGATCGATAATCCACCACCTCTGGCGGCTAGGGACAGACTGGCATAAAGCCAGAAATGGCTTTGTTCTAGTCTCCTGACTGTAAACACGGAAGCGACGTCATGACGTCACTTCCCGTTTACTAGGCTGCCAATGGCGCCGGTTTAAAAAAAATACACAGTATTCAGAATCACAGAAAACAGCGATCTGAATACTTTGATGTGCAAAGGAGGGATCTTTTAGACCCCCGATCCCTCCATAAAGAGTACCTGTCACCACCTATTACTGTCACAAGGGATGTTTACATTCCTTGTGACAGTAATAAAAGTGATCAAAAATTTATTTTTTCTTTAAACACAATTTATTAATATAAAAATAAATAAAAAAATAAGAAAAAAAATGTAAAGCTTCCTCATCCGTGCTAGCTTGCGCAGCAAAGAAAAAGCATATGGAAGTCGCACCCGCATATGTAAACAGTGTTCAAATCACACATGTGAGGTATCGCCGTGATCGTCAGAGTGAGAGCAATAATTCTAGCACTAGACCTCCTCTGTAACTCTAACCTGGTAACCGTAAAAAAAATTTAAAGTGTCGCCTATAGAGATTTTTAGGTACCGTAGTTTGTCGCCATTCCACGAGTGTGTGTAATTATAAAGCATGACATGTTTGGTATATATTTACTCGGCGTAACATCATCTTTCACATTATACAAAAAAATTGGGCTAATTTTGCTGTTTCGTTTTTTTTTTTAATTCATGAAAGTGTCCCTTTTCCCAAAAAGTTGCGTTTAAAACACTGCTGCACAAATACCGTGTGACATAAAATATTGCAACAATCGCCATTTTATTCTCTAGATTCTCTGCTAAAAAATATATATAATGTTTGGGGGCTCTAAGTAATTTTCTAGCGCAAAATACGGATTTTAACTTGTAAACACCAAATGTCAAAAATAGGCTTAGTCATGAAAGGGATAAACATGTACATGTGGCTTAACACTATATTACTCTTATTGTGCTATGGTATTATGCTGTAACTTAGTTAAGGAGCCCATTCATATGAAAAGTATTTCCTTGACATTGAACACTGAGAAATGATCTGTTACCCATCATGGTTAACTGTCTACTCTGAATCTCTCGTATTTTCAATAAAACATTTTTCTGACTTTCTGCAAAAAAAAATCTAGATACTCTTTCGACATTGTGGACAAATATCTCAGACTTCAAGCTATTCTCTCTGATACTAGCTAGACTGACAGTGCACTGTGTTGGAATATGATAAAGTATTATGAGGACTTCACCTCCCTCTGGAAAGGAATAGCCATTTTCTACTGTCTGCTTCTCAAACAGAACTCTCAAGATAATATACCCTCAATGATTTATTGGGAAGACATCTATTTCTAGATTCCTCCTACCCAATGGTACTCAACACTTACAAAGCTATCTAAATGCCTCTCATATTGGAAGTCACGCCAAAAAATATTCCATAGGTGGTATTACACCTCCTCTAAACTAGCCTCCTTTTTCCAAAATCAATTGACAAACTGTTGGCGCAACCATTATCAATGTGGCATCTTATACCACACCTGGTGGACTCTTTTGGCTCTCATCACATTCTGGAGTAAAACTAATAGATTAATTGACTCTATCACCCATGCCCATATCATGTCTGGCCATACATTCCAAACCCCACTACCCTGCCATACATCTCATATCTGCAATTTCAGGAACTTTCTTCTATACTCCCTTCCACCATCCCCAGTATGACTCTCTACGCTGATATGCCATCCTAACATTGTGCCATGTACTTTTGTTTACCTTGTTCCATGTGTTACTTGTCATATTGTATGCTAGAGGTATGTTCAACTTCTTTTATTTGGTTTTCTAGAAACTGGTCTTTTGCCATTGCCACAAAATTTACCATCACTAACCTTTGCAACCACCCTACATTGGATATTGCAATTGCTGATTTAACTTTTTGACATTTCCAGGTTATTTGTTGTTATGTCTGTTTTATGTGAGACTTTTCCTCTCTCTTACATGACCTGTATACTATATTGTACTGTCTATTATTTTACCATCCACGTGTCATGCTATTCCACAATTTTACACTTTTTTTGCAATTTTTGTACTGTTTTCTTAAAGAAAAAAGAATTAAAGTATAAAAAATACAATCTTAAGATCCAATTTCTTGTGAAATGGACTCATAAAAAATTGGCGGCATGTTTATTTAATATTTTGGAGTATATTTTTAGTATATTTATGGTCTACTGTAGTCCGCTAAGCAGGGTTAATATTCATTTTGGTCAGCTGAATTGCACCAGAATACAACAAAGTTTATTCTCATCCCGCACACTTATTATTACCTTTTGTTTCCACTTGACCCTCCCTTCTAGATTGAATGCTCTAACGAGCAGGGCCCTCTGATCCCTCCTGTATTGATTTGTATTGTAAGTGTACTGTCTGCCCTCATGTTGTAAAGCACTGCGCAAACTGTTGGCGCTATATAAATCCTGTATAGTAAAATTAATATTACGATCATCCAAATGAAACACAATGGTTTTGCTTTTTAAAACTAATCTGCTCTCATACTACTAGATATGTTTTGATTTGATTCATTATTTAGCTAATTTTGTTTTGTTAGATTAGGTTAATTAGTTTAATCCATTCTCTGAATTTGTTTTGTTATATTTAGTTTATTTGTTTTCTAATTTGATTCAAATTTTCTGAATTTGACCAAATTGGAAAATTCGACCAAATTTGAGAAATTTGACTGAATTCAAAGTATTTTCAAATTCAACTTTTTCAAATAAAATTATTTTTTTGAATTCTACATTTTTATTGATTTTCACATATAAGAAAGTTTTCAGCTTTAACATCAGATGTTAATAGGACACTAGTATTACAAATGTTTTTGTGCAATGGTACACTGTGACAGAGGTTTTGGTGTGCACTGGTACACTGGGACAGATGCTGATGGGACACTAGTCGTACAGATGTTTTTGTGCAATGGTACATGCCTGTGATAGTGGTTTGGTTGCACTGGTAATCTCTGACAGGAGGAATATGATGTACACATTTCAATTTTGTTTTCAAATTTGAATCCACTTGAATTCATAATGATTCAAATATTGGATTGTTATTTCGGTCAGGTAGCCCTTGTACAATGCACATATATGTTTAATTTAAGCATTCATAATGGCATGTATTGAGATCACAGAGAAGAGGTAGTTTATTAATGGATTCACATAAAAAATACCAATGTTCCCCCCGCCAGGTGTACACTCACATGTGCCCTTTCGGCAGTTACAATCCGTAATCCACAATCCATGTGTGTTTTTGATTTTGTATGGGCTATATGAAGAGTTGTGCGACCATATTAGAATTTTTTTCTTTTTTCAGCAAAATTTTTACAGTGCCTATTCACGTCACCATAGTACAGCTCACAAAATACTATTATTTTCTACTCTATTCTTTTGATTTTCTATTCTATTCTTTTCTATTTTAGCACAAATAGCGATAATAAATAACCGCAAACTGTAAACTGCAACTGTCTCCGAAAAACAAGCACGCAACCATTAATTAATCAGTGAAGATGATTAAACACAACCATACAAACTCATATAAAGATATATATAGTACTGTGCAAAAGTGATACAATAAAGTAAAAAAATGCTACCAAAAAACGCCCATGTGAACGGTGGTGTGCACCATCAACCTGTTACAAGGACCTAAAGCAAAAGTACTCTGATATATACAAAATCCATTAAGGTGAGTGTATCTAAGTGATCAAAAATATATAAGCAAAGTCCATAAAAATGACAATGTGAGTATGGAGAAACTCAGTAATCCGGAGAGATGGGAGTGAGATGTTCTTGCAGCCCAAAAACTTGTGATATTACTGCCGCTTACCTGATCAGTTGGACCTCAAATTAGAGAGATCATGGGAGCCTGTTGCATCAGCCTGCCGGCATCAAAATCCTCCACCTGTCTTTCATTCCAGGGATTGTGATTACAATCACCCTCAACAACCAAAGCTAACTCCTCTCTCCTTTTGGAATCCACACACAGGAACAGTTATAATCACCCTTGATTCAGATCTCTTCTCATGGATGATCTCAGCGGTTACACTCAAGGGAGATAAAAAAAAAAGCCCCATAGTGCAGATAAACTTCAAAAAGGGGGTTTTTATTCCAAAAAACTTCACAGCAGCTGACAGCAATTTAAAAAAAAACTTTGGTAAAACTTTGATCACCCTCATCTGAATCAAGGGTGATTATAACTGTACCTGTGTGTGGATTCCAAAAGGAGAGAGGAGTTAGCTTTGGTCGTTGAGGGTGATTGTAATCACGATCCCTGGATTGAAAGACAGGTGGAGGATTTCGATGCCGGCAGGTTGATGCAACAGGCTCCCATGATCTCTGTATTTTGAGGTCCAACCGATTTGGTAAGCGGCCGTAATGTCACAAGTTTTTGGGCTGCAAGTACATCTCATTCCCATTTCTCCTGATTACTGAGTTTCTTTATACTCACAATGTCATTTTTATGGACTTTGCTTATATATTTTTGATCACTTAGATACACTTTTACTTTAGGTTCTTGTAACAGGTTAATGGTGCACACCACTGTTCACATGGGCGTTTTTTGGTAGCATTTTTTTACTTTATTGTATCACTTTTGCACAATACCATATATATCTTTATATGAGTTTGTATGGTTGTGTTTAATCATCTTCACTGATTAATTAATGGTTGCGCACTTGTTTTTCAGGGATATATGTTTTTGAGTTTTTTTGTATGTAGGCTTACACAAGCAGCTGCACTTTTTCACTTAGTTAGCGCAGAAATTTCCTTTATAGATAAACTGCAACTGTCAATAGGGTAACTGCGGTTTTCTCTTTGATAATGGCGCACACCCAATGCAATTGGTTAATTTCATTTCATTGAGTGTGTCTTGTTAGGCAATTAGTAGGTGTTCTCAGTTAATTAACCCTTTTGAAGCTAATCGCATTCCTATCACTTCTAATATATCTTTGAAATGTGTTTTTTTTCTGTTTTTACCCAAATCTTTCAATACATTACAAAGAACAGAGAAGTGTTTCTAAACCCAATAAATTGATATTTTCAGATCTTGATCTTTAAAGGTGACCATACACTGCAATCAGTTTTGAGCTTAAATGAATTAGATTTAGTGCAAGAGCCTGTCTGATTTCCTATAATTTGAATTAATTGTTCAAGTGCGTCTTCCTATTACCAATTTTGCCTAAATATCGAGTTGTACAGAGATTGACCAATCAGATCGCATAGTGCATGACCATCTTAAGTGCCAAATTTGGACTGTAGATGTGCCATGACCCACTTGTATTTTCCAAATGATATTTCTTGGCCATTATACAAGGCACATGGAAAAAAAAACACCTTTTTTCAATACATGCTAGAGTGATCAGGAATCTTCAAACTATGGCTCTCTAGCTGTTGTGGAACTACACATTCCATGAGGCATTGTAAAACTCTGACATTCACAGACATGACTAGGCATGATGGGAATTGTAGTTCCTGAACAACTGGAGGGCCATAGTTTGAAGACCCCTGTGCTAGACCATTTGTATGCCTCCAGAATTGGGAGTGTGGCATCTACCCAACTTCTCTCTGCTGGTGGACACAAGAACCTACATCTATAGATAGATAGATATATATATATATATATATATATATATATATATATATATATATATATATATATATATATATATATATATATATATATACATACACACACACACACACACACACACACACACACACACACACACACACACTGAAGCAGGAAGCAATATACTTTGGCAGAAGTAATCTGTACATAGGACGTAGGTGTGTGTTTTGAGGCCAAATCATTTAGACATACACATATGACCAACACAAACACCACCCCATATAAAAATAAATAAGAAATGATCTTAACCTGTTCCCGACCAGCCACCACAGTTGTACTACGGCAGAATGGCACGGGCAGGCGAATCGCCACCATGTTACGGCGACCGCGACGATCAGATTTGATCAAGAACCGATCAATCTTCAGGCCCAGGCCAATGAAATCTGGCCTGGACCTGGTGATCGGTCCTGGCGAATGAGATCCTTCCACTATCGTGTAACTATAAACACTGACAGGAGAAGTGATGTCATCTCTCCTCGTGTCGGTCTTTTCCGTTCCAGAACCGAGGAGAGACAACATCTAATAGTAAGTGCCCCAACACTACACTGATACCAGGTCATGTAGGCACATATTTCATCCCCCAATCAACCCCCCAGTTAACCCCTTCACCCCCTGTCACTATGTCACCCAGTACAGCATTCAGATTTTTTTTGATCGCTGTACTGGTGTCATTAGTGACAAAAATCAGCATTAGGGTAATTAGTCTTAGGCTCAGATAGGTCTAGGGACCCCCCTAACCCCCCCAATAAAGGTTTAACCCCTTGATTACCCCCTTTCACCAGTGATCACTGTATAAGTGTCACGGGTGATGCTGTTTACTAGTTTATATTTTATAGCGTCAAGGCACCCGCTGTATTTTACCCAATAAAGGTTTAACCCCCTGATCACCCGAAGAGTGATCAAAGTTAGGATTTAGCATCAGATAGGGTCTGCATCGCCCCAGGCAGCTTCAGATTAGTGCCAGTAGTGCTAACACCCAAGCACGCACCATACGCCTCCCTTAGTAGTATAGTGTCTGAACTGATTGATATCTGATCTGATCAGAACTATATTAGCGTCCCCAGCAGTTTAGGGTTCCCAAAAGCACTGTGTTAGCGGGATCAGCCCAGATACCTGCTAGCACCTGCGTTTAGCCCCTCTGCCCAGCCCAGCCCACCCAAGTGCAGTATCAATCGATCACTGTCACTTACAAAACACAACACACATAACTGCAGCTTTTGCAGAGTCAGGCCTGATCCCTGCGAGCGCTAACAGTTTTTTTGGTAGCGTTTGAATCAGTCGCTGACAGTCAGGTGCTTTTTTTCTTGTGGGTCTCACTACTGTACCAGTAAATTTACAGACCAAAATGGCAAATCGAAGGTACAGTAGTGAAGAGGCCTACACGTTTCTGAGCATGACAGATAGTGAAGAGGAAGTCGCTCATCTGTTCGATTCAGGCTCAGAATACGAACCTGTAGACAGCAGCGGCATCCTGACAGATACCTCTGATGACGGAGTTGTGGTCCCTGCCAAGGTCAGGCGTACCAGACCCCATTCTTCTTCTGCTGTCGTTGAGGTGCAAGAACCGGAGGTCCCTCATATGGAGCAGAGAGCCAGTACTAGCACCGCTCATCCTTCTGGTGAACTGGCAAGCACCAGCGGCCTAGTACATCCTGGTCATACATCCAGCACTGCAGTATCACATGGTAATGTCCCATGAGTGCAGTTCAAGCTGGCGAGGTGGCTAGCATGAGTAGAGTCCCGCTGCCACCAAGAAGAAGACAAAGACAGGCCCGTCGAGCCCATAGTTGATTTTATGTCACTTGATTTTTCTTCGCTGTTTTTCACAGAAGATCTCCATAGATCTATTGTGGACCAAAGCAATTTATATGCTGGTCAATTCATAGCCACTAATCCCCAGCTGACCCTCGCCAGAGATTGGAAACCAATTATGGTTTCTGAACTTAAGACCTTCCTGGGCCTAACCCTCCTCATGGGCATAACTAAAAAGAGTGAGTTGCGGTCATATTGGTCCACTGACCCAATTCACCATATGCCTGTGTTATCTGCCTCCATGACCAGGACACGATACGAGCTGATCTTGCGGTTCATGCATGTCAACGATAATGAACTCTGTCATCCTCGGGGTGACCCTGAATTTGATCTGCTCTACAAAATTCGTCCCCACTTCAACCAATGCTTTGTAGCTTTGTTTGCTCCCCATCAAGTTGTCTGCGTTGCTGAGTCCCTGATTAAGTTTTCTGGCCGTTTGTCATTCAAACAGTATCTTCCCAGCAAGTGTACTAGATATGGGGTCAAGCTGTATAAGCCCTGTGACAGGGCCGCAGACTATGCATATAGTTTTATGGTTTACGAGGGAAGAGATAGTTACGTAGAGCCGGAGAACTACCCAGACTACATAGGGAGCACTGGTAAGATTGTGTGGGATTGGTGTCACCCTTATTCAGAAAGGGGTACCACTTGTATGTGGACAATTAATACACATTACAAATTGGTGCATGTGGCACCGTGCGATCTAATTGCCGGGGCTTTCTCCAGCGGCTTGTAGATTCCTGTCTTAGGCTGGGGGAGAGAGCCTGCTTGAGATGTAAAAGTTTGCTCGCTGTGAAGTGCAGGGATAATAGGAATGTTTTTGTTATGTCTTCCCTTCATGCAGACATAAAGTCTGCATGAATCCAAATTCCTACTGTGACTGGTGTTGTGGAGAAACCCCTCTGTGTCCAAGAATATAACCTTAATATGGGAGGGGTGGACCTCAACGACCAGTTGTTGGTGTTGTATCTAATTGGCCGTAAGGCCAGACGTTGGTACAAAAAAGTGTCTGTATATTTATTTCAATTGGCTCTGCTACATAGTTACTGTCACGGAACGTCCCACACTCCGCTTGAGTGCTTCCGTCAGTATACCGCTTCCTAAGTTCTGGAACACGAGCCCAATGGATCTGGCTATAGGAACCCCACGAACTAGACAACACCAGTCTTGGAGTACATCAGAACTAACTTTTATTTGAGATCTCACACACATTTATACACCAGGATGACTCAAAGCTAACCTAATTAACATGAGCTCCAATAGGAGTCGTCCCGTCTCCTACATTGTATGGAGGACAATGTCATTAGCTCATTCAATTAACATAAGCACAAGTTGACACCAGCATCTCCTCACATGATGTGTCCCAACAAAATGAATCAGTCTTATCAGCAGGGGGCTGCTGGAGGAACCCCCCCTCCCTCTTCAGGGACACAGATCCACAGCAAGGAGTCCCCATACAATATATACATGACTGAGTCCGATTAATACAGTTCAGACTGGATTTCTCATTCACCTCAAATGCTAGGGCCCATAATCGGTGGGCAACAGGCCCGCACACAGTCCTCTCCAACAGCCTCTGCTCCGGCCAGGTCCGTGACAGTTACATAGTTACATTGTAGGTGAGGTTGAAAAAAGTCCATCAAGTCCAACCTATGTGTGTGATTATATGTCAGTATTACAATGTATATCCCTGTATGTTGCGGTCGTTCAGGTGCTTATCTAATAGTTTCTTGAAACTATCAATGCCCCCCGCTGAGACCATCGCCTGTGGAAGGGAATTCCACATCCTTGCCACTCTTACAGTAAAGAACTCTCTACGTAGTTTAAGGTTAGACCTCTTTTCTTCTAATTTTAATGAGTGGCCACGAGTCTTGTTAAACTCCTTTCTGCAAAAAAGTTTTATCCCTATTGTGGGGTCACCGGTATGGTATTTGTATATTGAAATCATATCCCCTCTCAAGCGTCTCTTCTCCAAAGAGAATAAGTTCGGTGCTCGCAACCTTTCCTCATAACTAATATCCTCCAGACCCTTTATTAGCTTTGTTACCCTTCTTTGTACTCGCTCCATTTCCAGTACATACTTCCTGAGGACTGGTGCCCAGAAGTGGACAGCCTACTCTAGGTGCGGCCAGACCAGAGTCTTGTAGAGCAGGAGAATTATCATTTATCTCTGGAGTTGATCCCCTTTTTAATGCATGTCAATATTCTGTTTGCTTTGTTAGCAGCAGCTTGGCATTGCATGCCATTGCTGAGCCTATCATCTACTAGGAACCCCAGGTCCTTTCCCATCCTAAATTCAACCAGAGGTTCCCCCCCCCCAGTGTATAGATTGCATTCATATATTCATATTTTTGCCACCCAAATGCATTATTTTACATTTTTTTACATTGGACCTCATTTGCCATGTAGTTGCCCACCCCATTCATTTGTTCAGATCTTTTTGCAAGGTTTCCACATCCTGCAGAGAAGTTATTGCCCTGCTTTGCTTAGTATTGTCCACAAATACAGAGATTGAACTGTTTACCCCATCCGCCTGGTCATTTATGAACAAATTAAATAGGATTGTCCCAGTACAGAACCCTGGGGACCCAACTACCCACCCCTGACTATTCCGAGTACTCCCCATTTATCACCACCCTCTGAACTCGCCCTTGTAGCCAGTTTTCAATACATGTACTCACCCTGTGGTCCATGCCAATGAACCTTATTTTGTACAGTAAACATTTATGGGGAACTGTGTCAAATGCTTTTGCAAAATCCAGATACACCACGTCTACGGACCTTCCTTTATCTAGATGGCAACTCACCTCCTCATTGAAGGTTAATAGATTGGTTTGGCAAGAACGATTCTTCATGAATCCATGCTGATTACTGCTAATGATACCGTTCTCATTACTAAAATCTTGTATATAGTCCCTTATCACCCCCTCCAAGAGTTTACATACTATTGATGTTAGGCTAACTGGTCTGTGATTCCCAGGGATGTATTTGGGCCCTTTTTAAATATTGGTGCTACATTGGCTTTTCTCCAATCAGCCGGTATCATTCCAGTCAGTAGACTGTCAGTAAAAATTAGGAACAATGGTCTGGAAATTACTTGACTGAGTTCCCTAAGTACCCTCGGGTGCAAGCCATCTGGTCCCGGTGATTTATTAATGTTAAGTTTCCCAAGTCTGATTTTAATTCTGTCCTCAGTTAACCATGGAGGTGCTTCCTGCAATGTGTCATGAGGATAAACACTGCAGTTTTGGTTACTAAAGCCCCCGATTCCCTCGTGAAGACTGAGGAGAAGAATAAATTCAATACCTTCGCCATCTCCCCATCCTTTATAACCAGATGTCCTTTCTCATTCTTTATGGGGCCAATATGGTCTGTCCTCCTTTTTTACTGTTTACATACTTAAAGAATTTCTTGAGAATTTTTTTGCTCTCCTCTGCTATGTGTCTTTCATGTTCTATCTTAGCAGTCCTTATTGCACCCTAACATTTCTTGTTGCATTCTTTATAAAGTCTGAATGCTGATGATGATCCCTCAACCTTGTATTTTTTTAAGGCCTTCTCCTTTGCTTTTATATGCATTTTTACATTGGAGTTAAGCCATCCAGGACTTTTGTTCGCTCTTTTAAATTTATTACCCAATCAGATGCATTGGTTAATGCCCTTATTTAATATGCTCTTAATGCAAACCCATCTCTCCTCTGTATTCTTTGTTCCTAAGATTTTATCCCAATTTATGCCTTCTAGCAAGGTTTGTAGTTTAGGGAAGTTGGCTCTTTTGAAATTCAGTGTCTTTGTATTCCCCTTATGTTTCCTATTTGTGTGATTTATACTGAAGCCAACTGACCTGTGATCACTGTTACTTAAATTTCCCCATATTTCCACATCCGTGATCAGGTCTGTATTGTTGGTAATCAGTAGATCCAGTAACACTTTATTTCTAGTTGGTGCGTCTACCATTTGACCCATAAAATTGTCCTGCAAGAAATTCAGGAACTGGCGAGCCTTAGATGAATGCGCGGTTCCCTCCGCCCAGTCTATGTCTGGATAGTTAAAATCCACCATTATGATAACACTTCCCATCCTTGCTGTTAATCCAAATTGTAATAGGAGATCTGTCTCACCTTCCTCCTTCAGGTTAGGGGGCCTATAGCATACTCCCAGTATTATTTTCCCCTTAGCTTCATCCCTTTGGAGCTCTACCCATAAGGATTCCACCTCCTCCCTAGCTCCCTTAGTGATGTCATCTCTCACAATCACTTGTACATTATTCTTGATATATAGGCATACCCCTCCCCCTTTTTTACCCTCTCTATCCTTGCGATAAAGGATATACCCTTGAATGTTTGCCAGCCAATCATGAGAGCTGTTGAACCAGGTCTCTGAAATTCCCACAAAATCCAAATCCTCCTCGTGCAACAGTTTCTCTAGTTCACCCATCTTGTCCGCCAGGCTCCTGGCATTGGTGAACATGCCACATAGTTTAGACCAGTCGCATATTATCCTCTTACTGGGTGTTCCGAGATTGCAACTAGGATTTGCTACTATACTTACCTTGGGTTTATGTGCTTTGGTCAACCTACCACTAATGCCCCCAATACTATCCTCTGGAATATGTTCCGCGCTGACTATATCTACTTCTGAACCCTCCCCTCATCTCCTAGTTTAAAAACCCCTCTAACTTTTTGGCCATCTTCATTCCCAGCTGATCTGCATCCTCCTCATTTAGGTGAAGTCCGTCCCTTCTATAGTACTGGTTATCGACTGAGAAGTCGGTCCAGTCCTCCAGGAACCCAAACCCCTTTTTACTACTCTTCAGCCACTTATTTACTTCTCTAATCTCCCTCTGCCTTTCTGGTGTGGCTCGGTGTACCGGTAGTATTCCTGAGAATACTACCTTGGAGGTCCTTTTCCTCAATTTAGCTCCTAAGTCCCTAAAATCGTTCTTTAGGACACTCCATCTGACTTTGTCATTGGTACCAACGTGCACCATGACAGCTGGGTCTTCCCCAGCCCCTCCCAGTAATCTGTCCACCAGATCCTTGATGTGCCAAACCTGAACGCCCAGTAGACAACATACTGTTCGGTGCTTCAGGTCTTTGTTACAGATTGGCCTCTCTGTCCTTTTGAGAATTGAGTCCCCTACCACCATAATCTGTCTTCCCTTTCCCTTTGCTTCCTCCCCACTCTCACTGGAGGAGTTCTGCCCCCGGCAGCTAGGAGAGTCCCTCAGCTCCAGCAGTGCTGGTCCCTCACTGGTTTCACCAATGTCACTCAATTGGGCGTACTTATTGGGATGCTCCAGCCCTGGTTCCGCCTCCCTGACACTTCCCCCTCTACCCTTCCTGACTGTCACCCATCTACTCTTTGCTAGTGCCTGCACCTCTTTGTCTCCACCGGCCTCTGTGCTGGCCCCTGCTGGCACCTGCCGTGTATGTTCCTGGCTCTCCATTAGTATGGAGGGACTTCTCAGTGCTGACAGTTGCTTCCCCAGATTCAGAACCTGGGCTTCCAGGGAAACAATGCGCTTACATTTTGCACAGCAGGATGTACAACGAGTCTCCTCTCCACACCCGCCGGACATCGTACCTATTAAATTTAATGAGGATTGGGGATTATACCCTGTCCAAATTACCTAACAACTAGCTTCCTGACACTAATACTCAACAGTACAATACACAGGTACTCAACAAGACAATACACAGGTACTCGCAAAACTACGTGCACTTGCAGAACTACGTTCACTCGCATACCACTCGCAGAACTATGTGCACTCGCAGACCTACGTGCACTCGCAGGACTATGTGCACTCGCAGGACTATGTGCACTCGCAGAACTATGTGCACTCGCAGAACTATGTGCACTTGCAGACCATTCGCAGAACTACGTGCACTCGCAAAACTACGCGCACTCACAATACACAATTACACAGTACACATTACACAAGTACTAACGATCCACACACACTACTCAGACAACACTCAGGTATTCACACTACACAGGTACTATGACCCCTGTTATAACCTCCTGTTTTCAACTCTGTTTTTTTTTTCATTAAAGAGATTTTATTGAAAAGTTCTATACAACTTACAATCAAAGTCATGTATCACATATAAAAAAATATATATATCACAGGTTTTCGTGGACACATATTTCTGGCCTACAGCAGGAAAGTAACATCTCGCTACTACTAGATAGTTTTGGGCCAATGTGTGATATTTGGTTCATCTAGTCTTTAATTTATAGTATATCATAGCAATGTCTTATTTGGTATCATATAGTACTCATTGTATCACTGTAATTTCTGTTATTATAAACAACTTTGATTCCAGGAGTTAGTAAAGGATAGTACAGTTAGAAAGTAGAGAAGGGTTTTTGGGGTGGGGTATTATAGTCTGAGACTGCTTGCTTTAGGTGTTTGTTTATTACTTCTATTATGTTATATATCTCGTCTGGTGGAGAATGGTCGTTATTACTTACATGCGGTTTATGTTTCTTTGTTATATCCTCAATTTGAATTTCTCATTGCTTCATCAGCTCGTCATAGGTTTTAGAGAATATGAAAGCAAACCACGGAGACCATGTTTTTTGGTACTTTTCTGCTTTGTCTGTGGACTGCGCTATGGTGTCCTCCATGTGGCAAATTTCGTCAACTTTTTTTAACCAGGTTTGTATGGAAGGAGGATTCTTATTTTTCCAATAAAGTGGTATTAAGGTCTTAGCCGCATTGAGTAAGTTCTTTGTCAGTGATTTTTTTATACCGTCTAAGCGGAAAATTTGAAATATGGAGTAAACAGCAAGGTGTGTCTAGTTTCAAACTTGTCTCTGTGATTAGCTTCACCAGATCCCTGACTTTGTTCCAGAATTCTCTTAGAACAGGGCACTCCCACCAGATATGAATCAGAGTGCCCTTTTCTTCCTCACATCTCCAACATCTGTCAGAGGATTGAGGAAACCATTTCGAAAGCTTGTCAGGTGTTATGTACCAGTGTGTCAGGAGTTTGTATGACGTTTCTTGTGTTTTGGTATTTATGGAACATTTGTGTGACATAATGCAAGCTGCGTTCCATTGTTTGTCAGTGATCTCTACTTGTAAGGCCTTGGACCAGTCAGCTTTAAATCTATCGCCTGTTAACTCTTTTGTCTTTTGTAGCCAGCTATATGTGATTGAGGTTGCTCTACCTAGTTGTGTGCCTTTTAGGCAAATGTCCTCTAGTTCTGATAGCTGCCTAAAACAGAGTGTGTTTCTAGGTTTGCTGGTGAGGTAGCTGCGTATTTGGAAATATGACCATGTGGGTAATTGCCGCAGTTAATGTCTTTAATGTCGCCTTTGTGAATACAGTTTGTGGCGAGTGGTGGTTGTTTACCTTCAGGTGTCTGTAAAGTCTTATTTTTAATTCCTGGGGGAAAGTCAGGGTTGTCCATCAACGGTGAGAGTGGGCTAGGGACTGAGGTCAAAGTCGTGGTGTTTGCTACTTTCTGGAATAGGTTGAGCGTGGTGCCTGTCAGCGGGTGATCTTTAAGTTTTGAATTTTGAGTCTTCCAGGGTATCCAAGGGGAGAATTTCAGTGGGGTTTGGTGTAGTGAGGTTTCCAGTGTTACCCAGTCTTTGGAATCAGTGTGACAATGCCAGTCAATCACCCTTGTGAGGTGAGAGGCCAGATAGTAGTTATAGAAGTTTGGTAAACCCATACCCCCCTGATCTTTCGGTCTGGTGAGTAATTGGAATTTGATTCTGGCTTTTTTGTGTCCCCAGAGAAATTGTATAAGGATGGATTGTAAGTTTCTAAAGAATACCTGTGGGAGCTTAATTGGGAGTGATCTGAGTAGGTAAAGCAGTCTGGGGAAAATGACCATTTTCAATATTGCCGCCCTCCCAAACCATGAAAAATATTTATTGTGCCATTTTTTTAGGTCCTTTTTTATTTATTGTAGTAGAGCTGGGAAGTTACGTTCATACAGGGATGTTATTTTTGGTGTCAAGTTAATTCCCAGGTATTTGAGGGATTTAGTTTCCCACCTAAAGGACGAGTTGTTTTTGGTTTTGGTCAGGGTTCCGTCCATGAGAGATAAATTCATCGCTTCAGATTTTGTATAGTTTATTTTAAGGTTTGACAGGTATCCATAGTGTGTGAATTGTTTCATCAGGTTAGGGATTGTTACGTGGGGGTTGGTCAGGAAGAATAGCAGGTCATCTGCGTACGCCGCGGTCTTGTATTCCTTGTTTGCCACTTTAAATCCTGTGATTGAATTATCTAGGTTAATCTTTCTGATAAATGGTTCTAAAGAAAGAATGAATAGTATAGGGGACAATGGGCATCCCTGTCTGGTACCGTTTGTGATCAAGACCCTCTTTGACAGTGTACCGTTGATCTTCAGCTGAGCTGACGGTTTGTCATAAAGAGCTGAGATCCATTTCATCATCTTCGGACCTAGCCCAACATATTTACATGTGTCTAGCATATAGTCCCAAGAGACTCTATCGAAGGCCTTCTCCGCGTCCGTGGACAGGAGAAGGCCCTCGCATTCCCCATTGGTAGCTGCATGTGTTAGTAAAAGGGCCTTGATCACATTGTCCCTTGCCTCTCTATTGGGCATGAAGCCCACCTGTTCCGGGCCTATAATGGAATGTAGAATGGGCCTTAATCTATTTGCCATTACTTTTGCTAAAATTTTTAAGTCTAAATTCAGTAGTGAGATGGGTCGGTAGCTTGTGCAGTCAGTGGGGTCTTTCCCTGGTTTTGATATTACAGTAATGTGTGCAGCTAGGAATTCGGTTGGTGCAGTGGCGGTTGAAGATAGAGCATTTAAAGCTCTATGTAGGGGGGGTGTTAGAATTTGGTCAAATGTTTTGTAGTAAATGGATGTAAAGCCGTCCGGGCCCGGACTTTTCCCTGCTTTGAGGTCCTTTATTGCTGACTTAATTTCTGATTCCGATATTTCTTCTTCTAATGGGGAGGTCTCTGTGTCACTGAGTTTGGGGAGACCACTTTCAGTGAGGTAGTCTTGTATTGCTTGTTGTCTGTTTACCTTTATGTCGTGAGGTTTGTGTTGTGTGGGTAGGTTATATAATTGTGAGTAAAATTTTTGGAAGTGTGTTGCTATTTCCTCTGTTGTGACATCTAGTGTTCCCTTTTGAGATCTGATCCCAGCAATGTTATTCTTTGAATTAGCTTCTTTCAATGCTCTGGCTAGTATTCTGCCTGTTTTGTCCCCTGTCTCATAGAATATTGCTTTTTTAAAGAATAACATTCTTTTAGTTTTGCGGTCAAAGAGTTGTTGTAGTGTCTTGCGGGTGTCAAGCAATTCCTGAGCTGATTTCATTGATAGTGACTGTTTATGACTGTTTTCCAACTTATGTATTTTGTTTATCAGTGTATTTACTTCTTGTTCTTGTTTTTTCTTTCTTTGGGATCCTAGTTTAATTAATTCTCCTCTGATGCAGCATTTGTGCGCCTGCCAAATTGTCATTGGATCCATTGCGGTGGTAGTGTTATTTCTAAAGTAATCAGTCAGTGCGGTAGTTATTTTGGGCGTCAGTTCTGGGTCTGTAATAAGTGATGAGTTAAGTCTCCATATGTTTGATCTAGGGGTTGGTGTGCTTAAGTCTATTTGCAGAGATATGGGTGCGTGGTCAGATAGCACCTGGACCCCTATTTGTGCGTCTGTAACATTAGGTAGATCTCTCTGGGTTATGAACAGTAAATCTATGCGGGAATATCTATTGTGTGGGACTGAATGATGGGAAAAGTCTCTGTCACCAGGGTGAAGGAACCTCCATGTGTCCACTAACTGTAGGGAATTAAGAAGGGTCTTAATTTTTTTAAGAGCACTGTATTTGATGCAAGATTTCCCTGAAGAGGAATCAACTGCTGGGTCTAATGGGACGTTAAAGTCACCTCCCAATATAAGTAGTCCTGATGCGAACCCTGACAGTTCTTGTACTATTTTTTGGCAAAAGGTAACTTGTCCTGAATTGGGGAAATATACGTTTGCTAGCGTGATGGGTCTGTTGTAGTATAGACCTTTTAGAAATAAGTATCTACCCTCTGGGTCTATCAGACTCCCACTGAGGGTAAATGGGGCATCTCTGCTCACTAGAGTTGAGACTCCTTTGGTTTTAGCGTTATTATTCGTTGCATGGTATGCCTCAGTGAAATAGTTATTGGTGAGTCTTGGAACGTGACCTGTTTTAAAGTGTGTCTCCTGGAGGAGAACAAAGTGAGGCTTACCCTTTTTCAGTTCCCGTAGGAGTGATGTCCTTTTTTCTGGGATATTGAGACCTCGTATGTTATGTGAGATCACCTTGGGGGATTTCCCCAATATCGAATAAGCCATCAGTATGTTTGGATATCTGGAATCGTAGCGTAGGACCTGTAAAAGATTCTAATGTGCTAGTTAACGACCAATCTCCACTGTAATTTAGTATTGTTTGGTAGGGGGGTGGGGGGAAGAGGTAGACAAAGAGGTAAAGGAAGAAAGAAGAGAAGCTATGAGAAGATAGGGTAACACGAGGTGAGTACACCTCCAAAAAGAGTAATTGTATTTACTTTAGTTAGTTAATTCACCACGCTAAAGTAGTTAAGTAGTGTATCAGAGTCAAGAAAACTCAGCTCCGATACACTTTTGAGGGTACGTGGGAGGTCAACGAACGAAAAAATATAAAAAGGAAACAATAAACGCCTCAAAAAGTAACACTTGTTGTACACTAGAAAACTGTTAAAACAAGTATAACGGAGAAAAGATGAACGACGCAGCCTCTTTCTGGCTTTAACTGTGTTTGGATCCCGGGGAGACATCTTGTTCCTGCATCCCTCTCTTAGGTTCACGACTGTTGATAGCTCCTAGTCGATGATTCTCACCTTGGGTCACAACCTACCCTCAAGAGTCAGCGTCTACTGTTCGGGTTTTATGTAAAAAAAAACCACAAAATTGCTTCATCGACCTGTGGCCTATGGTGGTTCATAGCTAGTGATTTAAATGCAGAGAACTCTGAACAGTTAGTGTAACATACATCTTGTGAAATTGTGGTTCCGTTTGGAGTCAGTGTCATGGAGCGTCTTTTCACAACATAAATGAGGTGGTATGCCGCTTCTAGACCATAACTGCATAGAACCAATTTTATAATACGAACTCTGATTGGTTACATCTGCTTTGGTCGTTAACTGCGATCGTAGATGTAGGGCTAATTGGTTTCTCACAAATCCATGAGTTCCCGAGGATAGATAGTGACCGTGATCAGTCCTGTTGTTAAATCCTTATTAAAGTGAATTCTTAGAGAGGTTCCGGGGTAAAGTTCACTGGTTTAGTTAAGATTGCGAAATCTAGATAGCGTGGAGCGTGTGTTGGGAGTCCCCCTTGTTGAGCCCCCTCCCCTTCCATGCTTCATTTTTTTAGAAAGTTGTTTCTCAGGTGTGGATAGCGGGGAGCTGGGCGGGCTTCCAGTGTGGGGAGGCAAGGAAAACTCCTGATACCATTCGGGCAGATCAACTAGGTCTAAATCCAGTGCAGCACAGAATTCAGGGAGGTCGTCTGGTGTGCGCAGGATAAGCTGTTTCCCTGCAAATGTGGTCACTAGGGCAAAAGGAAAACGCCAAGTGTATCGTATGTGTCTTTTTCTCTCAGCTTATCTAGGAGGGGTCGAAGCGCCCTGCGGTTTCTCAGTGTGATCTGTGAGAGATCTTTGTATAACATAATGTTTGCCCCATTAAAGATTATGTGTTCATTTCTCCTTGCCTTCCTCATGATTTCTTCCTTGAGGGGAAAACTCTGCAAGCAGCATATTATATCTCTTGGGGGAGCAGTGTCTGGGCCTCTAGCTCTGCGTGCTCTGTGTGCTCTAACGAATTCTATGTCTGAGTCCTCCTGCTTTTCTAAGAGGCTGTTGAAAACACGCTTCAAGGCAGGTATTATTTGGTCACTGTCCACTGACTCAGGGATCCCTCTCACCCTTATATTGTTCCTTCTTCCTCGGTTATCGAGGTCTTCTATGTGTCGGTTCATTTCAATGAAATGTGAGACATGTGTGTCAGCGATCTTGTCCAGTCTGAGGAGGGCTCTGTCTCTATGTCTTCCCTGCACTTCCACTGCTTCCATCTTGTCTGAGAGTACTAGCAGATTAGACTTCAGGTCTGTGATGGCTGCTGAGAACGTTGCTTTAATGTCTGCAGCAAAGACAGACATGTCAGAGTAGGTTAGGGGTTTGTTCAAGCGTTTCCCACTCCTACCTGTGTCCTCCAGTGCGGATTGCGAGTCCTCGCTGTATTCGTCCTCCTCGTGCTGAGCGCCCGCCATCTTGGGTTCCTTCACGTTGCCGCGGTCCGCGGGTTTAGTTTTCAAGAACTCCGAGATGCTTCTGGAGGCGGCCGAGGCTGGGGTACGGCGTGTTTTGAGGTGAGGGGTCTGGTGAGTCAGTCTGCCCATCTCCCGATCCAGGTGCTCAGGGTAATGTGCTTTCGGCTGCGTCTATCCACGGAGCTCCTCTAGTGTGCTGCCATCTCGTTCGCTGGCTAAGCCACGCCCATCAACTCTGGTTTTTAACTCACCACTTAGACCAGTTCCACTCTGGTTTTTAACTCACCACTTAGACCAGTTCCACTCTGGTTTTTAACTCACCACATAGACCAGTTCCACTTTGACAGAGTTCCAGCAGACTCAAAGATGAGCAGGCTCACAATGAGTTCTACAGAAGGTTATATAGGCCTCAAGCACCTGTGACCAATTAACCACTCCCCTTAATTAGTAGGCTGAAGGAAGCAAAAAAAAAAAAAAAGCTGTTTAAAAGTGTGAGAAAAAGGTGTTAAAAAGCTACAAGGAAAAGCCCCAAAAATAACCTAAAAATGCAACCCAGCAATCACCAGCAGTCAAAAAGCAAGACTTGTTCACTCTCCAATCAAGGTACCCACTGTTTAGCTTCCAGCCAGCAGTCTGCTAAATGCTTTTATGCTATACAAAGCTTCAAGACGAACTGGATCCTTCCTTAAATTCCAGGAAGAGATCATCACAGCCCTTCTGTTTCCAGACGATGCCGTGGCCCACCTTCCCAATCCAAATGCAGTAAGCCGGCTGCATGAGAGGCATTTTCCGCATGTCCTCTCTGGTACCCCTACCCAAAGAAACCCCCAAAGAAAATCTTGTGTCTATAGAAAGCGCAGATATAGGTGTGACATCCGCTTTTATTGTCCATCCTGTCCTGACCAACCTGATCTTTGCATTGGTGACTGTTTCGAACGCTACCACACATTAGTTCAGTATTAGCATAGGGTAGAGCACCACACAGTCCTAGGCACACATACACAGGTTCTCGAAAGATGTGATGGCCATCACATTTTGAGAGACCCTAATCTGCAACGCTCAGTTTACATTTTTTTTTTACAGTTTTTATAAAAGTGAAAAAAGTGGAAAAAAAAACACACAAAAACACAAAAAAAAGAAAAAATAAAAAAGCCAAAAATTATTGTGGTTGTATTTATTTATCTTGACAGCAACAGCGCTTGCTCCCACGATACATAAAGCCATGACTCCAGCGCTGTCGGAGGTGATTTCACCACCACAGTTAAAAAAAAGAGCATATATGCCGAAGCATGGGGGCAGGGGTGGAGGAGCAATTTGCTCCTAACATTAGGGGCGGATTGCCCCCGTGCTTTGGCATATATTTTTTTAGGCACAGATTGCAATGTTTTATTTTTACTATGTTTTATTGTTTTTGCTTTACAGGTATGGTTAAGTCCTACTGTTATACTGTAATGTTACTTTGTTTTATTGTTAATCATCATTTGCTTAGCAGGTATGCCATTCAGCTGCAGCATGGGTTTATTTATCCTGACAGCAACAGCGTTTGCTCCCACGATACGAATATCAGCAACTCCAGAGCTGTAGGAGGTGATTTCACCACCACAGTTAAAGAAAAAATGGTGCATGTATGCCCATTATTAGAAGTGGGTGGATGAAGGGCGGTATTCTAATGGTGGGGATACCCGCTGATCAATCTCTTTTTTCCTTCAGCCCACAGGCTGCATTAAAAAAGAACATTACAATGAATGCCCAACAAGGACCAGCAGCGTACTGGTATGTTGTGGGACTTTGAGTGGTTATACCAGAAGGATGCCTGCAGGTTTAGGTATCATCTTTGTATCATTCTTTTAAGCCAGCAGTCGGCTTTCATGTAAAAGCAATCCTAGCAGCTAATTAGCCTCTAAACTGCTTTTATAAGCAGTGGGAGGGAATGTCCCCCCCACCGTCTTCCATGGTTTTCTCGGGCTCTCCTGTCCCAACAGGGAACCCGAGAATGCAGCCTGTGGTTCCGCCAGCTGACCATAGAGCTGATCAGAGACCAGAATGGCTCCAATCATCTCTATGGCCTAAGAAATCGGAAGCCATGAGCATTTCATGACTTAGGTTTTGCGGATATAAACAGCGCCATTGGGAAATTGACAAAGCATTTTATCACACCGATCTTGGTGTGCTCAGATGCTTTGAGGGCAGAGGAGAGATCCAGGGTCTAATAGACCCCATTATTTTCAAGTAAGAGTACCTGTCACTACCTATTGCTATCATAGGGGATATTTACATTCCCTGAGATAACAATAAAAATGATAAAAAAAATATGAAAGGAATAGTTTAAAAACATAATAAAAAAGCAAAATAAATAAATAAATAAAAAACACCCTTGTCCCCCATGTTCACTCGCAAAGGCGAACGCAAGCGCCGGTCTGGTGTCATATGTGAACAGCAATTGCACCATGCATGTGAGGTATCACTGTGAAGGTCAGATCGAGGGCAGTAATTTTAGCAGTAGACTTCCTCTTTAAATCTAAAATTGTAACTTGTAAAGGCTTTTAAAGACTTTTACAAATGTATGTAGTTTGTCGCTGCTGCACGTTTGTGTGCAATTTTAAAGCATGTTGTGTTTGCTATCCATGTACTCGGCATAAGATCATCTTTTTTATTTCATCAAACATTTGGCAATAGTGTGTTTTAGTGCATTACATTTTTTTTAAAAAAAAGTGTGTTTTTTCCAAACAAATTGCGTTTGAAAAATCACTGTGCAAATACTGTGTGAAAAAAAAATTGCAATACCCACCATTTTAATCTGTAGGGCCTTTGCTTTAAAAAAATATATAATGTATGGGGTTCAAAGTAATTTTCTTGCAAAAAAAATATTTTTTCATGTAAACAAAAAGTGTCAGAAAGGGCTTTGTCTTCAAGTGGTTAGAAGAGTGGGTAATGTGTGACATAAGCTTCTAAATGTTGTACATAAAATGTCAGGACAGTTCAAACCCCCCCCCCCCAAATTACCCCTTTTTGGAAAATATACACCCCAAGCTATTTGCTAATAGGCATGTTGGAGGCGTGGCCAGGCAGCGCATGTAGCAGGACACACTTCTCCTCAGCTCCGCCGAAAATCCTGGTAATTATCCTCTAAATCGCCCATCCAGCCCGCTGATACCTCCGATCGGTACCACAAGCTATCCGGGCCACAGCAGACCCATTCACCCGACCGATCTACAGCAGAAAAACATGCCAAAACGGGACAAGACTGGTGGCGACCCGCCCGCAGCTCAGGCCCAAGATGGCGCCCTACCACAGCGATCTCAAAAGGAGAAATATAAAGAAGCAGCCCAGAAACTCCTGTTTGGTAATAAGCCTTCAAAAGAAATACCATCACCCACATCTGACCTCAGTGAGGAAGAAGGAAGCCAGCTGGAGATGGATAACACTATTCCTCTGGAGGATGGCGCTGGATCCCCATCTGACTGGGCCGCAGTGAGTACAGCATCACATCCTTATCATGGCACTCAGACACCAGGCATCCCCCTAGATAGCGCTGAACCCACTCTCAGAGACATTCTCTCTGCAGTGACTATATGCAACAGATCCATCTCAACCCTGACTGATGAAGTGAAAGGAGTTAAAGCTGAGATATCCTTTGTGAGACAGGACATGCAAAAACTGAGAGAGCGCACAGCTGCAGTGGAGAGCAGGGTCAGTGTTATTGAAGATGACTTAGTGCCCATGCAGAGAGATTTAAAGTATAATTGCCATCTTGCAGATCAGCATGCTGCACGTTTAGATGATTTGGAAAATCGCATGCGTCGCAACAATGTCCGCGCCTTGGGATTCCCGGAAAGAATAGAGGGTAAAGACCCTGTCGCTTTCATTGAACAGTGGCTCCACACTACATTTGGGAAAGATGCATTCTCTCCATTATTTGCGGTGGAGAGAGCGCATAGAGTGCCATCTCGCCCACTACCCCCTGGCAATCACCCGCGTGCTTTTCTGTTTAAGCTCTTAAACTACAAGGACAGGGATGCCATTCTTGCTAAGGCCAGAACCATGGGAAGTAAGTTATCTATTGAAAATTCCAAAATCTCCCTGTTTCCGGACTTTTCGGCTGAACTCCAGAAGCAGCGAGCAAAGTTTATGGATGTCAAACGAAGAATGAGGGCCCTTAACTTGCCATATGCGATGCTATATCCTGCCCGCCTTAGAGTAGTCGCACTCGGAGAGACCCGCTTCTTTGAACGCCCGGACATGGCGGCTCAATGGCTGGATCGTGAAGATAGGGCCCTTAAAGCTGCCAGACCACAAAGAGATATCCCTGCTTAAGTGATAAATTCTGGATATGCTGTGTCCTGGCTAGACCAGGTCTATTTTTGCTGGGATGAACCCCTGGACAGTGGAGAGGCCCTAGGTCTCAAAATGATTGCTGGCTATGGAGGACAGCTCTTACTCCCACATCCGATGTTCAGGCGGCTGAGGAGAACTATTTGTTTGTATCACCCTCCTCCCCACGGGACTGGTATTTTTCTATCCTCTACTCTTTTGCCCCCCCCCCCTTTTTTTTTTTTTTTCCTTCCCTTTTGTACACATTTTTGTCTGCAAAATATGAAGCAGCACATGCCTACCGTAGTTGTGAAACCCCTACGGGAACTACCCTACAGGTTAACTAGGAGTTTCCAGGGCTTTTACCCCCCCCACACCTGTTGTGTGGGAAAAGTTAACACTGCAGCCAAGTGGCTGTATGAACTGTTGACCTTTGGATTCTTGCCATGCAGAGTAACATGCTTTAAGCTAACAAATTACTGTCTTCTATACATATGTACTAACCTAACAATGTTTTTTTCTGTTTCTTGCACCATGATTTCATGTCTACAATTGCCTACATGTTCTCTGAGGAGAGTAAATACGTATGATTTAAAGTCCTATCCCCCCTTCCAGATAACATGTTACGCTATGACTGAGAGTTTTGTTGAAAATTATGCCGGCCTGGTAGATGATCCTACAACAAAATGGGGATGACTAAATTGTCCATCGTGACTTGGAATGTCAGAGGGCTGGGAACTTCAGTTAAACGGGGGGCGGTCCTTAGACATCTCAAGTCGCTGAATGCGGGGGTAGTGTGCCTGCAGGAGACCCATTTCTCTGCAGACCCTCCCCCAAGCCTTAGTCCACGATTGTATACTAACCAGTTTCATGCAACCCACTCCACTTACTCAAGGGGAGCAAGCATACTGTTCAGAAAAGATATTCAGTTCAACTGCATTAGAAAACGCATTGACCCGGCTGGCAGATATGTTTTTCTTCTATGCTCAATTACAGGCCTCAAATGTATTATTGCTAGTATCTATATACCCCCACCGTATAACTCAGAGGTTATCCGTCACCTAGCAGGTTTTATGGCCCAATACCCAGATGTACCATTACTGGCAATGGGGGACTACAATAATTTCTTAAATCCTCTCAAAGATAAATTTCCTGTACCTACTACTGGTATATCTCAGATGAAGAGTGACACCCCCTTTGCCAGATTACTTGAAGAAACAGGGTTGATAGATGTCTGGAGATCCAAACACCCAGAGGATAAAAAATTCTCCTGCCACTCAGCCTCACATGACGGGTTATCCAGAATAGATTTGGGCCTTGGAAATGACAAGATGCTGCATTTAATAGTGGAATCTGACTATACAGACAGGCATATATCTGACCACTCGGCACTTTATGTAACCATCTCATTGCCAAGTAGGTATAAACGGCCAATGTGGAAACTTAATCCCTTTTGGCTCTCGCTGTTTGCCGAGCCAGATCCTATAGCCAGAGCGCTTACGCTGTTTCTGAGAGATAATATTGGTACGGCTAAACTGGGGATGGTTTGGGATACAGCGAAGGCCTTTTTGAGAGGGCAACTTATCAAAACAATATCACAGATTAAAACTGACACTAAGGCCTGGGAACTATTGGTAAGAAATAGAGTCACCGAGACTGAAAAAAAGTATATTAATAACCCCACAGGAGACAATAAAAGGGAATGGTTGAGTGCACAGACAATGTCTGGACAACTGGCATTGCAGCTGGCGGAGAACAAACGCTTTTTTTTGCAACAATCATATTTTGAGGAGGAGACGACTGGTCATATGCTTGCAGTAATGGCGCGGGCTCAACAATCGTCCTCTCTCATCTCCGCCATCTGTGACGCACAGGGCGCTCTAAAATCCTCTACCCCTGATATCCTGACAGTCTTTGGTGATTTCTATGCAGATTTATATACATCTAAAGTTACACCCACGGATAGTGAAATCACGCACTTCTTGGATAGCTGTGAGCTCCCCAGTCTGCCACTAGAAGATAGGGTCATGCTCAATGCCCCTTTAACTGCAGAGGAGCTGGACATTGCCCTATCTCAAACTAAGAACAATAAAGCACCAGGTACAGATGGCCTCCCCGCAGAGATATACAAACGCCATGCAGACTCCATGCTCCCCACACTTCTGAAAGTATATAATGAGGCACTAAAGGAGGGTTCCCTGCCAAGTTCAATGAACGAGGCAATCATTATCGTTATACTAAAACCGGGTAAAGATGCAAACTCCCCGGGATCTTATAGACCCATCTCACTGCTCACATCCGATATCAAGTTGCTGGCCCGGATGTTAGCAAACAGATTGGCCAAGGTAATGCATAAAATAGTGCATAGAGACCAATCCGGGTTCATCCCCACGAGATCCACGGCCCAAAATATAAGGAGATTATTTCTGAACTTACAGCTCCCGGTAGACAACACAGGCAATAGAGCAATTTTTTCGCTGGACGCAGCTAAGGCGTTTGACAGTGTCGAATGGCCTTATCTGTGGAAAACATTACAAAATATGGGACTGGGAGATACCTTTATTCGGTGGATACAGCTTTTGTATGCTGCGCCCACGGCCAGAATACGGATTAATGGGGAACTGTCAGAACCCTTTCCTTTATTTAGAGGCACCAGACAGGGGTGCCCACTGTCGCCCCTGCTGTTTGCCTTGGCCCTGGAACCTCTGGGAGCAAAAATCAGAGGAGACTCTAGAATAGCGGGATTCCAAAGAGGCATGAATAAGGATGTAGTGTCCATGTACGCAGATGATACCCTGCTCTACCTAGGAGACACTAAAAACTCATTAAAAACGGTCATGTCCCTCATTAAAGACTTCGGAGAGCTGTCGGGCTTCTCCATCAACTGGGACAAGTCAGTACTGATGCCGCTTGACCCCCTGAACATCCCATTACCACCGGGTGCAGAGATGATACAAGTAAGCTCATTCCGCTACCTAGGGATCCAGGTGACCCCTAACCCAGCCACTTATATTGAACAGAACTTAACACCCTTATTAGCCAGATTCAGGGAAAAGAGCAGGGCCTGGTGTAAACTGCCCCTGTCTGTAGTTGGTAGAATAAACCTTATTAAAATGGTCTGGGCACCACAACTGCTTTATATTTTTAATAATTCCCCGGTTTGGATATCTAAAAAGTGGTTTGACAGAATAGAGACCCAATTCAAAGAGCTCATATGGAGGAAAAAAATAGCGAGAATAAAACTATCAACATTACAATACGGTAAAGAGGAGGGAGGACTTGCAGTCCCTCATCCTAGAATGTATTATCTCGCCTCGCAGCTACAACAGCTGGGAGGATGGGGCCTGCTGGACCCGAAAGACCCGATCCGTAAACTTGTAATACTAGAAGACAATAACTATTCAGCACTAACAAATTTGGAGGCGGGATTCCTGCACTTGGACCCGGAAGCCCCTACAGTTAAATTATTAAACTCACTCTGGGCCTATGTCAAAAAACTAATGGGCATCACGGGCTTTCTGTCCAGCACGCCCCTCTGGCGGAATAGACAATTGAAAGAAATACAAAAACTAAAAGACTTCAAGGGATGGGAGGACGCAGGCATTAAATACATCTCACAGTTATATCAGGATAACACTCTCAAATCATTCCAACAGATTCACACAGAGTTTGGAATCCCACATAATAATTTCTATAAATACCTCCAACTGCGCCATGCCTTACAAACCCAGAATAGAAATATTAGGATCCAACAGACAGAACATCCGATTGTACAGGATGTATTTATGGATGAAGTTAAAAAGGGCATGATATCTAGATGTTATAACACGCTCATAGCACGAATACAAGACCCCTCTAGGCTACCGTGCAGGCATAAGTGGGAAGAAGATATAGGAGCAATAGATGGAGACACCTGGGAGATATGCCTCATGAATGCCCCCTTGGTATCACTCTCTGCATCACAGAAACTTTCACATCTTTACCTTTTGCATAGGGCATACAGAACCCCTCTTCAACTTTATAAATGGGGAATTAGAGATTCACCCCTGTGCCCAAAATGTGAACGGGATCAGGGAAATTTACTCCACATGATCTGGAAATGCCCCAAGCTATTCAGGTATTGGAAGGAAGTACTGGACACGATTTCAGAAATATATATGGTACCCCTTGAGAGAACTCCGGTGGTCTGTATACTAGGGGGAATAGACGAAGAGTTTGCACCCCCGCCTACACGTATAGCGCTTCTTCGGTTACTATACATAGCAAAGAAATTAATTGCCCAGTGGTGGATTACCCCGCGAGTTCCCACCAGAGGGCAATGGATAGACAGCATGAATAGGATTTTAATAAGAGAAAAAATAACCTACCAACGTAGGAAGGCTCCACAAAAATTCCTCTCCATATGGCAGGCGTGGCTAGACGTTCCTGGTTTGGCCCCGCACCAATTAATCAAAGATAGGTTACTTTTGGGTTGATGTAGACTTGACTACTGTATAGAAACTATATGCATGCAAAGGAACGTAAAACTTAAAAAAGAGACAGCCCCTAGGGGATATGAAACAGTATGTATGATGAGGTACTGCATGGCAAGGTTTTACTCTATTTGTTCCTATCTTTCTTTCTCTCTCTCTCCTTTTCTTTACTTCTTCTGCTTTTCTCTTCTCTTTTATTTCTTTACTATACCGCTGAATATTATATTGAACTAAACATAACGAATCAAGCTAAGGATGTTTGAAATATACTATAGTAGGAATTGATTCTGATATTGCTGGTAAATGAACAATAGGTTCGCCATTTTTACATTCTAATATGATTAGAGCTCATCAGAGCGTTCAGCATATAAGGGTAATACTATTAAAGCTGGTGTCTGCCTAAATCTGTACCATATGTGAAGTCGTACTCCTTGAGAAATATATTCTGTGTTAGGCATATTATAATTGAAAGACATGAGTACGGAAGGTGATACTCCTGATAGCGTATCAATGGATAGGTCTACAATAACCTATGATAACTGATAATTGTTCCTATAACATGCTTTGTGAGAAGTCCGAAATTTGTACATGTTATATACGAATGTCTGTACGATGCCTGTATTTGTTTTTTCTTTTCTTTTTCTTCTTTATGCAAAATAAAAACCTTTTTGATTAAAAAAATAGGCATGTTGAGTCCATGGAATATTTTATATTTTGCCACAAGTTTCTGGAAAATTACACTTTTTTTTTTTCTTGCACAAAGTTGTCACTAAATGATATGTTGTTCAAACATGGCATGATCATATGTGGAATTACACCCCAAAATACATTCTGCTGCTTCTCCTGAGTACGGGGATACCTCATGTGTGAGACAATTTTTGTGGTAGCCTAGCCGCGTACAGGACCCCGAAAACCAATAACCGCCTTCGGGATTTCTAAGGGTGTAAATTTTTGATTTCACTCCTTACTACCTATCACAGTTTTGAAGGCCATAAAATACCAAGATAGCACAACCCCCCCCCAAATGACCCCATTTTGGAAAGTAGACACCCCAAGCTATTTGATGAGAGACATGTTGAGTCCATGGAATATTTTATATTTTGACACAAGTTGCGGGAAAATGAATTATTTTTTGCACAAAGTTGTCACTAAATGATCTATTGCTTAAACATGCCATGAACATATTTGAAATTACACCCCAACATACATTCTGCTGCTTCTCCTTAGTATGGGCATACCACATGTGTGAGACTTTTTGGGAGCTTAGCCATGTACAGGACCCCAAAAACCAATCACTGCCTTCAGGCTTTCTAAGAGCGTAAAATGGTGATTTCACTTCCTTGCTACCTATCACAGTTTCAGAGGCCATGAAATGACAAGATAGCACAAAACTCCCCCAAATTACCCCATTTTGGAAATAAGACACTTCAAGCTATTTGAGCAATATATCATTTAGTGACAACTTTGTGTAATTTTTTTTTTGTAATTTTTCAATCACTTGTGACAAAAAAATAAAAATTCAATGGGCTCAACATGCCAATCAGCAATTTCCTTGGGGTGTCTACTTTCCAAAATGGGGTCATTTGGGGGGTGGGGGTGTACTGCCCTGCCATTTTAGCATCTCAAGAAATGAGATAGGTAGTCATAAACTAAAAGCTGCGTAAATTCCAGCAGAAAATGTACCCTAGTTTGTAGATGCTATAACTTTTGCGCAAACCAAATAATATAGCTTATTGACATTTTTTAGACCAAAGACATGTGGTTGAATACATTTTGGCCTAAATGTATGACTAAAATTAAGTTTATTAAATTTTTTTTATAACAAAAAGTAGAAAATATCATTTTTTTTTTCAAACTTTTCAGTCTTTTTCCATTTTTACCGCAAAAAATAAAAATCACAGAGGCAATCAAATACTATCAAAAGAAAGCTCTATTTGTGGGAAAAAATGATGTAAATTTAGTTTTGGGTACAGCATTGCATGACTGTGCAATTACTAGTTAAAGCAGCGCAGTGCCAAATTGTAAAAAGTGCTCAGGTCATTGAGTGGCCAAATCTTCTGGGGCTGAAGTGGTTAATTGAGGGAAGTGTTGGTCTATAAGTCTTCTCATCACCCCTATTGGGAACTGACTGGCCTATACCATAAATACAATCCCAAAGATGTTGGATTCCTTGCTCCCCTGATGTTAGAGGGGTGACCGCGATAAAATTGTATTACAAAGAGAAGCCCTTTGGATAGAAAGGCTTAATGCCACTATCCCACCGGGCTTGAATGAAGTTAATTCTTTTAAACCTTTCCTCAATCCATGATCACCGACCCCCAGTCCTGTATTATCTCACTCTTTGTCAATTAATGGCGCTGCTGTTTATTTTGTTCCTGTTTTTGCTCATTTATGTATTTTGTTTATCCATGCATCCTGTCCTGTAATCCACAACTGATTTCTGTAGAACTTACATTCGTGTTTACTTTACCTACAGGCCTTTGATTGAGGTATCATCTTCTTAATTATATCAATTGTATCTGTTATCATTACATATATCTATTTTGTAAGTGTTTTTTTGTTTGACATATTTACATTTATTGTGCTATTTTTTTCTTATTGTATCATGCACAGTTGTATACATATGTGTTGGGCTCTTATCTTTCCCCTGTGGGGCGCTCTCGTCAGTTTGTGGCTTCCCGTCCCTGTCTAACTGCGGCGACTGGTAGATTCCCTGGTGGCCAGGTGGGTCATATACACCCCCCCCAATTCTTTATTTCTTTCCCCCCTTTCCCTTGTTTCTCCACTTTCTCTCCCTCCCCCCTCTTCTTCTCCCCTCTCTCTTTCTCTCCCTTTCCCCTCTTTATTTCTTCTCCTTCTTCCTTTCCCCTCTTTTCCTCCCCTTCTTGGGAGGAGCCCCACTCGCCATTTGTACATGCCTCGCAACGGGTCCTTGTGGCCTGCTGGGCATTGCTCACTCGCCCGCGCTGTGCGCAGGCAGCGCATCCTTCCGGCTTCTTGAGCCGATGTGCACAGGCGCACGCGCGATTCAACATCGCGAGCACTCCCTACGGGACCCTTGACCCTGTGACTCCGCCTCACGCCGAGATCAGCATTGCCATGACGTCACGGGGTTGGAGGACACATATACTGCGGCTTCGGTCCGCATCTGCAGTTTTCACAGGCCAGCGTGGGACCCGAATGGTTTGTGTGATCAGATCCAGCCAAGTGAGTTTTCTTCCCCATTATAGTCTTGCATCCTGCCCACCGCCCTCATTACAGTGTTGAGTGTGGTTGGGGCAGTATTGCTATCATATTTACCATATTTATCTGACTTTACTTCATAGATTTTGGACCTGGGGTACTGACTTCTGGCATCTACAGGCAAATAGCCTGTATTCAAGCATTTACCCACTAATCTCTTTCAAATTACCATCCATGCATTGGTTAATCAATTGAAATTTTCATCCGGTGTTCCCGTTTCTCATTCATTACACCTGATACAGGTATATAGTGGTCATAGTCCTCACTTCCTTTACTTACATTCACCTTGTCCTCTTCTTGTCCTGGGTTCTACCTATCATTTACCATTGCAACCACTATTGGTATCTCCACCCCTGGTCTGCACACAAGTAACCCTTTGCACCTGCCCCTCATTACTTCTCTACTTCTTGGTTATTCATCTACTATTAATATCCTCCACTATCACCATTCAGTCACGATTTGCTTCTGGTTCTATCACCATTATATTTGTATATTTTTTTGTTACTTTTTTGTTTACATCTGCCTTTCTGTTTTTGATTCGGCTGATTGTTATGGACTTCCTTTTCTGATTTTCTCCACTTGATTTTTAATGGTGTTATCTCTATCTATCGTTATGCTTTTGACTATTGACGTCCATGTATATATTTCATATATACCCCTTTTACCTATGTAGACGTTTGTCATTCTGCGGCCATATTTGTGCCCTCCCCAGTTGCCACGGGAGACTCTACCGGGTTTGGCCTCAACACGTTATGCGCCTCAACATGGGTAAGCTGCCCTCTACATTTGTTCACAAAAATTTCTCTTCCACGTTTTTTACACCTTGGTATTATATTCTATACCCTCCTTTAAATCAAATTAAATCATGTATATCTCATTGCATTGTATTTTATTCGCAGACACATTTCCTGATGAAGCGGGTTTCCCACAAAACTTGTCGAAATTCCATGTCATCTGCGCATATTTTAATATAGAGGATAAAATAAATGTAGCGCTAATATGACAAATAAAATGACCATAGAAGACCATTACATCCTCAAATAGACAAACTCAAAGAAAAGGGGGCAACAAAAAAGTACATCTAAAATAGTAAAGTCCTCAGTGAGTATGTGACTCATATAGGATAGTGACAGTCCTCAATGTAAATGAGACTTCATAAATAGATCAGTGTGCATGTGACATCTTGAATAGAAGAAACACCACCACCGACAATAGGGAGGCTTACTGGAACGTTTGAACCCAAAGAAACGTACGTTCAATTGAGTCAAACAAGCTCGCTAATCTAGCCTTGCCAATCTTTTCATGGCTAAATGGGAGGAGGATGTCGTCTATGCCCACAGGACCCCTTCCCTGGTCCTGTGGGCAAGATACATTGACGACATCCTCCTCCTATGGAAGGGTAGTGCTGAATCATTGGAAGTGTTCTTCCAACATTTGAACAGCAACGACAAAGGTATATCTCTGTAGTATGTTGCTAGTAAAGACAAGATCAATTTCCTGGACCTGGAGATTAAAATACCAATGGACAGTTCCAGTTTCAGATGCATTTCAAACCAACAGAGCACAGTCTGATATATTGAGAAATAGGTTTGTTGACAAAGATTAGGATCCTTACTTAGTTGATCGGGAATTCCAACACGCTTTGGACGCAAACAGGGAATCTTTATTAGGAGAGAAAGGTGGAACAGGGGGATACTATCAAGTGGTCCATGCTGACTTCATTTTCTATTCAGCACAAGCAGGTCAGAGCCATCCTCTCTAAACATTGGGGCATTCTTAAAAATGACCGGATTCTAAACACTGCCCTGCCAGACCAAGCAAAAGTTATTTTCAGAGGAGCTCCCACCCTGCAAAGTAAAATAGCTCCTAACATCATCAACCCCCCCATACGCCAGCCTCTCTTTCACGAGATGGAAGGTTTCTACTCATGCAGAAAGTGTATTGTATGCCAGCACAACTCTGGGATAGGACGAAAAACCATTGCTTTTACATCCTCTGTTACCCACAAACAATATTCCATCAAACAGTTTTGTACATGCACTACTAGTTATGTCGTGTATTTGATTACTTGTCATTGTGGGAAACAATACGTGGGCCGTACCATCCGCTCCTTTTCAGTTAGAGTTGCTGAACACATTGCTCTTATTAAGAGTGGGGACACTAAACACACTGTCCCCAGGCATTACAAACTGCACCACAACCGTGTAATTGAGGGGACACGGTTTGTGGTGATTGACAGATAGGTTCCCCCTTGGAGAGGGGGTGCCATGACCAGAGGGGTCTCTCGCTTAGAGACCTTCTGGATCCATGAGCTCCGAACAGTTTTTCCGCCTGGCATTAATGTCGATCTAGACATCAATTCCTTTATCAATAAGGCTTGATGCCTGGATCTAACACATTCTTCTTTATCCTTTATCTTACATATTCTTTCATATACTATTTGTTTTTCATCCATCACTGCTGCCAATCAATGCTACCCATCAATGCCACGCATCAGTGCCGTCTATCCATGCCACCTATCTGTGCCCACAAGTGCTGCCTATCTGTGCCCACCAGTGTCACCCATCAGTGCTCATCAGTGCCACATATCAGTGCCACCTATCAGTGCCCATAAGTGCGTCATATTTGTGCCTCCTCATCAGTGCCACCTAATCAGTGCCCATAAGTGTCACCTCATCAGTGCCCATCAGTGCAGCCTATCAGTGCCCATCAGTGCTGCCTCACCAGCGCCCATCAGTGAAGGAGAAAAATTACTTATTATACAAAATTTACTGACTGGAACTAAGAAAAAGTTTTTTTTTCCAAAATTTGTGGTCTTATTTTTTAGGAAAAAATAAAAAACCCAGGAGTGATTAAATATAACCAAAAGAAAGCTCTATTTGTGTGAAGAAAATGATAAAAAATGTCACATGGTTACAGTGTAGCATGACCACGCAATAGCCATTCAAAATGTGACAGCGCTGAAAGCTGAAAAATGGCCTGTGCAGGAAGGGGGTGTAAGAGCCCTGCATTGAGTTGGATAAAGGAGATGATGGTTTTACATCAGTTGCTATGCTTATTTAGAACCCTCCCATTACCATTCTGGTTACTAACCCTCACTTTCATGAATTGCAAACTACTATAATTAAGTTCCTTTGGAAGAATAGAATGTCTCGCTGTGCATTCTGTAAACTTACTAAGCATAGACGGGCTGGAAGACTAGGACATGTGTTCTTACGGGATTATTACTTAGCCTCAATACTAGCTCAGATTTTGAGTATGGCCTCATGTAGTCAAAGATAACTAGTCTTAAAAACGTACCATCATCCAAATTAATATAGAGAAACAAGAGGGGGTGGGAACAAGGGGACAGTGGCTGATGTTGACCCCATAACATTCCCACCCTAAGAGTAGCTGGACTATCTCGGTACTGATTGACAACAATATACAAATTTATGTAAAAAAGGTTTATTACAAAAAGGAAAATACATAGTATACTTATTAAAATTGAAAAACAGAGGCTCGGGATTTCCCCAAGGGATATCTGTTGTTACAAAATATAGAATGGTCTGGGTCTCGACTAGTTTTGCTGTATTACCGCTTCCTCAGGAGGACCAATCTATAAAACAGATAATACAATAAAAAACACAAGCATAATGAATACAATGATCATAATACAGCATGTAAGAAAGAGAAAATACCCCAAAAAATATAATATAAGGAACTAGCTTACCCTATAACTAGGTGATCATGTGCGGCATCAAGCCGCCCAAATAAATTCCCCCTGCGGCAGACAAGGGGGATTGTGTGGAATTCTCTAAATAAAAAGCATAAAAAAGGTGAGAGGCCTAATGAGTTGGCTAGTTGAAGGATCAAAGCAAATTGACAATTCACATAATAGGGGGGGTTTTGGAAAGGAGAGAAGGTGGGGCGAGAGTAAACGGAGGGAAGGAAGGAGGAAGGGAAGGGAAGGGAATGGGAGGGGAAAGCAAGGGAAGAAAGGGGGGGGGAAATTGAGAAGGAAGGAGGGGAAGGGAAGGAGGGGGAGGAAAGGGGGGGGGGGACAGGGGAAGGGGAAAGAAGGAGGGGGAGGGAAACCATGGAAAGGGAAGGGAGAGGGGGGCCAGAAGGGAGGGGGCGGAAGAAGGGAGGGGGGAAGGGAAAAATGGAAGGAGATAGGTGGGGGGGAGGAAAAAGGGGGAAGGAGCAAACTGGGGAAAGCCAGGACATGGGGAACAGGGAAAAAAAAAGGGGAGGAGGTGACCAGCGCCCTAATTAGTGAGTGATTAGGCAAGATATCAACACATGGTGTAGCTCACTGTTATAATTGTATCAAGGGATAATAGAGATACCAGGCCACATAGAGGTTCCTGGTGGTGTGGAGGCTGGATGGCCGGTAGGGAACAAGGACATAATACAACGCAATACTAACTCAACTAAAGGGATGGTTTGACCACCCCTATCCATCCTTGGGGTCCAAAAAGAATCAGAATCAGTCCTAGGCAAAAATCTGCTCACTTTCCTACTCTGGACTACTTCCTACTTCTAAACTGGACCCAATCCTCATTGTACCCCATCATGTTAGCTTCTCTCCAGACTTGGAAGGTTCTGATGAGATTTAGTGATGCACAGTCTACTATAACAATTCCCTTAGCGATATATCAATTAGCCATACCGAATATTAAGGAGTGGCAGACCAAGGGTACCATATGGGTGCAGGCCCTATACTCTTCGGTTACACTTAAATCTTTCACTACTCTCCAGAGCGAATTCAATTTATCTGACAAAGAATATTATACTTACAGTACTTACAAATTGCCCCCCTATTGAGATGCTGCCCAAACCCGCAATGCATGCTCCCTAGGTTTCATTGTAAACATTTTTTTTAAAAACCTGGTGTAGTGAAAGGGGGAATCTCTCTTATCTATGCTTCCTTAGGGGATAAAAATAGCTTTGCTAATTCTTCCACCTTTTTTTTAGCTTGGGAAGATTATGTGGGAACTGGGGATGAGCCGAACACCCCCCTTGTTCAGTTCGCATCAGAACCTGCGAACGGACCGAAAATTTGCACGAACGTTAGAACTCCATTAAAGTCTATGGGACTCGAACGTTCAAAATCAAAAGTGCTAATTTTAAAGGCTAATTTGCATGGTATTGTCCTAAAAAGGGTTTGGGTAAACAAGGAAAAGGGGCGCCTCTGAGTATGTATCAATAATCATTTATTTCAACAAACAATATCCACTCACATGGAAGACTGTAGTGTTGCGCTCCGGTGCGTCTCTGAGTAGAGGAAACGCTGGAGGACCACAAGTCTCAGCAAGTCCGTGCAGTGCTGATCCCACATCGGATCCTGGCGAGGATGGATAGTGGTAACTGGACACAGCAGGGGCTCCCTCAGGTCTCCAGATGGCACTTCCGGGTTGTGATGGGTTAAAAAGACATAGACCAACGGTCTGCGGGTTCCAAGGAGGGGGTTAAGAGGACGCCAAAGCGGATCGCCGGGCGTGCTGCAGTGTGTAGTGAGGCTCGTACGGCTCCGTGGATGGGATGGTAGCGGCCGTGTAGGGAGCCAGAACGAGGCCTGGAAGGCAAGCACAGCGCGGCGCCGGGCCGTGACGTCACAGCTATGCGACGCGTTTCCGAGTCTGCGCGCTATTGGTGACAAGAATAGCGGCACTCCTTTCTCAAGCATGAGGGGCGGATGTTATGGCAGTAATTTTTGTAGTCTTGGAGGGGGCGGGGCTAGGGATGATAAGCGATACACTACAACTAGAGGCAATACTAGACACAATACATATGGAAGTGGGGCACAAATTAGAAAATAAAATAAATGAACAAAAATATTGGAAGTTAATGAAGGAAGTTTTGAAAAGACAATTGCATAAGGTATATATACATGCATATATAGGAAACACGTACGTATATAGATGTGCATAAAGGTAAAAGCAAGTACATATCCACGGGCTAGATAAAACCTGGTACATAAACATCCAGCGTGGACCATGAATAATAACATACATATATATCTTTTAAAAACAAGATGTTACTTTAAAAATAATAGGCAAATACAAGATAAAAAATGTATGATAAAAAATATATAGGATACAGAGGAGATTTAAAATTGGTGATTATGCGAACATGAATATTAATGGATACCATTAGTATAATTAGCGGTGAACACAGTCCAAATAATGGAAAGGGAGCGTGGGGGGGGGGGAAATGAAAGGGGAAGAGGGGGGGGAAGAAGGGGAGGGGGGGAGGGGGGAAAAAGAAAGGACGGAAAGGGAGGGGAAAAGGGGGGGGGGGGGGAAAGGAAGAAGGGAGAAGAGACAGAAGAGAGGGGAAGGGGGGGCGGAGGGGGGGGGAAGAGGGAGGGGGGGAAAGGGAAGAAGGGAGAAAAACAGAAAAGAGGGGGGGAAGGGGAAGAAGGCGGGTGGGGGGACGGGGAATGGGATGGGATATACTTACTGACATATGGACCCACCACCCCCAGCAAAATTTCGTGGGACACTATGCATGTCCTTACCACCCTCTATCAGTCTACGGTGTTGACCGAAACGCTGCCTGAGAGGGCAAATTGTTCGACCGACATAGATCAGTCCACAGGGGCACATGAGGCCGTACACTACAAAATCTGAAGAACAATTATAGAATTGATCTATCTGATATGTTTTACCTTTGGAAAAAAATGTCTTTTGTCCATGTTTAACAAAGGCACAAGTTTTGCATAGGACTTTTTTGCATTGATACATGCCAACCAGAGGTATAAGTGTAGTGGCATGGTCGTTGGTCACAGTGGTTTTGAATTTGCTTGGGGCGATTTTGCTTTTTAAATTGGGTGCTTTACGGTAAGTGATTCGTGGTACTGTAGGGAGGAGGGTTTTGAGAAGGGGGTCCTGTAATAGAATACCCCAATGTTTTTTCATGATATTTTCCATTTTTTTATATTCGAAGTGAAAGGTGGTAATAAATCTGGTGGAGTGATCTGTTGGGCAAGTATTTGTTTTGGCTGGTTTGCCTTTGGAATAGGAGGCACATGCTTCATCAACTAATTCTTTAGGGTATTGTTTTTCAGCAAATTTGTTTTTTAGTGGAATGCTGGATGCTGCGTAATCACTATCAAGGGTACAGTTCTGTCTAAGACGGCAGAATTGTCCCTTTGGTATATTTTTAGTCCACTTAGGATAGTGGCAGCTGTGGAAATGTAAAAAAGAGTTACCGGCAGTTGGCTTAATATAGTTTTTGGCAATAATTCTGTCACCCATATGGCCCAATTCCAAATCGAGATATGCTAAGTGGGTAGAATCAAAGGTATGGGTGAAGGCAAGTCCATAGGGATTGTGGTTGCAATGGTCCACAAATGATGTAATCTGGTCTGGAGGGCCGTCCCAGATCACAATTAGGTCATCTATATAACGCCCAAAGAAAATGATGTTGGCTGAGTGGGGATTGTTTTGCCATATGAAGTTTTTCTCCCAGTACCCCATAGCCAGGTTGGCATAGGAGGGGGCGAAGTTAGCTCCCATGGCGGTCCCCTGTGCTTGTAGGAAGAACTCACCGTTAAAATCAAAATAGTTGTGGGTTAAACAAAAATTGGTAGCCTCCAAAATAAATGCGGCTTGTCTGGGGTTTAGAAGAGGGTCCTGGGCAAGAAAGAATTCCAGAGCTAATAACCCAAATGAATGAGGGATGGAGGTGTAAAGTGAGGTAACATCCAATGAAAGCCACAGGTAAGTGGATTCCCACCTGTACGGTGCTAGGAGTTCTAAGAGATGTGAACCGTCTCTGATATATGATGGTAATTCCTTGACTAATGGCTGTAAAAATTGATCAATATATTGGCTGAATCCAGTGGTGACACTGTCCATCGCAGCCACGATGGGTCTTCCAGGGGGAGTTGTGGTATTTTTGTGGATTTTGGGCAGATAGTAAAAGTAAGGGACCTGGTAGAAGCTTTTTAGAAAAAAAGAAGCTTCCGTTTTATTGATCACTCCATTATTGAGGGCTGATTGGACCAAACTGCTCGCCTCCAGAGCAAAGTCGCTGGTGGGGTCTTTATTGAGTTTAATGTATGTGGTTTGGTCTGAAAGGAGTCTATGGGCCTCTTTGATGTAATCCGCTCTGTCTAGTACTACTATACTTCCTCCTTTGTCTGCTGTTTTAATGATAATATTAGTATTGTGAATGAGAGAGTCTAATGCTCGAGTTTCAGCGACTGTAAGGTTGTGTTTATGAATGGGAATGGTGGAGGACGATTGGCAAAGCTTGACAAAGTCAGCATATACCACTCTGTAGAAGCTTTCTAAGAAAGGGCCTTTTGATTGAGCAGGGAAAAAAACAGACTTCGGTTTAAAGGAGGAGTGTATGATGGGCGGGGAGGTGGCCATGTGTTGTGTAAAGAGATCAAGTAAGTCCTCTTCCTCCCTAATAGAATCTAGGATATCTATGACATCACCGTCATATTCAAAAGCATTGGGGGGTGGGGTAAAAGAAGATGGGCCTGTATCTTCTGTAATGGGTTTGTTTTGTTTTGCATTGAAGAACCTTTTTAGGGTTAGATTACGAATATATTGATTTAGATCTTTAAACAGAAGAAAGGGGTTGGGCTTGTTGATGGGGGCAAAGTTAAGTCCTCTGCATAGCAGGCTGGTGTCTGCAGTGGAGAGTTCTAAGGAGGATAAATTAAAAATCTTCATAGTTTGCGGAATTTGAGTAGGTTGCTTTTTGGACTTGGTTCGTCCTCCTCTACAGCCTCTCCGGTGAATTTTCTTTTTCTCCGGTTGGCTGGAGGAGGACAATGAACTAAAAAAGGAGGGTCGGTGAGTCAAGAGGGACCTGGGACATTGAGTGTGGGTGTGGATGGGATGGGGGAGGAAAGGGGGGGAATGTGGGAAAGGGGAAGTGTGGGGGGGGGAGAGCCTGTGATGGGGGAGCTGGGTGTGTCCACAAGATTAGGTCTGGGCACGTGTGTAGTTGTAGGAAGATCAGCGGTATTACCTAGCTGTATTTCCATATGTTCATCATTGGTAATTGTGGGCACCTTGGGGTAAAGTGGATCGACAGCATTATTCGAGTGAGCTATCCTAGGTATAGCTACTGGCCGGATGTCTGACGTCTGGCTAGATGTAGGTATAGCAATTGCAACTACATTGGTACTTTTGTTAGCACATGATGGTCTGTTATAAAATCTATTAAGATCAGCTAATAGATTACTGTTTTTATTTTTAGTGGTAATGGTGTTTTTCTGTACCGTACGATCATGAGTACTGGGCAACAGATGTAAGGAGTTTTTGTAAGGGAAACGAATTCCCATTAGGGGAGGGGGGCGATTCCGAGGTTGGGTGGGGGGTGGTGGATGTGAGTGAGAAATATGTGGAGATGTGTGGGGTGGGGGGGGAAAGAGGGATGGGAAGGACACAATGGTTTGGTGTCATGGGTAGGCAGTGGCGATTTGTGTTTCCAATTAAAAACACGATCTAGATTAAAATCGTCAAGATCTCTCTTGAATTTACCTAATTTGCCTTTTATCATAAAATCCTCGTCGGACTTGGTATTTTTCTTTAAGGTCATGAACCAAGAAAGTGGGACAATGACTTTCTGGTCAATGATTGCTTTAGCTATGGCATTAGCTTCTAGCCTGAGTTTTTCAAAAAGATGTAGTCTATGTTCAATCAGGATTTCCATCCATTTTGAGGTACAGAATTCAGAAATATTTTCCCATTCTTTTTTGCGGGCAGCATTAAGAAAGGGACAGTCCTTGCTGACTCTAAGACCTCTGGGTGAGATCTTGGTGGAGATATATCTTTCTAGAAAGAATTTATCCCACCATTGTAAATTAATGTGTTTGACAATTCTTTCTAAATGTTTAAATTTACCACAAAGAGAATATCTAGTAGTGCCGGTTAGCTTAATGTCATTGGAGAACATATGGGAAGGTAGGATGGTATATAATTCTTCCAATACGTTATACTTGTGGGTCTCTATGTCATCTAGGAAATCCATGATAGATGACAAAAGATGGGATATGTGAGGGGGGGGGGGGGGGAGGAGTAGAAAGCACTATAAAAATTATTTGTAAACGTATATGTCTATAAAAACGCTACAAACAAATAACAGTGCAGATGCAATAAATTTAAAATAAAAATGATATACAAGGAACCATTTCTAATAAATTAATAATGCCGGTGATTACAGACATAGCGATGTTATATATGAGTATACGTGTGCATGCAGCACTGAAAGCTTCTATGTAGAACAAAAGACAAGTAAAAAAGGCGCAATGCAGGTATACCTCAAATAACTGTTCCTAAATAGTCCAATGGCAGGATGGGTGTATATAGATATATATACAGGAGGAAGTCAATCAGGGCTGCCACCAAGAAAAGACCAGAAGCAAGGTCCAATAGGCTAAAGAAGATAAACAAGGAAAAGGGGCGCCTCTGAGTATGTATCAATAATCATTTATTTCAACAAACAATATCCACTCACATGGAAGACTGTAGTGTTGCGCTCCGGTGCGTCTCTGAGTAGAGGAAAAGCTGGAGGACCACAAGTCTCAGCAAGTCCGTGCAGTGCTGATCCCACATCGGATCCTGGCGAGGATGGATAGTGGTAACTGGACACAGCAGGGGCTCCCTCAGGTCTCCAGATGGCACTTCCGGGTTGTGATGGGTTAAAAAGACATAGACCAACGGTCTGCGGGTTCCAAGGAGGGGGTTAAGAGGACGCCAAAGCCGATCGCCGGGCGTGCTGCAGTGTGTAGTGAGGCTCGTACGGCTCCGTGGATGGGATGGTAGCGGCCGTGTAGGGAGCCAGAACGAGGCCTGGAAGGCAAGCACAGCGCGGCGCTGGGTCGTGACGTCACAGCTATGCGACGCGTTTCCGAGTCACCACTGGATTCAGCCAATATATTGATAAATTTTTACAGCCATTAGTCAAGGAATTACCATCATATATCAGAGACGGTTCACATCTCTTAGAACTCCTAGCACCGTACAGGTGGGAATCCACTTACCTGTGGCTTTCATTGGATGTTACCTCACTTTACACCTCCATCCCTCATTCATTTGGGTTATTAGCTCTGGAATTCTTTCTTGCCCAGGACCCTCTTCTAAACCCCAGACAAGCCGCATTTATTTTGGAGGCTACCAATTTTTGTTTAACCCACAACTATTTTGATTTTAACGGTGAGTTCTTCCTACAAGCACAGGGGACCGCCATGGGAGCTAACTTCGCCCCCTCCTATGCCAACCTGGCTATGGGGTACTGGGAGAAAAACTTCATATGGCAAAACAATCCCCACTCAGCCAACATCATTTTCTTTGGGCGTTATATAGATGACCTAATTGTGATCTGGGACGGCCCTCCAGACCAGATTACATCATTTGTGGACCATTGCAACCACAATCCCTATGGACTTGCCTTCACCCATACCTTTGATTCTACCCACTTAGCATATCTCGATTTGGAATTGGGCCATATGGGTGACAGAATTATTGCCAAAAACTATATTAAGCCAACTGCCGGTAACTCTTTTTTACATTTTCACAGCTGCCACTATCCTAAGTGGACTAAAAATATACCAAAGGGACAATTCTGCCGTCTTAGACAGACCTGTACCCTTGATAGTGATTACGCAGCATCCAGCATTCCACTAAAAAACAAATTCGCTGAAAAACAATACCCTAAAGAATTAGTTGATGAAGCATGTGCCTCCTATTCCTAAGGCAAACCAGCCAAAACAAATACTTGCCCAACAGATCACTCCACCAGATTTATTACCACCTTTCACTTCGAATATAAAAAAATGGAAAATATCATGAAAAAACATTGGGGTATTCTATTACAGGACCCCCTTCTCAAAACCCTCCTCCCTACAGTACCACGAATCACTTACCGTAAAGCACCCAATTTAAAAAGCAAAATCGCCCCAAGCAAATTCAAAACCACTGTGACCAACGACCATGCCACTACACTTATACCTCTGGTTGGCATGTATCAATGCAAAAAAGTCCTATGCAAAACTTGTGCCTTTGTTAAACATGGACAAAAGACATTTTTTTCCAAAGGTAAAACATATCAGATAGATCAATTCTATAATTGTTCTTCAGATTTTGTAGTGTACGGCCTCATGTGCCCCTGTGGACTGATCTATGTCGGTCGAACAATCTGCCCTCTCAGGCAGCGTTTCGGTCAACACTGTAGACCGATAGAGGGTGGTAAGGACATGCATAGTGTCCCACGACATTTTGCTGGGTTTCACCACAAATCCACCACGGGCCTCTATGGGTAATCGAACAAATCCCCAAGTCATATACTCCAGCCGAACGTTTCAAAAAGCTCTGTGCTAGGGAAACGTTTTGGATTTACAATCTCAATGTCCTCTCGCCTGGGGGCTTGAATGAGGGTATCGAGATTGCCACCATACTATAGATATATATTGCTTATATTTGCTTATACACAGTATGTCCATATTCACTATTTGTATTCTCATCATTTTTACTACAGGTTGTATACACACTAGCATATCTATAATTGTGGGGGTGGCGGGTCCATATGTCAGTAAGTATATCCCATCCCATTCCCCGTTCCCCCACCCGCCTTCTTCCCCTTTTCCCCTCCCCCCCCTCTTTTCTGTTTTTCTCCCTTCTTCCTTTCCCCCCCCCAACCCCCCCCTCCCTCCCCCCCCTCCGCCCCCCCTTCCCCTCTCTTCTGTCTCTTCTCCCTTCTTCCTTCCCCCCCCCCTTTTCCCCTCCCTTTCCGTCCTTTCTTCCCCCCCTCCCCTTCTTTCCCCCCCCCTCTTCCCCTTTCATTCCCCCCCGCTCCCTTTCCATTATTTGGACTGTGTTCACCGCTAATTATACTAATGGTATCCATTAATATTCATGTTCGCATAATCACCAATTTTAAATCTCCTCTGTATCCTATATATTTTTTATCATACATTTTTTATCTTGTATTTGCCTATTATTTTTAAAGTAGCATCTTGTTTTTAATAGATATATATGTATGTTATTATTCATGGTCCATGCTGGATGTTTATGTACCAGGTTTTATCTTGCCCGTGGATATGTACTTGCTTTTACCTTTATGCACATCTATATACGTACGTGTTTCCTATATATGCATGTATATATACCTTATGCAATTGTCTTTTCAAAACTTCCTTCATTAACTTCCAATATTTTTGTTCATTTATTTTATTTTCTAATTTGTGCCCCACTTCCATATGTATTGTGTCTAGTATTGCCTCTAGTTGTAGTGTATCGCTTATCATCCCTAGCCCCGCCCCCTCCAAGACTACAAAAATGACTGCCATAACATCCGCCCCTCATGCTTGAGAAAGGAGTGCCGCTATTCTTGTCAACAATAGCGCGCAGACTCGGAAACGCGTCGCATAGCTGTGACGTCACGGCCCGGCGCCACGCTGTGCTTGCCTTCCAGGCCTCGTTCTGGCTCCCTACACGGCCGCTAGAATCCCATCCACGGAGCCGTACGAGCCTCACTACACACTGCAGCACGCCCGGCGATCGGCTTTGGCGTCCTCTTAACCCCCTCCTTGGAACCCGCAGACCGTTGGTCTATGTCTTTTTAACCCATCACAACCCGGAAGTGCCATCTGGAGACCTGAGGGAGCCCCTGCTGTGTCCAGTTACCACTATCCATCCTCGCCAGGATCCGATGTGGGATCAGCACTGCACGGACTTGCTGAGACTTGTGGTCCTCCAGCTTTTCCTCTACTCAGAGACGCACCGGAGTGCAACACTACAGTCTTCCATGTGAGTGGATATTGTTTGTTGAAATAAATGATTATTGATACATACTCAGAGGCGCCCCTTTTCCTTTCCTATCTTCTTTAGCCTATTGGACCTCGCTTCTGGTCTTTTCTTGGTGGCAGCCCTGATTGACTTCCTCCTGTATATATATCTATATACACCAATCCTGCCATTGGACTATTTAGGAACAGTTATTTGAGGTATACCTGCATTGCGCCTTTTTTACTTGTGTTTTTTTTTTTTTTTTTTAAAAAGGGTTTGGGGACCTGGGTCCTGCCCCAGGGGACATGTATCAATGCAAAAAAATTTTTAAAAACGGACGTTTTTTCGGGAGCAGTGATTTTAATGATGCTTAAAGTGAAAAAAAAAGTGAAATATTCCTTTAAATATCGTACCTGGTTGGTGTCTATATAGTATGCCTGTAAAGTGGCGCGTGTTTCCTGTGCTTAGAACAGTCCCTGTACAAAATGACATTTTCAAAAGAATAAAAGTCATTTAAAACTGCTTACGGCTTTAATGGAATGTCGGGTCCCGGTAATATGGATGAAAATCAGTGAGAAAAATGGCATGGGTACCCCCCAGTCCATTACCAGGCCCTTTGGGTCTTGTATGGATATTAAGGGGAACCCCACACCCAAATTAAAAAAAGGAAAGGCGTGGGGCCCCCAGGCCTATATATTGCCACAACAGGGCCCTGCTGTGAAATATTAGATCAAGAATTGTAATTACATGCACCTTTTGAACAGGGGCAGAAAAATTGGGCCTTTGGTGATGCTGGTGCCACAACACTGTAAGTCCTCAGTTACTCTTGGTGGGTGCTGGAACAGGCCCTGCTGTGAAATATTAGATCAAGAGTTGTAATTACATGCACCTTTTGAACAGGGGCAGAAAAATTGGGCCTTTGGTGGTGGTGGTGCTGGTGCCACAACACTGTAAGTCCTCACAGTTACTCTTGGTGGGCGATGGAACGGGCCCTGCTGTGAAATATTAGATCAAGAATTGTAATTACATGTCCCTGTTGAACAGGGGCTGAAAAATTGGGCCTTAGGCACTGGTGCCACAACACTGCAACCCCTCACAGATACTCTAGTTGGAGCGCAGGAATGAGCCCTGCTGCAAAGAATTGCATCAAAAATTGTAATTACACGCCCCTGTTAAACAGGGGCTGAAAAAATGGGCCTTAGCCACTGGTGGCAGCGCCCAGAAACAAAAATATTCTTACAAGCTATCAGCTTGATCATTGAGGAGGAAGAGGATAGTCACTCAGCATAACAGGATAGTCACTCAGCATCAGCATAGGCAGTCTCGAAGGGATCTGACATTTCAAAAAAATGTATTCGGTTACATCAGCATCAGGTGCTTGGTATCTGGTGGTGATCCAAGACTGATTCATTTTTATGAAGGTCAGACGATCGACCGAGTCGGTGGTCAGGTGCACCCTGTGATCGGTTACAAAGCCTCCAGCAGCACTGAATGTGCGTTCCGAATTAACGCTGGATGCAGGACAGGCCAGTAGCTCAATTGCATACTGTGCAAGCTCTGGCCAATGATCCATCCTCAAGACCCAGTAACCCAGAGGATTTTTGGTAGGGAAAGGTGTCAAAGTCAGATCTTGCCCCTAGGTATTCCTGCACCATGTAAAACAGAGGCTGGCGGACTACAAAATTGTCTGAACGCATCTGTCAGACGGTCACCTTCTCCACCGCTCCTTCTTTGACTGAGCGAAGCCTCGGCAACACGTTGTCCAGGAATAGGAGTTTGTAACCTCCCAGTCTCTGGGAACGCGTTAAAATAAAGTTAAAGGAATACTGCGCTGTGAACCTGCAACCTAGCAGCCAGCACAGCTTGTAGACAAAAAGCAAAAACTGTGAATAAATAAGTGCAGCGTTTAAGGTTGCAAAAAAGCAAATTTGCATAAATTATATAAATGTGACTTAAACATAAATATATCAAATAAACAGAGATTCATACATGGTGAAATGTGAATCAACCAAAGAAAAAGTGAAATTTCTGAAAAAATACAGGTATGGTGAAAAATGTGCTAGCATGGTGACTTTACCATAAATCAGGTGAGAGACAGAAATTAGGGTGTTAATATTAAACAGAAACACATCAAATAAACAAGGATTAACACATAATGAATGTGAGTCCAAACTCAGAAAAAATGAGAATAATTTCTGAAAAATGTGCTAGTATAATAATGTGCTAGTATAACAACTGCACAATAAACAAAGTCCAAAAAACGAAAATGGTGATTTGTAAAGTCCAAAAAAATCCAATTAGATGTGCAGTCCAGTTAAAAAAGAAACATAAGAAGAAAATGCTGGTATAATGAAAAATGTGCTAGTATGGTGACTATACCATAAATAAGGTGAGAGATAGAAATTGGGGTGTTAATATTGAACAGAAACACATCAAATAAACAAGGATTAACACATAATGAATGTGAGTTCAAACTCAGAAAAAATTAGAATAATTTCTGAAAAATGTGCTAGTATAATAATGTGCTAGTATAACTGCACAATAAACAAGTTCAAAAAACAGAAATGGTGAATTTTAAAGTCCAAAGAAATCCAATTAGATGTGCAGTCCCGTTAGACATATGGGGAATTCCAATCACCGGTATGAACTGTGAAGGAAAAAACAGAAGTACCACCCCCATAAACAGGGGAGGCTTACCAGATCTTATTGACTTGGCGGGGCTTACACCACCCAAGTCTGCAGAGCTTATTAGGTTGAACACATCTGTTGGAAACAACTGGTCCTAGATCTGTATCAATCAATCGACCTTGGACTGTCACTGAATAGTGACTTGAAGGCTCCAATCATCGTGAGGAGGGTGGAAGGTAAATGCCAGGAGGGATATGTCATGCAATGAAAAGATGGGCTAACATAGCGTGATACCATATAAAAAAGGCAATTTATTAAAAATAGAATAAAACACTCACATTTGGAAGAGTAAAAAAAGCGGGGGCGTGGCCTGACCGGGAACGAAGATGGCTGCTTAGCTTGGAAGCTCCTACCACCTCACGACCTAAACTCACTTTGCTGGAGGTTATATCGACCCAAACCTGCCTGAACTCATGGGGACTGCTTCGAGGAACACATCGGCTTCCCGATCCCGTTCGCCTAGGGAACAACCTGAGACTACGGGACAGAATATACCAGAAATGTTCCGCTCCGGCAGGGGAAACATGGCGTCTTCCCGCCACGGGAACTCACATACAGCGACTCTCTCACAAAGGAGTTCATCACAGCCCGTCACCCTCCCTACTATATCAGCAGCAGGGAACGACCCAGAAACACATTCTCAACCTCAATTGAACATCCACGACCTGAGAGCGATAGCAGCGGATATTAAAGACACGCTCTCAGCGGCTATATCAGAACTACGCCTTGATATCCACTCACTGAAACGACAGAGTGCAGGCCGCTGAAAAAATGTCGGAACGTCAAGAGATACAGATTCGCAAGACCACACACCAGGTTGACACCCATACCCTTCAAATGCGGGACATACAGAGGCATCTCGAAGACCTCGATAACCGAGGCAGACACCATTATTTGCGTATAAGAGGAATTCCAGAAGTGATTGAAGGAAACCAATTACAGCCATCAATAACTGCACTGTTCAATGGCCTGTTGAATAAGCCCCCACACTCCCCTATCGAAATGGAAAGGATCCATCGAGCCCTGAGACCCAGGGAAGAGACACAGATCCCCCGCGGGACGTAATCTGCTGCCTTGTCAATTTCCAAATCAAGGAAGAGATTCTTAGGCAAGCCAGAGGCAAATTGCAAATCATTCATGAAGAGAAAAATCTTCAGATTTACCAAGATCTCTCCGGTATAACGCTCCAATACCGCAGAGATCTTAGACCCTTGCTGGACATCCTCCATTCTAGAAACATACCTTACAAGTGGAAGTTCCCCTTTTGCCTCTCTGCCTCCACACAGGGTCGTACAGTGCTGCTGAAGGTGCCGGAATATCTCCATCACTTCTGCGAAACCCTCAATATCCCGCTTGTTGATGTGCCGAATTGGTATGCTGATTTCCGCCGTTCGGCCATGAGGAGAGATCACCCTCCAGAAGAGCCTATGGAGACGCAGGGAACAAGATATAGAAGGAGACGCTCTCCTTCTACTCCGACACAGCAAAATCCCCGCCGCGATTTCAGCTCATCTGACTCTCCAAACGCGAGAAGAGCCCGGAGGGACCGCTAAATCTCCTCACACCGAATCGGTAATATAAGGTTACTGTTTAACCACATTCAGTCATGTTCGGGACGCAACCTTTTTATGTTTCTCTTCCTTTTACTTAGTCCTAGTTTCTCAGTTGGACTGTTTGGATTACTTTAATTTGTTGTCTAATCCTGGTCAATATGACAAGTCTCAGTGACATGCTTCTTCCTCACAATTGCTCAAACTACAGGGAAGCATTACCCCCTCTTTCTGAAGCCGCTGACTCAAACTTCCTTAAACTACAAACCCCAAAATGCATCACGAGTCACTTCCGGATAAGCGAGGTGAACACTGCTCACATGTCCCGGACTTCCTTTCCCTGCCTGCTGCTTACGGAGTCTTGCGTTGGGATATGGTTAGAGCAGCACCAGACGCCACAAGTTTAATCTATCCACCTTTTTAGACAGACGAGGAACACAGACAGGAAAACAACACCCTTTCCAGACGGACCCGATCTCGTATGAACTGCACCTCGGAAGATCCCTACTCAACCCATATAGCCACCAGTGAACAGTACTCCACGCCGACGGGAATCTCTCACAGACCATCGTCCCCAACAACAGGAACTGCTCCGAATGCAAGTATGAACTTTTACTCAGCGAGAAATGCCACACCTCATTGTGCAAATAATATCAGACTTGTATACTAGGTATGGTGTCGACCTAATACCCTGTTAGCACACATATAATGGTATATGGCTCAACACATTTAGCCACACTTACTCTCTCCTTGCCAGTATTCCCTGTACCCAATACTGACCATTTCCTGTACAAGCCTACGTTTTTTCAATGGCTAACGTACTTTCACACTTCCATTTTATCAATCAATTTGACTAAAAGCTTCCTCCACACTCACCAGTACCCGTATTAGCTTATAGAAGGGAAGTTTTTCTAACGATTGTTTGAATTCTCTAATGTTTATGATTTATTGCTTGTAATAGTTCAAGGTACTGTTATTTGCCTTTATACGCTATTTGAAGTAACCTATTTATATTCCTTTCTGCTATGATACAATTTCTATATACCATGATCATTTATCTATAGATACACCGCACCATGGCTTCCACACAAACCATCTCACTGAGGGCAATGGACATCCCCAGTTCTCCAGCCCAAACGTTCCCATTATACACCTGTTCGCTGAGGGCACATTGATACATGACGGGCAGCTTAATCTTCAGACTTCATAAACCCAACATCACTTTAACAATTCGGATGACTATACATCTTATGTCCCGATCGCACCTCATCTCATGGAACACCCACGATTACCACTAACACCCTCCATAATATCTCTTCTCAAAGGGTCGGAGAGTGGCAGGTGTCTCACGATACGAGGTACTTTTTATCCTATCTACACTCTCCAGCGACTGGTCATTGTCACCCCCCATACAGTAGTGGAATACTGAGCATTTCCGCAGGTTGGCGGAGTGCTCAGTATCTCTACTCTGTACCTTACCGATTCTCAAAGATCATCGAGGCAGGTGATCTCTATCCTCCTAGCCTCATCGGTTACTTAACAGGGTTTCAACACCCGAACCACAGCTCAATACACTACTCGCGAAACCCCTTTCCCCCTCTTACCATCACTTCCTCCTACCCTAACCCCTCTTTCCACGCCTGTTTCTGACAGAAGCAGCGAAACCCACCAAACTACTGACATGGCACAATCTAACACTCAAATTAAATTATGTTCCATTAACATACGTGGACTCAATACTCCTGAGAAAAGGTCACAACTACTCTCTTCCCTACAAAAGTCAAAAACTCATATCGCCCTGATACAGGAAACACACTTTCGAACGGACGCAATACCTAAACTTCAAGATAGAAACTTCACGACGGTTTATCATGCGTCTAACAATAATGCTAAATCGAAAGGAGTGTCCATTCTTATTTCGAAAAATTGCCCAATCACTGTCGTCGACATACAAAGAGATCCTCATGGGAGGTACATCTTCATAAAGGGCACTCTGCACAATAAACCCATCACCGTAGCAAACCTTTATGCACCAAACGCTGCTCAAGTTACCTTTTTTCGTCAAACGCTCCAACAATTACTAACTTTCCACTCAGGCACCCTAATAGTTGGGGGAGACTTTAATATAGCCCTTAATCCTTCATTGGACACATCTAATGGTAGGTCAGCTCTGACATACAAAGCCCTTTGTGCGATAAAGCTTCAACTCAAGGAGTTATTACTCCATGACACATGGCGGACACTACATCCTACGGAGAAGGACTTTACATTTTTCTCCACACCTCATTCCAAATATTCCAGATTGGACCACTTCTTTCTCTCACAAAATGATCTATCCCTCCTATCCAAAGTGACCATTGAACCAATGATCTTGTCAGATCACAACCCCATAACGATGACCATACAACTTCCTTTTACACACACAGTATCCCGCATTTGGCGCCTTGACAGTTCTCTACTCACAGACAAGGAAATAACACGGTCCATATCTCAAAACCTAACCCAATACTTTGCGGAAAACAAGCTGACTCCCCACCAGAAGTAATTTGGGCTGCACATAAATGTGTAATTAGGGGCACACTCATCTCCTTGGCGGCAAAAAGAAACAAACTTAAGAAAGAAAAAATAGCGAAATTAACTGAACGCATTTACTCCTTAGAACAAAAACATAAAGCCTCTTTGGCTGAAGGGGTTCTGGCAGAACTAACAGATACCAGAGAAGAACTTTTGGCGGAACTACACAAAACTTTAAAATGAAGATACGCCTTATCTCAAAAGTGCTTCTACGAATTTGGAAACAAATCTGGTAAGCTACTAGCTAGAGCCCTGCAAGCTAAAAAGGCTGCACATACCATTCATACGATCAAAGACGCATCGGGAAAGACATTCGTAAAATCAAAAGAAATCTCTAACCAATTTGTACAATATTTTTCTAAACTATATAACTTGCCTACACCCCAATTATCTATCAACACAGACAATCATACAACAGCTATACAAGACTTCCTTTGCCAATACTCTCCCACACTTATCACAGCTGGGGAAGCCACCACTCTAGACCTTCCTTTGACATTGACAGAAACATTAACTGCGCTAAAACAATTAAAACCTGGTAAAAGCCCTGGCCCGGATGGTCTAAAGGTCAACTATTATAAATCCTTCCCTGACATCCTAATTCCCCACCTAGTGAATGCCTTTAACAACCTTACGCCATCCAGTATAGCGAACAAAGATATCCTTGAAGCACACGTCACCCTTATCCCCAAACCAGGTAAAGACGCGACCTCGGTATCCAATTATCGCCCCATTTCCCTACTGAATGTAGACATCAAACTGTATGCCAAAGCCCTGGCCAATAGACTCTTACCCTTACTCCCCGGGCTGATATCCCTAGACCAAGTAGGTTTTGTCCCTGGCAGGGAAGCTAGGGATAACACAATTAAACCTTTAAATATTCATCATTGGCTCTCTAAGTCCTCGACACGTGGCTTCTTTCTATCGTTGGATGCTGAGAAGGCGTTCGACAGGATAGCCTGGGATTTTATGGCCGCTGCCCTACAGGCTGTGGGTATACCTCCGCATGTTCTCCAAATGATTCTGGCGCTGTATTCTAATACCACGGCTAGAATCGGGGTAAATGGCCGCCTGTCGGATGCCTTCTCGGTTTCCAACGGCAACAGACAGGGTTGCCCACTATCCCCTTTAATTTTCGTTCTCACCATGGAACCCTTATTGCGTAAACTCAGAGAAAATCCGGACATTAAAGGCCTAAACATAAACAACAAACAATACAAGTTAGCTGCTTACGCAGATGACATTCTGCTTTTCCTTTCAGACCCAATTAATACTATTCCTAATCTACTTAAAGACTTTGCTCTCTTTAAATCCCTATCTAAGTTAAAAATCAACTTTGCTAAGTCCAAAGCCCTGAACATTTCCCTACCTGACACCTTGGTTGCACAATGCAAGCACAATTTCCCCTTTGGCTGGGAAACACACAATATCACATACCTTGGAATTAAAATTCCCAAGAATTTAACTGACCTCTATATAATGAACTTTCAACCGGTCTTACAGGCCATACAGGGCGACCTACAAAAGTGGCACGCGGGACCGTTTTCTTGGTTTGGAAAAACTGTGATTCTGAAAATAAACATATTACCTAGAATACTTTATCTGTTCCAAGCTATCCCCATAAATATACCACTTTCATTTTTTTCTTCATACAAACGGATGTGTAGGACACTAATTTGGTCCTCTAAACCACCCAGGCTAAGTTGGGCCAGGCTTATTTTACCCAAATCTTGGGGTGGTTTGGGTGTACCAGACATTCAAAAATATCACTGGGCATGCCACCTGACTAGAATGGCTGATTGGCATTTACATCACCACAACAAAAGCTGGATACACTTGGAACAGGTATTCGTAAAAATCCCAATACGTCACCTACCTTGGATTAACCCTCAGAAAATACCGAAAGAGGTCCAATCACACCCTCTAATTGGAGCGACTCTACTGAACTTTAAGGTGGCGTGCAAACGCATGCAATTACACCCCTCACCTGGACCCATGACGCCTCTAGGAGACAACCCGGACTTTGAACCAGGTCTCACTCTCCACAGACAAACGATAGACCCGCTAAGACCCCGACCTTTAATTCGGCAATTTTTCCTCGATGAACAACTTATGACACACCATGTCATGTCCTCCAAATTCCCAGACCATCACATCCCTTTCTACAAATTCTTACAAATCAGACACTTCATCCAAAGTTGCACTCCCACGGTTAACATACACAGGGAACCATCTCAATTCGAACACTTATGCAATAGTGAGGGACCCCAGCGACACTTGATCTCAAGTATGTATGCCATGCTCTTTTCAACACACCAACTTAAGGAAGACAAATTGATACGTAGTTGGGAAACTGAACTACAGTTGGACCTGTCATCTGAAGACTGGGAACACATCTTCCAACACATGCACAAGGGCTCGATTAATGTCTCCACACAAGAAAACAAATACAAAATCTTCACAAAATGGTACAGGACCCCAGACAAAATCCACAAATTTTATCACAACATTCCCCCAACATGTTGGAGATGTAATGAAGCTGATGGCACTTTCCTTCACATTTGGTGGTCATGCCCCCTCATCCAACCCTATTGGACTGAAATTCACAGCCTAATTTCCCAGATCACGACCTATACACCAGACTTCACACCAGCTCAACTCCTTTTACACCACACCTCTATCCCTCAATCACATTATAAAAAATCTCTCGTGCTCCATCTAATTAATGCTGCAAACCAATGTATCCCAGTACACTGGAGACAGAGTTCTACCCCCTCGATCAAAGAATGGACACAGAGAGTAAATAAAGTGGCTGAAATGGAACAACTCATACACCAAGCCCACGACAACACATCGAAATACAACAAAACTTGGACTTGTTGGTTACACTATGCTAATTCACATGCGAAGATTAATTCCCCCGCCGACTCGTTTACAGTGAACTAGATCACCATACATGAATAGCTCACACAACACCTCTGACCCCCACCCACTTCTCCCTTCATCTCCCCTGTATCCTCCTCCTCCCTGGCAACTATGCTTCGCACATCATACCTATGGTCCCCTATAGCACATCATGTTACTTGTCCTGCATGTCGATCCGAGGACTCTACACACAAATAGTCCTACACCGATCAAGGAATGCACTGAGTAATGAATCCCCATATTATGGGTTCTCTATCCAGCATCTCTCCCTTAGATATTACATGGGTCCTTATTCTTTTTCTACGTTGCAATCTAACGTTCCAACTTTCTTGCAAATTTAACACCTGTGTGTCCCTGCTCCGGACACAAATAGATCCCCTTAGGGGTGCCCGGAGACAAGGGATTACATAGTTCAATCAATATCCAATGAATGTAATAATATCACATACTTATATCGTATATCACTATATACAAATTCCAGAAGGAATACCTACTAACATTATTGGAACAACATTATGTCCGCACACTCTTGCCCTAATGTTTTACTAAGACTTAAGTATAACATAAGTAATCTATGAAGCCCTCATCAGAAAACTTCTACTGACGAGACTGGTACTGTTACTTCATACCTGTTTTTGATTCTTATGTCATAACATAATTGTACATCTGACTAAACTATCTGTATTTGTTATATATTTTGCTGACTTGACTTCTGTATTCTTGTTAAAATTCAATAAAATATCTTTTAAAAAAAAAAAGCATGTATATAACAAAGAGTGATGCAAACAGGAGGTCCACCCGACGCGTTTTGACTCCACGGTCATCATCTGGGGTGTGGACCCCCTGCAACAGCATCGTTTATAAAGTAAAAGTGACCCCAGAACCTGCTAAACCCTGGAAATGGCTCCACATGACATCACTTCCGGTTCTTGTGTCGCGATCCCGGAATGAAATGGATACCTAGATATTCCAGATCAACATTATGTGCGTGTCTCCATAGTATATGATGTACATAACATAAAATAAAAGGCGGATAAAGTAGAGTGCACAGCCCTGCAATTACAAAATGTCCTTATGTCGAACCAACACTTCCTTGTAATGAAATTGAGGCTATCCAGACTAGAAACCTTCTGGATCTATGAATTACAGACCCACCATCCACAGGGAATGAACATAGAGTGGGACATTAACTCTTTTTTAAATAGAGCTTAATTGCCTACTTTTGCTCTGAGATCACCTGGAAGCCCCCCCCCTTTTTTACGAATTTTTCAACATACAAATTTATTTTATTATTAATTTGTGTATATGGGCTATTTCTAACCCACTCTCTATTGTTAACAATGCTATTTTTAAGTTTTTCATTCAACTCTTGGAGTAGGGTCTTTTTTGTCTATATTTGGTTTATATTTATTTATCGTAATGTATTTTATTTGATTTCTGACTGCTGACCTCAGACCTTGCTGCAGCCGCTGTTGGACTTACATCCAATAGAACACCTTGATCCTTTAAGCTGGCTTTAGTATCAATAATTTAATCATGTGCACTTTCTTCATTCTGTGGGGCGGGTGGACTTTTTTTTGTTATTGTGATTTACTCTCTGCTGATTGGCTCGGGACGGCATTTGATCGCCCCCTCTGTGTATACGGCGAGGCTTGGTTACTATGCTATGATGTTTATCTCACCGAGTCACACAGAGGTTACTATACCAAGCCTCGTTTTCATGATGAGGCTTGGTTTCCCATATCCCATATTGGACACCAGCTAACCAAGCCTTGTTTTTATAGCGAGGCTTGTCTAGCATATTTTCGACGTCCATTACACATATTCTTAAATCCAAACCTCATTTTCAGGATGAGGCTTGGTTTCCCATATTAAATGGACACCACCTAACCAGGCCTCGTTTTCGTAGTGAGGCTTGTCTAGCCTATTTGATATATATGAAAAAAGTGTAGCGCTATAAACCCCAAAAAAATGCCGCTAGACACTGAAAGTTATGTAACAAATGACTAACATCAAAAACTATGATGTACTTTCAAAGGTACAATAATTGTGTACATATTGATATCAAAGTAGAAACAATAAAGGTGCTTACAAACTAAAAATAGTGTACTATATACATAATTAAATACATATAATAAAATAAAGAATGGTGATGGAAAATTAATAAATAAAGTCCAGGAAGTCCAACTGAAATTGACACCACTCAAAATTCGAGAAGTAAAGTCCACCAGTGTTGATTGGGATAAAAAATGTGAAAAAGCCACCACCAATGATCTTAGGGGGCTTAGCAGGACAAAAATAATGAAAGGGGCCAATGTCCACCTAGGCGTTAGGGATAAGCAACTAACTGGACCAAAACAGGTAAGTGGGAGTGTAGCAACAGCAAAGGTGAACAAAAGAGCTGTTAATGGTTCAAAAGCCGTCATCGAAGGTACAAGAAGCTTACCAGAGGTAATTGACTTGAAAAGACGTATGTCATCCAAGTCAACAAAACTTAGTGACCACCTGGTCAAGATGATGGATCTTCCTCAAATATCCTCAATGACTTCCGAATAGGAATGGCAATTCAACCTCCACAGTTATCCATACGTTATAGAAGTTTAGATTCCAAAAATGCCACAAACGAATATCATAAACCATGTGAGAAATGGATAGAAAACTCACATAGCATAATACCGTAAAACTGGTTTATTTAAAAATTACAAAAATAGACTCACATGTAAGAAGATCATCGAAAGCAAGAAGTTAAAAATAGCGGTAATTACGAGGGGTCCACCCAACATGTTTCTGCTAAAAAGCCGTCATCTGTGGTGCGGAACCCCCCCACCTCACCGCTTTATAAAACAATAATGACCCCTCTTGGAAAGTGTCATAATACCGGAAGTGCATCAAAATTTAATCACTTCTGGTTAAATAAACTTCAAATTTCACTTTAAACCCTATACAGGCATAAATCCCAAAAACTATCAACCTAAAAAATGGATATAGTAGTATTAAATCAGTGTAACCAACTAAAAATGACAAGAATTGTCCGTAAATGTTAATATGTGAAAAATGGGACCAAGCCTTGCTTTCACAATAGAACATGAGAGGCTGCCCGATGTACCGAAAGTTGTTTTTAGGAGAGTACCTTCACTTCGGAGTAAGTTGGCACCCAATATCATCAACCCTCCGAGTAGACCATCTTTTTTCCATGATTTGATTGGGTTCCATCCATGCAAAAAATGTTTGGTATGCCAGTTCAATACGTGTGGTAGGAGAGCTAGTCATCATTTCATTTCCACCGTTACCGGCCACACGTACCCGATTAAACATTTCTGTACCTGTGCCACCACAGCATTAGTATATCTGCTAACTTGCCCATGTGGCAAACAATATGTGGGCCGGACCATCAGATCTTTATCAACTAGAGTATCTGAACATATAAACTTGATTAAGGTGGGTAGTACCAAACATACGGTCCCCCGGCACTATTCCATGAATTCCGGAATTCCATGATCGGAATCCTAAGGGCACACAGTTTCCTATTATCGATAAGTATGTTGCCCCATGGAGGGGTGGAGCTATTTTAAGGGGAGTCTCGCGATTAGAGACATACTGGATATATGAGTTGCAGTCCCACTTTCCACAAGGGATGAACGTGGAGTGGGACATCAACTCATTTATCAACCAAGCTTAATATGTATTGTTTTCTTTTTTTTCTTTCTTCCTTTTTAATGTCATTATACTTTTTTAATACTATTAACATTTTTTATGGTAATGTTAATATTCCTCCTATTTCTGTAATTATAACACTGTTTTGGGAATTGATTATTATGTTATTTATTAATATGCAATGATGACCCTCTTTTGATGGTGTTATTTTGTTATGACCCCCAGTTGTCATAGGTCGTGATTTGCATCTTCCCATACAGTACATGAGTTTATTGCTCATTTAATATGGCTCACGTTTTAATTAAACTACACTATGATCTCCTTTGGGGACTGTGGTTTGTGACCATAATTTATCACTGTGATCCAAACATCAGTTGTTCAATTTGTTTTTGCTTATAAACTCTGGTGGACTGTTCCAGTGGGTTGTATTGTTTACCACTAAGGAAGCCATGTGACCATTGTCCTAATTGATGTTTGGTTTGCTCCCTATGTAGTACTAGGAAACCGCCGTGCCGCCGTTGTGACCAGTGATGTCACGACGCATGGCACTGTTAAGATTCGGCTCCGCCTACTGTCATTGGCGCGCTGAACACGTCCCAACGTCAGCTTACCAGGAGACCGACCTCAGACTGAGGCTTGGTTTCTTTGTGCGGAACGCCGTGACGCTGTGTGGTTTACACGGCGTCATGATGTCATGTTTGGATTGCATAATGAGGCTTGGCTGTACACAACACAGGCAGCCTCTCATGTTCTATTGCGAAAGCGAGGCTTGGTCCCGTTTTTAACATATTAACATTTACCGCCAATTCTTGTCATTTTTAGTTGGTTATACTTATTTAATACTACTATATTCATATTTTAGGTTGATAGTTTTTGGGATTTATGCCTGTATAGGGTTTAAAGTAAAATTTGAAGTTTATTTAACTGGAAGTGATTCAATTTTGATGCACTTTCGGTATTATGACACTTTCCAAGAGGGGTCATTATTGTTTTATAAAGCGGTGAGGTGGGGGGTTCCACACCCCAGATGACGGTTTTTTAGCAGAAACATGTTGGGTGGACCCCTCATAATTACCGATATTTTTAACTTCTTGCTTTAGATGATCTTCTTACATGTGAGTCTATTTTTGTAATTTTTAAATAAACCAGTTTTACGGTATTATGCTATGTGAGTTTTCTATCCATTTCTTGCATGGTTTATGATATTCGTTTGTGGCATTTTTGGAATCTAAACTTCTATAACGTATGGATAACTGTGGAGGTTAAATTGCCATTCCTATTCGGAAGTCATTGAAGATATTTGAGGAAGATCCATCATCTTGACCAGGTGGTCACTAAGTTTTGTTGACTTCGATGACATAAGTCTTTTCAAGTCAATTACCTCTGGTAAGCCTCTTGTACCTTCGGTGACGGCTTTTGAACCATTAACAGCTCTTCTGTTCACCTTTGCTGTTGCTACACTCCCACTTACCTGTTTTGGTCCAGTTAGTTGCTTATCCCTAACGCCTAGGTGGACATTGGCCCCTTTCATTATTTTTGTCCTGCTAAGCCCCCTAAGATCCTTGGTGGTGGCTTTTTCACATTTTTTTATCCCAATCAACACTGGTGGACTTTACTTCTCGAATTTTGAGTGGTGTCAATTTCAGTTGGACTTTCTGGACTTTATTCATTCATTTTCCATCACCATTCTTTATTTTATTATATGTATTTCATTATGTATATAGTACACTATTTTTAGTATGTAAGCACCTTTATTGTTTCTACTTTGATATCAATATGTATACAATTATTGTACCTTTTGAAAGTACATCATAGTTTTTGATGTTAGTCGTTTGTTACACAACTTTCACAGTGTCCAGCAAATTTTTTGGGGGTTTATAGCACTACACTTGCATATATTTCTTTACACTTGGGTCTAGAGGTGTGTTGGCTGCTATTTACTTGCATTTTTTTACGCTGAATGTATATATAGTTTATGGTAGCCTATTTGATAGCCATTACACAATTCCAAGCCTCGTTTTCATAATGAGGCTTGGTCACATTGTATGACAGATATCACCAAACCAAGCCTCATTTTCATTACAAGGAAGTGTTGGTTCGACATAAGGACATTTTGTAATTGCAGGGCTGTGCACTCTACTTTATCCGCCTTTTATTTTATGTTATGTACATCATATACTATGGAGACACACACATAATGTTGACCTGGAATATCTAGGTATCTATTTCCTTCCGGGATTGCGACACAGGAACCGGAAGTGATGTCATGTGGAGCCATTTCCGGCATTTAGTAAGTTCTGGGGTCATTTTTACTTTAAAAGGGATGCTGTTGCAGGGGGTCCACACCCCAGATGATGACCGTGGAGTCAAAACGCGTAGGGTTGACCTCCTGTTTGCATCGCTCTTTGTTATATACATGCTTTTTTTACTCTTCCAAATGTGAGTGTTTTATTCTATTTTTAATAAATTGCCTTTTTTATATGGTATCACGCTATGTTAGCCCATCTTTTCATTGCATGACATATCCCTCCTGGCATTTACCTTCCACCCTCCTCACGATGATTGGAGCCTTCAAGTCACTATTCAGTGACAGTCCAAGGTCGATTGATTGATACAGATCTAGGACCAGTTGTTTCCAACAGATGTGTTCAACCTAATAAGCTCTGCAGACTTTGGTGGTGTAAGCCCAGCCAAGTCAATAAGATCTGGTAAGCCTCCCCCTGTTTATGGTGGTGGTACTTCTGTTTTTTCCTTCATAGTTCATACCGGTGATTGGAATCCCCCATATGTCTAACGGGACTGCACATCTAATTGGATTTCTTTGGACTTTACAATTCACCATTTCTGTTTTTTGAACTTTGTTTATTGTGCAGTTATACTAGCACATTATTATACTAGCACATTTTTCAGAAATTATTCTAATTTTTTCTGAGTTTCACATTCATTATGTGTTAATCCTTGTTTATTTGATGTGTTTCTGTTTAATATTAACACCCTAATTTCTATCTCTCACCTGATTCATGGTAAAGTCACCATACTAGCACATTTTTCACCATACCTGTATTTTTTCAGAAATTTCACTTTTCTTTGGTTGATTCACATTTCATCATGTGTGAATCTCTGTTTATTTGTTATATTTAAGTCCCATTTATATAATTTATGCAAATTTGCTTTTTTGCAACCTTAGCGCTGCACTTATTTATTCACAGTCTCTGGGAACGCGTTGCACAGACCTTTCTGTAAGGCCTCCTGAAGATGTTTCATCCTCTGCTCCCTCTGCGACGGCAAGATAAGGTCTGCAACCTTACGCTTGTAACATGGATCAAGGAGGGTTGCCAGCCAGTAACGATCCCTCTCCTTGATACCACGAATACGAGGATCCTTCCACTGGCTTTGCAGGATCAGGGAGGCCATGCAGCATAGGTTTGCTGAGGCATTCTGTCCGGAGTCCTCTGGGTCACTAAGGGCAACATTATTCGCAGCCACCTCCTCCCAGCCACGTACAAGTCCATGGGTTTCTTGGGACTGTAAATGATCCCTAACGACTGCTGCTGCTGAGTGCCAGGCTCCACCTCCATGCTGACACAATCCTCCTCCTCCTCCTCCTCCTCCTCTTCCTGTGTGATCGGCGGGCACACAAGAACACTGTCTGGATAAAGGGGGCCTTGAGAGCTAAGGAAGTCCTCCTCTTCCTGCCTCTGTTCTGCCTCAAGTGCCCCGTCCATTATTCCACGCAGCGTGTGCTCCAACAGGTGGACAAGGGGGACAGTGCCACTGATGCATGCACTGTCACTGCTCACCATCCTCGTGGCCTCCTCAAATGGTGACAGGACAGTGCATGCATCCCTGATCATGGCCCACTGGCGTGGGGAAAAAAAACAAGCTCCCCTGACCCTGTCCTGGTGTCATAGTCACATAGGTACTCATTGATGGCCCTCTGCTGCGTGTGCAGACGCTGCAGCATGGCCAACATTGAGTTCCACCTGGTGGGCATGTCACAGATTAGGCAAGTTTTGGGCAGGATAAATTCCTTTTGGAGGTCAGCCAGCCGAGCACTAGCATTATATGACCGGCGGAAATGCACACAGACTTTCCTGGCCTGCCTCAGGACATCCTGTAAGCCCAGGTACTACTGCACCACTAAGTTAAGGACGTGAGCCAAACAGGGTACATGGCTCATTTGTCCCCGTCGAAGGGCGGAGAGGAGGTTGGTGCAATTGTCGCAAACCACCATTCCTGGCTTAAGTTGGTGTGGTGTCAACCACCTTTGAACCAGCCCCTGCAGAGCTGACAGAATCTCTGCCCCAGTGTGACTCCTGTCCCCAAAGCACACCAGCTCAAGCACCGCATGGCATCTTTTGGCCTGTGTACTTGTGTAGCCCCTTGAACGCCTATGAAGCACAGCTGGTTTCGAGGACAAAGCACAGGAAGAGGCCATGGAGGAAGAAGAAGAGGAGAGGGTGGAGGAGAGAGGTGTGTCAGAATCACCAGTAGTGGCATTTTGGAGGCGTGGTGGCGGAACAACCTCCAACACTACTGTACCTTGTCCTGCATACTTCCCAGCTGCCAGCAGAGTCACCCAATGTGCCGTGAAACTTGGGTAACGTCCCTGTCCATGCCTGCTGGACCATGAGTCGGTAATATGCACCTTACCGCTGACTGCCCTGTCCAGCGAGGCCAAGACATTGCCTTCCACATGCCGGTAGAGAGCCGGAATCGTCTTCCGTTAGAAAAAGTGGCGTTTGGGAACCTGCCACTGAGGAACCGCACATTCCACAAACTCACGGAAGGGGGCAGATTCTACCAACTGAAAAGGTAGCAGTTGAAGTGCTAGCAATTTTGCCAAGCTAGCATTCAAACACTGGGCATTGGGATGGCTGGGAGCAAACTTCGTTCTGTGGTGCAGCAGCTGGGGCAGGGAAATTTGCCTGGTACAATCTGCTGTTGGTGTACCGATAGCAAATTGCCCGCAAGTACTTGGCTGTAACACACCTAATTCTACACCTTCATTCCTCTCAGTGCAGGTCTCAGAGAGGACTGAAGGTATAGTGGGGTTGGAGATCCCAGCTTATGAGGAGCAAGGAGAGGTCCTCTTTGTTCTTTGGTGTGGGTCTTTTAGGTACGCTTGCCAATGAACTGCATGGCAGGTCAACATATTTCTGGTCAAGCATGTGGTGCCCAAGCGGGAGATGTTTTGGCCACGCGAGATACGCTTGAGACATATGTTGCAAATAGCAGCGGTGCGATCTGATGCACTCATCTCAAAAAAGGCCCACACCAAAGAACTTTTGGAATAACGACAGCAGCACCCTGCGCATGCAGAGCTCCGCGGTGTGATGCAGTCAGTGTGCTGCCCTTAGGCTGGCCCCTGGAGGGCATCCTGCCTCGTTGGTGACATGCCTCATCCTCCTCCTCCTCCTCTCTCCTATCAGGCAACCATGTGGAGTCAGTGACCTCATCATCCCCTCCCTCCTCATCACTGGAGCAAACCTGGCAGTATGCTGCAGCTGGGGGAACATGACTGCCAGATTGCTGTCCTTCTTGGGCACCCCCTCTGTCTGGGCTCACGTTACTGCCTTCCTCTAGCTGAGTACCATCATCTGAGCCTTCAAAATGCTGGGAATCCTCCTGGAGCAAGTACCCAACACTGTGATCAAACAGTTCGGGGGACTCCTCAGGAGGACATGGTGGGGCTAGGGAAGGAGTCACTGATGACATTGAGCCGAGGGAAGAGGCCGCGTTGGCAGCTGCTTTGCCAGACAAGGTACCCTGAGCCTGGGTGAGAGAGGATGAGGATGAGGACGACTTGGTCATCCACTCGACCAAGTCTTCGGCATGTTGCGGCTCAACACGGCCAGCTGCCGAAGAAAAGGCCAGGCGTGTCCCACGGCCACGTGCTAATGAGGATGCACCGTGTCCATGACCAGCACTGTTGCCTCTAGACACAGAGCCTGCTTGCCCTCTTTTATTGGCTTGTGACTGTCTGCCTCTCCTTGTTGGCCTTCCAGACATACTATTGGCCTGCAGTTCGATGTAGCTGCACAAAACTGAGATGTATATATATATACCAATTATACTGCAGCTAGCAGAATCAACTGCCTGCCTGTAGTATTATTAGTATGAGAACACCTGCACCTGGCTTCAGGTAGCTATACTGTAGGTGCAACTGTGCAGGGTACACAGTACAGTAACTGGAAATACGTCAAGAGCCTACACAAGCACCTGGCTTCAGGTAGCTATACTGTAGGTACAACTGTGCAGGGTACACAGTACAGTAACTGGAAATATGTCAAGAGCCTACACAAGCACCTGGCTTCAGGTAGCTATACTATAGGTGCAACTGTGCAGGGTACACAGTACAGTAACTGGAAATACGTCAAGAGCCTACACAAGCACCTGGCTTCAGATAGCTATTCTGTAGGTGCAACTGTGCAGAGTACACAGTACAGTAACTGGAAATACGTCAAGAGCCTACACAAGCACCTGGCTTCAGGTAGCTATACTGTAGGTGCAACTGTGCAGAGTACATAGTACAGTAACTGGAAATACGTCAAGAGCCTACACAAGCACCTGGCTTCAGGTAGCTATACTGTACGTGCGACTGTGCAGAGTACTTAGTACAGTAACTGGAAATATGTCAAGAGCCTACATAAGCACCTGGCTTCAGGTAGCTATACTGTAGGTGCGACTGTGCAGAGTACATAGTACAGTAACTGGAAATACGTCAAGAGCCTACACAAGCACCTGGCTTTAGGTAGCTATACTGTAGGTGCAACTGGAAATACTGTAAAAACACCTGCCTGCCTGTCAGTGTATTAGGAAGAGAATAACAGGAACGAATCCAGCTAAACTGAATATAGTGTATATACAGTGCCTTGCGAAAGTATTCGGCCCCCTTGAACTTTTCAACCTTTTGCCACATTTCAGGCTTCAAACATAAAGATATAAAATTTTTATTTTTTGTGAAGAATCACCAACAAGTGGGACACAATTGTGAAGTGGAACGAAATCTATTGGATTGTTGAAACTTTTTTAACTAATAAAAAAATGAAAAGTGGGGCGTGCAAAATTATTCGGCCCCCTTGCGTTAATACTTTGTAGAGCCACCTTTTGCTGCGCTTACAGCTGCAAGTCGCTTGGGGTATGTCTATCAGTTTTGCACATCGAGAGACTGAAACTCTTGCCCATTCTTCCTTGCAAAACAGCTCGAGCTCAGTGAGGTTGGATGGAGAGCGTTTGTGAACAGCAGTTTTCAGCTCTTTCCACAGATTCTCGAATGGATTCAGGTCTGGACTGAATACTTTTGCCGAATACTTTTGCAAGGCACTGTATGTATGTGTATGTATGTGTGTGTGTATGTGTGTGTATATATATATATGTGTATATATATATGTATGTGTATATATGTATATATATGTATGTGTATATATATATATCTATAACACCTGGGATGCATATATATATACACAATACACTGTAAGTGCAGCTAACTGACTCGACCTGCCTACTCTGTCTAATTTAAATCAAATGACACTGTCTCTCTGTCTATCTCTCTCCAGTCTCCACCGCAACACACTACACTACACACCTTATATAGTGTAGGGAGTATACTAAGCCCCCTGAGCCATAATTGGCCAAAGCCTCCTTGGCTTTAGCCAAATATGGCTCTCTGTACACACAGCGCTGTGATTGGCCAAGCATGTGTGTCATAGTGCATGTGACACGTACCTCGTATGTAAGCCTGACGTGCAGAGGGAGACCTCTCGTACAGCCCTGGTTCCTGGGTCACTGGAGTTGAGGACAGTGACCGTAGGAGCACAGTGGAGTAAGAGTACCTGGTGGATTCTCTGGTACTGGAGATGATGACCACTGGGAGGCACTGAAACTGGCTGGAGTGCAGGGTGCAGATAAGCTGAATGCAGATCAGCAGGGTGCAGGTAAGCTGGATGCAGGTCAGCAGGCTGCAGGTGAGCTGGATGCAGGTCAGCAGGGTGCAGGTGAGCTGGATGCAGGTCAGCAGGGTATAGGTAAGCTGGATGCAGGTCAGCAGGCTGCAGGTGCGCCAAGAAGGAACAAGCGCATGTGGGTGCGCACAGCAGGCAGAAGCAAGGTCAGACAAGCCGGGTCATACACAGCGGATCAATTGGCAGGCAAGGAATGGTCAAGTTCAGGCTGGTTCTGGTAGCAGGAGATCAGGCAGGCAGGTAAACAGGATCAGGGTTAAGGAAAGCCAAGGTTCAGGATTGGAGACAGCAGCGTAGTCAGGAAGCCAGGTCGGAAGGTAATCGGTAATTTGGCGTATAGCCCATGCTGATGGAGTCGGCAGAGTACCATCTTGACCTGTTTCCGGTGCTGATCCAGGGATAAGGAAAAGATCAGGATATCATCTAAGTAGGCTATGATGAAGATGTCTAGATAGTCTCTGAAGATATCATTTATCTGGTGCTGAAAGGTAGCTGGGGCATTACACAGACCAAAGGGCATCACTAGGTATTTGTAGTGGCCAAACCTGGTACGGAAGGCCGTTTTCCACTCGTCCCCTGCACAAACGCGAAGCAAATTGTAGGCCCCACGAAGATCGAGTTTGGTGAACACAACAGTAGTTCTTATGCCGCGTACACACGGTCGGACTTTTCGTCTACAAAAGTCCAACGGACGCTGACGGACTAAAGCTGGCTGGTAATCCGATCGTGTGTGGGCTTCTCCGGACTTTCAACATACTTTTTTAGCCTCAAATCCGACGTACTTTAGATTTGAAACATGCTTCAAATCTTTACTTCGTAACTACGACGGACCCCGAAATCCGCTCGTCTGTGTGCTAGTCCGACGGACAAAAAGCCACGCTAGGGCACCTATCTCTGTCGGAAGTCTGTCGGACAGGCTGTCTGACTTTTGTAGACGAAAAGTCCGACCGTGTGTACGCGGCATTAGTCTTTGAAAAAGCTCAGGCACCAGGGGTAAGGGATACCGGTTCTTGACCGTGACCTTGTTCCCGGTAGTCCACACAAGGATGCAATGAGTGGTCCTTCTTCTCCACAAAAAAGATTCCTGCCCTAGCCAGAGAGGTGGATGGCCGCATGAACCCCCTCTTAAGGTTTTCATCAACATATTCCTTCAAAACCTCCAACTCCCGCTCAGACAGAGGGAAAATCCGCCCGAAGGGGATTTTAGCTCCGGGCAGCAACTCAATCGGGCAATCATAGGAACGATGAGGAGGAAGTGTCTCTGCCCCTCGTTTACTAAAAACGTCTAAGAACTCGTAGTGCTGTTCAGGTACCGCTGAGTGTAATTCTGAGTCAGCTTCCAGGCACAGCAGAGGGCCAGATATGTTGGGAGGTAAGGGCAGACAGTGTCTTTGACAGTAGAGGGATTGAAACTTGATTTCTCCGGAGCCCCAGTCAATTTGCGGGTTGTGATCCTGAAGCCACGGTAGACCCAAGATGACCGGGAACAGAGGGGAAGCAATTGCATCAAACTTAAGCAGTTCCTTGTGGTTCAAGACCGTAACTACAGGCAGTTGGGGAGTCTCCTGAGTCACCTGGCCAAATTTAATGTGGTATCCATCTGCCAAGAAAATGGAAAGTCCTTGAGCCCTGTGCTTGGAGTGGAATGCCTTGTTGGTTGGTAAAGTTCAAATTAATAAAACAACTGCATGCACCAGAGCCTATTATTGCAGTAACAGACAGTTTTTCCAGAAAACTGAAGGGTGATGGGAATAGCCAGGTGAGTAGAGGGAACTGGGTGAAAGGGAGATGGGATGGCTGAAGATCTATGATACTTGGCAGGACATGAATGTACATAATGGCCAGCTCCCCCGCAGTACAGACAAAGGTTGAGCTGTTGCCGACGTAGACGTTTATCGGCGGACAATGCGGGTCTCATTAGTCCGACCTGCCCAGATTTATGAAAATCCGGTGTTAGTTTAGTTGGTGCAGGATTAACTGGGACCAGTGCAAAGGGAACAGGACTAGAGGTTGTAGGCACTTGGGGTAACATCCAAGTTGGTTGAGTCTGCTGGGTCACCTTCTCCATCATGCGTTCCCGAAGACGACGGTCTATCTGAATAGTTAGGGTAATCAAGGACTCCAAAGAATTTGGTACACCGACCTCAGCCAATTCATCCTTTAATTCTTCTGACAAGCATAGGCAAAACTGGTGCCGTAAAGCTGCATGTATCCATTTGGTATCTGTGCTCCAGTGCCTAAAGTCTGTTATATAGTCTTCGACCACTCTGCGGCCTTGCTGGAGCGTGCTAAGAGCAGCTTCGGCAGTGGAAGTTCATTGGGGGGTCATCATATAAGAGTGACATTGCATTGAAGAAGGATGACAAAGAGTCCAGAGAAACATGGTGTTCTTCCAGCAGGTGATGAGCCCAGGCTTGTGGTTCTCCTAGCAGAAGTGAGACAAAAAACCCCACCTTGGTGTTTTCCTTCAAAAAGGTTAAAGGTAGTAAGGAAAAGTACAGCACGCATGCATTGCGGAAAGTCCGAAACTTGCTTCGATCCCCGGAAAACTTCTCCGGAATTGGGACCCTCGGTTCTGGAGATAACATCATTACAGGGAGTGCGGAGGAAGCCTCTGATGACAACCCGCCGGAAGGAAGGTTTGTAGTAATCGTCCGGGACTGCACTTGTCTCTCAAGGTGTTCATAGCTGTTCTGGAGGGATTTCACCTCTTGAGTGAGGACATAGAGCAATTGGCAGATTTCATCAGTAGTGGAGGTCCCTCTTGCAGGCTCAGGCATGGCTGTCTGATACTGACACGTACCTCGTATGTGAGCCTGACGTGCAGAGGGAGACCTCTTGTACAGCCCTGGTTCCTGGGTCACTGGAGTTGAGGACAGTGACCGTAGGAGCACAGTGGGGTAAGAGTGCCTGGTGGATTCTCTGGAACTGGAGATGATGACCACTGGGAGGCACTGGAACCGGCTGGAGTGCAGGGTGCATGTAAGCTGGATGCAGGTCAGCAGGGTGCAGATAAGCTGGATGCAGGTCAGCAGGGTGCAGATAAGCTGGATGCAGGTAAGCAGGCTGCAGGTAAGCTGGATGCAGGTCAGCAGGCTGCAGGTGAGCTGGATGCAGGTCAGCAGGGTGCAGGTGAGCTGGATGCAGGGTGTAGGTAAGCTGGATGCAGGTCAGCAGGCTGCAGGTGCGCCAAGAAGGAACAAGCGCATGTGGGTGCGCACAGCAGGCAGAAGCAAGGTCAGACAAGCCGGGTCATACACAGCGGATAAATCGGCAGGCAAGGAATGGTCAAGTTCAGGCTGGTTCTGGTAGCAGGAGATCAGGCAAGCAGGTAAACAGGATCAGGGTTAAGGAAAGCCAAGGTTCAGGATTGGAGACAGCAGCGTAGTCAGGGAGCCAGGTCGGAAGCTAATCAGATGCAGGTTACAGAAACAGGTCACAGGTGAAGATGCAGATCAGACAGCAAGAGCTGAACGGTGGGAGTCCCTCTTAAGGGCCACTGGGGGCCAAAGCCCCATTACTGTGCGCACGTGCACAATCTCCATGATCGGCGCATGTGCATTGGCGCACGTCTGTTCGCTACTGGGGACCTGTTGGTGGGGATGCGCCTGAGCCCTGTTGCAGGTCTGCAAGTAGTATGTCCATGACAGCATGCTTGGCCAATCATCAGCCAGCAATGCACTGCGATGCCGCAGTGAATTATGGGCCGTGACGCGCCACTCGAATTTGGCGCGAACGGCCCATAACGTTCGTAATTCGGCAAACGACCAAACACACGATGTTCGAGTCGAACATGCGTTCGACTCGAACACAAAGCTCATCCCTAGTGGGAACCACCCATACCTGTACTCAATGGAAACACGATGGAAACATGTACTGTCTGCTAACTACACTAATACTAGGAATACTAATGTATGCAAACTGATGCACAAGATAACATTAAGGTGGTACTTAACGACCCATTGTATATCCACATTTTACTCTCAAACATCTAACTTATGTGGGAGAAACTGCAGACAAGTAGGTTCATTATATTCTGTGGTGGCTGGTGTTCAAAATTTTTGAGGGGGCGCAAACAAACTGAAAAATTTTGAAAAAAAAAATCAATTGCAACCTTACTGTTGCTATCAAACGCAGCCACGGTGCCCATCCATTGCAGCCACTGTGCCCAACAAATGCCACCACTGTGCCCATCAATTGGAGCCACTGTGCCCATCAAAAGCAGCCACTGTGCCCATCAAACACTGCCACTGTGCCCATCAAACACTGCCACTGTGCCCATCAAACACTGCCACTGTGCCTATGGAATGCCGCCACTGTGCCCATGGAATGTCGCCACTGTCCCATCAATTGCTGCCACTGTGCCCATCAAATGCAGCCACTGTGCCCATTAAATGCTGCCACTGTGCCTCAAATGCCTCCACTGTGCCCATCAAACGATGCCACTGTGCCATCAAATGCTGCCACTATTCCCATTGAATGCTGCCAGTGTGACTCCAAATGCTGCCACTGTGCCATCAAATGCTGCCACTGTGCCCATCGAATACCGCCACTGTGCCATCAAATGCTGCCACTGTGCTATTGAATGCTGTCACTGTGATCTCCCCCGTGCCCGCTCGTTGTATTCCCGTTACTTAACCTGTCTCGTTGGGGCAGCGGGTGACGGCGGCGAATGGTGTCCTCCATGCATCTCCTCCCGTCCTCTCCTCCCATCCTCTCCCCCTGATAGGCATCCAATCACAGAGCCTGTAATTTCAGCCAATCAGGTGATGCATAACAGACTGAGCACCTAATTGGTGGAGAGGTTCAGTGTTAGGAAAGCGAATATTCTTTCGCCTTTCTAACACACTTGGGTGGACTGCAAGCACCAAGCATGGCAGTTCAGCCTATTCAAGCCTATAGCTAATCAGGTGCTTAAACACCCCCCGCCGCTGTAATTCAGGCGACCCGGCAACCAAAAAGGGGACAGGCGCCTGAATAGGGGGTGGCAGTGGTGGCCATGGATAGATTCATGTTACGCAGGAATCTATCCATTTGTCATAGAGGGGGTGGCTGGAGAGAGGGGGCGGCACCTGTGTGCCCTTATGGACGCACCGCCAATGATTATACTACCTTCTGTGGTCCTGCAAGTCACTAGCCAAATTTTGGCCTTACATTTTTCACATAATCTCCAAAATGACTGCCATTCCATTACAGATTTCTCCTGGTTTGGCCCTCCTGATCTCTCAATCAAAGGTTTTTATTTCAGTTTAAGAAATCTTACAATAGACAGTAGCATATATGAGATATGCATATGACTTTCTGTTAACAAATTGTCATCATACAGGTATCTTAGTTTTTTTTTTTTTTTAAAAGGAACATGTTTATTCAGAAAGCAAAAAGAAAAGCACATATACATGGTTTACATTTCACAGATAATTGGATCAATGAAAAAGAAAAGGCGAAAACGAAAAGGGGCATGGCACACGAATGGGCTTGAAGCCCGAGCGTCTTAGTCCAGAAAGCTTTGACGTTCCTACAGTAGTATACAATGTGAATTAATGGTACATAGAAAAATCTGGGCACTCCCTTCACATATTAAGGCCTTTCTTACATGTTCATGTGAAAACAGTTTTAATTCCTCAACCCAAGTCATATATGTTTCTATACATCACATGTATTCGTGTTATTGAGCCACGTATCCCAGACCTTATTGTACTTCGTGGGACATCCCCTAAGTTTGTATATTACTTTTTTGTATGGTAGTGATATGTTCACTGCTTTAATCCAGTCCTGGAAGGTGGGGGGAATGGCCCTCATCCAGTGTTTTGCCACTAGTTTTCTGGCACAAAAAAGTGTTTCATATAGGAGAGTAGCTGTAAATTTATCGATAGTTATATCTGGAAGTAACCCTAACACACATAATCTCGGCTCCAGTTGGACAGGGGAGCCCATTTCATCATGCAGGAATGTAATAATTTGTGACCAATAGTTCTGGATAGCCGGACAAGACCACAAAAGGTGAAAAAATGAACTGGATAAACTAGTACACCTTGGACATTGTGTGCTCTGGTTCTGAGAAAATTTAGCTATTCTGGCTGGTGTTAGATATGATTTGTGGATTATGTACAGCTGAGTGAGACGCTCTGGTAACCTTGGGGACACCTTTTTGACATTTTCTAGGACCTCATCCCAGTCCTCATCCTCCACTGGGCCTATGTCCTCTTCCCATCGAAGTTTCGCCGTATCTATGATACCTGCAACCGTACGTGCTCGTAGGGCGCCATATAGATTTGATATTAATTTGGTCGGGTCTATCCCTGTGATCAAGTCCACCAGAGGAAGTGTCTGTGGGTTTGGGAAGCCATCACCAAATTGTGTTTGTAGTGCATGTTTCAGCTGCCTGTAGTTAAATGACATGTGTGTGGGTAACTGAAACTCATTGCAAAGCGATTGGAAGTCTCTCACCCCAAGTGGGGTAACCACCTGGTGTAGGAATATGATCCCCCTTGCTGCCCACCCGGCGGCCCCTGGGACCGATAGTAGTTCTCTCATTTGTGGGTTGTGCCATAAGGGAGTATGGGAATGATAGAAATCAGCCCCTGTTGGTTTTAATGCCAACTCCCAAACGCGGCGGTGTTGTGTCAGGAGAGGTCCCCAGTCTCCCACACCCCTCCTGCCCTCTCTACCCCTAAACAGTACTTGTAGGGGAGAATAAGTGTCTTTGTTAGGTTTATTACACACTAGGGTCTGGTATTTGATGCTGTCCACGTTATGAATGTAATAAAAGTGTGATAGCTGTGCTGCTATATAGTATGAGTGAAAGTCTGGGAGGGCCGCCCCCCCTGCGGAGGTAGGGTTTTTGAGGGTATTCCAAGCTATTTTGTGTCTATTCGGGCCCCATATGAACGAATTGATAAGTTTGTCGATTGTTTTAAATACTTTGAGGGGGATGAGCACCGGGGAGTTCCAAAACACGTATAGGAATTTTGGCATTATGATCATTTTAATAAGGTTGATCCTACCCATTACCCCCAGTGGGAGTCGTGCCCATATTTGTGTATGTGATTTGAGGTATAGGAATAACGGTTCTATGTTGTTATCCAGAAATTCCGTGGGATCCCTAGTTATGTGTATTCCAAGATATTGAATATGTGCCACTCTCCTCAAGGGGAGGGTTGCTGACAGTCTAGTGGGCGGTGATATATCTATAGGCAATATTTGTGATTTTGACCAGTTCATTTGCAACCCCGAATGTGCTCCGAACTCTTCTATCGTCTGGAGAACAGCTCGCAGGGAGTGGTCTGTGTCTTCTAAATATAGGAGCATGTCGTCTGCATAGAGACTCACAGTCTCCACCACGCTCCCTACCCGGAGACCTCGTATTTCCGGATTGTTCCTAATAGATATGGCGAGTGGCTCCACCGCCAGTGCGTAGAGGAGTGGGGAGAGGGGGCATCCTTGTCTAGTCCCTCGCTCAAGGGAAAAGGGGTCCGACGTTATCCCGTTCACTGTTACACGTGCCTCTGGTAGGAAATAGAGTAATTTAACCCATTTAACGAAGTTAGGTCCAAATCCGAATCCCTTCAGACATTCCCACAGATAGCCCCACTCCACGGAGTCAAACGCCTTGGCGGCGTCCAATGCCACCACTGCCCTGCTCCCTATCTCTTCATGAGCTGCTGAGATATTCATGTATAGGCGACGTAGATTCATGGCCGTGTTTTTCCCGGGCATGAATCCCGTCTGATCAGGGTGTATGAGGGACAGTATGATTTGGTTCAGGCGGATAGCTAGGACCTTTGCCAAAATCTTGATATCGGCCTGTAGCAACGATATTGGGCGATAGGACTCGGGTAGAAGGGGGTCTTTGCCCGGCTTGGGGAGCACTATGATCACCGCTTGTCTAAGTGAATGGGGAAGTGATTCGGACTCAAATATGTGTTTATACAGTTTCAATAGCTCAGGTATCAACTCCTCTGAGTAAGCTGCGTAGAAGTCTAGTGGCAGGCCATCTAACCCAGGGGCTTTTGCGGGTGCTAGTGATGCCACAGCCACTGCAATCTCATCTGCAGTTATGGGCGCTTCAAGCTCCACAAGCTGGGATTCTGAGATTTGGGGAAAGGGTACAGACTGGAGAAAGGCACTGGTTTCCTGTGCAGTGACCCGCACCTTAGAGGCATATAGGTCAGCGTAATATGCCCGAAATGTATCCGCCACCAACCCAGGGTCTGTCAAGAGCGTGTCAGTTGGTGTTTTTAGGGAAACCACCACAGGAGGTCTGGTGTCTTGTCTAGCTAGGTATGCTAACAGTTTGCCTGCCCGCTCCCCCTGCTCGAATATTTTCTGCTTTGTAAAGAATAATTTTTGCTTGGCTTTTTCGAAATGTAATTGGTCCACTATTCGGGTGTGAAGTTTCAGTGCTAAAACCTTATCGGGGGTTGGGTCTGTGCTATATTCGTTAGTGACCTCGTCTAGTTTTTCAGTGGCCTTTTGTAATGTCATTCTTGAAGAAGCTTTTATTCTGTTGATACGTGTTGTCAATATGGTCCGGACGTGCAGTTTAAAGGATTCCCAGACCATATCCACTGGGGCGGTGTTCCTGTTGGTGTTAAAGAAGAATTGCCATTCCCCCTGTATGTCCTCCTGATCTCCCAGGGCCGCCAGCCAGAATGGATGAAGGCGCCACACCCTAGGCCCCGCTGGTGGAGTGAGTGATAGAGAAGCCCAGCAAGGAGCATGGTCGGACAGGGACCTAGTGTGATAGCCTGCGTCAGTTAGCAAGGGGAGTAAGGTGTTTGAGACCAAGATCATGTCAATGCGTAACATAGAAGAGTGTGTTGCAGAGAAACATGAAAATGCCTGGGCTGCAGGGTGTTTATGTCGCCATGTGTCTGTAAGTGAGAATTCGGTTAAGGTGCGCCCAAACCTGGTAGTGTTGGGGTGTGGAGCATCTCGACTCAGCTGCAGCCGGTCCATGGAGGGATCAAGGACCGTATTGAAATCACCAAGCCATATGGACGGGACCAAGGGGTGTTTTGCCATAAAAAGCAGGCCCTCGTTAATCAGAGTGGATGTGTATGGCGGGGGGATATAAAATGCCATTATGAGATATTGAATGCCTGAAAGGGTGCAATGCAGGAAAATAAATCTGCCCTGAGGGTCAGTTCGTACTGAAATGCAGCTAAACGGAGTGGACTTGGCAATCAAGATAGATACCCCCCGTGAGTATGGAGTGTGGGTGGCATGGTAGGTCCATCCCATCCACGGACGCCTCAAGGCTCTTTGGATTTGTCCGGTTATATGTGTTTCGACCAGGACCGATATGTCAGCCCGGTACGTTTTAAGGCACTCAAATATAGCGGATCGCTTAATCCTGTCCCTAAGCCCTCTAACGTTCCACGTTAGGAACTTTATATTAGTCATACTGTAGTCGTGGTAAGTTATGAGGATACACGTCACTTAGTTTGGCCTGAAGCGACTTCACCCGCACTCCATACCACTCTTGCCCCTCATAGCCATTCACTAGTAATCTGTAACCTGTACATTGACCTCTGCTGCAGTGACACGTGTCATAAACATAGTTCCTTAACCAAACCAGGTAGTATTTCCCCTCCCCCCTCCCTGCCCTCCACCTCCCAAACTTGGCTGGGGCATTAAACCCAAAACTTGTGCGATTGCATGTAAACAACTTGCTACTCATGCCTGAAAAGAATGATCGCACTATTTTAACATTTACCCACTGGTGGTACATCAATGCTTATAGCAGCAGATCGAATACCGCCAGTGGGGGCGAACAAACGCTGGCAACAAATTCAGCAGTGTAAGTGCAGGATGGGGTTGCCGAGCAGTAGCCGTCAGATGTATAACTCTAACCGACCACTCTGCAGTGATATTTAGAAACTATACATACATATTACATAAACTTTTGATATATGAGAGCACCTCAGAACAAGTATTGATCCCCCCCCTCCCCCACAGGACATATAAAAGTAGAGAAAGAGAAAAAAAAAGAATAAAAAAAGGGGGGGGGGGAACCCAAAAAAATCCCAGAAGCCCCCCCCCTCCCTTGGGGGGGAGAGGGAAAGGAGTCCCGCCGGAAAAGAAGTGGACAGCGATCCGGAGCTCTGTGTGAGAAGGTCTGTCTGTTCATGGCTCAGTCTCAGCGGTTCAACCTCTCTCAAGCAGTAAGTTTGGCTATACAGTACCTGAGCTTCCCATGTAGTTGGGGGTAAAGTGTGCAGTGTCCATCGCAGTGTCATTAGAGTTGGGAGGTACTTGTATGTGTAATAAATGAGTCTCAGTTCGTGTAAAAAATATGAAAAATATGAAAAATGGAAAAAAGGGGAAAATAAATCAGGGGAAAATGTAACTTACGGACATCCAGATCTGTAGGATAGATAGACTATCTGGCAGGGCGGTTTCTCTCTGCTTCTAGCTGATCCAGCCAGGCCACCGCCATCGCCGGGTCCTCAAAAAAGTGCGCACGATCTTCTCCCGCCACGCGGAGACGGGCTGGAAACAGCATGGCGTACTTTAAGTTGTGGATCCTCAGTCGCCTTTTGACCTCTCCAAAGCGCGCCCGCTGCTTCTGGACCTCCGCGGAGAAGTCCGGGAACGCCATCACATGACCCGATTGAAAGGGTATGTTCCCTTTGGTTCTTGCAAGACGAAGGATAGTATCTCTGTCTCTGAAATTTAGTAGTTTCGCTATGAAGGTGCGTGGTGGTGCCCCTTCAGGAGGGCGACGCGCGGGCATTCGATGAGCTCGTTCCACTACGAATGAGGTGGAGAAGGCCTCCCTGCCATATGCAGTAGTGAGGAGCTTTTCTAGGAAGGTGGCTGGATCAGGACCCTCCGTACCCTCCGGTAATCCAATGAATCGGATATTGGATCTGCGGGATCTATTTTCGAGGTCATCTTGCTTCTGGGCCAGTTGTTGTAGCTGACGCTGCAGGTCCTCTTGCGAATGTTGTAAAGGGTATATTATGTCCTCAGCTCTGCTGATTCTGGTCTCCGCTTCCGTGACACGTTCTCGGATTTTGGTCATGTCCTGGCGGATCAGCGAGATGTCCACCTTCACCTCCTCTATCTTGGTGGTTAATGTTGATTGGCAAAGGGAGATCGCCTCCAGAACCCTTGCGGTGTCTGCAGCCTCGTGCTCCGCGCGCTGAGCTGTGGAAGGTGCCGCCGAGGCGCCATCTTGCTCCTCCAGGTCCCGATCCACTCTCCGGTATCTGTCTAAGGAGGAGGACGCCGCGGTGCTTCTCTTCGGCGGAGACATGCTGTTGTATGATAGGCAGGAGTATACAGCGCAAATTTGGGGTAGTTTCCCGGCCTGAACGATACAGGATGGCGCTTGCAGGATATATCACTAGCGGAGCTCTGCTCGGACACGTCCGCTCACATCGCTGTCCAGGCCACGCCCAGGTATCTTAGTTTTTAATAGAACATTGAAAAGTTTTAAATGTATTTATGAAATTTTAATCTAGAGGCAAATTAACATATAATACTTTATGATTTGAGAAGGAGGGGTTAGGGAGGGATTATGAGAATGAAAGAGGAAGGTAGGAGGGAGGGGGAAGAGAGGATGGGGGGGGAGTGTAATCAGGGTGGGAGCAGGATTAAATATTTGGTTTATCATATTTCCATAGATGCATAAAGATAACAACATATATAAGTACTCAGATGCGATCTGTGAATACATTTTTCCATCATATGGTAAATGTGTAGAGCAGAGTATTGTCATTCTTGGGAAGTTATTCCATAATTAATTTATATTCGGCTGAATAAGTGAACAGTAACCATGGTTGCCATGTTTCAATAAAGTTATCACTGTTTTCTCTTTTCATGGCTGCTAAGTCTTCCATTTTGTATATGTAGTGTATCCTGTCTATCCATTCCTTGATCTTTGGTACTCTTGTACTCCAATATAGGGGGATGAGTGTTTTAGCCGCTAGCAGCAAGTGTCTGGTAAGCGATTTTTTTTTTTTTTGTATTTGCTTAAGGTGCAGGGGATTAGGTAATCAGACAAATGGCAGCATTCAGTTCAAGTTTAGTTTCAGTGATGTGTGTAACCCATTTCCTGATTTCTTCTCAGTAGGATAGGATAAAGGGGCATTCCCACCAAATATGAAATAAGGTACCTGTATGGTTTTTACAGCGCCAACATGTGTTTGGCGTTATGGCAGACCATCTCCCAGCCTTCTGTGGTGTAATATACCATTGGGTGAGTATTTTATAGGAAATCTCCTGGTATTTGGAGCTTAGTGAGCATTTGTGTGTCACAATGCATGCCTTTTCCCATTGTTTCTCAGTGATTGTAATTTCCAGGTCTCTTTCTCATTTTTCTTTGTGTGTACTGTTTGTCGGTGTATTTTTGGTTAACCAAGAATACGCTAGAGACGTGGTATTTGGTACTTGAGATCCTTTGAGACAAAGGCGTTCTAGTTGTGTCATCGGGAGGCAGTATTGTGATCTACTTTTACTGTTTACCAGGAAGTCCTTCAATTGCATGTAGAACCACAGGCTGGGAAGTGATTCGCCCCAATCTGATTGTAAAGTTTCAAATGATTTAACTTTAGAGATACTTATGCAATGTGTAGCAAGCAGGTGTTTAGTTTTTTTAACGTGTAAACCTGGGATGAAGTTAGGATTGTTAGTGATAGGTGTTAGTGGGCCCGGTATTGAAGCTATTTTGAGTGTTTTTGGCTATTGTGTGCCAAATGTTGAGTGTATTTGCGATGAGAGGGTGGTTTAAACTCCTGAAATTTTTAGAATGTGAAGACCATGGATAGAAGAGTAAATGGTGAAGAGCTAGATTTTGTTCTTGGGAGACCCAGTCCTTATTGTATCCATGGCAGTGCCAATCTATTATTCTTGTGATATGGGAGGCTTGATGATATTTCTTGAAGTCTGGTAAACCTATACCTCCTCTTTGGGTAGTGTTAGTGTTCTGAAATGTATTCTGGGTTTCTTCCTAGCCCATAAAAAGTGTCTCTGTAGTTTTAGAAGGTTACTGAAGAAGGTATTGGGTATTTTAATGGGGAGTGCGTTGAAAATATAGAGTAGTCTCGGTAGTGCCGTCATCTTCAAGATTGAGGCTCTGCCAAACCATGAAAATGACTTTGACGACCATCTATTGAGATCTTTAGTAATATTGGTGAGAAGGGGTTTATAATTGGCAGAGTAGAGTGAGTCTATGTTGTTTGTTAGGTAAATCCCCAGGTATTTGAGAGATGATTTTTCCCACTTATAAGTAATTATCTTTCATTAATTTTAATTGTTCTGGGGGGAGATTGATATTAAGGGCTTCTGATTTCGATTTGTTTACTTTGAAGTTTGAGATATATCCAAAGATTTCAAATATTTTTTTAAGGTTGGGGACAGATATATGGGGTTGTGTAAGGAAGAATAGAAGATCATCTGCGTAAGCAGCAATTTTGTACTAGTTTTTCCCAATTGTGAATCTGCGGATATCATTTTGTACAGTAGATTAATTGATCTTATTAATGGTTCTAGGGAAATGATGAAAAGGATTGATGAAAGGGGGCATCCTTGGCGAGTGCCGTTATATATATCAATGGGGTTAGAGAATGTTATTGACTTTAATTTTTGCCTGAGGGCTCCGATAGAGTGCTTTAATCCAAGAGAGCATGTTCACACTAAGGCCTATATGGGAGCAAGTGGTTAACATGTAATCCCAGGAGACTCTATCGAAGGCCTTTTCGGCATCAGTGGATAATAGAAGACCTTTCGTTTTAGAATTCTGGGCAAGATGAATGAGGTTCAGTGCTTTTGTAATATTGTCTCTAGCTTCGCAACCTGGCATGAATCCTACTTGTTCTGGACCGATGATGTGTGCTAAAACGGATTTTAGTCTATTGGCTAGGATTTTTGCAAGTAGTTTTAGATCAATGTTCAAGAGGGAGATGGGTCTGTAGTTTGCACAGTCTGTATGATCCTTGTCTGGTTTGGGTACTACTGCTATATGTGCCATGAGAAAGGATTTAAAGTTACGGGTGTTAGTTGCTAAGTAATTGAAGGCGGATAGAAGAGGTTTAGTCAGTAGATGGGTATAGGTTTTGTAATACTGAGATGTGAATCCATCAGGGCCTGGGCTCTTTCCTGATTTTAAGTTTTTGATGGCTTCTTGTATTTCATTTAAATTGATGGGTTCTTCTAATTTTTTGGAGTCCTCTGTTGTGAGTGAGGGAATTTTGCTGTTTCTAAGGAATTCTTGGATTGTTTCTTGTTTCGTACGTGGTAGATGGGGAGGTTTGTGTTGCACTGGGAGGCTATATAATTTGGAGTAGAAATCATGGAAAAGCTTGGCAATGTCTATGGGGTTATGTTTGGGGATTCCCTTTTTGTCTTTTATAGAATGTATGTGACCTGCTAGGCCCTTTTGAACTTAGGTATAAATTATATTCCTGGACCTCTGAGAAATGTAGTAGTTAATGTTTTGTTGGCTGCTAGATTAATCTTGATGAGGCATTGGAAATCTTCCTTATCCCCTATTAACCTCTGAGGTTATGACTTTTGTACATCAGGACTTCACCTATGAAAGAATGCTTGCCCTCTACATGAGCTCCTACAAGATTGCATTTGACAGTTGAAGTCCATAGTTAGACTGGTATGATAATCACACAGTAGATTGAATTTATTGTATCTGTAAATGGTTTGACCCTGCTCAATGTTTGGTAATCTCTGACTCATGTTACTTTTATTTATTTCTTACATTTTGTTTACATTCTGTAAAAAGGTTTATGTATACTGCTCTCCAAGTGCAGGCCTTTGGCCCACCTTTGTAGATACTTGGAAACCTATGTACCCTGTTCTTATGTTTTTCTTATGTTTTTCTTTGTGAAAAAACAATAAAAACCTATTGAAACTAAGTGAAGCAAGCCAAGCCAACTGGTATGTTGTTGCCCCCAGGAATGCCATATTCACTACAAGAGGCTGAAGAAACAAAGAACAAAAGAGTTCCTGTGGTTCCAGGAGTGCAGTTGTCTGCAGGGGATGGCTGGGACTGGTGTCTCACAGGAACATAGTTAGCTGGATGAGCAGATGTGTAAGCGAAGGCTAGACATGGTCAGCAAGCAGGCAAAGAATTGGTCCAGGCAGCGGACAGAAATGTAAGCAATAACTGGGCCAGGATTGATATAGGCAGAAAGCAGAGACAATGCTGCACTGGTGTGGTGGTGATCAGGAACATCATAACTAGTGTGTAAGTAATGAGGGACACTAGAACTGGTGTGGTGGTAAATATGTATAGTGTAACTGGTGTGATGGTGATTAGGCCTTCTCTATCTGTTGCCCTGTGCGAACAACCATGACATTATTTGTTGCTCTGACTGTCTTACCTAAGTTTTATGTGTTGATCTTATCTTGGCCTCTTGCTATTCTGACTTTTGAAGCAAAAAGTCCACTTTGATTGCTAGGCACTCTTATAGTCACTCATGATTAATTAACGAACTTCAACCCCTCCCTTATAACAGTATAAATTTGAGCATCCTTAAGGGGTCAGCACATTGCTGGGGGGAGCACATTGCATGGGGCTTCTATCCTTAAGGCTTCTTCCTCTAAGTGATTCTTTCTACAAGTGATATGCACTTCATTCTCTGCACTAAGTTCTGCCTCACCTGATCATTCCTTCTGTCTCTTTACAGGTATGTGTCAGCTCATCCACATCTTACACCGTTAACTGAAATTGGGATCTGCCTGCTGTCTCTGTGTGTGTGTGTGTGTGTGTGTCTCTGGTATGTGTCAGCTCATCCACATCTTCCACCGTTAACTGAAATTGGGATCTGCCTGCTGTCTCTGTGTGTGTGTCTCTGGTATGTGTCAGCTCATCCACATCTTCCACTGTTAACTGAAATTGGGATCTGCCTGCTGTCTCTGTGTGTGTGTGTGTGTCTCTGGTATGTGTCAGCTCATCCACATCTTCCACCGTTAACTGAAATTGGGATCTGCCTGCTGTCTCTGTGTGTGTGTCTCTGGTATGTGGCCTTCTCTATCTGTTGCCCTGTGCGAACAACCATGACATTATTTGTTGCTCTGACTGTCTTACCTAAGTTTTATGTGTTGATCTTATCTTGGCCTCTTGCTATTCTGACTTTTGAAGCAAAAAGTCCACTTTGATTGCTAGGCACTCTTATAGTCACTCATGATTAATTAACGAACTTCAACCCCTCCCTTATAACAGTATAAATTTGAGCATCCTTAAGGGGTCAGCACATTGCTGGGGGGAGCACATTGCATGGGGCTTCTATCCTTAAGGCTTCTTCCTCTAAGTGATTCTTTCTACAAGTGATATGCACTTCATTCTCTGCACTAAGTTCTGCCTCACCTGATCATTCCTTCTGTCTCTTTACAGGTATGTGTCAGCTCATCCACATCTTCCACCGTTAACTGAAATTGGGATCTGCCTGCTGTCTCTGTGTGTGTGTGTTTCTCTGGTATGTGTCAGCTCATCCACATCTTCCACCGTTAACTGAAATTGGGATCTGCCTGCTGTCTCTGTGTGTGTGTGTGTCTCTGGTATGTGTCAGCTCATCCACATCTTCCACCATTAACTGAAATTGGGATCTGCCTGCTGTCTCTGTGTGTGTGTGTGTGTGTCTCTGGTATGTGGCCTTCTCTATCTGTTGCCCTGTGCGAACAACCATGACATTATTTGTTGCTCTGACTGTCTTACCTAAGTTTTATGTGTTGATCTTATCTTGGCCTCTTGCTATTCTGACTTTTGAAGCAAAAAGTCCACTTTGATTGCTAGGCACTCTTATAGTCACTCATGATTAATTAACGAACTTCAACCCCTCCCTTATAAACGTATACATTTGAGCATCCTTAAGGGGTCAGCACATTGCTGGGGGGAGCACATTGCATGGGGCTTCTATCCTTAAGGCTTCTTCCTCTAAGTGATTCTTTCTACAAGTGATATGCACTTCATTCTCTGCACAAAGTTCTGCCTCACCTGATCATTCCTTCTGTCTCTTTACAGGTATGTGTCAGCTCATCCACATCTTCCACCGTTAACTGAAATTGGAATCTGCCTGCTGTCTCTGTGTGTGTCTCTGGTATGTGTCAGCTCATCCACATCTTCCACCGTTAACTGAAATTGGGATCTGTGTGCTGTCTCTGTGTGTGTGTGTCTCTGGTATGTGGCCTTCTCTATCTGTTGCCCTGTGTGAACAACCATGACATTATTTGTTGCTCTGACTGTCTTACCTAAGTTTTATGTGTTGATCTTATCTTGGCCTCTTGCTATTCTGACTTTTGAAGCAAAAAGTCCACTTTGATTGCTAGGCACTCTTATAGTCACTCATGATTAATTAACGAACTTCAACCCCTCCCTTATAACAGTATAAATTTGAGCATCCTTAAGGGGTCAGCACATTGCTGGGGGGAGCACATTGCATGGGGCTTCTATCCTTAAGGCTTCTTCCTCTAAGTGATTCTTTCTACAAGTGATATGCACTTCATTCTCTGCACAAAGTTCTGCCTCACCTGATCATTCCTTCTGTCTCTTTACAGGTATGTGTCAGCTCATCCACATCGTCCACCGTTAACTGAAATTGGGATCTGCCTGCTGTCTCTGTGTGTGTGTGTGTCTCTGGTATGTGTCAGCTCATCCACATCTTCCACCGTTAACTGAAATTGGGATCTGCCTGCTGTCTCTGTGTGTGTGTGTGTCTCTGGTATGTGGCCTTCTCTATCTGTTGCCCTGTGCGAACAACCATGACATTATTTGTTGCTCTGACTGTCTTACCTAAGTTTTATGTGTTGATCTTATCTTGGCCTCTTGCTATTCTGACTTTTGAAGCAAAAAGTCCACTTTGATTGCTAGGCACTCTTATAGTCACTCATGATTAATTAACGAACTTCAACCCCTCCCTTATAACAGTGTAAATTTGAGCATCCTTAAGGGGTCAGCACATTGCTGGGGGGAGCACATTGCATGGGGCTTCTATCCTTAAGGCTTCTTCCTCTAAGTGATTCTTTCTACAAGTGATATGCACTTCATTCTCTGCACTAAGTTCTGCCTCACCTGATCATTCCTTCTGTCTCTTTACAGGTATGTGTCAGCTCATCCACATCTTCCACCGTTAACTGAAATTGGGATCTGCCTGCTGTCTCTGTGTGTGTGTGTGTCTCTGGTATGTGTCAGCTCATCCACATCTTCCACCGTTAACTGAAATTGGGATCTGCCTGCTGTCTCTGTGTGTGTGTGTATCTCTGGTATGTGTCAGCTCATCCACATCTTCCACCGTTAACTGAAATTGGGATCTGCCTGCTGTCTCTGTGTGTGTGTGTGACTCTGGTATGTGGACTTCTCTATCTGTTGCCCTGTGCGAACAACCATGACATTATTTGTTGCTCTGACTGTCTTACCTAAGTTTTATGTGTTGATCTTATCTTGGCCTCTTGCTATTCTGACTTTTGAAGCAAAAAGTCCACTTTGATTGCTAGGCACTCTTATAGTCACTCATGATTAATTAACGAACTTCAACTCCTCCCTTATAACAGTATAAATTTGAGCATCCTTAAGGGGTCAGCACATTGCTGGGGGGAGCACATTGCATGGGGCTTCTATCCTTAAGGCTTCTTCCTCTAAGTGATTCTTTCTACAAGTGATATGCACTTCATTCTCTGCACTAAGTTCTGCCTCACCTGATCATTCCTTCTGTCTCTTTACAGGTATGTGTCAGCTCATCCACATCTTCCACCGTTAACTGAAATTGGGATCTGCCTGCTGTCTCTGTGTGTGTGTCTCTGGTATGTGGCCTTCTCTATCTGTTGCCCTGTGCGAACAACCATGACATTATTTGTTGCCCTGACTGTCTTACCTAAGTTTTATGTGTTGATCTTATCTTGGCCTCTTGCTATTCTGACTTTTGAAGCAAAAAGTCCACTTTGATTGCTAGGCACTCTTATAGTCACTCATGATTAATTAACGAACTTCAACCCCTCTCTTATAACAGTATAAATTTGAGCATCCTTAAGGGGTCAGCACATTGCTGGGGGGAGCACATTGCATGGGGCTTCTATCCTTAAGGCTTCTTCCTCTAAGTGATTCTTTCTACAAGTGATATGCACTTCATTCTCTGCACTAAGTTCTGCCTCACCTGATCATTCCTTCTGTCTCTTTACAGGTATGTGTCAGCTCATCCACATCTTCCACCGTTAACTGAAATTGGGATCTGCCTGCTGTCTCTGTGTGTGTGTCTCTGGTATGTGGCCTTCTCTATCTGTTGCCCTGTGCGAACAACCATGACATTATTTGTTGCTCTGACTGTCTTACCTAAGTTTTATGTGTTGATCTTATCTTGGCCTCTTGCTATTCTGACTTTTGAAGCAAAAAGTCCACTTTGATTGCTAGGCACTCTTATAGTCACTCATGATTAATTAACGAACTTCAACCCCTCTCTTATAACAGTATAAATTTGAGCATCCTTAAGGGGTCAGCACATTGCTGGGGGGAGCACATTGCATGGGGCTTCTATCCTTAAGGCTTCTTCCTCTAAGTGATTCTTTCTACAAGTGATATGCACTTCATTCTCTGCACTAAGTTCTGCCTCACCTGATCATTCCTTCTGTCTCTTTACAGGTATGTGTCAGCTCATCCACATCTTCCTCCGTTAACTGAAATTGGGATCTGCCTGCTGTCTCTGTGTGTGTGTCTCTGGTATGTGTCAGCTCATCCACATCTTCCACCGTTAACTGAAATTGGGATCTGCCTGCTGTCTCTGTGTGTGTGTGTGTCTCTGGTATGTGTCAGCTCATCCACATCTTCCACCGTTAACTGAAATTGGGATCTGCCTGCTGTCTCTGTGTGTGTGTGTGTCTCTGGTATGTGGCCTTCTCTATCTGTTGCCCTGTGCGAACAACCATGACATTATTTGTTGCTCTGACTGTCTTACCTAAGTTTTATGTGTTGATCTTATCTTGGCCTCTTGCTATTCTGACTTTTGAAGCAAAAAGTCCACTTTGATTGCTAGGCACTCTTATAGTCACTCATGATTAATTAACGAACTTCAACCCCTCCCTTATAACAGTATAAATTTGAGCATCCTTAAGGGGTCAGCACATTGCTGGGGGGAGCACATTGCATGGGGCTTCTATCCTTAAGGCTTCTTCCTCTAAGTGATTCTTTCTACAAGTGATATGCACTTCATTCTCTGCACTAAGTTCTGCCTTACCTGATCATTCCTTCTGTCTCTTTACAGGTATGTGTCAGCTCATCCACATCTTCCACCGTTAACTGAAATTGGGATCTGCCTGCTGTCTCTGTGTGTGTGTGTGTTTCTGGTATGTGTCAGCTCATCCACATCTTCCACCGTTAACTGAAATTGGGATCTGCCTGCTGTCTCTGTGTGTGTGTGTGTGTCTCTGGTATGTGTCAGCTCATCCACATCTTCCACCGTTAACTGAAATTGGGATCTGCCTGCTGTCTCTGTGTGTGTCTCTGGTATGTGGCCTTCTCTATCTGTTGCCCTGTGCGAACAACCATGACATTATTTGTTGCTCTGACTGTCTTACCTAAGTTTTATGTGTTGATCTTATCTTTGCCTCTTGCTATTCTGACTTTTGAAGCAAAAAGTCCACTTTGATTGCTAGGCACTCTTATAGTCACTCATGATTAATTAACGAACTTCAACCCCTCCCTTATAACAGTATAAATTTGAGCATCCTTAAGGGGTCAGCACATTGCTGGGGGGAGCACATTGCATGGGGCTTCTATCCTTAAGGCTTCTTCCTCTAAGTGATTCTTTCTACAAGTGATATGCACTTCATTCTCTGCACTAAGTTCTGCCTCACCTGATCATTCCTTCTGTCTCTTTACAGGTATGTGTCAGCTCATCCACATCTTCCACCGTTAACTGAAATTGGGATCTGCCTGCTGTCTCTGTGTGTGTGTGTGTCTCTGGTATGTGTCAGCTCATCCACATCTTCCACCGTTAACTGAAATTGGGATCTGCCTGCTGTCTCTGTGTGTGTGTGTGTGTGTCTCTAGTATGTGTCAGCTCATCCACATCTTCCACCGTTAACTGAAATTGGGATCTGCCTGCTGTCTGTGTGTGTGTCTCTGGTATGTGGCCTTCTCTATCTGTTGCCCTGTGCGAACAACCATGACATTATTTGTTGCTCTGAATGTCTTACCTAAGTTTTATGTGTTGATCTTATCTTGGCCTCTTGCTATTCTGACTTTTGAAGCAAAAAGTCCACTTTGATTGCTAGGCACTCTTATAGTCACTCATGATTAATTAACAAACTTCAACCCCTCCCTTATAACAGTATAAATTTGAGCATCCTTAAGGGGTCAGCACATTGCTGGGGGGAGCACATTGCATGGGGCTTCTATCCTTAAGGCTTCTTCCTCTAAGTGATTCTTTCTACAAGTGATATGCACTTCATTCTCTGCACTAAGTTCTGCCTCACATGATCATTCCTTCTGTCTCTTTACAGGTATGTGTCAGCTCATCCACATCTTCCACCGTTAACTGAAATTGGGATCTGCCTGCAGTCTCTGTGTGTGTGTGTGTCTCTGGTATGTGTCAGCTCATCCACATCTTCCACCGTTAACTGAAATTGGGATCTGCCTGCTGTCTCTGTGTGTGTGTGTCTCTGGTATGTGTCAGCTCATCCACATCTTCCACCGTTAACTGAAATTGGGATCTGCCTGCTGTCTCTGTGTGTGTGTGTGTCTCTGGTATGTGGCCTTCTCTATCTGTTGCCCTGTGCGAACAACCATGACATTATTTGTTGCTCTGACTGTCTTACCTAAGTTTTATGTGTTGATCTTATCTTGGCCTCTTGCTATTCTGACTTTTGAAGCAAAAAGTCCACTTTGATTGCTAGGTACTCTTATAGTCACTCATGATTAATTAACGAACTTCAACCCCTCCCTTATAACAGTGTAAATTTGAGCATCCTTAAGGGGTCAGCACATTGCTGGGGGGAGCACATTGCATGGGGCTTCTATCCTTAAGGCTTCTTCCTCTAAGTGATTCTTTCTACAAGTGATATGCACTTCATTCTCTGCACTAAGTTCTGCCTCACCTGATCATTCCTTCTGTCTCTTTACAGGTATGTGTCAGCTCATCCACATCTTCCACCGTTAACTGAAATTGGGATCTGCCTGCTGTCTCTGTGTGTGTGTGTGTCTCTGGTATGTGTCAGCTCATCCACATCTTCCACCGTTAACTGAAATTGGGATCTGCCTGCTGTCCCTGTGTGTGTGTGTGTCTCTGGTATGTGTCAGCTCATCCACATCTTCCACCGTTAACTGAAATTGGGATCTGCCTGCTGTCTCTGTGTGTGTGTGTGACTCTGGTATGTGGCCTTCTCTATCTGTTGCCCTGTGCGAACAACCATGACATTATTTGTTGCTCTGACTGTCTTACCTAAGTTTTATGTGTTGATCTTATCTTGGCCTCTTGCTATTCTGACTTTTGAAGCAAAAAGTCCACTTTGATTGCTAGGCACTCTTATAGTCACTCATGATTAATTAACAAACTTCAACCCCTCCCTTATAACAGTATAAATTTGAGCATCCTTAAGGGGTCAGCACATTGCTGGGGGGAGCACATTGCATGGGGCTTCTATCCTTAAGGCTTCTTCCTCTAAGTGATTCTTTCTACAAGTGATATGCACTTCATTCTCTGCACTAAGTTCTGCCTCACCTGATCATTCCTTCTGTCTCTTTACAGGTATGTGTCAGCTCATCCACATCTTCCACCGTTAACTGAAATTGGGATCTGCCTGCTGTCTCTGTGTGTGTGTGTGTGTGTCTCTGGTATGTGTCAGCTCATCCACATCTTCCACCGTTAACTGAAATTGGGATCTGCCTGCTGTCTCTGTGTGTGTGTGTGTGACTCTGGTATGTGGCCTTCTCTATCTGTTGCCCTGTGCGAACAACCATGACATTATTTGTTCCTCTGAGTGTCTTACCTAAGTTTTATGTGTTGATCTTATCTTGGCCTCTTGCTATTCTGACTTTTGAAGCAAAAAGTCCACTTTGATTGCTAGGCACTCTTATAGTCACTCATGATTAATTAACGAACTTCAACCCCTCCCTTATAACAGTATAAATTTGAGCATCCTTAAGGGGTCAGCACATTGCTGGGGGGAGCACATTGCATGGGGCTTCTATCCTTAAGGCTTCTTCCTCTAAGTGATTCTTTCTACAAGTGATATGCACTTCATTCTCTGCACTAAGTTCTGCCTCACCTGATCATTCCTTCTGTCTCTTTACAGGTATGTGTCAGCTCATCCACATCTTCCACCGTTAACTGAAATTGGGATCTGCCTGCTGTCTCTGTGTGTGTGTGTGTCTCTGGTATGTGTCAGCTCATCCACATCTTCCACCGTTAACTGAAATTGGGATCTGCCTGCTGTCCCTGTGTGTGTGTGTGTCTCTGGTATGTGTCAGCTCATCCACATCTTCCACCGTTAACTGAAATTGGGATCTGCCTGCTGTCTCTGTGTGTGTGTGTGACTCTGGTATGTGGACTTCTCTATCTGTTGCCCTGTGCGAACAACCATGACATTATTTGTTGCTCTGACTGTCTTACCTAAGTTTTATGTGTTGATCTTATCTTGGCCTCTTGCTATTCTGACTTTTGAAGCAAAAAGTCCACTTTGATTGCTAGGCACTCTTATAGTCACTCATGATTAATTAACGAACTTCAACTCCTCCCTTATAACAGTATAAATTTGAGCATCCTTAAGGGGTCAGCACATTGCTGGGGGGAGCACATTGCATGGGGCTTCTATCCTTAAGGCTTCTTCCTCTAAGTGATTCTTTCTACAAGTGATATGCACTTCATTCTCTGCACTAAGTTCTGCCTCACCTGATCATTCCTTCTGTCTCTTTACAGGTATGTGTCAGCTCATCCACATCTTCCACCGTTAACTGAAATTGGGATCTGCCTGCTGTCTCTGTGTGTGTGTCTCTGGTATGTGGCCTTCTCTATCTGTTGCCCTGTGCGAACAACCATGACATTATTTGTTGCCCTGACTGTCTTACCTAAGTTTTATGTGTTGATCTTATCTTGGCCTCTTGCTATTCTGACTTTTGAAGCAAAAAGTCCACTTTGATTGCTAGGCACTCTTATAGTCACTCATGATTAATTAACGAACTTCAACCCCTCTCTTATAACAGTATAAATTTGAGCATCCTTAAGGGGTCAGCACATTGCTGGGGGGAGCACATTGCATGGGGCTTCTATCCTTAAGGCTTCTTCCTCTAAGTGATTCTTTCTACAAGTGATATGCACTTCATTCTCTGCACTAAGTTCTGCCTCACCTGATCATTCCTTCTGTCTCTTTACAGGTATGTGTCAGCTCATCCACATCTTCCACCGTTAACTGAAATTGGGATCTGCCTGCTGTCTCTGTGTGTGTGTCTCTGGTATGTGGCCTTCTCTATCTGTTGCCCTGTGCGAACAACCATGACATTATTTGTTGCTCTGACTGTCTTACCTAAGTTTTATGTGTTGATCTTATCTTGGCCTCTTGCTATTCTGACTTTTGAAGCAAAAAGTCCACTTTGATTGCTAGGCACTCTTATAGTCACTCATGATTAATTAACGAACTTCAACCCCTCTCTTATAACAGTATAAATTTGAGCATCCTTAAGGGGTCAGCACATTGCTGGGGGGAGCACATTGCATGGGGCTTCTATCCTTAAGGCTTCTTCCTCTAAGTGATTCTTTCTACAAGTGATATGCACTTCATTCTCTGCACTAAGTTCTGCCTCACCTGATCATTCCTTCTGTCTCTTTACAGGTATGTGTCAGCTCATCCACATCTTCCTCCGTTAACTGAAATTGGGATCTGCCTGCTGTCTCTGTGTGTGTGTCTCTGGTATGTGTCAGCTCATCCACATCTTCCACCGTTAACTGAAATTGGGATCTGCCTGCTGTCTCTGTGTGTGTGTGTGTCTCTGGTATGTGTCAGCTCATCCACATCTTCCACCGTTAACTGAAATTGGGATCTGCCTGCTGTCTCTGTGTGTGTGTGTGTCTCTGGTATGTGGCCTTCTCTATCTGTTGCCCTGTGCGAACAACCATGACATTATTTGTTGCTCTGACTGTCTTACCTAAGTTTTATGTGTTGATCTTATCTTGGCCTCTTGCTATTCTGACTTTTGAAGCAAAAAGTCCACTTTGATTGCTAGGCACTCTTATAGTCACTCATGATTAATTAACGAACTTCAACCCCTCCCTTATAACAGTATAAATTTGAGCATCCTTAAGGGGTCAGCACATTGCTGGGGGGAGCACATTGCATGGGGCTTCTATCCTTAAGGCTTCTTCCTCTAAGTGATTCTTTCTACAAGTGATATGCACTTCATTCTCTGCACTAAGTTCTGCCTTACCTGATCATTCCTTCTGTCTCTTTACAGGTATGTGTCAGCTCATCCACATCTTCCACCGTTAACTGAAATTGGGATCTGCCTGCTGTCTCTGTGTGTGTGTGTGTTTCTGGTATGTGTCAGCTCATCCACATCTTCCACCGTTAACTGAAATTGGGATCTGCCTGCTGTCTCTGTGTGTGTGTGTGTGTCTCTGGTATGTGTCAGCTCATCCACATCTTCCACCGTTAACTGAAATTGGGATCTGCCTGCTGTCTCTGTGTGTGTCTCTGGTATGTGGCCTTCTCTATCTGTTGCCCTGTGCGAACAACCATGACATTATTTGTTGCTCTGACTGTCTTACCTAAGTTTTATGTGTTGATCTTATCTTTGCCTCTTGCTATTCTGACTTTTGAAGCAAAAAGTCCACTTTGATTGCTAGGCACTCTTATAGTCACTCATGATTAATTAACGAACTTCAACCCCTCCCTTATAACAGTATAAATTTGAGCATCCTTAAGGGGTCAGCACATTGCTGGGGGGAGCACATTGCATGGGGCTTCTATCCTTAAGGCTTCTTCCTCTAAGTGATTCTTTCTACAAGTGATATGCACTTCATTCTCTGCACTAAGTTCTGCCTCACCTGATCATTCCTTCTGTCTCTTTACAGGTATGTGTCAGCTCATCCACATCTTCCACCGTTAACTGAAATTGGGATCTGCCTGCTGTCTCTGTGTGTGTGTGTGTCTCTGGTATGTGTCAGCTCATCCACATCTTCCACCGTTAACTGAAATTGGGATCTGCCTGCTGTCTCTGTGTGTGTGTGTGTGTGTCTCTAGTATGTGTCAGCTCATCCACATCTTCCACCGTTAACTGAAATTGGGATCTGCCTGCTGTCTGTGTGTGTGTCTCTGGTATGTGGCCTTCTCTATCTGTTGCCCTGTGCGAACAACCATGACATTATTTGTTGCTCTGAATGTCTTACCTAAGTTTTATGTGTTGATCTTATCTTGGCCTCTTGCTATTCTGACTTTTGAAGCAAAAAGTCCACTTTGATTGCTAGGCACTCTTATAGTCACTCATGATTAATTAACAAACTTCAACCCCTCCCTTATAACAGTATAAATTTGAGCATCCTTAAGGGGTCAGCACATTGCTGGGGGGAGCACATTGCATGGGGCTTCTATCCTTAAGGCTTCTTCCTCTAAGTGATTCTTTCTACAAGTGATATGCACTTCATTCTCTGCACTAAGTTCTGCCTCACATGATCATTCCTTCTGTCTCTTTACAGGTATGTGTCAGCTCATCCACATCTTCCACCGTTAACTGAAATTGGGATCTGCCTGCAGTCTCTGTGTGTGTGTGTGTCTCTGGTATGTGTCAGCTCATCCACATCTTCCACCGTTAACTGAAATTGGGATCTGCCTGCTGTCTCTGTGTGTGTGTGTCTCTGGTATGTGTCAGCTCATCCACATCTTCCACCGTTAACTGAAATTGGGATCTGCCTGCTGTCTCTGTGTGTGTGTGTGTCTCTGGTATGTGGCCTTCTCTATCTGTTGCCCTGTGCGAACAACCATGACATTATTTGTTGCTCTGACTGTCTTACCTAAGTTTTATGTGTTGATCTTATCTTGGCCTCTTGCTATTCTGACTTTTGAAGCAAAAAGTCCACTTTGATTGCTAGGTACTCTTATAGTCACTCATGATTAATTAACGAACTTCAACCCCTCCCTTATAACAGTGTAAATTTGAGCATCCTTAAGGGGTCAGCACATTGCTGGGGGGAGCACATTGCATGGGGCTTCTATCCTTAAGGCTTCTTCCTCTAAGTGATTCTTTCTACAAGTGATATGCACTTCATTCTCTGCACTAAGTTCTGCCTCACCTGATCATTCCTTCTGTCTCTTTACAGGTATGTGTCAGCTCATCCACATCTTCCACCGTTAACTGAAATTGGGATCTGCCTGCTGTCTCTGTGTGTGTGTGTGTCTCTGGTATGTGTCAGCTCATCCACATCTTCCACCGTTAACTGAAATTGGGATCTGCCTGCTGTCCCTGTGTGTGTGTGTGTCTCTGGTATGTGTCAGCTCATCCACATCTTCCACCGTTAACTGAAATTGGGATCTGCCTGCTGTCTCTGTGTGTGTGTGTGACTCTGGTATGTGGCCTTCTCTATCTGTTGCCCTGTGCGAACAACCATGACATTATTTGTTGCTCTGACTGTCTTACCTAAGTTTTATGTGTTGATCTTATCTTGGCCTCTTGCTATTCTGACTTTTGAAGCAAAAAGTCCACTTTGATTGCTAGGCACTCTTATAGTCACTCATGATTAATTAACAAACTTCAACCCCTCCCTTATAACAGTATAAATTTGAGCATCCTTAAGGGGTCAGCACATTGCTGGGGGGAGCACATTGCATGGGGCTTCTATCCTTAAGGCTTCTTCCTCTAAGTGATTCTTTCTACAAGTGATATGCACTTCATTCTCTGCACTAAGTTCTGCCTCACCTGATCATTCCTTCTGTCTCTTTACAGGTATGTGTCAGCTCATCCACATCTTCCACCGTTAACTGAAATTGGGATCTGCCTGCTGTCTCTGTGTGTGTGTGTGTGTGTGTCTCTGGTATGTGTCAGCTCATCCACATCTTCCACCGTTAACTGAAATTGGGATCTGCCTGCTGTCTCTGTGTGTGTGTGTGTGACTCTGGTATGTGGCCTTCTCTATCTGTTGCCCTGTGCGAACAACCATGACATTATTTGTTCCTCTGACTGTCTTACCTAAGTTTTATGTGTTGATCTTATCTTGGCCTCTTGCTATTCTGACTTTTGAAGCAAAAAGTCCACTTTGATTGCTAGGCACTCTTATAGTCACTCATGATTAATTAACGAACTTCAACCCCTCCCTTATAACAGTATAAATTTGAGCATCCTTAAGGGGTCAGCACATTGCTGGGGGGAGCACATTGCATGGGGCTTCTATCCTTAAGGCTTCTTCCTCTAAGTGATTCTTTCTACAAGTGATATGCACTTCATTCTCTGCACTAAGTTCTGCCTCACCTGATCATTCCTTCTGTCTCTTTACAGGTATGTGTCAGCTCATCCACATCTTCCACCGTTAACTGAAATTGGGATCTGCCTGCTGTCTCTGTGTGTGTGTGTGTCTCTGGTATGTGTCAGCTCATCCACATCTTCCACCGTTAACTGAAATTGGGATCTGCCTGCTGTCCCTGTGTGTGTGTGTGTCTCTGGTATGTGTCAGCTCATCCACATCTTCCACCGTTAACTGAAATTGGGATCTGCCTGCTGTCTCTGTGTGTGTGTGTGACTCTGGTATGTGGCCTTCTCTATCTGTTGCCCTGTGCGAACAACCATGACATTATTTGTTGCTCTGACTGTCTTACCTAAGTTTTATGTGTTGATCTTATCTTGGCCTCTTGCTATTCTGACTTTTGAAGCAAAAAGTCCACTTTGATTGCTAGGCACTCTTATAGTCACTCATGATTAATTAACAAACTTCAACCCCTCCCTTATAACAGTATAAATTTGAGCATCCTTAAGGGGTCAGCACATTGCTGGGGGGAGCACATTGCATGGGGCTTCTATCCTTAAGGCTTCTTCCTCTAAGTGATTCTTTCTACAAGTGATATGCACTTCATTCTCTGCACTAAGTTCTGCCTCACCTGATCATTCCTTCTGTCTCTTTACAGGTATGTGTCAGCTCATCCACATCTTCCACCGTTAACTGAAATTGGGATCTGCCTGCTGTCTCTGTGTGTGTGTGTGTGTGTCTCTGGTATGTGTCAGCTCATCCACATCTTCCACCGTTAACTGAAATTGGGATCTGCCTGCTGTCTCTGTGTGTGTGTCTCTGGTATGTGGCCTTCTCTATCTGTTGCCCTGTGCGAACAACCATGACATTATTTGTTCCTCTGACTGTCTTACCTAAGTTTTATGTGTTGATCTTATCTTGGCCTCTTGCTATTCTGACTTTTGAAGCAAAAAGTCCACTTTGATTGCTAGGCACTCTTATAGTCACTCATGATTAATTAACGAACTTCAACCCCTCCCTTATAACAGTATAAATTTGAGCATCCTTAAGGGGTCAGCACATTGCTGGGGGGAGCACATTGCATGGGGCTTCTATCCTTAAGGCTTCTTCCTCTAAGTGATTCTTTCTACAAGTGATATGCACTTCATTCTCTGCACTAAGTTCTGCCTCACCTGATCATTCCTTCTGTCTCTTTACAGGTATGTGTCAGCTCATCCACATCTTCCACCGTTAACTGAAATTGGGATCTGCCTGCTGTCTCTGTGTGTGTGTCTCTGGTATGTGGCCTTCTCTATCTGTTGCCCTGTGCGAACAACCATGACATTATTTGTTGCTCTGACTGTCTTACCTAAGTTTTATGTGTTGATCTTATCTTGGCCTCTTGCTATTCTGACTTTTGAAGCAAAAAGTCCACTTTGATTGCTAGGCACTCTTATAGTCACTCATGATTAATTAACGAACTTCAACCCCTCCCTTATAACAGTATAAATTTGAGCATCCTTAAGGGGTCAGCACATTGCTGGGGGGAGCACATTGCATGGGGCTTCTATCCTTAAGGCTTCTTCCTCTAAGTGATTCTTTCTACAAGTGATATGCACTTCATTCTCTGCACTAAGTTCTGCCTCACCTGATCATTCCTTCTGTCTCTTTACAGGTATGTGTCAGCTCATCCACATCTTCCACCGTTAACTGAAATTGGGATCTGCCTGCTGTCTCTGTGTGTGTGTGTGTCTCTGGTATGTGTCAGCTCATCCACATCTTCCACCGTTAACTGAAATTGGGATCTGCCTGCTGTCTCTGTGTGTGTGTCTCTGGTATGTGTCAGCTCATCCACATCTTCCACCGTTAACTGAAATTGGGATCTGCCTGCTGTCTCTGTGTGTGTGTGTGTGACTCTGGTATGTGGCCTTCTCTATCTGTTGCCCTGTGCGAACAACCATGACATTATTTGTTGCTCTGACTGTCTTACCTAAGTTTTATGTGTTGATCTTATCTTGGCCTCTTGCTATTCTGACTTTTGAAGCAAAAAGTCCACTTTGATTGCTAGGCACTCTTATAGTCACTCATGATTAATTAACGAACTTCAACCCCTCCCTTATAACAGTATAAATTTGAGCATCCTTAAGGGGTCTGCACATTGCTGGGGGGAGCACATTGCATGGGGCTTCTATCCTTAAGGCTTCTTCCTCTAAGTGATTCTTTCTACAAGTGATATGCACTTCATTCTCTGCACTAAGTTCTGCCTCACCTGATCATTCCTTCTGTCTCTTTACAAGTATGTGTCAGCTCATCCACATCTTCCACCGTTAACTGAAATTGGGATCTGCCTGCTGTCTCTGTGTGTGTGTGTGTCTCTGGTATGTGTCAGCTCATCCACATCTTCCACCGTTAATTGAAATTGGGATCTGCCTGCTGTCTCTGTGTGTGTGTGTGTCTCTGGTATGTGTCAGCTCATCCACATCTTCCACCGTTAACTGAAATTGGGATCTGCCTGCTGTCTCTGTGTGTGTGTGTGTGTCTCTGGTATGTGTCAGCTCATCCACATCTTCCACCGTTAACTGAAATTGGGATCTGCCTGCTGTATCTGTGTGTGTGTGTGTGTCTGGTATGTGGCCTTCTCTATCTGTTGCCCTGTGCGAACAACCATGACATTATTTATTGCTCTGACTGTCTTACCTAAGTTTTATGTGTTGATCTTATCTTGGCCTCTTGCTATTCTGACTTTTGAAGCAAAAAGTCCACTTTGATTGCTAGGCACTCTTATAGTCACTCATGATTAATTAACGAACTTCAACCCCTCCCTTATAACAGTATAAATTTGAGCATCCTTAAGGGGTCAGCACATTGCTGGGGGGAGCACATTGCATGGGGCTTCTATCCTTAAGGCTTCTTCCTCTAAGTGATTCTTTCTACAAGTGATATGCACTTCATTCTCTGCACTAAGTTCTGCCTCACCTGATCATTCCTTCTGTCTCTTTACAGGTATGTGTCAGCTCATCCACATCTTCCACCGTTAACTGAAATTGGGATCTGCCTGCTGTCTCTGTGTGTGTGTGTGTGTCTCTGGTATATGTCAGCTCATCCACATCTTCCACCGTTAACTGAAATTGGGATCTGCCTGCTGTCTCTGTGTGTGTGTGTGTGTGTCTCTGGTATGTGTCAGCTCATCCACATCTTCCACCGTTAACTGAAATTGGGATCTGCCTGCTGTCTCTGTGTGTGTGTGTGTGACTCTGGTATGTGGCCTTCTCTATCTGTTGCCCTGTGCGAACAACCATGACATTATTTGTTGCTCTGACTGTCTTACCTAAGTTTTATGTGTTGATCTTATCTTGGCCTCTTGCTATTCTGACTTTTGAAGCAAAAAGTCCACTTTGATTGCTAGGCACTCTTATAGTCACTCATGATTAATTAACGAACTTCAACCCCTCCCTTATAACAGTATAAATTTGAGCATCCTTAAGGGGTCAGCACATTGCTGGGGGGAGCACATTGCATGGGGCTTCTATCCTTAAGGCTTCTTCCTCTAAGTGATTCTTTCTACAAGTGATATGCACTTCATTCTCTGCACTAAGTTCTGCCTCACCTGATCATTCCTTCTGTCTCTTTACAGGTATGTGTCAGCTCATCCACATCTTCCACCGTTAACTGAAATTGGGATCTGCCTGCTGTCTCTGTGTGTGTGTCTCTGGTATGTGGCCTTCTCTATCTGTTGCCCTGTGCGAACAACCATGACATTATTTGTTGCTCTGACTGTCTTACCTAAGTTTTATGTGTTGATCTTATCTTGGCCTCTTGCTATTCTGACTTTTGAAGCAAAAAGTCCACTTTGATTGCTAGGCACTCTTATAGTCACTCATGATTAATTAACGAACTTCAACCCCTCCCTTATAACAGTATAAATTTGAGCATCCTTAAGGGGTCAGCACATTGCTGGGGGGAGCACATTGCATGGGGCTTCTATCCTTAAGGCTTCTTCCTCTAAGTGATTCTTTCTACAAGTGATATGCACTTCATTCTCTGCACTAAGTTCTGCCTCACCTGATCATTCCTTCTGTCTCTTTACAGGTATGTGTCAGCTCATCCACATCTTCCACCGTTAACTGAAATTGGGATCTGCCTGCTGTCTCTGTGTGTGTGTGTGTCTCTGGTATGTGTCAGCTCATCCACATCTTCCACCGTTAACTGAAATTGGGATCTGCCTGCTGTCTCTGTGTGTGTGTCTCTGGTATGTGTCAGCTCATCCACATCTTCCACCGTTAACTGAAATTGGGATCTGCCTGCTGTCTCTGTGTGTGTGTGTGTGTGTGACTCTGGTATGTGGCCTTCTCTATCTGTTGCCCTGTGCGAACAACCATGACATTATTTGTTGCTCTGACTGTCTTACCTAAGTTTTATGTGTTGATCTTATCTTGGCCTCTTGCTATTCTGACTTTTGAAGCAAAAAGTCCACTTTGATTGCTAGGCACTCTTATAGTCACTCATGATTAATTAACGAACTTCAACCCCTCCCTTATAACAGTATAAATTTGAGCATCCTTAAGGGGTCAGCACATTGCTGGGGGGAGCACATTGCATGGGGCTTCTATCCTTAAGGCTTCTTCCTCTAAGTGATTCTTTCTACAAGTGATATGCACTTCATTCTCTGCACTAAGTTCTGCCTCACCTGATCATTCCTTCTGTCTCTTTACAGGTATGTGTCAGCTCATCCACATCTTCCACCGTTAACTGAAATTGGGATCTGCCTGCTGTCTCTGTGTGTGTGTCTCTGGTATGTGGCCTTCTCTATCTGTTGCCCTGTGCGAACAACCATGACATTATTTGTTGCTCTGACTGTCTTACCTAAGTTTTATGTGTTGATCTTATCTTGGCCTCTTGCTATTCTGACTTTTGAAGCAAAAAGTCCACTTTGATTGCTAGGCACTCTTATAGTCACTCATGATTAATTAACGAACTTCAACCCCTCTCTTATAACAGTATAAATTTGAGCATCCTGAAGGGGTCAGCACATTGCTGGGGGGAGCACATTGCATGGGGCTTCTATCCTTAAGGCTTCTTCCTCTAAGTGATTCTTTCTACAAGTGATATGCACTTCATTCTCTGCACTAAGTTCTGCCTCACCTGATCATTCCTTCTGTCTCTTTACAGGTATGTGTCAGCTCATCCACATCTTCCACCGTTAACTGAAATTGGGATCTGCCTGCTGTCTGTGTGTGTGTGTGTGTGTGTCTCTGGTATGTGTCAGCTCATCCACATCTTCCACCGTTAACTGAAATTGGGATCTGCCTGCTGTCTCTGTGTGTGTGTCTGGTATGTGGCCTTCTCTATCTGTTGCCCTGTGCGAACAACCATGACATTATTTGTTGCTCTGACTGTCTTACCTAAGTTTTATGTGTTGATCTTATCTTGGCCTCTTGCTATTCTGACTTTTGAAGCAAAAAGTCCACTTTGATTGCTATGCACTCTTATAGTCACTCATGATTAATTAACGAACTTCAACCTCTCCCTTATAACAGTATAAATTTGAGCATCCTTAAGGGGTCAGCACATTGCTGGGGGGAGCACATTGCATGGGGCTTCTATCCTTAAGGCTTCTTCCTCTAAGTGATTCTTTCTACAAGTGATATGCACTTCATTCTCTGCACTAAGTTCTGCCTCACCTGATCATTCCTTCTGTCTCTTTACAGGTATGTGTCAGCTCATCCACATCTTCCACCGTTAACTGAAATTGGGATCTGCCTGCTGTCTCTGTGTGTGTGTGTGTGTCTCTGGTATGTGTCAGCTCATCCACATCTTCCACCGTTAACTGAAATTGGGATCTGCCTGCTGTCTCTCTGTGTGTGTCTCTGGTATGTGGCCTTCTCTATCTGTTGCCCTGTGCGAACAACCATGACATTATTTGTTGCTCTGACTGTCTTACCTAAGTTTTATGTGTTGATCTTATCTTGGCCTCTTGCTATTCTGACTTTTGAAGCAAAAAGTCCACTTTGATTGCTAGGCACTCTTATAGTCACTCATGATTAATTAACGAACTTCAACCCCTCCCTTATAACAGTATAAATTTGAGCATCCTTAAGGGGTCAGCACATTGCTGGGGGGAGCACATTGCATGGGGCTTCTATCCTTAAGGCTTCTTCCTCTAAGTGATTCTTTCTACAAGTGATATGCACTTCATTCTCTGCACTAAGTTCTGCCTTACCTGATCATTCCTTCTGTCTCTTTACAGGTATGTGTCAGCTCATCCACATCTTCCACCGTTAACTGAAATTGGGATCTGCCTGCTGTCTCTGTGTGTGTGTGTGTTTCTGGTATGTGTCAGCTCATCCACATCTTCCACCGTTAACTGAAATTGGGATCTGCCTGCTGTCTCTGTGTGTGTGTGTGTGTCTCTGGTATGTGTCAGCTCATCCACATCTTCCACCGTTAACTGAAATTGGGATCTGCCTGCTGTCTCTGTGTGTTTCTCTGGTATGTGGCCTTCTCTATCTGTTGCCCTGTGCGAACAACCATGACATTATTTGTTGCTCTGACTGTCTTACCTAAGTTTTATGTGTTGATCTTATCTTGGCCTCTTGCTATTCTGACTTTTGAAGCAAAAAGTCCACTTTGATTGCTAGGCACTCTTATAGTCACTCATGATTAATTAACGAACTTCAACCCCTCTCTTATAACAGTATAAATTTGAGCATCCTTAAGGGGTCAGCACATTGCTGGGGGGAGCACATTGCATGGGGCTTCTATCCTTAAGGCTTCTTCCTCTAAGTGATTCTTTCTACAAGTGATATGCACTTCATTCTCTGCACTAAGTTCTGCCTCACCTGATCATTCCTTCTGTCTCTTTACAGGTATGTGTCAGCTCATCCACATCTTCCACCGTTAACTGAAATTGGGATCTGCCTGCTGTCTCTGTGTGTGTGTATGTCTCTGGTATGTGTCAGCTCATCCACATCTTCCACCGTTAACTGAAATTGGGATCTGCCTGCTGTCTCTGTGTGTGTGTGTGTGTGTGTCTCTGGTATGTGTCAGCTCATTCACATCTTCCACCGTTAACTGAAATTGGGATCTGCCTGCTGTCTCTGTGTGTGTGTGTGTCTCTGGTATGTGTCAGCTCATCCACATCTTCCACCGTTAACTGAAATTGGGATGGCCTGCTGTCTCTGTGTGTGTGTGTGTGTGTCTCTGGTATGTGTCAGCTCATCCACATCTTCCACCGTTAACTGAAATTGGGATCTGCCTGCTGTCTCTGTGTGTGTGTGTGTCTCTGGTATGTGTCAGCTCATCCACATCTTCCACCGTTAACTGAAATTGGGATCTGCCTGCTGTCTCTGTGTGTGTGTGTGTCTCTGGTATGTGTCAGCTCATCCACATCTTCCACCGTTAACTGAAATTGGGATCTGCCTGCTGTCTCTGTGTGTGTGTGTGTCTCTCTGGTATGTGTCAGCTCATCCACATCTTCCACCGTTAACTGAAATTGGGATCTGCCTGCTGTCTCTGTGTGTGTGTCTCTGGTATGTGGCCTTCTCTATCTGTTGCCCTGTGCGAACAACCATGACATTATTTGTTGCTCTGACTGTCTTACCTAAGTTTTATGTGTTGATCTTATCTTGGCCTCTTGCTATTCTGACTTTTGAAGCAAAAAGTCCACTTTGATTGCTAGGCACTCTTATAGTCACTCATGATTAATTAACAAACTTCAACCCCTCCCTTATAACAGTATAAATTTGAGCATCCTTAAGGGGTCAGCACATTGCTGGGGGGAGCACATTGCATGGGGCTTCTATCCTTAAGGCTTCTTCCTCTAAGTGATTCTTTCTACAAGTGATATGCACTTCATTCTCTGCACTAAGTTCTGCCTCACCTGATCATTCCTTCTGTCTCTTTACAGGTATGTGTCAGCTCATCCACATCTTCCACCGTTAACTGAAATTGGGATCTGCCTGCTGTCTCTGTGTGTGTGTGTGTCTCTGGTATGTGTCAGCTTATCCACATCTTCCACCGTTAACTGAAATTAGGATCTGCCTGCTGTCTCTGTGTGTGTGTCTCTGGTATGTGGCCTTCTCTATCTGTTGCCCTGTGCGAACAACCATGACATTATTTGTTGCTCTGACTGTCTTACCTAAGTTTTATGTGTTGATCTTATCTTGGCCTCTTGCTATTCTGACTTTTGAAGCAAAAAGTCCACTTTGATTGCTAGGCACTCTTATAGTCACTCATGATTAATTAACGAACTTCAACCCCTCCCTTATAACAGTATAAATTTGAGCATCCTTAAGGGGTCAGCACATTGCTGGGGGGAGCACATTGCATGGGGCTTCTATCCTTAAGGCTTCTTCCTCTAAGTGATTCTTTCTACAAGTGATATGCACTTCATTCTCTGCACTAAGTTCTGCCTCACCTGATCATTCCTTCTGTCTCTTTACAGGTATGTGTCAGCTCATCCACATCTTCCACCGTTAACTGAAATTGGGATCTGCCTGCTGTCTCTGTGTGTGTGTGTGTCTCTGGTATGTGTCAGCTCATCCACATCTTCCACCGTTAACTGAAATTGGGATCTGCCTGCTGTCTGTGTGTGTGTGTGTCTCTAGTATGTGTCAGCTCATCCACATCTTCCACCGTTAACTGAAATTGGGATCTGCCTGCTGTCTGTGTGTGTGTCTCTGGTATGTGGCCTTCTCTATCTGTTGCCCTGTGCGAACAACCATGAGATTATTTGTTGCTCTGACTGTCTTACCTAAGTTTTATGTGTTGATCTTATCTTGGCCTCTTGCTATTCTGACTTTTGAAGCAAAAAGTCCACTTTGATTGCTAGGCACTCTTATAGTCACTCATGATTAATTAACAAACTTCAGCCCCTCCCTTATAACAGTATAAATTTGAGCATCCTTAAGGGGTCAGCACATTGCTGGGGGGAGCACATTGCATGGGGCTTCTATCCTTAAGGCTTCTTCCTCTAAGTGATTCTTTCTACAAGTGATATGCACTTCATTCTCTGCACTAAGTTCTGCCTCACATGATCATTCCTTCTGTCTCTTTACAGGTATGTGTCAGCTCATCCACATCTTCCACCGTTAACTGAAATTGGGATCTGCCTGCAGTCTCTGTGTGTGTGTGTCTCTGGTATGTGTCAGCTCATCCACATCTTCCACCATTAACTGAAATTGGGATCTGCCTGCTGTCTCTGTGTGTGTGTGTCTCTGGTATGTGTCAGCTCATCCACATCTTCCACCGTTAACTGAAATTGGGATCTGCCTGCTGTCTCTGTGTGTGTGTCTCTGGTATGTGGCCTTCTCTATCTGTTGCCCTGTGCGAACAACCATGACATTATTTGTTGCTCTGACTGTCTTACCTAAGTTTTATGTGTTGATCTTATCTTGGCCTCTTGCTATTCTGACTTTTGAAGCAAAAAGTCCACTTTGATTGCTAGGTACTCTTATAGTCACTCATGATTAATTAACAAACTTCAATCCCTCCCTTATAACAGTATAAATTTGAGCATCCTTAAGGGGTCAGCACATTGCTGGGGGGAGCACATTGCATGGGGCTTCTATCCTTAAGGCTTCTTCCTCTAAGTGATTCTTTCTACAAGTGATATGCACTTCATTCTCTGCACTAAGTTCTGCCTCACCTGATCATTCCTTCTGTCTCTTTACAAGTATGTGTCAGCTCATCCACATCTTCCACCGTTAACTGAAATTGGGATCTGCCTGCTGTCTCTGTGTGTGTGTGTGTCTCTGGTATGTGTCAGCTCATCCACATCTTCCACCGTTAACTGAAATTGGGATCTGCCTGCTGTCTCTGTGTGTGTGTGTGTGTCTCTGGTATGTGTCAGCTCATCCACATCTTCCACCGTTAACTGAAATTGGGATCTGCCTGCTGTCTCTGTGTGTGTGTGTGTCTCTGGTATGTGTCAGCTCATCTACATCTTCCACCGTTAACTGAAATTGGGATCTGCCTGCTGTCTCTGTGTGTGTGTCTCTGGTATGTGTCAGCTCATCCACATCTTCCACCGTTAACTGAAATTGGGATCTGCCTGCTGTCTCTGTGTGTGTGTGTGTGTCTCTGGTATGTGGCCTTCTCTATCTGTTGCCCTGTGCGAACAACCATGACATTATTTGTTGCTCTGACTGTCTTACCTAAGTTTTATGTGTTGATCTTATCTTGGCCTCTTGCTATTCTGACTTTTGAAGCAAAAAGTCCACTTTGATTGCTAGGCACTCTTATAGTCACTCATGATTAATTAACGAACTTCAACCCCTCCCTTATAACAGTATAAATTTGAGCATCCTTAAGGGGTCAGCACATTGCTGGGGGGAGCACATTGCATGGGGCTTCTATCCTTAAGGCTTCTTCCTCTAAGTGATTCTTTCTACAAGTGATATGCACTTCATTCTCTGCACTAAGTTCTGCCTCACCTGATCATTCCTTCTGTCTCTTTACAGGTATGTGTCAGCTCATCCACATCTTCCACCGTTAACTGAAATTGGGATCTGCCTGCTGTCTCTGTGTGTGTGTGTGTCTCTGGTATGTGTCAGCTCATCCACATCTTCCACCGTTAACTGAAATTGGGATCTGCCTGCTGTCTCTGTGTGTGTGTCTCTGGTATGTGGCCTTCTCTATCTGTTGCCCTGTGCGAACAACCATGACATTATTTGTTGCTCTGACTGTCTTACCTAAGTTTTATGTGTTGATATTATCTTGGCCTCTTGCTATTCTGACTTTTGAAGCAAAAAGTCCACTTTGATTGCTAGGCACTCTTATAGTCACTCATGATTAATTAACGAACTTCAACCCCTCCCTTATAACAGTATAAATTTGAGCATCCTTAAGGGGTCAGCGCATTGCTGGGGGGAGCACATTGCATGGGGCTTCTATCCTTAAGGCTTCTTCCTCTAAGTGATTCTTTCTACAAGTGATATGCACTTCATTCTCTGCACTAAGTTCTGCCTCACCTGATCATTCCTTCTGTCTCTTTACAGGTATGTGTCAGCTCATCCACATCTTCCACCGTTAACTGAAATTGGGATCTGCCTGCTGTCTCTGTGTGTGTGTGTCTCTGGTATGTGGCCTTCTCTATCTGTTGCCCTGTGCGAACAACCATGACATTATTTGTTGCTCTGACTGTCTTACCTAAGTTTTATGTGTTGATCTTATCTTGGCCTCTTGCTATTCTGACTTTTGAAGCAAAAAGTCCACTTTGATTGGTAGGCACTCTTATAGTCACTCATGATTAATTAACGAACTTCAACCCCTCCCTTATAACAGTATAAATTTGAGCATCCTTAAGGGGTCAGCACATTGCTGGGGGGAGCACATTGCATGGGGCTTCTATCCTTAAGGCTTCTTCCTCTAAGTGATTCTTTCTACAAGTGATATGCACTTCATTCTCTGCACTAAGTTCTGCCTCACCTGATCATTCCTTCTGTCTCTTTACAGGTATGTGTCAGCTCATCCACATCTTCCACCGTTAACTGAAATTGGGATCTGCCTGCTGTCTCTGTGTGTGTGTGTGTCTCTGGTATGTGTCAGCTCATCCACATCTTCCACCGTTAACTGAAATTGGGATCTGCCTGCTGTCTCTGTGTGTGTGTGTGTCTCTAGTATGTGTCAGCTCATCCACATCTTCCACCGTTAACTGAAATTGGGATCTGCCTGCTGTCTGTGTGTGTGTCTCTGGTATGTGGCCTTCTCTATCTGTTGCCCTGTGCGAACAACCATGACATTACTTGTTGCTCTGACTGTCTTACCTAAGTTTTATGTGTTGATCTTATCTTGGCCTCTTGCTATTCTGACTTTTGAAGCAAAAAGTCCACTTTGATTGCTAGGCACTCTTATAGTCACTCATGATTAATTAACAAACTTCAACCCCTCCCTTATAACAGTATAAATTTGAGCATCCTTAAGGGGTCAGCACATTGCTGGGGGGAGCACATTGCATGGGGCTTCTATCCTTAAGGCTTCTTCCTCTAAGTGATTCTTTCTACAAGTGATATGCACTTCATTCTCTGCACTAAGTTCTGCCTCACATGATCATTCCTTCTGTCTCTTTACAGGTATGTGTCAGCTCATCCACATCTTCCACCGTTAACTGAAATTGGGATCTGCCTGCTGTCTCTGTGTGTGTGTGTGTCTCTGGTATGTGTCAGCTCATCCACATCTTCCACCGTTAACTGAAATTGGGATCTGCCTGCTGTCTCTGTGTGTGTGTGTCTCTGGTATGTGTCAGCTCATCCACATCTTCCACCGTTAACTGAAATTGGGATCTGCCTGCTGTCTCTGTGTGTGTGTCTCTGGTATGTGGCCTTCTCTATCTGTTGCCCTGTGCGAACAACCATGACATTATTTGTTGCTCTGACTGTCTTACCTAAGTTTTATGTGTTGATCTTATCTTGGCCTCTTGCTATTCTGACTTTTGAAGCAAAAAGTCCACTTTGATTGCTAGGCACTCTTATAGTCACTCATGATTAATTAACGAACTTCAACCCCTCCCTTATAACAGTATAAATTTGAGCATCCTTAAGGGGTCAGCACATTGCAGGGGGGAGCACATTGCATGGGGCTTCTATCCTTAAGGCTTCTTCCTCTAAGTGATTCTTTCTACAAGTGATATGCACTTCATTCTCTGCACTAAGTTCTGCCTCACCTGATCATTCCTTCTGTCTCTTTACAGGTATGTGTCAGCTCATCCACATCTTCCACCGTTAACTGAAATTGGGATCTGCCTGCTGTCTCTGTGTGTGTGTGTGTCTCTGGTATGTGTCAGCTCATCCACATCTTCCACCGTTAACTGAAATTGGGATCTGCCTGCTGTCTCTGTGTGTGTGTGTGTGTCTCTGGTATGTGTCAGCTCATCCACATCTTCCACCGTTAACTGAAATTGGGATCTGCCTGCTGTCTCTGTGTGTGTGTGTGTCTCTGGTATGTGGCCTTCTCTATCTGTTGCCCTGTGCGAACAACCATGACATTATTTGTTGCTCTGACTGTCTTACCTAAGTTTTATGTGTTGATCTTATCTTGGCCTCTTGCTATTCTGACTTTTGAAGCAAAAAGTCCACTTTGATTGCTAGGCACTCTTATAGTCACTCATGATTAATTAACGAACTTCAACCCCTCCCTTATAACAGTATAAATTTGAGCATCCTTAAGGGGTCAGCACATTGCTGGGGGGAGCACATTGCATGGGGCTTCTATCCTTAAGGCTTCTTCCTCTAAGTGATTCTTTCTACAAGTGATATGCACTTCATTCTCTGCACTAAGTTCTGCCTCACCTGATCATTCCTTCTGTCTCTTTACAAGTATGTGTCAGCTCATCCACATCTTCCACCGTTAACTGAAATTGGGATCTGCCTGCTGTCTCTGTGTGTGTGTGTCTCTGGTATGTGGCCTTCTCTATCTGTTGCCCTGTGCGAACAACCATGACATTATTTGTTGCTCTGACTGTCTTACCTAAGTTTTATGTGTTGATCTTATCTTGGCCTCTTGCTATTCTGACTTTTGAAGCAAAAAGTCCACTTTGATTGCTAGGCACTCTTATAGTCACTCATGATTAATTAACGAACTTCAACCCCTCCCTTATAACAGTATAAATTTGAGCATCCTTAAGGGGTCAGCACATTGCAGGGGGGAGCACATTGCATGGGGCTTCTATCCTTAAGGCTTCTTCCTCTAAGTGATTCTTTCTACAAGTGATATGCACTTCATTCTCTGCACTAAGTTCTGCCTCACCTGATCATTCCTTCTGTCTCTTTACAGGTATGTGTCAGCTCATCCACATCTTCCACCGTTAACTGAAATTGGGATCTGCCTGCTGTCTCTGTGTGTGTGTGTGTCTCTGGTATGTGTCAGCTCATCCACATCTTCCACCGTTAACTGAAATTGGGATCTGCCTGCTGTCTCTGTGTGTGTGTGTGTGTCTCTGGTATGTGTCAGCTCATCCACATCTTCCACCGTTAACTGAAATTGGGATCTGCCTGCTGTCTCTGTGTGTGTGTGTGTCTCTGGTATGTGGCCTTCTCTATCTGTTGCCCTGTGCGAACAACCATGACATTATTTGTTGCTCTGACTGTCTTACCTAAGTTTTATGTGTTGATCTTATCTTGGCCTCTTGCTATTCTGACTTTTGAAGCAAAAAGTCCACTTTGATTGCTAGGCACTCTTATAGTCACTCATGATTAATTAACGAACTTCAACCCCTCCCTTATAACAGTATAAATTTGAGCATCCTTAAGGGGTCAGCACATTGCAGGGGGGAGCACATTGCATGGGGCTTCTATCCTTAAGGCTTCTTCCTCTAAGTGATTCTTTCTACAAGTGATATGCACTTCATTCTCTGCACTAAGTTCTGCCTCACCTGATCATTCCTTCTGTCTCTTTACAGGTATGTGTCAGCTCATCCACATCTTCCACCGTTAACTGAAATTGGGATCTGCCTGCTGTCTCTGTGTGTGTGTGTGTCTCTGGTATGTGTCAGCTCATCCACATCTTCCACCGTTAACTGAAATTGGGATCTGCCTGCTGTCTCTGTGTGTGTGTGTGTGTCTCTGGTATGTGTCAGCTCATCCACATCTTCCACCGTTAACTGAAATTGGGATCTGCCTGCTGTCTCTGTGTGTGTGTGTGTCTCTGGTATGTGGCCTTCTCTATCTGTTGCCCTGTGCGAACAACCATGACATTATTTGTTGCTCTGACTGTCTTACCTAAGTTTTATGTGTTGATCTTATCTTGGCCTCTTGCTATTCTGACTTTTGAAGCAAAAAGTCCACTTTGATTGCTAGGCACTCTTATAGTCACTCATGATTAATTAACGAACTTCAACCCCTCCCTTATAACAGTATAAATTTGAGCATCCTTAAGGGGTCAGCACATTGCTGGGGGGAGCACATTGCATGGGGCTTCTATCCTTAAGGCTTCTTCCTCTAAGTGATTCTTTCTACAAGTGATATGCACTTCATTCTCTGCACTAAGTTCTGCCTCACCTGATCATTCCTTCTGTCTCTTTACAAGTATGTGTCAGCTCATCCACATCTTCCACCGTTAACTGAAATTGGGATCTGCCTGCTGTCTCTGTGTGTGTGTGTCTCTGGTATGTGGCCTTCTCTATCTGTTGCCCTGTGCGAACAACCATGACATTATTTGTTGCTCTGACTGTCTTACCTAAGTTTTATGTGTTGATCTTATCTTGGCCTCTTGCTATTCTGACTTTTGAAGCAAAAAGTCCACTTTGATTGCTAGGCACTCTTATAGTCACTCATGATTAATTAACGAACTTCAACCCCTCCCTTATAACAGTATAAATTTGAGCATCCTTAAGGGGTCAGCACATTGCAGGGGGGAGCACATTGCATGGGGCTTCTATCCTTAAGGCTTCTTCCTCTAAGTGATTCTTTCTACAAGTGATATGCACTTCATTCTCTGCACTAAGTTCTGCCTCACCTGATCATTCCTTCTGTCTCTTTACAGGTATGTGTCAGCTCATCCACATCTTCCACCGTTAACTGAAATTGGGATCTGCCTGCTGTCTCTGTGTGTGTGTGTGTCTCTGGTATGTGTCAGCTCATCCACATCTTCCACCGTTAACTGAAATTGGGATCTGCCTGCTGTCTCTGTGTGTGTGTGTGTGTGTGTCTCTGGTATGTGTCAGCTCATCCACATCTTCCACCGTTAACTGAAATTGGGATCTGCCTGCTGTCTCTGTGTGTGTGTGTGTCTCTGGTATGTGGCCTTCTCTATCTGTTGCCCTGTGCGAACAACCATGACATTATTTGTTGCTCTGACTGTCTTACCTAAGTTTTATGTGTTGATCTTATCTTGGCCTCTTGCTATTCTGACTTTTGAAGCAAAAAGTCCACTTTGATTGCTAGGCACTCTTATAGTCACTCATGATTAATTAACGAACTTCAACCCCTCCCTTATAACAGTATAAATTTGAGCATCCTTAAGGGGTCAGCACATTGCTGGGGGGAGCACATTGCATGGGGCTTCTATCCTTAAGGCTTCTTCCTCTAAGTGATTCTTTCTACAAGTGATATGCACTTCATTCTCTGCACTAAGTTCTGCCTCACCTGATCATTCCTTCTGTCTCTTTACAAGTATGTGTCAGCTCATCCACATCTTCCACCGTTAACTGAAATTGGGATCTGCCTGCTGTCTCTGTGTGTGTGTGTCTCTGGTATGTGGCCTTCTCTATCTGTTGCCCTGTGCGAACAACCATGACATTATTTGTTGCTCTGACTGTCTTACCTAAGTTTTATGTGTTGATCTTATCTTGGCCTCTTGCTATTCTGACTTTTGAAGCAAAAAGTCCACTTTGATTGCTAGGCACTCTTATAGTCACTCATGATTAATTAACGAACTTCAACCCCTCCCTTATAACAGTATAAATTTGAGCATCCTTAAGGGGTCAGCACATTGCAGGGGGGAGCACATTGCATGGGGCTTCTATCCTTAAGGCTTCTTCCTCTAAGTGATTCTTTCTACAAGTGATATGCACTTCATTCTCTGCACTAAGTTCTGCCTCACCTGATCATTCCTTCTGTCTCTTTACAGGTATGTGTCAGCTCATCCACATCTTCCACCGTTAACTGAAATTGGGATCTGCCTGCTGTCTCTGTGTGTGTGTGTGTCTCTGGTATGTGTCAGCTCATCCACATCTTCCACCGTTAACTGAAATTGGGATCTGCCTGCTGTCTCTGTGTGTGTGTGTGTGTGTGTCTCTGGTATGTGTCAGCTCATCCACATCTTCCACCGTTAACTGAAATTGGGATCTGCCTGCTGTCTCTGTGTGTGTGTGTGTCTCTGGTATGTGGCCTTCTCTATCTGTTGCCCTGTGCGAACAACCATGACATTATTTGTTGCTCTGACTGTCTTACCTAAGTTTTATGTGTTGATCTTATCTTGGCCTCTTGCTATTCTGACTTTTGAAGCAAAAAGTCCACTTTGATTGCTAGGCACTCTTATAGTCACTCATGATTAATTAACGAACTTCAACCCCTCCCTTATAACAGTATAAATTTGAGCATCCTTAAGGGGTCAGCACATTGCTGGGGGGAGCACATTGCATGGGGCTTCTATCCTTAAGGCTTCTTCCTCTAAGTGATTCTTTCTACAAGTGATATGCACTTCATTCTCTGCACTAAGTTCTGCCTCACCTGATCATTCCTTCTGTCTCTTTACAAGTATGTGTCAGCTCATCCACATCTTCCACCGTTAACTGAAATTGGGATCTGCCTGCTGTCTCTGTGTGTGTGTGTGTGTGTGTCTCTGGTATGTGGCCTTCTCTATCTGTTGCCCTGTGCGAACAACCATGACATTATTTGTTGCTCTGACTGTCTTACCTAAGTTTTATGTGTTGATCTTATCTTGGCCTCTTGCTATTCTGACTTTTGAAGCAAAAAGTCCACTTTGATTGCTAGGCACTCTTATAGTCACTCATGATTAATTAACGAACTTCAACCCCTCCCTTATAACAGTATAAATTTGAGCATCCTTAAGGGGTCAGCACATTGCAGGGGGGAGCACATTGCATGGGGCTTCTATCCTTAAGGCTTCTTCCTCTAAGTGATTCTTTCTACAAGTGATATGCACTTCATTCTCTGCACTAAGTTCTGCCTCACCTGATCATTCCTTCTGTCTCTTTACAGGTATGTGTCAGCTCATCCACATCTTCCACCGTTAACTGAAATTGGGATCTGCCTGCTGTCTCTGTGTGTGTGTGTGTCTCTGGTATGTGTCAGCTCATCCACATCTTCCACCGTTAACTGAAATTGGGATCTGCCTGCTGTCTCTGTGTGTGTGTGTGTGTCTCTGGTATGTGTCAGCTCATCCACATCTTCCACCGTTAACTGAAATTGGGATCTGCCTGCTGTCTCTGTGTGTGTGTGTGTCTCTGGTATGTGGCCTTCTCTATCTGTTGCCCTGTGCGAACAACCATGACATTATTTGTTGCTCTGACTGTCTTACCTAAGTTTTATGTGTTGATCTTATCTTGGCCTCTTGCTATTCTGACTTTTGAAGCAAAAAGTCCACTTTGATTGCTAGGCACTCTTATAGTCACTCATGATTAATTAACGAACTTCAACCCCTCCCTTATAACAGTATAAATTTGAGCATCCTTAAGGGGTCAGCACATTGCAGGGGGGAGCACATTGCATGGGGCTTCTATCCTTAAGGCTTCTTCCTCTAAGTGATTCTTTCTACAAGTGATATGCACTTCATTCTCTGCACTAAGTTCTGCCTCACCTGATCATTCCTTCTGTCTCTTTACAGGTATGTGTCAGCTCATCCACATCTTCCACCGTTAACTGAAATTGGGATCTGCCTGCTGTCTCTGTGTGTGTGTGTGTCTCTGGTATGTGTCAGCTCATCCACATCTTCCACCGTTAACTGAAATTGGGATCTGCCTGCTGTCTCTGTGTGTGTGTGTGTGTCTCTGGTATGTGTCAGCTCATCCACATCTTCCACCGTTAACTGAAATTGGGATCTGCCTGCTGTCTCTGTGTGTGTGTGTGTCTCTGGTATGTGGCCTTCTCTATCTGTTGCCCTGTGCGAACAACCATGACATTATTTGTTGCTCTGACTGTCTTACCTAAGTTTTATGTGTTGATCTTATCTTGGCCTCTTGCTATTCTGACTTTTGAAGCAAAAAGTCCACTTTGATTGCTAGGCACTCTTATAGTCACTCATGATTAATTAACGAACTTCAACCCCTCCCTTATAACAGTATAAATTTGAGCATCCTTAAGGGGTCAGCACATTGCTGGGGGGAGCACATTGCATGGGGCTTCTATCCTTAAGGCTTCTTCCTCTAAGTGATTCTTTCTACAAGTGATATGCACTTCATTCTCTGCACTAAGTTCTGCCTCACCTGATCATTCCTTCTGTCTCTTTACAAGTATGTGTCAGCTCATCCACATCTTCCACCGTTAACTGAAATTGGGATCTGCCTGCTGTCTCTGTGTGTGTGTGTCTCTGGTATGTGGCCTTCTCTATCTGTTGCCCTGTGCGAACAACCATGACATTATTTGTTGCTCTGACTGTCTTACCTAAGTTTTATGTGTTGATCTTATCTTGGCCTCTTGCTATTCTGACTTTTGAAGCAAAAAGTCCACTTTGATTGCTAGGCACTCTAATGCCGCGTACACACGGTCGTACTTTTCGTCTACAAAAGTCCAACGGACGCTGATGGACTAAAGCTGGCTGGTAATCCGATCGTGTGTGGGCTTCTCCGGACTTTCAACCGACTTTTTTAGCCTCAAATCCGACGTACTTTAGATTTGAAACATGCTTTAAAACTTTACTTCGTAACTACGACGGACCCCGAAATCCGCTCGTCTGTGTGCTAGTCCGACGGACAAAAAGCCACGCTAGGGCACCTATTGGCTACTGGCTATGAACTTCCTTATTTTAGTCCGGTGTACGTCATCACGTACGAATCCGACCGACTTTTGTGTGGTCGTGTGTAGGCAAGTCCGGTCGTTAGAAAGTAGGCCGCAAGTCCGCCGCAAGTCCACCGAAAGTCTGCCGGAAGTCTGTCGGAAAGGCTGTCCGACTTTTGTAGACGAAAAGTACGACCGTGTGTACGCGGCATTATAGTCACTCATGATTAATTAACGAACTTCAACCCCTCCCTTATAACAGTATAAATTTGAGCATCCTTAAGGGGTCAGCACATTGCAGGGGGGAGCACATTGCATGGGGCTTCTATCCTTAAGGCTTCTTCCTCTAAGTGATTCTTTCTACAAGTGATATGCACTTCATTCTCTGCACTAAGTTCTGCCTCACCTGATCATTCCTTCTGTCTCTTTACAGGTATGTGTCAGCTCATCCACATCTTCCACCGTTAACTGAAATTGGGATCTGCCTGCTGTCTCTGTGTGTGTGTGTGTCTCTGGTATGTGTCAGCTCATCCACATCTTCCACCGTTAACTGAAATTGGGATCTGCCTGCTGTCTCTGTGTGTGTGTGTGTGTGTGTCTCTGGTATGTGTCAGCTCATCCACATCTTCCACCGTTAACTGAAATTGGGATCTGCCTGCTGTCTCTGTGTGTGTGTGTGTCTCTGGTATGTGGCCTTCTCTATCTGTTGCCCTGTGCGAACAACCATGACATTATTTGTTGCTCTGACTGTCTTACCTAAGTTTTATGTGTTGATCTTATCTTGGCCTCTTGCTATTCTGACTTTTGAAGCAAAAAGTCCACTTTGATTGCTAGGCACTCTTATAGTCACTCATGATTAATTAACGAACTTCAACCCCTCCCTTATAACAGTATAAATTTGAGCATCCTTAAGGGGTCAGCACATTGCTGGGGGGAGCACATTGCATGGGGCTTCTATCCTTAAGGCTTCTTCCTCTAAGTGATTCTTTCTACAAGTGATATGCACTTCATTCTCTGCACTAAGTTCTGCCTCACCTGATCATTCCTTCTGTCTCTTTACAAGTATGTGTCAGCTCATCCACATCTTCCACCGTTAACTGAAATTGGGATCTGCCTGCTGTCTCTGTGTGTGTGTGTGTGTGTGTCTCTGGTATGTGGCCTTCTCTATCTGTTGCCCTGTGCGAACAACCATGACATTATTTGTTGCTCTGACTGTCTTACCTAAGTTTTATGTGTTGATCTTATCTTGGCCTCTTGCTATTCTGACTTTTGAAGCAAAAAGTCCACTTTGATTGCTAGGCACTCTTATAGTCACTCATGATTAATTAACGAACTTCAACCCCTCCCTTATAACAGTATAAATTTGAGCATCCTTAAGGGGTCAGCACATTGCAGGGGGGAGCACATTGCATGGGGCTTCTATCCTTAAGGCTTCTTCCTCTAAGTGATTCTTTCTACAAGTGATATGCACTTCATTCTCTGCACTTCAGCGATTGCACGAAGCAAACAAATACAGCAATCTGCACTGGAAATCAGCTAACAGACTGCAGGTGACCCATCTCTCTAATAAGCTCTACTTCCACTCTGTAACATGCACTCTCTACCACTGCTTCTGACATTCCTCTCCTCTCTCCTCAAACTCTCTTACCTTCACCCCCCCCTCTCCACCCACCTGCTTATACATATCACCTGCCTTCTGTCTTCTCCCTACTACTGCTCTTACCAACTCTCGCTCATTCTAGATCCATACACTGATAAAACCTCCAATACTCTGAGACATGCCCCTTCACATAAATCACAGTCCCACATTACCTCCCTCACCCTCCTGCTTCTCCTAATCTCTGGTGACATATCTCCAAACCCTGGGCCACCATCATCTGTCTTTGCCCATCGCTCCCATCCCCCTACACCCTCTGGCAGGAGCCGCAACCCACAGAACTTGGTCTCTATTCCTCTTTCCATAACCAGCCCCCCCTTTTCCTGTGCCCTGTGGAATGCACGTTCTGTCTGCAACAAACTCACCGCCCTCCACGGCCTCTTCATCACAAATTCCTTTAACCTACTTGCCATTACTGAAACCTGGCTTCATGAATCGGATACTATTTCTCCTGCTTCCCTCTCCCATGGGGGCCTTCTCTGGACTCACTCCCCCAGACCAAGTGGACGGAAGGGAGGTGGAGTGGGAATCCTTCTAGCCCCATGCAGCACCTATCAGGTTCTTCACCCACCTCCCTCTCTGACACTCTCCTCTTTTGAGGCACACTGCATTCGTCTTTTCTCTCCTATTTCTCTAAGAATTGCTGTCATCTACCGGCCCCCTGGACCAGCATCAGCCTTTCTTGATGACTTCTCTGCCTGGCTACCCTACTTTCTCTCTTCTGAAATCCCCACAATTATTCTTGGGGACTTCAACATCCCTGTCAACACTAACACTACTATTACTTCTAAACTTCTCAGTCTAACCTCATCGCTTGACCTGAAGCAATGGATACAGGCTCCTACCCACTCCAATGGCAACACCCTTGACCTTGCCTTCTCCTATCTGTGCACTCCGTGCAACCTTTCCAACAATCCACTCCCACTCTCTGATCACCACCTTATTAGTTTTGCTCTCTCCTTGTCTTCCACCTCTTCTCCCTCCAACCGCCTAACAGTTACACGTAGAAACCTTCGCCACCTCAACCCTTCTCTTCTCTACTCTGCTACTGATCACCTCTATGACAAAATCTCCCCCCTGTCCTGCCCCAACCTAGCTACTTTCATCTACAACAGCTCACTGTCTTCCTCCCTAGACAAGCTGGCCCCCCTCACTACACGCAGAATTAGGCCCTGACTGCTACAACCCTGGCAAACAGATGACACCAGAAGTCTCAGAAAACGTAGCCGCGCTCTTGAGCGCCTGTGGCATAAGACTAAGACCCAGGAAGACTTCACACAATATAAATCTGCCCTCCTAAAATACTACTCCTGCCTTCACACTGCCAAACAGACCTACTTTATCACACTCATTAACACCTTCTCATCCAGTCCACGTCAACTCTTCTCTACCTTCTCTGTCCTCCACTGCCTCCACCCACCAACTCACTCACTGCCCAGGAGATTGCCAATCACTTCAAAACTAAGATTGATACAATTCATGAGGAGATCGCCAATGCGCAAAAACCTCCCCCATGCAACACCCCATGTCCACAGACACAATCATTACTTCCCTCATTCAACCCTGCTACTATTACTGAGGTTGCTAAACTTTTATCTAGCACTCATCTAACCACTTGCCCCCTGGATCCTGTTCCCTCGCAAATGCTACGCTCACCCTCTGACTCGATTCTACGCTCTCTAACTCACATTTTCAACCTCTCCCTCTCCTGTGGCATCTTCCCAAACTCTCTAAAACATGCGCTAGTCACCCCCATACTAAAAAAGCCCTCACTGGATCCCACCAATCTCAACAACTTACGTCCCATCTCCTTACTCTCCTTCTCCTCCAAACTTCTTGAAAGACTGGTCTACAACCGACTAAGCGACCATCTGACCATGAATAAACTTCTTGATCCCCTTCAGTCCGGTTTTTGCCCTCAACACTCCACGGAAACTGCTCTCCTTAAACTCTCAAATGACCTACTAAAGGCTAAAGCCAATGGACACTATTCTGTACTACTTCTCCTGGATCTCTCTGCTGCCTTTGACACAGTGGACCACCCCCTCCTCCTCAAAAAACTCCACTCCTTTGGTCTCCGTGACTGCACTCTTCGCTGGTTCTCATCCTACCTATCCCACCGCTCCCTCAGTGTCACTTACAACTCTACTTCCTCCTCTCCTCTTCCTTTTTCCGTTGGGGTCCCCCAAGGTTCTGTTCTTGGACCTCTCCTTTTCTCAATCTACACCACCTCCTTGGGTCAGTTGATTGCCTCCCACGGCTTTAAATATCATCTCTACGCTGATGACACCCAAATCTATCTCTCCACCCCCCAGCTCTCTCCATCTGTCTCCTCACGCATTACCAACTTACTAGCAGACATATCAGCCTGGATGTCACATCACTTTCTCAAACTCAACCTATCCAAAACCGAGCTCATGGTATTTCCTCCCTCAGGTGCCACTTCCCCTGATCTCCCTGTCAAGATCAACGGCTCAACTATCAACCCATCTCCCCACGCCAAGGTCCTAGGTGTAATCCTGGACTCTGAACTAACCTTTCGACCCCACATTCTATCACTATCCAAAGCTTGCCGCCTCAGTCTTCGCAACATCTCCAAGATACGCCCCTTCCTAACCAATGACACCACAAAGCTTCTAATCCACTCCCTGGTCATCTCCCGCCTTGACTACTGCAACTCCCTCCTCATTGGTTTACCTCTAAATAGGCTATCCCCACTTCAGTCCATCATGAACGCTGCTGCCAGGCTCATCCACCACACAAACCGCTCAGCGTCTGCTACACCCCTCTGCCAATCCCTCCATTGGCTGCCACTCAGTCACCGAATTAAATTCAAGATACTAATTATAACTTACAAAGCAATCCACAACCTGGCCCCCAGCTACATCTCTAACCTAGTCACAAAATACCAACCTAATCGTTCTCTTCGCTCCTCCCAAGACCTCCTGCTCTCAAACTCCCTTGTCACCTCATCCCATGCTCGCCTTCAGGACTTCTCCAGAGCCTCCCCCATCCTCTGGAATGCTCTACCCCAATCCGTCCGATTTTCTCCTACTTTACCCACTTTCAGACGATCCCTGAAAACTCATCTCTTCAGAGAAGCCTATCTGGCCCCCACCTAACAACTGTAGATTTATCTTCTCAATCAGCACATCACCCACAGTTATTACCTCTTGTATCTCTTGACCTTCCCTCTTAGATTGTAAGCTCTAAGGAGCAGGGCCCCCTGATTCCTACTGTATCAAATTGTATTGTATTTGTACTGTCTACCCTCAAGTTGTAAAGCGCTACGTAAACTGTTGGCGCTATATAAATACTGTATAATAATAATAATAATAATAATAATAAAAGCATTTGTGCTGGGGTAAATTCTATCTGGTAGGTGGTGATGTTGGTGGTGATGCATTGGACTTCCTTCCAGAAAGGTTGGATAGACGGGCATGACCACCATATATGTAATAGAGAACCTTCTCCATCAGAGCATCTCAAACAGTTCCACTTAGAGAGGATTTTAAAGCCATTTTCTTGTGCGAACACATTAATTGATCCCTTATGACTATAGGTGTAGATATTTTCCCATTCTTCCTCCAACAGGTCAATTGACAACTCTCTTTCCCAACTGTGGGTTGCTATATTAGATTTAGGGTTGTGATCAGAGAATAGGAGAGAGTATATTTCTGAAATCACGTGTCTTTGTGGTTCTGTTTTGGTACACAGTTGTTCAAAAGGTGTGAGTTGTCTGGCGTATTCAGGGCGTTTGTGGGGATGGTTGAGAAAGTGTCTGATTTGGAGATATGTCCACCGCGGGAAGGGTCGGTCAGTCGTTTGTGTAGGTAAATTGGGGAGAGATAGAAAGGTGTCTCCAGAGAAGAAGTGTGTCGGACAGGCCAGTTGGAAACTCCGGGTTGTTTCGGATGGGCATCATCGGACCTTGAGTGGAGGAGATGTGGTGAGTTCGACATGCCTTCTGAAAGGTTTGGAGAGTGCAACCTATTAAGGGGTGTTGTGTGCAGGCCGGAGGGATATTGTTTGGGCTGATCCAGGGTAGCTGTCGAACTGGGATCTGGGAGAATTTGTTTTCAATTGTAATCCAGGCTTTCGTATGGGAGTGGACATTCCAGTCCACTATATTCCAGTCCACTATTCTCGTCAGTTGACAAGCCCAGTGGTATTTAGCAATGTCTGGTAGACCAATGCCTCCTTTTAGTTTGGGTAGGGTCAAAGCTGAGCCTAGGGCGGTCTTTGCCCCATAGGAAGTCACTACAGGCTCTACAAGTGTAAAAGGCTTGTGGTAATTTTATGGGTATTGTTTGTAAAATGTATAGTATTCTCGGAAGAATATTCATTTTAAGTATGGATGCCCTACCAAACCAAGAGAAGATTCCTGTCGACCACGCCTTTAGGTCCTTCTGAATGTTTTGGAGGATAGGGGGTAGTTTTTAGAATATAGGTCGAAAAGATGGGATGGTAGATTAATCCCGAGATATTGATGTCCAGGTTGGACCTTAGGTGCTGGAGTAGTGGTTCTAGGGTAAGGATAAATATTAAGGGGGACAGCGGGCATACCTGGCGAGTCCCATTGGATATGGAGAAGGCATCCGACAGGTGACCATTGACCCGGACTCTCGCGGTAGGGGAGGTGTACAGGGCCATAATAAATTAAAGCATACGGTCCCGCAACCCCATCATTTTGAGCACTTCAGTCATGTAGTTCCAGGCCACCCTGTTGAACGCTTTCTCTGCATCGAGGGATAGAAAGAACCCTTGTTGCTGGGAGGAGGCAAGCCATTTATGAATGTTAATGGCCTTGATTGTGTTGTCTCTTGCCTCTCTACCTAGTATAAAGCCTACTTGATCTAATGAGATGAGATTGGGTAGTAGAGGCAAGAGACGATTGGCCAGGATTTTGGCAAAAATTTTGAGGTCTACATTTAATAATGAAATTGGGCGGTAATTAGTCACTAAGAACGCGTCTTTGTTCGGCTTAGGGATTGCTGTGATGTGTGCTGTTAGTAGATCTCGCGGGGGGGTTGTCGGAGGATAGAGAGTTAAATGCAGACAAGAAGTGTGGCTTAAGCGTGTTTATGAACGTTTTGTAATAACCCGTCGTCAGCCCGTCTGGACCGGGGCTTTTACCGGGTTTCAGTTGTTTAAGAACCATATCGATTTCTGAGGGTGAGATAGGTCATTCTAGGTCATTGGCCGATTCAGCGGATAGGGGATCTGGGCTGTATTTACTGAGGAAGTCTCTAATTAATTGTAGTAACGGGTATTGTCAGGCCGAGGGTCATTAGGGTGTAAATTGTACAGGTGAGTATAGTAGCGAATAAACTGGTCGACTATTTGGTCGTTTGATACTATTTTTTGTCCCTCAGCGCCGGTAAGTGAATGGATATTCATGGAGGCCTTCTTTGCTCGGAGAGCTCTTGCCAGGAGTTTACTGGACTTGTTTCCGTATTCGTAGAAAGTTTTTTGGGAAAGTATATAGTTTCTTTTTATTTGTTTGTTTAGTGTCTCTAATAATTCATTTCTAGCTTGGATCAGATCTGGAAGGGTCTCTACTGCTTGAGAATTTTTATGAGTTTGTTCTAATTCTTGAATACGTGATGTCAGTTTTGCAATAAAAGCATTTCTTTCTTTTCTGCGTTTGGCTGAGATTGCTATAAGTTCACCACGTATGGTACTTTTGTGCGCCTCCCATCTCAGCATAGGTGATATGTCTGGGTTAGGGATGAGCCGAACACCCCCCGGTTCGGTTCGCACCAGAACCTGCGAACGGACCGAAAGTTCGCACGAACGTTAGAACCCCATTGACGTCTATGGGACTCGAACGTTCAAAATCAAAAGTGCTCATTTTAAAGGCTAATTTGCATGGTATTGTCCTAAAAAGGGTTTGGGGACCCGGGTCCTACCCCAGGGGACATGTATCAATGCAAAAAAAACTTTTAAAAACGTCAGTTTTTTCGGGAGCAGTGATTTTAATAATGCTTAAAGTAAAAAAAAAAAAGTGAAATATTCCTTTAAATATCGTACCTGGGGGGTGTCTATAGTATGCCTGTAAAGTGGCGTGTGTTTCCCGTGTTTAGAACAGTCCCTGCACCAAATGTCATTTTTAAAGGAAAAAATCTCATTTAAAACTGCTTGCGGGTTTAATGTAATGTCGGGTCATGGCAATATGGATGAAAATCGGTGAGACAAATGGCATGGGTACCCCCCAGTCCATTACCAGGCCCTTTGGGTCTTGTATGGATATTAAGGGGAACCCCGCACCCAAATTAAAATAAGGAAAGGTGTGGGGCCACCAGGCCCAATATACTCTGAACAGCAGTATACAGGCGGTGCAAACAAGACAGGGACTGTAGGTTTGTTGTTAAGTAGAATCTCTTTGTAATTTTGAACGGGTACATTTTTAACGTGTTTAGCTCCAGCCAAAAAATCTTTTTTAAGCTTTTTTGAAAACATAGGGAAGGGTTACCACCCCTGTGACATTTGTTTTGCTGTCTTTCCTGCTCTTCAGAAGATTTCACCTCAATTTTTGTCCCAATGAAAAATGTTTTTTGAAAATTTGGGTTTTTTGGTGGAACAAGGATTGGAAAGCATCAGTGGAAAGGAGAAATTTTTTTCCCATATTAACTCTTACAGGAGAAAATTTCCCTTCCTAGGGGTAGATTTCATCTCACTTCCTGTTGTCTCCTTCCGTTTGCAAGTAGGAGTCGTTTGTAAGTTAGATGTTTGAAAGTAGGGTCCTGCCCTATATACTCAGCAGAAATTTGGGCCTTAGGTGTTGCTGTGGCCACAACACTGTAAGCCCTCACAGGGCCCTGCTGTGAAATATTAGATCAAGAATTGTAATTACATGGCCCTGTTTAACAGGAGCTGAAAAATTAGGCCTTAGGCACTGGTGCTGGTGCCACAACACTGCAACCCCTCACAGACACTCTAGTTGGAACGCAGGAACGAGCCCTGCTGCAAAGTATTGCATCAAAAATTGTAATTACACGCCCCTGTTAAACAAGGGCTGAAAAATTGGGCCTTAGGCACTGGTGCTGGTGCCACAACACTGCAACCCCTCACAGACACTCTAGTTGGAACGCAGGAACGAGCCCTGCTGCAAAGTATTGCATCAAAAATTGTAATTACACGCCCCTGTTAAACAGGCGCTGAAAAATTGGGCCTTAGGCACTGGTGCTGGTGCCACAACACTGCAACCCCTCACAGACACTCTAGTTGGAACGCAGGAACGAGCCCTGCTGCAAAGTATTGCATCAAAAATTGTAATTACACGCCCCTGTTAGACAGGGGCAGAAAAATTGGGCCTTAGGCACTGGTGCTGGTGCCCAGAACCAAAAATGTTCTTACAAGCTATCAGCGTGATGATTGAGGAGGAAGAGGATAATTACTCAGGGATAGTCACTCAGCATCAGCATAGGCAGTCTTTGAAGGGATCTGAGATTTCAAAAAAAATTATTCGGTTACATCAGCATCAGGTGCTTGGTAGCTGGTGGTGATCCAAGACTGATTCATTTTTATGAAGGTCAGTCGATCGACCGAGTCAGTGGACAGACGCACCCTGTGATCGGTTACCACGCCTCCAGCAGCACTGAATGTGCGTTCTGAAAGAACGCTGGATGCAGGACAGGCCAGTAGCTCAATTGCATACTGTGCAAGCTCTGGCCAGTGATCCATCCTCAAGACCCAGTAACCCAGAGGATTTTCGGTGGGAAAGGTGTCCAAGTCTGATCTTGCCCCTAGGTATTCCTGCACCATGTAAAACAGACGCTGGCGATGGTTGCTGGAACCGATCATACCTTGGGGCTGCGGACCAAAAAATTGTCTGAACGCATCGGTCAGACGGCCACCTTCTCAACCGCTCCTTCTTTGACTGACCGAAGCCTCAGCAACACGTTGTCCAGAAACAGGAGTTTGTAACCTCCCAGTCTCTGGGAACGCGTTGCACAGACCTTTCTGCAAGGCCTCCCGAAGATGTTTCATCCTCTGCTCCCTCTGCGATGGCAAGATAAGGTCCGCAACCTTACCCTTGTAACGTGGATCAAGGAGGGTTGCCAGCCAGTATTGGTCCTTCTCCTTGATACCACAAATACGAGGATCCTTACGCAGGCTTTGCAGGATCAGGGAGGCCATGCAGCGTAGGTTTGCTGAGGCATTCGGTCCGGAGTCCTCTGGGTCACTAAGGACGACAATGTCCGCAGCCACCTCCTCCCAGCCACGTACAAGTCCATGTGTTTCTTGGGACTGATCCCTTAAAGACTGCTGCTGATGCTGAGTGCCAGGCTCCACCTCCATACTGACACAATCTTCCTCCTCCTCCTCCTCCTCCTCCTCGTCCTCTTCCTGTGTGATCGGCGGGCACGCAGGAACACTGTCTGGATAAAGGGGGCCTTGAGAGCTAAGGAAGTCCTCCTCTTCCTGCCTCTGTTCTGCCTCAAGTGCCCTGTTTATTATTCCACGCAGCGTGTGCTCCAACAGGTGGACAAGGGGGACAGTGTCACTGATGCATGCACTGTCACTGTTCACCATCCTCGTGGCCTCCTCGAATGGTGACAGGACAGTGCATGCATCCCTGATCATGGCCCACTGGCGTGGGGAAAAAAAACCAAGCTCCCCTGACCCTGTCCTGGTGCCATAGTCGCACAGGTACTCATTGATGGCCCTCTGCTGCGTGTGCAGCCGCTGCAGCATGGCCAACGTTGAGTTCCACCTGGTGGACATGTCACAGATTAGGCGGTTCTTGGGCAGGTTAAACTCCTTTTGGAGGTCTGTCAGCCGAGCACTGGCATTATATGACCGGCGGAAATGCACACAGACTTTCCTGGCCTGCCTCAGGACATCCTGTAAGCCCGGGTACCTGCCCAAGAACCGCTGGACCACCAAGTTAAGGACGTGAGCCAAACAGGGCACATGGGTAATTTGTCCCTGTCGGAGGGCAGAGAGGAGGTTGGTGCCATTGTCGCAAACCACCATTCCTGCCTTAAGTTGGCGTGGCGTCAACCACCTCTGAACCTGCCCCTGCAGAGCTGACAGAACCTCTGCCCCAGTGTGGCTCCTGTCCCCCAAGCACACCAGCTCAAGCACCGCATGGCATCTTTTGGCCTGCGTACTTGCGTAGCCCATTGAACGACTACGGAGCACCGCTGGTTCTGAGGAAGAGGCCATGGAGGAAGAAGAGGAGGGGGTGGAGGAGAGAGGTGTGTCAAATCATTAGCATTTTGGAGGCGTGGTGGCGGAACAACCTCCAACACTACTGCACCTTGTCCTGCATCCTTCCCAGCTGCCAGCAGAGTCACCCAATGCGCCGTGAAACTTAGGTAACGTCCCTGTCCATGCCTGCTGGACCATGAGTCAGCGGTAATATGCACCTTACCGCTGACCGCCCTGTCCAGCGAGGCATGGACATTCACATGCCGGTAGAGAGCCGGAATCGCCTTCCGTGAGAAAAAGTGGCGTTTGGGTACCTGCCACTGAGGAACCGCACATTCCACAAACTCACGGAAGGGGGCAGAGTCTACCAACTGAAAAGGCAGCAGTTGAAGTTCTAGCAATTTTGCCAAGCTAGCATTCAACCGCTGGGCATGTGGATGGCTGGGAGCAAACTTCTTTCGGCGGTGCAGCAGCTGGGGCAGGGAAATTTGCCTGGTACAATCTGACGTCGGTGTACCAAAAGCAGATTGCCCACAAGTACTTGGCTGTGACACACCTAATTCTACACCTTCATTCCTCTCACTGCAGGTCTCAGAGAGGACTGGAGGTCTAGTGGGGTTGGAAATCTCAGCTGATGAGGAGCAAGGAGAGATCCTCTATGTTCTTTGGTGTGGGTCTTTTAGATACGCTTGCCAACGAACTGCATGGTGGTCAACATATGTCTGGTCAAGCATGTGGTACCCAAGCGGGAGATGTTTTGGCCACGTGAGATACGCTTGAGACATATGTTGCAAATAGCAGCGGTGCGATCTGATGCACTTGTCTCAAAAAAGGCCCACACCAAAGAACTTTTTGAATAACGCGCAGAGACTGCAGCGCCCTGCACATGTGGAGCTTTGGGGTGTGATGCAGTCAATGTGCTGCCCTTAGGCTGGCCCCTGGAGGGCATCCTGCCTCGTTGGTGATGTGCCGCCTCCTCCTCCTCCTCCTCTCTCCTATCAGACACCCACATTGAGTCAGTGACCTCATCATCCCCTCCCTCCTCATCACTGGAGCAAACCTGGCAGTATGCTGCAGCAGGGGGAGCATGACTGCCAGATTGCTGTCCTTCTTGGGCACCCCCTCTGTCTGTGCTCATGTTACTGCCTTCATCGAGCTCAGTATCATCATCAGAGCCTTCCAAACGCTGGGCATCCTCCTGGAGAATGTACCCAACACTGTGGTCAAACAGTTCGAGGGACTCCTCAGGAGGACATGGTGGAGCTAGGGAAGGAGTCACTGATGACATTGAGCCGAGGGAAGAGGCCGCTGCTTTGCCAGACAAAGCACCCTGGGCATGGGTGAGAGAGGATGAGGAGGATGAGGACGGCTTGGTCATCCACTCGACCAAGTCTTCCGCATGTTGCGGCTCAACACGGCCAGCTGCCGAAAAAAAGGCCAAGCGTGTCCCATGGCCACGTGCTGATGAGGATGCACCGTCTCCACCGACCAGCACTAGACACAGAGCCTGCTTGCCCTCTCTTATTGGCTTGTGACTGTCTGCCTCTCCTTCTTGGCTTTCCAGACATACTAATGGCCTGTAGCTGCACCAAGCTGGGATATATATATATATATATATATATATATATATATATATATATATATATATATATATGTATGTACTGATACTGCAGCTAGCAAAATCAACTGCTTGCCTGTAGTATGAGAACACCACCAACCTTCTACAGGTAGCTTTAGCTGAACACTGTGAGGTGGACGCACCCCACTAACTTGTAGGTTTAGCTGAACACTGTGAGCAGGACGCACTGCACTAACTGTAAATAGTCTAGCTGCCTGACCGTGGTACTAATAGGATCAAAAGAACACCAGTAATTTTCTTTAGGTAGCTTTATATACTGTAACAAGACAAGCCTGCCTGTCAGTAGGAAGATAACAGGAACGGATCTAGCTGAACACTGTGAGCAGGACGCACTGTACTAAATGTAAAAAGTCTAGCTGCCTGACCGTGGTACTAATAGGATCAAAAGAACACCAGTAATTTTCTTTAGGTAGCTGTTAATACTGTAACAAGACAAGCCTGCCTGTCAGTAGGAAGATAACAGGAACGGATCTAGCTGAACAGTGTGAGCAGGACGCACTGCACTAAATGTAAATAGCCTAGCTGCCTGGCCGTGGTACTAATAGAATCAAAAGAACACCAGTAATTTTCTTTAGGTAGCTGTTAATACTGTAACAAGACAAGCCTGCCTGTCAGTAGGAAGATAACAGGAACGGATCTAGCTGAACACTGTGAGCAGGACGCACTGCACTAAATGTAAATAGTCTAGAAGATAACAGGAATGGATCTAGCTGAACACTGTGAGCAGGACGCACTGTACTAAATGTAAATAGTCTAGCTGCCTGACCGTGGTACTAATAGGATCAAAAGAACACCAGTAATTTTCTTTAGGTAGCTGTTAATACTGTAACAAGACAAGCCTGCCTGTCAGTAGGAAGATAACAGGAACGGATCTAGCTGAACACTGTGAGCAGGACGCACTGTACTAAATGTAAATAGTCTTGCTGCCTGACCGTGGTACTAATAGGATCAAAAGAACACCAGTAATTTTCTTTAGGTAGCTGTTAATACTGTAACAAGACAAGCCTGCCTGTCAGTAGGAAGATAACAGGAACGGATCTAGCTGAACACTGTGAGCAGGACACACTGCACTAAATGTAAATAGTCTAGAAGATAACAGGAACGGATCTAGCTAAACTGAATACAGTGTATATATATATATATGCAACACCTGGGATGCATATATATACACAATACACTTTAAGTGCAGCTAACTGACTGACTCTCCTGCCTAATCTAGCTAACTCAAATGAAATGACACTGTCTCTCTCTCTCTCTAAGCACACCGGAACACACTGCACAGGGCCGCCGTGCAGGCGGCCTTATATAGTGTGGGGCGTGTACTAAATCCCCTGAGCCATAATTGGCCAAAGCCTCCTTGGCTTTGGCCAATTACGGCTCTCTGTTCAGGCGGCGCTGTGATTGGCCAAGCATGCGGGTCATAGTGGATGCTTGGCCAATCATCAGCAAGCAATGCACTGCGATGCCGCAGTGAATTATGGGCCGTGACGCGCCACATGAATTTGGAGCGAACGGCCCATATCGTTCGCAATTCGGCGAACGACCAAACAGCCGATGTTCGAGTCGAACATGGGTTCGACTCGAACACGAAGCTCATCCCTAGTCTGGGTATTTGTTTTCTTGGAAGTATAGTTCAAGGCGTTTGTCTATACTAGAAGTAATAGAAGTGTCTGTGAGAAGAGAGGGGTCTAGGCGCCAAATTGGGGATCTGGGAGGGTTGTCTCTAAAGTCATGGAAATGGGATGGTGGTCCGAAAGATACATGGTGTCAATAGAGGCCGCGGTAAGAAATGGTAAATCTCTTTGTGAGAGGAAAAGATAATCCAGTCTTGAGTGTTGGTTATGTGGGGTTGAATAAAAGGTGTAATCCTTCACGTCTGGGTAGAGCGTGCTCCATGAATCGTGTAATGATAATTCCTGTATCTGTGTTTTATTGCCCTTAGTGCCTTATACGGCATGGTAGAGGTGCCCATTGATGTATCTTTTAAAGGATTAAGGGGGGCATTGAAATCCCCTCTGAGAACAAGAAGGCCTTCTTGGAACATGGAGAGTTTTTGCAATGTCAATCTGAAGAACGATACTTGGCCAGTATTGGGGGCATATATATTGGTGAGGGTGACTTGCTTGCCAGATACAATGCCTTTCACAAAGATGAACCGTGCTTCCTCGTCGATGTAGGTATCATTAATTTGAAATTGGCAATGTTTGGCAATGAGGATAGATACCCCTTTGGTTTTTGCGGTGTGATTAGTTGCATGGAAAGCTGTTGGGAATCGTTGGTTTGAGAGTTTTGGAATGGAGTTTGTTTTAAAGTGTGCCTCTTGGAGGAAAACGATGTCGGCTTTGTTTCTGTGTAGGGAGAATAGAACTTGAGAACATTTTTCTGGGAGATTAAGACCACGTGCATTGAGGGAAATAATTTTGGTTTTAGATTTGTTTGGTTTGTTTGTTGGTCGTGACATTTTATGGAGGCGGTTCCGATCTCGATTCACCGGGAAAAGAAAAAAAAACAGGTATAGATACTTGTTGTGGTTGAATATGGGGACTGCGAAGGAAGAAGATTAGGGTTAGGAGGTAGAAGGATGGGTAGTGTCGTCGGAGGATGTGTTAGTGATGGGAAAAGGAGGGATAAGAAGGGAGATGGTGGTGGAAAGGATCCTGTAGGTGTTTCGCTTAGGGGGAATCCGTAAAAGTGAAAGTTGGAGGGGCTTTTGTCTATAGGTGGTCGTTTTTGGAGACTAGCAAGAGCCTGCTCGCTAATCCAAGGATACTGTGTATCTGTATCCAGGTATAACCGAAGTAGGTCAGTGGTGGTTGGTGAAGAAAGAGGTGTCGTTCAGGAGTATCAATGTATATAGACAGCCACTGAGTGGGGTGGGACTAGAAACGGTGGAGAGTGGAGAGGTCTAAGGGGTAATTACTACCCACCGAACAGAGAGAAAGGTGAGGAAATGTGGGAAGAGGAGGTCAGGGAGGTATACTGATTGCGTTATGGAGTATTATTAAGGCAAGTGGACGAATGGTCGTGTGGTGGGATATATTAGTTCAAGAGAGTGTTTAAATGAAAAGGGATGGTAGTCTCCATGAGGGATAGTATGAAGATAATGAAAAGGAGGAGTAGTCTGTGTTCTCTTGTAGTGTGTGTGTTTGAGGTGTAAGGGTGATGTTGAGATCCTCCAGGGAGTTTAAACTAGCGGAGCGAAATGTCGTTATAAACGTATGACATTTAATAACAGAATGTACCTATAAGTATTGAGGTACCAATTAGGAAAAACTATGGAAAATAAACAGTGCATAAACAGACAGAACTATATCCCCTAGGATTGATATGAGGTGTGCCTTCCTAGCCTGCTGTGCTTGCTGCAGTACAAACCCGGGTTAAGGAGAGATTGAATCCGGATTTGTTGCGTGGAGCTTTGTCGGAGCCTCTATGGATCATGTATGATAATTAAGTCGAGGTATATTTAATGTTTACGCAAGCAATGGGGGGCGGGGAATGATAAGTCCAAAGTCACCAGGTGAGCATGACAGGTGGGTTTTAGGACACATATGCCGTGGAGACTGTAGGGTTGAGCTTTTATGGTCTAAATACTCAACGTCTGTGTGCGGGCCATTGATCTATCCGTGTCAAAGAACACGAAAGGTTGTCTGAGCAAGGACCAACGTAAGACATGTATGGGTGCGGGAGCTCGTTCAATGTGTTCCCTGTAAATTGTGACTGCATCAGAATGTGGTGTGTCCACGTAATGCAAGTGTGTAGTTATGGAGTTGGATTAGGTATGCCTCTCTTTTGAGGAAAGATTCGGCAGCACTAGGACCTTTGTCATTCCTATATGAATAACAGATTTATCTGATAAGAGAGTAAGGTCTTGTTCTTGTATGAAGTAGCGCAATATAGTGATCGGTGGACAAGAGGTGTCGTGTATACAAGAGATGTGTTAGTGTTAACGTCCAGGCTCAGGTCATATTGCATACACCACTTGTAAGGAAGCATGATATCTAGATTACCCCCTGGAACAGAGATTGTCTCAGTGTTCAATTAGCGGTGAGGTGATGATCCATTGCGGCCACTCCGCCACACTCCCTACTGTTGGAAGTGTAATGCCGCGTACACACGGTCGGACTTTTCGTCTACAAAAGTCCAACGGACGCTGACGGACTAAAGCTGGCTGGTAATCCGATCGTGTGTGGGCTTCTCCGGACTTTCAACGTACTTTTTTAGCCTCAAATCCGACGTACTTTAGATTTGAAACATGCTTCAAATCTTTACTTCGTAACTACGACGGACCCCGAAGTCCGCTCGTCTGTATGCTAGTCCGACGGACAAAAAAACGACGCATGCTCATAAGCAAAAACTAAACGGAAGCACTCGGTCTAGTAAAACTAGTGTTCGTATTGTAGGTAGCACATTCATCACGCTGCAAAATCTGTGATCGTTGAATGCAGCGCATTTTATTTCTTCATTACGAATGCTATAAAGAACGAAGGTGTTTTGCTGTTCATATTCAGAGTTCTCCCAAACTGATTTCTGGATTCTTTTTCTCTTTGATCTCATGAATGATATAGTATGCTTTTTAAAAACAATGTTTCCATACTAATATAATACTTTTTACCTTTTTTTTTTTTTGTTTTTTTTTGTGTGGAGTCATATTTTCTTGTAATTTTTATCCAGATATTTATTTTATGATTGGTGTTGAACTTTTTTATATGTTTATCTCTAGATTTTTATTTTTCATTTTTTGGTGTTTGTAAAGTTACCACAAATAACCCATTTGTATTTTTTTTTTTTTTTTTTTTTTTTTTTTTTTAGATTTTTTAGGTTTGTAAAGTTACCACAAAGAACCCATTATTATATTTTTTATTTTTCTAGTGATTATTTTTTATTTTTAAGATAAAGTTAACCCAAAGCACCGTTTTTGGTTATGTATATTTTTGTTCCTTCCCAGACTTACCACTCGAACATTATTAACATTAGTAATGTATTTTTGGTGTGTTTTTGCAAACTCAATGAGATTGTTGTCCCTTGATAATTTAACATTGTGTGTAAAATCAATGATTTAAAAGAAAACACATAAAGTCTTTTGCTAAACTCAAAAAAAGATCCATTTATTCATGGTCAAAATAAAATAAAGAGGAAGTCAACGCTGGAAAAAGTCTGTGTACCAGAAAATTGGGATCTTGAGGAGTCCATATAAGAGGGAGCACAATCTGGTCCAAGAATCCCAGAGATCAACAGCACCAGCAGATGATATAGATGTCCCCAGACTGTGGTACTACAACAGCCTGCGTCTTCTGTCAGACCAGACTGAACTCAGGTCATCACTTTCTTCTCTTCCCTGCAGCCTTCCCTCCACGCTGCCCTGCACCCTTCCCTGCAGCCTTCCCTGTAGCCTTCTTTGGAGGCTGTGGCTGTGGTGTTTCAGTTGTGGCAGGAGGAGGAGGAGGAGGAGGAGGAGGAGGAGGAGGAGGGGGGCTGCCTCATGTAGTTGTGTGTTTCGGGTTAGCGTGCCCTGCAGCCCCTTCTGGATAGTTTCCCCAAATAGGCGCTCGCAAATGAGACGCTGCTCCCAGTCCATTTGAAGAAGCCTGCTGGCTAAGTAGCAGCCATAGGCCTCTTCTGCTTCGGGGGGGCTCCTCAAAAAACGTGTGGCCTCTTGCATGAGGCGCAGGGATGCCTCCTGTGTGACGGCCCCCTTCCTGGCCCTTTTTTGGGAAGGTGGAGGGGAGGCACTTGTGATTGGGTCATGCTCCTACTGGGCCCAGCCACCTCACTGGGACCAGCCACCTCACTTGGCCCAGCCACCTCACTGGGACCAGCCACCTCCTGCCTGACACTGGGCCCAGCCTCCTCCAGGATGATGGGGAATCCGGCCTCCTCCAGGCTGTCCATGGGCCCGGTCTCCTCCTGCCTGCCACTTTCCACACATTCCTCCTGGATGGACTCATCCTGTGTATAAAAAAAGGACATAGTTTTAGTATATTTTTTGGGGTTCATCAATGACACACAATTTGCTTCTCATGACTAGCAAATTCAATGTGAATACATCTCTTTAATAAAAGAGTCTAATCAGACACCCTAATTTTTTCTAGCAGGTGCCAAACATATTTAGCTACTCCTGTCAATTGATATGTCTACACAATTTTGAGTGCAAAAATCTGGGAGAAAATTCTAACATCCAGTTAACCTCATTAATATTAGTACAGTAAATATTGTTTAAACTAATTTACCTGACTCCAGATGGTCATATCCGGTTCATCTAGGATGGAAGACCCAGCTTGCTCCTCATCAGCCTCTGCTGGGGTGGAGGGAAGGGTGGAGGGAAGGGTTGAAAGTGATGCCCTGGCTTCAGTCTGGTCATCAAGAAAACGTAGTTGATTGTAGTACCACAGCCTGGGTACATAAACATCATCTGCTGATGCTCCTGATCTCATTGATTCCTGGATCTTCCTATGCTCCCTCTTATACATATTCCTCAAGACCCCAATTTTCTTGAGCAATGTCTCCACCGGGATGGTCGCCTGGACAAAGGACAGAAGTCTCTCCAGCGTTGACTTCCTCACATGCTTAGCATAATACTGAGGGTGTTTTACCTCCCACAAATTCCTCATCTCTCGATATTTCGTAATGAAAGCTGTAAGGAACTCTGGATCCTTAAATAGGGGATTCATTATATCTGGAAAAGATAAAGTCACAAGACAAAAAACACTTATTAGGTTTCTGCTAACCCCTCATCATCTTCTCCCTATGTAGGCCTCATCAATCTATCAAGCCATATAGGCCGCTTGCTACAAAGTCATGACCATAAAAAAACCCCCAAAAAATTTTAAAATTTTAAATTACCTTCGTTTAGTAACGTCCCGGTCCACTATCACCTACGCACAGAACGACACGTGCACAAGGCCCCTCTTTATACACTACGCATGTGTGAAACTCCGCCTGCGTCGCCCGCCCCTGACGTTCGATTTTAACTCATGTTCTCCGCCCCCTAATTCGACGCACAGAACGTACGTACGACACGTGCACAAGGCCCCTCTTTATACACTACGCATGTGTGAAACTCCGCCTGCGTCGCCCGCCCCTGACGTTCGATTTTAACTCATGTTCTCTGCCCCCTAATTCGACGCACAGAACGTACATACGACACGTGCACAAGGCCCCTCTTTATACACTACGCATGTGTGAAACTCCGCCTGCGTCGCCCGCCCCTGACGCCCGCCCCTGACGTTCGATTTTAACTCATGTTCTCCGCCCATTTTTAATTACGGCGCGTAGTGGGGTGAATAATGGCGGAGACACATGACATGTTAACTACCTCAGGTAGCGAAAAAAGCCCGGAGGCTGGAACGTCAACAAGATCTGTGAAGCCTAGATTTAAGGCCTCCAATATGAGTTTTGAAGAGATGGTGGAGATGGTGGCCATTCTTCGAAAAAAGGACTATGATGGGAAGTATGGGCCTTACGCCCGGCCAAATTTGCGCAAGGCCAAAATAATGGCGAAGGTGGTGGACACTTTACAGGCTTCTTTTGGGGTCCAGCGCTCCAAGGATCAAATTTGAAAAAGATGGTCTGACCTCAAGCTCAGGGAGCCGGATCAGTACAGACGGATCCGTAAAGTGCTTAAAAAAAGTAAGTACTTGTCGTGTTTTTCTCTTGTGTTTATTACCTTGTATACTGCTCCATGTGCTTTTCATTCCTATACGATTTTTGTTTTCTCGTCGTTTCAAACGATCTTTTTAATAAACATCATTACATATCTATATATGTATATATGTGTATGTATATATATATATATATATATATATATATATATAGAGAGAGAGAGAGAGAGAGAGAGATAGATATAGGTAGATAGATAGATCGATATAGATAGATATAGATAGATATAGAAATGTAAAACATTCTTTTGGAATAATTTAAGTTATGTTTTTTTTTTTTTTTTACATTTATTTAGATATTTATATTTTGCTCCAGATATAGAGAGAGAGAGAGAGAGATTAAAAGATTATTATTATATTATTACTATATTTCGAGATATTGATATCTATCTATCCGATATGTCTTTTTAATTTTTAATATTGAGGTAAAATAGGAACTCTACACAAACAGAACATTTGTACACCACTTCACTACAAAGGTTGGAAAATTACTATGTACTAAAATATCTGTGTGCTAAGTAGATTAATTTTTTGGTTCACATAGGGGAAAAATCACTCAGCCAACAAGAACACAGTCCACCCCAAGCCAAACAACATACTTGGGAAATCAGCCCAAGCCCCACTGAGGATGTGGATGAAGGAGAGGTGGGCGACATGGGCACCCCACCAGGTGAGTGTCTGACACACCAGCTTACGGAAATCTATGCATGGCTGCCTTTTCTTTTATGTAATTATTCTACTCTATTTTAGGTGATCTGGTTGTGCTTGAGTCAAGCAACAGCCCCACCCCCGAGGATGTGGAGGAATTATGCGACATGGGCACCCCAGCAGGTCAGTGTCTGAAACAACAGCTTTATTATGGTAAGGTAAACTATGTATGTGTGCATATTTCTAAACACATTATTTGTTTTCATTCCACTTTAGGTACAAGAACTGAATATTTCACCTCAGACAGTGCCCAACGGCTAATTGGTCAAATAATGGCCTGGAATGGGGAGATCGATCAAATGCGGAATCGGCTGGATCGTATGCAGCAGGAAATGAAGGACATGATTGATGTTTTGGGTCGAATCTAAATTCCCTTTTTGAAACCCCAAAACATCGATCATGTCCTTCATTTCCTGTTTTGCTGACCCCATTCTGGGCCTTCTCTTTATTATTTTTGCATTACTTATATGGCTGTTTAACAAAATTTAAAAAAGGAGGGCTGTTTATAGAAACTACCTTAAAAATCAAAAAAAAAAAAACTTGATTTTAACAAAAAAAAAAAAAAAAAAAAAATTGATTTAAAAAAAAAAAAAAAAAAATTAAAAAATTGATTTAAAAAAAAAAAAAAAAAATTAAAAAAATTGATTTTAATAAAAACACAAATAAAAATTAAAAAATGTATTTAAAAAAAAATAAATAAATAAAAAGATTTTTAAAAAATATCAAAAAAAAAAAAAAAAAGGATTTTAAAAAAGTCCAAAAAATTTTTTTAGGGATTATGTACAAATCTTCATATATAATTATATTTTTCATAATTATTAAGATATCATTATATTTTTGGCTAGGAACATTTTATACTAAATGCATAACTGAATGCATAACAACGATTAATAAAAAAATCTCCTTATAGGAATTCAAGAAATGTGTGGTTTGTTATTTCTATGCTCAGTATCAGTTTGGTTATAATTGTCAACAAGTTGTTTACAGTGGCAATGGAGCTTATTTAGACATTTAAAAGGAAAATACAGTTGGCACTACAACTGATCGACCATAACCTTAGGAGAAAGCCCAAAAGAAAGGCAAGCAATAAATATAATTCCAGATTTCATCAAAAAATTTTTTATTTAAAAAAATTACATATCCTGGCCCATTGCAATGGCCCCCCTACCCATAAAATAATTCACATATTGCTGTCTAACTTGACGGGCACTTTGGGGGGCCAAGCCAGTACGGACAGTATCCAGGCCCGTAAGGTGGTCATCTAGAAGTACGGCCTCAGGCCCAACTGTTCCGATATAATTTTGTGAATGTTTTTGTAAAAAGTTGTGCAGAATGCAGCAGGATAAAATGATAAAATTAAGTTTGTATTCCGCCAAATTAATCGATGTTTGAAACAGGCGGAACCGGCTGGCCAGAATCCCAAACGCATTCTCAACCACTCTTCTAGCTCTGGCCAGCCGGTAATTAAAAACCCTCCTCTCCGGGGTGAGGGTTCTTTGGGGGAATGGCCTCATGAGGTGCTTGCTCAGAGCGAAGGCTTCATCGGCAATGAAGACAAAGGGGAGTCCTTCCACGTTATCCACATCAGGTGGCAATCCCAGGCCACCACTCTGGAGACGCTGGCAGAACTCCGTCTGGGCAAATACTCCTCCATCCGACATCCGGCCATTCTTCCCCACGTCCACATATAAAAATTCATAGTGTGCCGACACCACCGCCATTAAAACAATACTGTGGAACCCCTTATAATTAAAATAATATGACCCCGAATGGGGTGGTGGCACGATGTGGACATGTTTCCCATCTATAGCCCCTCCACAATTGGGAAAGTCCCAACGGCTGGCAAAATGGGATGCCACAGTCTGCCATTCCTGTGGCTGAAGGAAACTGGGGAATCAAACAAGAAAACCAAAATCATTAATTTGGAAGGTAACATTGCAAGAAAATTATACAATTAAAAACATTATTCCCCAGCATCAGTATAACATTAAATAATTTAAATCTTCTGTAATATCTAATATGGAAAGGCACACTTATCAGATTGCTCACCCCCTCTGATGGAACATTGATTACATTTTAGGGGGTTGTGAAATCCATAAAAAAGATTACTTTTAGGACACGCAGGAATTTAGGGACTAAAAAGGCTACAAGACTGCAGTTGTCGCACTCTGCAAGTGCAGTTGCTAACCAGCTTACAGTAAATGAGGGAAGGTAAAAAGGCAGTCATGTTGCAAGGAGTACACAATCACATGCAAGGGCAATTAATGAAAACACTTTGTGGCTTGCATATGATTTGATGATGGAAATCAGCAGAGCTTCTGCTCATTTACTAAAGCACTGGAACAAATGCACTTGTAGAGTGCACATGCATTTTGCAAAGTGCAACATATATTTGCTTTATACAAATCAACAACACAGAACATTCAAGCCAATTTTTACGAGGGTGGGGGGGGGGGGGAAATCAAGCTAATTGCTAATTAGCAGCACACTATTTGGAGTGAGTTTAGGTGGGGGTGGGGGGTTGGGAAATCAAGCTAATTGCTAATTAGCAGCACACTATTTGGAGTGAGTTTAGGTGGGGGGTTGGGAAATCAAGCTAATTGCTAATTAGCAGCACACTATTTGGAGTGAGTTTAGGTGGGGGGTGGGGGTTTGGGAAATCAAGCTAATTGCTAATTAGCAGCACACTATTTGGAGTGAGTTTAGGTGGGGGGTGGGGGGTTGGGAAATCAAGCTAATTGCTAATTAGCAGCACACGATTTGGAGTGAGTTTAGGTGGGGGGTGGGGGTTTGGGAAATCAAGCTAATTGCTAATTAGCAGCACACTATTTGGAGTGAGTTTAGGTGGGGGGTGGGGGGTTGGGAAATCAAGCTAATTGCTAATTAGCAGCACACTATTTGGAGTGAGTTTAGGTGGGGGGTGGGGGGTTGGGAAATCAAGCTAATTGCTAATTAGCAGCACACTATTTGGAGTGAGTTTAGGTGGGGGGTGGGGGGTTGGGAAATCAAGCTAATTGCTAATTAGCAGCACACTATTTGGAGTGAGTTTAGGTGGGGGGTGGGGGGTTGGGAAATCAAGCTAATTGCTAATTAGCAGCACACTATTTGGAGTGAGTTTAGGTGGGGGGTGGGGGGTTGGGAAATCAAGCTAATTGCTAATTAGCAGCACACTAAATACACTCAAACAAAATACATTCAAAATGAGTAGACTAGGTGGATATGTTCCCATCATTGCATGTTGGGGAGGTTATTGAAGGAAAATATACATGCATGACAAAAAAGAACAGGAAAAAAATGCAACATGTGTGAGGATAAAAAGGGGACATTCACACTATATTGCAATGATGGTAAGTAGTGTTTGAAGCAAGAAATACATTACATTATCAAAGATTACATAAAAGAACATGTGATGCTAATCAAAGAAAAATATCTTACCTTAATATAGTCCTTCTGCAGGACCTGTATGATGGCAGAACAGGTCTCTGGGATAATGATCCCCAGAGCCTGGGGGGAGATGCCTGTCGAGAACTTGAGGTCCTGCAGGCTTCTCCCTGTCGCCAAGTACCGCAACGTGGCAACTAGCCTCTGCTCCGGAGTGATGGCTTGCCTCATGCAGGTATCCTGCCTGCTGATATAGGGGGTCAGCAAAGCCACCAAACGGTCAAAAACGGGGTCCGTCATCCGGAGAAGGTTCCTGAAATCCTCAGGATTATTCTCACGGATCTCACGGAGCAATGGCATGTGACAGAACTGGTCACGCTGGAGCAACCAATTCTTGGTCCATGAACTCCTCCTCGCCCTGTTCATGGACTGGTCTTGGTCTGAAGAATAAACTACAGCACCAAACACATACAATGTACGAGCTCGACGACGAGTACGTACAGGTAACATGGTTACAAAACGGTCGGCTGGTCAGAACGCACTAAACAGAACGCACTGAAGAACAGCAAGGCCTGTGAAGAGCGACCTGAAAATCAGGAACGAGCGGACAATAAAACAAAGATTTCTCAATGCCAACTGACCAAACGCACTGAAAAGCAGATACAAACCTCACAAGCACAGACTGAACAACAGTTAAAACGAACTGAAAAATACGAGTCTCACAAGCGCGAATCGTCTCTCACCAAACTTCTACTAACACGAGATAAACACGAGATTAGCAGAAGGAGCCCAAAGGGTGTCGTACGGGCTATTGAACTTCCGTTTTATAGTCTCGCCGGACTTGGTGTACGTCACCGCGTACTATGCTGTCGAACTTTTGTGTGGTCGTGTGTAGGCAAGTCCGTTCGTTAGAAAGTCTGCCGCAAGTCCGCCGAAAGTACGCCGGAAGTATGTCGGACAGGCTGTCCGACTTTTGTAGCTGAAAAGTCCGACCGTGTGTACGCGGCATAAGTGGTGAGTGAGTTGGTGGCAGAGTAGGGAGGTTGACCACATATGGTATGAGTCTAGCATAATGTGATACTCGCGGGCACCGTTTGGTTCTACAGGAGGGGAGAGATACCTATATAGATAGAGTTGGACAGATTTATATTGCTGAACGGACCATCACCCCAACCACAGGTTAGCTAGAAGGGTATCATTGAGCAGAACTCAAAAAGGATTCTTAAATGGGAGAGGGGGGTTACCAGCCAGCACATCAGTTTTCTTCTGCAATCATCAATAACAGATCTTAGGAGCAGCGCGTCTGAAATCTTCCGGCATACAGCGGTTGTCGCCCATAGAGTACTGGGTTATTACACTCACACGAGAGTCATGTGTGAACCTTATGAAAGAGCATAGAGTCTGACATTAGACGAGCTGCACGTAGCCCGTTAGAGTGGGAGAGTGTTCAGCAACATATGTATAGCAGGATAATGTGTCAGAGGGTAGAAAAAGCAGGCTGTAGGGAGGAAGGAGGGAGGAACAGAGGGGACAAAAGAGAAAGCTAGGGAGAACTTAGCTGGAGGTGGTGCTCTCCTGGTTGTGGTGCTTTAGACGGGCTGGATCCGTGATTCTGGCCTGGGGCCAAGTGATGATCCCGGGTTTCGGATGGTGATCATTGCCTCCTGAGACAATGTTTTTGGGTTTCCATGGGTTCGCTGCGAGGAGGGGCATTTTTATTAGCGGGGGGCCAATATTCAGCGTACCAGTCGGGTACTTCCGTATAGGGAATTTCCAGAGTCTCACAGAAGTGGCGTAGATCTTCTGGCACTCGGAGGAGTGCAGAACGTCCCTGAATGGAGGCTGACAAGCCGAAGTGGAACTTCCATCGATATGGAATTCCTTTGGTACGTAGAATTTCCAGTAGAGGGCGCAGTTCTCTTCGGCGCTGTAGTGTGATGTTTGAAAGGTCCTGGAAGAGATGGATGTCTGTGCCATTGTGTGTCAGCAGGGCATTATTACAGGCATTCCATAGGATCTCTTCCTTTAGTTGGTAGTCAATCACACAACAGACCACATCTCGGGGAGGATCCGAATCTCTTCCTCTTGGGCGAAGAGCGCGATGTATGTGTTCCATACCAATTGGTGTAGTGGTGGGTTTTCCCAGCAGGGTATTGAACAAGCCTGTCACTTCTGTTTGTAGGTGATCTGCATCATTTAATTCCGGTAGTCCTCGTATGCGGAGGTTATGGCGCCTACCACGCTTGTCCAAGTCCTCCATGTGACGATTAAGATCACGTAGCTGCATGGTGTGTGTGTCTATAACTTGGCATGAGCGATGGAGTATGGAGGAGTGGGTAGCCGTAACTTTTTCTACCTCATGTACTCTGCCAACGATCGATTGAATGTCAATCTTAAGGTCTGAGATCGTGGCTGTAAGAGCTGCCGTGAGGGTGTTCTTTATATACAAAATAATTCTGCGCTACCCAAAAAAGGAAACAAAAAGCAGCTAACACGACCAACAAAGTATATATGGGAAGAAACAACGAAAAAGTGTAGCGCTAAACAATATCATAAACGACAATGGATTAGTCGATATGCAGTGAAGGGGATCACCTATGAATGAACCTTATAAATAGGTAGTCCTGATGTGGACGTTATGACTAAACAATGAAAGTGGTTAGTCCTTATGTAAACATATTTTGGACAAACAATTCCGGCATCCCAAAATGCAGACCAGCTCACTCCCACCGAGAGATGAAAAGGCTTACCAGATAGGATGGACGGACCCAAAGGGGCATACGCCAAATTGGGTCAGATAAGGCTTGGGTGGTGAGTGGCTGTGGATGGCTGTGATCCCACGGATTGCTGTATTCCTCCAAGTGGCACCCGGGTCCTGGAAGGTGTGGGAAGTCACACGGATATAGATGGTCCTGTAGGTCCTGGAAGGGATGGGGTATTCCGTGGATGGATCCCTCAAAGCAACATTCCATGGATCAGGTGATGGTGTTGTTTAAGTAGGAAAGAAAGGAAGGGCCACATAGTGTAAATCCGAAAACGAAACTTTTATTTAAAATAAATAGATATACACTCACGTATAAATCTAAAGTTTAAAACAGCGCTGTAAGAAAGTGGCGACAGTGGGGTCCTACCCGACGCGTTTCGTCCTCATAGACATCGTCTATTTATAAGGTTCATTCATAGGTGATCCCCTTCACTGCATATCGACTAATCCATTGTCATGAGGGTGTTCTTGATGTCTGTCGCCACAGAGTGGAGATCATGGAGGCTGGGTTGAAGTTGTGGCGAGAGGACTATCCCGACATTATCCGAAGGCATCTGTGAGTCAGGACCAGGTAGCGGGCCTGTTGAATGAGGTAGGGACGACGCCATGTTGCTGGCCTGTGTCTGGAACATTTCCGGAATGTTCTGGCTTACCTGTCCAGTTAGATCATGGGGAGATCTGGAGCGGGAGGCAGAGGAGCTTCGGGATGAGGTCCGCATGGCATACGGGATTGTTGGTGAGTTAGAAACCTCCATTTTAGTCAGATGAATCTCTCTGTCAGCGGGAGCTTACAAGTTATGCTGCCATTCTCCGTCGAGGTCCTTTGCCCGCTTTTTTAATCGGCTGGCATATGCTGTGTCCAAATTCGGTAGCTCTGTTTCTATGACCTGCTGTGCTGTCTTCACCACACGAGAGAAGCACTTCTTATCCTCGGCCCTGAAGCTGGCATACCACACTACAGCACAGTGGAGAAAAATACTCTCAATGGTACAATGATAGAAATTGACCAGCCTTAAGGGCAATCCAGCCTGCTTCAGTCTCCGAAGGAAAAATAGTCTCTGTTGCGCTTTTTTCACTAGAAAAAAAGTATTTTAAGACCATGACAACTCCCTTGTAATATGCACTCCCAAAAATTTAATAGTGTCCACCCTTTCCACCTCCTCACCACCTATATAAACTGGGCAATGATTGATCTTTCCTGATCTCCTATAATCCACTATTATTTCTTTAGTTTTTGCCGTATTGAGTATTAAATCATTTTCTCTTCACCACTCGACCAAATGTTGAATTTCCTGCCTATAAGCTGTCTCATCATTATCTTGTATGAGTCCCACTAAAGTGGTGTCATCAGCAAACTTCACTACAGTGTTAGACGCATGTATGCGAGTACAGTCGTGCGTAAACAAGGCCGGACTTAACACACATCTCTGTGGTACCCCTGTATTCAAAATAATAGCGTTAGACATCTGAAAACATACAACATATTGACAACATATTTTGAAGGCAACATGGGCATAGTGGAGGTTTCGGCCAGAGGAATGGAAGGCGGTAGTATTACCTTGGAAATACATTGTTGCTGACACTGAGGACCCCAAGCCAATACTTGTCCAGAGTTCCAATCAAGATGCGGGGAGTGTTTCTGCAACCATGGAAGGCCCAGGATGATGGGACTGGAGAATTTAGGCAGAATTAGGAAAGAGATTTCCTCACCATGCAAAACCCCAATGCATAACATGATAGGAGGGGTTTTTGTCAGTACTAGGATCCCTTTAGGACCCAGCACAACTCACCTGACACAGCCTTTGCCTGGGAAACAACAATGATTGGCCAGCTCACCTTTTAAATCACTTGTATCAGCATTCAATCAGTGCTCGTGTTAGAGTTTACCTTGTGTTTGATCCAGTTGATATCTGCTCTGTGTATTTCTTGTATGACCCGGCTCGTTTGACCCTGTTTGCTTGCTTCTGATTCGGTACCATTTGGACTCTGATCTTCCTGTGTATGACCCAGCTTGCCTAGACTACGCTTTGCCTGATTCTACTGTAGTACCTTCATCTGCAGCGGTGAACTACAAGCACCAGACATCTATCCTCATCTGCAGCGGTGAACTACAAGCACCAGACACCATCTATCCTCATCTGCAGTGGTGAACTACAAGGTCCAGCAAACATCTACCTACATCTACAGCGGTGAACTACAAGTCCCAGCTGACCTGCTCTGCTCAGACCTGCTCATGGTATGTGCTCTTGTTCTTTGAACTCTTTGCAATATCAGAACACCTTAACTGTTTACCTGTTATATGCTCCTAGCCTGACAGTTTTAAACCGGATGCGGCTCATTGGCAAGAAGGAGCCATCTACTGCGGTCACGGAGAGGGGTATAGCCAAAGCAACAAAGGAAATGCCCAACTTGGAAGCCAAAGATTGTTCAATGAAATTCCCGGCAGCTCCAGATTCCACGCATGCAGAGATTTGATAGGCATTTTGAGCCCAGTGGATAGCCACGGGAAGGGTGAAATGAGAGGAGCAGACAAAATTAATGGATCGGTCTAGATCACCTCCCTCCGAGTGACCTAGTCCCTGGAGTTTCCCGGACGAACTGGACAGGAGTTAAAAAGATGTCCTTTATTGCCACAATAAAGGCACAAGCCCAATTCCATGCACTGGCCACGTTCCTCTGGAGTGAGGCGAGTTCACCCAAGCTGCATAGGTTCTTTCAACGTGTGAGAGGTTGAAGATGGAGAGGACTCCACAGGTCTTTGGACTACTTGTGCTGGACAGCCAGCAGGGGGATGATTGAATCTGGATCTCTCCAGGGCCCGGTTCTGGAAGCAAATGGCTATTTGAATGTTCAATGCAATTAAATCATCCAATGTGGTAGGAATGGTGCGTCCAGTGAGTTCATCCTTTACACGCTCAGATAGGCCTTGCCAAAATGTAGCAGTAAGATTATTATAGGTTCACATAAAATATGTGGCGCTACTCTATCATCCAGTACCAAACCAGCAATTAAGATCCAATCAGTGATCTTCTATGACAAAAGATAAAGGGACAAACAGTGTGCCTAACGGTAACTCCAAGATACTGATTCCTAACAAGAAAATGTTATAATGAACTCTGAACTAATAATAGCCCCATGCTGGAGTCCATCAAAGAAATCATCAGTGCCAAATATATGTAAAATATGTGAGTGAACATCAACTATTAAAGTGCCAAGTGCAAAGTGAGATTCCTGATGTATTGGCCACCACGCATAAAAGGGAGTGACACTATATACGAAACTGGATGTAATTGGAATAATAGCCTCCCAAAATAGCTGAGAAGCAAATAGTACCAGGTGCTAAACACGTAAAAAAATATCAAATAGCTCTTGAAAGTCTAGCAAATAATATTTTAAATAGCAGACTGTCATACTGTGCATGGAAAATAAAAAATATTAAATGTGAACTGTGATACAAGATGCGTGAAAAGTCTCCGCATCAATATGGATCCACAATATCTAAATCAAAAATCAAACAGTGATAATTGTGCAATCATGCCATCATCAACGCACTAATGCGCTATAAATTAATACATAAATATATAGACAGACACCCCACAATGAGAGTGCAGAGATGTCGTCCCAAAGTGACAGTAGTGCAATTCAGTCCACAAAATATATATATATATAAAACCGTGCAACTGTGATAGGTAGTGTCCACACAAACAGTCTTTAAATAAAGTGCAGATATACAGTGACTGGTGCTGTTCTTCTATTTACAGTCACTGTATATCTGCACTTTATTTAAAGACTGTTTGTGTGGACACTACCAGGAACGGGAGGAGCTGAAGTTGCAGCGAGTTGCAGACGATCCAGATGGGAGGCAAGATCTTGTAGAACCAACATTATTTGCTCTTGATTTGCTTGCTGGGTGTTAGGTCTCTGAACTAGATGTTGCATTTGATCCTCGGTCAGTGGTCGACTCTCAGAGGAGCTCATGGCAAACTGTCAAGGTACTACTACTGTGAGCCCACAGGCGAGCAGGTGACACGGGATCCCCCAGGGCGTCGAGTCTAAGGGCCAGCCGGTATTCTTCCAGGGACCCCCTCACAAGGGTTTGGGCTTAGCTGCGTGCTGACCCTGTCTCACGACCCCCGGGTTCACCCTGCCCACTAGGGGAGTACCAGAAGACACTGTCAGACACAGATGGATGGATGGATGGATGAAGCAAAAGAGAGCCAGATAGCAAGCCAAGGTCAGGGCGGGCAGCAGACAACGTAATAGGGAGAACTAGTCGAGTCGGTACACAAGAGATCAGTTCACGAGAGGTCAGGTTAAAGCAGGTTACACGAAGGGAGCTCAGAAACAAGTGTTGCTCAAGCAACCAGAAACTGGTCTGAGTGGAATTTAAATAGAGAAGCACATGGGGGGCTGGACAGGAAGTAGCAAGAAGGAAGTATATAAAAGACAACAGGAGAAGCTGGCAACACCCATAACTGTAGAGTGTAGCAAAAGCTAAACATAAGCTGTGGAACAACAGGAACCAGCCGACCTACAGCAGTAACAAGTAAGACACAGATCAGCACCGTAGCCGATCTGTGACATTACCATATATATCTATATAGATATATCTACATATAGATATACCTATATGTAGATATATCTACATATAGATATATCTATATATCTCTCTCTCTCTATAAATAGATATATCTATATATCTATATCTACATACTATATCAACAATACATTAGTCATCTTAATGCGATCCACAGCTACATACAAGACCTTTCTAGGAACTTTTCCATCATCAAGGATGTGAAGGGGCTCATCCGCTGAAGCTAGAAAGGTAGAGACATTTACAGCGACCTCTACCTCACTGGGGGTAACTATCTTCACAGCCTGGTGCTCAACTGGAGCGCTGTCAGATGTACGTCTCACATTTATCCCTTCTGCCACAGCGTCAGTGAGCTGCTGCAGGTCATAAGTCACATTGCCATTTTTGCACTCACTATTTTCCAGCGTTTGGGCTGTGGATAACACAACTGCCATGCATGCGCCCTTAACTGGTCCTTCTGACTGAAGGGGACCAATCTCTGCTGGAGCCAATGTGCCCTTGGCCACTGGCCGTCCTTCAATCCCTCCGTTGGGCATAGCAGGTGTTATGTCCACATCTTTGTTACACATCATAGCTTTGTAACTCATAGTCACTTTGTTTAGTGTTGCGAATGCTTCCTTGCACGATGCTTCCCAGTCCGTGGTGCTTCCCTGACAGGCATTCTGCAGCGCTGCATCATCTGTTCCAAGAGGCACCATAGGAACCCGGGACTCATTACCCAATACTGTATATTTGTCATCTCTATATGCATCACATTGTACAAGCACAGGTTTACTAATGTCACATTGGGACAATGCTTTGTCACACAAGGCAGGGTGCAATACACCATTTTAACCAGTTTGTTCTGGTGGTGCTATCATCACACCCAGCTTTACACTACCAGCTTTAACAGGGTGAATAAATTGTTCACCAATCTACTCACATACCAGGCAGATGGTCTGCACCCACACACTCTCACTGTGTGGTGCAGTCCCCCCTTTCCCCAGAGAAGTGCCAGAGCGGTCCTGGACAACCTCCAGTTCCAACACAGGGAGATCCCTGGAGATTTCCATAGACAACCATTTGGCTCTGCCTCTGGTGGTCACAGGAGACATCCTACTCCCATCCTTTTTAGTAAACACATTACCAACATTATTCTCAAATATGACATTTCCAGAAATACATTTCTCAACCGTTAGAGGATCATCATAACACTAGTGCCCTGTACACAAGGTCGGACTTTGTTCGGACATTCCGACAACAAAATCCTAGGATTTTTTCCGACGGATGTTGGTTCAAACTTGTCTTCCATACACACGGTCACACAAAGTTGTCGGAAAATCCGATCGTTCTAAACGCGGTGAAACACGTACATCGGGACTATAAACGGGGCAGTGGCCAATAGCTTTCATCCCTTCATTTATTCTGCACGCGTGGCACTTTGTCCGTCGGATTTGTATACACGTGATCGGAATTTCTGACAACGGATTTTGTTGTCGGAAAATTTTATAGCCTGCTCTCAAACTTTGTGTGTCGGAAAATCCGATGGAAAATGTGTGATGGAGCCTACACACGGTCGAAATTTCCGACAACAAGGTCCTATCACACATTTTCCGTCAGAAAATCTGACCGTGTGTACGGGGCATTAGACGTATCTGTAGCTATTGTGGGTGGCCTCTTACCCACTTGAGCAGCTGTACAGCTGACCTGGGAAACCCTCTGCCCCAACACTGTGGGCTCCTGGGAGATTTCCCTGGACAACCCGCAGCACCTGTCTCTGTCACGAGGGAACATGGTATACAGGTTTCTTTGGTCACCCCTAGTACAGCTCTTCCAGCACTCTGCTGGATTCCACCAGGTACATAAAGAGTCCCCATGTCCCTTTTAGTCTTTAGTCCTGCTGCCAGTTGGGCTTTACCCCGTGCCTCCCCACTACTTTGGGTAGCACACTGCAGCAAGTCCACCTGTACTGTGGATCTCCCTGCTGGACACACTTCCACTTCATTGGGTTCATTGGGTTCTGTCCCATAAACTGCAACAGTCTTACCAATTCCTGTAGCCGGTGTCACAGCCTTCATTTGAGTGTGTTGTCTCTCATCTGTGGTGTCTCCACAGGCTGACTCTTCCATGTGGTCATGGAGTAACACTGCAACCTTTCTGGACCCACCGACACCCCCTGCAGGTAACACAGGATCCCTGTTGCTAGGGGTAACAGCAGACCAGCACGCCAAAGATGGTTGGCTACACATCATGGATGTTGCAGACTGTTGTGCCCTTCTGTCTGGGCTGACCACTTCACATAAGCGGCCATAATACAAATCTTTACATTCATGCTCATTGGTACCCCCTGCAGGCCACACAGACTTCTTGCCACTGTTGCCAGGAGTGACAACTGATATGCTTGCAGAAAACCCAGGGCTGGTACACTGATGCACACTCATGCTCTCCTGAGCCATTGCTTGACTGGTGCTTTGTTGTCCCAGTGATGCCTCTCCCATTGCTATGGGTGATGACCTCCCTTTGCTGGAGCATTGCTGGCATTCCCATTCACACCAGAATATTTCCCCAAGCAGACTCTCAGCTTTATACTGGCCATAATCATATCGGCTTGGACCCATCTGTTGGTAGGATACCCAGATCCGATTCAGCAGCAAGCGTTGCAGCAACTCTGGCCACTGGTCTCTAGGCCATGCCCTCCATGTTGCGACTCTTTCAAACTCCATTAGGAAGCCTCCTCTGCAGGCAGCATTGGCCGTATGAAGTTAGATGCCACTATGGCAACTTCTCGCTCTGCAGCCAGGGACAAAGGACGCTGAAAAACAGCCGGCACTTTCCTTTTAACTTGATTTAACATGAACTTCTTGTGTTTTGACAACCTCATCCTTACAGTCACATCCACAGCAGCTTGTTATACAGTTCAGAGCAGAAGAAAAAAAAATTCTCACAGGTGCACTACCTGCATGCAATGCTCATTGCCTGAATGCCATTTACCACACACAGCCACTGACAGTTCCTTGACAAACTCACTGCTGGAGCAAAGACCCGGATTTTCACCATCTGTGTGCCCGCATTCGGCAACCACTTGTAATATGGGGGATGTCTAGCTCAGTGGGATTCAGTGAGTTCACAGCCAACAGGAACTACAGTTTAAGGGAGTGGTAGCCCACTTTTATTGAAAGTAACAAAAATGAAAGTTCATACACACATGGATTGCCCCCACAAGGGTTCTTCTCCAGCAGAAATACACTAAGTGAAACATTCCACCTGGCTCTTAAGGCTCACTCAGCCTTAGGCGTAGTACCTTGCTGCACGGGCCCACTCCTGGCCTCTAGGAGGCATTTGTCTGACACTCCAGGATTTCACACTCCTCCAAGACTCACGGTCCCCTCTGGTCCCCAGGACTCTCTCCTCCAGTTGTCTCAGCTATGGTCTCCCCGACTCTCTCAGTTGGCCCAACTCTCTCAGTCCACTGACCTGGAACCTCTCCCACATAGAATGCTGTCTCAAGGATATTGCCTAGGTTCTTAAATGGTAGCACACCTCCCTCCTGGCTGCAGCTACACTATCTCTCCAGAGCTATGCTTAGATCTGCCTTTTAATGAGTGTGTGCACCTGGACACACACACAACCTGCAGAACTTCTGGAAAGCCCAGACACAAGGCTGAAGATTCCATCCCTCCCAATGCTCTTTGAAGTCTTCAAGTTTCCAGTCCCAATCCAGACTTACAAAATCCAGAGAAGACTTAAAGCATAGTTTTCTCTGCTCACCAATCTTCTGCTGGAACTTCTCAAACTGCCTCTTTGAGTGTCCTGTGTGCATTTTACACTCTTTTTCACAGAGACAGGGGCTCCAACCCTCGCAATATCTAAATGTATATCTATATCTATCTATCTAGATATATATCTATATATTTGGGATGAGCCGAACACCCCCCCCCCCCGTTCGGTTCACACCAGAACATGCGAACAGACATAAAATTTGTGTAAACATGCAAACACAGTTAAAGTCTATGGGACACAAGCATGAAAATCAAAAGTGTTAATTTTAAAGGCTTATATGCAAGTTATTGCCATAAAAAGTATTTGGGGACCCAGGTACTTCCCCAAGGGACATGTATCAATGCAAAAATACATTTTTAAAAAGGACAATTTTTCAGGAGCAGTGAGTTTAATAATGCTTAAAGTGAGACAATAAAAATAACACATTCCTTTAAATATCATGCCTAGGGGGCCCCCTTAGTCTGCCTGTAAAGTAGCGCCTCTTTCCCATATTTATAACAGTACCGCAGCAAAATGACATTTCTAAAGGAAAAAATGTCATCTAAAATTGCTCGCGGCTGAATTGTATTGTCGGATCCCCGCAATATACATAAAAAATAATATGAAACATGAAAAAAATGGCGTGGGTCCCCCCAGTCCATTATCAGGCCCTTTGGGTCTGGTATGGATATTAAAGGGAAGTCCATGGCAAAATTTAAAAAGCAAACGGTGTGGCCCTCCCCCAAAAAATCCATACCAGGTCCTTGAGGTCTGGTATGGATTTTAAGGGGAACCCCACGCCAAATAAAAAAAATGGCGTGGCCCCCCAAAATCCACACCAGACCCTTATCCAAGCATGCAACCTGGCAGGCCGCAGGAAAATGGGGGGCGAGAGAGCATCCCCCATGCAGCTCTTTTTTGTTCAAGTATCATCGTATTGTGCTCCTTAAAAACAACCACACCATCGTTTTCCAGAACAGCCTGAAGTTTATTTATGGCAATGCCCTTGTGGGCTGCTATATTTCAGAAGGACCTCCTTAAACCTTGAAACTAGGATAGATGAGTAACTTGAGACTGTTAGAGTGAATCCCCTGCTGGCTACCTTTTGCTTAAAGTGGATGTAAAGCCAATGTCATCCTTTCTAAACTACTGCCATATGGGTTATCTATAAGGATATACACGCCTCCTGCATGTATCTTTACCTCTCAAATGTCTCCCCTCTGTCTGTTATTAGACCTGAAAAGCTGCATATTCTGTGGGTGGGTCTGTTGTCTGGAGCTCGGTGGGTGGAGTCGTGATGTCAGTAGACTCCCCGCCCACCTCTACACTCCTTGTCAATATGCATTTTCGCCTGTGTATTTCTAACACTGAACTTCTGCTGAACTTCCGCTATGATCTCTAACATCCAGTGAAAAGACAGGAAAGTAACCACATGACTTCAGCATGCCAAATCATACTGAGGTGTGGAACAGCCAATCCTTGCAGAGCTGCTGAAGAAAGGAGTGGGGGAGGGAATTAAAAAATAATGCCTGTGTCTTAGGCTGTCACTCACAGCAAGGGGGAGTATTTGAAAAAGTTTTTCTCAGTTTGTCAAGATTTATCTCACTGAACAATAAAAGAGGATTGCACAGAGATGGATTAACTCTGTGTGGCAAGACTGGGCTCAAATGATAGGAAATCTTATAATCTACAGTATGATATCAAAAAAATTTCGGGTTTACATCCACTTTAATATTATAAAAGAGTGCTTGTGCCATAATTAGGAGTTCTAATGCAGTGAAATCCACATCTTTTGTCTCAAAAACCACTGGGTGATCTTACCTGAGTCGGCATTTTATTACATGTTCCACAGGAAATGTAGCTTATTTATTGCTGTGCCCTTGTTGGCTGCTATATTTCAGATGGACCTCCCGAAATCTTAAAACTACAAAAAGGAATAACTTGAAATTGTTGGAGTAATTCCCTTACTGGCTACCTTCTGCTTATTATTATAAAAGAGTGCTTGTAAGAGGCATATTTTTAATGGTGGTGGAGGTGAAATATTGCCCCCAGTGATAATTCATGGGTGTTGAAGAACATAAGATTATGTTTGTTTTTTTTGCATGTAGTTTGTTTGTATTGCATTTACTATTGCATGAGAATTATATTTACTATTCTTAAAGGGATAACACTACACATTTATTTATGTTACATAGTTACATAGTCATGTCAAAAAAAAAAAAAAGACACAAGCCCATCCAGTTCAACCAATAAAAAATAAAAAAAATAAAAAAGTCATACAATCCCATAAATCCAAACCTATACCCACAGATGATCCATAGGAAGACAAAAACCCCAACAAAGCATGATCCAATTTGCTACAGCAGGGGAAAAAACTTCTTCCTGATCTTCCGAGAGGCAATCGGATATTCCTTGGTTCAACTTTTTTTTTTTTTTTTTTTTTTTTTTTTCCACAAAAAGTTTTTTATTTCAAAAAAAGTAAGGCAAGACATACAGGACAAAGGTATTGTCACAACACATCATTTAACAGAATCATATAAAGAGCATATATGTCACGATACAACAGAAAGTTCCTAGCTGAAAATAAGTGAACATTACTGAAACTTAAAATTGTCATTAAGCGTAAGTAGGTGGAGGATCTTCATTTCTATTGTCCCACCCCCCCCCCCGGTTGGACTGCGGGAAGGGCAGGGATCAGTCACTTAAATAAGTTCATTATCTAGAGTACAATGTATCCTGACAGGATGAGAACTAAGTGTCGATCTGGGATAAAAGATAATAAAGAGAGAGAAAAAGGGAAAGAGAAAGAGCAAAGAGAAAGAGAAGAGAGAAAGGGAAGAGGAACAAAACAAAAACAAAAACAAACAAAAAAAAAAAAAAAAACAAAAAAAAAAACAAAAAAAAAAAAAAGGGGGGGGGACGGGTGGGGGACGGAGGGGAGGGGGAGAAAAAAGGGGGGAGGGGGGCGAAAAAGGGATAATTATTAGGTGGGGTGTAAGGATGAAGGAAGTGAGAGGGGAAGGATGAGTGGGTCCGCGCCTGCCCCCCCCCCCCGCAGAAAGCGTCGATTGAGACGTTGTACACTCTACAGGTATCTTTTACGATACGTACTGTAGGTATCGATCAGTAGTAACAAAATGAGACCAGCAGGCCCATGTGGTTGAAAATTTATGCATCCTGTCTTGTGAGGTAAAGATTAGTTCCTCCATTTCTTTTATAGAGGAAATCCGTGCAAACCATTCCCTGACTGTTGGAATGTTGGTGGAGCGCCAATGTCTGGGTATACAAAGCCTGGCGGCATTAACCATATGCATCGGTAGTGATTTGTAGTAATCTCTTTTGGATAGTGATGTGAGGTGTAGGAGAAACTGGGACGGGGTGTAGTCCAAGGTGTAGGTAGTGATATGTGAGATGAGACCGTGAACCTCCCTCCAAAAGGGTTGAATGTTCGCGCAATCCCACCACACATGAAGCATAGTTCCCACTCCCAACCCACATCTCCAGCAGGTATCAGGAGTATTAGGGGAAAATTTGTGGATACGTGACGGAGTCCTATACCATTTTGTGATCACCTTGTAGCCATTTTCTTGGATGGCAACGTTCAAAGAGCCCTTATGTGCGTACTCATAGATAGTGTTCCAGTCCTCCATGGAAAGAGATCTTTGAAGATCTTCACTCCAGGAAACCTGTGAGGGGGCAGGGGTCTGCGTTGGGGTTTCTGAAAGGAAGGTATACAAAAGGGAGATTAAGTGTCTTTGCGGCTGTTTACGATGGCATAAGGCTTCAAAGGGTGAGAGTTGTCGAGTCCAGTTCGACTGACTGGCATGAGTTGTGAGGAAATGACGGATTTGTCTATAAGTCCAAAAGGAAAATGAGAGCGTCTTGGTGTTAGATTTTAAAGTTTCAAAGGGTATGGGCTTCTCATTTGAGTAGAATTGAAGAGCTAGGACGTCTTCGAATGGCCACTCCTTACTTAAAAAGTCTGCAGAGTTCCCCGGTGGAAAGTCAGGGTTCCACCGGAGAGTAGTTAGAGGGCCCGGGGGAGGGGTAACCGAACCCCTTATCATGGTCTTTCTAAAAGTCAGAAGTGTAGAGTGTATAAGGGGGTGGGTTAAGAGGGTATGGGGCCAATTCCGAGGAGATAACCATGGGAGAAGGTGTAAGGGACCTGACGAGAAGGATCTCTCTAGGAAGACCCATGTCTTTTTAGAGGCATGGATGTTCCAGTCAGCGATCCTTGTGAGATGGCAAGCGGAGTAATATTTTTGGAGGTCAGGTAGGCCTATTCCTCCTTTAGATTTAGCTAATGTGAGTCTGGAGTATTTAATGCGAGGTGGAGAGTCCTTCCACAGGAAAGCAGAACATGCCTTCCGGTAGGATTTAAAAAAACTTGCTGGTAAGGATATAGGGATCGATTGCATAAGATAAAGAAAGCGAGGCAGGATTATCATTTTGATTAAGGCAGAGCGTCCGAACCAGGAGACATTTAGGCCTTTCCAGTCCTTAAGGTGTTTTTGTGTCTGAAGGAGGAGCGGGAGGAAATTTTTTGAATAAAGATCTGACAGGTGGGTGGGGATTCGAATACCTAAGTATGTAAGTGCAACATGTTCCCATTGAAACGGGAATGAGTCTTGGCAATGTGTCACTGTCTGAGAAGGGAGGGAGACATTTAGGGCCTGTGATTTGGTATAATTAATTTTGAGGTTTGATAAGGTACCAAAGTATTCAATGTCTTTGAGAAGATTGGGTAGAGAGATGTGGGGCTGTTGCAGGGAGAGCAAAATGTCGTCTGTGAAAGCAGCGACCTTAAACTCTCTGTTCTTCACAGTGATCCCTTGGATATTTGGGTTGCTTCTCAACCTGTTGAGGAAGGGTTCCAGGGTTAAGACGTATATTAGTGGTGAGAGTGGACATCCCTGGCGTGTGCCGTTACTAATGGGGAAGGCGTCCGACAGGTGGCCATTGACTTTTACCACTGCAGAGGGGCCCTTGTACAGGGCCATAATAAATGATAGCATGCGGGTCCCCAAGCCTATGGCAGTGAGCACCTCCTGCATGTAGTCCCAGGCCACTCTGTCGAACGCCTTCTCTGCATCAAGTGAGAGAAAAAATCCTTGTGTATTGGAAGTCGTGAGCCAGTGATGTAAATTCAGTGTGCGGATGATGTTGTCCCTAGCTTCCCGCCCAGGGACGAAGCCGACTTGATCTAAAGATATGAGGTCGGGTATCAGTGGAAGTAGTCTATTTGCTAAGATTTTCGCGTAAATTTTAATATCTACATTTAATAAAGATATCGGTCGGTAGTTTGCGACTAAGGACGCGTCTTTGCCTTCCTTGGGAATCACCGCTATTTGCGCAGCTAGCATTCTATCAGATTTAGTTTGGGGGTTTGAGAGGGCGTTAAACGTGTCCAAGAGTTTAGGAGCTAGGGAGTCAATGAAGGCTTTATAATATTGGAGGGAAAAACCGTCTGGGCCAGGGGCTTTACCTGTTTTCATTTGTTTCATAGCTGTATCTAGTTCCGACGCTGATATAGGGCCATCCAGGTCCCGGGACTGTTGGGTAGATATTGGTTTAGGGCTGTAGTTGGAGAGAAACTCTTTGATATTTGCGGTGCGGGAGTCAGTATTGTTCCGTGGGGTATTGGTGGGTTGTAAATTGTAAAGTTTTTGATAGAACCTTTCAAATTCTTTGGCAATGTCAGCATTCATGTTTAGAAGCTCCCCCCTAGGGTTACGTAAATGATGGATTGTGGAGGACAATTTTGAATTTTGGACTGTGCGCGCCAGTAGACGGACGCACTTGTTGCCCTGTTCATAGAAAATCCTCTGGCCGAGGATGTATCGTCTCCTAGAGCGTTTGCCCAGTTCTTCTAAGAGCAAAGCTCGGGTGTGTGTTAGTTCCTGTAGGGTGGCTCGTGCGTGTGTCAATTTATGGGAAGTTTCAAGGGAGCCAATCGTCCTGATGAGAGAGTTTATGTATTCTTGGCGCTGTTTCTTAGCTTTTGTAGCAAGGGCGATTAGTTCACCTCGAATCACGCATTTATGCGCTTCCCAGAGGGAGGTTGGGGAAATCTCCGGATTCGAGTTTTCCGTGAAATATTGTTGAATTCTCGTGCGGACATGGTCCATCACCAGGGGATCTTTGAGGAGGGAGGGATTCAGACGCCAAATCTTCGTTCTAGAATTGGGTTCGGGGAAAGATAAGGTCACCGTTATTGGGTGGTGGTCAGACAAAAACATTGGTTCTATGGTGGACTGTTGGAGTAGGGGAAGATCAGTCTGGGAGAGAAAAAAGAAGTCGATCCTAGAATATTTTTGATGTGGGGCTGAAAAAAAGGTATAATCCTTGTCAGAGGGGAATAAAGTGCGCCATGTGTCATGTAAGGTCAATGATTGTAGTTGTAGATTGATCTGACGTATCGCTTTATAAGTTAAAGTAGATGTTCCTGTGGAGGAATCCAGTAAGGGGTTTAGGGGCACATTAAAATCCCCTCCCAGGAGTACTATTCCCGATTTAAAGGAGGTCAGGAGGTCACATGTTTTCCTAAAGAAAGCGACTTGGTGGTCATTTGGGCAGTAAATATTGGCTAATGTAATTGGTGTGGATGCATAGGAACCTTTAAGGAAAATGTATCTGCCGTCAGGGTCGATAAGTGAATCAGATATTTGGAAGTTAGCGTTTTTTGATACGAGAATAGAAACGCCCTTAGTCTTAGACTCAGGATTGGTGGAGTGAAACGCAGTCCGGTAGATGTGGTTAGACAGCTTAGGTATGGCGTCGGAGCGAAAATGGGTCTCCTGCAGAAATATGAAATGAGCCCTATGTGTGGTGAGAGAGGATAATACTTGTGACCTTTTCTCTGGTAAATTCAGGCCCTTCACGTTTAGGGATAGGCATTTCAACGTCAGGGAAGACATGGCTTGGGTCTGATAATATTGGGTAAGTGAGTGCGCGGTGCGGGGGTAGTACTAGGAGAGACAGGGGCGGACCCAGTCGAGGGAAAAGGGGGAGAAAGAAAGGGAAAAAGGGGGAGAAAGAAAGGGAAAAACGGGAGAGAAAAAAAAAGGGGGGGGGGAAGGGGAGAGAGGGGCGGGGAGAAGAAAAGAAGAGGCTAAGGAAGGAGACGGGGGAAGTGTCAGAAAGAGGTAAGTTGGGAAAGAGAGGAAGTAAGAAGAATAGAGAAGGGACAGAATAAAGATCCACCAGAGGTGGAATTAGGCTAACCAAGCCACCTTAGGAAAAGGGAAGTCTGGAGGGTCAGCAAAAAATCCCAAAGGGATCGCTGTGTGGGTACGTAAAAATGGACGACGACCTCAGAGAGGTTGCGATCCGGGGAAAGAGTAGATATCATTGTTTAAAGTAGGGTGAGTGTAGTGGGGAACCTACCATTAGTGCAGAAACCATAACTAAATAACTAAAGTGCATTCTAAAGCCAGATTGTTATGAACTCTTTGTGCTACAACTGAGGTGAGTGAAACATAGCAAACATATGTGCCCAGTGCCGCCGCTGATTACCATGACCTATCTGCAGTAAGAAGCTGTAATCAGGGGGGGCAAAAGAAGAAAATCAGCTGTAACCTGTGACTATTTGAGAGCCCGAGACGTCGAGTGGAGTTCTTTTCCCTTCTCCCTCTCTATACCGAGAAGTGAGGGAGAGCAGAACTTATCTAAGCAGCCATTATAAAAACCAGACTTCAATTTAATTGGTGTAATTGCGTTAAACACAACCAAACACATTGCCAAGACAGGCAGAGCGGTGTCAATTCAATTAACAGGTCTAATCTGCTCCCTCCCTCCTCCCACCTTCCCGGGAGGAGGCAGGGGGATTGCGCAGGAGGATAGCCCCGGCAACCCCGCTGTGATTTGGGGGGCATTATCCTGCGGTAATAGTATGGCCTAAAGTGACGCCTCAGGCTGGCAAAGAGAGGCAAACTGTTTTCTTAGAGGCTAAAATAAAGGTTACATTAGCTGAACTAAGCAGTGACAGGAGTTCTTATATACCTCTATGCATGAAAACAGAGGGATAAAAAAGAAAAAAAAAAAGAACACCCTCACAGTTCTTATATGCTTGTAGAGTCTTTGAGATAAAAAAACAAAAAAAAAAAAAACAAAACACCCCTCCAAAACCCACCCCCCCCCCGTAATCCGCAATAAGTTGACAGTGTCAACAAAGGCAATGTAGAAGATGGTGTGGATGTCGAGGAAGGATGGGTAGTGAGGCTTCAGTGCTGTTTACCTTACAGGGTATTTATCCGGTCGATGGATCGTGGCCTCCATCGAGTAGTGTTGCCAGGCATTTTCACATAGAGATTGGAGGCTGGTGCAGGGGACAGTGAGAATAGGAATCAGGTGGCGTCATCCGGTGAACAGGGGATAAGGTATGTTAGGCATCCGGAAGGCGTCTGTCTCTTCTCCTGGGTGGTGTAGACGGGGATCCCGGGCATTCTCACTGTGGTTTGGGGGGTATTCTCTTGCGGTGTTAGAGTGGCTCAGAGCGACGTCTCAGGCTCTTACAAGGTAATTATCCGGCAAGTGGATCGGAACCTCCATCGGGTAATGCTGTCAAGCAATTTCACGGAGAGGTTGGAGGCTGGTGTGAAGGAAAGGGAGTCAGGCGGCAGCATCTGGTGAACAGGGAGTAAGGTGAGTTAGGCATCCATACGATCCCTCCTCCTGGAGGGTGTAGACGGGGATCCCGGGCTGCGTTGATGTTGATCACGGCGTGAAGTGTGGTTTCCCAGATTAGGTTGGTCAGCTCTGTATCTGCGGGATCTGTGGCGTTGGGCCTTTGGAGATGGGTGTAGCGAAACCGGAAGCCAGGGTTCAGAGGGGAAGAAGGCGGCGTACCATTCTGGAAGTTCAACGTGCGGAAGATCGAGTTGATCGCAGAAACCCAGCAAGTCATCAGGTGTGCGGAGGAGCGCAGAGCAACCTTTGGTGGATGCTGACAGCCCAAAGGGGAATTTCCAGCGGTATTGAATATTTCTGGCTCGTAGGACGTCCAGAAGGGGGCGTAGTGCTCGTCTATGCTGGAGTGTTATTTGTGAAAGGTCCTGAAATAGCTTAATTTCCGCGCCATTATGGAGGATGCGGCCTCTTTCCCTGGCTTTGCGAAGTATCTCCTCTTTCAGTGGGAAGTTGACTACACAACATATTATATCCCTTGGTGGTTCATTTTCACGGGGTACAGGGCGCAGGGCTCGGTGGGCTCTTTCCATTTCTATAGGAGAGTCTGCTGGGCGATCAATCAATTCATTAAAGATAGTGCAGATGGTTTGTTGCAATGACCCTGGTTCTATGGCCTCAGGTACCCCCCTCACTCTAATATTATGCCTCCGACCGCGGTTGTCGAGGTCTTCGACATGCCTGTGTATGTCCAGAAGCTGGGAGAGCTGGGAATCAAAGGCAGTGTGCACTTGTCGAATGGCGGCAGCGTGTGTCTGAGAGGTTTGTTCCACCTCATCAATCCTGTGTGCCACTGCATGTATTTCGGCTTTAAGGTCAGCGATCGCCGTTGTGACAGTGTTTTTAATGTCTGCAGCCACTGTTTCTAAGTCAAACAGACTTGGGGGGTGAGTTCGCCCTGCGGTTGCGGCGGAACTTCCAAGCAGTGGAGTGTCGGGTTCCATGCTAGGCGAGGACGGGGTTGGGGCCTGTGAGGCCGCGTGTGCAGCCAAGCGCTGGGACCGGAATATGTCCGGTATGTTCCTACTCAGCTGCGTACCTGAGTCGATGGTTGCGCGGGATGTCGAGGAGCTCCGGGTGGATCTGCTCATGATGTTGGCAAGGCGTAGGTTCCCCTAAAGGCTAGATTCGGTCCCCGGATCGCAGGAGCTCTCGACTTATGCTGCCATCTTGGTCTCCGTCCAGGCCATGCCCCTCCTTGGTTCAACTTTACCTATAAATGTTAGTACCCAGTTATATTATGTACTAGTATTGTTATGTATTAGTAAAGATTCCAGGCCTTATCTGAAGCAATCTACTGAGCTGGCCAGAACCACCTCTGGAGGGAGTCTATTTCACATTTTCACAACTCTTATGCCCTGTACACACGGTCGGATTTTCCAATGGAAAAAGTGCGATCGGATTGTGTTGTCGGAAATTCCGATCGTGTGTGGGCTCCATCAGACTTTTTCCGTCGGAATTTCCAACACACAAAGTTTGAGAGTAGGATATAAAATTTTCCGACAACAAAATCCGATCATTTAAATTCCGATCGTGTGTACACAAATCCGATGCACAAAATGTCACGCATGCTCAGAATAAATTAAGAGACGAAAGCTATTGGCTGCTGGCCTGTTTATAGTCCCGACGTACGTGTTTTTACGTCACAGCGTTCAGAACGATCGGCTTTTTCAACAACTTTGTGCGACCGTGTGTATGCAAGACAAGTTTGAGCCAACATCCGTCAGAAAAAATCCATGGATTTTGTTGTCGGAATGTCCAATCAATGTCCGATTGTGTGTACAGGGCATTACCGTGAAGAAACTTTTCCATATTTGGAAATTAAATCTCTTTTCCTCTAGACAAAAAGCGTTCCCCCTTGTCCTCTGTTATGACCTTAAAGTGAATAACTCAACACCAAGTTCATCATATGGACCCCCTATGTATTTGCACATGTTGATCATATCTCCCTTATGCCCTGTACACATGACCGGTTTTGCCGTCGGAATAAACTCTGAATGTTTTTCATACAGAATTCCAACAGAATTCCACTCAAGCTGTCTTGCATACATACAGTCACACCAAATTCTGACCGTCAAGAACGCGGTGACGTACAACACGTACGATGGGACAATACGTACGATGTCTCATACTTGCTTCAGAGCATGCGTCATTTTTGGTACGTCGGAACAGCATACAGACTAGCGGTTTTCCCGATAGGAATTTGTTCCGTCGGAAAAATATAGAACATTCTCTATCTAAGTCCATCTGAATTTTTAATGTAAAAACTCCAATGGGCCATACACACGGTCAGAATATACGATGAAAAGCTCCCATCGGACTTTTTCTTTTTTTCGGAAATTTGACCGTGTGTACGGGGTAATAATCCCCTCTTCTCAAGAGAGAATTAATTCAGTTCCTCTAATATTTCCTCATAGCTGAGCTCACCCATGCCTCTTATCAGTTTGGTTGTCCTTCTCTGCACTTTCTCCAGTTCCCCGATTTCGTTTTTGAGAACTGGTGCCCAAAACTAAAATGCATATTCAAGATGAGGTCTTACTAATGATTTTTACAGGGGCAAAATGATACCTCTCTCTCTGGAGTCCATACCTCTCTTAATATAAGAAAGCACTTTGCTCGCTTTGGAAACTGCAGCTTGGCATTGCACGTTATTATTAAGCTTATGATCTACCAAAAGCCTTCTCCACTATGGATTCCACCCAGTTGTACTCCCCCCTAGTATGTATGATGCATGCATATTCTTAGCCCCCATAACTTTACATTTATAGACATTAAACCTCATTTGCACATAGTAACCACATAGTTGCGCAATTAAAGCGTGCATTGAGATCAGCTTGTTGGAGACATCCTGTAAGGATGTTATTCCACTGCATAGCTTGGTGTCATCTTCAAAGACTGAAATGTTACTTTTTATCCCAGACCCTATATCATTTATAAAGTTATTAAAAAGTAAGGGTCCCAATATTAAACCTTGGAGTATACCACTAATAACCTTAGAACATTCTGAGTAAGAATCATTAACCACTACTCTCTAGATTATGTCTTTTAGCCAGTTTTCTATCCATTTACAAACTGATCTTTCCAAGCCTGTAGACTTTACCTTACACATTAGCCATGTGTGGGGAACTGTGTCAAACGCTTTTGCAAAATCTAAGTTTACTACATCCAAAAACACCCCTCTGTCCGAGAGTTTACTTACTTCCTCCTAAAAAAGATATTAGGTTTGTTTGACAACTTCTGTCTTTCATGAATCAATTCTGTCTGTTGCTTAACCACTTGCCGCCCACCATATAGCGACACACAGCACCACGTGCAGCATGGCGATCGGAGGTGCTGTGTGTCAATCTGACACACCACAACTCCGATTGTGGTATGGAGCCTCTGACAGAGACTTCTTACCACATGATCAGCTGTGACCAATCACAGCTGATCATCGTGTGAGCCAGGAAGTGCCGGTAAATGGCTTTCCTCAGTTCACACTGACAGGGAGAGCCGATTGGCGGCTCTCCCTGTCAGAGGAGGGCCTGCGCTGATGATCAGCACATTGATTATCAGTGCAGCCCCCATCAGAGGTGCCCATCACCTGCCAGCCTGTCCCCCACAAAGAACGACTGTCAGTGCCCATAAAAGTGCCAGTTCCCACAACAGTGCCAATCAGTGCCCCATCAGTAATGCCTGTCTGTGCCCTTCAGATGCCACTTGGTAAAGCCTGTTCGTAGCTCCTTAGGTGGCACTGGATAGGCAGCACTGATATCAGTGCCGTCAGTGCCGCCTATCAGTGCCCATCAGTTTTTTTCAAAATTGTTGGTCTATTTTTGTTTCTAGCACAAAAAATAAAAACTACAGAAGTGATCAAATACCATCAAAAGAAAGCTCTAGTTGTGGTAAGAAAATTAAAAAAAATTTGTTTGGGTACAGTGTTGCATGACCACGCAATTGTCATTCAGTGCGAAAGCACTAAAAGCTAAAAATTGTCCAGGCAGGAAGGGGGAAAGTGCCTGGTATTGAAGTGGTTAAAATATTTTTTTCCAGCAAGAACTCATCTATGTGGTCTTTCATTAAACTCTCCAGTATCTTCCCAACTATGGAAGTTAAACTAACAGGTCTTTAGTTACTTGGTAAAGACTTTGATTCCTTTTTAAATATAGAAACCACATTGGCCCTATGCAAATCCGGTGGTACTATTCCAGTCATTAACGAGTCCCTAAAAATTAGAAACAATGGCTTTGAAATTCTTTTAGTATCCGTGGGTGGATACCATCTGGTTCTGGCGCTTTACCCACCTTTAATCTGTTTAAATATTTCTGGACCATATCACTTTTAAGGCATTGTTGATCATTTGGGGCTGTGTCAATACCATCTCCATTATGGACTTGAGCTCCCCCATGCTCCTTTATATACACAGAGCTGAATAAAGTTTTTAATTGGCCTTCTCTTTGTCCCCAATCACTCACTCCAGATTATATTGTAAAGGGCCTACATGCTCAGACCTAACCTTTTTACTACTAATATATTTGAAGAATTTTGGGGGGTTTGTCCTACTATCTTTTGCAAACTGTCGTTTGATTTGAATTTTTGCGTCCTTGATTAACTTTTTACATATCCGGTTATTTTATATGTAACATTTAAACAGTGATGGTATTCCTTCATTTTTATATTTTTTAAAGGTTCTTCTCTTATTTATAATTTTTTTTAACTTTGGATGTGAGCCACATAGGTTTTATCTTTAGCCTTTTAAACGTATTGCCCATGGGAATATACTTTGCAGTGAGTTTGCATACAATCTTTTTGAAGAATTCCCATTTCTGTTCTGTGTTCATCGATGGAAATATTCCCTGCCATTCTAAGTCTTGGATAGCAGCCCTCACCCTTGCAAAATTTGCTCTCCTAAAGTTAAATGTTTTTATATTTCCCATATGTGTTTGTTGCTTACAGCTAACATTAAATGAAATCATGTTATATGTTATGGTCGCTGCTACCCAGATGTTCTTTTATGTGAATATTGGTAATAAGCTCTGCATTGTTTGAGATTATTATTATGTAATTAGACATAAATCACAGTAAGGTCAGGAAAGGCAGCGTTCAAACAAAGTCAGAATAAACAAGGTAGTAACAAAGGTAAATTCAAGAAACAGCTAACAGAAGCACTAAAAAGCTAACAAACCTTATGAAACACTATTTCAAAGCCAAAAATATGCCCTTGAAAAGGAAGCCTAAACAATTTGATACATGGATGTGCATGACCATGTCCTTTGAGGTTGACAGTATACTTAAGAGCATGTGAAAAGTGCCAAGTGGACAAATGAGGAGAATGTGATATGGGGTGGGAACCCAGCAGGGGACTTTGATAGAGCAGTGAGGCCCAGAGAGAGAGAGAGCCTCTAAACACCATATATTGTTCCACAGATGACCAACAATTATGCAGATTGCCACAAACAGTGGGCTGGGTTAAAACACATTCCTTGACATGTTCTCTAAATTTGTCTGACATTTCTGAATCAAATGCCATCACAGATAACAAACATCTTGAAGAGGTGAGAAAAAGAATTAGCTTTCAACCACCATATATTAGTCAGACTGTTTATATTCCATTTTTCTAGCAAAACAAGTGTGTTCAGTTGAAAGAAATAGGATGTTAGAGAGTTTGCATGGGATAATATACAGCGAAAGTTGTCTAAAATTGTATGTGACGATGATTTGGTCAGTAGAATGTAAGTATCCACCAGCTGAAACATGCTCCTAAAACTTTATCAAATCTACTCTAAAGGAACAACAGCATGAATTGAAGAGCATGAATATTTAAGAACAGGTAGGGAAAAACAGAATGGAAAACTAAATTTAAGGTCTAGATGAGCAGTGGTACAACACAATGGGGTTGATTTACTAAAATTTGAGAGTACAAAATCTGATGCAGCTATGCATGGTAACCAATCAGCTTCTAAATTTAATTTGTTCAACTAAGGTTTGACAAAAAAATGGAAACTGATTGGTTTCTATGCAGAGCTGCACCAGTTTTAATAAATCATCCTCAATGTGTGAACCTTTTACAGCCCATTGTAAAATTGTTGAATAATGATTCATCATGATACTTAAAAGCAGAGCTGGTAATACTATCTAGAAGAGCAAGATAACGTTTGAAGAGCAGATGCTTGTTATTTTCCTCTACTAAGTCACTGCAGGTGATCGTTCCTTCACTAAAGTAACAGGACCAAACAATAATTCTTCTCCCTCCCCATTACTCCCATCATAAATTTAGGGTGAATGACTTCTATTTCTAGCAAGTAGTAGTAGAAGGTTGCAACTATGTGGACTTGTTTTATAATGCTGAAGATGTTTGTCAGCTTACCAACCCACTTCTTCAGTTCTAATTAAGTGCCTAGAACATACTCCAGCATTCAAAGCCACATAGGTAACTCACATTAATATAATCCTGGGAAGACACAACAACCTCTCAACAAATAGGTGGCCTTAAATAGGAAGGCAAACTCTTCAGGTCAATTTTCCCATGCCCTAAAACAATGCGGACCTTAAGGAGAGAAGACATTCTTTCTGGGACAGTGAGGTGCACACTTTGTACAGAGAAGGCAACTGGTTCACATCCAATTTGCATTAAACTAGAACAACCATCCCTAAATATGTCAACCCAACATGTAATGCCATTTTAACACTTTTACCCCAAGAATGTGCATAGCTCCCAACTGTCCCTCATTTCGAGGGACTGTCTCTGATTTGGAGCAATGTCCCTCTATCCCCCTTTCCTCCTCATTTGTCCCTCATTTTTGTCTGATCTATATAGTTATATATAAAATGCCCTTTTTATCTCTCAAAAAGTGTTTCCTAGTGCTAAACCTTTCATCCAAATTCTAAATTGCTGTATTTGTCAATTGTAAAAGCCAATATAAAGGAATATCAGTGGTAAAAAAATAAAACAAATAAGCACTTGTGGATTTGATTTTTTTTTGTTATGTCCCTTTTAAGGGGTGTGGCAGGGGGTGTGTCCTATACCTACATATGTTTGCTAGTAGGTGTCCCTCATTCCCATCTCAAAATGTTGGGAGATATGAATGTGGCAACAATTCACACCTTCAAACACATAGATCTAAGCATTTACACAAACTTTCACACCTCTCATCCTATTCTTGGATAGGCAACATATGCCTTAGGAATTGAATAGGTCATTTTAAATGTCCATAGTCATTCCAGACTATGGACATTAATGTTTTAACATCTATTTAACAAGCAGTAAATGAGCTATAAAACATTGTAATTGTATTAAGTGAAGTAATTATTCCTAAAAGATCATCAAACATCACAACACGATTCTGAAGTCAGATTTCAGTTGCTTTCTTTTTTTTTTTTTAACATATTATTTTTATTGAAAATATTTTTTACAATTTACAACAAGACAAAAACATACAGAACAATTAAAAAAAAACCACATCATTATCGATTAATCGTGCAGTTTTTAAATTGAATTGATCAGGCGTTGTTATTCAGCATACCAATAAGGTATATATTTCTTTTTTTTCCCTTCTCTTTCCCTTCTCCCTTTCCTCTTATATAGCACTGACAGCATTATATGTCACTCAAGTATATCTAGTTCAGCGATTACATCTCAACAGTGTAAATATACATTCATACAAAGGCAAACATCTATCCCTCTATTAACTTTCTACAGCATCAATGGTATATTCAACAAATTACACAGACAGATTGGAGTCTAGCCATTGAAACCAAATTTTCCTAAATTTTTCGGGGGAAATTTTCTATGTTTATATGTCAATTCCTCCCTTCTTAAATTATAATTAATGGCATTGATCCATTGAGCGATTGTTGGCGGGATTTTTGACATCCATTTCTGTAATATAAGTTTGTAGGCTATATACATAGACCGCAACCACATTTTGTGGGTTTCAAATGGGAGTATATTTTCCGGTATAATACCTAATAAAGCTATTTTTGGATCAGAATGGACATGTGTAAAGCATAAGGTATTTAAGGTATCAAATATATTCTCCCAATATCAATGCAATTTAGGTCTTCACCACATCATATGAATTAGTGTTCCCCTATTGATAGTACATCTTGAGCAATTTGGTGTGGTTGCTCTACCCCAAGAATATAACATTAGAGGAGTATAATGAGATCTATGAATAATAAATATCTGGGTAAACCACTGTGAGGATGATAGGGAGACTCTGGTCAAATTCTTCAGAGCTTGCTCCCACTTCTCCTCACTAGGAGCATCCAAGTCCCTGTGCCACCTCACGAGACTACTATCCTGTGTATTTATGTTAGCTGTTTGTATAGAAGAACATATATCACCAATAATTCCCTGTTTAGAGCATCTTGTGGACACTGCCATAGTCAAGCAAGGGGAAGGATTGTATTTGAACAAAAAAGTCACTGCCTGACTCTTTAGAGCATGCCATAGCTGCAAGTATTGATAGAATATTTTATTACAAAAATTATATTTCTCTGTTAGTTTATTAAATGGTTGTAAATCCTCGTTGTCGGAATGCTGATGAAGAAGCGTAATGTCAGCCCTTTTCCATAAACCAAAGTTTTCAAATTTCACTACCTCAGGTAACCATGGGTTATTCCATATAGGCATATACCGAGTATATTCCTCATGGGAAGTACATTTTTGGACAATAGTTCAAACTTTATGAATTAAATCAAATGTAGATAAACACTCTTTACTATAATAATGATGAGCTACTATTAGCTGTACCAATGGCTCCAACGGAAATTGAGAGAATATAATTTGTTGTATAGGGTCCTTGAAATCTACAACATTCCAGCCATTTAATTGCTGAAGTTGTGATGCCAGGTTATACAACTTGGTATTGGGAACAGCTAAACCACCTCCGTCTTTAGGCAGCTGTAGGACTTCCAATCTAGTTTGAGGATGGTTATATCTCCAGATAAGAAAAGGTTGGATACCCCCAGGTGGGACTTTAAATTCGAAAAACACTAACAAAATATGTAAAAAAAAATATTATTTTATTAATGCAAAAAAGAAAAACTAAGCTAAAAAATCATCACATGATGATTGCTAAAACATATACTAAAATATAACACAAATACACATAACACAATATCTTGCAAATAGAATGTAAAAGTATGTATACATAGTGATTTCTTTCCTGCACCAGAAAATACTTTCTGGTATCCAACATCCGGGATAAGCTTATCGGTATACAACGCGTTTCAGGTTCAAAGTCCTTTCATCAGGGGTAATTATATAGGAGGATTTATATTCTGATAAGTAACAGAAAAGTAGAACATATCATAGTTTATAATGTAAGACATCACTCTGACAGGCATAATGAGCATATTGCATCTAAATTTAAAGGAGAAGAGGAGGGAGGAGGGGGGATGGGCCAGAAGGAGGAGAGGAGAGCAACCTACCGAGATATGGTGAATGGCACCGTAATCAAGCACATACAATATTGAAGCAAGAGTAGAATTAGCATTGTCAGTGGATGGCGTATGTGGAGGTTTTGGTTCAACCTACAGACTTGAAGTATTGTAGCCCACAGGAAAGGGTCATATCCCTGGTCCCACAAGTAGAAGGATATACAGCTAGGAGCGACAGCTAACGGGGAAATAAGAAAGGGGGAGGTGGTAAAAACTGAATTGCCATAACCTTCCACAAACCTAATGTCAGTGTCAATAGTACTGATATATAGTCTTAAAAGTCCAGTGCCCAGAAGATAAATGGACATTGCATAGTATCTTAGTCATAAGTAAAGCAACTGCTGGTTACCTTTAATACTCAAATAGTGGCTTTGTAGTACAAATCGAATAAGGATTCTGGTCAGAGTCCAGCAACAGTGGTGAAACTGAATTGAAGTGGTCATTACCATTCCTTTAGGCTGCAAGCAAAAAGAAAACCCTAATAGCATGATATGACAAGCATCTCTCCTGCTAACTACATTATACACCACACACAAAGGATCTCCATAAGTGGGATGTCTGGCTTTACAGGGGTAAGTGACATGGTAAATACCTGTATAGAGGGGGTCTGTAGGGCACACCATTCACGCTGGTAAAGTCTGCACAAACTGCAGTGAAAACGAATCTTAGAAATGGCGCCAAATGCCCGAGGATATGCACCACGATCTTGCACTAATCGCACACTAATCACGCATGTGCGAGGACTCTGTAACCGACTGGCTACTAGTGGAGAGCATGGCACACCCACCCCTAGTAGTGGGGCATGGCCATGCGTTCCACAGCCAGGTAGCACTTCCCTATAGCCTACTATAGTGTCAATAGGGAGGAAGGACCAGTAAACAGTGACACCAATGACTGGAGCATAGACAGCTCAGAGCTAGATTGGAAAAACACCCCCCATAAAATCCTATGATGGAATACAGCTGTTAAACGGCCACATCATAAACTCCATTATGTCTATTGCCATCTAGTGTTCATGAAAGATACTGCACCATTCATCATGACCAAATGAAAAGAGGTAGGTTAACATAATATGGGGGCACAATCCTGGAAGGATTGCAAACTCCCATAGGAGAGAGAGACATAGAGCAGCAAACTATATCAGTAGTACAAAAACAGACATGTATAACTGAAAAAAAAAATAAAATACAGTGTTTATTTTAAACAATCATTCACAGAAAGGATATGTACAAATGGCAAGACTTTCACCAATAGATATCACAGATTGACTTGTACTGGAGCACTACAGAACATGAAATTCACCTTGGTCATAGACAATTGTGCATGGCAGACAATATTGTTGTCTCTCTGCTGATGTTCATTACAATCAATCAATGAGGGATTGAATCTACTCATTGCTGTTAAGACCACTAACCAAGTCACTCCCATAATCCCGATGTAAACCCATCCAAAAATGGGCAATAACCGACTGAGTCATTGAGACCGGGTGGATGGGTGGTATGTAGAGACACTATCCACCTGGTCTCCCTTTGGAGGAGAATCTTATCCCAGTCTCCACCCCTAGCACTGGGGTGGATCCGATCAAGTATCAGAAATTTAATGTCCGGGAAACTACCCTGGTGGACATCCTGTACATGTCTCCCCAGGGGTAGATCCGGGTTGCAGGTCTTCATACTGAGAATATGCCTATAGGCCCTCTTGTGGAATTCCAAATTGGTCTTTCCTATGTAGAAGCAACCACAAGGGCAGCTGAGTAGATATACCACTTCAGCTGTCCTGCAGTTAGCATAGTGTAGCGGTTTATATTTTTGTCCATTAGGTAAATGTATATTGGAGCCTATGTGCATGTACTGGCAATAATTGCACCCCCCACATTTTAACGTTCCCTTTCATTTGCACGGATCTCTCCTAAATTCTCCCGTGTATTCACTCTTCACTAGATGATCTTTGAGTGACCTTGTTCTCCTATATGTGATTTGAGGTGTTTCTGATACAAAAGGGCTCAGTAATGGTTCAATCTGTAAGATGTGCCAATATTTTTTTTAGGATCTTTTTAATCTTATTATGCTTTGTCATGTACCTCGTAATAATCCTAATTTGATTTGCTTCCGTACCCTGTTGGCCTCTACCTCCCTTCTTTCTCCCAAAGAGGAGATCCTGCCTTGTTTGGTCCTATGCGTGCTTGAATGCCTTTTTAAGACATGTTGTAGAATAACCTCTCTAATGCCCCGTACACACGGTCGGACTTTGTTCAGACATTCCGACAACAAAATCCTAGGATTTTTTCCGACAGATGTTGGCTCAAACTTGTCTTGCATACACACGGTCACACAAAGTTGTCGGAAAATCCGATCGTTCTAAATGCGGTGACGTAAAACACGTACGTCGGGACTATAAACGGGGCAGTGGCCAATAGCTTTCATCCCTTTATTTATTCTGAGCATGCGTGGAACTTTGTCCGTCGGATTTGTGTACACACGATCGGAATTTCCGACAACGGATTTTTATATCGGAAAATTTTATATCCTGCTCTAAAACTTTGTGGGTCAGAAAATCCGATGGAAAATGTGTGATGGAGCCTACACACGGTCGGAATTTTCGGCAACAAGGTCCTATCACACATTTTCCGCCGGAAAATCCGACCGTGTGTACGGGGCATAAGAGTCGTAGTTTCAAATTGTTTGCCTCAAGCTGAAATGTTGCCTCATCTGAACAATTTCTGCAAATGCGCGGGTATTGACTGTAGGGTATGACTTGTATAAGGGGTCTGGGGTTGGAGCTTTCAGCATGCAGAATTGTATTCCCTGCTGTGTCCTTCCGATACAGTGTACTTGTCAGTCTGTCATCTATACCCTTCAAAATGGTCACATCTAAAAATGCAATCCTACAACGGTTTGATTGTATCATGAATTTCAAATTGAAATTATTATTTCTTTTTTTAACTTTCAAGTTTTATTGAAAGAAGTAAAGAAAGGATGCACAATATGCAGGTCACAGATATTGCACAATTGTAGTGGAGGTCATAAGAGATCAAATGTTCTTTAATCACTGATAAGCTATCTTATTTAAAGGTAAAGGACTTCAGATTTGCCTTTGTCATCAACTGAACAATACAAAAAAAAACATTGTTAACCTTATTCTAATTTGGTTTCTTGTCGTCCTCTGCCATTATTATTGTAGGGGTAGGGAAGGAGAGAAAGACGAAAAGAAAGGAATGAGTATAGGTACATTGTTAGCTTTCAGATCCACTCAAACATAGTGAGTTAAATATTTGGTCCTGTGAAATCATGCATTTGTTTGGTCTTTATGAGTAGGTATGAGCCCGATGTTCGAGTCGAATTTAAATGTCATTCATCGAACAGCGAACAATATGCGGTGTTCGCGGCAAAATCGAAAGCTGCCAGAACACCGTTAAAATCTATGGGACACTAACATGAAAAATCAAAAGTGCTAATTTTAAATTCTTATATGCAGGTTATTGTCATAAAAAGTGTTTGGGGACCCGGGTCCTGCCCCAGGGGACATGTATCAATGCTATTTTTTTTTTTAAAAACGGCCATTTTTTCGGGAGCAGTGATTTTTTTAATGCTTAAAGTGAAACAATTAAAATGAAATTTTCCTTTAAATATTGTGCCTGTGGGTGTCTATAGTATGCCTGTAAAGTGGCACATTTTTCCAGTGTTCAGAACAGTACCACAGCAAAATGATGTTTCTAAAGGAAAAATTGTCATTTAAAACTGATCGTGGCTGTAATTAATTGTCGGGTCTCGGCAATATAGATAAAACTCATTGAAAAAAAGAGCATAGGATTCCCCCTCCCAGTCCATTATCAGACCCTTTGGGTCTGGTATGAATATTAACCACTTAAGCCCCGGACCATTTGGCTGGCAAAAGACCAGAGCACTCTTTGCGATTCGGCACTGCATCGCTTTAACTGACAATTGCGCGGTTGTGCAACGTTGCTCCCAAACAAAATTGACATCCTTTTTTCAACACAAATAGAGCTTTCTTTTGGTGGTGATTGATCACTTCTGCGGTTTTTATTTTTTTGCGCTATAAACAAAAAAAGCGTCAATTTTGCTATAATAAATATCCCCAAAAAATGTATAAAACATTTTTTTTCCTCAGTTTAGGCCGATATGTATTCTTCTACATATTTTTGGTAAAAAAATCGCAATAAGCGTTTATTGATTGGTTTGTGCAAAAGTTATAGCGTCAACAAAATAGGGGATAGTTTTTTTACTAGTAATGGCGGCGATCAGCGATTTTTATCGTGACTGTGACATTATGGCGGACAGATTGGACACCTTTGGTGCTATTTTGGGACCATTCACATTTATACATCAGTGCGATTAAAAATGCATTGATTACTGTATAAATGTGACTGGCAGTGAAGGGGTTAACCACTAGGTGGCACTGTAGGGGGTTAAGTATGTCCTAGGGAGTGATTCTAGCTGAGGGGGCCCTATGTGTGACACGACACTGATCACTGCTCCCGATTATAGGGAGCTGTGATCAGTGTCAGTGTCCCTAGGCAGAACGGGGAAATGCTTGTCTACATCAGCATTTCCCCATTCTTCCTCTCCGTGAGATGATCGCAGGTATCCCCGCGGACATTGAGTCCGCGGGACCCACGATCACACGCCCGCAAACCGCTTCTTAAAGGGCAATGTACAGGTACGTTAATATGCCTGTACGTGCCCTTCTGCCGATGTATATTGGTGTGAGCCGGACGGCAAGTGGTTAAAGGGAACCCCGAACCAAAATTAAAAAAAATTGCGTGGGGGTCCCCTAAAATCCATACTAGGTCCTTCAGGTCAAATGCCAGTTTTTGAGATCCTTTTCTCAGTTCTTAAAAAGGGGGGTAGTTCTGTTCAAAGATGGTTTGTGGTTGTGGGGTCAACCAGATTCCAAGGTATTTAATTGCCCGAGGGTCCCATCTAAAGAGTGAGCTGGTCTTAGTCAGAGGAAGTATTCTTTGCAGTAGTGGGACATTTAGCACCTCAGATTTTGTATAGTTTATCTTCAGATTTGAGATATAACCATAATGGGTAAATTCCTTTAGCAAATTGGGAGTTATTGGGAGTTGTCGAGTTTGTTAAGAAGAACAAAAGATTGTCTGCATATGCTGCTAACTTGAACTCCCTGTCCTGAACCCTGAAGCCAGCGATTGCGGTGTTTGTTTTAATCATTCTGATAAAAGGTTCTAAGGACAGGATGAATAGCAGGGGTGATAAAGGACATCCCTGTCTATTTCCATTCATAATGTGTACCTTTTCGGACAGTGTGCCATTGATTTTTAAGTTCGCTGAGGGGTTTTGGTACAGTGCAGAGATACTGGCTAACATGTGTAGGCCTAGCCCCACATGTCTGCATTGTGCCATCATGAAATCCCAGGCAACACGGTCGAAGGCCTTCTCCGCATCCATAGAGAGGAGAAAGACTTTGATGTCCCACGCTCTCGCCACGTAAATTAGGAAGAGGGCTTTAGTCACGTTATCTTTGGCTTCTCTACCAGGCATAAAGTCCTCCTGTTCCAGGCCAATGAGCTCCGGAAGAAGTGGTCCTAATCGTAGAGCGAGGATTTTTGCAAAAAGTTTGACATCTAGGTGTAGCAAGGATATGGGGCGGTAACTGGCACAATCCATGGGGTCTTTATTTTTGGAAACACCGCAATGTATGCTGATAGGAAGTCTGGTGTTACCTCCCTGGGTTTAGACATGGAATTCAAGGCCACAGTAAGCGGATCCACGATAATGTTTATGAAGGTTTTGTAGTAGATGGTGGAATAGCCATCTGGCCCTGGGCTCTTCCCTGATTTCAATTGTTTGATAGCTTGTCTGATCTCTAGTGATGAGATTGATGATTCTAGTAGGGAGATGTCAAAGTCTTGTAGGGTCGGGAGTCTGCTCTTGTTTAAGTAGTCTTGGATAATTTGTGTTCTGTCTCCCTTCATACCCTGTTGTCTGTGTTGTTGTGGTAGGTTATATAGCTTAGTGTAAAATTTGTGAAAGTGTTTAGCTATCGCCTTGGTCGTCACATCAATATTACCATTCTCTCTTTTGATACCGGAAATATTATTGTCATAGGTTTAGGTCTCTCCTGATTGTACATTTATGTGCCGCCCAGACTACTAGTGGGTCCTCATATGGCGTGAAGTTATGTCTAAAGAATTTTGTCAGGAAAGAGGTGATTGTGGGAAGAAGTGATGGGTCCGTCAGCAATGAGGCATTAATTCTCCATGTTGGTTGTCTATGTGGGGGGGTCATGAGGTCCAGTGTTAGGGAGATGGCGGAGTGATCTGAAATCGATTGAATACCTATATGAGCCTCTTTCACTGAAGTGAGGTTTCTTTGTGAGATAAACAAGTAGTCTAGACGCACGTAACTGGAGTGTGGGGTGGAGAAATATGTAAAATCTCAGCCTTCAGGGTTAAGGAAGCGCCAAGTGTCTACCAAGTGTAGGGACTGTAATAGGGATTTGATTTTTTTAAGTATTCTGTAAGTGATACAGGTTTTACCATTGGAGGTGTTGGTCAGTGGGTTTAGTGGTACATTAAAGTCCCCTCCCAGAATCAAGCAACCTGAAGTGAACCCCTAGAGAAGCAGGAGGAAAGGGGATTATTGCAATGCCAAAAATACTTCAATACAACAGAGTTAAAAATTATTGAGTTTATTACAATTGATTAAAAAGAAATTCATAGAAAATTCAAATTCAAGAAACACATACATTGAGGGAGCATAATACAGTGTCTGTTCAACAGAAATTGGATAGAGATAGGTTATAACAGCAGGTCGAAATGTCCCTACTAGTTTCGCCAAGACATTGGCTTCATCAGGGGAGCAGGACCTGACATAGAGCAATTGTTACTCTACAAAGAAGAAAAAACATGTAAACATTAATTATTCAAAAAATGGGGACGAACAACACTGTGTATAACACTAGATGACTGTGCGTTAAGGCTAAACAGGTACGGTCCCCTCCCAGATGACCCCTCACCCGGGTGGAGAACCATCTGATGGACACTAAACCAAATGTAGGGTCACCCAAACATACCCTGGAAGCTCGACGGGGCAGGATGGATACAGTCCACTGCCAAGGGGATAGCCACCCTACACTATCAATAGTATGGCTGTAGGGGGCTTGATAGGAAAGCCTGATAAAAACTGTAAAAAATAAACATATGTACTGTAAGGCTATAAAAAGCTGAACTATAATAAAGAAAAAAATGGGGGACAATGCCTCATTACATAACAACCTATACAGATATGGTGTCATATATCCGGGACGCTGTAGAGATGGTTAGTTTGTGATTAGACCGTATACGGCGAATATGCTGGTGGATTGAAAACAATAGTAGCTGGGTTAAAGGAAGAGGAGAGAAAATAGACAAGGAGTGAGGATACTGGATGAAAATTGAAAGTCAAAAATGGGGATATGCCAACAGATTTGGTGAGGAAAAAAAAAAAAAAACTCAATGTGAGAGGTTAAGGGCTTACCCTTCAAACTGGAATCAAGTAGGAGCAATGAAAAACTTATACAAACTTAGGCAGGAGACAAGGGTAAGTGGAAGGGATATTCACACAACTATGGTGCGTAAACCTAATGAGTGGGAAAGAAACAGATCCCAATGAATAAAGGTGGCAGCCGTTTGATGCAAGCAAACAGGGGCATGGCCGAGTGGTAGGCCTACCCAGGAGGAGGGGATGAGCCAGCAACCATAGGAAGGATGGTGAAGTAGGCTGGTGTACAGAGCGGAGGACAGGGGGGCGGAGAAAGGCCAGGGGGTGGGCTGGCTGTGGAAGGCAGTCAGCCCCTGGGTGTCCATACAGCCAAAGGCTGTGACTGGGTGGGCCGACACAGGGAAGTGGCCAACAAGCACTGAAGGAGACCAGAGGTGGATGAAAGGATGGGAGGGGGATGGCGGGGGTGGAAGGAGATAGGGAATGGAATGGACAGGGAACAGCCAGGCAATGCTCCAGAAACCAGGCAGTTCATCCAATCAGCCAGTCATCTAGCGACAATATACACAGTGATGTGAATGAAGCTGTAACAATATATTATTAAATTCCAATAAAAATACCAGAAAATTACAAAAAAAAAAAGGAAAGAGGGACGTATACAAAGGGATTGAAAATACTAAATATATATAAGGTCATAATCCTTAAAAAATATATGACAGAGAATACAGAGCAATGCGTTAATATAATAAATGACTATAGGAAAAAGCATAAACTATAAACTGAGAAGAAGCGAAGACCAAGTGGTATGATGTTACAAAGTACATAAATAGCAGGGAACTAGCATATGTGTTAGACCCCAAGATGGTAGGGGGGTCAGCAAAGCAGTGATTGTCATAATCAAGAGATGGGGGGAGCATGATAAAAAAAATGGGGGTGATCCAAACGTACGAGTCACAATCAAACCCTATGGAAACCAGACAAGACAAACTACAAATAAAGTCTATGAAAGACAATCATAAAGAATAATGGACTTATAAGAAACTTTATAGGAAGTATTTGAAGCTTATATATTCGTTCAGACCAGGGTACTTGATAGCATCCAAGCAGTGTATCTACTTAGTTTCCAACTGTAATAGGGTAACGTCGATACCACCGCCTCGAGCATGTAAGGGTATATGCTTAAGCGCTGTGAATCGCACAACATTAGGATCAAAATCATGTTGGGTAGTAATATGCCTATTAAGGGCGGTGGTGGTAAGTCGTTTATAGAGTGGCTTAACATGGTCCTTAATACGCTTAAAAAATAAGCGCTTCATCTTACCGACGTAAAAGCATCCGCAAACACAGATGGCTAGATAGACCACTCCAATGGTTTTACATGTAACTCGATGTTTCACAGAGTGAGTCTTGCCATTAGGGAGAATGACATCTCTAGAGTTGATAATCAAAGAACAAATGTCGCAGCGTCCACAGGAGAAAGTGCCAGTATTGGCAAAGTTCACTGGGTTTTTTTGCATATGATGACTGGCAACCAGACGGTCCCTCATAGAGGGAGCCCGTCGGTAAGTAATCTCAGGATAAGATTTTACATACTTACTAATGGTGGTGTCTGCGGTCAATAGAGGCCACAATTTCTTAAGAATGGCTCTAGTTTGCATATGCTGTTTGGAAAACTGAGTTATAATGATTGGTCAGATTTGGGAGGTTTTTTTGAGTGGATAAGTGATTACTCTGTTAAATGCCCTTTTAAGTAAGGATCGACTGCATCCTCTTTGATAGAGTCTATCATGTAAATCTTTGGATGCCTGATAAAAATGCCTGATAAAAATCATGATCCAAAGTGCAGTTTCTCCTAAGTCGGAGAAACTGGCTATGGGGATGCTATCCAAGAGAGGTTGTGGGTGTGCACTTGAGGCGTGTAATAACGTATTACCTGCAGTGGGCTTACGGTATAAGGATGAATGTAAGATTCTTCATTATCGACCTGAATCTGTAGATCCAGGAAGTTAATCCTGGACTGGCTACATTCCATAGTGAAGGTGAGATTGTAATCATTGATGGCCAGTTGGTCCATCAGTTGTGTGAGTTCATCCCGAGTACCTGAACAGAATATGAGAACATCATCAATATACCTATGCCAGGCGATGACATGTTTAAGTAATTCGGATAAAGAATCATTTGAGAAAAGGTCCCTCTCCCACCCCCCCAGGTACAAGTTGGCATATGAGGGCGTGCATTTGGTCCCCACAGCCACACCCTGCACCTGGAGGTAGTGGGAGGGGCTGAAAATGAATACATTTTTAGTTAGGATGAACTCCAACAACTGAAGAACGAACTGGCTATATGGATTGGACGAGGGTCCGGGTTCACTCAATTGATCATGGATAACCTCTAAGCCCTTGGTATGTGGAATACAGTTGTAGAGACTTTCCACATCCAGGGCTACCAACCAAGTGTTCGGGGGAATTTGTTTACCATCTATATTTCTAAGCAAATCAATGGTGTCCTGAACATAAGAGAACAGGGACGCAACATGCAGGTTTAGATACTTATCTACCAGAGCGCTGGCATTCTCGGTTAAACTAGAACAGCCCGAGACAATCGGTCATCCAACAGGATGTTTTGCACTTTGGGAAGAGAATAAAAGGTGGGTATCTTTGGATCCTTTACATTCAAGTTGTTCCAGGTATTCAAATCAATTATGCCCAATTGATAGGCTTTAAAAACTAAGTCATAGTATTTGCGGGTAAAGTTTTGTACCAAAGTTTTAGAAATGGGCCGGTACCAATGTTGATTATCCAGGATGTCGAGGGACATGCGCTCATAAGCCTGGACATCCATGAGAACGACATTGCCACCTTTGTCGGCCGGCTTGATAATCAAGTCAGGGTGACATTGAAGATCCCTGAGAGCTCTACGGTGTTTGAAGGACAAATTATGCCCTTGGGAATTATCCAAATCCAGTTTTTTTTTATATCTAGGGAAGTTTGTTGACAAACGCCCAGATGTTGGGGTTCGACTGAAGTAAAGGAAATGCGCGAGATTTAGGCTTGAAAGAAACAGGAGGGGGAAAGGACACACCGGGGACGACAACACCGGACAAAGCAATATTGGACAGCTCATCGTCATCAGTGTGTCCCTCCCACCAGAGTGACATAGGGTCATCCATAACCTGTAGTTCAGTTCCAGAAAATTCCAATGCAGAAAGGTCAGGAGATTGATTGGCTGAGGGTTTATCATAAATGACTTTAAACATCAAACGTCGGGTGAACAGGTGTATATCTTTAATCAATTGAAATCTGTCAAGATCAACAGAAGGGCAAAATGTAAGTCCAAGTTTAAGCACAAAAATCTGTTCCTCTATTAAAGGTAGTGAGGAACGATTAAAGACTTCTAATCCTGGGGTTCCCTGGTTTGCAGGGGTAATGTGGGACTCAGTGCTTGATCCGGATTTTTCCCAAAAAAAAATTGGTGCGATTTTGCGGTCAATTGATTGAGTGCTGGTGGGGAAAAGTGAGGACAGGGTAGGTTTGCTTACCCTATGAACAATAGTGGAAGATGAAGAAGAAGAAACAGGGGTAGTGACCCCAGAGATAGGATGTGGCTGTGAGTGAAGCATAGAGGGTATGGAAGAATGTCTACCAGATATGGGGAAAGGGGTAGATGAGTACACGTTATTGAGGTGAGTATGAACCACCAAGGGTCACCGAGTAGAAGTGGGTCCGAAGGTGCAATGAAGAGAATCCGTGGAGGCCATGGTGCGATCCCCCTTTCTTTTTTTAGGCATTATATCCTGGGATAGCTCGCAATAAGTGGTTAAGTTGCTAGGTGAAAACGAAACAGAAGTGTTATTAGGTGCATCTGGTACAATCCTGTAACTCCTTAATAACTTGTTGGTAGAACGTCAGGTGGGCCCTATTGGGGAAGTATACATTTGCCAGTGTCACTGGCGTTCCCCCAAATGACCCCTTCAGGAATATAAATCTGCCTCCTGGGTCAATGAGTTGTTCTGTTAATTCAAATGGTGCCCCTTTGCTCACCAGGATTGAGACCCCCTTGGACCTGGAATCGTTGTTAGTTGCATGGAATGCCTTTGTGAAATAGGAGTTCGTAAGTTTTGGTATATGATGTGTTTTCAAATGTGTTTCCTGGAGGAACACAAAATGGGGCCTACCTTTTTTGAGCTCCCTCAAAATGGTAGTGCATTGTTCAGGTATGTTCAGGCCCCTGACATTGTGTGAGATCACTGAGGGTCTACGCCCCAGGGATGAGTAAGCCATCCGGATGACACAAGAGGAGGTGCTCTGAGGACTAATCTGCAAAAAAACAAAACTGGCAGTTGTAGATTAATACCTGTACTCATCATAAAGAGTAATGCTAACAGTACTTTTTCCTTGTATACTGTGGGGTGGATAGGTGAAAGTACAGAAAGATCAGAGAAAGAGATAGGGGAGGGGATAGAAGTAGAGAAGCAAAAGAAGCAATCACTAGTAGCCCTTCCCCCATGGCGGGACCCACTGTCCCTGGAGAAGTCACTCACTAAGGTAGTGTAGTGTCCCCTGTATCCATACTCAGGAGCACAGGGTCACTCTGTGGGGCAAAAGGGAGGCGACAAATGACTCGGTGACAGTTCACCTCTGACATTCTTTAGGATTAGTTTCAACAGGTAAACCTAAATGAACTAACTAGCTGTTGCACACACAGCCGTAAAGGCTTTAACTTATAATTTTTTGACTAACTGAACGTTCCCCTGACCATAAAGAGCATTATGAGCATGAGTACACAAGGCATAAGTCCCAAAAATTGTTATATAGCACAACCTGGGGCCTACCCAGTCAATTATCTCACTAGACAATAGACCATGGTGGCCTGCAATTGGCTCCTGAGCTCAAACTGAGTATGGCCTATTAAAAAAAAAAAAAAATAGGGGGAGCAGCGATCAGTAAGCTCAAGGTGTGCTCCACGTCCATCCTCTGGAGCCTGATCCATCATATGAGTTCCTGTGGGAAAGGGACATCTTATGTGGGCAAGGACCATCAATTTACAATGTCTGACTGACTCTGGATGCCATGAATCCAGAGAACAGAACATAGCAGCTCAGTCTGGCTTAGATCTTATGGTGTGTACGGTGTGTACAATCGGTTGTCATGCAGGGACCCTGAGTCACGTACGTAGGCTCAGTGACGTTGCTTACACTTTGTTTGTGTAGAGAAAGAAAGGTTCATCATAGCTGGTCATATTCCAGTCATGGACTGTGGGTAAACAATTGTTACGAGTTGAACATTCTCCATATAAGAGTTAAGGCTCAGCTGGGCCATTGGTTGCTAGTGGCTCAAGCTGGGGTGGGAGAAAGAAGGAAGCAAGTGTGACTGGATTAGTCAACATCATGATCTCTAGCTGTTTCAGCTTGCATCCTAGGTGTCCCTGCTTTGGACCCTCCACCATGGCTATTTTTTGATTTTTTTTTGATTGCCTCTTGTCAGGGGTGGAAAACGAAGATCTGAGGTGGCTTCTTTCCAGGGGGGCCTGTAAGAAGTTGGACTACCACTCTGGAAGATCTGTCTGGCCCAGACTCAGTGCAATGCAAAAGTGCGGTAGGTCAGCAGGTGTGCGCAGGACATGTTGTTGACCATTGTGTGAGACCATCAGGGCAAATGGAAATCGCCAGGTATATTTCATCTCCGTACCCTTAACTTCTCCATTAGGGGGCACAGGCTTACCGATTCTTTAGAGTAATCTGGGACAGGTCCTGGAATAACATTATAGTTTCTCCATTAAAGATAATGTGGTCATTCCTCCTTGCTTTACGTATGATTTCCTCTTTGAGGACAAAACTTTTCAGGCAGCAAATTATGTCCCTTGGAGGTGCAGTCTCAGGGCCCCTCGGCCTTAGGGCTCTATGTGCTCTCACAAAGTTGATCTCCATGTCCTCCTGTCTTTCTAGCAAGCTATTGAAGACCTTCTGTAACACTGGGACAATCTGGTCAGTCTCCACTGATTCTGGAATCCCCCTCACTCTTATATTACATCTTCTGTCCCTGTTATCTAAATCTTCAATATGCCTATTAATTTCTATGAAGTGCTGTGAATGTATATAATATATCTTTTCAAGGCTGTGTATAGCCTTGTCTCTGTGCTTCCCTGCTGCTTCTGCAGATGCCAGCTTCTCGTTTAGCATTAGCAGGTTTGTTTTCAGGTCAGTGATCACTGCAGAAAAGGTGGATTTGATGTCTGCTGCGATCACTGACATATCGGAGTAGGTCAGGGGGAGATCCGATCTGCGGAGCCGATTGTGAGGCTTCACTGTATTCCTCCTTGTGGTGTGTCGGTGCCATCTTGGATCCTATGCCACTGCTGCGAGATGCAGTCTTGTTTTTAAAGAGATCTGTGATGTCCCTTGCAGGGTAGGCTGCCGATCCACAGCATGGGCAAGAGTAAGGGGTGGTATAGAGCTTCTTGCCCAGCATCTGGGTGCTGGTTGTCAGTAGGGATGAGCTTCGAGTTCAAGTCGACCATGAGTTTGACTCGAACATTGGCTGGTTGATCGTTCGTCGAAGATCGAACATTATGGGCCATTCACGTCAAATTTGAGCGACGTGTCATGGCCCATAATGCACTGCATCATCGCAGTGGTTTGTTGGGTGATGATTGACCAAGCATGCACTGTGACCCACATGCTTTGGCCAATCACAGCACCGTAAGCAAACAGAGCAATAATTGGCCAAAGGCAGGGTGGCTCAGGGGATTAAGTACACACCCCACACTATATAAGGCCGTCTGCACGTCGGCCGTGTGTAGTATGTTCCGGCATTCAGAGAGAGAGAGAGAGAGAGAGAGAGAGAGAGAGAGAGTCATGTGTATTTATATATATATATATATATATATATATATATATATATATATATATATATATATCTATCTATCTATCTATCTATCTATCTATCTATCTATCTATCTATCTATCTATCTATCTATCTATATATATATATATATATATATATATATATATATATATATATATATACTGTATTTATTGGCGTATAACACGCACTTTTTCACCCTGAAAATCGGGTGCAAATAGTGTGTGCGTGTTATACGCCAATACTTCAATTTTAGCTGCCTCGGAGGAGACAGAGAGGGGGGCAGGATGAGTGCCATCAGATTACATACAGTGAGAATCTCCTGTTTACTTGGCGGCCTCTGTAAAAGGAAGTCCCATCTCCTGGGCCGCCATTGGACCACTGCTCTGTCTATCATTGGAGATTCTCACTGTATCTGTTGGCGCTTGTCCCGCCCCCTCCCTGTCCCCTCTAGGCTGCAGGTGGGCATCGATCAGGCTGCACTGATGGCAATGTTGAAGCTGCTGCATTGAAGGCAATGGTGAGGCTGCAGATGGGCACTGACCCTTATTTTACTTTAAAGCTCCTTATTTAAAATGTAACTTTTTTTCCTGAAACTTCCCTCTTAAAATGAATGTGCGTGTTATACGCCTGTGCGTGTTGAACGCCGATAAATACGGTATATATATCTATATCTATCTATCTATCTATCTATCTATCTATCTATCTATCTATCTATATATATATATATATATATATATATATATATATATATACCGTATTTATCGGCGTATAGCGTATAACACGCACTTTTTTCCCCTTAAAATCAGGGGAAAGTCGTGGGTGCGTATTATACGCCGATCCTCGCTATCGCTATGTGAATGTCGGCGATCGCCACCGACATTCACATAGCGAGTAGTTTTAGCTATGGCGCCGCGGAGTTCAAAGGGACTCTGCGGTGCTGAACGAGCGCCGCCGAAATCACAGAGCCGAGATACACATACCCGAGTGTATTCGGCTCTTTCCGGCGCCGCTCACAGTCACGCCCAGTCCCGCCATTGGACCTGTGTTATGTCCATCATAGGGCGGGACTGGGCGGACTGAGCGGTGCCAGAAAGAGCCTGAGAACCCTCGGCTATGTGTATCTCGGCGGCGTTCGTTCACTTCCGCCGGCACTGAGTCCCTCCGAACTCCGCGGCGCCATATTTAAAACTACTAGCATGTGTATGGCGGTGGCGGCAGGCATGGATACTGGGGACAAGGCTGCACTGGGGACAAGGCTGCACTGGGGACAAGGCTGCACTGACAAGGCTGCACTGACAAGGCTGCACTTAGGACAAGGCTGCACTGACAAGACTGCACTAACAAGGCTGCACTGGGGACATGGCTACACTGACAAGGCTGCACTGGGGACAAGGCTGCACTGACAAGGCTGCACTGGGGACAAGGCTGCACTGACAAGGCTGCACTGGGGACAAGGCTGCACTTAGGACATGGCTGCACTTAGGACAAGGCTGCACTGACAAGACTGCACTGACAAGGCTGCACTGGGGGCAAGGCTGCACTGACAAGGCTGCACTGGGGACAAGGCTGCACTGACAAGGCTGCACTGGGGACAAGGCTGCACTGACAAGGCTGCACTGGGGACAAGGCTGCACTGACATGGCTGCACTGGGGACAAGGCTGCACTGACAAGGCTGTACTGACAAAGCTGCACTGGGGACAAGACTGCACTGACAAGGCTGCACTGACACTGAAAATGCTGCAATGACACTAACAAGGCTGCAGATGAACACTGATGAGGCTGCATTGATGGGCATTTCAATGTAAATTACTTTTCCTTAAACTTCCCCTCCTAAAAGTTTTCTCTCCTATATCTATAGATATATATATATATATATATATATATATATATATATATATATATATAGATATAGATATAGATATAGATATAGATATAGATATAGATATATCTATATATAGATATAGATATATAGATATAGATATATATATAGATATATATATCTATATATATATATATACTGTATCCAGTTTAGCTAGATCTCACTGCAGACCGTTCCTGTTGTTCTCTTCCTAATATACTACAGGCAGGCAGTTCATTCAGTTAGCTGCAGTATATTCAGTACTGTATCCTGTGCAGCTAGATCTCGCTGCAGACCGTTCCTGTTGTTCTCTTCCTAATATACTACAGGCAGGCAGTTCATTCAGTTAGCTGCAGTATATTCAGTACTATATCCTGTGCAACTAGATCTCGCTGCAGATCGTTCCTGTTGCTCTCTTCCTAATATACTACAGGCAGGCAGTTCATTCAGTTAGCTGCAGTATATTCAGTACTGTATCCTGTGCAGCTAGATCTCGCTGCAGATCGTTCCTGTTGTTCTGTTCCTAATATACTACAGGCAGGCAGTTCATTCAGTTAGCTGCATTATATTCAGTACTGTATCCTGTGTAGCTAGATCTCGCTGCAGACTGTTCCTGTTATTCTCTTCCTAATATACTACAGGCAGGTAGTTCATTCAGTTACCTGCAGTATATTCAGTACTGTATCCTGTGCAGCTAGATCTCGCTGCAGACCGTTCCTGTTGTTCTCTTCCTAATATTCTACAGGCAGGCAGTTCATTCAGTTAGCTGCAGTATATTCAATACTGTATCCTGTGCAGCTAAATCTCGCTGCAGACTGTTCATGTTGTTCTCTTCCTAATATACTACAGGCAGTTCATTCAGTTAGCTGCAGTATATTCAGTACTGTATCCTGTGCAGCTAGATCTCACTGCAGGCCATTCCTGTTGTTCTCTTCCTAATATACTACAGGCAGGCAGTTGATTCAGTTAGCTGCACTATATTCAGTATATATATATACATCCCAGCTTTGTGCAGCTACATCTCATTGCAGGCCATTCCTGGTGTACCTATTTGAATACATTACAAATACATCAAATACAGTATAAGAAGTATTTGTTAGAGGGCAGGGACAGTTAACCCTTAGCACCGCATCCCTGTTAAATAAATACAAAAAAGAAAGGGGGGTTGGGGTATGAATACCCCTGGGACTTTTAAGGTGCTTTTCAAAATTTTGGTAGGTCAGTAGGAAAATATATTAACCTCAAAAAGAGAAAGAGACACTGTATGCAAATTGCCAAACTGACTAATAAACTTCTTATTTAATATCTTTAATGGTTACGAATAATGACAAAACAATCATCTAAAAACATGCACAATCTTGAACAAACATGGTCAGATAGTGAAATAATTTAAAATTTGAAACCACTTTGCGATACCAATCTCAACATGTTTCGCTCAATAACTGAGCTTCATCAGGAGTTTTTTGGTACAGATGTGGCATACTATAAATAAAAAGAAGAAGAGAAAACAAAACAAAATATAAATACAATGCTTACAAAACACTTAAAGATATTAATTTATCAAAAACGTAGAATGCATTAAGTAGTGCTGAAAAAACATCACCAACTGATGTATATACATTTGCATACAGACAATATATATGGGTAAATCTCCCATATTACCTACAAGTCTATAATAATAACAATCTGATCAGTATAAGCAAAGAATTAGAAATTTATTATATGCTGTGTATTCATTAGTTTCCAGGTCCAGGAAAAGTATAAACAACATAAAAGAAATGGATGAAAGAAGTAGGGGTTTGCTTACCAAAGCCAAAACAGATTCAAAGATGAATAGTAGACAAACAAGTTGTGAACGTATATAAAGTGCCGTGGCTCAAATGCCAATCAAAAGGATGCGTCTCACCCGTCTCAGGCCTCCCAAACCGTTTTTTGGTCCACAGAGGGGCCCAAGTGTAGAGTAACTGAAATTGAATATTACAAAAAAGTAATGAAATATTTCTGAGCGATTGGACTAATAGCAGGGAAACAGGGCAGTCGGTGAAGTAGAGTAGTGAAAGGGTTAAAAATTACCTTCTAGGTTGAATCAAGGGTCAATGTTCAGGGCTATAATAGCCATATGAACAAAAGCATAAAGGAGGACAACGCTCCAGTTTCACCACACGGTGGCAATCCAAAAGGACAACCCTTGAGAGTCAGATCAGAAGATCCAAGTGTATGCTGCCCCAGTAAACTACAAGAAATAATACAATGAAACAATTACTCTGGAGAACATTGTCTTATTAACAATGCCATTAGATCGATCCTCAAAAAGGAGTATAACCCCCTTTAGATGAAGAGCTTAGCTTACCTGAGAGGTGGGGTGGATGTGTACGGAAGGGGAGAGCGGCATATACCTCCCCTTACAGCCTCAGAGCCACTGTCAGGAGATAGCGGCTAAAGAGCCGAACTAAATAGGCCCCTCCATCCCAGTGGCGTCTGACGTCACCATCGGGATGCGGACGTATTGTGAGGCACCTCCCCCAGGATCCATGTGGCCAATGGGTGACAAAAGGGCGAGACCGGATAACCATCCAGGGTCTGTCCTATCCTAAACTAACGTCTGCACTTCCGTCGCTTATTTCGACGGTGTGAGTAGGCGCATGCGCACACCGGGAAAGAACGTCATTCGAGCCCTGTTGCCGCGCAGGCGCACTGCAGGCCGGAAAGAGGGCTAAGTAATCACGGCCCTGGGAAAAATATTTGTCAGGGGCAGAACAAGAAGACAAATGACGGTCAGCCATGTTGACTGAGGGAAAAAGAATGGAAAAGAAAAAAGGGGTATGAAAAACTGTGTATGAAAAAAACATTTAACAATAATTAATATTTTAAAAAATATTAATAAATAACCAGCAGGTTACCAAAACCTGTCTGATATATTTAATGCCAATGAATTGTCCCAATTTACAGGATCAAAGAAAAAATGAAATGAATAAAAATGGGAGTGAAGGAGGAAAAAATTAAAAATGAAAAATTAGAGTAAGGGAGAATATCTCGCTAATTTGGCCACCGGGCACATGTATCCTAAAAGGGGAGTTTGATACCTCTAGGGCCCCCAGGGGGGGGTGATTGATTACTCACTCCACACCCTAAGTGCCCGTGGCGTCCGTGCGGACAAGGAACGGAACTGAGGAAGGAACCTCCAAATGACGGGGACACGATGAATATTTAATTTCATTTTGTCCAAGGGTATATATGTATTGAAGAGAGAAAATACCATCTACATCTGTGTTGGCTTGGAAGGGAGACCCCACTCTATATGAAAACAACCCGGAAATAACCACATAACGAAAACATATAAAATATACAAAAATTGTGTAGTGAAATTGTGTATTATACAATCTTAACAAGTATTAAAGAGCAAAACCAAACAAAAATATATAATGAAATAGACAAGGGCAGTTAAATCTGAATGGACTAAAGAAATGGTTTGAAACTCAACGCATCATTGAGGCCTGGAGGTTTTAAAGCGGACAAGGTGTGTATCCACCGGGTCTCGCGTTGTAAGAGTATTCTATCATAGTTCCCCCCACGCTCCCCTGGGGGGACATATTCCAACGCAAAAAAATGCATTTTGTTACTGTCAAAATCATGATGCAAGCCCATATGTCTACTAATGGGCGTCTCCATTTTCTTTTTTAGAACCAGGGATACATGGTCCCTGATCCTACAAAAAAAGGGACGTTTAGTTTTGCCTATATAGAATCCATGGCATTCACACATCATGATGTATACAATCCCAATGGATTGACACGTCACGGAAAAATTAGTTTTAAAATGACGGCCATTGGGGAGCATAATGCCTCTCGCAGAGTGGATAAATCTGCAGAAGGGGCATTTATGACAAGGTCTACACCCCTTGCGGGATTCTGTTTTTGATTGTACAGTGCTGTCGTAATGGCTGTGTACTAAAGTATCCTTCAGAGATCTGGATCTTCTAAACGTGATCTCCGGGTAAGATTTTAAATGCTTAGATACTTTCTCGTCTCCCATTAGGAGGTACCAATGTTTTTGAATGATCTCACGGACTTGCTTTTGTTGGCCTGAAAATCTGGTGATTAGTCTAACACTGGAATCTGTCTTATTAGGTCTGGCTTGATGTATTAGTAGGGATCTCTTTTGGCTCTTGGCTTTTAAATAGGCCCTTTTCAAACACTTTTTGCTATAGCCTCGTTGGCTCAAACGAGACTGCAATAGTTTGGCTTGGTATTCAAAATCTGATTCAGTGCTACAATTGCGTCTTATCCTAAGATATTGCCCATAGGGTAAATTATTGATCAGTGGAACGGGATGTGAGCTTGTGGCATGTAATACCGTATTACCCGCTGAGGGTTTTCGGTATAAGGTGGTTCCAATGTTGCCTTCATCGTCTACTAATATTTGAACATCTAAAAAGGTCAACTGATGTTGGTTCATTTCAAAAGTAAATTTTAAATTGTATCTGTTGACCTTCAGACTCTCAAGGAAGGCAAGAAGGTTGGATTTGCTACCCTGCCAGATAAAAAAGACGTCATCGATGAATCGCTTCCATGTTAGGACATGCTCAAAAAACGCCTGCATGTCCTCCCTGAAAAACAGTTCACGCTCCCACCCCCCCAGATACAGGTTGGCATAAGCTGGGGCACATTTCGTCCCCATCGCCACTCCCTGTATCTGGAGGTAGTGGGAGCCCCCGAACAAGAAAACATTATTGGACAAAATAAAGAACAGAAGATCCAAGATGAATCGGTTATAGTCCACCGAGGCATCTGGATCCTCAGATAAGAAGCCCCCCACAACTTCCACCCCCAGTTCATGAGGGATAGAATTGTAGAGGGCTTCCACATCTAGAGCCACTAGCCAAGAGCCAGGGGGTATGGCGACCCCATCCAGTGCGCGGAGGAGGTCCCCCGTGTCCTGAAGGTAAGACGTCAGACCCTCCACATGGGGCCTCAGGAAGTCATCCACTAATTTACTTGCCATCTCCGTAAGGGACCCATTTCCCGACACAATGGGTCTGCCTGGAGGCATCTTGGTTTTTTTTTGTATTTTTGGAAGGGCATACAGAGTTGGGGTGCGTGGTGCACTTACATTGAGGAATTCGTAAGTGTTTTTTGTGATTAAACCTTTGTGGTAGGCCGAGCCTATCAAATGCTTATATCGGGTAGTTATAAGGGCTAGATGGCTGGGGGAGACCTTCCGATACCACTGGTTGTTCCTGACTATGGCCGCAACCATGGTCTCATAGTGGGCTTTGTCCATAATGACCAGGTTCCCTCCCTTATCAGAAGGTTTGATCACTATGTCATTGTTGTTCTGTAGGAGTTTGAGGGCCTCTAGTTGGGAAGCAGATAGGTTCGATCTGGATATATTCTTCCATTTGGTTTGAGAGATTTCATTAGTAACCTGTTTGGTGAATGCCCACACATTGGGGTTGCCCTGAAGGGTTTTGGATACCCCCAGTACATCTATTAGGCCTGATTCTTTGGTGGGTACTATCTATCAGCTGGAGGGAACAATGACTAATTATTGTGGGAGTGCTTTTGATGGTCTTATGAATCATATTCACAGGTCTCAAAATGCCTCTATGGGGGGTTTCACCATGGACCGCTTTTTCTCGAGACTCCAGAGGATGCTCGAGAAAAAATCCAGAGTTTTCTGGAATAAATGGTATTTCCTCAAATATATTGAGGACCGCGTTGTCCCGTGGGGGCTTAGAATTCAGATTTTCCCCTCTAGTGGCAATGTAGACATAGATTTCCGGAAAGAATGGGAAGAAAACCTACAGGCTTGTTCATTTAAAATGATGGAGCTTCTCTGTGGAGAATACTCCAAGGAACTCATTTTGGTAGACAGAGAGATTGAAAAGCTATATGGTGAGAATCAAGCTATCACCACCAGTGACCTCTTCCCCACGCGAGAGGGTACCCTAAAAACAGACCTAGAGGGGTATGTCACCGAAATTCTAAAAACTAAGGAGAAAAAATTTGTGAGGGACAAACTTGCTTATGACAAAAACCAAGCCTACCATTGGGGGCAAAGAAATAGCAAACATGCAGCTTTAGACAACAAGGGGGGGAACCAAATGAATCAGATTCATCTATTTCCTCTGCTTCCTCCTCCCAGGCACAGAGTACCAGAAGCTCCAATAGTCAGGAGACAACAAAGGGCGTGAAGGACCACACCAACACGGGCACAGTAAAGCGCACTCCACACACGAAAGCCCCAATGGTTACACGAGCCAACTCGGCAAAAGGTTCGTCCACCTGCGCACCGAGTCACCCGGAAACGTATATGAGCACCCCCTCTACGAACACTCCTTCTCTCCCCTTGTCTCCCAAGCTGCAAGTAAGTAATACTATTTCTGCACCTACACATGCGGATTTTCGTCCAGCACCGATATTTGCCCAACCAGTGACGGACGTCAAAAAGGCAGGGCCTTTGGAGATATCGGCGAAAGGGACGCGGATAATTTCGAAGTGATTAATTTATCTTCCCATACTCTTTCAGCTGAACAAATATCAGTTCTCAAATTAGGTTTGACCTTCTGCCCTACGCAGAGGGTCGACCAATTTGAATTGATTAAGGATATCAATCTCTTTTCACGAAGGCTGATGTTTAAGATAATTTTTGACAAACCAAGTCCATCTTCCAATGACCGGTCCCTTGGGGACCCTGCTTGGCGTGATATGACCATTGCAGATATTAAAGCCTTAGAGGAGTTGATGGAGCTGTGGGAGGAGGGTGGTCTGGAGGAGAGTGATTTATTGGAGGCGGACTCTCTCCTGACTGGCTCAGACTTCCCCCCTCCCCCACCTCCATCCTCCTCATCCTCCCTTTTGCCACGTCTTCCATCTAGGCCTAGGGAATACAAGCCAAAATCTCGTACTTTCCCGACCCTTCAGGGCAACCCCAATGTGTGGGCATTCACCAAACAGGTTACTAATGAAATCTCTCAAACCAAATGGAAGAATATATCCAGATCGAACCTATCTGCTTCCCAACTAGAGGCCCTCAAACTCCTACAGAACAACAACGACATAGTGATCAAACCTTCTGATAAGGGAGGGAACCTGGTCATTATGGACAAAGCCCACTATGAGACCATGGTTGCGGCCATAGTCAGGAACAACCAGTGGTATCGGAAGGTCTCCCCCAGCCATCTAGCCCTTATAACTACCCGATATAAGCATTTGATAGGCTCGGCCTACCACAAAGGTTTAATCACAAAAAACACTTACGAATTCCTCAATGTAAGTGCACCACGCACCCCAACTCTGTATGCCCTTCCAAAAATACATAAAAACCCCAAGATGCCTCCAGGCAGACCCATTGTGTCGGGAAATGGGTCCCTTACGGAGATGGCAAGTAAATTAGTGGATGACTTCCTGAGGCCCCATGTGGAGGGTCTGACGTCTTACCTTCAGGACACGGGGGACCTCCTCCGCGCACTGGATGGGGTCGCCATACCCCCTGGCTCTTGGCTAGTGGCTCTAGATGTGGAAGCCCTCTACAATTCTATCCCTCATGAACTGGGGGTGGAAGTTATGGGGGGCTTCTTATCTGAGGATCCAGATGCCTCGGTGGACTATAACCGATTCATCTTGGATCTTCTGTTCTTTATTTTGTCCAATAATGTTTTCTTGTTCGGGGGCTCCCACTACCTCCAGATACAGGGAGTGGCGATGGGGACGAAATGTGCCCCAGCTTATGCCAACCTGTATCTGGGGGGGTGGGAGCGTGAACTGTTTTTCAGGGAGGACATGCAGGCGTTTTTTGAGCATGTCCTAACATGGAAGCGATTCATCGATGACGTCTTTTTTATCTGGCAGGGTAGCAAATCCAACCTTCTTGCCTTCCTTGAGAGTCTGAAGGTCAACAGATACAATTTAAAATTTACTTTTGAAATGAACCAACATCAGTTGACCTTTTTAGATGTTCAAATATTAGTAGACGATGAAGGCAACATTGGAACCACCTTATACCGAAAACCCTCAGCGGGTAATACGGTATTACATGCCACAAGCTCACATCCCGTTCCACTGATCAATAATTTACCCTATGGGCAATATCTTAGGATAAGACGCAATTGTAGCACTGAATCAGATTTTGAATACCAAGCCAAACTATTGCAGTCTCGTTTGAGCCAACGAGGCTATAGCAAAAAGTGTTTGAAAAGGGCCTATTTAAAAGCCAAGAGCCAAAAGAGATCCCTACTAATACATCAAGCCAGACCTAATAAGACAGATTCCAGTGTTAGACTAATCACCAGATTTTCAGGCCAACAAAAGCAAGTCCGTGAGATCATTCAAAAACATTGGTACCTCCTAATGGGAGACGAGAAAGTATCTAAGCATTTAAAATCTTACCCGGAGATCACGTTTAGAAGATCCAGATCTCTGAAGGATACTTTAGTACACAGCCATTACGACAGCACTGTACAATCAAAAACAGAATCCCGCAAGGGGTGTAGACCTTGTCATAAATGCCCCTTCTGCAGATTTATCCACTCTGCGAGAGGCATTATGCTCCCCAATGGCCGTCATTTTAAACCTAATTTTTCCGTGACGTGTCAATCCATTGGGATTGTATACATCATGATGTGTGAATGCCATGGATTCTATATAGGCAAAACTAAACGTCCCTTTTTTTGTAGGATCAGGGACCATGTATCCCTGGTTCTAAAAAAGAAAATGGAGACGCCCATTAGTAGACATATGGGCTTGCATCATGATTTTGACAGTAACAAAATGCATTTTTTTGCGTTGGAATATGTCCCCCCAGGGGAGCGTGGGGGGAACTATGATAGAATATTCTTACAACGCGAGACCCGGTGGATACACACCTTGTCCGCTTTAAAACCTCCAGGCCTCAATGATGCGTTGAGTTTCAAACCATTTCTTTAGTCCATTCAGATTTAACTGCCCTTGTCTATTTCATTATATATTTTTGTTTGGTTTTGCTCTTTAATACTTGTTAAGATTGTATAATACACAATTTCACTACACAATTTTTGTATATTTTATATGTTTTCGTTATGTGGTTATTTCCGGGTTGTTTTCATATAGAGTGGGGTCTCCCTTCCAAGCCAACACAGATGTAGATGGTATTTTCTCTCTTCAATACATATATACCCTTGGACAAAATGAAATTAAATATTCATCGTCTCCCCGTCATTTGGAGGTTCCTTCCTCAGTTCCGTTCCTTGTCTTGGTCCGCACGGACGCCACGGGCACTTAGGGTGTGGAGTGAGTAATCAATCACCCCCCCCTGGGGGCCCTAGAGGTATCAAACTCCCCTTTTAGGATACATGTGCCCGGTGGCCAAATTAGCGAGATATTCTCCCTTACTCTAATTTTTCATTTTTAATTTTTTCCTCCTTCACTCCCATTTTTATTCATTTCATTTTTTCTTTGATCCTGTAAATTGGGACAATTCATTGGCATTAAATATATCAGACAGGTTTTGGTAACCTGCTGGTTATTTATTAATATTTTTTAAAATATTAATTATTGTTAAATGTTTTTTTTCATACACAGTTTTTCATACCCCTTTTTTCTTTTCCATTCTTTTTCCCTCAGTCAACATGGCTGACCGTCATTTGTCTTCTTGTTCTGCCCCTGACAAATATTTTTCCCAGGGCCGTGATTACTTAGCCCTCTTTCCGGCCTGCAGTGCGCCTGCGCGGCAACAGGGCTCGAATGACGTTCTTTCCCGGTGTGCGCATGCGCCTACTCACACCGTCGAAATAAGCGACGGAAGTGCAGACGTTAGTTTAGGATAGGACAGACCCTGGATGGTTATCCGGTCTCGCCCTTTTGTCACCCATTGGCCACATGGATCCTGGGGGAGGTGCCTCACAATACGTCCGCATCCCGATGGTGACGTCAGACGCCACTGGGATGGAGGGGCCTATTTAGTTCGGCTCTTTAGCCGCTATCTCCTGACAGTGGCTCTGAGGCTGTAAGGGGAGGTATATGCCGCTCTCCCCTTCCGTACACATCCACCCCACCTCTCAGGTAAGCTAAGCTCTTCATCTAAAGGGGGTTATACTCCTTTTTGAGGATCGATCTAATGGCATTGTTAATAAGACAATGTTCTCCAGAGTAATTGTTTCATTGTATTATTTCTTGTAGTTTACTGGGGCAGCATACACAGCATCTTCTGATCTGACTCTCAAGGGTTGTCCTTTTGGATTGCCACCGTGTGGTGAAACTGGAGCGTTGTCCTCCTTTATGCTTTTGTTCATATGGCTATTATAGCCCTGAACATTGACCCTTGATTCAACCTAGAAGGTAATTTTTAACCCTTTCACTACTCTACTTCACCGACTGCCCTGTTTCCCTGCTATTAGTCCAATCGCTCAGAAATATTTCATTACTTTTTTGTAATATTCAATTTCAGTTACTCTACACTTGGGCCCCTCTGTGGACCAAAAAACGGTTTGGGAGGCCTGAGACGGGTGAGACGCATCCTTTTGATTAGCATTTGAGCCACGGCACTTTATATACGTTCACAACTTGTCTGTCTACTATTCATCTTTGAATCTGTTTTGGCTTTGGTAAGCAAACCCCTACTTCTTTCATCCATTTCTTTTATGTTGTTTATACTTTTCCTGGACCTGGAAACTAATGAATACACAGCATATAATAAATTTCTAATTCTTTGCTTATACTGATCAGATTGTTATTATTATAGACTTGTAGGTAATATGGGAGATTTACCCATATATATTGTCTGTATGCAAATGTATATACATCAGTTGATGATGTTTTTTCAGCACTACTTAATGCATTCTACGTTTTTGATAAATTAATATCTTTAAGTGTTTTGTAAGCATTGTATTTATATTTTGTTTTGTTTTCTCTTCTTCTTTTTATTTATAGTATGCCACATCTGTACCAAAAAACTCCTGATGAAGCTCAGTTATTGAGCGAAACATGTTGAGATTGGTATCGCAAAGTGGTTTCAAATTTTAAATTATTTCACTATCTGACCATGTTTGTTCAAGATTGTGCATGTTTTTAGATGATTGTTTTGTCATTATTCGTAACCATTAAAGATATTAAATAAGAAGTTTATTAGTCAGTTTGGCAATTTGCATACAGTGTCTCTTTCTCTTTTTGAGGTTAATATATTTTCCTACTGACCTACCAAAATTTTGAAAAGCACCTTAAAAGTCCCAGGGGTATTCATACCCCAACCCCCCTTTCTTTTTTGTATCAAATACAGTATGTCTGGAAGGCCAACAAGGAGAGGCAGACGCTCACAGGCCAATAAAGAGGGCAAGCAGGCTCTGTGTCTACAGCCAATATTGCTGGTCATGGACACGGTGCATCCTCGGCATGTGGCCGTGGGTCATGCTTGTCCTTTTTTTCAGCAGCTGGCCGTGTTGAGCCACAACATGCAGAAGAGTTGGTAGAGTGGATGATCAAGCCATCCTCATCCTCCTCATTCTCTGTCACCCAGGCTCAGAGTACTTTGGCTGCCAATGCAGCTGCAATAGCGTCATCAGTTACTCCTTCCCTAGCCCCACCATCATGCCCTGAGGAGTCCCCGAACTGTTCGACCACAGTGTTGGGTACATGCTCCAGGAGTATGCCCAGCGTTTTGAAGGCTCCAATGATGGTACCCAGCTAGAGTAAGGCAGTAACGTGAGCCCAGAGAGAAGGGGTGCCCAAGAAGGACAGAAATCTGGCAGTCATTTTCCCCAAGCTGCAGCATACTGCCAGGTTTGTTCCAGTGATGAGGAGGGAGGGGATAATGAGGTCACTGACTCCACGTGGGTGCCTGATAGGAGAGAGGAGGAGGCACATCTCCAACAAGGCAGGATGCCCTCCAGGGGCAAGCTTAAGGGCAGCACACCGACTGCATCACACCGCAGAGCTCCGCATGTGCAGGGCGCTGCTGACTCCACGCGTTTATCCAAAAGTTCTTTGTTGTGGGCCTTTTTTGAGACGTGTGCAGCAGATCGCACCGTTGCTGTTTGCAACATATGTCTGAAGTGTATCAAGCGTGGTCAAAACAGCAGCTGCTTGGGCACCACATGCTTAAACGGACATATGTCGAACTCCCATGCAGTCCGTTGGCAAGCGTACTTGAAAGACCCACACCAAAGAACAAGGCGGACCTCTCCTTGCTCCTCATCAACTGGGATCTCCAACCACACTATACCTTCAGGTCTCTCAGAAACCTGCACTGAGAGGAATGAAGGTGTAGAATTAGGTGTGCCAAGTACTTGCGGGGAATCTGCTATTGCTACACCAACATCCGATTGTAGCAGGCAAATTTCACTACCCCAGTTGCTAAACCGGCAAAAGAAATTTGGTCCCAGCCATTCACATGCCCGGCGGCTGAATGCTAGCTTGGCTAAATTGCTAGCACTCAAACTGCTGCCTTTTCAGCTGGTAGACTCTGCCCCCTTTCATGAAATTGGGGAATGTGCAGAAACTCAGTGGCAGGTTTCCAAATGATACTTTTTTTCACGGAAGGCGATTCCAGTTCTCTACTGGCAGGTGGAAGGCAATGTCTTGGCCTCGCTGGACAGGGCGGTCAGCGGTAAGGTGCATATTACCGCTGACTCATGGTCCAGCAGGCATGGACAGGGACGTTACCTATCTTTCACGACGCACTGCGTGACCCTGCTGCCAGCTGGGAAGGGTGCAGGACAGTGTGCAGTATTGTTGGAGCTTGTTCCACCACCACGCCTTCAAAATCCTACTAGTGGTGATTCTGACACACCTCTCTCCTCCACCCCCTCCTCTTCTTCTTCCTCCATGGCCTCTTCCTCTATAGATTTGTCCTTGGAACCAGCGGTGCTCCGTAGGCATTCAAGGGGCTACGCAAGCACTCAGACAAAAAGATGCCACGTGGTGCTTGAGCTTGTGTGCTTAAGGGACAGGAGGCACACTGGGGCAGAGATTCTGTCAGCACTGAAGGGGCAGGCTCAGAGGTGGTTGACGCCACGCCAGCTTCAGGCAGGAATTGTGGTTTGCGACAATGGCACCAACCTCCTCTCTGCCCTTCGACAGGGACACTTCACCCATGTGCCCTGTTTGGCTCACGTCTTTAATTTGGTGGTGCAGTGGTTCTTGTGCAGGTACCCAGGCTTGCAGGATCTCCTGAGGCAGGCCAGGAAAGTCTGTGTGAATTTCCGCCAGTCAAATAATGCCAGTGCTTGGCTGGCTGACCTCCAAAAGGAATACAATCTGCCCAAGAACTGCCTAAACTGTGATATGCTCACCAGATGGAACTCAACGTTGGCCATGCTGCAGCGGCTGCACATGCAGCAGAGGGCCATCAATGAGTACCTGTGTGACTATGGAACCAGGACAGGGTCAGGGGAGCTTGGCTTTTTTTCGCCACGCCTGTGGCTAATGATCAAGGATGCATGCACTGTCCTGTCACCATTTGAGGAGGCCACGAGGATGGTGAACAGTGACAGTGCATGCATCAGTGATATTGTCCCTCTTATCTACCTGTTGGAGCACACGCTGCATGGAATAATGGACAGGGAACTTGAGGCAGAACAGAGAGAGGAAGAGGAGGACTTCCTTACCTCTCAAGGCCCCCATTATGCAGACAGTGTTCCTGCGGGCCCGCCGATCACACATCAAGAGGAGGAGGAGGAGGATTGCGTCAGCATGGAGGTGGAGCCTAGCACTCAGAATCAGCAGCAGTCTTCAAAGGATCATTTACAGTCCCCAGAAACCCATGGACTTGTACGTGGCTAGGAGGAGGTGGCTGCGGATAAGGTCATCCTTAGTGACCCAGAGGACTCTGGACAGAATGCCTTAGCAAACCTATGCTGCATGGCCTCCCTGATCCTGCAAAGCCTGCGAAAGGACCCTCGGATTGTGGTATCAAGGAGAGGGATCAATACTGGCTGGCAACCCTCCTTGATCCACGTTACAAGAGTAAGGTTGCGGAACTTATTCAGCCGTCACAGAGGGAGTCATCCTTAGTGACCCAGAGGACTCCGGACCGAATGCCTCAGCAAACCTATGCTGCATGGTCTCCCTGATCCTGCAAAGCCTGCGAAAGGAACCTCAGATTTGTGGTATCAAGGAGACGGATCAGTACTGGCTGGCAACCCTCCTTGATCCACGTTACAAGAGTAAGGTTGCGGAACTTATCCAGCCGTCACAGAGGGAGTAGAGGATGAAACATCTTTGGGAGGCCTTGCAGAGAGGTTTGTGCAACGCGTTTCCAGAGCCTGGGAGGTTACATATTCCTGGTACTGGACAACGTGTTGCTGAGGCTTCGGTCAGTCACAGAAGGAGCTGTGGAGAAGGTGGCTGTCTGACAGATGCATTCAGACATTTTTTAGTCCGCAGCCCCAAGGTCTGATCGGTTCCAGCAACCATTGCCAGCATCTGATTTACATGGTGCAGGAATACCTAGGGGCAAGATCGGACTTGGAGACCTTTCCAACTGAAAATCCTCTTGGTTACTGGGTCTGGAGGATGGATCACTGGCCAGAGCTTGCACAGTAGGGATGAGCTTCAAGTTCGAGTCGAACCCATGTTCCACTCGAACATCGCTTGTTCAACCGTTCGTCGAATTGTGGACATTATGGGTCGTTCGTGCCAAATTCGAGTGGCGCGTCATGGCCCATAATTTACTACAGCATCGCAGTGCATTGCTGGCTGATGATTGGCCAAGCATGCACTTAGACCTGCATGCTTGGCAAATCACAGCGCCGTCTGTACAGAGAGCCGTAATTGGCCAAAGCCAGGGTAGCTTTGGCCAATTATGGCTCAGGGGGTTTAGTACACACCCCACACTATATAAGGCCGCCTGCATGGCGGCCTTGTGTAGTGTGTTGCGGCGGTGGAGAGATAGACAGAGAGACAGTGTCATTTGATTGAATTTCGATAGAGTAGGCAGGCGAGTCAATTAGCTGCACTTACAGTGTATTGTGTATATATATATGCATCCTAGGTGTTGTAGGGGTATATATATATATATATATATATATATGTATATATATATATATATATATATATATATATATATATATATATACATATATATACATATATATATATATGCACTGTATTCAGTTTAGCTAGATCTGTTCCTGTTATTCTCTTCCTACTGAGAGGCAGGCAGGTGTTTTAACAGTATTTACAGCTTCCTAAAGAAAATTGCTGGTGTTCTTCTGATCCTATTAGTACCACAGGCAGACAGCTGCAGTATTTACAGTTGGTGTAGTGTGTCCTCTGCACAGTGTGCACCTAAAGCTACCTGAAGACAATTGCTGTTGTTCTGATCCTATTAATGCCACAGGCAGGCAGCTACAGTATTTACCGTTAGTGTACTGTGTCCTTTGCACAGTGTGCACCTAAAGCTGCCTAAAGAAAATTGCTGGTTTTCTTCTGATCCTATTAGTACCACAGGCAGGCAGCTGCAGTATTTACAGTTAGTGTAGTGCATCCTCTGCACAGTGTGCTCCTAAAGCTACCTGAAGACAATTGCTGTTGTTCTGATCCTATTAATACCACAGGCAGGCAGTTGCAGTATTTACAGTTAGTGTACTGCGTCCTTTGCACAGTGTGCACCTAAAGCTACCTGAAGACAATTGCTGTTGTTCTGATCCTATTAATACCACAGGCAGGAAGCTGCAGTATTTATAGTTAGTGTACGATGTCCTCTGCAGAGAGTACACCTAAAGCTACCTGAAGACAATTGCTGTTGTTCTGATCCTATTAATACCACAGGCAGGCAGCTGCAGTATTTACAGTTGGTGTAGTGCGTCCTCTGCACAGTGTTCACCTAAAGCTACCTGAAGACAATTGCTGTTGTTCTGATCCTATTAATACCACAGGCAGGCAGTTGCAGTATTTACAGTTAGTGTACTGCGTCCTTTGCACAGTGTGCACCTAAAGCTACCTGAAGACAATTGCTGTTGTTCTGATCCTATTAATACCACAGGCAGGAAGCTGCAGTATTTATAGTTAGTGTACGATGTCCTCTGCAGAGAGTACACCTAAAGCTACCTGAAGACAATTGCTGTTGTTCTGATTCTATTAATACCACAGGCAGGCAGCTGCAGTATTTACAGTTAGTGTACTGCGTCCTCTGCACAGTGTGCACCTAAAGCTACCTGAAGACAATTGCTGTTGTTCTGATCCTATTAATACCACAGGCAGGCAGCTGCAGTATTTACAATTAGTGTACTGTGTCCTCTGCACAGTGTGCACCTAAAGCTACCTGAAGAAAATTGGTGGTGTTCTTCTGATCCTATTAATACCACAGACAGGCAGCTACAATAGTTTACAGTTATTGCACTGTGTCCTCTGCAGAGTGTGCACCTAAAGCTATCTGAATAAAATTGGTAGTGTTCTTCTATTATTACCATAGGCAGGCAGCTGCAGTATTTACAGTTGGTGTAGTGTGTCCTCTGCATAGTGTGCACCTAAAGCTACCTAAAGACAATTGCTGTTGTTCTGATCCTATTAATACCACAGGCAGGCAGCTGCAGTATTTACAGTTAGTGTAGTGCATCCTCTGCACAGTGTGCACCTAAAGCTACATGAAGACAATTGCTGTTGTTCTGATCCCATTTGTACCACAGGCAGGCAGCTGCAGTATTTACAGTTAGTGTAGTGCATCCTCCGCACAGTGTGCACCTAAAGCTACCTGAAGACAATTGCTGTTGTTCTGATCCCATTTGTACCACAGGCAGGCAGCTGCAGTATATAGAGTTAGTGTAGTGCATCCTCTGCACAGTGTGCACTTAAAGCTGCCTGAAGAAAATTGCTGGTGTTCTTCTGATCCTATTAGTACCACAGGCAGGCAGCTGCAGTATTTACAGTTGGTGTAGTGCGTCCTCTGCCCAGTGTGCACCTAAAGCTACCTGAATAAAATTACTGGTGTTCTTCTGATCCTATTAGTACCACAGGCAATCAGCTGCAGTATTTACAGTTATTCTAGTGCGTCCTCTGCACAGTGTGCACCTAAAGCTACCTGAAGACAATTGCTGTTGTTCTGATCCTATTAATACCACAGGCAGGCAGCTGCAGTATTTTTTGGTTAGTGTACTGTGTCCTTTGTACTATGTGCACCTAAAGCTGCCTGAAGAAATTTGCTGCTGTTCTTCTGATCCTATTATTACCACAGGCAGGCAGCTGCAGTATTTACAGTTAGTGTACTGTGTCCTCTGCAGGGTGTACACTTAAAGCTACCTGAAGACAATTGCTGTTGTTCTGCTCAAATTATGACCACAGGCAGGCAGCTACAGTATTTAAAGTTAGTGTACTGTGTCCTCTGCACAGTGTGCACCTAAAGCTATCTGAATAAAATTGGTAGTGTTCTTCTGATCCTATTAATACCATAGGCAGGCAGCTGCAGTATTTACAGTTGGTGTAGTGTGTCCTCTGCACAGTGTGCACCTAAAGCTACCTGAAGACAATTGTTGTTGTTCTGATCCTATTAATACCACAGGCAGGCAGCTAGAGTATTTAAAGTTAGTGTACTGTGGCCTTTGCACAGTGTGCACCTAAAGCTACCTGAAGAAATTTGCTGGTGTTCTTCTGATCCTATTAGTACCACAGGCAAGCAGTTGCAGTATTTACAGTTGGTGTAGTGCGTCCTCTGCACAGTGTGCACCTAAAGCTACCTGAAGACAATTGCTGTTGTTCTGATCCTATTAATACCACAGGCAGGCAGCTAGAGTATTTAAAGTTAGTGTACTGTGGCCTTTGCACAGTGTGCACCTAAAGCTACCTGAAGAAAATTGCTGGTGTTCTTCTGATCCTATTAGTACCACAGGCAAGCAGTTGCAGTATTTACAGTTGGTGTAGTGCGTCCTCTGCACAGTGTGCACCTAAAGCTACCTGAAGACAATTGCTGTTGTTCTGATCCTATTAATACCACAGGCAGGCAGCTGCAGTATTTACAGTTAGTGTACAGCGTCCTCTGCACAGTGTACACCTAAATCTACCTGAAGACAATTGCTGTTGTTCTGATCCTATTAATACCACAGGCAGGATGCTACAGTATTTACAGTTAGTGTACTGTGTCCTTTGCAAAGTGTGCACCTAAAGCTGCCTGAAAAAAAATGCTGGTGTTCTTCTGATCCTATTAGTACAACAGGCAGGCAGCTGCAGTATTTACAGTTAGTGTTGTGCATCCTCTGCACAGTGTGCACCTAAAGCTGCCTGAAGAAAATTGCTGGTGTTCTTCTGATCCTATTAGTACCACAATCAGGCAGCTGCAGTATTTACAGTTGGTGTAGTGTGTCCTCTGCACAGTGTGCACCTAAAGCTACCTGAAGAAAATTGCTGGTGTTCTTCTGATCCTATTAGTACCACAGGCAAGCAGTTGCAGTATTTACAGTTGGTGTAGTGCATCCTCTGCACAGTGTGCACCTAAAGCTACCTGAAGACAATTGCTGTTGTTCTGATCCTATTAATACCACAGGCAGGCAGCTGCAGTATTTACAGTTAGTGTTGTGTGTCCTCTGCACAGTGTGCACCTAAAGCTACCTGAAGACAATTGCTGTCGTTCTGATCCTATTAATACCACAGGCAATCAGCTGCAGTATTTACAGTTAGTGTAGTGCGTCCTCTGCACAGTGTGCACCTAAAGCTACCTGAACACAATTGCTGTCGTTCTGATCCTATTAATACCACAGGCAATCAGCTGCAGTATTTACATTTAGTGTAGTGCATCCTCTGCACAGAGTGCACCTAAAGCTACCTGAAGACAATTGCGTTTGTTCTGATCCCATTAGTACCACAGGCAGGCAGCTGCAGCATTTACAGTTAGTGTAGTGCGTCCTCTGCACAGTGTACACCTAAAGCTACCTGAAGAAAATTGCTGGTGTTCTTCTGATACTATTAGTACCACAGGCAGGCAGCTGCAGTATTTACAGTTAGTGGAGTGCGTCCTCTGCACAGTGTGCACCTAAAGCTACCTGAAGACAATTGCTGTTGTTCTGATCCTATTAATACCACAGGCAGGCAGCTGCAGTATTTACAGTTAGTGTACAGCGTCCTCTGCACAGTGTACACCTAAAGCTACCTGAAGACAATTGCTGTTGTTCTGATCCTATTAATACCACAGGCAGGATGCTACAGTATTTACAGTTAGTGTTGTGTATCCTCTGCACAGTGTGCACCTAAAGCTACCTGAAGAAAATTGCTGGTGTCCTTCTGATCCTATTAGTACCACAAGCAGGCAGCTGCAGTATTTACAGTTGGTGTAGTGTGTCCTCTGCACAGTGTGCACCTAAAGCTATCTGAATAAAATTGGTAGTGTTCTTCTGATCCTATTAATACCATAGGCAGGCAGCTGCAGTATTTACAGTTGGTGTAGTGTGTCCTCTGCACAGTGTGCACCTAAAGCTACCTGAAGACAATTGCTGTTGTTCTGATCCTATTAATACCACAGGCAGGCAGCTAGAGTATTTAAAGTTAGTGTACTGTGGCCTTTGCAAAGTGTGCACCTAAAGCTACCTGAAGAAAATTGCTGGTGTTCTTCTGATCCTATTAGTACCACAGGCAAGCAGTTGCAGTATTTACAGTTGGTGTAGTGCGTCCTCTGCACAGTGTGCACCTAAAGCTACCTGAAGACAATTGCTGTTGTTCTGATCCTATTAATACCACAGGCAGGCAGCTGCAGTATTTACAGTTAGTGTACAGCGTCCTCTGCACAGTGTACACCTAAATCTCCCTGAAGACAATTGCTGTTGTTCTGATCCTATTAATACCACAGGCAGGATGCTACAGTATTTACAGTTAGTGTACTGTGTCCTTTGCAAAGTGTGCACCTAAAGCTGCCTGAAAAAAAATGCTGGTGTTCTTCTGATCCTATTAGTACAACAGGCAGGCAGCTGCAGTATTTACAGTTAGTGTTGTGCATCCTCTGCACAGTGTGCACCTAAAGCTGCCTGAAGAAAATTGCTGGTGTTCTTCTGATCCTATTAGTACCACAAGCAGGCAGCTGCAGTATTTACAGTTGGTGTAGTGTGTCCTCTGCACAGTGTGCACCTAAAGCTACCTGAAGAAAATTGCTGGTGTTCTTCTGATCCTATTAATACCACAGGCAGGATGCTACAGTATTTACAGTTAGTGTACTGTGTCCTTTGCAAAGTGTGCACCTAAAGCTGCCTGAAAAAAAATGCTGGTGTTCTTCTGATCCTATTAGTACAACAGGCAGGCAGCTGCAGTATTTACAGTTAGTGTTGTGCATCCTCTGCACAGTGTGCACCTAAAGCTGCCTGAAGAAAATTGCTGGTGTTCTTCTGATCCTATTAGTACCACAAGCAGGCAGCTGCAGTATTTACAGTTGGTGTAGTGTGTCCTCTGCACAGTGTGCACCTAAAGCTACCTGAAGAAAATTGCTGGTGTTCTTCTGATCCTATTAGTACCACAGGCAAGCAGTTGCAGTATTTACAGTTGGTGTAGTGCATCCTCTGCACAGTGTGCACCTAAAGCTACCTGAAGACAATTGCTGTTGTTCTGATCCTATTAATACCACAGGCAGGCAGCTGCAGTATTTACATTTAGTGTTGTGTGTCCTCTGCACAGTGTGCACCTAAAGCTACCTGAAGACAATTGCTGTCGTTCTGATCCTATTAATACCACAGGCAATCAGCTGCAGTATTTACAGTTAGTGTAGTGCGTCCTCTGCACAGTGTGCACCTAAAGCTACCTGAACACAATTGCTGTCGTTCTGATCCTATTAATACCACAGGCAATCAGCTGCAGTATTTACATTTAGTGTAGTGCATCCTCTGCACAGAGTGCACCTAAAGCTACCTGAAGACAATTGCGTTTGTTCTGATCCCATTAGTACCACAGGCAGGCAGCTGCAGCATTTACAGTTAGTGTAGTGCGTCCTCTGCACAGTGTACACCTAAAGCTACCTGAAGAAAATTGCTGGTGTTCTTCTGATACTATTAGTACCACAGGCAGGCAGCTGCAGTATTTACAGTTAGTGTAGTGCCTCCTCTGCACAGTGTGCACCTAAAGCTACCTGAAGACAATTGCTGTTGTTCTGATCCTATTAATACCACAGGCAGGATGCTACAGTATTTACAGTTAGTGTTGCGCATCCTCTGCACAGTGTGCACCTAAAGCTACCTGAAGAAAATTGCTGGTGTCCTTCTGATCCTATTAGTACCACAAGCAGGCAGCTGCAGTATTTACAGTTGGTGTAGTGTGTCCTCTGCACAGTGTGCACCTAAAGCTACCTGAAGAAAATTGCTGGTGTTCTTCTGATCCTATTCGTACCACAGGCAAGCAGTTGCAGTATTTACAGTTGGTGTAGTGCGTCCTCTGCACAGTGTACACCTAAAGCTACCTGAAGACAATTGCTGTTGTTCTGATCCTATTAATACCACAGGCAGGCAGCTGCAGTATTTTTTCTTAGTGTACTGTGTCCTTTGTACTGTGTGCACCTAAAGCTGCCTGAAGAAATTTGCTGCTGTTCTTCTGATCCTATTATTACCACAGGCAGGCAGCTGCAGTATTTACAGTTATTGTAATGCATCCTCTGCACAGTGTGCACCTAAAGCTACCTGAAGAAAATTACTTGTGTTCTTCTGATCCTATTAGTACCAAAGGCAAGCAGCTGCAGTATTTACAGTTGGTGTAGTGCGTCCTCTGCATAGTGTGCACCTAAAGCTACCTAAAGACAATTGCTGTTGTTCTGATCCTATTAATACCATAGGCAGGCAGCTGCAGTATTTACAGTTAGTGTAGTGCATCCTCTGCACAGTGTGCACCTAAAGCTACATGAAGACAATTGCTGTTGTTCTGATCCCATTTGTACCACAGGCAGGCAGCTGCAGCATTTACAGTTAGTGTAGTGCGTCCTCTGCACAGTGTGCACCTAAAGCTACCTGAAGAAAATTGCTGGTGTTCTTCTGATCCTATTAGTAACACAGGCAGGCAGCTGCAGTATTTACAGTTGGTGTAGTGCATCCTCTGCACAGTGTGCACCTAAAGCTACCTGAAGAAAATTACTGGTGTTCTTCTGATCCTATTAGTACCACAGGCAAGCAGCTGCAGTATTTACAGTTGGTGTAGTGCGTCCTCTGCACAGTGTGCACCTAAAGCTACCTGAGGACAATTGATGTTGTTCTGATCCTATTAATACCGCAGGCAGGCAGCTGCAGTATTTACAGTTGGTGTAGTGCGTCCTCTGCACAGTGTGCTCCTAAAGCTACCTGAAGACAATTGCTGTTGTTCTGATCCTATTAATACCACAGGCAGGCAGCTGCAGTATTTACAGTTGGTGTAGTGCGTCCTCTGCACAGTGTTCACCTAAAGCTACCTGAAGACAATTGCTGTTGTTCTGATCCTATTAATACCACAGGCAGGCAGTTGCAGTATTTACAGTTAGTGTACTGCGTCCTTTGCACAGTGTGCACCTAAAGCTACCTGAAGACAATTGCTGTTGTTCTGATCCTATTAATACCACAGCCAGGCAGCTGCAGTATTTATAGTTAGTGTACGATGTCCTCTGCAGAGAGTACACCTAAAGCTACCTGAAGACAATTGCTGTTGTTCTGATCCTGTTAATACCACAGGCAGGCAGCTGCAGTATTTACAGTTAGTGTACTGCGTCCTCTGCACAGTGTGCACCTAAAGCTACCTGAAGACAATTGCTGTTGTTCTGATCCTATTAATACCACAGGCAGGCAGCTGCAGTATTTACAATTAGTGTACTGTGTCCTCTGCACAGTGTGCACCTAAAGCTACCTGAAGAAAATTGGTGGTGTTCTTCTGATCCTATTAATACCACAGACAGGCAGCTACAGTAGTTGACAGTTATTGCACTGTGTCCTCTGCAGAGTGTGCACCTAAAGCTATCTGAATAAAATTGGTAGTGTTCTTCTATTATTACCATAGGCAGGCAGCTGCAGTATTTACAGTTGGTGTAGTGCGTCCTCTGCATAGTGTGCACCTAAAGCTACCTAAAGACAATTGCTGTTGTTCTGATCCTATTAATACCACAGGCAGGCAGCTGCAGTATTTACAGTTAGTGTAGTGCATCCTCTGCACAGTGTGCACCTAAAGCTACATGAAGACAATTGCTGTTGTTCTGATCCCATTTGTACCACAGGCAGGCAGCTGCAGTATTTACAGTTAGTGTAGTGCATCCTCCGCACAGTGTGCACCTAAAGCTACCTGAAGACAATTGCTGTTGTTCTGATCCCATTTGTACCACAGGCAGGCAGCTGCAGTATATAGAGTTAGTGTAGTGCATCCTCTGCACAGTGTGCACTTAAAGCTGCCTGAAGAAAATTGCTGGTGTTCTTCTGATCCTATTAGTACCACAGGCAGGCAGCTGCAGTATTTACAGTTGGTGTAGTGCATCCTCTGCACAGTGTGCACCTAAAGCTACCTGAATAAAATTACTGGTGTTCTTCTGATCCTATTAGTACCACAGGCAGGCAGCTGCAGTATATAGAGTTAGTGTAGTGCATCCTCTGCACAGTGTGCACTTAAAGCTGCCTAAAGAAAATTGCTGGTGTTCGTCTGATCCTATTAGTACCACAGGCAGGCAGCTGCAGTATTTACAGTTGGTGTAGTGCGTCCTCTGCACAGTGTGCACCTAAAGCTACCTGAATAAAATTACTGGTGTTCTTCTGATCCTATTAGTACCACAGGCAGGCAGCTGCAGTATATAGAGTTAGTGTAGTGCATCCTCTGCACAGTGTGCACCTAAAGCTGCCTGAAGAAAATTGCTGGTGTTCTTCTGATTCTATTAGTACCACAGGCAGGCAGCTGCAGTATTTACAGTTGGTGCAGTGTGTCCTCTGCACAGTGTGCACCTAAAGCTACCTGAAGAAAATTACTGGTGTTCTTCTGATCCTATTAGTACCACAGGCAAGCAGCTGCAGGATTTACAGTTGGTGTAGTGCATCCTCTGCACAGTGTGCACCTAAAGCTACCTGAAGACAATTGCTGTTGTTCTGATCCTATTAATACCACAGGCAGGCAGCTGCAGTATTTTTTCTTAGTGTACTGTGTCCTTTGTACTGTGTGCACCTAAAGCTGCCTGAAGAAATTTGCTGCTGTTCTTCTGATCCTATTATTACCACAGGCAGGCAGCTGCAGTATTTACAGTTATCGTAATGCATCCTCTGCACAGTGTGCACCTAAAGCTACCTGAAGAAAATTACTTGTGTTCTTCTGATCCTATTAGTACCAAAGGCAAGCAGCTGCAGTATTTACAGTTGGTGTAGTGCGTCCTCTGCATAGTGTGCACCTAAAGCTACCTAAAGACAATTGCTGTTGTTCTGATCCTATTAATACCATAGGCAGGCAGCTGCAGTATTTACAGTTAGTGTAGTGCATCCTCTGCACAGTGTGCACCTAAAGCTACATGAAGACAATTGCTGTTGTTCTGATCCCATTTGTACCACAGGCAGGCAGCTGCAGCATTTACAGTTAGTGTAGTGCGTCCTCTGCACAGTGTGCACCTAAAGCTACCTGAAGAAAATTGCTGGTGTTCTTCTGATCCTATTAGTAACACAGGCAGGCAGCTGCAGTATTTACAGTTGGTGTAGTGCATCCTCTGCACAATGTGCACCTAAAGCTACCTGAAGAAAATTACTGGTGTTCTTCTGATCCTATTAGTACCACAGGCAAGCAGCTGCAGTATTTACAGTTGGTGTAGTGCGTCCTCTGCACAGTGTGCACCTAAAGCTACCTGAGGACAATTGATGTTGTTCTGATCCTATTAATACCGCAGGCAGGCAGCTGCAGTATTTACAGTTGGTGTAGTGCGTCCTCTGCACAGTGTGCTCCTAAAGCTACCTGAAGACAATTGCTGTTGTTCTGATCCTATTAATACCACAGGCAGGCAGCTGCAGTATTTACAGTTGGTGTAGTGCGTCCTCTGCACAGTGTTCACCTAAAGCTACCTGAAGACAATTGCTGTTGTTCTGATCCTATTAATACCACAGGCAGGCAGTTGCAGTATTTACAGTTAGTGTACTGCGTCCTTTGCACAGTGTGCACCTAAAGCTACCTGAAGACAATTGCTGTTGTTCTGATCCTATTAATACCACAGCCAGGCAGCTGCAGTATTTATAGTTAGTGTACGATGTCCTCTGCAGAGAGTACACCTAAAGCTACCTGAAGACAATTGCTGTTGTTCTGATCCTGTTAATACCACAGGCAGGCAGCTGCAGTATTTACAGTTAGTGTACTGCGTCCTCTGCACAGTGTGCACCTAAAGCTACCTGAAGACAATTGCTGTTGTTCTAATCCTATTAATACCACAGGCAGGCAGCTGCAGTATTTACAATTAGTGCACTGCGTCCTCTGCACAGTGTGCACCTAAAGCTACCTGAAGAAAATTGGTGGTGTTCTTCTGATCCTATTAATACCACAGACAGGCAGCTACAGTAGTTTACAGTTATTGCACTGTGTCCTCTGCAGAGTGTGCACCTAAAGCTATCTGAATAAAATTGGTAGTGTTCTTCTATTATTACCATAGGCAGGCAGCTGCAGTATTTACAGTTGGTGTAGTGCGTCCTCTGCATAGTGTGCACCTAAAGCTACCTAAAGACAATTGCTGTTGTTCTGATCCTATTAATACCACAGGCAGGCAGCTGCAGTATTTACAGTTAGTGTAGTGCATCCTCCGCACAGTGTGCACCTAAAGCTACCTGAAGACAATTGCTGTTGTTCTGATCCCATTTGTACCACAGGCAGGCAGCTGCAGTATATAGAGTTAGTGTAGTGCATCCTCTGCACAGTGTGCACTTAAAGCTGCCTGAAGAAAATTGCTGGTGTTCTTCTGATCCTATTAATACCACAGGCAGGCAGCTGCAGTATTTACAGTTGGTGTAGTGCATCCTCTGCACAGTGTGCACCTAAAGCTACCTGAATAAAATTACTGGTGTTCTTCTGATCCTATTAGTACCACAGGCAGGCAGCTGCAGTATATAGAGTTAGTGTAGTGCATCCTCTGCACAGTGTGCACTTAAAGCTGCCTAAAGAAAATTGCTGGTGTTCGTCTGATCCTATTAGTACCACAGGCAGGCAGCTGCAGTATTTACAGTTGGTGTAGTGTGTCCTCTGCACAGTGTGCACCTAAAGCTACCTGAAGAAAATTGCTGTTGTTCTGATCCTATTAATACCACAGGCAGGCAGCTGCAGTATTTTTTCTTAGTGTACTGTGTCCTTTGTACTGTGTGCACCTAAAGCTGCCTGAAGAAATTTGCTGCTGTTCTTCTGATCCTATTATTACCACAGGCAGGCAGCTGCAGTATTTACAGTTATTGTAATGCATCCTCTGCACAGTGTGCACCTAAAGCTACCTGAAGAAAATTACTTGTGTTCATCTGATCATATTAGTACCAAAGGCAAGCAGCTGCAGTATTTACAGTTGGTGTAGTGCGTCCTCTGCATAGTGTGCACCTAAAGCTACCTAAAGACAATTGCTGTTGTTCTGATCCTATTAATACCATAGGCAGGCAGCTGCAGTATTTACAGTTAGTGTAGTGCATCCTCTGCACAGTGTGCACCTAAAGCTACATAAAGACAATTGCTGTTGTTCTGATCCCATTTGTACCACAGGCAGGCAGCTGCAGTATTTACAGTTAGTGTAGTGCGTCCTCTGCACAGTGTGCACCTAAAGCTACCTGAAGAAAATTGCTGGTGTTCTGATCCCATTTGTACCACAGGCAGGCAGCTGCAGTATATAGAGTTAGTGTAGTGCATCCTCTGCACAGTGTGCACCTAAAGCTGCCTGAAGAAAATTGCTGGTGTTCTTCTGATCCTATTAGTACCACAGGCAGGCAGCTGCAGTATTTACAGTTGGTGTAGTGCGTCCTCTGCACAGTGTGCACCTAAAGCTACCTGAAGAAAATTACTGGTGTTCTTCTGATCCTATTAGTACCACAGGCAAGCAGCTGCAGTATTTACAGTTGGTGTAGTGCGTCCTCTGCACAGTGTGCACCTAAAGCTACCTGAAGACAATTGCTGTTGTTCTGATCCTATTAATACCACAGGCAGGCACCTGCAGTATTTACAGTTAGTGTACAGCGTCCTCTGCACAGTGTACACCTAAAGCTACCTGAAGACAATTGCTGTTGTTCTGATCCTATTAATACCACAGGCAGGATGCTACAGTATTTACAGTTAGTGTACTGCGTCCTTTGCAAAGTGTGCACCTAAAGCTGCCTGAAGAAAATTGCTGGTGTTCTTCTGATTCTATTAGTACAACAGGCAGGCAGCTGCAGTATTTACAGTTAGTGTTGTGCATCCTCTGCACAGTGTGCACCTAAAGCTACCTGAAGAAAATTACTGGAATTCTTCTGATACTATTAGTACCACAAGCAGGCAGCTGCAGTATTTACAGTTGGTGTAGTGTGTCCTCTGCACAGTGTGCACCTAAAGCTACCTGAAGAAAATTGCTGGTGTTCTTCTGATCCTATTAGTACCACAGGCAAGCAGTTGCAGTATTTACAGTTGGTGTAGTGCGTCCGCTGCACAGTGTGCACCTAAAGCTACCTGAAAACAATTGCTGTTGTTCTGATCCTATTAATACCACAGGCAGGCAGCTGCAGTATTTACAGTTAGTGTAGTGCGTCCTCTGCAAAGTGTGCACCTAAAGCTACCTGAAGACAATTGCTGTCGTTCTGATCCTATTAATACCACAGGCAATCAGCTGCAGTATTTACAGTTAGTGTAGTGCATCCTCTGCACAGAGTGCACCTATAGCTACCTGAAGACAATTGCGTTTGTTCTGATCCCATTAGTACCACAGGCAGGCAGCTGCAGCATTTACAGTTGGTGTAGTGCGTCCTCTGCACAGTGTACACCTAAAGCTACCTGAAGACAATTGCTGTCTTTCTGATCCTATTAATACCGCAGGCAGGCAGCTGCAGTATTTACAGTTAGTGTAGTGCGTCCTCTGCACAGTGTGCACCTAAAGCTACCTGAAGAAAATTGCTGGTGTTCTTCTGATCCTATTAGTACCACAGGCAGGCAGCTGCAATATTTACAGTTAGTGTAGTGCGTCCTTTGCACAGTGTGCACCCAAAGCTACCTGAAGACAATTGCTATTGTTCTGATCCTATTAATACCACAGGCAGGATGCTACAGTATTTACAGTTAGTGTACTGTGTCCTTTTCAAAGTGTGCACCTAAAGATGCCTGAAGAAAATTGCTGGTGTTCTTCTGATCTAATTATTACAACAGGCAGGCAGCTGCAGTATTTACAGTTAGTGTTGTGCATCCTCTGCACAGTGTGCACCTAAAGCTACCTGAAGAAAATTGCTGGTGTTCTTCTGATCCTATTAGTACCACAAGCAGGCAGCTGCAGTATTTACAGTTGGTGTAGTGTGTCCTCTGCAAAGTGTGCACCTAAAGCTACCTGAAGAAAATTGCTGGTGTTCTTCTGATCCTATTAGTACCACAGGCAAGCAGTTGCAGTATTTACAGTTGGTGTAGTGCGTCCTCTGCACAGTGTGCACCTAAAGCTACCTGAAGACAATTGCTGTTGTTCTGATACTATTAATACCACAGGCAGGCAGCTGCAGTATTTTTTGGTTATTGTACTGTGTCCTTTGTACTGTGTGCACCTAAAGCTGCCTGAAGAAATTTGCTGCTGTTCTTCTGATCCTATTATTACCACAGGCAGGCAGCTGCAGTATTTACAGTTATTGTAGTGCATCCTCTGCACAGTGTGCACCTAAAGCTACCTGAAGAAAATTACTTGTGTTCTTCTGATCCTATTAGTACCAAAGGCAAGCAGCTGCAGTATTTACAGATGGTGTAGTGCGTCCTCTGCATAGTGTGCACCTAAAGCTACCTAAAGACAATTGCTGTTGTTCTGATCCTATTAATACCACAGGCAGGCAGCTGCAGTATTTACAGTTAGTGCAGTGCATCCTCTGCACAGTGTGCACCTAAAGCTACATGAAGACAATTGCTGTTGTTCTGATCCCATTTGTACCACAGGCAGGCAGCTGCACTATTTACAGTTAGTGTAGTGCGTCCTCTGCACAGTGTGCACCTAAAGCTACCTAAAGACAATTGCTGTTGTTCTGATCCCATTTGTACCACAGGCAGGCAGCTGCAGTATATAGAGTTAGTGTAGTGCATCCTCTGCACAGTGTGCACCTAAAGCTGCCTGAAGAAAATTGCTGGTGTTCTGATCCCATTTGTACCACAGGCAGGCAGCTGCAGTATATAGAGTTAGTGTAGTGCATCCTCTGCACAGTGTGCACCTAAAGCTGCCTGAAGAAAATTGCTGGTGTTCTTCTGATCCTATTAGTACCACAGGCAGGCAGCTGCAGTATTTACAGTTGGTGTAGTGCGTCCTCTGCACAGTGTGCACCTAAAGCTACCTGAAGAAAATTGCTGGGGTTCTGATCCCATTTGTACCACAGGCAGGCAGCTGCAGTATATAGAGTTAGTGTAGTGCATCCTCTGCACAGTGTGCACCTAAAGCTGCCTGAAGAAAATTGCTGGTGTTCTTCTGATCCTATTAGTACCACAGGCAGGCAGCTGCAGTATTTACAGTTGGTGTAGTGCGTCCTCTGCACAGTGTGCACCTAAAGCTACCTGAAGAAAATTACTGGTGTTCTTCTGATCCTATTAGTACCACAGGCAAGCAGCTGCAGTATTTACAGTTGGTGTAGTGCGTCCTCTGCACAGTGTGCACCTAAAGCTACCTGAAGACAATTGCTGTTGTTCTGATCCTATTAATACCACAGGCAGGCACCTGCAGTATTTACAGTTAGTGTACAGCGTCCTCTGCACAGTGTACACCTAAAGCTACCTGAAGACAATTGCTGTTGTTCTGATCCTATTAATACCACAGGCAGGATGCTACAGTATTTACAGTTAGTGTACTGCGTCCTTTGCAAAGTGTGCACCTAAAGCTGCCTGAAGAAAATTGCTGGTGTTCTTCTGATTCTATTAGTACAACAGGCAGGCAGCTGCAGTATTTACAGTTAGTGTTGTGCATCCTCTGCACAGTGTGCACCTAAGGCTACCTGAAGAAAATTACTGGAATTCTTCTGATACTATTAGTACCACAAGCAGGCAGCTGCAGTATTTACAGTTGGTGTAGTGTTTCCTCTGCACAGTGTGCACCTAAAGCTACCTGAAGAAAATTGCTGGTGTTCTTCTGATCCTATTAGTACCACAGGCAAGCAGTTGCAGTATTTACAGTTGGTGTAGTGCGTCCGCTGCACAGTGTGCACCTAAAGCTACCTGAAAACAATTGCTGTTGTTCTGATCCTATTAATACCACAGGCAGGCAGCTGCAGTATTTACAGTTAGTGTAGTGCGTCCTCTGCAAAGTGTGCACCTAAAGCTACCTGAAGACAATTGCTGTCGTTCTGATCCTATTAATACCACAGGCAATCAGCTGCAGTATTTACAGTTAGTGTAGTGCATCCTCTGCACAGAGTGCACCTATAGCTACCTGAAGACAATTGCGTTTGTTCTGATCCCATTAGTACCACAGGCAGGCAGCTGCAGCATTTACAGTTGGTGTAGTGCGTCCTCTGCACAGTGTACACCTAAAGCTACCTGAAGACAATTGCTGTCTTTCTGATCCTATTAATACCGCAGGCAGGCAGCTGCAGTATTTACAGTTAGTGTAGTGCGTCCTCTGCACAGTGTGCACCTAAAGCTACCTGAAGAAAATTGCTGGTGTTCTTCTGATCCTATTAGTACCACAGGCAGGCAGCTGCAATATTTACAGTTAGTGTAGTGCGTCCTTTGCACAGTGTGCACCCAAAGCTACCTGAAGACAATTGCTATTGTTCTGATCCTATTAATACCACAGGCAGGATGCTACAGTATTTACAGTTAGTGTACTGTGTCCTTTTCAAAGTGTGCACCTAAAGATGCCTGAAGAAAATTGCTGGTGTTCTTCTGATCTAATTATTACAACAGGCAGGCAGCTGCAGTATTTACAGTTAGTGTTGTGCATCCTCTGCACAGTGTGCACCTAAAGCTACCTGAAGAAAATTGCTGGTGTTCTTCTGATCCTATTAGTACCACAAGCAGGCAGCTGCAGTATTTACAGTTGGTGTAGTGTGTCCTCTGCAAAGTGTGCACCTAAAGCTACCTGAAGAAAATTGCTGGTGTTCTTCTGATCCTATTAGTACCACAGGCAAGCAGTTGCAGTATTTACAGTTGGTGTAGTGCGTCCTCTGCACAGTGTGCACCTAAAGCTACCTGAAGACAATTGCTGTTGTTCTGATACTATTAATACCACAGGCAGGCAGCTGCAGTATTTTTTGGTTATTGTACTGTGTCCTTTGTACTGTGTGCACCTAAAGCTGCCTGAAGAAATTTGCTGCTGTTCTTCTGATCCTATTATTACCACAGGCAGGCAGCTGCAGTATTTACAGTTATTGTAGTGCATCCTCTGCACAGTGTGCACCTAAAGCTACCTGAAGAAAATTACTTGTGTTCTTCTGATCCTATTAGTACCAAAGGCAAGCAGCTGCAGTATTTACAGATGGTGTAGTGCGTCCTCTGCATAGTGTGCACCTAAAGCTACCTAAAGACAATTGCTGTTGTTCTGATCCTATTAATACCACAGGCAGGCAGCTGCAGTATTTACAGTTAGTGCAGTGCATCCTCTGCACAGTGTGCACCTAAAGCTACATGAAGACAATTGCTGTTGTTCTGATCCCATTTGTACCACAGGCAGGCAGCTGCACTATTTACAGTTAGTGTAGTGCGTCCTCTGCACAGTGTGCACCTAAAGCTACCTAAAGACAATTGCTGTTGTTCTGATCCCATTTGTACCACAGGCAGGCAGCTGCAGTATATAGAGTTAGTGTAGTGCATCCTCTGCACAGTGTGCACCTAAAGCTGCCTGGTGAAAATTGCTGGTGTTCTGATCCCATTTGTACCACAGGCAGGCAGCTGCAGTATATAGAGTTAGTGTAGTGCATCCTCTGCACAGTGTGCACCTAAAGCTGCCTGAAGAAAATTGCTGGTGTTCTTCTGATCCTATTAGTACCACAGGCAGGCAGCTGCAGTATTTACAGTTGGTGTAGTGCGTCCTCTGCACAGTGTGCACCTAAAGCTACCTGAAGAAAATTGCTGGGGTTCTGATCCCATTTGTACCACAGGCAGGCAGCTGCAGTATATAGAGTTAGTGTAGTGCATCCTCTGCACAGTGTGCACCTAAAGCTGCCTGAAGAAAATTGCTGGTGTTCTTCTGATCCTATTAGTACCACAGGCAGGCAGCTGCAGTATTTACAGTTGGTGTAGTGCGTCCTCTGCACAGTGTGCACCTAAAGCTACCTGAAGAAAATTACTGGTGTTCTTCTGATCCTATTAGTACCACAGGCAAGCAGCTGCAGTATTTACAGTTGGTGTAGTGCGTCCTCTGCACAGTGTGCACCTAAAGCTACCTGAAGACAATTGCTGTTGTTCTGATCCTATTAATACCACAGGCAGGCACCTGCAGTATTTACAGTTAGTGTACAGCGTCCTCTGCACAGTGTACACCTAAAGCTACCTGAAGACAATTGCTGTTGTTCTGATCCTATTAATACCACAGGCAGGATGCTACAGTATTTACAGTTAGTGTACTGCGTCCTTTGCAAAGTGTGCACCTAAAGCTGCCTGAAGAAAATTGCTGGTGTTCTTCTGATTCTATTAGTACAACAGGCAGGCAGCTGCAGTATTTACAGTTAGTGTTGTGCATCCTCTGCACAGTGTGCACCTAAAGCTACCTGAAGAAAATTACTGGAATTCTTCTGATACTATTAGTACCACAAGCAGGCAGCTGCAGTATTTACAGTTGGTGTAGTGTTTCCTCTGCACAGTGTGCACCTAAAGCTACCTGAAGAAAATTGCTGGTGTTCTTCTGATCCTATTAGTACCACAGGCAAGCAGTTGCAGTATTTACAGTTGGTGTAGTGCGTCCGCTGCACAGTGTGCACCTAAAGCTACCTGAAAACAATTGCTGTTGTTCTGATCCTATTAATACCACAGGCAGGCAGCTGCAGTATTTACAGTTAGTGTAGTGCGTCCTCTGCAAAGTGTGCACCTAAAGCTACCTGAAGACAATTGCTGTCGTTCTGATCCTATTAATACCACAGGCAATCAGCTGCAGTATTTACAGTTAGTGTAGTGCATCCTCTGCACAGAGTGCACCTATAGCTACCTGAAGACAATTGCGTTTGTTCTGATCCCATTAGTACCACAGGCAGGCAGCTGCAGCATTTACAGTTGGTGTAGTGCGTCCTCTGCACAGTGTACACCTAAAGCTACCTGAAGACAATTGCTGTCTTTCTGATCCTATTAATACCGCAGGCAGGCAGCTGCAGTATTTACAGTTAGTGTAGTGCGTCCTCTGCACAGTGTGCACCTAAAGCTACCTGAAGAAAATTGCTGGTGTTCTTCTGATCCTATTAGTACCACAGGCAGGCAGCTGCAATATTTACAGTTAGTGTAGTGCGTCCTTTGCACAGTGTGCACCCAAAGCTACCTGAAGACAATTGCTATTGTTCTGATCCTATTAATACCACAGGCAGGATGCTACAGTATTTACAGTTAGTGTACTGTGTCCTTTTCAAAGTGTGCACCTAAAGATGCCTGAAGAAAATTGCTGGTGTTCTTCTGATCTAATTATTACAACAGGCAGGCAGCTGCAGTATTTACAGTTAGTGTTGTGCATCCTCTGCACAGTGTGCACCTAAAGCTACCTGAAGAAAATTGCTGGTGTTCTTCTGATCCTATTAGTACCACAAGCAGGCAGCTGCAGTATTTACAGTTGGTGTAGTGTGTCCTCTGCAAAGTGTGCACCTAAAGCTACCTGAAGAAAATTGCTGGTGTTCTTCTGATCCTATTAGTACCACAGGCAAGCAGTTGCAGTATTTACAGTTGGTGTAGTGCGTCCTCTGCACAGTGTGCACCTAAAGCTACCTGAAGACAATTGCTGTTGTTCTGATACTATTAATACCACAGGCAGGCAGCTGCAGTATTTTTTGGTTATTGTACTGTGTCCTTTGTACTGTGTGCACCTAAAGCTGCCTGAAGAAATTTGCTGCTGTTCTTCTGATCCTATTATTACCACAGGCAGGCAGCTGCAGTATTTACAGTTATTGTAGTGCATCCTCTGCACAGTGTGCACCTAAAGCTACCTGAAGAAAATTACTTGTGTTCTTCTGATCCTATTAGTACCAAAGGCAAGCAGCTGCAGTATTTACAGATGGTGTAGTGCGTCCTCTGCATAGTGTGCACCTAAAGCTACCTAAAGACAATTGCTGTTGTTCTGATCCTATTAATACCACAGGCAGGCAGCTGCAGTATTTACAGTTAGTGCAGTGCATCCTCTGCACAGTGTGCACCTAAAGCTACATGAAGACAATTGCTGTTGTTCTGATCCCATTTGTACCACAGGCAGGCAGCTGCACTATTTACAGTTAGTGTAGTGCGTCCTCTGCACAGTGTGCACCTAAAGCTACCTAAAGACAATTGCTGTTGTTCTGATCCCATTTGTACCACAGGCAGGCAGCTGCAGTATATAGAGTTAGTGTAGTGCATCCTCTGCACAGTGTGCACCTAAAGCTGCCTGGTGAAAATTGCTGGTGTTCTTCTGATCCTATTAGTACCACAGGCAGGCAGCTGCAGTATTTACAGTTGGTGTAGTGTGTCCTCTGCACAGTGTGCACCTAAAGCTACCTGAAGAAAATTACTGGTGTTCTTCTGATCCTATTAGTACCACAGGCAAGCAGCTGCAGGATTTACAGTTGGTGTAGTGCGTCCTCTGCACACTGTGCACCTAAAGCTACCTGAAGACAATTGATGTTGTTCTGCTCAAATTATTACCACAGGCAGGCAGCTACAGTATTTAAAGTTAGTGTACTGTGTCCTCTGCACAGTGTGCACCTAAAGCTACCTGAAGAAAATTGGTGGTGTTCTTCTGATCCTATTAATACCATAGGCAGGCAGCTGCAGTATTTACAGTTGGTGTAGTGTGTCATCTGCACAGTGTGCAACTAAAGCTACCTGAAGACAATTGCTGTTGTTCTGACCCTATTAATACCACATACAGGCATCTACAGTATTTACAGTTAGTGTACTGTGTCCTTTGCACAGTGTGCACCTAAAGCTGCCTGAAGAAAATTGCTTGTGTTCTTCTGATCCTATTAGTACCACAAGCAGAGAGCTGCAGTATTTACAGTTGGTGTAGTACGTCCTCTGCACAGTGTGCACCTAAAGCTACCTGAAGAAAATTGCTGGTGTTCTTCTGATCCTATTAGTACCACAGGCAAGCAGTTGCAGTATTTACAGTTGGTGTAGTGCGTCCTCTGCACAGTGTGCACCTAAAGCTACCTGAAGACAATTGCTGTTGTTCTGATCCTATTAATACCACAGGCAGGCATCTACAGTATTTACAGTTAGTGTACTGTGTCCTTTGCACAGTGTGCACCTAAAGCTGCCTGAAGAAAATTGCTTGTGTTCTTCTGATCCTATTAATACCACAGGCAAGCAGTTGCAGTATTTACAGTTGGTGTAGTGCGTCCTCTGCACAGTGTGCACCTAAAGCTACCTGAAGACAATTGCTGTTGTTCTGATCCTATTAATACCACAGGCAGGCAGCGGCAGTATTTACAGTTAGTGTAGTGCGTCCTCTGCACAGTGTGCACATAAAGCTATCTGAAGACAATTGCTGTCATTCTGATCCTATTAATACCACAGGCAGGCAGCTGCAGTATTTACAGTTAGTGTAGTGCGTCCTCTGCACAGTGTGCACCTAAAGCTACCTGAAGAAAATTGCTGGTGTTCTTCTGATCCTATTAGTACCACAGGCAGGCAGCTGCAGTATTTACAGTTAGTGTAGTGTGTCCTCTGCACAGTGTGCACCTAAAGCTACCTGAAGACAATTGCTGTTGTTCTGATCCTATTAATACCATAGGCAGGCAGCTGCAGTATTTACAGTTAGTGTTCAGCTTCCTCTGCACAGAGTACACCTAAAGTTACCTGAAGACAATTGCTGTTGTTCTTCTGATCCTATTAGTACAACAGGCAGGCAGCTGCAGTATTTACAGTTAGTGTTGTGCATCCTCTGCACAGTGTGCACCTAAAGCTATCTGAAGAAAATTGCTGGTGTTCTTCTGATCCTATTAGTACCACAAGCAGGCAGCTGCAGTATTTACAGTTGATATAGTGTGTCCTCTGCACAGTGTGCACCTAAAGCTACCTGAAGAAAATTGCTGGTGTTCTTCTGATCCTATTAGTACCACAGGCAAGCAGTTGCAGTATTTACAGTTGGTGTAGTGCGTCCTCTGCACAGTGTGCACCTAAAGCTACCTGAAGAAAATTGCTGGTGTTCCTCTGATCCTATTAGTACCACAGGCAAGCAGTTGCAGTATTTACAGTTGGTGTAGTGCGTCCTCTGCACAGTGTGCACCTAAAGCTACCTGAAGACAATTGCTGTTGTTCAGATCCTATTAATACCACAGGCAGGCAGCTGCAGTATTTACAGTTAGTGTAGTGCGTCCTCTGCACAGTGTGCACCTAAAGCTACCTGAAGACAATTGCTGTCGTTCTGATCCTATTAATACCACAGACAATCAGCTGCAGTATTTACAGTTAGTGTAGTGCGTCCTCTGCACAGTGTGCACCTAAAGCTACCTGAAGACAATTGCTGTTGTTCTGATCCTATTAATACCACAGGCAGGCAGCTGCAGTATTTACAGTTAGTGTAGTGCGTCCTCTGCACAGTGTGCACATAAAGCTACCTGAAGACAATTGCTGTCGTTCTGATCCCATTAGTACCACAGGCAGGCAGCTGCAGTATTTACAGTTAGTGTAGTGCGTCCTCTGCACAGTGTGCACATAAAGCTACCTGAAGACAATTGCTGTTGTTCTGATCCTATTAATACCACAGGCAGGCAGCTGCAGTATTTACAGTTAGAGTAGTGCGTCCTCTGCACAGTGTGCACCTAAAGCTAACTGAAGAAAATTGCTGGTGTTCTTCTGATCCTATTAGTACCACAGGCAGGCAGCTGCAGTATTTACAGTTAGTGTAGTGCGTCCTCTGCACAGTGTGCACCTAAAGCTACCTGGAGAAAATTGCTGTTGTTCTGATCCTATTAATACCACAGGCAGGCAGCTGCAGTATTTACAGTTAGTGTACAGCGTCCTCTGCACAGTGTACACCTAAAGCTACCTGAAGACAATTGCTGTTGTTCTGATCTTATTAATACCACAGGCAGGATGCTACAGTATTTACAGTTAGTGTACTGTGTCCTTTGCAAAGTGTGCACCTAAAGCTGCCTAAAGAAAATTGCTGGTGTTCTTCTGGTCCTATTAGTACAACAGGCAGGCAGCTGCAGTATTTACAGTTAGTGTTGTGCATCCTCTGCACAGTGTGCACCTAAAGCTACCTGAAGAAAATTGCTGATGTTCTTCTGATCCTATTAGTACCACAAGCAGGCAGCTGCAGTATTTACAGTTGGTGCAGTGTGTCCTCTGCACAGTGTGCACCTAAAGCTACCTGAAGAAAATTGCTGGTGTTCTTCTGATCCTATTAGTACCACAGGCAAGCAGTTGCAGGATTTACAGTTGGTGTAGTGCGTCCTCTGCACAGTGTGCACCTAAAGCTACCTGAAGACAATTGCTGTCGTTCTGATCCTATTAATACCACAGGCAATCAGCTGCAGTATTTACAGTTAGTGTAGTGCATCCTCTGCACAGAGTGCACCTGAAGCTACCTGAAGACAATTGTGTTTGTTCTGATCCCATTAGTACCACAGGCAGGCAGCTGCAGCATTTACAGTTAGTGTAGTGTGTCCTCTGCACAGTGTACACCTAAAGCTACCTGAAGACAATTGCTGTCGTTCTGATCCTATTAATACCACCGGCAGGCAGCTGCAGTATTTACAGTTAGTCTAGTGCGTCCTCTGCACAGTGTGCACCTAAAGCTACCTGAAGACAATTTCTGTTGTTCTGATCCTATTAATACCACGGGCAGGCAGCTGCAGTATTTACAGTTAGTGTAGTGCGTCCTCTGCACAGTGTGCACCTAAAGCTACCTGAAGACAATTGCTGTCGTTCTTATCCCATTAGTACCACAGGCAGGCAGCTGCAGTATTTACAGTTAGTGTAGTGCGTCCTCTGCACAGTGTGCACCTAAAGCTACCTGAAGACAATTGCTGTCGTTCTGATCCTATTAATACCACAGGCAATCAGCTGCAGTATTTACAGTTAGTGTAGTGCATCCTCTGCACAGAGTGCACCTAAAGCTACCTGAAGACAATTGCGTTTGTTCTGATCCCATTGGTACCACAGGCAGGCAGCTGCAGCATTTACAGTTAGTGTAGTGCGCCCTCTGCACAGTGTACACCTAAAGCTACCTGAAGACAATTGCTGTCGTTCTGATCCTATTAATACCACAGGCAGGCAGCTGCAGTATTTACAGTTGGTGTAGTGCATCCTCTGCACAGTGTGCACCTAAAGCTACCTGAAGAAAATGGCTGGTGTTCTTCTGATCCTATTAGTACCACAGGCAGGCAGCTGCAGTATTTACAGTTAGTGTAGTGCGTCCTCTGCACAGTGTGCACCTAAAGCTACCTGAAGACAATTGCTGTTGTTCTGATCCTATTAATACCACAGGCAGGCAGCTGCAGTATTTATAGTTAGCGTAGTGCGTCCTCTGCACAGTGTGCACCTAGAGCTACCTGAAGACAAATGCTGTTGTTCTGATCTTATTAATACCACAGGCAGACAGCTGCAGTATTTACAGTTAGTGTAGTGCATCCTCTGCACAGTGTGCACCTAAAGCTACCTGAAGGTAATTGTTGTTGTTCTGATCCTATTAATACCACAGGCAGGCAGCTGCAGTATTTACAGTTAGTGTACTGTGTCCTCTGCACAGTGTGCACCTAAAGCTACCTGAAGACAATTGCTGTTCTACTGATCCTATTAGTACCACAGGCAGGCAGCTACAGTATTTACAATTAGTGTACTGTGTCCTCTGCACAGTGTGCACCTAAAGCTACCTGAAGACAATTGCTGTTGTTCTGATCCTATTAATACCACAGGCCGTCAGCTACAGTATTTACATTAGTGTACTGTGTCCTCTGCACAGTGTGCACCTAAAGCTACCTGAAGAAAATTGGTGGTGTTCTTCTGATCCTATTAGTACCACAGGCAGGCAGCTAGAGTATTTACAGTTAGTGTACTTTTTTCTCTGCACAGTGTGCACCTGAAGCTACCTGAAGACAATTGCTGTTGTTCTGACCCTATTAATACCACAGGCAGGCAGCTGCAGTATTTACAGTTAGTGTAGTGCGTCCTCTGCACAGTGTGCACCTAAAGGTACCTGAAGACAATTGCTGTTGTTCTGATCCTATTAATACCACAGGCAGGCAGCTGCAGTATTTACAGTTAGTGTACTGTGTCCTCTGCACAGTGTGCACCTAAAGCTAGCTGAAGAAAATTGCTGCTGTTTTTCTGATCCTATTAGTACCACAGGCAGGCAGCTGCAGTATTTACAGTTAGTATACTGTGTCCTCTGCACAGTGTGCACCTAAAGCTACCTAAACACAATTGCTGTTGTTCTGATCCTATTAATACCACAGGTAGGCAGCTGCAGTATTTACAGTTAGTGTACTGTGTCCTCTGCACAGGGTGCACCTAAAGCTAGCTGAAGAAAATTGCTGCTGTTCTTCTGATCCTATTAGTACCACAGGCAGGCAGCTGCAGTATTTAAAGTTAGTATACTGTGTCCTCTGCACAGTGTGCACCTAAAGCTACCTGAACACAATTGCTGTTGTTCTGATCCTATTAATACCACAGGTAGGCAGCAGCAGTATTTACAGTTAGTGTAGTGCGTCCTCTGCACAGTGTGCACCTAAAGCTACCCGAAGACAATTGCTGTTGTTCTGATCCTATTAATACCACAGGCAGGCAGCTGCAGTATTTACAGTTAGTGTACTGTGTCCTCTGCACAGTGTGCACCTAAAGCTACCTGAAGACAATTGCTGTTGTTCTTATCCTATTAATACCACAGGCAGGCCTCTACAGTATTTACAGTTAGTGTACTGTGTCCTCTGCACAGTGTGCACCTAAAGCTACCTGAAGAAAATTGGTGTTCTACTGATCCTATTAGTACCACAGGCAGGCAGCTACAGTATTTACAATTAGTGTACTGTGTCCTCTGCACAGTGTGCACCTAAAGCTACCTGAAGACAATTGCTGTTGTTCTGATCCTATTAATACCACAGGCAGGCAGCTACAGTATTTACATTAGTGTACTGTGTCCTCTGCACAGTGTGCACCTAAAGCTACCTGAAGAAAATTGGTGGTGTTCTTCTGATCCTATTAGTACCACAGGCAGGCAGCTACAGTATTTACAGTTAGTGTACTTTTTTCTCTGCACAGTGTGCACCTGAAGCTACCTGAAGACAATTGCTGTTGTTCTGATCCTATTAATACCACAGGCAGGCAGCTACAGTATTTACATTAGTGTACTGTGTCCTCTGCACAGTGTGCACCTAAAGCTACCTGAACACAATTGCTGTTGTTCTGATCCTATTAATACCACAGGTAGGCAGCAGCAGTATTTACAGTTAGTGTAGTGCGTCCTCTGCACAGTGTGCACCTAAAGCTACCCGAAGACAATTGCTGTTGTTCAGATCCTATTAGTACCACAGGTAGGCAGCTGCAGTATTTACAGTTAGTGTACTGTGTCCTCTGCACAGTGTGCACCTAAAGCTACCTGAAGAAAATTGCTGGTATTCTTCTGATCCTATTAGTACCACAGGCAGGCAGCTGCAGTATTTACAGTTAGTGTAGTGCGTCCTCTGCACAGTGTGCACCTAAAGCTACCTGAAAACAATTGCTGTTGTTCTGATCCTATTAATACCACAGGGAGGCAGCTGCAGTATTTAAAGTTAGTGTACTGTGTCCTCTGCACAGTGTGCACCTAAAGCTACCTGAAGACAATTGCTGGTGTTCTCATACTAATAATACTACAGGCAGGCAGTTGATTCTACTAGCTGCAGTATCAGTGTATATATACATCCCAGCTTTGTGCAGCTACATCTCACTGCAGGCCATTAGTAGGGATGAGCTTCGAGTTTGAGTCAAACTCATGTTCGACTCGAACATTGGCTGTTCGCAAGTTCGCCGAACAGCGAACAATTTGGGGTGTTCGCAGCAAATTCGAATGCCGCAGAACACCCTTTAAAAGTCTATGGGAGAAATCAAAAGTGCTAATTTTAAAGGCTTATATGCAAGTTATTGTCATAAAAAGTGTGTGGGGACCCGTGTCCTTCCCCAGGGGACATGGATCAATGTAAAAAAAAGTTTTAAGAACAGACGTTTTTTCGGGAGCAGGGATTTTAATAATGCTTAAAGTCAAACAATAAAAGTGTAATATCCCTTTAAATTTCGTACCTGGGGGGTGTCTATAGTATGCCTGTAAAGGGGCGCATGTTTCCTGTGTTTAGAACAGTCTGACAGCAAAATGACATTTCGAAGGAAAAATTCCATTCAAAACTACCCGCGGCTATTGCATTGCCGACAATACACATAGAAGTTCATTGATAAAAATGGCATGGGAATTCAACACAGGGAAACCCCGAACCAAAATTAAAAAAAAAAATTATGTGGGAGTCCCCCTAAATTCCATACCAGGCCCTTCAGGTCTTTTATGGATATTAAGGGGAACACCGGCCAAAATTTTTTAAAAAATGACGTGGGGTTCCCCCTAAATTCCATACCAGACCTTTCAGGTCTGGTATGGATCTTAAGGGGAACCCCGCGCCAAAAAAAAAAAACGGCGTGGGGTCCCCCCAAAAATCCATACCAGACCCTTATCCAAGCACGCAACCTGGCAGGCCGCAGGAAAAGAGGGGGGGGACGAGAGTGCGCCCCCCCATCCTGAACCGTACAGGGCCACATGCCCTCAACATTGGGAGGGTGCTTTGGGGTAGCCCCCCAAAACACCTTGTCCCCATGTTGATGAGGACAAGGGCCTCATCCCCACAACCCTGGCCGGTGGTTGTGGGGGTCTGCGGGCGGGGGGCTTATCGGAATCTGGAAGCCCTAACAAGGGAACCCCCAGATCCCGCCCCCCCCCTGTGTGAAATGGTAAGGGGGTACTTACCCCTACCATTTCACTAAAAAACTGTCAAAAATGTTAAAAATGACAAGAGACAGTTTTTGACAATTCCTTTATTTAAATGCTTCTTCTTTCTTCTATCTTCCTTCATCTTCTTCTGGTTCTTCTGGTTCTTCCTCCGGCGTTCTCGTCCAGCATCTCCTCCGCGGCATCTTCTATCTTCTTCTCCTCGGGCCGCTCCGCACCCATGGCATGGGGGGAGGCTCCCGCTCTTCTCTTCTTCTTTTCTTCTCTTCTTTTCTTCTTCATTTTCTTCTCCGGGCCGCTCCGCGTCCATGCTGGCATGGAGGGAGGCTCCCGCTGTGTGACAGCATCTCCTCGTCTGACGGTTCTTAAATAGCAGGGGGCGGGGTCACCCAGTGACCCCGCCCTCCCTGACGCACAGGACATGACGGGACTTCCCTGTGGCATTCCCCGTGACGTCACAGGGAAGTCCCGTCAAGTCACCGTGCGTCAGAGGGGGGCGGGGTCACCGGGTGGCCCTGCCCCCCGTTATCTAAGAACTGTCAGACGAGGAGACTCCGTCACACAGCGGGAGCCTCCCTCCATGCCAGCATGGGTGCGGAGCGGCCCGGAAAAGAAAATGAAGAAGAGAAGAAGGAAGAAGAGAAGAGGATGAAGAAGAAGATGAAGAGAAGAGCGGGAGCCTCCCCCCATGCCATGGGTGCGGAGCGGCCAGAGGAGAAGAAGATAGAAGACACCACGGAGGAGATGCTGGACGAGAACGCCGGTGGAAGAACCAGAAGAGCCAGAAGAACCAGAAGAAGAAGAAGATGAAGGAAGATAGAAGAAAGAAGAAGCATTTAAATAAAGGAATTGTCAAAAACTGTCTCTTGTCATTTTTAACATTTTTGACAGTTTTTTAGTGAAATGGTAGGGGTAAGTACCCCCTTACCATTTCACACAGGGGGGCGCTATCTGGGGGTCCCCTTGTTAAAGGGGGCTTCCAGATTCCGATAAGCCCCCCGCCTGCAGACCCCCACAACCACCGGCCAGGGTTGTGGGGATGAGGCCCTTGTCCTCATCAACATGGGGACAAGGTGTTTTGGGGGGCTACCCCAAAGCACCCTCCCAATGTTGAGGGCATGTGGCCTGGTACGGTTCAGGAGGGGGGGCCGCACTCTCGTCCCCCCTCTTTTCCTGTGGCCTGCTAGGTTGCGTGCTCGGATAAGGGTCTGGTATGGATTTTTGGGGGGACCCCACGCCCTTTTTTTTTTTGGCGCGGGGTTCCCCTTAAAATCCATACCAGACCTGAAGGGTCTGGTATGGAATTTAGGGGGAACCCCACGTCATTTTTTTTTTTAAATTTTGGCCGGGGTTCCCCTTAATATCCATACCAGACCTGAAGGGCCTGGTATGGAATTTAGGGGGACTCCCACGTCATTTTTTTTTTTTAATTTTGGTTCGGGGTTTCCCTGTGGGGAATTCCCATGCCGTTTTTATCAATGAACTTCTATGTGTATTGTCGGCAATGCAATAGCCGCGGGTAGTTTTAAATGGAATTTTTCCTTTAAAATGTCATTTTGCTGTCAGACTGTTCTAAACGAGGGAAACATGCGCCCCTTTACAGGCATACTATAGACACCCCCATGTATGAAATTTAAAGGGATATTACACTTTTATTGTTTGACTTTAAGCATTATTAAAATCACTGCTCCTGAAAAAACGGATGTTTTTAAAACTTTTTTTGCATTGATCCATGTCCCCTGGGGCAGGGCCCGGGTCCCCAAACACTTTTTATGACAATAACTTGCATATAAGCCTTTAAAATTAGCACTTTTGATTATTCATATTCGTGTCCCATAAACTTTAACGGTGTTCGCATGTTCGAGCAAACTTTTTTCCTGTTCGCATGTTCTGGTGCGAACCGAACAGGGGGGTGTTCGGCTCATCCCTAGCCATTAGTATGTCTGGAAGGCCAACAAGGAGAGGCAGACAGTCACAAGCCAATAAAAGAGGGCAAGCAGGCTCTGTTTCTAGCGGCAACAGTTATGGTCGTGGAGACGGTGCATCCTTATCAGCACGTGGCCATGGGACACGCTTGTCTTTTTTTCGGGAGCTGGCCGAAACTTGGTAGAGTTGGTGACCAAGCCGTCCTCATCATCCTCATCCTCTCTCACCCAAGCTCAGGGTACTTTGTCTGGCAAAGCATCTGCCATCGCGGCCTCTTCACTCAGCTCAATGGCATCAGTACCTCCTTCCCTAGCCCCACCATGTCCTCCTGAGGAGTCCCCCGAACTGTTTGACCACAGTGTTGGGTACATAATCCAGGAGTATGCCCAGCGTTTTGAAGGCTCTGATGATGGTACCCAGCAAAAGTAAGGCAGTAACGTGAGCCCAGAGAGAGGGGGTGCCCAAGAAGGACAGAAATCTGGCAGTCATTTTCCCCCAGCTGCAGCATACTGCCAGGTTTGTTCCAGTGATGAGGAGGGAGGGGATGATGAGGTCACTGACTCCATGTGGGTGCCTGAGAGGAGAAGGAGGAGGCACATCTCCAATGAGCAGGATGCCCTCCAGGGGCAAGCTTAAGGGCAGCACACCGACTGCATCACACCGCAGAACTCTGCATGTGCAGGGCGCTGCTGTCTCTGTGTGTTATTCCAAAAGTTCTTTGGTGTGGGCCTTTTTTGAGATGAGTGCAACAGATCCCACCACTGCTATCTGCAACATATGTCTCAAGCGTATCTCGCATGGCCAAAACATCACCCACTTGGGCATCGCATGCTTGACCAGACATATGTCGACCTGCCATGCAGTTAGTTGGCAAGCGTACCTAACTTGCTCCTCATCAGCTGGAATCTCCAACCCCACTATACCTTCAGTCCTCTCTGAAACCTGCACTGAGAGGAATAAAGGTGTAGAATTAGGTGTGTCACAGCTAATTACTTGCGGGCAATCTGCTATCGGTACACCGACGTCAGATTGTACCAGGCAAATTTCCCTGCCCCAGCTGCTGCACCGCTGAAAGAAGTTAACTCCCAGCCATGCATATGCCCAGCGGTTGAATGTTAGCTTGGCTAAATTGCTAGCACTTTAACTGCTGCCTTTTCAGTTGGTAGACTCTTCCCCCTTCTGTGAGTTTGTGGAATATGCGGTTCCTCAGTGGCAGGTTCCCAAAAGCCACTTTTTCTCACGGAAGGCGATTCCGGCTCTCTACCGGCATGTGGAAGGCAATGTGTTGGCCTCGCTGAACAGGGCGGTCAGCGGTAAGGTGCATATTACCGCTGACTCATAGTCCAGCAGGCATGGACAGGGACGTCATTTATCTTGCACTGCGCATTGGGTGACTCTTCTGGCAGATGGGAAGGATGCAGGAAAGGGTGCAGTAGTGTTGGAGGTTGTTCCACCACCACGCCTCCAAAATTCTACTAGTGGTGATTCTGCCACACCTCTCTCCTCCACCCCCTCCTCTTCTTCTTCCTCCATGGCCTCTTCCTGTGCTGATTTGTCCACGGAACCAGTGGTGCTCCGTAGGCGTTCAAGGGGCTACGCAAGCACGCAGGCAAAAAGATGCCATGCAGTGCTTGAGCTGGTGTGCTTGGGGGACAGGAGCCACACTGGGGCAGAGATTCTGTCAGCTCTGCAGGGGCAGGTCCAGAGGTGGTTGATGCCATGCCAGCTTAAGCCAGGTATGATGGTTTGTGACAATGGCACCAACCTCCTCTCCACCCTCCGACAGGGACAACTGACCCATGTGCCCTGTTTAGCTCATGCCCTTAACTAGGTGGTGCAGCGTTTCTTGGGCAGGTACTCGGGCTTACAGGATGTCCTGAGGCAGGCCAGGAAAGTCTGTGTGCATTTCCACAGGTCATATAATGCCAGTGCTCGGCTGGCTGACCTCCAAAAGGATTTTAACCTGCCCAAGAACCGCCTAATCTGTGACATGCCCACCAGGTCGAACTCAACGTTGGCCATGCTGCAGCGGCTGCACACATGAGAGGGCCATCAATGAGTACCTATGTGACTATGGCACCAGGACAGGGTCAGGGGACCTTGTTTTTTTTCCCCACACCAGTGGGCTATGATCAGGGATGCATGCACTGTCCTGTCACAATTTTAGGAGGCCACGAGGATGGTGAGCAGTGACAGTGCATGCATCAGTGATACTGTCCCTCTTGTCCACCTGTTGGAGCACACGGTGTGTGAAATGATGGACAGGGCACTTGAGACAGAACAGAGGGAGGAAGAGGAGGACTTCATTACCTCTCAAGGCCCCCTTTATCCAGACAGTGTTCCTGCGTGCCTACCGATCACACAGGAAGAGGAGGAGGAGGAGGATTGTGTCAGCATGGAGGTGGAGCCTGGCACTCAGCATCAGCAGCAGTCTTCAAAGGATCATTTACAGTCCGAAGAAACCCATGGACTTGTACATGGCTGGGAGGAGGTGGCTGCGGATCATGCCATTCTTAGTGACCCAGAGGACCCTGGACTGAATGCCTCAGCAAACCTATGCTGCATGGCCACCCTGATCCTGCAAAACCTGTGGAAGGATCCTCATATTCGTGGTATCAAGGGGAGGGTTGATTACTGCCTTGCAACCCTCCTTGATCCACGTTACAAGGGTAAGGTTGTGGACCTTTTCTTGCCATCACGGAGGGAGCAGAGGATGAAACATCTTCGGGAGGCCTTGCAGAAAGGTTTGTGCAATGCGTTTCCAGAGCCTGGGAGGTTACAAATTCCTGGTGCTGGACAATGTGTTGCTGAGGCTGGCTGACAGATGTGTTCAGACAATTTTTTAGCTTGCACAGTATGCAATTGAGCTACTGGCCTGTCCTGCATCCAGCGTTCTTTTGGAACGCACATTCAGTGCTGCTGGAGGCTTTGTAACCAATCACAGGGTGCGCCTGTCCTTTGAATCGGTCAATCGGCTGACCTTCATAAAAATGAATCAGTCTTGGATCACCAGCTACCAAGCACCTGATGCTGATGTAACCAATTGATTTTTTTTTTATGTGAGATCCCTTCAAGACTGCCTATGCTGATGCTGTGTGACTATCCTGTTATGCTGAGTGACAATCCTCTTCCTCCTCAATTTTCATACTGATAGTTTGTAAGAAAATTTTTGGTTTTGGGCACCGCCACTAGTGGCCAAGGCCCAATTTTTCAGCCCCTGTTTAACAGGGGTGTGTAATTACAATTTTTGATGCAATACTTTGCAGCAGGGCTCATTCCTGCGCTCCAACTAGAGTATCTGTCAGGGGTTGCAGTGTTGTGGCACCATCACAGGTGCTCAAGGCCCAATTTTTCAGCCCCTGTTTAACAGGGGTGTGTAATTACAATTTTTTATGCAATACTTTGCAGCAGGGCTCATTCCTGCACTCTAACTATAGCATCTGTGAGGGGAAAAGGCCCATTTTTTCTGCCCCTGTTCAACAGGTGCATGTAATTACAATTCTTGATATAATATTTCACAGCAGTGCCCGTCCCAGCGTCCACTAAGAGTAACTGTGAGGACTTACAGTTTTGTTGCACCAGCACCACCACCAGCACCACCACCAAAGGCCCAATTTTTCTACCACTGTTCAACAATGGCATGTAATTACAATTCTTGATAAAATATTTCACAGCAGGGCCCATTCTTGCACCCACCAAGAGTAACTGTGAGGGCTTACAGTGTTGTGGCAACAGCAACACCTAAGGCCCCAATTTCTGCAGAGTATATAGGGCAGGCCCCTACTTTCAAACACCCAACTTACAAACAACTCCTACTTGCAAACGGAAGGAGACAACAGGAAGTAGGATAAAATCTAAACCTAGGAAGGGAAATTCTCTCCTGTAATGCCCTGTACACATGGTCTTTCCAGCGCAATATGTGCGATCGGAGCTTGTTGTCGGAAATTCCAACCGTGTGTGGGCTCCATCGGACTTTTTCCATCGGAAATTTTCGACACACAAAGTTTGAGAGCAAGCTATAAAATTTTCTGACAACAAAATCCGTTTGCGTAAATTCCGACTGTGTGTGGACAATTCCGATGCACAAAGTGCCACGCATGCTCAGAATAAATTAAGAGACGAAAGCTATTGGCTACTGCCCCATTTATAGTCCCGACGTACGTGTTTTACGCCACCGCGTTCAGAATTATCGGATTTTCCAAAACCTTTGTGCGACCGTGTGTATGCAAAACAAGTTTGAGCCAACATCCGTCGGAAAAAATCCATGGATTTTGTTGTCGGAATTACCGAAAAATGTCTGATCATGTGTACAGGGCATAAGAGTTCACATGGGAAAAATGTGTCTCCTCTTCACTGATGCTTTATCACCAATCCTTGTTTCACTAAAAATCCCAAATTTTCAAAAACATTTGTCATTGGGACAGAAAGTGAGGTGAAATCTTCTGAAGAGGTGCACAGACAGCAAAACAAATGTTACATGGGTGATAACCCTTCCCTATGTTTTCCAAAAAGCTTAAAAATAGCTTTTTTGGCTGGAGCTATACTTTAAAAATGTACCAGTTCAAAATTACAAACAGATTCTACTTAACAACAAACCTACAGTCCTGGATTGTTTGCACCGCCTGTACTGCTGTTCAAAGTATATAGGGCCTGGGGGCCCCACGCCTTTCCTTTTTTTAATTTGGGTGTGGGGTTCCCCTTAATATCCATACAAGACCCAAAGGGCCTGGTAATGGACTGGGGGGGGGTACCCATGCCGTTTGTCTCACAGATTTTCATCCATATTGCCGGGACCCAACATTACATTAAAGCCGCAAGCAGTTTTAAATGACTTTTATTCCTTTAAAAATGTCATTTTGTGCAGGGACTGTTCTAAGCACGGGAAACACGCGCCACTTTACAGGCATACTATAGACACCCCCAGGTATGATATTTAAAGGAATATTTCACTTTTATTTTTTCACTTTAAGCATCATTAAAATCACTGCTCCTGAAAAAACGTTAGTTTTTTTTAACTTTTTTTTGCATTGATACATGTCCCCTGGGGCAGGACCAGGGTCCCGAAACCCTTTTTAGGACAATAACTTGCATATCAGCCTTTAAAATTTGCACTTTTGATTTCTCACGTTCGAGTCCCATAGACTTTAACGGTGTTTGAAAGTTCGCCCAAACTTTCAGTCCGTTCGCGTGTTCTGGATGCGAACCAGTGAGGAGCTCCCTCAGTGTGCTGCCATCCTCATCGCGTGCCAAGCCACGCCCCCCAAAATTGTTTTAATTCATGGCCATGATACATCTATTCAAAGACTCAGCAGTTCCACTCCAGATGATAAAAATGTAATCAATAAAACTGTACCATGTTAAGATGTTGTCAGTGAGATCTATGAGAATGGCTTTAGCCAGAAATTATATTTTCCACTCCTCCAGGTACAGATTGGCTTAGGATGGGGCACAACATATTCCCATCTCTATGCCCTGCACCTGGAGGAAAAGGGGACCATCGAAGGAAAAGACATTATGTGTCAGTATGAATTCAACAGCCAGTGAGATAAACTCATTGAAACTTCTGTCGTTCCTATGTGTCTGAGACAAGAAGTGTTTGATTACTGCTATGCCCTGTTGGTGGGGGATGAAGCTATATATAGCACTTCGACATCCACCATCACCAATAGGGCATCAGATGGTACAAATAGACCCTCAAGGTTTTGTAGCAAATGCAGTGTGTCTCGGATATAGGAGGGAAGGTTGGTTATTAGTGGTCGCAATTGCTCATCTATAAATCTACTAAGATTTTCAGTTATTCCTCCCCAGACAGAAACTATGGGTCTGCCCAGAGGATTATTCCCATCCTTGTGGATCTTTGGTAGACTAAAAAAATGTAGGGATACGGGGTGACTGGTACCTATAAAATCCCATGTTTGTTTGCTTATTATGTTATTCAAATGGGCACTATCCACCAAGTAATATAATTTTTTATCGAATATCTCGATAAGTGGCCTAGGAATGGGTTTATACCAGTCTTTGTTAAAAAGAATTTTCACGGCGTGGCTTGGCACGCAACAGCAATGTATGCTTGATACAAGAGCTCCAGCATTCCAACAAGCCTCAGCCCGTCTCTTATAGCCCAAGGCACCCGATAATGAGCAGAAGGAACATCGGGACACCCCGCGCGAGATCCCGCCGCTCAACGGCAGCTTACAAGGGGAGGAACATTGAGGATTTATTGCGAAATCCTCCGGCGGCACGGGAAGGCCTGTTAGGATCCAAGATGGCGACGCCGTGTGTGATGGAGGAGGATTACAGCGAGGATTCTCAATCTGCAGCTGAAGAGAATGGTAGGAGCACCCCTCATCCAGACCTCCCTCTAACATATGCTGGAATGTCAGGCTTTGCAGACGATATTTAAGGCAGCCTTCTCGGCATCAATAACGGACCTAAAATCCAGCATGCTGATCCTCACAGACAAGATGGCCACCGTAGAAAATGCAGGCAAATGCAGGGACAAGGCGATACACCGCCTGGAAAGAGTTACCCACACACAGTCCCAACATCTCATCGAGATTAACAAACACCTCGAGGACTTAGATAACAGAGGGAGAAGAAATAATATTAGGGTCAGAGGAATCCCAGAGACTGTGGAAGCTGACCAAATCACCCCAGCTTTACAGAGGGTTTTTAACAGCTTGTTAGAGGGACCAGACGAGACGGACATAGAATTTGTGAGAGCACATAGAGCACTCAGAGCTAGAGGACCTGACAACATGCCTCCACGCGACATTATATGCTGCTTGCAGAACTTCTCCCTAAAAGAGGACATTATGCGTAAAGCATGCAGAAATGAAAAGATCATTTTCAACAGCGAGACCATCATGCTCTTTCATGATCTCTCACAGATCACTTTAAAGAATCGCAGAGCTCTTCGACCATTATTGGACAAACTAAGAGAAAAGGACCTTCGTTACACGTGGCGCTTTCCGTTTGCACTCCTAGTGAATCACAATGGGAGACAGCACACACTGCGTTCACCAGAAGATCTCCCGGATTTTTGTCAGGCACTCCAACTGGAACAAGTGGACTTACCAGAATGGTATCAAGAATTCATGCTGCCTCCTTTGGAAAGATCACCCTTTGCATCTCCGGAAAAACGTCTTCCTAAAAAGATGAAACCATCGCGCCCAGGCGGCTCTCAAGCAGGAACACCAAATAATAGACCTTATTCCTCCAGGGGTTTTGAGGAGGCCTGAAGACACCCCCCGAGCCTAACATTATTCATGTATGGAAGTAAGTAAACTTAGTTTGCCTGAAACAAGGCCCTACTTGCTGACCACACAGCTTTATGTTACAAGATCCCAAAGGACACCCCGGCTGGAATTGTCTTAATAAGCATGAACTCACTTCTATCACAGCAATAAAGCACAAGGAATTAGGTCCTATTGACTCCCCTTTTTAGATGGAGATAATGCCTACTGGGACTATTACTCATTTCCCCCATACTGACTATTGCCAATCACATAAGTCATGCTTTATGTTCTTAGTGAACGTCACAGACACGAGGATGTCAGTGGGAACAGGTGGACTTTAGATTACAGTTAATTACTATGCACATAAGTAAACTTAGCCCAAAGAAATGTCGATGACAAAAAGGGAATCAACACAAAATATTAGGTCTCCCTTGGAAATCACCTTTGGATGGCAGACAATAAGATGATACCCCCGCATGGAGGGGGGCCTTGGAGTTTCCACTCAGAGTATAGACGCTGCCATGTAGATCATCGACATTTCTTAATATTGAGGTTAAATTATTAAATGTTACCGGTTTCAGTTCCTTCACTGTTGCACCTTGGGTGCATAGTTGACCAATATAGCTTATATTTCGCCTATATTGGCTGTTGCCGGTTATTGCTCATCAATCAGGTGTTACATACCTAATTTAGTTAAACAGACTAATTCGAGCGAATAGGCGGCTGCCCACTACGCTCCGACACAGTGCTCCTTGACAGGAGAAGATTTCCCTGGTTGGGAGCACTAATATACTTACCTTGGACCTATTTGGCATCCAAGGAGATTACAATACCTCTCACTTACTCTCTATTTACTTCTTACTTTCTCTCCCTTATATTCCTCTATTCTTACCTCCTTTACAGGTTTTATAGACTGTGTGCATAACATGACAAAGATTTTAACAGAAACTAAAGCTTTCTTTCCAGATACCGACTCGTCAGCTCTCTCTGGGTCTTCAATATGGCCTACTCCTTATTGGGATATGAGCCCACAGTGATCTCCCACAACACGAAGGGTCTGAATATCCCTGAAAAGCGCAAAACCCTCTTAAAAGAACTCAAAAAAGCTAAACCTCATTTCGTATCCTTACAAGAAACTCATTTCAAAACTCAACAAGTTCCCAAGCTTACTGACTCCTTTTTCACACAGGCATACCACGCAACTAATGATTTAACAAAATCCAAGGGAGTGTCTATACTTATTAGTAGAGACGCTTCCTTTGAACTCTCAGACAAACTCATTGACCCAGAAGGCAGGTTTATATTTTTGAAAGGGAAATGTTGCGGCACACCTATCACTTTAGCAAACGTTTATTTTCCCAACACAGCACACCTGACCTTCTTCCGCAGAACACTCAAAAAACTCAAAGATTTTAGCTCGGGATGCCTTATCTTAGGAGGCGACTTTAATGTCCCACTGAATCCTCTTACTGATACGTCCACAGGCAAAACCTATATCACATACAAAATACTCAAACAAATAAACACACTACTGTACTCACTACAATTAGTAGACTCCTGGAGATTCACTCATCCCAAGGACAAGGACTATACCTTCTACTCTATCCCTCATGGCAGATATTCGAGAATAGACTACATCTTTGTCTCACAAAGAGACCTAGATAAGATTTCAGGAGCTAAAATAGGGATCCAGGCCCTTTCGGATCATGCCCCCATTTCTTTATCATTAAAAATCTCAGAACCACAACCAAAAACGAACACTTGGAGACTGAATTCTGCACTGCTGACAGACCCAATCTTACTACCCCAAATAGCCACATCCTTGACAGAGTACTTCAAAAACAATACCACATCAGACGTTAATCCCCTATCAATATGGGAAGCACATAAATGCACAATTAGGGGAGAACTCATCAGAATTGGTTCTCAACGCAAAAAAGAAAGGGAAAAAAAAATTAAATCCTGACAGAAAAAATTCACACCCTGGAAACTTTACATAAACAAACCCTGACAGAACATTCTGCAATAGAACTCCTAGAAAATATAAAAGCCACTCCAACAGATCTTTGACATAAGGGCTAAAAGATTTTTATTCTTCCAGAAAAATTTTTACTATGAACATGGCAATAAAACAGGCAGGTTATTAGCAGGAGCCGTGAAAAATGCGAAAACACAACAGAACATTCCAGGCATACAAACAAAAGAAGGGAAAATAGACATTACCACCAAAAACATTGCACGACACTTTCACGATTATTACACGGCCTTATATAACTTACCAGACCCGCAGAAACCCAGCACAATTCAGGGAACAAGGAAACAAGCTATTCAACAATACTTAAAAGAATCCAAGTTACCCACTCTGTCCACTGACGATATATCTCAGCTAGAAAGACCCGTAGAAGCTTTTGAACTACAACAAGCAATAAAACATCTTAAGACAGGGAAAAGTCCGGGGCTTCACGGCCATTTACTATAAAACATTTCAGGATACTCTGCTTGGGCCGCTGCTACGGGCTATGAATTATATGTCGGAACCCAGGGAGATCCCATCAAATTTCCTAGCGGCACATATAACAATTCTTCCCAAGCCAAACAAGGACCTGGCAGAATGCGCTAGCTACAGGCCAATATCATTGTTGAATCTTGATGTGAAATTGACATCAAAAATAATTGCTAACAGACTGAAGCCTCTGTTTCATGACCTGATAGGAAGTGAGCAAGCAGGCTTTATGCCAGGAAGAGAAACCAGAGACAACGTTATTAAAACACTCAACTTAATACATGCTACTCAAATGCAGAAAATTGAGGGCCTTCTCCTATCTACAGACGCGGAGAAGGCCTTTGACCGCGTGGCCTGGGACTTTATGCTAGAAACCTGCAGGTACATTGGCTTGGGAAATCATATGATGTCTTGGATCTCCATGCTCTACAAAAACCCCACTGCGCAACTTAAGATCAATGGTTCTCTTTCAAACACAGTAAAAATCAACAACGGTACGAGACAGGGTTGCCCTCTCTCACCCCTTTTGTTTATTCTAACACTAGAACCATTTATCAGATGAATTGTAGCAGAAAGAGCAATACAGGGGTTTGAGATAGATGGAAAGGAGTTCAAGGTAGCGGCCTACACAGATGACCTGTTATTTTTCATAACAAATCCCCACATTTCACTTCCCTCCTTAATGAAAGAATTCTCTATTTTTGGATATTTATCAAACCTTAAAATTAACTACGCCAAATCGGAGGTCTTAAAGATTTCAATCCCCACAAATAAAGCGGAAACCATCAAGTCCAATTGCCCCTTTAAGTGGGTAGGTTCAGCACTTAAATATTTAGGGATTTGGCTGACGCCCAAACTTTCTCAAATTTATGACCATAACTTCATCCCCCTACTGAAAACAATATGCTCAGACCTCCAAAGCTGGCACCCAAAGGGCTTTTCCTGGTTTGGAAAGGTAGCCATCTGTAAAATGACTATTCTGCCAAGAGTACTCTATTTTTTCAGAAACTTACCAATAAAAATTCCCCAGAGTTTCTTTAAAATACTTCACTCAACTCAAATGAAAATTATTTGGGCCCACAAAAAACCCAGAATAAGATTCACACGGCTCACCCGATCCAAAGACAAAGGGGGGATGGGCATCCCAGATTTTCGCAGTTACTATCTCGCCTCACATGTCACTAGGATAGTAGACTGGCACTGCCACTATAAAATTAAAGACTGGGAGTTACTAGAAGAAGTATTGAGCCACTCTCCAATCAGATATTCACCATGGATTCCATGGACGAGTCTCCCAGCAGATATGAGAACACACCCCCTAGTGGGTACCACTTTAGCGATATTCAATAAACTGCCGTATATACTCGAGTATAAGTCGTTCCGAGTATAAGTCGAGGCCCTAATTTACCCCCCAAAAAAATGGGAAAAACTTATTGACCCGAGTATAAGACGAGGGTGAGAAATGCACATCTACTGTAAGTGGAAAAGCGGGTCAACAATGCCCATTTGCAGCATCACTGTGCCCATTTGCATGCTTCACTGTGCCCATTTGCAGCCATAGGTCCCCTGAACTTCAAACTCGGTAGTTAAGGGTTCCTAGATGCCCCCTAGCTGCAGCCAAAATTTGGGGTCTCTGAACCCAAAGGGTCCCGAAATGACATTGCTGCAGATAGACACAGTTGACCGAATTTGGGGCCCCGTATCTCGGGGTCACTTAGTGCTAAGAGCCCCAAATTTGGTGTGCAAACCCAGTGGAACTAGTACCATAAAATTTCCAAAGCTGGGGTTTCTAGCACCAAGTGGCCCTGAGATATGGGGCCCCAAAGTCGGTTCAGAAAATGTCAAGCACTTTACTGCAGCAGAGAATGACATTTTCCAAACCGATTTTGGGGCCCCGTATCTCGGGGCCACTTAGTGCTAGGAACTTCAGCTTTGGATATGTTGTGGTACTAGGTCCACTGGGTTTGCATACCAACTTTGGGGTTTCTAGCACTAAGTGGCCCTGAGATACGGGGCCCCAAAATCGGTTCGGAAAATGATTTTTTTTGCTGCAGAAAACTTGAATCGAGTATAAGTCGAGGGGGGCACTTTCAGCACAAAAAATGTGCTGAAAAATTCGACTTATACTTGATTATATACGGTAACTAAACTTACAAATTTCTCATCTCATCTTAGCCCGCTCACCCCATTACAGAATAACCCTGACTTCCTACCTGGAATGGGAAACTGATCACTACGATCTATTGATACAAACAAACTCTTACTAGCTACACATTGCTTCCACAACCAAGAGTTCAGAGACTTCACAGACATTAAAGTTAAAAATAACCTTCCAGATTTACCGTTATGGACATATTTTCAATGCCGTAGCTATCTCAACAAAATACTGAGAAAACATAACTTCAGCAGACCGTTAATGGAACTAGAGTCAGTTTGTAAGATAGAGGAACCTATCCCCCAAGTGACCTCACTAGCATACCACTGGCTTCAAGAAGGAGGTGACACGGGCGAGGAAAATCTCAGAGAGAGTTGGTCGAAAGCACTAGGCATTCCATTGTCGGCCTCACAATGGAGGAAAGCATGCATTTTCGCTCATAAATGCTCCCTGAGCACAAGAACTCAGGAAACAGCATACAAGTTACTCACTCAATGGTATGCCACACCAGTAAAGTTACATTCCTGGTTTCCTGACCATTCAGGTAATTGTTGGCGTTGTCATAATGAAAAAGGCTCCTTACTACACATATGGTGGCAATGCCCTGTGCTGAGTCCTTTCTGGTCAGAGGTCAGGGAAAGAATATTTCTGATCACAGAAACAAAATTGAAGCTAGATGCGGTGGGCTGTCTCCTTCATCTCACGGAATTTCCCATAAGGAGGTACAAGCACTCACTTTCCAAGCATCTTTTGAATGCTGCCAAAGCTCTTATTCCACTCTATTGGAAGTCTACAAAAATGTCAACTATACAGGAATGGTTTAGTAAGATATCAGATTTCTGTGAGATGGAGGAGACTTTTGCCCAGGCAGGAGAAAATGTGGAACACTTTCACAAAACCTGGTCACCATGGTTTATATACAAATACTCTCAGGCATATCTTGATGTCCTGAACCACGCTGACGCTGTCTGACTACATATGTGTGATCCACATTGAAGATTAATTCCATTAATTACCTGTATTTAAAAGTTTAACTACATGAATCCGAAAAACACTCAACTTACTGAATAAACTTATCAATTAATCCAAATTTAAAGCCTGTACACTATTGTCCTTTTCCTTTCCATCTATTTTCAAACTATCTATCCTTTCTTGAAGGCGAACTTATGATATGAAGCTGAATGATAATGACAAATGCATTGATATACATAGAAGTTAGAATGTTAAAAATCATTTTTGTTAATGCGTCTCCACAGATGTATTTCTTTATTCTTTTTCAATAAACTTTGATGAAAAAAAAAAAAAGAAATCATTTTCATACATGATTTTGTACTGATTGTTGTTCATCACAACAATGTTCCCTCCTTTATCCGACGGCTTTATGGTGAGCTGATGTTGATTGATCAAGGATATTAATGCTTGTCTTTCAGAGACGGTTAGATTCCCTTGGAGAGGAGCATGTTTAAGTCTCCGAATCTCACATGTAGTCATAGTCAAGAAAGCCCCCAAATTGGGATTGAGATTTGGGGAAGGGAACTTGTTAGATTTATTTTTTAAGGTAGCGTTTTCCTTTCTATTTGTCAAGATGTCCTGTTCATTTAGTAATTCCTCAAGATCAATCTGATCTATCAGGTTTCCAGTCTCTTGTTCTTCCAAAAGAGAGATTAAATTGTTAAAGGCTTCCTTCTCCTGTACTGTTTGTGAGCTAGGTTGGTTGTAAATCCTCGTTGTCAAAATGCTGATGAAGAAGCGTAATGTCAGCCCTTTTCCAGAAACCAAAGTTTTCAAATTTCACTACCTCAGGTAACCGTGGGTTATTCCATATAGACATATACTGAGTATATCCCTCATGGGAAGTACGTTTTTGGACAGTAGTTCAAACTTTATGAATTAAATCAAATGAAGATAAACAACGTTTACTATAAAAATGATGAGCTACTATTAGCTGTACCAATGGCTCCAACGGAAATTGAGAGAATATAATTTGTTGTATAGGGTCTTTGAAATGTACAACATTCCAGCCATTTAATTTTTAAGTATACTTCATAAGTCCTTTAGGGGGGCAATTTTTATGTTCACAAGGCTATATGACTCGGTGTAAACAGAAATAAATCACATAGCGCAATATGTTATAAATGTGGATCAAACACCAGTAGAAAATAGAAGTACTCACTCACATATTAAGGTGCTCATCTGCTAGCACGATGTCATTTCCGGTACGTCTAGTTCCTGATCTTGCTGGGGTGGAATGCACACTGAGACGTGGAGAGACTTTGTCTCTATTCTGGCTAAAGATCGCTGTACATGCTGGTGCTAGCAGATGAGCACCTTGATATGTGAGTGGGCACTTCTATTTTCTACTGGTGTTTGATCTACATTTATAACATATTGCACTATGTGATTTATTTCTGTTTACACCGAGTCATATAGCCTTGTGAACATAAAGATTGCCCCCCTAAAGGACTTGAGCTTATGAAGTATTCCATTGATATATTTGTTGGGTCTGCAATCTTTACACATGAGTAAGGGTGGAGCACAGCTTCGCTAATTAAGAGTACCTGTCACTATATGGTGTATTGGTGTGTTTATTCCACCACATGATGATGATTTATTCTATGATTTTATTTCATTATATGATATGTACTATATTCACAGTTATAAGCATATGAGAATTAGCGCCAACCTTTTATATGTTCTAATTGATTGTTAAGTGATTTATTTCACTTGTTAAAGGGTTAGCTTTCACTCAACATTTTATTGTATTTGATTGGTGCCACTTCTTGTTTATTGGATTACATAAGATGAAGTATCTCCCAAAAACAAGAGTGTGTCATCAGTGTATAAGGCAATCTTATCCTCGCCTAAGGATCTATGTAATCAGATAATATTCGGTGATTGATGAATCGCAGCAGCCAAAGGTTTGAGGGCAAGGGCGAAAAGAAGAGGTAATAATGGGCATCCCTGCCTTGTTCCTCACTGTAATGGAAAAGGGGCCGATACATAGCCATTTACCTGAACCCACGCCACAGGATCAGCATACTAAAGCTGTATCCAGCGTATAATTTGAGATCCAAATTTCTGTAAGCAATGCCATAGAAAATTCCACTCTATGCTATCAAAAGCTTTTGCCATATCAAGAGACAATATAGCTCTATTACCCAAGTTATCAGATGGGACCTGCAGATTAAGAAATATTTATTGGGGTAGATCTACTTGAAATGAAACCAAAATGATTGGTCTATATGCACAATATTAGAGATTACTTTCACCATTCTAGTGGCTAATGCTTTTGCTAGTATTTTTACATCTGATGTAAGCAATGAAATAGGATGATATGATTCTAGACTATTAAGGGCCTTACCAGATTTTAAAAGTACTATAATTATTGCCTCAGTCATGGAGAAAGGGAGATGGCCATACTCCAATGTTGCATTAAATATTTCTAACAATTCCAGCAACAAATTAACTCTGTACACTTTATATGTTTCACCTGGTAATCCATCAATACCTGGAGCTTTGTTATTAGGCAGACTGGCAGCAACGATCTGGAGTTCCTCTAAATTCAGAGGTTTTTCTAGTGAGCTGCAGATATTTCTGGTAACACGATGGAATCAAGAAACAGTTGTAATTCAGCCTCTAGGCTAGCCTATAGGATACTTTACTAGTATATACAGTGCCTTGAAAAATATTCATATCCCTTGAAATGTTCCACATTTTGTCATGTTACAACCAAAAATGTAAATGTATTTTATTGGGATTTTATGTGAAAGAGCAACACAAAGTGGCATATAATTGTGAAGTGGATAGAATATGACGTTTGGTTTTCAAATCTTTTACAAATAAATATGTGAAAAGTGTGGCATGCTTTTGTATTCAGCCCCCTTTACTCTGATATGCCTAACTAAAATCTAGTGGAACCAATTGCCTTTAGAAGTCACCTAATTAGTAAATAGAGTCCACCTGTGCGTAATTTAATCTTGGTATAAATCTGTTCTATGAAGCTCTCGGAGGTTTGTTAGAGAAACTTAGGGGACAAACCGCATCATGAAGGCCAAGGAACACACCAGACAGGTCAGGGATAAATTTGTGGAGAAGTTTAAAGCAGGGTTAGGTTATAACAAAAATATACCAAGCTTAAAACATCTCACGGAGCACTGTTCAATCCATAAGCTGAAAATGGAAAGAGTATGGCAGAACTGCAAACCTACCAAGACCTGGCATCCACCTAAACTAAGAGGCTGGGCAAGGAGAGCATTAATCAGAGAAGCAGCCAAGAGGCCCATGGTAACTTTGGAGGAGCTGCAGAGATCCTATGCATTAATCTATCCATTAGTCATATAGGGGGTGGCATGAAGAGAGGGGGCAGAGCCCGGGTGCCCCTAATGGACGGGCCACCGCTGGTTGAAAGGAAGCCATAAGAAGTCCTGTTTGCAGTTTGCGAGAAACCATGTGGGGGACACAGCAAACATGTGGAAGAAGGTGCTCTGGTCAGATGAGACAAAAATTTACCTTTTTAGCCTGAAAGCAAAATGATATGTGTGGCAGAAAACTAACACTGCACATCACTCTGAACACACCACCCCCACCATAAAACATGGTGGTGGCAGCAACATGTTGTGGGGACGCTTTTCTTCAGCAGAGACAGGGAAGCTGGTCAGAGTAGATGAGAAGATGAATGGAGCCAAATGGCAATCTTAGAAGAAAACCCGTTAGAGTCTGTAAAAGACTTGGGACTGGGGTGGCGGTTCAATTTCCAGCAGGACAACCACCCTAAACATAAAGCCAGCGCTACAATGGAATGGTTTATATCAAAGCATATTCATGTGTTAGAATGGCCCAGTCAGACCCATGCTTCCGGTTTACACAGAGGAAATTAAATGCTTTCTTTGAATCCTTACAGCTCCCTAAACCGTCCCCAGCAAATAGGTCAGCGCTAAATGCCCCTATTACAGCTGAGGAGTTAGCTGAGGTCATCCAACATCTTCCATCACATAAATCCCCAGGCCGGGATGGTTTACCTTATTCCTGATACAAGGCTTTTCTCCCAACCTGAGCTCCACACCTGTTAAACCTCTTTAGATCCCTTATGAAGGGTACAATACTCCACCCTCAATTTCTACATGCCCATATTACTGTCATCCCGAAAACCAGGCAAAGACTTCTCCCTCCCTGGCAACTACTATCCCATTGCATTATTAAATTCAGATTATACAATTTTCCCTAAAATTTTAGCAAACAGACTTTCACTACTGTTACCATCCTTAATTCATAAAAACCAGGTGGGATTCATCCCTACCAGACATGCAGGCGACAACACCAGACAAACTATTGATCTCATAGATCTCCTCACTAAAACTAAACACCCTGCCATGGTTTTAAGCCTAGATGCCCAAAAAAGTTTTGATCATCTGGATTGTTTTTTCCTGTTTTCCACACTATCCCATTATGGTTTCTATGGCCCCTTTCTCCACGTCTTGCGAGCATTATGTTCTATACCTACCTCCCAGGTCCAACTTGCCTCCCATCTGTCGCAGCCATTTCCCTCACAAAATGGCACCAGGCAGGGCTGCCAACTCTAACCCTTGCTTTTTATTCTAAGCTTGGAACCTCTGGCTGCTGCTATTCGTTCTCAACCTGATATTTGGGGAGTGCGGCTGCGACAGGAGAAATATAAGCTCTCTCTTTTTGCCGATGACATATTATTAACGTTAACTCTCCCACTTACTTCCCTTCCCTCATTATATAAGACCCTGAACTCTTTGGTGCTTTGTCAGGCTTTAAGATAAACCCTACCAAAACTGAGACCCTTCCCATAAACATTCCCCAGCCTTCCCTAGACCCTCCAGCAGAACTTCAAGTATAACTGGTGCTCCTATTCGCCCAATAATTTGGGAATTTCCATAACCCCTTCTTATTCTATTCTTTACCAGGATAATTTCCCTCCCCTATTTATTGAAATTAATCATCTACTGAAACACTGGGCCACCCTTTCCTCTCCCTCTTTGGAAGAATTAATGTGCTAAAGATGAACATACTTCCTAAATTGCTGTATATGCTTAAGACACTTCCAGTACTGCTCCCGCTATCTCAACTGAAATTGCTTCAAAGATCTTTTCTCAACTTTATATGGAACAATACTTCCCACAGGATAGCAGGGTTGGTGGTCCAGTCTTTGAGATATAGAGGAGGGTTGAGCGCCCCAGACTTATTGAAATATTATTACGCCACTCACTTACGGGCTGTCATTTCTTGGACATCTTGCTATGCCCCAAACAGATAGTCTGAGATAAAAATGGGAATTATGTCCCATGTACACCCATGTTTTATGATATGGTCTCCCTCAGACAGACATATGCCTCAGCTGAGAAGTCTCTGTCTAGCCCCTATGCTCTTTACATTGTCCATTTGGAAAAGATGTTCTGGGAAATATTCCCTTTCCTCTTCATGCCCTCCGCTCTTGAATGTGCTATTTAACCCGGATATCCTGGGCAGCCTATCCTACACCTGTATGCTCCCTTGTACTCAGGCTGGAATTTTTCAATTATGCCACATGTCCAGTTACTTGTATGCTTTTATCTTTTACAGATTTACAGTCTAAACTCCAGGTTCCAAAATCCCTTTTTTACTCCTATTTGCAAAATAAACATTTCTTATCTGTTAAATTGCATGGCCTCTCATTAGACAAACCCACTAGCTTTGAACTCTTATGAACTCAAGGCCCTTATGAACCCCACTTAATATCAGCTATATACAAAATTCTTCAGGGGGCTGCCACTTTGACTGAATCCGGTCATTCCTATATGAGTAAATGGGCTCGTATTCTCAAACAAACCATCTCCCTGTCAGACTGGGATAACATTTGGGAATCTTACTCTAAGGTATATTGCTGCGTGGCACAGAAGGAGACTGCCTACAAAATCATTATGTACAGGACTCCTGACATCTTGCATGATCGTAATCCAGAGACCTCCTGAATGTGCTGGAGATGTGTTGAGGAGATAGGCTCCCATTATCATATTTTTTGGGAATGTCCCCTCATCAAACCCTTCTGGGCTTATGTCCAGACTCTTTTACAAGACCTTTTGCATGTGTCTATACCCTTAAACCCTTTACACTACCTGTTGGGGCTTCCTCTCCCGGGTATTCCTAAATCAGCACGGAAACTGATGGCCTTTATACAGCTAAAAGAGTAATACCATATTGTTGGCTGTCCACCTCTGCCCTATTAGCTCTCAGCTTCTATCCAATATAGTTGACATTCATAGGATCGAACTTCTAACTGCATCAATTGAAATCTCCTTGTTACGGTTTAGCAAAATTTGGGGAGTCTGGGACAACTCTGACTACTGTCCAGAAAGGTCCCTTCCAGAATGATGGATAGTTATCTCTTATGTTCAACTATTTTTATAATGCTTAGCTGTTCAATTTCTTAGTCTACTGATCCATGGTGTTTCTTCCCCTTTCCTTGTACACCTTTTTTTTACTTGATTTATTTCTTGACGACCTTAGGTTTGTCAAGCTGGACGTTAACGATATATTAATCTGATCTCTGGTACTCTGCCTTACTCTAATCCTCCAGACTTGTCAGATGGCTACCTTGCTATGATTTAATTGGATGATTTATTGTAATCCTTCTACTTTTGTTCTTATCGTATCTGTCATTGATACCATTTTCATATCCTTGTATAACTGAAAATCATTAATAAATATACAATTTAAAAAACAGAATGGTCCAGTCAAAGTCCAGACCTAAATCCAATTGAGAATCTGTGGGAAGACTTGAAAATTGCTGTTTACAGATGCTCTGCATCCAATCTGACAGAGCTTGAGCTATTTTGCAAAGAAGAATGGGCAAAAATGTTACTCTCTAGATGTGCAAAGCTGGTAGAGACATCCCCAAATAGACTTGCAGCTGTAATTGCAGCGAAAGGTGGTTCTACAAAATATTGACTCAGGGGGGCTGAATACAAATGCATGCCACACTTTTCACATATTTATTTGTAAAAAAAAAAATAGAAAACCATTTATAATTTTCCTTCCACTTCACAATTATGTGCAACTTTGTGTTGGTCTATTAAATAAAATCCCAATAAAATACATTTACATTTTTGGTTGTAACATGACAAAACTTGGAAAATTTCAAGGGGTGTGAATACTTTTTCAAGCTACTGTAGATCTTTGAAAAATTCACAAAACACAGATGAAATCTCCAAGGTAGTATGTGCAATTTTAGTCAGAGATTCTTGCAATTCTACCATGTGAGCTAATGGTTTTTGACCTTTTGCAATTGTGGCTAAGATATGACCCGTGTTTTCCCCTTCTTCAAATTAAGGTTGCTGGAGGAAAAAATGTTTCTGCTCCACTTTTTTTACGAGAGATTTCTGCATAAGCCTGTTGTTTTTGTATCCATTTTTGTTGAGCTTCTATAGTTGCATTTATTATATATTGGAGTTCAGCCTTCAGGACATTTTCAAGCTACAGAACGTTCCCAAGCCTTAGATTTATTTTTTATTTTTGAAATCTTAGGAATAAATAAGCCTCTTATATAGGCTTTTAAAGAGTCCCAATAAACCTGCAGTGATACAGAAGGCTTGTTAACAGTACTGTAGACAGATATTTCACATATAATATCTTCTGTTAAAGGAAAAGGTTCAAACCAGTAAGGGTTCATTTTCCAAAAAGTACTAGTCTGGGCAGAATACAAGGTTAATTTAAAGCGGGATTCCGGCCAGCTAAAAAGAAATGTTAAAGTCAGCAGCTACAAACACTGTAGCTGCTGACTCTAAATAAGTAGACTTACCTGTCCTGGGTGCCTGCGATGTCGGCCGCCCTAGGCCGACCCATCCCTCGGCTCTCGGGTCCCGGCACCGCCATGCTAGGTAAGGGAAACAGGCAGTGGAGCCATGCAGCTTCACTGCCAGTTTCCTACTGCGCACGCTCAAGCGGCGCGGCGATCTTTGAATGGCCCTGTGTTTTCTGGGAACACACACAGTTCCCAGAAGGCAACGGGGCCGCTCAGCTAGGAGCAGAAGACGCCGCGGAATAGGAACAGGCAGATTAGGAAGACTGCCTAGCAACAAGGGTTTAGGTAAGTTTATATATTTTTTTTTCAAATGTTTTTATTTTTATTTTTTTAGGATTTTTGGTGATTTTTTTTTTCAGGGTGGCCCTCCACTTTAAGAACTAATGGGGAATGATCTGATAACCCCCTAGCAACATAGGTCACCTCAGATATCACAGGTAACATTGTAGAAGTACCTAATGCCAAGTCTATTCTGGATAAGGCCCCATGGGTGCTGGAAAAATAAGAAAAAAACTTTATCATGAGAATGTAGAATTCTCAAGACATCCATAAGGCCAATCTCCCGAATAAAACCAAACCAGCAAAGGGAGTACAAACAGAAGTCACCTTATCCTTAACTTACTATATTTATCTAAGGAATGATCAAGATAATTATTAAAGTCCCCTACTAATAAGCAGGGGACATCAGATTTCTCAGAGATAAAGTGCAAAAACTCTTTAAATACCTCTGGTGAAAATGGGGGTGGTATATATATATATTAGCTAATACATATGGCTTTCTATACATTATGCAATACAACAAAAAATTAGCAACCTCTAGTGTCCATTAGATTCTGCCTGCAGGTAAAATCAACATCATTTGCAATCATATAGATACACCTCTAGAATATGTAGTATAAGTAGAGTGATATTGCATGCTAAATTGTGCGTGTTTTTAGATTAATTTAAAGTAGACACATTTATATGGGTTTTCTGAAGGCAGATAATGAAAGGAGAGAACTGTTTCAAAGTTGTAAACATAGCTTGTCTCATCACTGGATCACTAAGACCTCTAATAGTCCAGGCTATCAGAACTTGCTTTTTCGTAGACATAACATAGTAGTATCAGATTTAGGCCCCAAATCCCCATTTCTACTATTACAGATAATTGAATTATGCAAATAAAGTCCCCATCGATCCTATATTGAGTGGAATAATCCTTGTGATAGGAGAGGTAAAAAAAGTAATTTATATAATTAATAGTCATACAAGTCTTACCGCCAAACAGAAGTCCCTTGATGTCTTCACATTAAACAAAAGTCTCTGTAATCACATATAAAATCTGGTGTGCATATTTAGTATATCTATAAACAAAAAAAAAATAAAGAAAAAGAAAAACAATATAAAGAAAAAAATACAAGAAATTTTACAAGACTCACAGAGAGCCAAAAAAAACCCTCCACTCAGGGGTTACTACCAGATAAACCTCATGGATATAAACTGCAAAATACCTTAACTTTGAATCTGGTAAAAACGAAAATTTCCTGTGTTCTAACCCCATCCAAAAACACATTCTGAAAAAAAGTTGAAAAAAATCTCCTAAAAAGTCCACATGTAGCAATAATGAGCATTTCCATTTTGCCTGGTACCTATTGACTTTAAAAAAGTAACAAAGAAAATCGTGCCCTATTAAGGTTAAAAGCTCTCATGCCGATCCTCTTGGTAGATTTCTTGTACTGGATTGCGAATATATGACTACCTCTTTTACCCTCATCGATCTCTATGCCCCTAATACAGGCCAAGTTGATTTCCTCAATAAACTGCTTGACTCCCCTCGCTACTCATCACAGCCTTTTTATGATCATTGGCGGGGATTTCAATCTGGTTATGTCACCCACTAGGGATAGGCAAACCCTCTTTAACACTACGCCTTCTAAAAAAATTATATCCCAAGCTAATTCCTTTCACAAGTGTATAAGGTCTCATCAACTGTTCGACTCATGGAGGATCAGACACCCCTCCTCTAAACAGTTTACTTTTTATTCCTCAGCTCATAAAATGTACTCACGTCTTGACCATTTCTTTATATCAGCCCCACTCATATCCTACGTGGCTGAGGCTGACATATCACCTATTACATGGTCGGACCATGCTCCCATCATATTAAACCTTATGCTCTCCCAGGCCTACACTAAGTCCTGTCACTGGCACCTAAATGACCATCTCCTACAATCTGAGGTCTCACGTACCATCTTAGCAAAAAATCTAGAAGAATATTTTCAGTATAACATAGGGTCTATCTCAGACTTTTCCACACTTTGAGAGGCACACAAGACTGTTTTTCGAGGTGCTTGCATAGCTGAAAGCTCTCGGTTAAAGAAAGATAGAAATAGTCCTATACGGTCCCTTACTTCCACTTTGGTCACTGCGGAGCAGAGGCTTTTGAGTGGCCCCACAGTGTCGAAACTACATAAGGTCACCTCTCTCAGAGAGCAAATCAAACTAATACAACTTGGCAGGGCAGCCAGGTCTTTTTTATGGACAAAACAAAAATTTTAGGAATATTCAAATAAACCCCATAGAATGCTAGTCAACAAACTACATCCACGCCCATTTAACTCATTTCCTGATTTCCATCAACAGGCGGATGGATCTAGAGTATATTGCCCCCGGGCAATGTCAAACACCTTTGGCAAATTCTATCATAAATTGTACAACTGTCTGACTCCAGAGAACCATTTTAATTTCACCCAGGAGAAGTTTGAAACTTTTTTTTCCAACATAAAACTCCCAAAACTGTCTTCAGAGGACCTAGCCAGTTTGAATATAGACATAACGACTGAAGAACTTCTGACCATAGTTAAGAAACTCCCACTACATAAATCACCCAGCCCTGATGGGCTGCCCTACTTTTACTACAAATCCTTCTTTGATATTTTGTCTCCACACATGCTGACTCTCTATGAATCTCTGCTTAAGGGTACGTCTCCTCTTCCACAATCCTCTCACTCATATATTTCCATCATCCCAAAACCAGGCAAGGATCCCTCTATCACAGATAATTATAGGCCTATAGCCCTTCTAAATTCAGATTATAAAATTTTTACTAAAATTCTTGCATCCAGACTATCTAGACTTATCCCCAAACTGATTCATAGGGACCAGGTGGGCTTTGTACCTTGCAGACATGCGGGGGACAATACCCGTCGTATGATAGATCTGATAGGCCTTCTGGGTAGAACCTCCCGACAGGCATTGATCTTAAGTCTAGATGCACAAAAGGCCTTTGATAGACTGAGTTGGCCTTACATGTTTAATGTTTTAAAGACATATGGTTTCAGGGGCCCTTTTCTAAAAGCTTTAGAAGCTCTTTATTCAACAGTTACAGCTCAAGTACAGATGTCATCCTTCTTGTCGCCTGGCTTCCCCGTGACTAACGGTACTCGGCAGGGTTGTCCTTTATCACCATTGCTTTTTATTCTATGTTTAGAGCCCCTGGCCGAGTCCATCCGCACTTATCCGAATATTCGTGGGGTGGTAATGCGACAGGGGGAATATAAGCTATCACTTTTTGCGGATGACATCTTGCTCACTATCACTAATCCATTGATTTCTCTCCCCTCACTACATAAATTGCTGGCCTCCTTTGGGGCCATCTCGGGTTATAAGGTCAACACTTCCAAGACTGAAGCCTTACCTATACACATCCCGTTACCCGTATTATCATAGCTCAAAGAGTCATATCCTTACAAATGGTGTAAAACTTCCCTTAAATACTTAGGTGTTCTTCTCACCCCTTCCTACTCCTCTCTTTAGTCTGCAAACTTTCCACCCCTGGTTCTGGACATCAATAAATTCCTGTTGGCTTGGACAAAATACCCCTTGGCCATGTTGGGCAGGATTAATGTCCTAAAAATGTCTATTCTATCTAGACTATTATACCACTTTGAAACATTACCAGTTGCCTTGCCCTCCTCCCAATTAAAAGCAATTCAATGGAGTTTCTTAAAGTTCATATGGGGGGATAGGGCTCATCGCATAGCAAGTTCTGTGGTTTTTGCCCCAAGATCCAGGGGGGAATGGGTGCACGGACATTATTAAATATTACTATGCCTCACATTTAAGGCCTATTGCTTCCTGGTCTTCTTTATTCGCACCAAATCAGTGGACCGCCATTGAAAAGGGTGTGCTATATCCATCCACCCGAGTTCCTTGGTTTGGGATAGTCCCTCATCCCTGGAACCCACTCTCAAACGTCAATGCACTGCTCCAATGATTTTTACTTTAATCATCTGGCGTAAATGCCCCAAAGACTATTGCCTTGCCTCACCTTGTTCCCCTCTTGCCAATGTATTGTTTAACCCACTCATACCAGATAGTATGTCCCTGGGCAGGATCTTTTCATGGCTCAATGCCCCCTTTTTCCAACTTCGAAATCTAGTACATCCTATCACGCGAAGATTATGTACTTTCGACACTTTACATGAGAAATTTGATATCCCCCCCCAACTTTTCCATTTTTATCTACAGGTTAGACATTTCTTTCACTCTAAATCCCCAACTTTAACTCTTGATAATCCAACTACCTTTGAGTACATATGCGCTCAAGGACCCCATCAATTACATTTAATATCCTCCATTCATCGTATCCTCCATGAGTCGACACCTCTTACTGAGACCACACATCATTATATGGGAAGATGGTCCCATTTAATAGGCAGACCTATTTCAGTTCAGGTATGGGATAGGATTTGGTCCTCCGTTTCCAAATCTTCCAAATGTGTGACCCAGCGGGAGACGTCCATGAAAATTCTTATGTTTTGGTATAAAACTCCTGATGTTATTCATAAATATGATCCCTCAGTCTCGCCGCACTGTTGGCGTTCCGGGACTGACACGGATTCCTTATTCCATATATTTTGGCAATGTTCAATGATCCAACCTTTTTGGTGTAAGGTGAGGCTCCTGATACAGAAAGTTTTGAATAAATCCCTCCCACTTGATCCCTTGCATTATTTGTTGGGCCTTCATTTCCCTGGCATAACCAGAAGAGCCAACCTGCTTCTTTCTTATATATTGCTGGCTGCCAAAAGACGTATTCCCCTATGCTGGCTGTCCAACGCACCTCCTCCTTGGTCCAAATTTTTACAACTAGTGGTTGAAATTAGGAGGATGGAATATCTAATGGCCTCAGTACATGACACTGTCCCCCAATTTGATAAAGTGTGGGAACTTTGGGATCGGTCGGAATGTGGGACCCCTATCCCAACTATCGCTTCTTAAATTATCTTGGCATAATATTACTTGTGATCATGGTGCCTCCCCCCCACTTACTTATGTTTATGTATGTCATTTGGAGTCTCTTATCCCGTATCATATACCCTTCATGGAATCTTTGTCCTTCCCTTTATGTGATTGACCTCTGGTTTCAAATCTATACTACCTAATTTTGGGCTGCTTACTTTATATATCCTGGACATGCTATACAGAGCACTCCTGTGCTCTGTACTTGTGGATTCTGTTCATCTGCATCTTTTACTCCATTGTTTTATCTTATCTGATATCATTATGTTTTCAATATTTTTGTATTCTACATTGTGCAACAATTCTGTATTTGTTCGCTTTAAAACATAAAAGTTTAATAAAAATACAATTTTGCAAAAAAAAGCAACAAAATAGAAAAAAGAAAATAAGAGAAAAATAAGAAAAAAAAATGAAAAAAATAAAATAAACAAACAATCCCCATGGGAGAAAAAAAAAAAAAAGTTAATTCTATAATTGAATGGGCTCACTCCCCAGGCTCTATGAAAAAGAATATTCCAATTAACTCCCATTTATTCAAGTAAATAAACTAGAGAGAGAGTGTTTTCCTTTTACCCCTTTCTTCTCCCTTCCCTCCCCTTCCTTTTCCCCCTGCATCTATACAGACATAGATATAATCTCCCACAGCCATGTTTCCTCGAACTCTATAGGGTTGGAGCTTTCAGCATGTTCTGGAAGGCCTAACAGCCTGATGTTATTACGTTGAAGACGATTTTCCAGATCTTCTAGTTTATGGACATTAATATCAGATTTTTTCAATACTTCTTTAACATATTGGCTGGATGATATCAGATGTGCATTCCCGTATTTTCTGTTCGTCTTGGTGAAGAAAAATGTATTCTTCTTTATGTCCTTGCACTTTACCGGTTAAATTACCAATGGAATTTTGACATTAATGTATTGCTTTAAGCACATCTAATGATGTAGGTTCAGCTGATGCTGTTAATGGTGGTAATGTTTGTAAGCTTTTAAGCTGTTTATCAGCATACTGTCCTGCACTCTTACTCAATATTTCTTCTACATCATAGTGACATAGTAGGTGAGGTTGAAAAAAGACACAAGTCCATCAAGTCCAACCTATGTGTGTGATTTTATGTCAGTATTACATTGTATATCCCTGTATGTTGTGGTCGTCCAGGTGCTTATCTAATAGTTTTTTATTTAAATGATTGATGCTCCCCGCTGAAAACACTGCCTGTGGAAGAGAATTCCACATCCTAACCGCTCTTACAGTAAAGAACGCTCTATGCAGTTTAAGGTTAAACCGCTTTTCTTCTAAATTTAGGGAATGGCCTCGTGTCTTATTAAATTCCCTTTTGTGGAAACGTTTTATCCCTATTGTGGGGTCAACAGTACAGTATTTGTAAATTGAAATCATATCCCCTCTCAAGCATCTCCTCTCCAGAGAGAACAAGTTCAGTGCTCGTAAACTTTCCTCATAACTATGGTCCTCTAGTCCCTTTATTAGTTTTGTTGCTCTTCCCTGGACACGCTCCAGTTCCAGCACATCCTTCCTGAGGACTGGTGCCCAGAACTGGAAAGCATACTCCAAGTGCGGCAGGACCAGAGTCGTGTAGAGTGGGAGAATTATTGTTTTATCTCTGGAGTTAATCCCCTTTTTAATGTATGCCAATAGTCTGTTTGTTTTGCTTGCAGCAGCTTGGCATTGCATGCCATTGCTGAGCCTGTCTTCTACTAGGACCCACAGGTCCTTTTTCATCCTAGATTCCCCCAGAGGTTCTCCCCCTAGTGAGTAGATTGCATTTTTCCACCCAAATGCATTATTTTACATTTTTCTACATTAAAACTCATTTGCCATGTAGTTGCCCACCCCATTAATTTGTTTAAATCTTCTTGCAAGGTTTCCACATCATGCGGAGAAGTTATTGCCCTGCTTAGCTTAGTATCATCTGCAAATACAGAGATTGAGCTGTTTATCCCATCCTCCAGGTCGTTTATGAATAAATTAAATAGGATTGGTCCCAGGACAGAACCCTGGGGAACCTCACTTTCCACCCAGACCATTCTGAGTACTCCCCATTTATCACTACCCTCTGAACTCACCCCTGTAGCCACTTTTCAATCCATGTACTCACTGTATGGTCCATGCCAATGGACCTTACTTTGTACAGTAAATATTTGTGGAGAACTGTATCAAATGCTTTTGCAAAATCCACATACACCGCGTCTACGGGCCTTCCTTTATCTAGATGGCAGCTCACATTCCTCATAAAAGGTTAATAAATTGGTTTGGCAAGAATGATTCTTCATTAATCCATGCTGATTACTGCTAATGATACCGTTGTCATTACTAAAATCTTGTATATAGTCCCTTATCATCTCCTCCAAGAGCTTGCATAAAATTGATGTTAGGCTAACTGGTCTGTAATTTCCAGGGATGTATCTTGGCCCTTTTTTAAATATTGGTGCTACTTTGGCTTTTCTCCAATCAGCTGGTACCATTCCAGTCAGTAGCCTGTTTGTAAAAATTGGGAACAATGGTCTGGCAATTACTTGACTGAGTTCCTTAAGGACACTCGGGTGCAAGCCATCTGGTCCTGGTTAATGTTACGTTTTTCAAGTCCATTTCTAATTCTGTCCTCTGTTAACCACGAGGGTGCTTCCTGTGACATGTTATTAAAATAAACATTGCAGTTTTGGTTACTGAAGCCCCCCGTTTCCCTCGTGAAGACTGAGGAGAAGAAGAAATACAATACCTTTGACATCTCTCCATCCTTAGTAACCAGATTCCCTTCATCATTCTTTATGGGACCAATATGATCTGACCTCCCTTTCTTACTATTTATGTACTTAAAGAATTTCTTGGGATTTTTTTTTTACTCTCCTCTGCTATGTGCCTTTTGTGTTCCATCTTAGCCACCCTGATTGTACCCTTACATTACTTGTTGGATTCTTTGTAAAGTTGGAATGCTGATGATGAACCCTTTAGCCTTGTATTTTCTTGAAGGCCTTCTCCTTTGGTTTTATATGCATTTTTACATTGGAGTTAAGCCACCCAGAACTTTTATTAGCTATTTTACATTTATTTCCCATTGGGATGCACTGTCTAATGCCCTATTTAATATGCTCTTAAAGCATACAAATTTTTCCTCTGCGTTCTTTGTTCCTAAGATTTTATACCAATTATTATCTTCTAGCAAGGATCGTAGTTTAGAAAAGTTGTCTTTTGAAATTCAGTGTCTTTGTATTCTCCTTATGTTTCTTATTTGTGTGATTTATGCTAAAACTAAATGACCTGTGATCACTGTTTCCTAAATTGCTCAGTATTTTCACATCCGTGATCAGGTCTGTATGGTTGGTAATCAGTAGGTCTGCCCAGTTGCTTTCTAACAAATCTGTCAGGCTGACAAGATTCTTCTTCATAGAAAGTAAAAAAAAAAGAAGTTATGGTTTTAGTGCTTCTTGGAAGTTTTAGTGATTTTGGAAGATTACATTTTCCATAATATCTATAACTACAATGATGGACTTTTAAAGTGCTTTCAAAGCTTGTTCAGAATATGTAAATTTTTTTTTTCTTTTCAATAGTTCTTATTAAGTATTTTGAATTATACATAAACATGAAAGTACAATAGAATATTCAATATAATCAGATGGTTTGTTGTAAGTCAACATTATCATTAACAGGTTAAAATGCAAGAGTGCGGCGCATAAAAGAAAAAAAGAAAATGAAAGGTCATAAAAGAGGTACCAGGGGTTTACTAATAGCTCAGAAATTGTTTACAGTTAGAAGCATTGCCTATTTGTTTGCCAATGTAAGAAGTACAAGCAGTTACAAGACAGGTTTGAAAGCAGTAGAATAAAAGTTAAACCAGGTGCACCAAGCTGCGTCCGCTTGTTGGAGTTTGCCAACGCTAGAGGCGAACATTCGTTCAAACTTAACATGGGTGTGCACTATAGAGATTACTGCGTCTATGCTAGGTATGACAGGTGAGAGCCATTTATAGCCAGTATAGCTGCCAGTAAGATGTGGGTAATTACTCTCTGAAAATGGCGGGGCTAATCTCCAATACCAATATTGATTAGGGCTACATTAGTTCAGGTGTAAGACTGCAAGGTGAATTGGTGACTGCACTTATCAACTGGGAGATCTCAAGCCAAAAGTTGCTGAGCCTGGTTCAACCCCAAAGGATGTGGAGCACAGTACCCACCTCACGGCAGTTTCTCCAACAGGTAGGTGAAGCAGATGGGTCAATTTTGTGTATTTGAGTTGGGGTGGCATACATCTGAGGGTAATTTTATGATATAATTCTCAAAGGTTTGAGGATTGAGTAGCTTTATAGAAAGATGATATTGCTTCTAACTATTGGATATCTGTAAACGATTCTTCGGTCGGTTAAGTAATGTCAGGCTGAGCTATATATAGGCTTGAATATGTGGGGGTTGCGTAATAAGCAATGTGTTAGTTGTACAAATCTGTAGTATTCAGAGGTGGGCAATGAGTATGTGCTTTGTAAAGCTGTAAAAAGTTTAGAAGCATATGAGCGTATAAGTATTGTACGTGAAGTATGCCCCTTTTGGTCCAAGAACAGGTAGAAAGATCAGGTATAAGGTGTAGGAGCAGAGATAAGGGAAGTGGTGGATGTATCGGGGAGATCCCTGGTGAGGCTTTTTGGAGGAAATAGTGGTATGAGAGATCTGATGCAGTGATCGTAGGGGAGAGGTGCTTATTCCTGGGGGAGGAAGTAAGTTGGCTATGGAGCCATGAGTACAAGTTGTGATTCGCTATTTGTGAGGATTCAATGTCATTCCAGGGGTTAGTGCTGTGAGAGGAGAAGCACGCTTTGAGTTGTGCTAGGATTCCATGTAATAGTTTCCAATGTCCATAAGACATATTCCACCCACCTTTCCAATGCTTAGTCAAGATGGTGCGAAAACACCTAGATTTTTTTCCTAGCCAAATAAAACGACCTATTATGGATTGGATTGATCTAAAGAATGACATCGGGATGGGAATAGGGAGTGGTCTTAATAGGTATGGCAATTGTGAAAGTTTGCACATTTTTAAATAGAGCCACCCGGCCTGATCAGGAGAGCTTAGTTAAGGTTTCCAGGTCTTTGGGGAGTGTTTGCAACACTGGGGCATAGAATGCCCATATACGGTATGGATTCATCTGCCCATAAGTAGGGATATTTGCTTTGCAGAGAGGTTTTGAGTAATTGAGGTATACCTTAGTCTAGAATGGAGGATTTTGTGGCATTCACTTTATAGTAAGATACCCTACTAAATGCAGAGAGCACCTTTTGTACTGAAGCCAAGGAAGGAGCGGTTGCGATAACATGAGAATAACATAATTGGAAAGCAAATTTAGTTTGTACTCTTTAGAGCCAATGTGGAAGCCCGAGATGTCTTGGTTAGATTGTATACTCTCTGCAAATAGTTCAATAACCAGATTGTAGATAAGGGGGGCTAGGGGAAAACCTTGCCTGGTACCATTGGTGAACAGTTAAGGTAACATGGCAGAGCAGTAGATTTGGGCTAATGGGCAAGAGTAGAGAACCATAATAGCGGAGAGGATGTGTCCCTGGAAGCCAAATTTTTGCAGGGACATCTTTAGATAGGACCAATGCACTCTGTAAAATGCCTTTTCTGCATCCAAGGAAAGAAGCAGAGAAGGCATTTGGAATTGACCTGCATCATTGTTGTTTTTTTTTAAAGCGATGGGTTGCGTCTGAGGTTTGACGACCCTTTGCAAAGCCAGATTTGTCAGGGTGTAGGAGATTAGGTAGAAGGTTAACCAGGAGATTGGCTAGAACCTTGATGTATAGTTTTAAGTCATGGTTCAGAAGGGAAATTGGTTGAAAATGTTGGGGAAAGGTGGGATCCTTCCCTGGCTTCAGCAAGGTTACAATCAAAGCTTTTAACATATGTGTAGGAAAAGATTGAGCATTGAAAAACTTAGAAATGGGGAGTAACAGTATATGTTTGAAATGCTTAAAATATTCCCCTGTAAATCTATTGGGGCCCGGGGACTGTTTATTTGGAAGAGTCGATAGCTGTGCTTATTTCTTGCTCATTTGTTGTTAGACTGGGCAATTTGACTGCATTAAGGAATGACAAGATATCGGCTGAGGTAGGTTGGAATTGAGAGGGGTCTTCTTTACAGTTATAGAGGGAGCTATAATAGGTGCTAAATGCATCTGCAATCGCTTGTGGATTTGTTAAGCGTTCTTGGGTGGTTGGGTGGAATAGATAAGGGATATGAGATTTAAGGAAGTGGCCCTTGGTCAGATGGGTAAGGAGTTTGCCAGCTTTGTTCCCTGAAGTATATAAGGTAATTCTTAAGCGCGTTTGCTGTTTTTCAAACTTATCAAGTAATAAAGGTTTTAAGATCTAGACATAAGCGGGCTAATTTAGTTTTTAGATCTGGATGGGGGATCTTTTGTTTAAGAGATCAGTGTTCTGGATTTCGGTAACAAGTCTTTCAATGTGCTGTGACCTCTCCTTTTTTGCTCTAGCACCAAGTTTGATAAATACCCCATGCATATACGCTTTGTGCGCACCCCACAGAATGGCTGGGTCAGAAACTGAGTGTCAGCGCTGGGCTCAGACCTTCCTTCTCAGAGCAGGCCACTCAGCTGTCGGTTAATTGCCAGCTCTAAATCTTTACAGTGACTCACCTGTTGATGATATCCTGTTCATCAGTCCTGCTGGTTACTTAAGCTGTCCAGTTCAGATCATCTTTGCCTTCGCCTTGGTCAACACATCCAGAGACTCTTTCTCCTGTGTACCTGCTGAAGACTCACTTGGCTGACGTCCCTTCTGATTCCTGATCCTGCTTGCTGTTCCACTACGCTGATTCTCCGGTTTCCTGATTTCCTGGCCTGTCCTGAATTACGCTGATCTCTGGCTGCCTGAAGTCCTGGCTTGTCTGACTATCCGTTCCGGTTACCGAACTCTGGCTATGATTTGACTGTGTTGCTCTCTTTATCTTTTACTATTATTATTAGTAAACAAGTGTGATTTTAACTGCACTTCTGTCTCGGTCTGATTCATGGTTTCTGACACTGAGTCAGTATTGATGGCAAAGAATTCTTCAAGATTGTCTCAAAGTACTTTGGCAAAAGGTGTTGATTGGAGTAGGTGAGAGTTCATTCTTCATAGAAAGGCAGGGTTGGACTTTGGGCAATCCTTTATGGTAACACAGATGGGTGCATGATCAGACCATGTAACCATCATTATGAGTAGGGATGAGCCAAACACCCCCCCTGTTCCGTTCGCACCAGAACATGAGAACAGGAAAAAAGTTTGTTCGAACACGCAAACAACGTTAAAGTCTATGGGACCCGAACATGAATAATCAAAAGTGCTATTTTTAAAGGCTTATATGCAAGTTATTGTCATAAAAAGTGTTTGGGGACCCGGGTCCTGCCCCAGGGGACATGGATCAATGCAAAAGAAAGTTTTAAAAACGGCAGTTTTTTCGGGAGCAGTGATTTTAATAATGCTTAAAGTCAAACAATAAAAGTGTAATATCCCTTTAAATGTCGTACCTGGGGGATGTCTATAGTATGCCTGTAAAGGGGCGCATGTTTCCCGTGTTTAGAACAACCTGACAGAAAAATGACATTTCAAAGGAAAAAAAGTCATTTAAAACTACTTGCGGCTATTGCATTGCCGGTCTGACAATACACATAGAAGTTCATTGATAAAAACGGCATGGGAATTCCCCACAGGGGAACCACGAACCAAAATTAAAAAAAAAAAAATGACGTGGGGGTCCCCCTAAATTCCATACCAGGCCCTTCAGGTCTGGTATGGATTTTAAGGGGAACACCGGCCAAAATTTTTTTAAAAAATGACGTGGGTGTCCCCCTAAATTCCATACCAGACCTGTATGGTTTTTAAGGGGAACCCCGCGCCAAAATGTAAAAAAAAAATGGCGTGGGGTCCCCCCCCACAATCCATACCAGACCCTTATCCCAGCACGCAACCTGGCAGGCCGCAGGAAAAGAGGGGGGATGAGAGAGCGTCCCCCTCCTGAACCGTACCAGGCCACATGCCCTCAACATTGGGAGGGTGCTTTGGGGTAGCCCCCCAAAACACCTTGTCCCCATGTTGATGAGGACAAGGGCCATGGGGACAAGGGCCTCATCCCCACAATCCTGGCCAGTGGTTGTGGGGGTCTGCGGGCGGGGGCTTATCGGAATCTTGAAGCTCCCTTTAACAAGGGGACCCCAGATCCCGCCCCCCCCCGTGTGAAATGGTAAGAGGGTACAAAAGTACTAAAAAATGTTAAAAATGACAAGAGACAGTTTTTGACAATTCCTTTATTTAAATGCTTCTTCTTTCTTCTATCTTCCTTCATCTTCTTCTTCTTCTTCTGGTTCTTCTAGTTCTTCTGGTTCTTCCTCCGGTGTTCTTGTCCAGCATCTCCTCCGCGGCATCTTCTTCCCTTCTTATCCTCAGGCCGCTCCGCATCCATGATGGCATGGAGGGAGGCTCCCGCTCTTCTCTTCATCTTCTTCTCTTCTTAATCTTCTTTTCTTCTTCTCTTCTTCATCTTCTTCTCCGGGCCGCTCCGCATCCATGCTGGCATGGTGGGAGGCTCCCGCCGTGTGACGCGTCTCCTCTTCTGACGGTTCTTAAATAATGGGGGGCGGGGCCACCCAGTGACCCCACCCCCCTCTGACGCACGGTGGCTTGACGGGACTTCCCTGTGACGTCATGGGGAATGCCACAGGGAAGTCCAGTCATGTCCCGTGCGTCAGAGGGGGCGGGGTCACTGGGAGGCCCCGCCCCCGTTATTTAAGAACCATCAGAAGAGGAGACACGTCACACAGCGGGAGCCTCCCACCATGCCAGCATGGACGCGGAGCGGACCGGAGAAGAAGAGGAAGAAGAGATGAAGAAGTGAAGAAGATGAAGAGAAGAGCAGGAGCCTCCCCCCATGCCATGGGTGCGGAGTGGCCTGAGGAGAAGAAGATAGAAGATGCCGCGGAGAAGATGCTGGACGAGAACACCGGAGGAAGAACCAGAAGAGCCAGAAGAACCAGAAGAAGAAGAAGATGATGAAGGGAGATAGAAGAAAGAAGAAGCATTTAAATAAAGGAATTGTCAAAAACTGTCTCTTGTCATTTTTAACATTTTTGACAGTTTTTTAGTTTTTTTCTTTTTAGTTTTTTTTTTTTTTAGTTTTTTTGGTCGGGGTTCACCTTAATATCCATACCAGACCTGAAGGGCCTGGTATGGAATTTAGGGGGACCCCCACGTCATTTTTTAAAAAATTTTAGTTCGGGGTTCCCCTGTGTGGAATTCCCATGCCGTTTTTATCAATGAACTTCTATGTGTATTGTCGAACTGGCAATGCAATAGCCGCAAGTAGTTTTAAATGACTTTTTTCCTTTGAAATGCCATTTTGCTGTCAGACTGTTCTAAACACGGAAAACATGCGCCCCTTTACAGGCATACTATAGACACCCCCCAGCTACGAAATTTAAAGGAATATTACACTTTTATTGTTTCACTTTAAGCATTATTAAAATCACTGCTCCTGAAAAAACGGACATTTTTAAAACTTTTTTTTGCATTGATCCATGTCCCCTGGGGCAGGACCCAAGTCCCCAAACACTTTTTATGACAATAACTTGCATATAAGCCTTTAAAATTAGCACTTTTCACTTCTACTATAGACTTTTAAAGGGTGTTCCGCGGTATTCGAATTTGCTGTGAACACCCCAAATTGTTCGCTGTTCGGCGAACTGGCGAACAGCCGATGTTCGAGTCGAACATGAGTTTGACTCGAACTCGAAGCTCATCGCTAATTATGAGGCAGACATTTTTTGCAGGAGCCATTGGTCTGTAATTAAAAGGTCAATGCGGGAATAGGAGTTGTGGCAGGTGGAAAAGAAGGTTAAGTCGCATTCCTCAGGGTGCTGGCATTGGCATACATCATATAATTGAAAGTCCTGTAAAAGAAGGCCTAGGCTTGGTTTTCCCCATTTGGAAGGGTTTGAGGAAACTAATTCTGGAGTGATATTGAAGTTGCCACACCAGATTATAGATCCTTGGTGGACTGTAGTGATCCTCCTGTGTAGCTTCCTCAAAAAGCGGATTTGAAGGGTGTTGGGGGCATAGAGGTTGACAATGGTGTAGGAAGAGTCATTGAGTTTGCAGAGACATATAAGGTAGCGACCATTCTCGTCAGTGATGTGCAAAGAGAGCTGGAAGGAAACTATGCTTGACAGCCAAAAATATGTCTTTTTTTTTGGTAGGAGCGCTTGCTGTGAAAACATGTGGAAAGTTCTTGTTGGAGCAAACAGGTTGGTGGGCTGCATGAAAGTGAGACCCTTGGTGTTTATAGACAGGAGCTTAATAGTCATAGTGTAAGATTTCCTATTAAAGGAAGTTTGTAAGTATGCTGTGGCAAGGGTAGATGTCACTTGGTTTTCGAGAAGGACCCGCTGGTGATTGCAAAGGAGTGGGGTGTTTAGTAGTGTCAAAAACAAGGAACAGAAAATAAAAAAAGAAAAGCAGTCAGCAAAAGGAAAATTGCAAAGAACTGCACAGTGTTAACCAAAGTATGTTAACAAATTCCTAGAAAATCGGCACAATTTGTGCGCACAAAGAACAGTGGGGTAAAAAGTATTTCACAGCCGAGAGCTGAAGAACACTGGGGTGGGCAATGTGGTTTTATATATCCACAGTTTTAATTCAATGCGGTTGTGATCTATAGTTAGTGCGTTTGCAGCAATAAATGACTGGGAGATGAGACTCTCCATTCTGGTGGAGTAGAAACATGTGGAGCAGGTTCTGGAATGAGGCCCCATGTGTGTAGGTGCTGTAGGCCCTCCTGGGGGGAAGAGATTACTTGTTTGGAGCCTTGGAAAATAACCAAAAGCTTTATCGGGTTAACCCACTGATAGGGGATCTTGTGATTACTTAAGGCCTTGGTGATATTATTCAGTTGCCTGCATTTCTGTAGAGTGTGCTGCAATAGGTCAGTGTATATTTGCAGGTGAGTATAGGGTTCAGGTAAGGATTCCAGGTAGGGATGCTTTTTGAATGAGTTGGTTTTTGATGTGAAAAAATGTTTACGCAGGATTACATCCCCGGCTTTTGTGTCAGGCAGATATGGGGGTTTTGGAAGCCTATGGATGTGGTCGATTACCAGTTCTATGTTTTTAAACTCTGGTAGCATTATTTTGATTAGCGCTCCCTACGGCTGATTTATGCGGGTGAAAGATAGGAAATGACTATAGTAATAAAGACCAGTACCCTACCTCCAGGCCAGGTTGTCCCCCTAGTGTAAACAAGGTACCTAGGGCGGTGAGCTAGCGGCACTCCCTATAGGGGATGTACAGCAAAGGTGAGTATGCAAATTAAATAAAAATATAAAGTGGTGGGAAATCATAAAATAATATAATAATAAAAAATATATATAAAAAAAATTGCAGCCTCTTCACCATGTGTGATATTATTGGTAGGTAAGCCTACCCTGAATTTACATACATTTACATGTGAATGAGACCATACATAAAGCCTTATATAGTATAACCTTACGTATACGTGCACCCACTTTAGTGGTATATATTATTATACCTGTGAAAAAATATATAGGTGAAACCCATCCATTACGCTGACAGGGAGATCGTAGAGGCCACAACTGCATGCGAATTACCCCTTTGGGGTGAATGGATCCAGTGAGTGGGGAACCTTGAGGGGGAGCACCAAGTCACCAAGTCACCAGGAAGTTGAACGCACTCAAGTCACGTTTTTGAATTAATTTTTATTTTTATTTTTTACTTCTCACTATGGTGAAGACTCTTTCACAATTATGGACTGCCTACTAATCATGTAATGTTACAAATAATTAATTTACAAAATATATGAAGAGACAAAATTAACTCAAGGCTTATAGTTAACTCAAGGTTTAAATGATTTATGTTTACTGACACGTATATGGTCACTTATATGCTTACTGTTTAATTTTGATTATCCTGAGACTACCATCACCTATATATTTTTTCACAGGTATAATAATATATACCACTAAAGTGGGTGCACGTATACGTAAGGTTATACTATATAAGGCTTTATGTATGGTCTCATTCACATGTAAATGTATGTAAATTCAGGGTAGGCTTACCTACCAATAATATCACACATGGTGAAGAGGCTGCAATTTTTTTTATATATATTTTTTATTATTATATTATTTTATGATTTCCCACCACTTTATATTTTTATTTAATTTGCATACTCACCTTTGCTGTACATCCCCTATAGGGAGTGCCGCTAGCTCACCGCCCTAGGTACCTTGTTTACTCTAGGGGGGCAACCTGGCCTGGAGGCAGGGTACTGGTCTTTATTACTATAGTCATTTCCTATCTTTCACCCGCATAAATCAGCCGTAGGGAGCGCCATTACCCCATTTATATACATATTCAGTTTTGAAGCATCTCCGGGGTGTTTCCTTAGGGGGGCTGCATACCTACATATTGCCCTAAGCGCAGTCATCACACTTTATTCTATTATTTTGATTAGGCCTCTGACATAAGGGGATAAATCCTGGGTTTGTACCTCCTCAGATATCCCCCTGATTTTAACATTGTTCCTATCTTCATGGTCTGCCACTTTATCTTTGATCCAGTTATGCTCATCATTATGCGCAGCGTAGGCATTAATAAGATCATTAACAGTCAATGCACAATCACCCAGTTTTGTTTCCACATGAGACACTCTATCCCCTAGGAATGTGACATCCTGCCTGAATTGCTGCATGAGAGAAAGCACATGTCTTTTAGTGTTGTTAAGAATAAATATATGAGGGGTGGGTGGCGCTGCCCGTCACCTGAAGAGTGAAGTGACTCCTGGTGAGTCACACTTCTCAAGTGAAAGTGCTATTACGCCAGGCAATGTGATAAGCCAGTATGTGAATATGAAACCATATAATTAAAGGTGTTCTCACTCTATAACCCTGTACCATAAAAGATATACAGTATATTGTGTGTGGTGTTCTAGTGAATATTTGGTCACAGGAGTGCGTATATATTCCAAACACACAGTACCGTGGAATTAAATATATAGTATAATACAAAATTCAATATTATAAACATTCATCAAAAAAGTCCATCACAAAAATCCATCAAAAATGTTTTTTTCTTTAACCACTTCAATACCGAGCACTTTCCTCCCTTCCTGCCCAAGCCAATTTTCAGCTTTCAGCGCTTTCACTTTTTAAATGACAATTGCATGGTCATGCTATACTGTACCCAAACAAAATTTTTATGATTTTGTTCCCACAAATAGAGCTTTCTTTTGATGTCATTTGATCACCTCTGCGTTTTTTATTTGTTGCTAAACAAATAAAAAAAGACCGAAAATTTTGAAAAAAAAAACCTTTTTCTTTTTTTCTGTTATAAAATTTTGCAAATAAGTAAGTTTCCTCCTTCACTAATGGGCACTGATGAGGCTGCACTGATGGGCACTGATAATGCGGCACCGATGAGGAGGCACTGATGAGGTGGCACTGATGGGCACTGATAGGCGGCACTGATAGGTGACACTGATATGCAGCACTGTAGGGCATTAATAGGTGGCACTGATGGGCACTGGTGGGCATTGATGGGCACTGATAGGCAACACCGATGGGCACTGAAAGGCTGCACTGATGGGCATTGAAAGGCTGCACTGATAGGCGGCACTGATGGGCACTGATAGGCGGCACTGATGGGCACTGATGGGTGGCACTGATAGGCATCACTGATGGCACTGGCAGGCATTGCTGAAGGGCACTGATTGGCATCTGCCTGGGCACTGATTGGCATATCCCTGGTGGTCCAGGGTGGCATACCTGGTGGGCTTCCTTTGTGGGCATCCCTGGTGGTCCTGGCGGCTTCCCTGGTGGTCCTGGGTAGGCATCCATGGGGGGCTGCACTGATAAACAATCAGCGCAGACCCCCCCATCAGGAGAGCCGCCGATCGGCTCTGTCAGACGCGAGTGAGGAAAAGGTGATAAACGGCTCTTCCTGTTTACATTGTGATTAGCCATGATTGGACACGGCTGATCACATGGTAAAGAGCATCCGTTAGAGGCTCTATACAGAGATCGGTGTTTCGGTGTGTCAGACTGACACACCACACCATCGATTACCGCAATGTGCGCCCCCTAGGGCGCACAATTGTGGCTTATCCTGCTGGATGTCATGTGACGCCCAGTCAGGATAACTGAACCACCGCCCTGCCGTCATTTTGCTATAGGCCGGGCGGGAAGTGGTTAAGGAATTTATCACAAGAAAATATATATATATAAGAAAATATATATTTTATAATATAAAGTCCAGTGTTTTTTGGTGCAAAAAACAAAATCCCACGTGACTTGTGCTAATATCCAAGGTGACTTGTACATATGCTTAGCCACAGATCATGTGCAAAAGGTGAAGTGACATCCGTGCTCCCCTTCAGATCCCCACTCTCCAGATTCTTGCACCCCTGCAGAGGTAAAGTGCATGTATTGAGTGTGATGACAATATCCAAAATGATCACATCCTCCTTGGCACATCAAACCTTGGGGTATCCAGGTTCTTATGTCTCTGCAAGGGTGAAGCACATGCAATAGGTGTAATTGCAGTATTCAGACCAATTACCTCCTCCGTGGCAAACCGTGGGTATCCTCCTCTGTCGCAAACCATGAGGTATCCTCATATATAGAAGAGATGGGCACCCATAATGTGAATCCGAATGGGTAACATTTATTATAAAAGTCCATTAAAAAAGCTTGACATAGTCAAGTGTGTAAAACATAATTGGAATCCAAGAAATCCGGACCGGCTTGCGTTCCACAGATGGGAACTCCACAAACCAAAAGTGACGTGAGTGCGTACCAACCTCCACTTACGCGTTTCATCATAGGACATCTGAGGCGGTCAACGTCCCATGACGAAACGCATGAGGTGGAGCTTGGTACATACTCACGTCACTTCTGGTTTGTGGAGTTCGGTCTGTGGAACGCACACCGGTCCAGATCTCTTGGATTGCAATTATTTTTTACACAAATGACTATGTCAAGCTTTTTAAATGTACTTTTATAATAAATGTAGCCCATTAGGATTCACACTATGAGTGCCTGTCTCTTCTATATATGAGGATATCTCACTGTTTGCCACGGAGGAGGATACCCCACAGTTTTCCACGGAAGAGGTGATTGATTTAAATACTGCAATTATATATTTTTTTTTTTTCTGATGAATTTTTTACAGAAAAACATTTTTTTGTATGATACCATGTGTTTGGAATATATACACACTCCTTGTGACCAAGTATTCACTAGAGCAAAATATTACAGCACACACATGCAAAAAAGACATTTACCTCCAGCAGGGCTAGTTTAAAACACCTAGACAGTTTAAAAAAAAATATTATCAAAAAATATGGGGATTTGGTCACACCATATTGCTATATGGTGCTAAGCCCACTTACTGCATCAAAGTACCCCATGATCAGTGGGTCCTACACTATCCATGGATTGGGAGATCCTGCTTCTCTGAACCATGAGAGCAATACACTCTTCTATATGGGAGAACTTTGAGGTCTCCACCCATGACACAAGTGGACACTAATGAGAGGTACTTAATGAGAGAGTAGAGTGCTCCTCACCCAAACACATGGTATCATACAAAAAAATGTTTTTCTGTAAAAAATTCATCAGAAAAAAAAATATATAATTGCAGTATTCAAATCAATCACCTCTTCCGTGGAAAACTGTCAGAATCCATACAATAGACAAACAAGATATTTGGGGGGTACACCCTAAAAGATACCAGCTTTTTTGGTATCTTTATTGGTACAGGGTTATAGAGTGAGAACACCTTTAATTACACGGTTTCATATTGACATACTGACTTATCACATTGCCTGGCGTTGTAATAGCACTTTAATTTGAGAAGTGTGACTCACCAGGAGGTTCACTCTTCAGGTGACAGACAGCGCCACCCCTCATATATTTATTCTTAACACCATTGGTGCCCCAATTCTGGAGCCCCCCAGGGGAGGCAGCAGCCCAGCCTACACCTAAGCGTGGAATTATACAATTTATATATTTTAGTGTTTTATCCATCACAGTTTGTATCCATTAGCAGTTGGGAACATAGCTATAGCATCAGGCTGTGCATCATGGAGCCCATGGGGGAAAAATGGATGGGTCACCTCAGGCCTATCAGGAGCTGGGGAATCCATCTGCATCCTTGCTTTGGCAAGGCTGCCAGTGATCGGGGGGCCAGAAGGGAAGATACAGGAGCTATTGGTGACAGATGTCACTTCCATGGAGCTGTTTTGCTGTGAGGAGGCTGCTGCAGGCAAAGATGGCTGAAGAAGAGTCGAGATGGCAAAGAGGGCCGCACTGTTGGTGCCATCTTGTCCGCACCAGTCCGCAGGTTGAAACATGAAAGCGATGAGTTTTTAAGGCAATCTATCCTCCTTTTTTTCATTGCCATGCCGCTACTGAGCAGAGGAAAATCTGGAGCTTGTCTCCAGTGTTTGTGTGAAGCAAATTGCTGATTAAAGCCACTCATGCTTGGTCCAATGGTCAGAGCCTCAGAGCATAGCATCCATCTTAGGCCCTGGACAGCCATGCCCTAATATGTAAATATTTTAATGTACATAATTTGAACACAGGTTCACTTGAAGTTATCTTGAAATGGTTGATCACAAAGTTCTGACAGAGGCCATTCATCTCCATCCCTGTATAAGTCACCTACCAGAGGTCTTTACCACTTGTCCAATGAATCTAATAGCACACAATCTTTCCTGTCGCATCATGGCAGCATACAATTTGGGTTGTGACTCCGCCCTCACAACCTGATAGGACCACATAGCTATAAATTGTAAAGAGGCCCCTGCCCCGGTATTCTCTTTTTTTTCCTCACCTGCAAGGACCAGACGATGTCAGAAGCACCCCCTTACCGAATTCGCCCCAGCCAGGTTCTAGCCTCTCCTGGCTAGAGTCCTTACCTGTACAGCCTCTAAATGAGCTAGATGGAAGGAACCCCACTCTGGTGATCTCAGGGGTATGTTGAAAACGGCTCCAGTATAAGCCTTAAAAAGGCTTAGTTGTGTGCAGCGGTCTCCATTACACTTTTTCATGCTTCCTGTGGTTTTTCTGGGTGCTGTAGTCCCTCTGTATTCCCCCTGGCTCGGCAAGCATCTCGGGACTTCCGCGCATGCGCAGTGCGCGCTCTCAGGGCGGCCTGGTCGTTTTGCGTCAGTAACGATGCGCCGAACGGGGCGCGTCGTTACTGAGCATGTGCGGGCGGGTCGTGACCTCAGCGGCCATGGCGGTTCTTTTAAAAACCTCAATCTGTCATTATATGATGCCTCTGGTTACCTGAAGACACCCTGACTGCTTTATCAGCTCTGTTTGTCCTTCTGGCATGTTTTCCCTTGGGGTAAGTGTTTTCCTTTCTTTTGGTACCTGTGTTTGCCTGACTGCATGTTATACCTGCCTGTGTCTCTGCCAGGTTTATCACAGTATTTCCTTTCCATGGAGACCGCTGCCCCAGCAGATCACCATCAGCCCAATAGGTAAGGGGGGGGGGATTTCCATGGTAAGTAGTGAAGATTGAAAAAGAGAGCAGGATCATTCTAATGCTGCCTAATTGGTCAGCCCTACCAGGTCATCAAGGTCGTCAAAATCAAGACGAAGAGAGACCTCACGCAGGAGAAGCCGCTCCAGCCATAGGCGAAGCCGCTCACGCGGCAGAAGTCGCTCAGCCCACAGAGGAAGCCGTAGGAGGAGTCGTTCCTACTCCAGGCATAGGCGTTCCTATCACAGGAGATCCCCTGCACGTAGACGTCAGTCTCCTGCACATCCCTCCCGGCCAGGAGGGAATGCTTGCTGGGTATGCGGGGCCACAGCCCTACCGGACAGACTGGCCTGCCACAGATGTATGGATGAAGCCACCAGGGAGAAAGAGTTGGTCACTATAGAACCTACCGGAGTTCCTGCTCTGCACGTCCCAACTCCAGATGTGGAGGTTACAGCTTAGAGCGTCTCACCATCCCATCCCAGCACGTCAAGGGAACAGGAATTCCCGTCAGACGGTGAAGAGCTGGAGGCATCAGCCGGGTTTGATTTCTCGCTCATAGGACCCTTTGCGAAGTCGGTCAAGGAAGCGATAAACTGGGAGGAGCCTGAGGAGGTACAACAAAAGCAGAGGAAATATTTCCCGAATCTTAAAAGAGTTCCGGAAGCCTTTCCATTCATAGAGGAGCTGGATGAGCTCATTAAGGAAGAATGGCATAATCCGGAGAAGAAAATCAGTCTTTCCAACAGACTCTCTAAATTGTACCCTCTGAAAGAGCCCAAGGTATCTCCCTTGGTTTCCCCTCCAGTGGTAGATGCCTCTTTGATGCGCCTAGCCAGGCACGTGACGCTCCCCATTGAGGACGCAGTGACGTTCAGGGATGTGCTGGACAGGAAGGTGGATACGGACCTCAAGAGGGCTTGCCTTTTTGCAGGGGGCGCCTGCAGACCAGCAGTGACACTGGCCGCCGTCGGGAAAGCTATTTCCGGTTGGTCATCGAATACCGCAAAACTCGTCACCGAGGGCGCTGATCAAGATCAGATCATCAAGGCCTTACAGGAACTCAGCCTAGCAGGGGATTTTGTGGCGGAAGCTTCCGTAGACACTATTAGGTCTGCATCGAGATCTATGCTAGCCACCGTAATGGCCAGGAGGGCGCTATGGCTTAAACCCTGGTCGGCCGACCCTGCGTCAAAATCGAATTGGTGTCGGATTCCATATGACGGGGTGAACCTCTTTGGCGCGAAGCTGGATACAGCAATTTCTAAAGTGACAGGTGGGAAGTCAGGTCTTATCCCTTCGGATAGAAGATCAAAACAACAGAGGGCGCCTCCCTTTAAGCGCAATCTCCCGGAAAGATTCAGGGATGCAAAGGCCTATAGGTCTGGGAAGGAATACAGGAGAACTTGGAAGAACCCTCAGACGTCCTTCCTCAAATTCCAGAAACCCAAAACTTCTGCCTCCAATGAGCAGAAACCTTTTTGAAGGTACGCCCGCCCAACCAGCAGTAGTGGGTGCCAGGCTCACAAGATTCAAGCTGGTTTGGGCGTAAATGATAAAAGATCCCTGGACAGTATCCACTATCCAGGTCGGTCACAGGTGGTCATTCAAAAACCGCCCCCCAAGGGGTCACTTCTGCGCAACCAAGCTCCCTCCTTCCATAGAGAAAAGGCTGTCCTTGGTTCAGTATATCCAAGATCTGCTACAGAAACAGGCAATAGTGGAAGTCTTACCATCCCAAAGAGGGCAGGGTTTCTATTCCCCACTCTTCCTAGTAAGAAAGAAATCAGGGGACTTTCGTCCTGTCCTGGACCTAAAGAACCTCAACCGGTCAATCCGGGTAGAAACGTTCAGGATGGAAAGCCTACAATCAATCCTCCAAGCGATAAATCGGGGGGATTGGATGCTTTCGATCGACCTTCAGGACGCATACCTACACATCCCGATCCATGCAGAATTCCAGAGATTCCTCCATTTCACCATAAGCAGTTGGCACTTCCAGTTCCGAAGTCTCCCGTTCGGGATCTCCACCGCACCCAGGACATTCACGAAGGTCCTACTGCCAGTTATAGCCCACCTGAGAGAGAGAGGATTAAGGGTCCATCATTACCTGGACGACATTCTGCTTCTTTCGGACAACAAGGAATCTCTCATCCAACATCGGGAGATCCTGGTCTTTACCTTACAGTCCCTAGGGTGGTTAATAAACTGGAAGAAAAGCAGTATCCATCCCACACAGAGGATGGTGTTCTTGGGGGCCGAACTAGACACGAGGAAGAACACAGTAGAGCTTCCGAGGGAGAAGATTCCTCCTCTGATCCAGAAGGTGAAGAAGGCTATCTCGGCCAAGAGGCTACCAGCCAGGGCATGCCTCAGTATCCTGGGCTCCTTAGCGTCCACCATTCCGATGGTCCAGTGGGCGCAATGGAACTCGAGACCTTTCCAAATTTGCTTTCTGCGCCAGTGGAACGGCTTCTCAATGTCCCAGCCGATTTACATCTCTCAGGAAGCGAAGCAATCATTGCTGTGGTGGACACGGTCTCGCAACTTGGTAAGGTGCAAACACATAATCACCCCTCACCAGGAGACGGTGACCTCAGATGTCAGTCTGCAAGGGTGGGGAGCCCACTATCAAGACTACGCGGCTCAAGGCCGCTGGCCATTCAGGGCACGGGATTCAGTGTCGAATGTGTTGGAGATGAGAGCAGCATTTCAGGCCCTCCTGTCCTTCAGCCCCCTCTTGAGGGAGAAGCACGTTCTTCTGAGGATGGACAACAAAGTTGCGGTTGCCTATATCAACAGGCAGGGGGGCACCAGAAGCAGGTCCATGTTGCAGGAGGTCCGTCCTGTTCTAGAGTGGGCACAACTGAACCTATCGAGTTTAAGGGCAGTTTATGTACCGGGAGTCCAGAACGTGTTGGCCGACTTGCTAAGCAGGAATTTCACCTCCAACCACGAGTGGTCCCTGAACCCTCAGGCCTTCTCCCTCATATCCCGGACTTGGGGTCCACCAGAGATAGACCTGGCCGCAACCCCAGAGAACGCAAAATGCCGGAGATGCCTATCGAGGATACCATTCCCTTCGGCGGAGGGGACGGATTGTCTTCTGCACCCCTGGAATTTTCATCTAGGATACATCTTCCCTCCAACTCCGCTCATAGCGAGGTTTCTCCTGAGACTCAAGGAGTCATCGGTACTGGTGGTGGCAGTGATTCCCTTCTGGCCGAGGAGGCCATGGTTTACCACCCTGATGCAGCTGAATACGGCAGATCTCCTGCCTCTCCCGTTGTCATCGGACCTGCTCTCCCAGGGCCATCTTCTTCACCCAAACCCGGAGAAGCTACATTTGATGGCCTGGAGGCTGAAAGGGCTAGGTACCTAGAGCAAGGCTGTTCCCAGAGGGTGGTGGATACCCTACTCCAGGCCAGGAGGCCTACTACGAATAACACGTACAGGCGAGTCTGGGAGAGGTTTATTGCCTTCGCTCAACAGCAAGGTTGGGACTCATCCTCACCGTCTGTGTCACAGGTCCTGGAGTTCCTTCAACTAGGCCTAGAGAAAGGCCTCAGGTCAAGTACCTTAAAGGTTCAAGTCTCGGCCCTGTCCGCCTTGACGGGTATTAGATGGGCGCAAGACCCCCTCGTGGTTCAGTTCCACCGGGCCTGTCTAAAACTGAGACCTCCTAGGAAACCTTCCTTCCCAGTCTGGGACCTCTCAGTCATGCTGGAAGCCCTATCCAAGGAACCCTTCTTTCCTAATGAGAGTATATCCTTATGGGATCTGACGCTGAAGGTCTCATTTCTGATAGCCATAACATCAGCTAAAAGGGTGTCAGAGATGCAGGCTTTAATGGTCAGTGATCCATATCTGGTTGTCTTGCCAGACAGATTGGTCTTAAGACCCTCCGACCGGTTCATTCCCAAGGTATCCTCATCCTTTCACTTCAATCAGGAGATTAACCTCCCAGCACTCAGTACGGAACAAGGCGACCCTCACCCACTGGATGTCAAGGGTAATGTCCTGGAGTAACTTTCAGTTACCAGATCCATCAGAAAAACGGAAAGCCTCCTAATCATTCCACATGGATTCAGGAGAGGTCAAGCGGCATCCTCACGCACCATTGCGTCATGGCTGGTGAAGACCATAAAGAAGGCCTATTCATTCAGTAGTCAGCAAGTACCTGAGGGCTTAAGGGCACATTCCACCAGGGCAGTGGCAACCTCCTGGGCAGCATATTGTAGAGTCTCGGCAGAGACAATTTGCAGAGTGGCCACCTGGTCTTCCAGGAACACCTTTATGACCCATTACAAAGTGGATTCCGCCTGTTTATCCACAGTGGATTTCGGAAGAGCCGTTATCCAGGCCAATTCTTCTGTTCTTTGATTAATAAACTTAGTTTGAATCCCCACCCAGTCTTTGCGAGTTACTCCCCAAAGTGTATGCTGCCATGATGCGACAGGAAAACGGAAAATTGTATACTCACCTTTCCGTAATTTTCCTTTCCTGTCGTATCTTCATGGCAGCATACAATCTCCCACCCTCTGAGGTGATATATACGGAGAATACTGGGGCAGGGGCCTCTTTACAATTTATAGCTATGTGTTCCTATTAGGTTGTGAGGGCGGAGTCACAACCCAAAGTGTATGCTGCCATGAAGATACGACAGGAAAGGAAAATTACGGAAAGGTGAGTATACAATTTTCCATTTTTGTGCGAACTTCCCATACCTTATAACTTGGCTGAAATCTGGTAACACATTAGTAAAAGCTTTGCTTATTGCCAGAACATCCTTACAAGCAGAAGATGTCAATGCCTCTGATCTAAGCATAGGTAGCATTTAATCAGTCATTCTATTTTTATGTGACATTTTAAGAAAGTCACTCAACTTCAGCCAGGCTCTGAACATGGATAGTCTTTTAAGAAACAGCACATGTTCAGCTTGGCTTCTGCAACTAATATGCAAAATGCAAATATACATTACTGTCAGGATGTTTGCAGCCTGAAGAATTAGGTCACAATGTTATGAATGCTGCTGAGGCCATTAGTACATAAACATGTTAGAGATGTTGTAATATTCCCTTACCTTTCTTCTGAAAATGATAAAAACATCTATTGATTAATATACTGTAAAGAAATATGCTTAGCCTCAGAAACACTGCAAATGTGTTCTACTTACAGAGAATAAAAAAAGCACACAATGTACTTTGCACTGTTGCTCTTCTGCTAATTAATAGAATTTGAATTCATTATGACATTGAAGTAATTGCGGAAGTAAACTAACACACTGAATGCCTCGTTTTTAAGGCTACTTTAGGGTAATGAGCACTTTGTGTCCAAAAAAAGTAGACTTTTATTTGACTGGGAGGCATATTTGTGTTAGTTTTTCCTATTTTTATTTTTTATTTTCATTTAGTGGCTTGAATTGTTGTAGCCAAGAGATCTGATGAAAAATTACTGAAGCACACACTACAAAAACCCTTTAAACTTAGATGCCCTTTATAAAATGAGCTTCAAGAAAACCTAAATGGAAGGTTAAACATTTTCAGATTTTAGATTTTATGTTATGCCTTTTTTGCTATATTGAATATGCTTCATTTTTCTCAGCCAGGAGAACTTACCCTTTCCCCTCCTCCTTTTAATGAATCTGGGTAACAGGCTTTAAGAAGAAATTACATCTTCTTAAAGTAAAACTATGGTCAAACTATAAAATGAAATAATTATAGTAGGTGGCTTATGCCAGTAAGAAAGGTCTTTCTGTATTTAAGTACCCCCTGAAACATTTTAGAAATACCTTTTGATCCTGCCAGTAGAACCATTGAATAGGTACTTCCTTTGTTGCTGCTGTGGCTGCATAGATGATTGTACCCATATTAGCTCTTTTATTAAATAGACAAACCTAGCTCCACTCACAGCCTGTACAAATTACATCACATTTTTTTATAGGCAGGATCTTAGGAAAAACATTTAACGTGCCAGCTTGCATTAAAATGCCTATTTATTACACTATGAAGAAGTAATGGAGGCTTTAGATGAACTTTAAGTTCTCTTGAGTATTGGGGAGCTTCCTTTATCTCAATCTGCATCTTTATTTTGCTAAAGTAGGACTTTGCACAACACTAATAAGAAAACCTACAGCTTTACAGATTCAACAAAAACACTTGGAAATGTACCAAGAGTAGATTCATGCTCTGTCGGTTCCATGCCTTTAAAAATGTATCTATGATAGCTGTAGAGCTTAACAGTATGCAGAAAAAAAATCCACTGCTTTTATCAGATTTCCTTGGGACTCATATATTAATTTGTGTAGAGGGATGAATTATGTCAGAGCCTAACCATCTTCTACTAAAACATGATTGGATGGTATGGGGAAGCAGACAGAGGCAAATTTTCCCTCATCTACATGGATAAATAAGGTCAAATGTCTGTTGTTTTTTTTTTTTTTTGCACAATATAATAACAGTAAGAGGCTTTTTAGATGTTATAGGTCAATTTATAAGGAAAAAAACACTTTTCCCTCCTAAAGCAGAAGCAGGTAAGCCTCATTTTATGTGGCCTAATTATTGAACATTGTGCTTTATCTGGTGTTCTTATTCCACAAAATTGATATAGAGCCCCAACACAAGCATAGGATTATGTTTGAGAATCTATCAGCCATAGGAACATACAAGTAAAATAATCATTCAGCCTTTCCTGCAAGGTCAAGATACCAACACTTTTAATCATTTTCCTCTGAATTCTGCTTGCATGACTCAATGCTCTTTCTATACAGTGTTTGCAGTTCAGTGCTCACAACTAGATAGGAAACTTTTCATCCTAGTGAAGCTAGAGAGAAGCTGTGGGTTTCAATTTCAACATTCATCTTCTGTACTTTGAATATCGATATCCACCAAAAGTTTGCTGTTTGCAACTTTAACAAATAAGCTTTTATGAATTAATCTTATAAGGCCATACAGAGAGATGATTCACATACAACATGCTTTACTGCAACTAAGTGCTGACAAAATGTTGCAAAAATTACCTATAATGCTTAACAAGAGCAAAGCCATTATATATGGCAAATATTATATATTTGTATTGACACTGGCAATAGAAATGATTTTCATTTGTTTAATGGAGGTATTATCATTTTGTTCTCTGTACCTGTAATATGGAATTTGCTAACACTGGTATGATTATGGTCATTCAAAAACTGACATCAAAATCATATGCTGTTTGATAAATAAAATGTAAAAAACCCTGCCATTACTGCACAAATGATATATAAATTAACTACTTATTTGATTCTGTTATCTTAACTATTTAGCTCTTTTGTTCCAGGCTGGCTACATAACTACTAGTGGTAAGCTGAAAACAACTATGTTCAGTTTGGAGTATGTTCACATCTTGTTTGGGTTTTGAGGGGGAAACTCAAACAAGAAATAAAAGAAAATCATAAGATCCACCCAAGATCCACACCAGACCCTTATCCGAGCCTGCAGCCTAGCATAAAAAAAGGGGGGATGAGTTTGCGCCCCCCCCAAACCGTTCCAGGCCACATGTCCTCAACATGGGGAGATAACCCCCTAGCAAAGCACCTTGTCACCCCCCCCCCCCCCCCCCCTCAGCCTGATGAGGACAAAATCCTATTCCCAACAACCTTGACTCAGTGGTTATGGGGGTTTTTGGGTGGAGGGATTATTGTTATCTTGAAGCCCCCTCTAAAAATAATGGGCCCCCGGTATCCTCCCACAGGTAAATTAATGACATACTACACCTACTCATTTACAAAGAAAATGCAGATCCTTGTCTCACTCATCCCACCTTTCCTGGCCTTATCTGGTATGGATTTTGGGGGGACCCTATTCTTGATTCTTGTTTATTGCATGAAGTTTCCCTTGAAGTCCATAACCTACCTGTCTGGTATGGAATATGGGGGAATGCATGCTTTTTTTTAGCTTTTTGCCCCTTAAAATGCATTCAATAACTGAAGGGTCTGGAGACCTCATTCTGTTTTTTTTCCCTTGTCACCCACCATCTACACCATTTGTTTACATTTAGCTGTTGAACATTGTTCCCAGCTGCCATCTGGAAGATTTCTAGGCTGGAACCACACAAATGTAACAAGGTGCAGGGTCACTAAAAATGTAATTTAATAAATGTGTTTGGAACTACACATGATGTCTCAACTATGTGCCTACAATGTATAAATGTGAATAGACGTTAAGTTATTAGAATATTGCTTGTGTATTACAGTATGATGAAATACATGAAGGAACTTTACATTGGTTGGTTTGGTTTGGGTTAAGATAAATAGACTTTGCACTTTGCATTCATTTCCCCAGAGCTTAGTGAATGTGGCGACGCTCTGCTGATTTCCAACATCCAATCATGTGCAAGCAAAAATGCTGTTTTTTTTTTTAAGTTCCTTGCACCTGTTTGGATATCCTTTAAAAAGTGAAGCTTCACTGCATTTTCGCTCTGGGGAAAATGTGCACAGTCTAGTTGCCTTGAGTAAATTAACCCCTATGTGTGATTTTACATGTCCATTCTCATTACAGCCTTATTTATGGATGGATCATTACTTAGACCTATTGCCCAATTTGAAAATGAATGGTAAATCTTATATACAATACATGTGATGCATTGGAGCTTGTCTTTGAGGACACTGGCATTATTTAGGTTATCATCCATAAAAAACGGTTTGATACAATTTATCATTCTTATCATTTGTGGATGTAAATTGACGGATACCGTGAGCTTTTCTTAATCGTACCTCATGGGACACAGAGCCATAGTAGTTACTATGTGGGTTATATAGGCCACCTTTAGATGATGGACACTGACACACCCTAAACAGGATCTTCAACTCCCTATATAACCCTTCCCCCTACAGGGGGTACCTCCGTTTTTCCACCAGTGTCTTAGGTGTTGGTAACGAGTAAAGATGTGCTGTGCTGAGCTCCACTGGAGCAATCCTTACTGGGGCAAGCCATGCAACCGGATCCATTCAAAGTGTCTTTTTCAGGCCGAATTGAATGGTACCGGGGCCTCATATCTGAAGAAACAAGATTTTACCTGAAACGCTTCTCTTTTTAGAGAGCTGGACCCCAGGATTCAGTATTTGTTTTTTTCAGCCATATTACTGGCGGGGTGCTTTTTACAGGGCTGTGGATCCCCTGATGAAAGGGGGGGCCCTGTCCCTGAAGGTATTTTAATGGAGCCCACCATGAGCGGTGAAGATTGGGTCTGTTTTACCACAAAACCCTGCAGCTGGATAAGGTAAGGCAGATTCCTAAGGAATTTTTCTAATATTTGTGGGTTTTCTCCTTTAAGTAAAGGTTTGCTATGCCTAAAGTCGCTAACGTACCTGTTCCATGCTGGTCAGTTTTGCTCAGTGTCACAAACTGCACGGTTCCTTTGAGCTTAAGCTCCAGGTAGGATGTGGGAAAGAGTTTTTTTCCATTTAGGAATGTCCCTCCATAGCTTCTCCTCCCGGTTAGAGGCCATGGGGCGGTCGGTGGTATGCCGCACAGCTCCCGCTGCTGCCGCCATTACGGTGGCTCTCCATCTACCTGCCCTCCTCTCTCCTCCACCCCAGCCCCCCCTCCACGTGCGATCCGGAGCCCCCGCTCGCGCGTGAAAGCTGTCTTTTTTTGAAAAAAGATGAGGAGGGGTGAAAAAAGGTGCGCTTTTTGCAGGTGCACACAGCTAAAGGAGGGACACAGAGAGATAGATTGCATGTGAGAGTGGTTGACACAGGCATTCCCAGGCACATTTACTTAGCATCAGACTGAGCCTTGATAGCAGCGGCAGTTGCTGAACCATATTGCTCAGCAGTGGGTGCATTTTTGGTAGTACCTCTGCATTTGTGCTTAGCACTATAGACAGAAGGGGAGGTACAATTACCTTGAAAAATAGGGGCTCAAAAGGATCTCCCTCGGGCTCTGAGGACCCTCCCTCTGCAATGCCATCTCCCCCTGAAAAAAGTGGGGAGGCTGGTCAGAGTGAGCCATCAGGTTTTGGGGTTGCAACTGCTTCTGGCATTTCAGCCCCTGTATATATTACTCAGGAGGTTTTTTCCCCAGCCATGAGTGGATTAGAGGAAAGATTAGTGACCTTAATCGCATCTTCACAAGTAGAAGAAAACGCATTAAGGCCCCTTCTATCACCCAGGACCCTCAAACAGAGAATCTCTGGGGGAAAGGAAGATGATCCCCCTCAGGGGACCAGGAAGAGACTGATGACTCCTCTTCTGAGGAATCAAGTGGGGAAGGATCCTCTTCAGCCTCACAGGTTGACAAATTTCTGGTGCAATCTCTTACTGAAATGGTCTGCTCCACATTTAAGTTACCCATAACTGAGTCAATTGAAAAGCCCACTACTGGTTTGGGTTCACTGAAGCCTCCTCAAGCTGTGCATGCCTTTCCTGTTCATTCATTGCTGGGAAAGCTTATTTATTCTGAGTGGGATCACCCAGATAACCAGATAAGCATTATTTCTCTCCTAAAAAAGTTTTCAACACTTTGATCTATGGAGGAAAAAATTTACTAAGAGGTGGAGTATACCAGCAATTGATGCTGCTATTTCCTCTGTAGATTAAAATTTGACCACTACCCCTCCACATGCTGGATCATTGGCTGTACGCTGGTGAGCAGGCTCTCCTGGTATTACATCCGAACCCTGCAGGAACACAGATGGCTGTTTCATCTTTCATCTACTGATCTCCCTCTCTCCCCCTCCTTCCATTGTGGGTAAACATTCCCTGAGAGTTTTTCAGTATAACTCCTCATTGCTCAGTGGACTGCTGGAGACTAAGTGGTTTATCGAGACCTGAAGCCCAGTAATATCCTCTACATGAACGATTCCAGCAACGCAGACTCCATACGAATATGTGACTTTGGCTTTGCCAAGCAGCTGAGAGGAGAGAACGGTCTGCTGCTGATTCCGTGTTATATGGCCAATTTTGTGGCCACTTTGAGGTCCTAATGAGACAAGGCTATGACGCCACCTGCGATATCTGGAGCCTCAGAGTGCTGCTTTATACTATGCTGGCAGGGTACACACTGTTCACCAACGGCCCTAACGACACCCCAGAAGAAATCTTACTGCAAATAGGAAGCGGGAACTTTTCATTGAGCGGAGGCAACTGGGACACCATGTCTGACGCTGCAAAGGATTTGCTCTCTCACATGCTCCACAATGCTCCACAATGATCCTCATCAGCGATACACGACAGAGAAGGTAATAAAGCATTCCTGGATAGCTTGCAGAGACCAGCTCCCTCTATACCAGCTCAGCCGGCACAATGCACCCAGTGCCGGGACAAGGTCATCTGGTGCCCAGGGCAAAGATGGAAAACTGCGCCCCCCCCCCCACCGCTGTGAAAGCTACAATGCCTACAGATGATGGGATCTATACTGGGAATTTGTTAAATACTAGTATTGGCAGCGATCAGTGACTTAGGCGCGGTTCACACTGGGGAAACTTGTCACGCCCCATTCAGTACAATGAAACCATTCTAATCGGACCAACAAGACACAGCACATCAGGGCACATCAGGGCACAGGTCACAATACACGAGGGCACAGCACATCAGGGCACAGCACATCAGGGCACATCAGGGCACAGCACATCAGGGCACAGGTCACAGTACATCAGGGTACAGAGCCCAGCACATCCAGGTACAGCACACCAGGCCACATCAGGGTACAGCACATCAGGGTACAGAGCCCAGCACATCAGGTCACAGTACATTGGGGCACATGACATTAAGGCACAGCACATGGGGGCACAAGGCACATCGGGGCACATCAGGGCACAGGGCACATAGGACATCCGGGCACATAGCACATCAGGGCATGGGGCACATAGCACATCAGGGCACAGGGCACATCAGGGCACAGCACATCAGGGTACAGAGCACATCAGGGCACAACAGATCAGGGTACATGGCACAGCACATCAGGGTACAGGGCACATCAGGGTACAGAGCACATCAGGGCACAACACATCAGGGTATAGGGCACAGCACATCAGGGTACAGGGCACATCAGGGCACATAGCACATCAGGGCACGGAGCACATCAGGGCACGGAGCACATCAGGGCACGGGGCACATCAGGGTAAGGAGCACATCAGGGCACATGGCACATCAGGGCACGGGGCACATCAGGGCACATGGCACATCAGGGCACAGGGCACAAAGCACATCAGGGCACGGAGCACATCAGGGCACGGAGCACATCAGGGCACGGGGCACATCAGGGCACAGCGCATCAGGGTACAGAGCACATCAGGGTACAGAGCACATCAGGGTACAGAGCACATCAGGGCACAACACATCAGGGTACAGGGCACAGCACATCAGGGTACAGGGCACATCAGGGTACAGAGCACATCAGGGCACAACACATCAGGGTATAGGGCACAGCAGATCAGGGTACAGGGCACATCAGGGCACATAGCACATCAGGGCATGGAGCACATCAGGGCACGGAGCACATCAGGGCACGGGGCACATCAGGGTAAGGAGCACATCAGGGCACATGGCACATCAGGGCACGGGGCACATCAGGGCACATGGCACATCAGGGCACGGGCACACCAGGGCACAGCACATCAGGGTACAGAGCACATCAGGGTACAGAGCACATCAGGGCACAACACATCAGGGTACAGGGCACATCAGGGCACATAGCACATCAGGGCACGGAGCACATCAGGGTAAGGAGCACATCAGGGCACATGGCACATCAGGGCACGGGGCGCATCAGGGCACATGGCACATCAAGGGCACGGGGCACAAAGCACATCAAGGCACGGAGCACATCAGGGCACGGAGCACATCAGGGCATGGAGCACATCAGTGCATGGGGCACATCAGGGTACATGGCACATCACGGCATGGGTGACATCATTTCACATGGCACATCAGGGCACAGGGCACATCAGGGCACGGCGCACATCAGGGCACATGGCACATCAGGGCACGGGGCACATCAGGGCACGGAGCACATCAGGGCACGGAGCACATCAGGGCACGGGGGCATATGGCACATCAGGGCACATAATGGCACATGATGGGGCACATGGCACATTATGGGGCACATCAGGGCACATCATGGGGCACATCATGGGGCACGTCAGGGCACATCAGGACACATCATGGGGCACATCAGGGCACATCATGGGGCACGTCAGGGCACATTATAGGGCACGTTAGGGCACATTATGGGACACATCAGGGCACATCATGGGGCACATCATGGGGCACATCAGGGCACATCATGGGGCACGTCAGGGCACATTATAGGGCACGTCAGGGCACATTATGGGACACATCAGGGCACATCATGGGGCACATCAGGGCACATCATGGGGCACATCAGGGCACAACATAGGGCACATAGCACATTAAGGGCACATTGTTTACTAGCCTGCATGCAGAGCAGCGCTGGAAGCATCTGTGATAAGTTCTCTCATGTCACGCTGCTCCCCGGCGGCCCCTCCTCTCTTCTCGTCCATCCCAGATGATGTCACAAGCAAATAGGGAAGGACGAGAAGAGAGGAGGGGCCGCCAGGGAGCAGCGTCACATGAGAGAGAGAACTTATCACAGATGCTTCCAGCGCTGCTCTGCATGCATCTCGATCTACCCGTCAGGCGCCAGCTGTCGGCGATTGACGGGTAGATCCTCCAATGCAGGACAGAAACTGCCTGATAAGGAAGTGAGAGGCGGGGCGGGGCTGGTCTCAGGCTTGTGCCGGGTGCAGGAGCGCACTCGGCACATGTTAAAAATGATCAATTTTCGCTAGGCCGGCGTTGTAAACTCTGGATAGGTAGCAGGAATTTTTACAACACCGGTTCACTGGCGCTTCTATTGCGCCCCTCTTCCTCCAGTAAATGGTCCCGCCCAGGGCATCCGCCCCTTCCGCCCCCCCCTTGTACCGGCCCTGAATGCACCACACCTGGCCAAGGGGGCAATGGCTGTTACATACTCAGCACTGAACCACAAGACATTTTAGCCTCCCTGGCGGTATGATTATTTCAGATTTTAGGTGCTGAAAGCGGTACCATTATTTTGCACAGAAATTTGGCGTTTTATATTGTAGGCCTGTAATTCTTAGGAATAGTTCACTTAAATCTGTCCAAACAAGAGTCTAGTAGACATCCCGGGTATGATAAAGTTTGAAAAACGAAATAAAAAATTATAATATAATAAATAACTATAAATAATTATAACAAATAATAATATAATAATAATACAAATTATATAATAATGTAATCAAATCAAAAACACTGAAATTTGCTCAGTTGCAGAATTGTAGCTTTTGTTACTTTTAGTGTTTGATGACGGATCTCCTCACAAATCACTATCGCTCAATTCTGCAAGTGATTATAATTTATTATCGCTTTTTTCTAGCTGGTCTAAAACCACTTTTGATGTAAAGAGAAAGTTTTGGTTGCTATGGACAATCTCCAGTTTCCTGGCAGAAAGAACAGTTTTATATATATATATAACTGCATACAGGGCACTGGGCAGACCACTAGGGACAAAGGGGATGTGTAATTATTTGATACAGTACTGTAATCTGTAAGATTACAGTATGCTGTATCTGTACTGTGTGTTTACTGTGTGTTTCACTTTTGAATTTACCGCCGAACTTCGTCCCCGTGCATCGCAACGCTCGCAGGGAACGGAGCTTGGCACTGTGAATCGAGCGAGACACAGCGGCTCGCCGATCACAGCGGAGAGACATCGCAGGATCCAGGGGACAAGGTAAGTAAACTCTTCCTGGATCCTGCGATGCAAGCCCGAGTCTGGCTCGGGGATACCGCTTTTGGTATGAAAAATCCACCCCGAGCCAGACTCGGGAATACCGCCAGGGGGGTTAGTCAATACTAGAGCCCGTGGCGGCCTCCAATCTAGCTCAGCGCCGTAGTATGAAAAAGAATGTCGACAGACTTATAGGTTGAACTGTGTCCCCCGATGAATCCTGGGAATTCCATCATGTGGTCTCATGGATCGTGGAGTTCCTACATTACTTGAATATCCTGTACATGTCTCTTGTGGAAGTCACACAGCATGAGGTGCTGTGCTCTCCATTATGACTCTTATCTGTGTTCATTATAAATATCAGGGTACGTCACCGGCTTGTCGGATCTCTGCACCAAATAGGCCTCCTGTCCAGGTCACCTCCACTGCGGAAGGTTCACTGTAATGCCCCGTACACACGGCCGGACATTGATCGGACATTCCGACAACAAAATACTAGGATTTTTTCCGACGGATGTTGGCTCAAACTTGTTTTGCGTACACACAGTCGCACAAAGTTGTCGGAATTTCCGATCGCCAAGAACACGGTGACGTAAACCACGTACGACGAGACTAGAAAAGGCCAGTTCAGAACCAAGCGCGGCACCCTTTGGGCTCCTTTTGCTAATCTCGTGTTAGTAAAAGTTTGGTGAGATATGATTTGCGCTTTTTCAGACTCGTGGTTTTCAGATCGTTTTCTGCTGTTCAGCTTGTGCTTGTGGGTTTGTATCTGCTCTTCAGTGCGTGCAAGCAAGCTACGCGTGACTTTGTCATTGTGTTCTTGTTCGTTCGTTACTGTTTTTCAGGTCGCTCTTCACAGGCCTTGCTGTTCTTCAGTGCGTTCTGTTACTTCGTTCTGAGCAGCCGACCATTTTCTAGCCATGTTGCGTATACGTACTCCTCGTAGAGTTTGTGCTGTGCGGGGGCTTGGTGTTGGGGTCCTTACCTTGACACAAGTCCAGTCCATGAACAGGGTGGGGAGGAGTTCATGGACCAAGAATTGGTTGCTTCAGCGTGGCCAGTTCTGTCACATGCCTTTGCTCCGTGAGATCCGTGAGAATAATCCTGATGATTTCAGGAACTTTCTCCGGATGACGGACCCCGTATTTCAGCGTTTGTTGGCTTTGCTGACCCCCTATATCAGCAGGCAGGATACCTGCATGAGGCAAGCCATCACTCCAGAGCAGAGGCTCGTCGCCACCCTGCGGTACTTGGCGACGGGGAGCAGTCTGCAGGACTTGAAGTTCTCGACAGGCATCACCCCCAGGCTCTGGGAATCATTATCCCAGAGACCTGTTCTGCCATCATACAGGTCCTGCAGAAGGAGTATATTAAGGTAAGATTTTTATCCTTTAATCTCACATTTTATTGTATTTAATGTTTGATAATATATTGTATTTCTTTCCTCATTCCCTAATTACCATGATTCTAATATGCTGTGAATGTCTCCTTTGTCCTCATGCATGCTGGATTTTTATGTAATTATTTTTTTGTCCTTCATACATATTTGCCTTCACTAACCACCCCAGCATGCTCTCCTGGCCCTATATTCACCTCATGTAGTCACTTAACAATGTATTTTATCAGCTCCTCCATAGTAGTGCTTTACCCCAAACACCCCCTAAAATGTATTGAAATGTGATTTGTGCTTTAAATTCAGGAAGAGTGCCAGAGGCTTTTTTTGTGGGTCCCCAAATCAGTTGAAACCCTTCCTCCCCCCAACTGCTAAGTCAGCTGATAACAATTCTCTGTCTATTAGACATGTGCACAACCAAAAAAATTTGTTTATTTTCGTTTTTGTTTCATGAGTTTATTTTTTTTTTGTTTTTCGGGTCATTCGTTATGATCGTGATTCGTAAATTCGTTCATTCCTAAATTTGTAAATGCGTTCATTCGTACATTCGTTCATTCATAATTCGAACATTCGTTCATTCGTACATTCGTTCATTCGTACATTTTTACATTTGTACATTCGTAAATTCATACATTCGTAAAATCGTACATTTGTAAATTAGAAAATTCGGAAATTTGTAAATTCGAAGTTTGAAAATCCAAAAACCCAGAAATTCAAAAATCTGAAATAGTAACTAACTATTAAATTATAAGTATTGTATTTTCCTTTCAAACTTGACTGTCAGTGAACGTAACAACAGGCGTCTCCAGAATGGCAGTTTGGACTTGCCACCTCCAGAAGACAATGTGGAAGGACTCCCATTCGTCTTCATTGTGGATGAAGCCTTTGCGATGGGGGACCATCTTATGCGGCCATTCCCGATGAGGACCCTCACCCCGGACCAGAGGGTTTTTAATTACCGGCTGGCCAGAGCCAGAAGAGTGGTGGAGAACACGTTTGGAATCATGGCCAGCCGGTTCTGCCTATTTCTTACACCCATACATATGGCGAAGTATAAACTGAATCATATTATCCTGGCGTGCTGTGTTCTACACAACTTTTTACGGAAACATTCTGCCAACTATGCTAGCTCAGTTGGGCCTGAGGCCGGAATTCAAAATGAACCAATCCTGACGGCACTTGAAAGTGGCCATCCTGGCTTGCCCTCCCTGTGTGCCCGTGATGTCCGGCTAAGATACCTTGAATTCTTTGCGGGTAGGGGGGCTATCAATATGCCAGACAATGTCTGAAACCTTTATCAAATAAAAAAAACATTAAGCAAATCTTTGGTGACATTTACTGCTTGTTTTAGCTGACCCTGACAGAAATGTGTTGAGTCCTGAAAATGGCATGATTGTGTAACCTTATACAAAGCACTGTTGGGTGTTATTTACTAAGGGCAAAGACACTTTGCACTCCAAGTGCAGTTGAAACTGCACTTGGAGTGCAAAGTGGATTTGCCCTTAGGAAATAACACCCATTGTCACAGAAAACACCAATTAGAGCACCCCAAAAGTGTTGTAGCGTTGAGACAATAATCCACACATTCTTGATTAACAATCTTTTTAATACCTGCAAAATCACATGTGCATTTAGAAAAGGTTTTTAAAACAAAGAAACATGTTTGTTGTATAACAATTTTTGGGGTCACATTAGAAAAAGTAGAAATGTCCATTTAAGATAAAACAGGCATGTTTAAAACCTACAAGAAAGACACAAATCTTGAACTTACAAAGTTCACATTTGGTAGAACGTGAAGGCAACATCAGACATGAGTATTTACAAACTGTGTTTGATATTGCGTTCAGATGGGGTGAAGTCACCCCCCGGAAAAGCCAAATTTTAAAGATGAACACAAATAGCCAAATGTAAACATGTGCTAGCTGCCATCATGGGGGATCAAGGGACGTGTTTTGGGGGAGCAACCCCTTCCTCACAGCTACTTTATGCAACCATGGATCTCCGGTGATGGCAGATAGCACATGTTGACACACTGTGTGCATCCTCAGAATTTGGCTTTTCTCCAATTAGACAAAAAATATTAAAATTGTAGCACACCATAAAAGAAAGGGATTTGGATGGGTTTTAAACTCTCCCCAAAACATCAATGAGGTTCTTATTTTTTTGAATAACATCATTGACGTTTTTCTTGATGTTTTCCAAGTCCCTATTACACCCCATGATCTCCCCAATCAGGATCTGTTTCACTTTCCGAGGTTAAATGCCCTGGATCCACAACATCACGATCACCTAAAAAGATATAAACAAAAAAAAACATGTATTATAAATATGCCGGCATCCATCTCTTACCTGAGCCTGTGGTCGCAGACACTCACCTGTTGTGGTGTCAATTTCCACCACGTCTTCCTCCTCCTGCTCTTCTTGTCCTTGGTGGATTTCCCCTCCTTCCAGAGGTGGGGGGTTTCTGGTCTCCTCGGATGAGGGGTGTCCTCAGAGTATGTTCTCCCCTATGTAAAAAAAAGGGTATACTTAGCACACAGATATTTGATGGCAGAACTATAAATATGAAACATTGCTTGGAAGTGGGGTACAATTGTCTGTTTTGGCAGAGTTCCAAGATGTATAATTTTTAGTGTCCTTTGTCAACCTTCAATACTTTACCTGTTTTGTACAAGCTTCACAGATGGAGACACCCCTATATTATCCACTGGAGCATCTGTGTGGGCCCCCTAATAAAAAGGGTGTTCTTGTGTCCCACACTAGTGCTCCAGCGTCCAGATGTGAAAACTGCTGCTGAGTGTCTTCTCCTTACACAGAATCGAGTTTGCATTTCATTCTAGTAACAAACCCATCTACACAACCAAATTATTTTCAGACAAGTAGGCCCTAAAAAATGTGGGCAAATGCATATGGCAAAAACAATGGTGTCTTATAGGCCGAAAGAAAAATGTTTGATACGAACAAATAATGTGCCCATGAGAACATGAAAGTTGACATTTTAAACTGGATAACAGTTAAGAAAAGCACATGGAGCAGCACGAACGTAATAAACATAAAAAGAACAACAACAGCACAACTACTTACTTTTTTGCAGCACTCTCCAGATCTTTTGGTACTGCTCATGCTCTCTTAATTTTAGGTCCGACCATGGCTTCCTGAGCTGATCTTTCGATCGTCGTACCCGGAAATTCCGGTGCAGACTTTTGACCACTTTCGCTATTATCTTGGCCTTTCTGACATTGGGGTTGGGGTAAGGTCCATACTTCTCGTCATAGTCGGCCTTCCTCAGGATAACCACCATCTCCAACATCTCCCCAAAGGACATATTTGAGGCCTTAAATCGTCTCCTTTTGGATCCAGACGTTTCAGGCTCCGGGCTTTCCTCCTCCTCATTGCTATAATTAGCACGCAACTGCTGTGTCTCCGCCATGTGCTCTTCCCCCACTGCGCCGAACGAAAAGGGGTGGGGAATAGACTAGAAAGAACGTCAGGGGCGGGCAGAGATACACGCATGCGCAGCGTGTATAAAGCGAAACACGCATGCGTAGTACGTACGATCTGTGAGCGGAGGACGGCGTATCAGAGGCGCCGATCGTGATACCGAAGGTAAGATCTAAACTTGGGCCTATACTGCTTCTAGATTGAGGCCTATATTGTAACAAGATTAGGAGAGTTTTGCCTGACATTAGGGTTTGTCTCCTGTTGTGTTTTGCAGATAAAATGGATGGCTTCTATGACCACAACTTCCTCCCCCCGTTCATAGATAAGTACAGGGAGCTGCCCTGTCCGTGGCAGGTGAAACATCCACATTACAATAATAAACAAAAGAGGCAGGCAGCGCTGGAGAAACTGCTACAGTTGGTGAAGCCGGTGGTCCCCACGGCAACCATCCCCTATTTAAAAGCCAAAATTGATGGCCTGAGGAGCACTTATCTTAGGGAGCGCAAGAAGGTCACGGATTCCCAGAGATCCGGAGCTGCAGCAGATGACGTTTATGTCCCCAGGCTGTGGTACTATGAGAGACTGTGATTTCTGTCAGACCACACTGGAGTCAGGGAATCCCTCTCAACCCTTCCTTCCACTCTTCCTTCCACCCCAGCTGAGGCTTCCAATGTCCAGCCTGGGACTTCCAGCCAGGAAGAAGTGGAGGAGCCCAGATGGAGTCAGGTATAGCATTGTTCTACAGATTTCTGGTCAATAAATAAATGATCTTTACTAGATGTTATTATTGATCACTAATTGCTGATTTAAGAAAGTGTTTTACATATCAATAGACAGTAGTGGGCAAAAATAATTTGGACAAGACTGAAAAATGCAGGGCTCAGAAGGATAGTCTGTTATATTTGTTAACATTCAATTTGCAACAGTCATGACCTGAAAATTGTGTGTGATTGATGAATAAAAAACTAAAACTATGTCCCTTTTTTATACACAGGAAGACCTCAGCCAGGACAAGGCTGTGGAATGTGCCACACAGGAGGAGGCTGTGGAATGTGGCAGCCAGGAGGAGGTGGGCGTTAGTGGCAGCCAGGAGGAGGCGGGGCTAAGTGGCAGCCAGGAGAAGCCTGGGACCAGTCGCAGCCTGACAGAATCGCAGGTTCCTTCCCTCTGCCTTCCATACAAAAGACCCAGGAAGGGGAGTCACGTGCAGGATTCAGCACTCAGGCTCATTCAGGAGGCTTCTGTGTCCCTCAGAGCCTTACCCACTCCTGAAGAGGACTTTGCCTGCATGGCTGCCACCAAACTGAAGTGCATGCAGGAGGGTCAACGCCTCATGTGTGAGAAACTCATTTATAAAGTCCTAACTAAGGGGTGAGTGGTGAAATCACACCCAAGACCGACGTGATTGAGTTGGACCAATCCTTCCCCTCCTCCTGCCACAACTCCATCACCAGAGCCACAGCATGGAAGGAAGCGTGGAAGGAAGACCAGAGAGTGATGACCTGGGTTCAGTCTGGTCTGACAAAAGATGCAGGCTCTTGTATGACCACAGCCTGGGGACACAGATGTCATCTGCTGCTTTCCGGATCTCTGGGACTTCTGGACCAGACTGCACTCCCTTAGATATGGACTCCTCAGGCCACCAATTTTGCAGTAAAATAATTGATATGTGCCCTGGGGGCCAAAGGCTTCACCAATTTCAGCTGTTTCTCCAGTGTTGCCTCCCTCTTTGTTTGGTTCTGAGCCCTTAATAAAGGAATTTTTGGTTCAATTATACTCGCCTATGTGTGTTTTCCTTAAAAAAAAAACTGTTTGTTGGTGAGGATTCGGGTACATTTCAAAATACAATGTGAAATTAACAAGAGACACCAACACCAAACAATCTCATTGAGATTAAATAATACAAGATAATAATGGTGTTGTGGTAACTTGACACACAAAATGCACACAAAAATATTCTGGAGTAAAAAGCAAAAAAAAAGTAAAAAAAAAAAAAAACAGCCTTCAAAAAAAATTTTTACAATTAAAAACAAACAAAAAAAAAATGGTCAGATGTGACAAATCAAAATATATTGAGGGAATCCCGATTAAATAATAAAGAAAGAAGTTTGAGAGAAGTCTGTGTGAATATGAGCAGCAAAACTACTTCATTCTTCTCACATTATAAAGAAGAAGAGAGTGCGCTGTATTAAACCATTTTTTACATTGCAGCGTGACAAAAGTGCTGTATCCAAAAACGCTAATTTTACCAAACCGAGCTGTTCCGTCTCAGAATTTTTTCTAAGCATGCGTGGCACTTTGTGCGTCGGAACTGGCCACACACGGTCAGAATTGACGTGATCGGATTTTGTTGTCGGAAAATTTTATAGCCTGCTCTCAAACTTTGTGTGTCGGAAAATCCGATGGAAAATGTCCGATGGAGCCCACACACGGTCAGAATGTCCGACAACACGCTCTGATCGGATATTTTCCATCGGAAAATCCGACCGTGTGTACGGGGCATAACACTGTAGATTAATGCTGCATTTTCATTGGCTGGTCCATCTCCAGGGAGCTTTTATATATTACAAAAAATGACTAGAAGAAGGATTCCCTTCACTCCTTACTTACTGCTTACTAATCTGCAGCTGATTCCAAAACTTTCACAACGCATGAGCGCCGCCATGTTCTCACCAGGAATTGTGTGCACGGCGTGAACAATGCTGCCTTGGCTGTGTACGTTTCGTGGATGCTGTAGTCTCTAGAAATGTGCTGGGAGGGGGGGACCAAACTGCCCATCATGGAAATTCTGTGTTTTATCAGAACAAACATGCTGTAAAGACTTTGGCTGCGTTGTCCCGCCTCCCGTGTGTTGCTGTTCTGTGTCTGATGCCATCGCCACAGGAGAGTCGGGGCCACAGACTGATTTTTTTTTTTCGGGTTGGGTTGTAAATAATTCTGTTGTATTAAGTTTGTACCTACAATATTATCAGTTTTATTTTATTTTCTTTTTACTTTATATTTTTATTTTGTTTTCACGGTACCATTTAATAATTTTTATCGATCAGGTAAAATTTATATTTTTGTAGAACTGATTATTTGAAAAAAAAACTCAATAAAAACTGGGGTCCTGGCTCATGGGGGAAGGGTGTAATGAGTGGCACAAGCCAAATTTTATTTGTGGCGTAACAAACAACAAAATCTTATGCGTCGTCTTATAAAGTGTTGGAAAAGTTGTGTCGGTAGAACCATTTGTGCAGGAGAAAGAGAAGGAGTCCTTAGTCTTAGTCCCGTGTATTTGTTCTGAATAGTCCAATGATGTATCAGTAGGAAACGTCATGAGGTTCTGCTGGAGCCTTAAAAGCATTCTGGGGTATTTATGCCTTCATCCAATCAGAACATAGCTCTGATTTTGGGTGGAATAGAGTGGTCGGCTTGATCTGTGGCTCGTCCGTCCTCTGCAGACTCATTAGCACTCATTGTGTCTTCTGCTTTTGTCTTGATGATGTTTGGAGAGTGGGAGGAGGTCCTGTGTGCAGAGGCCCCAATTTTGCGTGCTTAAAATACTTACAGATCCTTCTGTATGTATTTTAAAATGAAAAGAGCAATAATTAAAAATATTTGTTTTTTATTTCCTCAGCCCCCAACAATATTACCGTTCAAAGCTCCAACGTTCCTTTAATTTGCCTTTTTGTTACTCTGTGGCAGAGGGCAGTGACTGGAGTTTAGCAGCCAATAAGCATGAAGGAACTCCACTGTGAAGTGTTTTTTTGGGAACTTTAGATATTTTGAGGTGTAGTTCTGGTGTCTTCTTAGTCCAGATTTGGAGTTCTCACTTTTTGTATTGCCCATAAAGCCTTTTACATCTAAATTGACTAGAGGCCTGCTTTATTGAAATATTGGGAAGAAGAGAGGAGCGAGGGAGAGATGCTTAAAAGCTGGTTCTGCCAGTAGTTGGCTTCTGGTCACATGACCAGAATTTGCCATATTAAGTCACATGATCTACTGCAGCTTTGCTTTGTAGGATGAGATCTGTCACCAAAGCCACTGTGACCTCTGTTGGGTTGACCCAGAAGTGCGTTATTGAGTTTTTACTTCACCCACCTACAGATCCCCTACAGTACACTCACTATATGAGGAATAGTATATAGACCCCTCTAAATGATGGAGTTCAGGTGTCTCCAGTGAACTGTCTTTTTAGGAGGATATCAAAGACATTGTAGACTATTGTGCTCTTCCAACCTTGTGGTAACAGTTTGTTGAAGACCCATTCCTGTTCCAGCATGACTGTGCCGCTGTGTACAAACAAGCTCCATAAAGATATGGGCTGACCAGTTTAGACCAGCTCCCTAAAGACATGGGTTGACCAGTTTGGACCATCTCCATAAAGACATGGGTTGACCAGTTTGGATCATCTCCATAAAGACATGGGTTGACCAGTTTGGACCATCTCCATAAAGACATGGGTTGACCAGTTTGGACCATCTCCATATAGACATGGGTTTACCAGTTTGGTCCAGCTCCATAAAGACATGGGTTGACCAGTTTGGACCAGCTTTATAAAGACATGGCGTGACCAGTTTAGAACAGCTCCATAAAGACATAGGTTGACCAGTTTGGACCAGCGCCATAAAGACATGGGTTGACCAGTTTGGACCAGCTCCATAAAGACATGGGTTGACCAGTTTGGACCAGCTTTATAAAGACATGGCGTGACCAGTTTAGACCAGCTCCATAAAGACATGGGTTGTCCAGTCTGGACCAGCTTTATAAAGACATGGGGTGACCAGTTTGGACCAGCTCCATAAAGACATATGTTGACCACAATTTGGACCAGCTCAATAGACATCTTTAGACCAGTTTGGACCACCTTCATAAGGACATGGGTTGACCAGTTTGGTGTGGAAGAACTCAAGTGTCCTGCACAGAACCCTGACCTTGTCCCTACTGAACATCTTAGAGATGGAAAGCCAATTGAGAGCCAGGTCTTTTATCTGCCACTAATGTGGGGCCTAGAAGAGTGGATAACTGAAAAGGGGTCAACTTCACATTCATAGTCATGGTTTGGGCAACTCTATATTAATGGCCATGAGGCCTTCCCCTTCTGAAGGCAACTCCATATTAATGGTCATGGGGGACAGCGTTATATTAATTGGATGTCCAACAAGTTCATATAGGTGTCCACACTTTTGGCCATATAGTGTGTTTCCTATGTTTTCTGCTGTATTAAAGCTGAAGTTTAACCTTCCTTTATTTTGCCCTCCTTTATTCCAACAACCCCCCCTCCTCAACATATTAATGACATTTTTGATGTCATCGCTGGGTCTCTGCGCTTCCCTCTGCGCTTCCCTTCCCTTCCCAGGCAGATCATGGCTGGTGAAAGGGGGGCTGTACACCTGCCTGTCAAAGGTTCTGGAGCCAAATCTGTGTCACCATGTTTGATATTTAAATATACTTGAATGTTTTCTCAAGGGCTGATTATCGGTATCTTACATGTGGGAATCGTCTGACCTTTCCGGGCCATACCGCGTACATCTGTCTGTGTGTGTAAGGTGGAAGACGTCATCTGTTGTCTACCAAAACACTTTGTGCGTTCCTTTAACGCCAACGCCCCGTCAACATGATTTCTGGTTATACGCGGTGTATGGTTGTCAGTCGCGGTGCGGTAAATGCCTTGTGCCATACAACACTTACTGTGATTGGGGGCCGGTTCAAAGCGGCAATGCCATTGCTTGTTAGATTTCCATTTCTTTCTGTTAGCTTATAGAAAGTTGTGATATCCGTGATAATGTAAAACGGAGAAAAGGAAAATCAGCATTTTAAAAAGAGAAAAACGTGACATCACCATTGGCCTGCTGTGACTCCCCACCATTGAAAATAAAGCGGAACTCCAGAAAAATAAAAAAAATATATATTATAATACTTATTTTTATTTTTTAAATTTATTTATAATATACACTAGAGGAAATACCACTGATCATTCATTCACTGACCTCCCATTGATCATCCATTGATCACCCATTAATCATTAATTCACTGATCATCCACTGTTCATTCACTGACCTCCCATTGATCATCCACTGATCACCCATTGATCATTAATTCACTGATCATCTGTTCATTCACTGACCTCCCACTGATCATCCACTGATCACCCACTGATCATTCATTCACTGATCGTCCACTGTTCATTCACTGACCTCCCACTGATCACCCATTGATCATTCATTTACTGATCATCCACTGTTCATTTACTGACCTCCCACTGATCACCCATTCATCATTCATTTACTGACCTGCCACTGATCACCCATTCATCATTCATTCACTGATTATCTACTGTTCATTCACTGACCTCCCATTGATCATCCGCTGATCACCCATTGATCATTCATTCACTGATTGTCCACTGTTCATTCACTGATTGTCCACTGTTCATTCACTGACCTCCCACTGATCACCCATTGATCATTCATTCACTGATCATCCACTGTTTATTCACTGACCTCACAATAATCACCCATTTATCATTCATTCACTGATCATCCACTGTTCATTCACTGACCTGCCACTCATCTACTGATCATCCATTGATCATTAATTCACTGATCACCTGTTTGATCATTCATTCACTGATCTCCCATTGGTCACACAGTGATCACACATTGTTCATTTACTGACCCCCCACTGATCACCCACTGGTCTCCCGTTGATCCTTCATTCACTGATCACCCACTAATCACCATTAATCATCCACTGTTCACCTGTTTATTAGCCATTGATCACCCATTGTTCATTAATTCATTGACCGCACACTGATCACCCATAGATCATCAACTGATCACCTATTAACCACCCAGTGATCTATTGATCATCCGTCAATCACCCATTGACCATCTATTGATCATCCACCGATCACACATTGATCAGATGACGGATTTCCCCACTCTTCATGCAACATTTGTGTCATCCAGGATGCTGATTTGATTTAACATCTGATAATATTGATCAATATCACAACTTTCATTGATTTTCTCATTCATATCTGACTGGAGTTTAGCTTTAAGGGTGAATTGGGGACATTTATACACACAATAGTAGAATTCTTTTAGTATGAGCTAAAAATTGGCAAAACAATGTGCAGAATAGTGTCGCCGTCACCATTTCTAGATAAACTCCTTACCCCTCTCAGATCATTCCCACCTATCGGTATAAAGAAAACCCGCCAGCGGTGATAGCAGTTGCATACATAGGGATCCTGTAGTAGCAATGGTTACATCTATTTGACAATTCCCTCCAGTGTTCTCTAGAATGGTTACATTGTATCTCTTTTTACTGAGATTGTATTTATTTTCTATGATCCTCTGCTCCCTCTAGTGGCCATCATGCAGAATTATCTTGATTTACTCTATGTTTGCTATGAATATAGATATCCTTAGCGCCGCCCGTAATATATAAAGAACATTCAACCAAAAAAGAGAATAGGCCCAAAAACACTGCGCCCCCTCAAATTTTAGGGTGAGTTTAGCGGAGGGGGAATTTCATACGGAGAAGTCGGTTTGTATGAGCGCCCCGTCCCTCTTCTTCTTCTTTTTTTTTTTCTCTTTTGTAAAAATACTGTAGGGTGGGCGGGACTTTGGACCACATCTGTGCCATATTTGTAAATCACTAGACCTGCGAATCTGAGTCCAATGACGCAGGACGCGTTTTCTTTTCTGTAGCGTCTTTTCATGCATGAGCCAGGGAGCTGTACTGCAAAACACAGATTATTTTGTTAAAAAACAAAAAACAAAGAAAAATTAAAAAGACTTTGTGTGATGATTGACTCGCGTCAATTGTGTGCTTGTTTTACTGGTGTGAAGATGCTAATCGCTTCATGGAAATTGTTTACAACCCTCGTCCTAGACTTTGCTGTTATCTGATTTAAACTTTAGTAGTGGTAGTAAAAGAGAACCTGCTTTTGGAGATGGAGGAGAGAGAGGGGAAAAAAACAAGACTTACCGCATGAAATTCAAGGGAATATTCTGCCTCCTTGTGGGGATTCCAAAGGTATGACATTGCTGATTGTGAATCGGATTATGTAAAGGAAACCAGCCAATGCCTCCCCAGTGTCTGCGTCCCCATCATCAGGGCTACCATAGAGAAACATGCATATTGATAAGAATATTGGGGGTTTAGTGCTTAGCCCTTCTGTCTTGCAGCACTTGGGTCCACAGTTCCAATCCTGACAATGGCATTTCCTGCATGGAGTTTGCACGTTCTCCCTGTGTTTAGGTGGTTTTCCCCCCACACTCCAAAAACACGTTGGTAGGATAATTGGCCTGTGTATGTGAAATAGGGACCTTAGACTGTAAGCAAGAGGGTGAGGACTGATGGGAAAGTACAATAGAAACCTTACTGTAAGCTCCTTTAGGGCAAGGACGGATGGGAACAGACATTAGGGACCTTAGACTGTAAGCTCCTTGAAGGCGAGGACTGATGGGAACGTACAATAAGGACCTTTAGACTGTAAGCTCCTTGAAGACGGGCACTGATGGGAACGTACAATAGGGACCTTCGACTTTAAGCAAGTTCAGGGCAGGGATTGATGAGAACTTACAATAGGGACCTTAGACTGTAAGCTCCTTGAGGGCGGGGACTGATGGGAACGTGCAATAGGGACCTTAGACCAGTGTTTCTCAACTCCAGTCCTCGAGGCGCCCCAACAGGACATGTTTTCAGGATTTCCATTATTTTGCACAGGTGATTTGATCAGCTTCACTGCCTTAGTAATTACTACAGCTGTTTCATCTGAGGGAAATCCTGAAAACATGACCTGTTGGGGCGCCTTGAGGACTGGAGTTGAGAAACACTGCCTTAGACTGTAAGCTCCTTGAGGGCCGGTACTGATGAGAATGTACAATAGGGTCCTTAGTAGGGATGAGCCGAACACCCCCCTGTTCGGTTCGCACCAGAACATGCGAACAGGAATAAAGTTTGTTCGAACGCGCGAACACCGTTAAAGTCTATGGGACACGAACATGAATAATCAAAAGTGCTAATTTTAAAGGCTTATATGCAAGTTATTGTCATAAAAAGTGTTTGGGGACCCGGGTCCTGCCCCAGGGGACATGGATCAATGCCAAAATAAGTTTTAAAAACTGCAGTTTTTTCAGGAGCAGTGATTTTAATAAAGCTTAAAGTCAAACAATAAAAGTGTAATATCCCTTTAAATTTTGTAGCTGGGGGGTGTCTATAGTATGCCTGTAAAGGGGCGCATGTTTCCCGTGTTTAGAACAGTCTGACAGCAAAATGACATTTCGAAGGAAAAAACCCATTTAAAACTACTTGCGACTATTGCATTGCCGACAATACACATAGAAGTTCATTGATAAAAACGGCATGGGAATTCCCCACAGGGGAACCCTGAACCAAAAAAAAAAAAAAATGACGTGGGAGTCCCCCTAAATTCCATACCAGGCCCTTTAGGTCTGGTAAGGATATTAAGGGGAACCCCGGCCAAAATTTTAAAAAAAATGACGTGGGGTTCCCCCTAAATTCCATACCAGACCCTTATTCGAGCACGCAACCTGGCAGGCCGCAGGAAAAGAGGGGGGACGAGAGTGCGCCCCCCCCCTCCTGAACCGTACCAGGCCACATGCCCTCAACATTGGGAGGGTGCTTTGGGGTAGCCCCCCAAAACCCCTTTGCTCCCATGTTGATGAGGACAAGGGCCTCATCCCCACAACCCTGGCCGGTGGTTGTGGGGGTCTGCGGGCGGGGGGCTTATCGGAATCTGGAAGCCCCCTTTAACAAGGGGACCCCCAGATCCCACCCCCCCTGTGTGAAATGGTAAGGGGGTACTTACCCCTACCATTTCACAAAAAAACTGTCAAAAATGTTAAAAATGACAAGAGACAGTTTTTGACAATTCCTTTTTTAAATGCTTCTTCTTTCTTCTATCTTCCTTCATCTTCTTCTTCTGGTTGGTTCTTCTCTTGATTTATTTTGTATGGAGTGCATATTCTGTAAATGATGTTTACTACATAAGGTTTTATCCTGTCTTTGTCTTTCCCCGCTTTTAATACACCATTTTTTGAAATGAAATAAAACTAGATTTTTAATGATACAAGTATCTTTATTGTGCCTATAAAGTCTTGGTGCCTGCCCACACTCCTACGTCCTTTAAATCCTTTAGGGCAAGGACGAATGGGAACTTACATTAGGGACCTTAGACTGTAAGCTCCTTGAGGGCAGGGACTGATGGGATGTACAATAGGGACCTTAGGCTGTAAGCTCCTTGAAGGCGGGGTCTGATGGGAACGTACAATAGGGACCTTTAGACTGCAAGCTCCTTGAAGGCGGGGACTGATGGGAACGTACAATAGGGACCTCAGACTGTAAGCAAGTTCAGAGCAGGGACTGATGGGAACTAACAATAGGGACCTTAGACTGTAAGCGCCTTGAGGGCAAGGACTGATGGGAACGTACAATAGGTACCTAAAAAAATAAATAAAAAAATTTGACTTGTCCAGTTGACAATGCTCAAATGCTTAGGAATCCATCTGATGAAAAATTGGAATTCCTGTTAAAAAAATTTTCTCTTTGGCAGGTTCAGCAGCTCAACCTGCAGTGGCGGCAATTGGGGTATGTCACTCCCTGAGAGACCATTTGAGACAGGTGCTTAAGGTTTTCCCTAAACAGCTAGCCAAAGATTTAGCCAAGCTGCCAGGGGCTTGGTATTTTGCAATTGACGCAATCAGAGATTCTATTCTGCAAACCTCTCGCTTTACGCTTGGGTTGGGCATATCCGTAGAATCTTAGGGCTGAAAAATGGTCAGCTGAAGTATATGCAAAGCTCCTCGCTGTTTTTTCCTTTCCGCGGTGAAAGGCTGTTGGGGATGGGAAAAGGTACCCTTTTGCCAGTTAAGAAAAGGAGTAAAACGTCCCTCATTTAAACTGGCTCTTTTCTTCAGTGCCAGGGTCGTCTACCTTAAGGCAGTCGCGACGGCCTCCACCGTCAGGTTCAAGAGGACCTCAGGGTCAACCCCAGGGACAAAAGAAGCCCTAGGGGGAAAAAACCTACAAAACAGAATGCTAAAGCCTCTTATGAAGGGGCGCCCCCGCTCGCTTGAGTGGTTGGGGGAGACTTCTGCAGTTCTCAAGGGTCTGGCAGGAGGAATTTCGAGACAGATGAATGGTCTCAATAATAGCTCTAGGCTACAAACTAGAGTTCAGAGATTTCTCGTCTCCTCGTTTTTTCTCAGGGCAAAGGTCCATAGATCCAGAGAAAAAGAAGTCTCCTTTTTTCAAGCATTAGTCCAACTTTTGTCTCAAAAAGGGTCATGGAGGTCCCCGCGATGGAGCAGGGGTTGGGGCTTTTTTCAAACCTTTTCACCGATGTCAGACCCATGCTAGATCTCAAGGATCTAAACCGGTTCCTGAAATATCCACTTTTTCCACGTGGAATCAATATAATCTGTTGTCTCCATCCTATAAGGAGAACTTCTGGCATCAGTCGACATCAGGGATGAATACCTGCATGTGCCTATTTTTCCCCGCTCATCAAAAATATCTGCGTTTTGAAGTAGAAAAACTTCACTTTCAGTTGTAACATTGCCTTTTTTGGTCTAGCTACTGCACCTCGGGTGTTTACAAAATTTCTGGCCCTTGCTTTGGCCAGATAATGGACTCATGGTATAACAATTGTAGCATACCTAGACGACCTGCTCTGAATAGACAGGTCGGTAGCCCGCTTAGACCAAAGCATGGTCTCCACAATCAGCTACCTGGAATACCTAGGTTGGGTCCTCAACCCAGAGAGATATTCTTTAAAACCATTAAGAAGACTAGGAATACTTGGGTCTGGTTATAGATACAGCCCAGAAGAGGGTGGCTTTTTTTTTCCATAAAGCTTTTATTGAATATAATGATAAGGAAGAGAGAGAGTACAAACAGTCATATACAATTGTCACATAACTTCATCAGCTCGTAACAGAAAATTCTTAGTACTTAAAGTAACAATGCAAATAAAAAGTCAACCAAGAGGGTAATCCAAGATATGTCAGAGTACAAAAAAAATGGCGTCACGGGACGTGGTATGCTATTACAGTATACAATCCCCCCCAACTCACATCATCTTCCGGTGAGAATAAAGGAGGGGACTGGACACCAAACCAGGCCTGGCGAGGGTTCAATGTATATCGAGACCCCACAGGGTGCATGTGCTGAGTGTCCTGGAACGTAACAATCAGCAGGTAGAGACCATCATCTTGGATTGTAAGGCATGGGGCAATTGAAAAGAACTAATACTCGAAAAGGAAGGATAGAGTGAGGTGAAAAAAGGGAGAGAATTGTCAAACGGGAAGAAGAAAGAAAGGAAGGGGAGAGTTGGAATAGAAATAGACAAGGATAGGGAAAGAGGAGGAAAGAATGAAAAAGCCAGGCATGGTGATCCAAAGTGAAATAGGATTCAATAGAAATAAAGGGAGTGAGAGGGGAAGAAAGAAAGGAGGGGGGTGAGGGGGAGGAAGGGGGAAAGAGAGGAAGGGGGGTAAGGAGGGTAGGAGAGGCGATAAGGCATTTTCAAGGACGATCCAAGACTTCTTGTGAGTATGGATATTCCAATCTGCTGTCCTTGTAAGGTGACAAGCGGTATAATATTTGCGCAGATCCGGTAGCCCAATACCACCCCTGGATTTGAGTAAGGTGAGTCTGGAGTACTTAATCCGGGGGGGGAATCTCTCCATAGAAAGGCCGAGCAAGCTTTTTGGTAAGCTGCAAAAAACTGAATGGTAGAGCTATTGGGATTGCCTGCATTAGATATAATATACGCGGTAAAATAAGCATTTTAATCAAAGCCGATCGCCCAAACCAGGAAAAATTTAATGCTTTCCATTCTTTAAGAAAGTTTTGAGCCTTAAGTAGTGCCACGTGGAAATTTAATACATACAGATTTGATAAGTGGGATGGGATCTGGATCCCGAGGTATGTAAGGGCACTCTTCTGCCAGTGGAAAGGGAAGGATTCTTGGCAATCAGTCATTTCTTGGGGAGGAAGAGAAATATTCAGGGCCTGTGACTTTGCGTGGTTAATTTTTAAGTTGGATATTTTGCCAAAAAGGTCAATCTCATGAAGAAGATCTGGGAGAGAGACACGGGGTGCTTGCAATGAAAGCAAAATATCATCGGCAAATGCCGCAACCTTATATTCTCTCCCTTTCACAGAAATGCCTTGAATATCAGGGTTGTTTCTTAATTTATTGAGGAAGGGTTCTAGGGTAAGAATATAGAGAAGTGGTGATAATGGGCAGCCCTGGCGTGTACCATTACTGATGGGGAAGGCGTTTGACAGGAGGCCATTAACCCTAACCGCAGCTGAGGGTCCGGAGTACAGCGCCATAATAGAGGAAAGTAGGCGGTTTTCAATTCCAATCGCCGAGAGAGTTTCACGCATGTAGAAAATGGGAGATCCGATTGGAAGAGGAAAAAATAGTCAATTCTAGAATATGTTTGGTGTGGGGCAGAGAAGAATGTGTAATCTTTAACTGTGGGTGACAAAGTGTGCCACGTATCGTGAAGGGTCAAATTTTGTAATTGGGTTTTAATCTGGCGTAGAGCTCTGTATGGTAAGGCGGAAGAACCTGAAGAAGAGTCTAGTAATGGGTTCAGGGGAACATTGAAGTCCCCTCCGAGGAGAACCAAGCCCTCCTGGAAGGACGGCAGTAGGTCAGGCAGTAGATATTTGCGAGTGTTTTTGGTTTATTTGCGTACGTTCCTTTAAGGAAAATATACCTGCCTGTCAGATCAATCAATCTGAAAGGGGGAAATTTGCATGTTTGGAGATTAATATAGAGACGCCTTTCGTCTTGGCGTCTGCGTTGGTAGCGTGAAAGGCCGATCGATATATGTGATTGGCGAGTTTAGGTGTAGCATCAGAGTGGAAGTGGGTCTCTTGTAGAAAGATAAAGTGAGCTTTGTGTTTAGAAAGTGAAGATAGGACTTGGGAAAGTTTTTCAGGTAGGTTAAGACCTTTTACATTCAAAGATACACATTTCAACGTCAAGGACAGATCGGTTAATGGTTTAGATCGCATGATTAAGCTCGAATTGTGGTTAGAAGCTGGGACTCTCAAAAGTATATTATGTTATGGATGCATTGGTAATGTGCAGGGACAGCCAGAGAGGGGGTAGGGGCGGGCCCAATCCGATCCCGGAACCACAAGGGTAGAGCGAAAGAAAAAGAGGATTAGTGGGTAGGGAGGAGGGGGGAGAAATGAAGAGGGAGTAGGATCAGAATATAGAGTAGAAGAGAAAGGGAGAAGGTGATTGGAAGGAGGAGAAGAGAAGAAGAAAGGAAGGAGGGAAACAATAAAACGAAAAAGGAAAAAAAGAGAGAGACAAAACAGGGGATAAACCAGAGGTGAGGCTAGAAATTCTGCCTCACCTAGAGGAAAAGGAACCTGGAGCGTCAGCAAGTATCCCTAGGAAACCGCTGTGTGGGGAAGTGAGAAAAGACGGGGACCTCAGGTTGGATGCGAGCCGGGGAGCAGACCCGCTAATATATTGAAAGGAAGAAATATAGACTGTAGTCCTATGGGGAGCCTACTAACATTTTTACTGTAAGACCAGAACATTAAACCACTAAGTAGTACTATTAACAATATTAAGAAAAACAAAAAAAAAAGAACATAAAGAACATAGACTGTGACGTGTCAGCCATGTAGTATGCATGCTTAAATACATTTCTAATTCAAACTATGAGTAAGTAAACAAGATTAGACTTTTCATGCCCATACGGAAAGCTGGTTACCTTTGTCAGTGAGGGACAAGAACGGCACATTTCAGAAAGAGAGGTAGAGAGGGGAATAGAGAGGGACGGGGAGGGGGAAAGGGGAGATAAGGGGGAAGAAGAAGAGGGGATAGGACAAGAGAACATTAAGCAGTGAATTTGAAAGATCACAATCTACAGCTATGCGGTTTCCGGACTATTAACTGTTTAGTGAAAATCTCAGAGGTGTTGCCCATCTGGCTAGATACTTTGTCTATGTCAAAAATCCTAGGGTAAGTGGTTGGGTTTCCGAAGACCAGGGATGTCAACCAAGATAGATATCACCCTTGTCACCTTGTGGGCGAGCTGGGTAAGTGGTGATCCAGAACAGTATGATGAAATGATATCCACTGAGGGGGGTTTACTGATCTAGGTAAAATATTTGAGAGCGACATCCCTGATGATCGATGTGATAGGTAACCAACGCTCTCTAAATACATATGAAAGGTATCAAGAAATTTATAGAGCTTAGTGCAGTATTTCATACAAAGAGCCTCATACCGGAGTTGTCTATGAGGATGAATGAGGGAGAGGTATGTTTAACCGTCTGTAGCAATAACCTACTATGGAGAAGGAAAGGCAGTCTGTATTTGAGCAGTAACATTTTTGAAGGCCAGAGGACTCTGGAGTAAGTTCTGATCGGGAGAAAATAGACAGGATCCACTATTTCTAAACCCTAGGAGAGGGCGCTTAATCTCATGTAAAATAGACGAAGTCTCAGTGCGGCAGGTCATGGTCGGAGTGCTTTAAATCCAGTGTGCCGTTTTCCAGCTATACGCATGCAGGGCTTGAGGAGTAGAAAGGAGTCACTGCAGTTAGCGTAAAGGTATGGCTGGGGAAGGGAAAAGAAGATAAAGGGGGAGAATGTCGGAGAAGGTAGGATGTTTGTCCAACTAGAGGATCCTGTAGACAGGTCTGCAGCTCAAATTGGGACGATAAGAATCGGAAGTTAGAGTAGTTACTCACTTATGATACAACATGGCTGAATGGGAACAGTTTAGGCATCCGAGTGGTTGCGTCTCGTAGGTGACGACGGTGAGCAATCAGGGCTTCGTTGGTAGAAATCATGGCGGGATGAGTGGGCTTTCGGAGATGCCGAGCCAGCTTTGCGTTTGCGTGATCTCTGGCGTGGAGCTTTCGGAGACGGATGAAGAGAAACTGGGAGCCATGGTTCCGACGGGAAGAAGAGGTCATACCATTCCGGAAGTTCAATCTGCGGAAGATCGAGTTGATCACAAAAATTCTTTAAGTCATCTGGTGTGCGGAGAATGGCAGAGCGTCCCCTGGTGGACGCAGAGAGAGCAAAAGGGAATTTCCAGCGATATTGAACGTTTCTGGCGCGAAGAGCATCCAATAAAGGTCGTAGGGCTCTTCTATTTTGTAACGTGATCTTTGACAAGTCCTGGAATAGCTTTATGTCAGCACCGTTGAAAACAATTCGACCCCTTTCCCTAGCTTTCCGAAGGATTTCCTCCTTAAGGGGAAAGTTAACCAGACAGCACCTAATGTCCCTGGGTGGTTCATTCTCCCTGGGTTGGGGTCGTAGAGCACGATGAGCTCTTTCCATGTCGATAGGCGAGTCGGCAGGGTGACCGATTAAATCATTGAATATAGCACATAAAGTTTGCTGTACAGAACTAGGGTCAACACTTTCAGGGACCCCCCGCACTCTTATATTGTGCCGGCGACCACGGTTGTCGAGATCCTCCACATGCCTGTGGAGGTCGAATAGTTGGGAGAGTTGTGAGTCGTAGGTAGATAGAACCTGACGGATGACGGCCACGTGCGTCAGGGATGTTTGCTCCACCATGTCAATGCGATGTGCCACCGCCTGAATGTCTGATTTCAGGTCGGCAATCGCAGCTGTCACTGTACTTTTGATGTCTGATGCCACTTTCTCAAGGTCAAACAGACTGGGTAGGTGAGCTCGTCCAGTACTGGGGGTAGGGGTTCCTGGGATCTGCATGTCAGGCAGCGCAGGAGGCGAAGCTGGCATCTGGGTCTGTGAAGATGTCCGGAATGTTCCTACTGAGTTGTGTACCTGGGTCCATCGCGGTACGAGATGCAGAGGAGCTCCGGGTGGTTCTGCTCATGCTAATAGCAAGACGTAGGCTGCCCTTCAGGCAGAAATCGGTCCCCGGATCGCAGGAGCTCTCCGCTTATGCTGCCATCTCGGTTCCCGTCCAGGCCATGCCCCCTGAAGAGGGTGGCTTTTACCCAGGCAAAGATCAGTTCTGTAAAGGAGCTGGTTCAGGTGATCAGGGCAAAGAAGGGTCCTTCTATTTGCCTTTGCATAGGGTTGTTGGGAAAGATGGTGGCTTCATTTGAAGCAATTTCCTATACTCAGTCTCATTCAAGACTGCTGCTAAACAGTATCCTGCCTACCTGGAACAAGAAGGTCCAAGCACTAGATTTCCAAAGCGTTTGTCGCCAAAGGGTGCGCCAGAGCCTCAGTTGGTGGAAGATATCCAAGAATCTGCAGAAGGCGAAATCCTTCTTACCAGTTACCTGGAAGAAGATGATAACAACAGCTGCCAGCCTTCGGGTTGGGGAGCAGTCCAGGAAGAGGCGACTGTCCAATGGAAATGGTCCAGAATTGAAAGGACCTTGCCTATCAAAATTCTAAAGATTCGGGCAGTGCACCTAGCCCTAGGGGCCTGGACATTCAGGTTGCCGATTTGTCCTGTCAGGATTCAATCCCACAATGCCACAGCAGTGGCTTATGTCAATCACCAAGGGGGCACCAGAAGTCATGCAGCCCAGGGAGAAATAAACCATTTCCTAGCCTGGCAGAAAAGCAGGTGCCTCGGATATCGGCAATCTTCATTCCAGCGGTAGAGAATTGGCAGGCAGACTACTTGAGTCGCCAGCAGTTGTTCCCAGGGGAGTGGTCCCTTCATTCCAAAATATTTCTGCCTCTATGCCAAAGATGGGGGATTCCGGACGTAGGTCTGTTTGCATCCAGGTTTAACAAAAAAGTTGACAACCTTGTGTCAAAAACAAGGGATCCACTCGCATATGGAACAGATGCGTTGGTGACCCCGTGGAATCAGTTCTCATTGATTTATGCATTCCCTCCTATTCTGCTGCTACCATGACTTCTTCGCAGGATCAAGCAGAAAAAGAAGTCGGTGGTTCTTGTGACCCCGGTGGGGCCCAGAAGATCTTGGTATGCAGAGATTGTAAGGATGGCGGTAGGGGACCCATGGGCCCTAGCACCATGTCCAGACCTGCTCTCACAGGGACCAGTATTCCATCCTATCTTACAAACGCTATATTTAACGGTTTGGCTATTGAAACCCACAGTCTAAAGAATTGTGGGCTTTCAGGCGCAGTGATATCTACCTTGATTAATACAAGGAAGCCAGCTTCCAGAGTCATTTATTATAGAGTCTGGAAGGCATATGTCCTGGTGTGAGTCCAGGGGTTGGCATCCTAGAAGGTATATTCCTTGTCTTTCTGTAAATAGGATTAGAAATGAAGCTGGCATCAAGGGCCAGGTCTCGGCCTTATCAGTATTATTCCAATGACTACTTGCTTAGCATTCCCTGGTCCAGTGATACGGCTTAATCCGCCGGTTAGGTCACCCTTAAAACCTTCGGACTTGAATTTGGTTTTGTCAGGTTTACAAAGACAGACTTTTGGGCCGATATGACATACTCCCTTGATCCTTTTGGCAAGGAAGTTGGTTTTTCTGGTTGCCATATCTTCTGCAAGAAGGGTATCAGAATTGGCTGCTCTTTCTTGTAAAGAGCCATATTTAATTATTCACAAGGATAAGGTGGTATTGCGTCCTTATCTTAGCTTTCTGCTGAAGGTGGTTTCAGGTTTTCATCTAAACCAGGATATTGTTATACCTTCATTTTTTTCCAGAACCCTGTTCTAATGGAAGAAAGGTGACTACTAGGGATGAGCTTCGTGTTCGAGTCGAACCCATGTTCGACTCGAACATCGGCTGTTCGGTCGTTCGCCGAATTGCGAACGATATGGGCCGTTCGCGCCAAATTCGTGTGGCGCGTCACGGCCCATAATTCACTGCGGCATCGCAGTGCATTGCTGGCTGATGATTGGCCAAGCATGCACTATGACCCGCATGCTTGGCCAATCACAGCGCCGCCTGAACAGAGAGCCGTAATTGGCCAAAGCCAAGGAGGCTTTGGCCAATTATGGCTCAGGGGATTTAGTACACGCCCCACACTATATAAGGCCGCCTGCACGGCGGCCCTGTGTAGTGTGTGTTCCGGTGTGCTGAGAGATAGAGAGAGAGACAGTGTCATTTGATTTGAGTTAGATAGATTAGGCAGAACAGTCAGTCAGTTAGCTGCACTTACAGTGTATTGTGTATATATATGCATCCCAGGTGTTGCATATATATATATATACACTGTATCCAGTTTAGCTAGATCCGTTCCTGTTATCTTCTAGACTATTTACATTTAGTGCAGTGCGTCCTGCTCACAGTGTTCAGCTAGATCCGTTCCTGTTATCTTCTAGACTATTTACATTTAGTGCAGTGCGTCCTGCTCACAGTGTTCAGCTAGATCCGTTCCTGTTATCTTCCTACTGACAGGCAGGCTTGTCTGGTTACAGTATATAAAGCTACCTGAAGAAAATTACAGGTGTTCTATTTGATCCTATTAGTACCATGGTCAGGCAGCTAGACTATTTACATTTAGTACAGTGCGTCCTGCTCACAGTGTTCAGCTAGATCCGTTCCTGTTATCTTCCTACTGACAGGCAGGCTTGTCTGGTTACAGTATATAAAGCTACCTGAAGAAAATTACAGGTGTTCTATTTGATCCTATTAGTACCACGGTCAGGCAGCTAGACTATTTACATTTAGTACAGTGCGTCCTGCTCACAGTGTTCAGCTAGATCCGTTCCTGTTATCTTCCTACTGACAGGCAGGCTTGTCTGGTTACAGTATATAAAGCTACCTGAAGAAAATTACAGGTGTTCTATTTGATCCTATTAGTACCACGGTCAGGCAGCTAGACTATTTACATTTAGTACAGTGCGTCCTGCTCACAGTGTTCAGCTAGATCCATTCCTGTTATCTTCCTACTGACAGGCAGGCTTGTCTGGTTACAGTATATAAAGCTACCTGAAGAAAATTACAGGTGTTCTATTTGATCCTATTAGTACCACGGTCAGGCAGCTAGACTATTTACATTTAGTACAGTGCGTCCTGCTCACAGTGTTCAGCTAGATCCGTTCCTGTTATCTTCCTACTGACAGGCAGGCTTGTCTGGTTACAGTATATAAAGCTACCTGAAGAAAATTACAGGTGTTCTATTTGATCCTATTAGTATCACGGTCAGGCAGCTAGACTATTTACATTTAGTACAGTGCGTCCTGCTCACAGTGTTCAGCTAGATCCGTTCCTGTTATCTTCCTACTGACAGGCAGGCTTGTCTGGTTACAGTATATAAAGCTACCTGAAGAAAATTACTGGTGTTCTATCCCAGCTTAGCTACAGGCAATTAGTATGTCTGGAAGGCCAAGAAGGAGAGGCAGACAGTCACAAGCCAATAAGAGAGGGCAAGCAGGCTCTGTGTCTAGTGCTGGTCGTGGAGACGGTGCATCCTCATCAGCACGTGGCCATGGGACACGCTTGGCCTTTTTTTCGGCAGCTGGCCGCGTTGAGCCGCAACATGCGGAAGACTTGGTCGAGTGGATGACCAAGCCGTCCTCATCCTCCTCATCCTCTCTCACCCAGGGTGCTTTGTCTGGCAAAGCAGCGGCCTCTTCCCTCAGCTCAATGTCATCAGTGACTCCTTCCCTAGCTCCACCATGTCCTCCTGAGGATTCCCTCGAACTGTTTGACCACAGTGTTGGGTACATGCTCCAGGAGGATGCCCAGCGTTTGGAAGGCTCTGATGATGATACTGAGCTCGATGAAGGCAGTAACATGAGCACGGATAGAGGGGGTGCCCAAGAAGGACAGCAATCTGGCAGTCATGCTCCCCCTGCTGCAGCATACTGCCAGGTTTGCTCCAGTGATGAGGAGGGAGGGGATGATGAGGTCACTGACTCAACGTGGGTGCCTGATAGGAGAGAGGAGGAGGAGGAGGCGGAGGAGGAGGAGGAGGCAGCACATCACCAACGAGGCAGGATGCCCTCCAGGGGCCAGCCTAAGGGCAGCACATTGACTGCATGACACCCCAAAGCTCCACATGTGCAGGGCGCTGCAGTCTCTGCGCGTTATTCAAAAAGTTCTTTGGTGTGGGCCTTTTTTGAGACCAGTGCATCAGATCGCACCGCTGCTATTTGCAACATATGTCTCAAGCGTATCTCGCGTGGCCAAAACATCTCCCGCTTGGGTACCACATGCTTGACCAGACATATGTTGACCTGCCATGCAGTTCGTTGGCAAGCGTATCTAAAAGACCCACACCAAAGAACAAAGAGGATCTCTCCTTGCTCCTCATCAGCTGAGATTTCCAACCCCACTAGACCTCCAGTCCTCTCTGAGACCTGCAGTGAGAGGAATGAAGGTGTAGAATTAGGTGTGTCACAGCCAAGTACTTGTGGGCAATCTGCTTTTGGTACACCGATGTCAGATTGTACCAGGCAAATTTCCCTGCCCCAGCTGCTGCACCGCCGAAAGAAGTTTGCTCCCAGCCATCCACATGCCCAGCGGTTGAATGCTAGCTTGGCAAAATTGCTAGCACTTCAACTGCTGCCTTTTCAGTTGGTAGACTCTGCCCCCTTCCGTGAGTTTGTGGAATGTGCGGTTCCTCAGTGGCAGGTACCCAAACGCCACTTTTTCTCATGGAAGGCGATTCCGGCTCTCTACCGGCATGTGGAAGGCAATGTCCATGCCTCGCTGGACAGGGCGGTCAGCGGTAAGGTGCATATTACCGCTGACTCATGGTCCATTAGGCATGGACAGGGACGTTACCTAAGTTTCATGGCGCATTGGGTGACTCTGCTGGCAGCTGGGAAGGATGCAGGACAAGGTGCAGTAGTGTTGGAGGTTGTTCCGCCACCACGCCTCCAAAATGCTGATTGTGACACACTTCTCTCCTCCACCCCCTCCTCTTCTTCTTCCTCCATGGCCTCTTCCTCGGAACCAGTGGTGCTCCGTAGTCGTTCAAGGGGCTACGCAAGTACGCAGGCCAAAAGATGCCATGCGGTGCTTGAGCTGGTGTGCTTGGGGGACAGGAGCCACACTGGGGCAGAGGTTCTGTCAGCTCTGCAGGGGCAGGTTCAGAGGTGGTTGACGCCACGCCAACTTAAGGCAGGAATGGTGGTTTGCGACAATGGCACCAACCTCCTCTCTGCCCTCCGACAGGGACAAATGACCCATGTGCCCTGTTTGGCTCACGTCCTTAACTTGGTGGTGCAGCGGTTCTTGGGCAGGTACCCGGGCTTACAGGATGTCCTGAGGCAGGCCAGGAAAGTCTGTGTGCATTTCCGCCGGTCATATAATGCCAGTGCTCGGCTGACGGACCTCCAAAAGGAGTTTAACCTGCCCAAGAACCGCCTAATCTGTGACATGCCCACCAGGTGGAACTCAACGTTGGCCATGCTGCAGCGGCTGCACACGCAGCAGAGGGCCATCAATGAGTACCTGTGCGACTATGGCACCAGGACAGGGTCAGGGGAGCTTGGTTTTTTTTCCCCACGCCAGTGGGCCATGATCAGGGATGCATGCACTGTCCTGTCACCATTCGAGAAGGCCACGAGGATGGTGAGCAGTGACAGTGCATGCATCAGTGACACTGTCCCCCTTGTCCACCTGTTGGAGCACACGCTGCGTGGAATAATGGACAGGGCACTTGAGGCAGAACAGAGGCAGGAAGAGGAGGACTTCCTTAGCTCTCAAGGCCCCCTTTATCCAGACAGTGTTCCTGCGTGCCCGCCGATCACACAGGAAGAGGACGAGGAGGAGGAGGAGGAGGAGGAAGATTGTGTCAGTATGGAGGTGGAGCCTGGCACTCAGCATCAGCAGCAGTCTTTAAGGGATCAGTCCCAAGAAACACATGGACTTGTACGTGGCTGGGAGGAGGTGGCTGCGGACGTTGTCGTCCTTAGTGACCCAGAGGACTCCGGACCGAATGCCTCAGCAAACCTACGCTGCATGGCCTCCCTGATCCTGCAAAGCCTGCGTAAGGATCCTCGTATTGGTGGTATCAAGGAGAAGGACCAATACTGGCTGGCAACCCTCCTTGATCCACATTACAAGGGTAAGGTTGCGGACCTTATCTTGCCATCGCAGAGGGAGCAGAGGATGAAACATCTTCGGGAGGCCTTGCAGAAAGGTCTGTGCAACGCGTTTCCAGAGACTGGGAGGTTACAAACTCCTGTTTCTGGACAACGTGTTGCTGAGGCTTCGGTCAGTCAAAGAATTAGCGGTGGAGAAGGTGGCCGCCTGACCGATGCGTTCAGACAATTTTTTGGTCCGCAGCCCCAAGGTATGATCGGTTCCAGCAACCATCGCCAGCGTCTGTTTTACATGGTGCAAGAATACCTAGGGGCAAGATCAGACTTGGACACCTTTCCCACCGAAAATCCTCTGGGTTACTGGGTCTTGAGGATGGATCACTGGCCAGAGCTTGCACAGTATGCAATTGAGCTACTGGCCTGTCCTGCATCCAGCGTTCTTTCGGAACGCACATTCAGTGCTGCTGGAGGCGTGGTAACCGATCACAGGGTGCGTCTGTCCACCGACTCGGTCGATCGGCTGACCTTCATAAAAATGAATCAGTCTTGGATCACCACCAGCTACCAAGCACCTGATGCTGATGTAACCGAATAATTTGTTTTGAAATCTCAGATCCCTTCAAAGACTGCCTATGCTGATGCTGAGTGACTATCCCTGAGTAATTATCCTCTTCCTCCTCAATCATCACGCTGATAGCTTGTAAGAACATTTTTGGTTCTGGGCGCCACCACCAGTGCCTAAGGCACAATTTTTCAGCCCCTGTTTAACAGGGGCGTGTAATTACAATTTTTGATGTAATACTTTGCAGCAGGGCTCGTTCCTGCATTCCAACTAGAGTGTCTGTGAGGGGTTGCAGTGTTGTGGCACCAGCACCAGTGCCTAAGGCCCAATTTTTCTGCCCCTGTCTAACAGGGGCGTGTAATTACAATTTTTGATGCAATACTTTGCAGCAGGGCTCGTTTCTGCGTTCCAACTAGAGTGTCTGTGAGGGGTTGCAGTGTTGTGGCACCAGCACCAGTGCCTAAGGCCCAATTTTTCTGCCCCTGTCTAACAGGGGCGTGTAATTACAATTTTTGATGCAATACTTTGAAGCAGGGCTCGTTCCTGCGTTCCAACTAGAGTGTCTGTGAGGGGTTGCAGTGTTGTGGCACCAGCACCAGTGCCTAAGGCCTAATTTTTCAGCTCCTGTTCAACAGGGGCATGTAATTACAATTCTTGATCTAATATTTCACAGCAGGGCCCTGTGAGGGCTTACAGTGTTGTGGCCACAGCAACACCTAAGGCCCAAATTTCTGCTGAGTATATAGGGCAGGACCCTACTTTCAAACATCTAACTTACAAACGACTCCTAATTGCAAACGGAAGGAGACAACAGGAAGTGAGATGAAATCTACCCCTAGGAAGGGAAATTCTCTCCTGTAAGAGTTAATATGGGAAAACAATTTCTCCTTTCCACTGATGCTTTCCAATCCTTGTTCCACAAAAAAACCCAAATTTTCAAAAAACATTTTTCATTGGGACAAAAAGTGAGGTGAAATCTTCTGAAGAGGAGGAAAGACAGCAAAACAAATATCACAGGGGTGATAACCCTTCCCTATGTTTTCCAAAAAGCTTAAAAAAGATTTTTTGGCTGGAGCTAAACACGTTAAAAATGTACCCGTTCAAAATTACAAAGAGATTCTACTTAACAACAAACCTACAGTCCCTGTCTTGTTTGCACCGCCTGTATACTGCTGTTCAGAGTATATAGGGCCTTTCCTTATTTTAATTTGGGTGCGGGGTTCCCCTTAATATCCATACAAGACCCAAAGGGCCTGGTAATGGACTGGGGGGGTACCCATGCCGTTTGTCTCACTGATTTTCATCCATATTGCCATGACCCGACATGACATTAAACCCGCAAGCAGTTTTAAATGAGATTTTTTCCTTTAAAAATGACATTTGGTGCAGGGACTGTTCTAAACACGGGAAACACGCGCCACTTTACAGGCATACTATAGACACCCCCCAGGTACGATATTTAAAGGAATATTTCACTTTTTTTTTTTTTACTTTAAGCATCATTAAAATCACTGCTCCTGAAAAAACGGCCGTTTTTAAAAGTTTTTTTTGCATTGATACATGTCCCCTGGGGTAGGACCCGGGTCCCCAAACCCTTTTTAGGACAATACCATGCAAATTAGCCTTTAAAATGAGCACTTTTGATTTCGAACGTTCGAGTCCCATAGACGTCAATGGGGTTCTAACGTTCGTGCGAACTTTCGGTCCGTTCGCAGGTTCTGGTGCGAACCGAACCGGGGGGTGTTCGGCTCATCCCTAGTGACTACATTCTCTTGATGCATTGAGAGCAGTCAAAGTCTATTTGAAGATGACTACTCAGATTAAAAAAAAAAAAATCGGATGTTTTTGTTTGTGTTGCCTGAAGGTCCTAGAAAAGGACAGGCAGAGTCGACATCTACTATTTCTAAGTGGATCCGGCAATTATTATTCAAGCTTATGGTTTGAAGGGTAGGTTCCATCTTTTCAAATCAATGCACACTTCACCAGGGCTGTTAGTGCTTCATGGGCAGTGCATCACCAAGCCTCCATGGCTCAAATCTGCAAGGCCTCAACTTGGTCTTCAGTCCATACATTCACCAGATCCTATCAGGTGGATGTAAGAATGTAAGAAGGCATGAGGCTATCGCCTTTGGGCTCAGTGTACTGCAGGCAGCAGTATAGGTCCTCAGGCCTGATGGCACCCTACTTTTGTTTGTGTCTCCCTCCCCCCAGTTGGCATTGCTCTGGGACATCCTATATAGTAACTACTATGGCTATGTGTCCCGTGATGTAGGATTAATAAAATAGGATTTTTATAACAGCTTACCTGTAAAATCCTTTTCTTTGAAGTACATCACGGGACACAGAGGTCCCTCCCCTCTTTTTGGGTATACACGTGTATTGCTTTGCTATAAAACTGAGGTACTCCCTGTAGGGGGAGGGGTTATATAGGGAGTTGAACTTCCTGTTTAGGGTGTGCCAGTGTCCATCACCTAAAGGTGGCCTATATAACCCACATAGTAACTACTATGGCTCTGTGTTCTGTGATGTACTTCAAAGAAAAGGATTTTACGGGTAAGCTGTTATAAAAATCCTATTTTTTGCTTTGCTGTGGATTATTGTAATATGCTCTAAACTTATCCCTGTCCCTGTTTCCACTAGATGGTTGGTGGAAAGAGTATTACTTGGAATACATTACTATTTTGAAAGAATAGGTAATCAGCCAAATGATTAGACGGGGAGCAAACTTGCAGTTAATGTAGCAGGTGCAAAGTTAAAAGCAATAATATGTACACTGCAGAATAATGAAAGCTACATGAACATGGCCTCCTCACAGCAAAGTTTCTGGGACTCAATCAGGGTAACATGTGGCGGCATAGCATTCTTTAAATAAGACTCAATAACAATCAAGCTGAGAATCACTACTTCAGTAAAATAGTCCAGAACACATTTAGTTGTAAACAGCATCTATAACAGTATTCAAAGGTAGCTCTGGTAACACAGGTGAACAGCTGGAGGCTGGAGGCCTACCCCAGTGGGAGCTAGAGTACTCTGGCAGCAATCAGACCGGGGCTCCCCACAGTAGCATCTTCTGGAGAAACTGTATGCTATTAGGTTCGTGCCTGGCTATCCACATATACTGTACGCTCTGACAGGAGGGCATCTCACTTGGTTGCAAATCACAGCCAAGCTACTTCTGCCTTATTAGGTGTGGCTCTCTGAGCTGCTAAGGGAGTAAAACTGAGGAATGCATACCCCCTCCACACAACCATGAACCCAGAGAAATGTGGGAAATAGAGTTATAGGGGCCTGCACCTACATCTGAGCATGGTACATAAATGGTCACTTCGCTACACTATTATATCTGTGTACATTTATAGTGTAGTACCTTCTAGTGTACAGTTTAGTGAGGAAATTTTATTTTGACTCACAAGCTGCTGGAAGTTTCTAGAAGCTAGTGGGTGGAAGCAAAGAGGCCATGATCTGCATGTTTATATGAATCTGGCCAATCCCCAGGCCGGAGGCCTGGAAGGGTGGCTGGGTCAGCAGAAGGGTGACTAAGGCTGTGATGTGTAGCCTGTAAGGGGGCCTCAGGGCTAAGTTGACTCTGTCTCCAGGCTTGGAGCTGAGGAAAGAAAGAAGAAGGACAGAGGGATCTCTACTACCCCACAGTCTCTTGTAGGAGACACCCTGACTAGTATGGGAGGACCTGGACAGCAGGAGGCCTGAACAGCAGTCTTCTCAAAAGCAGCAGGATTTCCATGTTTGAGTACCGACAGTTTGAGTACCTCTACAACCCCCCCCCCCCCCCCCCCCGGGTCAAAAACGGAGAAAACTGACAGATGCAATATCCAGCAAGCTTTCCAGGGACAGTGCCAAAACCCAATCTCTTGTCTTGGGACACTTTAAAAGGCAGCCACATGGGCTAGTATACATAGCTCCTACAAAGGGGAATTCCATTTGCCAATTCCAGAAAGACTGTTGTTGTTCCAAAGGGAATACAGTCCAGGATTTGCAATTTTTTATTCAGTGTACAAGGTGAAGGAAGTTGTGCTTGTGTTGTTCTTTAGTTAGGCATCCCATAATCCAAGTTGTTTTCCATAATAAAACAACAAAAAAACAAGCCCATGGACTGATTTCTGTCTCAGGATGAACGTTAGAAATGCATGTTGCCTGGCTGTGCAGGAATAGGGGACCCAAATCCAGTGGCCCTCTAGCGAGTATTCACATTATATATAGTCCAGAGCATGCTACAGATTTAAAAATTGCTATTTATGGAATATTTTGTCTATAAATACTAATGTGATGACCATTATAAGAATGTATAAGGCGATACAATGTTTTAGTAGTGTTTTTAAGACTTTTTAAATAAATATGAGATTTTATAGTGATCTCACAGTGTTTTTTTCCATTCCATAATCAGGATCTATCCTGTTGCAATCACATATAGTGGTTTCTTTTTTTGCTGCAAAATTAAAAATTGTATACTTACTTTTAAATAATTTTCCTTTCCTGGTGCATCTTCACGACAGAATACAATGGCTTGTAGCTCCACCCCTAAACTTAATAAGCCTGCAGAATTCTATGTAACTATTACTATAAGGGTGGGAATCTGAATGCTGCCATTAAGATGCACCAGGAAAGGAAAATTACAGAATAGAAGTATACAATTTTCCATTTTTTTTTTTTACTTTTAAATTGATTTTTATTAGGTCAAAAATAGAATCAAAAGATACAAGATACAAATACAATATCATATACAAGAGAGGGATTTCCTCTCAAATATGGAGTTGCAAACACACAACAATTTAATAACTTCTTAGTAGAAATAAGCCGTGGTACCACATGTTAGTACATGTTAGTACAAGCTACAGGGGAGGCGTCAAAGACTGGTTAAGTGGGGTGGGAGTAGGGGATATAAGATAGGAGGAAGGAGAGTGGCAAATATATAAGATGCCTAGTAACTGGCTTAGACACCTAGGAAACATTTAATAATGCAAAAATATGGACATAAAGTTGCAATGAAAATAAGGTAGGTGTTCACATCTGGCTCTGTGTAGTCCAAACAATAAAAAGGATTATTTCCAATGTTCAAAGGTAGTCAGATAGGAGTATGACTTAATTTATGTGAACCTAATACTTCTGGAATGAGCTAGCCAAGGAGCCCACTGTCTGTGAAATTTCCCTCTCAGTGGGTGAGATTTAGAGAAGTATGGAAGTGATCATTTAAAGCAGAAATGAGGGAGGTGGCCATTGGTGGGAGTGGATCTTTCCAGACACAAGCTATTACTGTACGTGCTGCAATTAAGATGTGTTGTATGGTTGGTATGTATGCTGTGGGCCAGGGGTGGGTGTCTAGACCAAAGAGAGCCATTTGCGGGGTCAGTTGCCTGTTAGTATGGGTCACAACAGCTATTTAAAGCAGATATTGTCTTCCAGAATGGGGCTATGAGGGAGCAGTTCCACCATATATGAAAGATGTCCCCAATGGTTTCACAGTTCCACCAGCAATTCAGGGAGCAGGGTAGGAAGATGCATGCCAGTCTGTCAGGTGTGTAGTAAAATTTGCAGAAAATTTTCATGGACGCTACCCAGTGGGATACATTTTTGGAGAAGGTAGCAGGAATAACACACAGTACCATGCCTCTGGAGGAAAGGACATTGGTAACTTTGATTCCCAGTATATCATGCTGGTGGAATTACTTGTGGCTGTAGGTCTAGAAGGAATGTTGTAGATGTAGGAAATTCCCTTGGTTTCAGTGGTTATTTGTAGTATGAGAGCAGGTTCTTTTGGATTGTTGCTGTGGAGGCGGGCACTGATGAGAGGATATGGCGGATCCTGAGAAAAATGTAGAAGTCTGTACTGGGCAGACTGTAGGTCTGCGATAGTTCTTGGAAATTTTTGAGGCTTTGTTGATGGAAAAGGTCTCCTATAGAGCAAATCCCTGCAGTGGACCAATGCTGAATAGCTAGATAATTGGGAGAGTAGTTGCATAGAGAGGATTGGAAGAAGCCTGCAAGGCCTTGTTGTGGATTCCTTGAGAAGTTTGATGTAAGGCCTTCCAGATTGAGGTTGTGGCATTTACAGTGGGTAAGAAGTAACATGGTGCATGGAAGTTCATCCATATAGCTGCAAATAGCAGGTGTGGGGTGCAGGAGATTGCTGTTTACTAATTTTGGAGCCATAAGGAGGTAGTGCGATGTGACCACCACTGTTGCTTGGTCTAGGAAGACTGCCTTGTAATACTGCTTAATATTGGGTGCTAGTTGCTCACAATATGTTTTGTAGTAATCATTACTAAAGCCGGGCCCAGGACCTTGTGTAGAGGAAGGACTTTAATAGCAGTCTGGACTTCTTGTGTTGAGAAGGGTTGTGTGAGTGCTGTTACTTGTGTGGGGGACAGAGATGGAAGATTCATGGGGGAAAGGAAGTTCTGACTCAATGTTTGGCCGGGTTTGGGCTCAGTATGGGAAAGGCTAAGGTTATATAGTTTAGAATAGAAGGAGCCAAAGCAGTTGGCTATATCTTTGGGGAGTCTTTGACCTAGGGAGTCTAATAGATAAGGGATTTTGGACTGGGGTTCTCTGCGTTTGTATTGCTGCACTAAAAATTTCCCTGCTTTATTACCCTGGGAATACCATGTGAGCTTTAGCTTTCTCAGGTAGAAGTAATAATTATTCTGTAGATAGGAGCTCAAGTCAGACCTAAGCTTATCTAGTTCAGCATGAGTAGCCTCTGAGGGATCTTGCTTGTTACACATTTCAAGAGTATTTATACTATCAAGAAATATGTTAAGGGTAGCGTTCCATTTTTTCTATCATGAGCTCCCAGCTTCAATAATGTTCCTCGGATGACAGACTTGTGGGCATTCCACAGGGTGGTGGGGTTAGTGACAGATCCAGCATTAAGGTTGAAAAAGTCCCTAATCGCAAAACCGACCTTCTCCCTACTATCTTTGGCACTTAGTAGGGAAGAGTTCAATAGCCACAATTTGTCAGATGTGCTGGGGGGATAATACAAGGGTGATAGATACAGGGGCGTGGTCAGACCACAATATTACTCCAATGGGGGAGGTAGAGATGGACTTAAGTAGTACTTTGGAGGTCAGGAACAGGTCGATCCTGGAGTAAGTCCTCTGGGAATTCAAATAGAATGTAAAGTCCTTCTCAATGCCATGTTGACATCTCCAGGGGTCATAGAAATGTTCTAAGAGTACTAGAGAAAAAAGGGCAGTAGATCTTCTCCTCTTTAGGGTTGAAGAGTCTAGGGAGGGGTCTCATTAAAATCACCGCAAATAATGAGTTAGTCTCTGGGAGAGTGTTGAATTTTTTGCATGACTGTTTTGTAGAAGAATTTTTGATGGGTATTAGGGGCGTAGATATTAACGATAGTCAAAGGTTTGTTGTTAAAAGAGGCTGATAGAATTAGTAACCTGCCAGAAGAATCCTGTTCTATGTGTGATACGGTTAAGGATACAGTAGAGCACCCTTCTCACTTTTTTATCAGTTTTAAACTGGAAGATATGTGGGAATAGCTTGGGGGGGGGGGGGGGGGTTGACCAAGGAAAAATGTGTTTCCTGGATACATAATATATCGGTGCATTGGGCAAGCGCTTCCCTTCATAATAGGGATCACGTGATCGGGCTATTCAAGCCTTTGACATTAAGGGAGGTGATTTTGAGTGACATGAGTTCTAATATGAGAGATGTCAAAGTGGCACAGAGAAGTAGGGATCCAATTAGTCGCTAAGAGTATAACATATGAATCTCAAGGACCAAAAATGCAATAGTAACATTTACAGGTATACAGAATAGATAAGGCAAATTATGTCTACAAGGTATCTATGTACGTTGTAGAAGCTATATAGGCTTAATTAACAATACAGTTTCAAAATGACAAATGTATACTAGAATAACCTGAGGAATGCTGTATGCTTTGCACACAATAGCAGTGGGGCGGGGAGAGTCAACCAACATGAAAGCAGTTCCTCCATAAGTGTATGCATATGGCATCCAGCTAGATGTAAAGTTGACCAGGGTAGATTATCCCTGGGTAGTAGTAAGATCATGAACTAGGTTTTATTCTGCGTGTCCCACGCGTTTGAGATCTTGGCAGACTTCCTGTTAGTGGGAGTCTTTGGTGGTGGGTCAGGGAATATAACCCAGTTGTGCAAGTGTTTGATCCCATTCTTAGGAGTTAAGATAGAGATTTGCTGATGTTGGTAGGTGACCAACAATTTAGTAGGAAACCCCCACTTTTAGGTAATCCTATGCTCCATAAGGATCGAGGTGACTGGCGCAAATGATTTGCGTTCCTGTGTGGTAGCTGCAGAGATATCGTTATAGAGTGAGATTTTGGAGAATGGATCCGGGAGAGGATGCATAGAGGACTCTCTTTAGTGTGAAAGAAATGGATTCTAGCCAGAATATCTCTGGGGAGGGATTCAGGTAGACGTTGTGGCTTATGGATTCTGTGGGCCCGGTCTATGAGCAGGTCTTGTGCTGTGATTGTCGGTACAACCTTGCAAAACCGTTGGTGCAAATAGGGCACAATCTCCGCTGATGTTATAGCCTCTGGGACCCCCCTGATATCAGGTTGTGCTGTGTTTGCTTCCCCTATTCTAGTGGAGAGAGGCTCTGATGGGTAGCTGGGTAGCGCTGTGTAGCTCCGTGTTCAAGCGGTCATATTCCTCTGCGGCCAGGCTACGCCCTGTAATTTTCCATTTTTTTTACCACATCATGGTAGCATAGAATGGGAAATAACTCACTATATGGCAGGGTGCAGAAACAAAAAAACTTTAATGACCAGGATCAGTAGAACAGGCTTCCTGGAACCGCTCTATCTTCAGCTGGGACAGATCTATCTTATATTGCACAATAAATGGAAGAAAGACCAGGTCACTGCTGCAGTTTGTCTCTGGATATATACGGCAATATGCTGCCCGGGTGGTTGCCACTGCCCTCATCGAGTGTGCTTTTAGGTCCACTGGAATGGGAAGGCCTCACAGGAAATGAGTGGTTGACCCTTTTTTTAGACCATGAGGTATCACAAAGAAATTGTCAGCATGTCTGACAGAAGATGTAGTGGACAAGGTTTTCAGGGCCAAACCAACATCAAAAGAATGTGGATCTCCCTCAGGAAGGACAGCAGTATAACTTCTTGAATGAAGTGGAAGAACGTTGAAACCTTGAGGATAAAGTGCTTTAGATATTTTAAGACTAACCTATCTGGATAGAACACCAGATGAACACGAGATGAGTCTCCTTGCATTTCTGAGAACCTCTTGGCAGAGGTAATTGCCACTAGAAATTACACTTTCAAAGTCAGGTTCAAGAGCGTGACCAATTCAGATTAGAATAAAGGCCTAGATAAGGCTTTGAGGGATACAATGAGGTCTCATTTAGGAAATGCTTACTTTCTCTGAGGCTTTAGCTTCAAGCATGCTTTAATGAAATGAATTAACCAGAGATTCATAACCGATTTGGTTCCTGTGATGGCGGACAAGGCTGAGATGTGAACCTTCAGTGTACTTGAAATTAAAGCCTCTATCAAGACCCAACTGCAGAAAGTGAAAGACTTTGGCAAGTTCTGGAGATAATAAAGGATTCCAGACCTTTTCCCTTGCGAGTTCTATGAATTTTGTCTCACTTTTTGATAGGTATTATTTGTGAAGACCGTTTTGGCCTGTAGGAACATGGTGACTACTTCCTCTGAGCGACCTTGGCTTAAAGGGTTACTAAAGGCAATTTTTTAAAATTAAAATAATAAACATGTTATACTCAACCTGCTGGTGATATTGGCACACATGCAATCTTGCTCCAGAGCTGTGTGTGTCTATAGAGCCACGCCCATCTTCCTCCTCATAGCATTTGATTGACAGCAGCAAGAGCCAATGGCTCCTGTTACTGCCTGAGTCCCTGTGTGAAGAGGAAGAGAAGGGAGAGAAGAGATGCAGCCATGAACAGCACATTTTTTTACCTTAATGCAGGGAATGCACTAAGGTAAAAAAAAATATTTGGGCTTTAGAACCACTTAATAATCTCTGCCTTTCAACTTCAATGCCATTAAATGTGGTATCTCGGGTGCTGGGTGCAGAAATCGCCCCTGATAGAGCAAGTCCGGCATTACTGGTAGGGCTAGGGCTAGTAGCAGTTCCACACTGAGTTGGAGAAGGGTAGGGAACCATGGCCTCCTCAACCACTATGGAATGATTGAGCCCACTGAATATCAGCAAGATTCTATACAACTTCCTTATAAGGGGCAATGGCATGTTCAGTATACGCTTAAAGACCTAATAAGTAGTAGTACAACACTGTTATATTAATTAGATTAAAATGAGGTTGATATGAGTATCTATCTCCATAAACACAAAAATCATTGCACAGGAACTGCACTAAAAAAGGTTGGAGAGGGGGGGAGGGGGGAGGTAAGACCCAGGGGAGCAGGGGGATACAGAGATGTATGGTATGGATAAGGTGGGAGAGAGTATGTTGGGGAGTGAATATAGGTGGGAGGTCAAGACAAAAGCCCCTAGGGTAGGCCCAGTTGGGCGGGTGGGGAGGGGAGGGGGGGAGAGGAAGGGTGGGAAGGTTTGGGAGGGAGTGGGGTGGAGAGGAGGGAGGGGAGGGGGGGGAGGGAAGGTACGAGAAGGGGTGGATTTATGCAAATGAGAAAGGGAAGTTATCACAAATATAAGTTTTGCCACACATATTTTTTGTATCGCACAATTGACAAATGGGGGGAAAAAGTAATGCTATGTAGAAATGTATTGTATGTTGGCAGGGTCCTTGGACTGGTTAAAATCCAGAAGGACAACTGTAATATGATTTATTATTTATGTCGCTGCTTTCGATTCTATGAGTGCAGAAAATAGAGTGCTCCCATATATGAGCAAGGGGGGGGAAGGGTATTTTTTTTTTTTTAAATTAAATAATCTTTATTCAAATCTTCAGAACATATAAAATAGATTCTCATTACAAAAATTCTTAAATACATCATATACAAAACATTTTATATATATATATTAGCAAAGAAGAAAAATGTTACTATCTGATTTTCCCCCTTTAACCCTTCCCACCCACCCCTATATCCCATATTCACCCTCCCCCCTATCTTAATCGCAATTTCCAATATATCTTCATAAATACACTCAATACCATACCTTCATTACCTTATCTATTTCCTACACACATCTTACGTAGGATAACCCAGTTCCTCTAACCAAGGCTTCCAGATTTTTTTAAATTCCTTTAAGTTTCCTCTCCTTGCATATACTACCCTTTCTTTCCATACTGTTTCAGTTACTGTTTTAAACCAGTCATCTTTTGAAGGGGGTTTCTCTGCCTGCCATCTCTGTGCTATTAATTTTCTCGCCTGGAAAAGGCACCTTAGCACCGTTTTAGTTTTAATATTCCCCAGACTCTCCCCTACTCCCAAGATACATAGTTTGGGGTCCATTCTGAGAGTCAGCTTAAAGATCTTATTTATGGTATCTAATATTTCCGTCCAATAACGGAATAATTTTGGACATTTCCAGATCATATGCATCAGGTCCCCTATATTCTGGCACCTAGGGCATTTGGCGTCCCCCCTCCGCCCCCATTCAAACAGTTTTTTAGGGGTATAGTAGGTTCTATGTAAGAGCATTAAATATGACATCTTCTGGGCCGGCAAAACTGTAGCTTGGTTCCCTCCTGCCAGTATCTTCTTCCATTGTCCATCCGAAATTCTACCCAGGTCCCTTTCCCACTTACTCCTACACTTGAGCTTCCCTGAACCCATAATGATGTTGCTACATATATATGGATAAAGTTCCGCTATGGATCCACTGGATCCACCAGAACTATTTATTCTTTCAAAAATGGGAGAGCTATTCCACCGAGGGCCTTGTTCCCCAAACTGAGCTTTTAAAGCATGTCTAATTTGTAAATAATTATAATATGAGTAGTTAGGTATCTCAAACTCTTCTTTTAATGAGGCAAACGTTTTAAGGGAACTGCCATTATATAGTTGGTATTTTATTAATGACATGGAATGTAAGGGGGCTGGGGGATAGGGATAAGAGAAGTGCAATGTTTAAATATTTTGATAAAATGAAACCCCAGATAATTTGTCTGCAAGAAACACATATGCGGCCCGATTCTGTGCATTTATTGCGCTCAAGGAGATACCCGATACAGTTTCATTCTATGCATACCTCTCATTCAAGGGGGGTTAGTATTGTGATCTCCTCGGATATCTCCTTTGAGTGCTTGCAACAGAGAGTGGATAAGGAGGGAAAGTTTGTTTTTTTACTATGTAAGCTTAATGGACTAACGTGTATAATAGCTTCTATATATATCCCCCCGCCTTTTTCAGCAGTTCCCCTTGGGTGCCTCTCGCAATTTATGGCTCTACATCCGGGGGTCCCGGTGTTAGCATTAAGAGATTACAATAATATCTTGGATAATTCCCTGGATAGAATGTCTTTCATACCCAAAAAAAATATGAGACATACTTCTGGAAGGACGGCTTTTGCCGCCCTGCTTGAGGAACTGGGACTTAGGGATGTATGGAGGGAGAGACATGATAAGGATAGATGTTACTCTTGTTACTCTGCAACACATGATGGCCTCTCACGTATTGATTTGGGCCTGGGGAATGAGTCACTTTTACAGCGGGTAGAGGACTCAGCATATGAGCCGCGCCTCCTGTCTGACCACTTCCCATTTTGGGTACGGCTAGGCACTGTTGGTACTTTGAGACAACCACTATGGAAAATGAACCCATATTGGTTAACCCTGTTTCCACAGGCAGATAGAACGGGAGAGGTCCTATGGGAATTTTTACAATTAAATGGGGGCTCAGCCAGTAAAGCGGTAATCTGGGACACACTCAAGGCATTCTTGAGGGGTTGCCTTATTAAAGAAATTGCGGGAGTTAAATCCCGATCCAGAGAGTGGGAAACCAGGGTACGGGAAGAACTGAAAGAAAGGGAGCGGGCCTTAATAATTGATCCATCACAATCCAATCAAGAGCTATGGAGAGAGGCGCAGGCAGTACACAATGCGGCGTGGCTATCTGCAGCAGAGAAGAGAAGATATTTTCAGCAACAGAGTTATTTTGAATCGGGGGAAAATACCGGTCGCCTTTTAGCTCTAATAGCTAGAGAGCAACGGGAATCTTCAAACATCCTAGCTATAGGGACTGAAACTGGAGAGAAGTTAACTCTCAGCTCAGACATAGTAAATAGCTTTCAGCAGTTTTACAGGGACTTGTACTCTAGTAAAACTAGGTATAAATCATCGGACCTGGAACAGTTCCTACAAACCTGTCCTTTTCCGCGGTTAACAGAGGAGGAGAGGGAAATTCTGAACTCCCCGATTTCACTAACTGAACTAATGGAAGCAGTAGAGGGGGCAATGCGTCATAAATCCCCAGGCCCAGATGGATTACCGGTAGAGGTATACTCCCATTATAGGGAGGTTCTCTTACCGTCATTGTTGCAGACAATAGAGGAGGCCGGGGAAGTGGGAAGGTTACCAGATAGTATGCAAGAAGCAATAATTACAGTTCTTTTGAAGCCAGGAAAGGATAGACTTCTAATGGATTCATATCATCCAATTTCGTTATTGAATGCGGACGTTAAGTTGCTGGCCAGTGTTTTGGCTAAGAGGCTTTCTCAGGTAATCGGCAAGCTGGTTCATTGCGACCAATCTGGCTTTATACCAACGCACTGTACGTCTGATAATATAAGGAACTTATATATGAATTTGCAGATGCCAGTGGACAATCCGGGGGGTAGGGCCATTCTGTCACTTGACGCGACTAAGGCGTTTGATAGTGTGGAGTGGCCCTACCTCATGGAAATATTGGAAAGATTCGGAGTGGGAGGTAAATTCATATCATGGGTAAGAGTACTGTATTTAAAACCTAGAGCCAGGTTGCGCATTAATGGGGTCCTCTCCTCTTCATTCGGATTACATAGGGGGACTAGACAGGGTCTCCATTACTGTTCGCCTTGGCGATTGAACCTCTGGTCATACTGATCCGGAACTCACCTGAGGTAGTGGGGTTCCGTAGATATCAGAGAGATGCACTTATATACCTAGGGGACATGGCCTCTTCTTTGCGGGCAGTGATGGAGATAGTAGGAAACTTTGGCAGCTTTTCGGGCTTTGCAATCAATTGGTCGAAATCAACTATAATGCCACTAGATCAGCCAAGGGATGGACTCCCAGAGGGGGCAGAACAAATAGCCATTGTTAATCGCTTTAAATATTTGGGAGTGATGGTGTCCCCAGAGCCAGCCGAGTATCTTCGACTGATTTTGGGGCCATTGCTTACCAGACAGAAAGAAAAATGTAACAGTTGATGTAGGCTCCCATTGTCAGTCGTAGGACGGGCAAATCTAATAAAGATGGTCTGGGCCCCACAGCAACTGTACATCCTTCACAATTCACCAATATGGATCTCAAAGAAGTGGTCCAGGCTAATAGATACATCAATGAGAGAACTGATATGGAAAAAAAAGGTGCCTAGAATTAGCTTGGAAACACTGCAACATGAAAAAGATAAAGGAGGATTGTCAATACCTCACCCCAGGTTATATTTCTTGGCGTCACAGTTGCAACAAATGGCAGGATGGGGTATTAGTGACCATTTCGGAACCTACATTAGCGGCGGCCTCCCATCTAGAAATGGATTTACCAAGTATGAAGGGATTAGAACCTATGAGTTCTCTTTTTACACGGGTTTGGGGGGAAACTCAGAAAATATTGAAAATAACGGGCGTGCTCCCATTCACACCAATATGGCACAATAAAAGATACACTGAGGTCCAGGAGTTGCGAGACTTCTCACACTGGAAGGAAAGGGGAATTTGGTTCTTTTCACAAATCTATGAGGGGGACGTATTAAAGTCATATGAACAACTATGTAAGGAATTTAATTTGCACCCTAGGGGCTTCTATCAATATCTCCAAATTCGCCATGCGCTACAGGCACAACAAACAACTCACTCCTTAGGAGTAACAACAGTCCCAATATTGAATGAAGTTTTGAAAGCAGACACAAGGAAAGGACTAATAACAAAAATATACAGGGAACTATTGATTAGGACCCAAGATCATACATCATTAAAATGTCGGAAAAAATGGGTAGAGGATGTAGGCGAGATAGACGACAATCAGTGGGAAATAGCACTCAAAGCTATCCCAGTGGTCTCGTTATCTGCATCACAAAGGTTATCACAATTATTTATTTTGCACAGGGCCTATAGGACACCAGTGCAACTCCACAAATGGGGAGGTAGGGATTCTTCTATGTGCCCCAAATGTGGAGTGCACAGGGGGGACTTTATTCACCTAATGTGGAGATGCCCAAAGTTGCATAGGTACTGGGAAGAGGTATCCCGACACATTTCTGGGCTGGCGCAAGCCCAGATTCCCTTGAATCCGACAGTTTATTTGCTTGGCGCCATTGATGCAGAAATGTTCCCTGGAGGAAAGTATCTTATGATAACTAGATTGATGTATTTAGCTAGAAAACTTATCGCAAAACACTGGATGGCTCCTACGGTGCCTACTGGGAAGCAATGGATTTTATATGTAAACTCCCTTCTTCCAAGAGAACGACTGGCCTATAACCGTAGAAGCGACAAGGGGAAATTTGACAAAATGTGGCAACCCTGGTTGAGGGAGGCGGAGGTGGCCCCCCATCAACTGGTAGTGGAAAAGCTCCGGATGTAGAGTAGAGGGAGTTGTGGAGAGATGAAAGAGCAGTTAAAAAATAGATGGAAAGGGAGGAAGAGAGAGTAGGGAAAAGGAAAAGGGAGAAGAAGGAGCAAGACTGCAAGTGGACCTAAGGGGTGATGACTCTACAGCAAAAAATAGGTTGTGGGGGAAACCAGCGGCAAATGAGGGAGTGGCAATTAAAATAATGCAACCCTAAAGCGATAACTGACAGGTAGAGGTGAGGGAGGGAGGGGGGAAGGATTGGGGTGGGTAAGGGCTTAGATATGATTATGAGAATACAATAAAGATTTTGTATAATTTTATAGAAATTGTATTATTATAAAAAAAAAAAAAGACCTAATAAACCCAAACAACCTATTTTTAATAAACTAGTAGTAGTGACATAGGAGTGAGAGAAAGGAACTGCAGAGTGCTTAGGAACATACCAAGAAGTGTGCTGGAGGCCAAATATGTTTCAGTCGGTGAAGCTCCTGAAGATAGTGGGTAGCAGCAGCGTAAGGTTTACCCTTTTTGTCACATGATTCTTTGAAAGGTTTTTTTTTACAAACTTTTTATTAGAAAAATGCAAAGGGTTGTACAGAAGTATAACATAACATAACATATTGCAATATCATCATAAATTCCTAGCGTACAAGAATGTTGGAAATTGTAGAACAGAGTAATCATTTACAATATTTGACACTTTTAGAAAAAACAGTGCAAAAAGAGAGCAATGGTGACGGAGATAGCTATGTTCCAGAGCAGAAAAAAACATGCCTATCACCATCGACATAAAGATGGTGATGGAATTTTGAATAGCTTACGGGGATTATTCAAATATTGTGCAATGATTAAACCAGGGGGACCATTTTTTGTCATAATAAGGCATAGTGTGGTAAAGAGTGTGAAAAATATTTTCAACTCTGCTTATGGAGTCCATTCGATGTTTGACTTGGGAGAGAGGTACATATTGGGTTTTCCAGTGTAAAGTGATCACCCAATGGATGACAACACAGAGTGTGTGAATTACATATATATGAATTACATATATCTCTAATCAATACGCTCATGGTGTAAATATGAAAGCTGGCGTCTCCAGCTTTCATATTTAGGGGGGGCACATGGGGGGACAGGGACAAAAGTAGGGGGGCCAACTATAAAAATGTGTGTGTGTGTGTGTATATATATATACACATACAGTATTCACACCCCTTGAAATTCTCTACATTTTGTTATGTTACAACCAAAAACATAAATGTATTTTATTGGGATTTTATGTGATAGACCAACACAAAGTGGCACATAATTGTGAAGTGGAAAGAAAATGATAAATGGTTTTCAAAATTGGCACCTGGGGCAGATCCTATATCTGGCATCCCTCCCCCCAGGTGGACAGGCAGCGCACAGTACGTCAAGTGATGTTAGGGTAGTATACTGGCAGATTGGGGTGATATAGTGCCAGGTTAAGGTGGTATACAATAGTGCCAGGTTAGGTGGCAGTGGCAGACTAGGTGGTAGTGCCAGGTTAGGTGGTAGTGCCAGTTTAGGTGATATACAATAGTTCCAGGTTAGGTGGTAGTGGTAGGCTAGGTGGTAGTGCCAGGTTAGGTAATAGTGCCAGGTTAGGGTGGTAGTGCCAGGTTAGGGTGGTATTGCCAGGTTAGGTAATAGTGCCAGGTTACCCCCTGTACTCCTAGATAACACCAGACCCCCCTATACTCCTAGATAACACCAGACCACCCTATACTCCTAGATAACACCAGACCCCCCTATACCCCCTGTATTCCTAGTATTTTTTGTATGCAAGATAGATACACAGAATGCTGGGACTTGTAGTTCCTCTATACAAGACAGATAAACAGAATGCTGGGACTTGTAGTTCCTGTATACAAGACAGATAAACAGAATGCTGGGACTTGTAGTTCCTGTATACAAGACAGATAAACAGAATGCTGGGACTTGTAGTTCCTGTATACATGACAGATACACAGAATGCTGGGACTTTTAGTTCCTCTATATAAGACAGATATACAGAATGCTGGGACTTGGCTCTGTGTTCCTCTCCTCTGCACCAGCGGCAAACTGTCACTCCCCTCCTGACACTAATCAGACTATACTGACAATCATGAGTCTTTCTTACCTTGCAGTGTAGATTAGAAGCCGCATGGAGAGAGATAGGAAGCAGGAGACAGAGTTGGGGGGAGGGACCTGGGAGGACTAGCCACTCTAGACGGAGGTTCTTTCCTCCTGCTGTGTGCACCTACATAGCGATTCTTGCACAGAAGATTGAGGAGGGGAGGGGCAGAAGCGCAGCGCGCAGGGATGCCCTGCTGACCGGAAATGAATGAAAGCACCCACACTGATGATACGTTGAGGGGAGAATCCCGGACTCTAGCCCTGATGGGCGACACGGAGCATGGCATTTACATTGCGATGCCCTCTGTGTGTCTCCCTCCAGCAGCAGAGAGCCTACAGAGAATTGATCTGTAATTGCGGTGCCGATAGTTTAATTGGAGGTGCACATGGGGGGGCCCAGTATAATGTTGGGGGGGTCAGGGCCCCCTGTGGTCCCAGGCTGGTGACGCCAATGTCCACGAAACATGTAGAGCTTTCTCCTTATTATTTCCTTATTTTCTCCAGCTGTGTTGATTACCATTGGGGTCTCCAGGTTCTGTGACCCTGATCCAAGCTGCTATAACTGGAGATATCAAGCCCTTACTGTAGTTTGCCATAGTAATGTTTTATTTGTTATTTTATACTATGTGAATTGTTATAAATAAAAAATGTGTTTTTTTTTGTATCAGTGGTGCCTATAAAGTTCATGTTTCTTTCCAAAAAAAAAAGAGTGTGTGAATTAGTCTCATTCATAGTGTGGTAATCTCTGTGATTGGAGCAAATAATAGACTCTGGGATGAGTAAAGGGAGAGTTAAGCATCTGCTATTTTGGTGTCAAGCTTTCTCCAAATTGGAGCAATATGTGAGCATTCCCAAAAGAGATAGAGAAAAGAACCGGGTGAGTGGCAACCCCTAAAACATAGTGGTGACAATGTGGGAACAATAGAATGGATTTAAACTGGGGTATGATACCATCTTGTATGGAGTTTCAGAGCTGTTTCTCTGATGTTAAGAGACCTTGTACATTTCTTCAAATTATCAATACAGTCATTCCAGTTCAAGGCATCATGCTCCAATGAGCACTCCGATTCCCATTTGGCTCTGTAAGGAAGGGAATCCAAGGTAAACTGATTGTTCACGGTTCATAGATTTCTGAGATGAGATACTTGCCTCTAGGATTGTGTAAGCAGATACAGTATCTCACAAAAGTGAGTACACCCCTCACATTTTTGTAAATATTTTATTATATTTTTTATGTGACAACACCAAAGAAATTACACTTTGCTACAATGTAAAGTAGCGAGTGTACAGCTTGTATAACGGTGTAAATTTGCTGTCCCTTCAAAATAACTCAACGCACAGCCATTAATGTATAAACCACTGTCAAAAAAAGTAAGTACACCCTTAAGTGAAAATGTCCAAATTGGGCCCAATTAGCCATTTTCCCTCCCCGGTGTCATGTGACATGTTCTTTAGTGTTACAAGGTCTCAGATGTGAATGGGGAACTGGTGTGTTGAATTTGGTGTTATCGCTCTCACTCTCTCATACTGGTCACTGGAAGTTCAACATGGCACCTCATGGCAAAGAACTCTCTGAGGATCTGAAAAAAATAATTGTTGCTCTACATAAATATGGCTTAGGCTATAAGAAGATTGTCAAGACCCTGAAACTGAGTTGTAGCACTGTGGCCAAGATCATACAGCAGTTTAACAGGACAGGTTTCACTCAGAATGGGCCTCGCCATAGTCATTGAGGGAACCATGAATGCCAACATGTACTGTGACATACTAAACCACTGCCTTGCTAAAGAAGCTGAGGCTAAAGGTGATGGACTGGCCAAGCATGTCCCCAGACCCAAACCCTATTGAGCATCTGTAGGGCATTCTTAAACGGAAGGTGGAGGAGCGCAAGGTCTCGAACATCCACCAGCTCCAAGATGTTGTCATGGAGGAGTGGAAGAGGACTCCATTGGCAACCTGTGAAGCTCTGGTGGACTCAGTTCCCAAGAGGGTTAGGGCAGTGCTGGAAAATAATGGTGGCCACACAAAATATTGACACTTTGGGCTCAATTTGGACAAATTTTAAAGATGAACACAAATAGCCAAATGTAAACATGTGCTAGCTGCCATCATGGGGGATCAAGGGACGTGTTTTGGGGGAGCAACCCCTTCCTCACAGCTACTTTATGCAACCATGGATCTCCGGTGATGGCAGATAGCACATGTTGACACACTGTGTGCATCCTCAGAATTTGGCTTTTCTCCAATTAGACAAAAAATATTAAAATTGTAGCACACCATAAAAGAAAGGGATTTGGATGGGTTTTAAACTCTCCCCAAAACATCAATGAGGTTCTTATTTTTTTGAATAACATCATTGACGTTTTTCTTGATGTTTTCCAAGTCCCTATTACACCCCATGATCTCCCCAATCAGGATCTGTTTCACTTTCCGAGGCTAAATGCCCTGGATCCACAACATCACGATCACCTAAAAAGATATAAACAAAAAAAAACATGTATTATAAATATGCCGGCATCCATCTCTTACCTGAGCCTGTGGTCGCAGACACTCACCTGTTGTGGTGTCAATTTCCACCACGTCTTCCTCCTCCTGCTCTTCTTGTCCTTGGTGGATTTCCCCTCCTTCCAGAGGTGGGGGGTTTCTGGTCTCCTCGGATGAGGGGTGTCCTCAGAGTATGTTCTCCCCTATGTAAAAAAAAGGGTATACTTAGCACACAGATATTTGATGGCAGAACTATAAATATGAAACATTGCTTGGAAGTGGGGTACAATTGTCTGTTTTGGCAGAGTTCCAAGATGTATAATTTTTAGTGTCCTTTGTCAACCTTCAATACTTTACCTGTTTTGTACAAGCTTCACAGATGGAGACACCCCTATATTATCCACTGGAGCATCTGTGTGGGCCCCCTAATAAAAAGGGTGTTCTTGTGTCCCACACTAGTGCTCCAGCGTCCAGATGTGAAAACTGCTGCTGAGTGTCCTCTCCTTACACAGAATCGAGTTTGCATTTCATTCTAGTAACAAACCCATCTACACAACCAAATTATTTTCAGACAAGTAGGCCCTAAAAAATGTGGGCAAATGCATATGGCAAAAACAATGGTGTCTTATAGGCCGAAAGAAAAATGTTTGATACGAACAAATAATGTGCCCATGAGAACATGAAAGTTGACATTTTAAACTGGATAACAGTTAAGAAAAGCACATGGAGCAGCACGAACGTAATAAACATAAAAAGAACAACAACAGCACAACTACTTACTTTTTTGCAGCACTCTCCAGATCTTTTGGTACTGCTCATGCTCTCTTAATTTTAGGTCCGACCATGGCTTCCTGAGCTGATCTTTCGATCGTCGTACCCGGAAATTCCGGTGCAGACTTTTGACCACTTTCGCTATTATCTTGGCCTTTCTGACATTGGGGTTGGGGTAAGGTCCATACTTCTCGTCATAGTCGGCCTTCCTCAGGATAACCACCATCTCCAACATCTCCCCAAAGGACATATTTGAGGCCTTAAATCGTCTCCTTTTGGATCCAGACGTTTCAGGCTCCGGGCTTTCCTCCTCCTCATTGCTATAATTAGCACGCAACTGCTGTGTCTCCGCCATGTGCTCTTCCCCCACTGCGCCGAACGAAAAGGGGTGGGGAATAGACTAGAAAGAACGTCAGGGGCGGGCAGAGATACACGCATGCGCAGCGTGTATAAAGCGAAACACGCATGCGTAGTACGTACGATCTGTGAGCGGAGGACGGCGTATCAGAGGCGCCGATCGTGATACCGAAGGTAAGATCTAAACTTGGGCCTATACTGCTTCTAGATTGAGGCCTATATTGTAACAAGATTAGGAGAGTTTTGCCTGACATTAGGGTTTGTCTCCTGTTGTGTTTTGCAGATAAAATGGATGGCTTCTATGACCACAACTTCCTCCCCCCGTTCATAGATAAGTACAGGGAGCTGCCCTGTCCGTGGCAGGTGAAACATCCACATTACAATAATAAACAAAAGAGGCAGGCAGCGCTGGAGAAACTGCTACAGTTGGTGAAGCCGGTGGTCCCCACGGCAACCATCCCCTATTTAAAAGCCAAAATTGATGGCCTGAGGAGCACTTATCTTAGGGAGCGCAAGAAGGTCACGGATTCCCAGAGATCCGGAGCTGCAGCAGATGACGTTTATGTCCCCAGGCTGTGGTACTATGAGAGACTGTGATTTCTGTCAGACCACACTGGAGTCAGGGAATCCCTCTCAACCCTTCCTTCCACTCTTCCTTCCACCCCAGCTGAGGCTTCCAATGTCCAGCCTGGGACTTCCAGCCAGGAAGAAGTGGAGGAGCCCAGATGGAGTCAGGTATAGCATTGTTCTACAGATTTCTGGTCAATAAATAAATGATCTTTACTAGATGTTATTATTGATCACTAATTGCTGATTTAAGAAAGTGTTTTACATATCAATAGACAGTAGTGGGCAAAAATAATTTGGACAAGACTGAAAAATGCAGGGCTCAGAAGGATAGTCTGTTATATTTGTTAACATTCAATTTGCAACAGTCATGACCTGAAAATTGTGTGTGATTGATGAATAAAAAACTAAAACTATGTCCCTTTTTTATACACAGGAAGACCTCAGCCAGGACAAGGCTGTGGAATGTGCCACACAGGAGGAGGCTGTGGAATGTGGCAGCCAGGAGGAGGTGGGCGTTAGTGGCAGCCAGGAGGAGGCGGGGCTAAGTGGCAGCCAGGAGAAGCCTGGGACCAGTCGCAGCCTGACAGAATCGCAGGTTCCTTCCCTCTGCCTTCCATACAAAAGACCCAGGAAGGGGAGTCACGTGCAGGATTCAGCACTCAGGCTCATTCAGGAGGCTTCTGTGTCCCTCAGAGCCTTACCCACTCCTGAAGAGGACTTTGCCTGCATGGCTGCCACCAAACTGAAGTGCATGCAGGAGGGTCAACGCCTCATGTGTGAGAAACTCATTTATAAAGTCCTAACTAAGGGGTGAGTGGTGAAATCACACCCAAGACCGACGTGATTGAGTTGGACCAATCCTTCCCCTCCTCCTGCCACAACTCCATCACCAGAGCCACAGCATGGAAGGAAGCGTGGAAGGAAGACCAGAGAGTGATGACCTGGGTTCAGTCTGGTCTGACAAAAGATGCAGGCTCTTGTATGACCACAGCCTGGGGACACAGATGTCATCTGCTGCTTTCCGGATCTCTGGGACTTCTGGACCAGACTGCACTCCCTTAGATATGGACTCCTCAGGCCACCAATTTTGCAGTAAAATAATTGATATGTGCCCTGGGGGCCAAAGGCTTCACCAATTTCAGCTGTTTCTCCAGTGTTGCCTCCCTCTTTGTTTGGTTCTGAGCCCTTAATAAAGGAATTTTTGGTTCAATTATACTCGCCTATGTGTGTTTTCCTTAAAAAAAAAACTGTTTGTTGGTGAGGATTCGGGTACATTTCAAAATACAATGTGAAATTAACAAGAGACACCAACACCAAACAATCTCATTGAGATTAAATAATACAAGATAATAATGGTGTTGTGGTAACTTGACACACAAAATGCACACAAAAATATTCTGGAGTAAAAAGCAAAAAAAAAGTAAAAAAAAAAAAAAACAGCCTTCAAAAAAAATTTTTACAATTAAAAACAAACAAAAAAAAAATGGTCAGATGTGACAAATCAAAATATATTGAGGGAATCCCGATTAAATAATAAAGAAAGAAGTTTGAGAGAAGTCTGTGTGAATATGAGCAGCAAAACTACTTCATTCTTCTCACATTATAAAGAAGAAGAGAGTGCGCTGTATTAAACCATTTTTTACATTGCAGCGTGACAAAAGTGCTGTATCCAAAAACGCTAATTTTACCAAACCGAGCTGTTCCGTCTCAGAATTTTTTCTAAGCATGCGTGGCACTTTGTGCGTCGGAACTGGCCACACACGGTCAGAATTGACGTGATCGGATTTTGTTGTCGGAAAATTTTATAGCCTGCTCTCAAACTTTGTGTGTCGGAAAATCCGATGGAAAATGTCCGATGGAGCCCACACACGGTCAGAATGTCCGACAACACGCTCTGATCGGATATTTTCCATCGGAAAATCCGACCGTGTGTACGGGGCATAACACTGTAGATTAATGCTGCATTTTCATTGGCTGGTCCATCTCCAGGGAGCTTTTATATATTACAAAAAATGACTAGAAGAAGGATTCCCTTCACTCCTTACTTACTGCTTACTAATCTGCAGCTGATTCCAAAACTTTCACAACGCATGAGCGCCGCCATGTTCTCACCAGGAATTGTGTGCACGGCGTGAACAATGCTGCCTTGGCTGTGTACGTTTCGTGGATGCTGTAGTCTCTAGAAATGTGCTGGGAGGGGGGGACCAAACTGCCCATCATGGAAATTCTGTGTTTTATCAGAACAAACATGCTGTAAAGACTTTGGCTGCGTTGTCCCGCCTCCCGTGTGTTGCTGTTCTGTGTCTGATGCCATCGCCACAGGAGAGTCGGGGCCACAGACTGATTTTTTTTTTTCGGGTTGGGTTGTAAATAATTCTGTTGTATTAAGTTTGTACCTACAATATTATCAGTTTTATTTTATTTTCTTTTTACTTTATATTTTTATTTTGTTTTCACGGTACCATTTAATAATTTTTATCGATCAGGTAAAATTTATATTTTTGTAGAACTGATTATTTGAAAAAAAAACTCAATAAAAACTGGGGTCCTGGCTCATGGGGGAAGGGTGTAATGAGTGGCACAAGCCAAATTTTATTTGTGGCGTAACAAACAACAAAATCTTATGCGTCGTCTTATAAAGTGTTGGAAAAGTTGTGTCGGTAGAACCATTTGTGCAGGAGAAAGAGAAGGAGTCCTTAGTCTTAGTCCCGTGTATTTGTTCTGAATAGTCCAATGATGTATCAGTAGGAAACGTCATGAGGTTCTGCTGGAGCCTTAAAAGCATTCTGGGGTATTTATGCCTTCATCCAATCAGAACATAGCTCTGATTTTGGGTGGAATAGAGTGGTCGGCTTGATCTGTGGCTCGTCCGTCCTCTGCAGACTCATTAGCACTCATTGTGTCTTCTGCTTTTGTCTTGATGATGTTTGGAGAGTGGGAGGAGGTCCTGTGTGCAGAGGCCCCAATTTTGCGTGCTTAAAATACTTACAGATCCTTCTGTATGTATTTTAAAATGAAAAGAGCAATAATTAAAAATATTTGTTTTTTATTTCCTCAGCCCCCAACAATATTACCGTTCAAAGCTCCAACGTTCCTTTAATTTGCCTTTTTGTTACTCTGTGGCAGAGGGCAGTGACTGGAGTTTAGCAGCCAATAAGCATGAAGGAACTCCACTGTGAAGTGTTTTTTTGGGAACTTTAGATATTTTGAGGTGTAGTTCTGGTGTCTTCTTAGTCCAGATTTGGAGTTCTCACTTTTTGTATTGCCCATAAAGCCTTTTACATCTAAATTGACTAGAGGCCTGCTTTATTGAAATATTGGGAAGAAGAGAGGAGCGAGGGAGAGATGCTTAAAAGCTGGTTCTGCCAGTAGTTGGCTTCTGGTCACATGACCAGAATTTGCCATATTAAGTCACATGATCTACTGCAGCTTTGCTTTGTAGGATGAGATCTGTCACCAAAGCCACTGTGACCTCTGTTGGGTTGACCCAGAAGTGCGTTATTGAGTTTTTACTTCACCCACCTACAGATCCCCTACAGTACACTCACTATATGAGGAATAGTATATAGACCCCTCTAAATGATGGAGTTCAGGTGTCTCCAGTGAACTGTCTTTTTAGGAGGATATCAAAGACATTGTAGACTATTGTGCTCTTCCAACCTTGTGGTAACAGTTTGTTGAAGACCCATTCCTGTTCCAGCATGACTGTGCCGCTGTGTACAAACAAGCTCCATAAAGATATGGGCTGACCAGTTTAGACCAGCTCCCTAAAGACATGGGTTGACCAGTTTGGACCATCTCCATAAAGACATGGGTTGACCAGTTTGGATCATCTCCATAAAGACATGGGTTGACCAGTTTGGACCATCTCCATAAAGACATGGGTTGACCAGTTTGGACCATCTCCATATAGACATGGGTTTACCAGTTTGGTCCAGCTCCATAAAGACATGGGTTGACCAGTTTGGACCAGCTTTATAAAGACATGGCGTGACCAGTTTAGAACAGCTCCATAAAGACATAGGTTGACCAGTTTGGACCAGCGCCATAAAGACATGGGTTGACCAGTTTGGACCAGCTCCATAAAGACATGGGTTGACCAGTTTGGACCAGCTTTATAAAGACATGGCGTGACCAGTTTAGACCAGCTCCATAAAGACATGGGTTGTCCAGTCTGGACCAGCTTTATAAAGACATGGGGTGACCAGTTTGGACCAGCTCCATAAAGACATATGTTGACCACAATTTGGACCAGCTCAATAGACATCTTTAGACCAGTTTGGACCACCTTCATAAGGACATGGGTTGACCAGTTTGGTGTGGAAGAACTCAAGTGTCCTGCACAGAACCCTGACCTTGTCCCTACTGAACATCTTAGAGATGGAAAGCCAATTGAGAGCCAGGTCTTTTATCTGCCACTAATGTGGGGCCTAGAAGAGTGGATAACTGAAAAGGGGTCAACTTCACATTCATAGTCATGGTTTGGGCAACTCTATATTAATGGCCATGAGGCCTTCCCCTTCTGAAGGCAACTCCATATTAATGGTCATGGGGGACAGCGTTATATTAATTGGATGTCCAACAAGTTCATATAGGTGTCCACACTTTTGGCCATATAGTGTGTTTCCTATGTTTTCTGCTGTATTAAAGCTGAAGTTTAACCTTCCTTTATTTTGCCCTCCTTTATTCCAACAACCCCCCCTCCTCAACATATTAATGACATTTTTGATGTCATCGCTGGGTCTCTGCGCTTCCCTCTGCGCTTCCCTTCCCTTCCCAGGCAGATCATGGCTGGTGAAAGGGGGGCTGTACACCTGCCTGTCAAAGGTTCTGGAGCCAAATCTGTGTCACCATGTTTGATATTTAAATATACTTGAATGTTTTCTCAAGGGCTGATTATCGGTATCTTACATGTGGGAATCGTCTGACCTTTCCGGGCCATACCGCGTACATCTGTCTGTGTGTGTAAGGTGGAAGACGTCATCTGTTGTCTACCAAAACACTTTGTGCGTTCCTTTAACGCCAACGCCCCGTCAACATGATTTCTGGTTATACGCGGTGTATGGTTGTCAGTCGCGGTGCGGTAAATGCCTTGTGCCATACAACACTTACTGTGATTGGGGGCCGGTTCAAAGCGGCAATGCCATTGCTTGTTAGATTTCCATTTCTTTCTGTTAGCTTATAGAAAGTTGTGATATCCGTGATAATGTAAAACGGAGAAAAGGAAAATCAGCATTTTAAAAAGAGAAAAACGTGACATCACCATTGGCCTGCTGTGACTCCCCACCATTGAAAATAAAGCGGAACTCCAGAAAAATAAAAAAAATATATATTATAATACTTATTTTTATTTTTTAAATTTATTTATAATATACACTAGAGGAAATACCACTGATCATTCATTCACTGACCTCCCATTGATCATCCATTGATCACCCATTAATCATTAATTCACTGATCATCCACTGTTCATTCACTGACCTCCCATTGATCATCCACTGATCACCCATTGATCATTAATTCACTGATCATCTGTTCATTCACTGACCTCCCACTGATCATCCACTGATCACCCACTGATCATTCATTCACTGATCGTCCACTGTTCATTCACTGACCTCCCACTGATCACCCATTGATCATTCATTTACTGATCATCCACTGTTCATTTACTGACCTCCCACTGATCACCAATTCATCATTCATTTACTGACCTGCCACTGATCACCCATTCATCATTCATTCACTGATTATCTACTGTTCATTCACTGACCTCCCATTGATCATCCGCTGATCACCCATTGATCATTCATTCACTGATTGTCCACTGTTCATTCACTGATTGTCCACTGTTCATTCACTGACCTCCCACTGATCACCCATTGATCATTCATTCACTGATCATCCACTGTTTATTCACTGACCTCACAATAATCACCCATTTATCATTCATTCACTGATCATCCACTGTTCATTCACTGACCTGCCACTCATCTACTGATCATCCATTGATCATTAATTCACTGATCACCTGTTTGATCATTCATTCACTGATCTCCCATTGGTCACACAGTGATCACACATTGTTCATTTACTGACCCCCCACTGATCACCCACTGGTCTCCCGTTGATCCTTCATTCACTGATCACCCACTAATCACCATTAATCATCCACTGTTCACCTGTTTATTAGCCATTGATCACCCATTGTTCATTAATTCATTGACCGCACACTGATCACCCATAGATCATCAACTGATCACCTATTAACCACCCAGTGATCTATTGATCATCCGTCAATCACCCATTGACCATCTATTGATCATCCACCGATCACACATTGATCAGATGACGGATTTCCCCACTCTTCATGCAACATTTGTGTCATCCAGGATGCTGATTTGATTTAACATCTGATAATATTGATCAATATCACAACTTTCATTGATTTTCTCATTCATATCTGACTGGAGTTTAGCTTTAAGGGTGAATTGGGGACATTTATACACACAATAGTAGAATTCTTTTAGTATGAGCTAAAAATTGGCAAAACAATGTGCAGAATAGTGTCGCCGTCACCATTTCTAGATAAACTCCTTACCCCTCTCAGATCATTCCCACCTATCGGTATAAAGAAAACCCGCCAGCGGTGATAGCAGTTGCATACATAGGGATCCTGTAGTAGCAATGGTTACATCTATTTGACAATTCCCTCCAGTGTTCTCTAGAATGGTTACATTGTATCTCTTTTTACTGAGATTGTATTTATTTTCTATGATCCTCTGCTCCCTCTAGTGGCCATCATGCAGAATTATCTTGATTTACTCTATGTTTGCTATGAATATAGATATCCTTAGCGCCGCCCGTAATATATAAAGAACATTCAACCAAAAAAGAGAATAGGCCCAAAAACACTGCGCCCCCTCAAATTTTAGGGTGAGTTTAGCGGAGGGGGAATTTCATACGGAGAAGTCGGTTTGTATGAGCGCCCCGTCCCTCTTCTTCTTCTTTTTTTTTTTCTCTTTTGTAAAAATACTGTAGGGTGGGCGGGACTTTGGACCACATCTGTGCCATATTTGTAAATCACTAGACCTGCGAATCTGAGTCCAATGACGCAGGACGCGTTTTCTTTTCTGTAGCGTCTTTTCATGCATGAGCCAGGGAGCTGTACTGCAAAACACAGATTATTTTGTTAAAAAACAAAAAACAAAGAAAAATTAAAAAGACTTTGTGTGATGATTGACTCGCGTCAATTGTGTGCTTGTTTTACTGGTGTGAAGATGCTAATCGCTTCATGGAAATTGTTTACAACCCTCGTCCTAGACTTTGCTGTTATCTGATTTAAACTTTAGTAGTGGTAGTAAAAGAGAACCTGCTTTTGGAGATGGAGGAGAGAGAGGGGAAAAAAACAAGACTTACCGCATGAAATTCAAGGGAATATTCTGCCTCCTTGTGGGGATTCCAAAGGTATGACATTGCTGATTGTGAATCGGATTATGTAAAGGAAACCAGCCAATGCCTCCCCAGTGTCTGCGTCCCCATCATCAGGGCTACCATAGAGAAACATGCATATTGATAAGAATATTGGGGGTTTAGTGCTTAGCCCTTCTGTCTTGCAGCACTTGGGTCCACAGTTCCAATCCTGACAATGGCATTTCCTGCATGGAGTTTGCACGTTCTCCCTGTGTTTAGGTGGTTTTCCCCCCACACTCCAAAAACACGTTGGTAGGATAATTGGCCTGTGTATGTGAAATAGGGACCTTAGACTGTAAGCAAGAGGGTGAGGACTGATGGGAAAGTACAATAGAAACCTTACTGTAAGCTCCTTTAGGGCAAGGACGGATGGGAACAGACATTAGGGACCTTAGACTGTAAGCTCCTTGAAGGCGAGGACTGATGGGAACGTACAATAAGGACCTTTAGACTGTAAGCTCCTTGAAGACGGGCACTGATGGGAACGTACAATAGGGACCTTCGACTTTAAGCAAGTTCAGGGCAGGGATTGATGAGAACTTACAATAGGGACCTTAGACTGTAAGCTCCTTGAGGGCGGGGACTGATGGGAACGTGCAATAGGGACCTTAGACCAGTGTTTCTCAACTCCAGTCCTCGAGGCGCCCCAACAGGACATGTTTTCAGGATTTCCATTATTTTGCACAGGTGATTTGATCAGCTTCACTGCCTTAGTAATTACTACAGCTGTTTCATCTGAGGGAAATCCTGAAAACATGACCTGTTGGGGCGCCTTGAGGACTGGAGTTGAGAAACACTGCCTTAGACTGTAAGCTCCTTGAGGGCCGGTACTGATGAGAATGTACAATAGGGTCCTTAGTAGGGATGAGCCGAACACCCCCCTGTTCGGTTCGCACCAGAACATGCGAACAGGAATAAAGTTTGTTCGAACGCGCGAACACCGTTAAAGTCTATGGGACACGAACATGAATAATCAAAAGTGCTAATTTTAAAGGCTTATATGCAAGTTATTGTCATAAAAAGTGTTTGGGGACCCGGGTCCTGCCCCAGGGGACATGGATCAATGCCAAAATAAGTTTTAAAAACTGCAGTTTTTTCAGGAGCAGTGATTTTAATAAAGCTTAAAGTCAAACAATAAAAGTGTAATATCCCTTTAAATTTTGTAGCTGGGGGGTGTCTATAGTATGCCTGTAAAGGGGCGCATGTTACCCGTGTTTAGAACAGTCTGACAGCAAAATGACATTTCGAAGGAAAAAACCCATTTAAAACTACTTGCGACTATTGCATTGCCGACAATACACATAGAAGTTCATTGATAAAAACGGCATGGGAATTCCCCACAGGGGAACCCTGAACCAAAAAAAAAAAAAAATGATGTGGGAGTCCCCCTAAATTCCATACCAGGCCCTTTAGGTCTGGTATGGATATTAAGGGGAACCCCGGCCAAAATTTAAAAAAAAATGACGTGGGGTTCCCCCTAAATTCCATACCAGACCCTTATTCGAGCACGCAACCTGGCAGGCCGCAGGAAAAGAGGGGGGACGAGAGTGCGCCCCCCCCCTCCTGAACCGTACCAGGCCACATGCCCTCAACATTGGGAGGGTGCTTTGGGGTAGCCCCCCAAAACCCCTTTGCTCCCATGTTGATGAGGACAAGGGCCTCATCCCCACAACCCTGGCCGGTGGTTGTGGGGGTCTGCGGGCGGGGGGCTTATCGGAATCTGGAAGCCCCCTTTAACAAGGGGACCCCCAGATCCCACCCCCCCTGTGTGAAATGGTAAGGGGGTACTTACCCCTACCATTTCACAAAAAAACTGTCAAAAATGTTAAAAATGACAAGAGACAGTTTTTGACAATTCCTTTTTTAAATGCTTCTTCTTTCTTCTATCTTCCTTCATCTTCTTCTTCTGGTTGGTTCTTCTCTTGATTTATTTTGTATGGAGTGCATATTCTGTAAATGATGTTTACTACATAAGGTTTTATCCTGTCTTTGTCTTTCCCCGCTTTTAATACACCATTTTTTGAAATGAAATAAAACTAGATTTTTAATGATACAAGTATCTTTATTGTGCCTATAAAGTCTTGGTGCCTGCCCACACTCCTACGTCCTTTAAATCCTTTAGGGCAAGGACGAATGGGAACTTACATTAGGGACCTTAGACTGTAAGCTCCTTGAGGGCAGGGACTGATGGGATGTACAATAGGGACCTTAGGCTGTAAGCTCCTTGAAGGCGGGGTCTGATGGGAACGTACAATAGGGACCTTTAGACTGCAAGCTCCTTGAAGGCGGGGACTGATGGGAACGTACAATAGGGACCTCAGACTGTAAGCAAGTTCAGAGCAGGGACTGATGGGAACTAACAATAGGGACCTTAGACTGTAAGCGCCTTGAGGGCAAGGACTGATGGGAACGTACAATAGGTACCTAAAAAAATAAATAAAAAAATTTGACTTGTCCAGTTGACAATGCTCAAATGCTTAGGAATCCATCTGATGAAAAATTGGAATTCCTGTTAAAAAAATTTTCTCTTTGGCAGGTTCAGCAGCTCAACCTGCAGTGGCGGCAATTGGGGTATGTCACTCCCTGAGAGACCATTTGAGACAGGTGCTTAAGGTTTTCCCTAAACAGCTAGCCAAAGATTTAGCCAAGCTGCCAGGGGCTTGGTATTTTGCAATTGACGCAATCAGAGATTCTATTCTGCAAACCTCTCGCTTTACGCTTGGGTTGGGCATATCCGTAGAATCTTAGGGCTGAAAAATGGTCAGCTGAAGTATATGCAAAGCTCCTCGCTGTTTTTTCCTTTCCGCGGTGAAAGGCTGTTGGGGATGGGAAAAGGTACCCTTTTGCCAGTTAAGAAAAGGAGTAAAACGTCCCTCATTTAAACTGGCTCTTTTCTTCAGTGCCAGGGTCGTCTACCTTAAGGCAGTCGCGACGGCCTCCACCGTCAGGTTCAAGAGGACCTCAGGGTCAACCCCAGGGACAAAAGAAGCCCTAGGGGGAAAAAACCTACAAAACAGAATGCTAAAGCCTCTTATGAAGGGGCGCCCCCGCTCGCTTGAGTGGTTGGGGGAGACTTCTGCAGTTCTCAAGGGTCTGGCAGGAGGAATTTCGAGACAGATGAATGGTCTCAATAATAGCTCTAGGCTACAAACTAGAGTTCAGAGATTTCTCGTCTCCTCGTTTTTTCTCAGGGCAAAGGTCCATAGATCCAGAGAAAAAGAAGTCTCCTTTTTTCAAGCATTAGTCCAACTTTTGTCTCAAAAAGGGTCATGGAGGTCCCCGCGATGGAGCAGGGGTTGGGGCTTTTTTCAAACCTTTTCACCGATGTCAGACCCATGCTAGATCTCAAGGATCTAAACCGGTTCCTGAAATATCCACTTTTTCCACGTGGAATCAATATAATCTGTTGTCTCCATCCTATAAGGAGAACTTCTGGCATCAGTCGACATCAGGGATGAATACCTGCATGTGCCTATTTTTCCCCGCTCATCAAAAATATCTGCGTTTTGAAGTAGAAAAACTTCACTTTCAGTTGTAACATTGCCTTTTTTGGTCTAGCTACTGCACCTCGGGTGTTTACAAAATTTCTGGCCCTTGCTTTGGCCAGATAATGGACTCATGGTATAACAATTGTAGCATACCTAGACGACCTGCTCTGAATAGACAGGTCGGTAGCCCGCTTAGACCAAAGCATGGTCTCCACAATCAGCTACCTGGAATACCTAGGTTGGGTCCTCAACCCAGAGAGATATTCTTTAAAACCATTAAGAAGACTAGGAATACTTGGGTCTGGTTATAGATACAGCCCAGAAGAGGGTGGCTTTTTTTTTCCATAAAGCTTTTATTGAATATAATGATAAGGAAGAGAGAGAGTACAAACAGTCATATACAATTGTCACATAACTTCATCAGCTCGTAACAGAAAATTCTTAGTACTTAAAGTAACAATGCAAATAAAAAGTCAACCAAGAGGGTAATCCAAGATATGTCAGAGTACAAAAAAAATGGCGTCACGGGACGTGGTATGCTATTACAGTATACAATCCCCCCCAACTCACATCATCTTCCGGTGAGAATAAAGGAGGGGACTGGACACCAAACCAGGCCTGGCGAGGGTTCAATGTATATCGAGACCCCACAGGGTGCATGTGCTGAGTGTCCTGGAACGTAACAATCAGCAGGTAGAGACCATCATCTTGGATTGTAAGGCATGGGGCAATTGAAAAGAACTAATACTCGAAAAGGAAGGATAGAGTGAGGTGAAAAAAGGGAGAGAATTGTCAAACGGGAAGAAGAAAGAAAGGAAGGGGAGAGTTGGAATAGAAATAGACAAGGATAGGGAAAGAGGAGGAAAGAATGAAAAAGCCAGGCATGGTGATCCAAAGTGAAATAGGATTCAATAGAAATAAAGGGAGTGAGAGGGGAAGAAAGAAAGGAGGGGGGTGAGGGGGAGGAAGGGGGAAAGAGAGGAAGGGGGGTAAGGAGGGTAGGAGAGGCGATAAGGCATTTTCAAGGACGATCCAAGACTTCTTGTGAGTATGGATATTCCAATCTGCTGTCCTTGTAAGGTGACAAGCGGTATAATATTTGCGCAGATCCGGTAGCCCAATACCACCCCTGGATTTGAGTAAGGTGAGTCTGGAGTACTTAATCCGGGGGGGGAATCTCTCCATAGAAAGGCCGAGCAAGCTTTTTGGTAAGCTGCAAAAAACTGAATGGTAGAGCTATTGGGATTGCCTGCATTAGATATAATATACGCGGTAAAATAAGCATTTTAATCAAAGCCGATCGCCCAAACCAGGAAAAATTTAATGCTTTCCATTCTTTAAGAAAGTTTTGAGCCTTAAGTAGTGCCACGTGGAAATTTAATACATACAGATTTGATAAGTGGGATGGGATCTGGATCCCGAGGTATGTAAGGGCACTCTTCTGCCAGTGGAAAGGGAAGGATTCTTGGCAATCAGTCATTTCTTGGGGAGGAAGAGAAATATTCAGGGCCTGTGACTTTGCGTGGTTAATTTTTAAGTTGGATATTTTGCCAAAAAGGTCAATCTCATGAAGAAGATCTGGGAGAGAGACACGGGGTGCTTGCAATGAAAGCAAAATATCATCGGCAAATGCCGCAACCTTATATTCTCTCCCTTTCACAGAAATGCCTTGAATATCAGGGTTGTTTCTTAATTTATTGAGGAAGGGTTCTAGGGTAAGAATATAGAGAAGTGGTGATAATGGGCAGCCCTGGCGTGTACCATTACTGATGGGGAAGGCGTTTGACAGGAGGCCATTAACCCTAACCGCAGCTGAGGGTCCGGAGTACAGCGCCATAATAGAGGAAAGTAGGCGGTTTTCAATTCCAATCGCCGAGAGAGTTTCACGCATGTAGAAAATGGGAGATCCGATTGGAAGAGGAAAAAATAGTCAATTCTAGAATATGTTTGGTGTGGGGCAGAGAAGAATGTGTAATCTTTAACTGTGGGTGACAAAGTGTGCCACGTATCGTGAAGGGTCAAATTTTGTAATTGGGTTTTAATCTGGCGTAGAGCTCTGTATGGTAAGGCGGAAGAACCTGAAGAAGAGTCTAGTAATGGGTTCAGGGGAACATTGAAGTCCCCTCCGAGGAGAACCAAGCCCTCCTGGAAGGACGGCAGTAGGTCAGGCAGTAGATATTTGCGAGTGTTTTTGGTTTATTTGCGTACGTTCCTTTAAGGAAAATATACCTGCCTGTCAGATCAATCAATCTGAAAGGGGGAAATTTGCATGTTTGGAGATTAATATAGAGACGCCTTTCGTCTTGGCGTCTGCGTTGGTAGCGTGAAAGGCCGATCGATATATGTGATTGGCGAGTTTAGGTGTAGCATCAGAGTGGAAGTGGGTCTCTTGTAGAAAGATAAAGTGAGCTTTGTGTTTAGAAAGTGAAGATAGGACTTGGGAAAGTTTTTCAGGTAGGTTAAGACCTTTTACATTCAAAGATACACATTTCAACGTCAAGGACAGATCGGTTAATGGTTTAGATCGCATGATTAAGCTCGAATTGTGGTTAGAAGCTGGGACTCTCAAAAGTATATTATGTTATGGATGCATTGGTAATGTGCAGGGACAGCCAGAGAGGGGGTAGGGGCGGGCCCAATCCGATCCCGGAACCACAAGGGTAGAGCGAAAGAAAAAGAGGATTAGTGGGTAGGGAGGAGGGGGGAGAAATGAAGAGGGAGTAGGATCAGAATATAGAGTAGAAGAGAAAGGGAGAAGGTGATTGGAAGGAGGAGAAGAGAAGAAGAAAGGAAGGAGGGAAACAATAAAACGAAAAAGGAAAAAAAGAGAGAGACAAAACAGGGGATAAACCAGAGGTGAGGCTAGAAATTCTGCCTCACCTAGAGGAAAAGGAACCTGGAGCGTCAGCAAGTATCCCTAGGAAACCGCTGTGTGGGGAAGTGAGAAAAGACGGGGACCTCAGGTTGGATGCGAGCCGGGGAGCAGACCCGCTAATATATTGAAAGGAAGAAATATAGACTGTAGTCCTATGGGGAGCCTACTAACATTTTTACTGTAAGACCAGAACATTAAACCACTAAGTAGTACTATTAACAATATTAAGAAAAACAAAAAAAAAAGAACATAAAGAACATAGACTGTGACGTGTCAGCCATGTAGTATGCATGCTTAAATACATTTCTAATTCAAACTATGAGTAAGTAAACAAGATTAGACTTTTCATGCCCATACAGAAAGCTGGTTACCTTTGTCAGTGAGGGACAAGAACGGCACATTTCAGAAAGAGAGGTAGAGAGGGGAATAGAGAGGGACGGGGAGGGGGAAAGGGGAGATAAGGGGGAAGAAGAAGAGGGGATAGGACAAGAGAACATTAAGCAGTGAATTTGAAAGATCACAATCTACAGCTATGCGGTTTCCGGACTATTAACTGTTTAGTGAAAATCTCAGAGGTGTTGCCCATCTGGCTAGATACTTTGTCTATGTCAAAAATCCTAGGGTAAGTGGTTGGGTTTCCGAAGACCAGGGATGTCAACCAAGATAGATATCACCCTTGTCACCTTGTGGGCGAGCTGGGTAAGTGGTGATCCAGAACAGTATGATGAAATGATATCCACTGAGGGGGGTTTACTGATCTAGGTAAAATATTTGAGAGCGACATCCCTGATGATCGATGTGATAGGTAACCAACGCTCTCTAAATACATATGAAAGGTATCAAGAAATTTATAGAGCTTAGTGCAGTATTTCATACAAAGAGCCTCATACCGGAGTTGTCTATGAGGATGAATGAGGGAGAGGTATGTTTAACCGTCTGTAGCAATAACCTACTATGGAGAAGGAAAGGCAGTCTGTATTTGAGCAGTAACATTTTTGAAGGCCAGAGGACTCTGGAGTAAGTTCCGATCGGGAGAAAATAGACAGGATCCACTATTTCTAAACCCTAGGAGAGGGCGCTTAATCTCATGTAAAATAGACGAAGTCTCAGTGCGGCAGGTCATGGTCGGAGTGCTTTAAATCCAGTGTGCCGTTTTCCAGCTATACGCATGCAGGGCTTGAGGAGTAGAAAGGAGTCACTGCAGTTAGCGTAAAGGTATGGCTGGGGAAGGGAAAAGAAGATAAAGGGGGAGAATGTCGGAGAAGGTAGGATGTTTGTCCAACTAGAGGATCCTGTAGACAGGTCTGCAGCTCAAATTGGGACGATAAGAATCGGAAGTTAGAGTAGTTACTCACTTATGATACAACATGGCTGAATGGGAACAGTTTAGGCATCCGAGTGGTTGCGTCTCGTAGGTGACGACGGTGAGCAATCAGGGCTTCGTTGGTAGAAATCATGGCGGGATGAGTGGGCTTTCGGAGATGCCGAGCCAGCTTTGCGTTTGCGTGATCTCTGGCGTGGAGCTTTCGGAGACGGATGAAGAGAAACTGGGAGCCATGGTTCCGACGGGAAGAAGAGGTCATACCATTCCGGAAGTTCAATCTGCGGAAGATCGAGTTGATCACAAAAATTCTTTAAGTCATCTGGTGTGCGGAGAATGGCAGAGCGTCCCCTGGTGGACGCAGAGAGAGCAAAAGGGAATTTCCAGCGATATTGAACGTTTCTGGCGCGAAGAGCATCCAATAAAGGTCGTAGGGCTCTTCTATTTTGTAACGTGATCTTTGACAAGTCCTGGAATAGCTTTATGTCAGCACCGTTGAAAACAATTCGACCCCTTTCCCTAGCTTTCCGAAGGATTTCCTCCTTAAGGGGAAAGTTAACCAGACAGCACCTAATGTCCCTGGGTGGTTCATTCTCCCTGGGTTGGGGTCGTAGAGCACGATGAGCCCTTTCCATGTCGATAGGCGAGTCGGCAGGGTGACCGATTAAATCATTGAATATAGCACATAAAGTTTGCTGTACAGAACTAGGGTCAACACTTTCAGGGACCCCCCGCACTCTTATATTGTGCCGGCGACCACGGTTGTCGAGATCCTCCACATGCCTGTGGAGGTCGAATAGTTGGGAGAGTTGTGAGTCGTAGGTAGATAGAACCTGACGGATGACGGCCACGTGCGTCAGGGATGTTTGCTCCACCATGTCAATGCGATGTGCCACCGCCTGAATGTCTGATTTCAGGTCGGCAATCGCAGCTGTCACTGTACTTTTGATGTCTGATGCCACTTTCTCAAGGTCAAACAGACTGGGTAGGTGAGCTCGTCCAGTACTGGGGGTAGGGGTTCCTGGGATCTGCATGTCAGGCAGCGCAGGAGGCGAAGCTGGCATCTGGGTCTGTGAAGATGTCCGGAATGTTCCTACTGAGTTGTGTACCTGGGTCCATCGCGGTACGAGATGCAGAGGAGCTCCGGGTGGTTCTGCTCATGCTAATAGCAAGACGTAGGCTGCCCTTCAGGCAGAAATCGGTCCCCGGATCGCAGGAGCTCTCCGCTTATGCTGCCATCTCGGTTCCCGTCCAGGCCATGCCCCCTGAAGAGGGTGGCTTTTACCCAGGCAAAGATCAGTTCTGTAAAGGAGCTGGTTCAGGTGATCAGGGCAAAGAAGGGTCCTTCTATTTGCCTTTGCATAGGGTTGTTGGGAAAGATGGTGGCTTCATTTGAAGCAATTTCCTATACTCAGTCTCATTCAAGACTGCTGCTAAACAGTATCCTGCCTACCTGGAACAAGAAGGTCCAAGCACTAGATTTCCAAAGCGTTTGTCGCCAAAGGGTGCGCCAGAGCCTCAGTTGGTGGAAGATATCCAAGAATCTGCAGAAGGCGAAATCCTTCTTACCAGTTACCTGGAAGAAGATGATAACAACAGCTGCCAGCCTTCGGGTTGGGGAGCAGTCCAGGAAGAGGCGACTGTCCAATGGAAATGGTCCAGAATTGAAAGGACCTTGCCTATCAAAATTCTAAAGATTCGGGCAGTGCACCTAGCCCTAGGGGCCTGGACATTCAGGTTGCCGATTTGTCCTGTCAGGATTCAATCCCACAATGCCACAGCAGTGGCTTATGTCAATCACCAAGGGGGCACCAGAAGTCATGCAGCCCAGGGAGAAATAAACCATTTCCTAGCCTGGCAGAAAAGCAGGTGCCTCGGATATCGGCAATCTTCATTCCAGCGGTAGAGAATTGGCAGGCAGACTACTTGAGTCGCCAGCAGTTGTTCCCAGGGGAGTGGTCCCTTCATTCCAAAATATTTCTGCCTCTATGCCAAAGATGGGGGATTCCGGACGTAGGTCTGTTTGCATCCAGGTTTAACAAAAAAGTTGACAACCTTGTGTCAAAAACAAGGGATCCACTCGCATATGGAACAGATGCGTTGGTGACCCCGTGGAATCAGTTCTCATTGATTTATGCATTCCCTCCTATTCTGCTGCTACCATGACTTCTTCGCAGGATCAAGCAGAAAAAGAAGTCGGTGGTTCTTGTGACCCCGGTGGGGCCCAGAAGATCTTGGTATGCAGAGATTGTAAGGATGGCGGTAGGGGACCCATGGGCCCTAGCACCATGTCCAGACCTGCTCTCACAGGGACCAGTATTCCATCCTATCTTACAAACGCTATATTTAACGGTTTGGCTATTGAAACCCACAGTCTAAAGAATTGTGGGCTTTCAGGCGCAGTGATATCTACCTTGATTAATACAAGGAAGCCAGCTTCCAGAGTCATTTATTATAGAGTCTGGAAGGCATATGTCCTGGTGTGAGTCCAGGGGTTGGCATCCTAGAAGGTATATTCCTTGTCTTTCTGTAAATAGGATTAGAAATGAAGCTGGCATCAAGGGCCAGGTCTCGGCCTTATCAGTATTATTCCAATGACTACTTGCTTAGCATTCCCTGGTCCAGTGATACGGCTTAATCCGCCGGTTAGGTCACCCTTAAAACCTTCGGACTTGAATTTGGTTTTGTCAGGTTTACAAAGACAGACTTTTGGGCCGATATGACATACTCCCTTGATCCTTTTGGCAAGGAAGTTGGTTTTTCTGGTTGCCATATCTTCTGCAAGAAGGGTATCAGAATTGGCTGCTCTTTCTTGTAAAGAGCCATATTTAATTATTCACAAGGATAAGGTGGTATTGCGTCCTTATCTTAGCTTTCTGCTGAAGGTGGTTTCAGGTTTTCATCTAAACCAGGATATTGTTATACCTTCATTTTTTTCCAGAACCCTGTTCTAATGGAAGAAAGGTGACTACTAGGGATGAGCTTCGTGTTCGAGTCGAACCCATGTTCGACTCGAACATCGGCTGTTCGGTCGTTCGCCGAATTGCGAACGATATGGGCCGTTCGCGCCAAATTCGTGTGGCGCGTCACGGCCCATAATTCACTGCGGCATCGCAGTGCATTGCTGGCTGATGATTGGCCAAGCATGCACTATGACCCGCATGCTTGGCCAATCACAGCGCCGCCTGAACAGAGAGCCGTAATTGGCCAAAGCCAAGGAGGCTTTGGCCAATTATGGCTCAGGGGATTTAGTACACGCCCCACACTATATAAGGCCGCCTGCACGGCGGCCCTGTGTAGTGTGTGTTCCGGTGTGCTGAGAGATAGAGAGAGAGACAGTGTCATTTGATTTGAGTTAGATAGATTAGGCAGAACAGTCAGTCAGTTAGCTGCACTTACAGTGTATTGTGTATATATATGCATCCCAGGTGTTGCATATATATATATATACACTGTATCCAGTTTAGCTAGATCCGTTCCTGTTATCTTCTAGACTATTTACATTTAGTGCAGTGCGTCCTGCTCACAGTGTTCAGCTAGATCCGTTCCTGTTATCTTCTAGACTATTTACATTTAGTGCAGTGCGTCCTGCTCACAGTGTTCAGCTAGATCCGTTCCTGTTATCTTCCTACTGACAGGCAGGCTTGTCTGGTTACAGTATATAAAGCTACCTGAAGAAAATTACAGGTGTTCTATTTGATCCTATTAGTACCATGGTCAGGCAGCTAGACTATTTACATTTAGTACAGTGCGTCCTGCTCACAGTGTTCAGCTAGATCCGTTCCTGTTATCTTCCTACTGACAGGCAGGCTTGTCTGGTTACAGTATATAAAGCTACCTGAAGAAAATTACAGGTGTTCTATTTGATCCTATTAGTACCACGGTCAGGCAGCTAGACTATTTACATTTAGTACAGTGCGTCCTGCTCACAGTGTTCAGCTAGATCCGTTCCTGTTATCTTCCTACTGACAGGCAGGCTTGTCTGGTTACAGTATATAAAGCTACCTGAAGAAAATTACAGGTGTTCTATTTGATCCTATTAGTACCACGGTCAGGCAGCTAGACTATTTACATTTAGTACAGTGCGTCCTGCTCACAGTGTTCAGCTAGATCCATTCCTGTTATCTTCCTACTGACAGGCAGGCTTGTCTGGTTACAGTATATAAAGCTACCTGAAGAAAATTACAGGTGTTCTATTTGATCCTATTAGTACCACGGTCAGGCAGCTAGACTATTTACATTTAGTACAGTGCGTCCTGCTCACAGTGTTCAGCTAGATCCGTTCCTGTTATCTTCCTACTGACAGGCAGGCTTGTCTGGTTACAGTATATAAAGCTACCTGAAGAAAATTACAGGTGTTCTATTTGATCCTATTAGTATCACGGTCAGGCAGCTAGACTATTTACATTTAGTACAGTGCGTCCTGCTCACAGTGTTCAGCTAGATCCGTTCCTGTTATCTTCCTACTGACAGGCAGGCTTGTCTGGTTACAGTATATAAAGCTACCTGAAGAAAATTACTGGTGTTCTATCCCAGCTTAGCTACAGGCAATTAGTATGTCTGGAAGGCCAAGAAGGAGAGGCAGACAGTCACAAGCCAATAAGAGAGGGCAAGCAGGCTCTGTGTCTAGTGCTGGTCGTGGAGACGGTGCATCCTCATCAGCACGTGGCCATGGGACACGCTTGGCCTTTTTTTCGGCAGCTGGCCGCGTTGAGCCGCAACATGCGGAAGACTTGGTCGAGTGGATGACCAAGCCGTCCTCATCCTCCTCATCCTCTCTCACCCAGGGTGCTTTGTCTGGCAAAGCAGCGGCCTCTTCCCTCAGCTCAATGTCATCAGTGACTCCTTCCCTAGCTCCACCATGTCCTCCTGAGGATTCCCTCGAACTGTTTGACCACAGTGTTGGGTACATGCTCCAGGAGGATGCCCAGCGTTTGGAAGGCTCTGATGATGATACTGAGCTCGATGAAGGCAGTAACATGAGCACGGATAGAGGGGGTGCCCAAGAAGGACAGCAATCTGGCAGTCATGCTCCCCCTGCTGCAGCATACTGCCAGGTTTGCTCCAGTGATGAGGAGGGAGGGGATGATGAGGTCACTGACTCAACGTGGGTGCCTGATAGGAGAGAGGAGGAGGAGGAGGCGGAGGAGGAGGAGGAGGCAGCACATCACCAACGAGGCAGGATGCCCTCCAGGGGCCAGCCTAAGGGCAGCACATTGACTGCATGACACCCCAAAGCTCCACATGTGCAGGGCGCTGCAGTCTCTGCGCGTTATTCAAAAAGTTCTTTGGTGTGGGCCTTTTTTGAGACCAGTGCATCAGATCGCACCGCTGCTATTTGCAACATATGTCTCAAGCGTATCTCGCGTGGCCAAAACATCTCCCGCTTGGGTACCACATGCTTGACCAGACATATGTTGACCTGCCATGCAGTTCGTTGGCAAGCGTATCTAAAAGACCCACACCAAAGAACAAAGAGGATCTCTCCTTGCTCCTCATCAGCTGAGATTTCCAACCCCACTAGACCTCCAGTCCTCTCTGAGACCTGCAGTGAGAGGAATGAAGGTGTAGAATTAGGTGTGTCACAGCCAAGTACTTGTGGGCAATCTGCTTTTGGTACACCGATGTCAGATTGTACCAGGCAAATTTCCCTGCCCCAGCTGCTGCACCGCCGAAAGAAGTTTGCTCCCAGCCATCCACATGCCCAGCGGTTGAATGCTAGCTTGGCAAAATTGCTAGCACTTCAACTGCTGCCTTTTCAGTTGGTAGACTCTGCCCCCTTCCGTGAGTTTGTGGAATGTGCGGTTCCTCAGTGGCAGGTACCCAAACGCCACTTTTTCTCATGGAAGGCGATTCCGGCTCTCTACCGGCATGTGGAAGGCAATGTCCATGCCTCGCTGGACAGGGCGGTCAGCGGTAAGGTGCATATTACCGCTGACTCATGGTCCATTAGGCATGGACAGGGACGTTACCTAAGTTTCATGGCGCATTGGGTGACTCTGCTGGCAGCTGGGAAGGATGCAGGACAAGGTGCAGTAGTGTTGGAGGTTGTTCCGCCACCACGCCTCCAAAATGCTGATTGTGACACACTTCTCTCCTCCACCCCCTCCTCTTCTTCTTCCTCCATGGCCTCTTCCTCGGAACCAGTGGTGCTCCGTAGTCGTTCAAGGGGCTACGCAAGTACGCAGGCCAAAAGATGCCATGCGGTGCTTGAGCTGGTGTGCTTGGGGGACAGGAGCCACACTGGGGCAGAGGTTCTGTCAGCTCTGCAGGGGCAGGTTCAGAGGTGGTTGACGCCACGCCAACTTAAGGCAGGAATGGTGGTTTGCGACAATGGCACCAACCTCCTCTCTGCCCTCCGACAGGGACAAATGACCCATGTGCCCTGTTTGGCTCACGTCCTTAACTTGGTGGTGCAGCGGTTCTTGGGCAGGTACCCGGGCTTACAGGATGTCCTGAGGCAGGCCAGGAAAGTCTGTGTGCATTTCCGCCGGTCATATAATGCCAGTGCTCGGCTGACGGACCTCCAAAAGGAGTTTAACCTGCCCAAGAACCGCCTAATCTGTGACATGCCCACCAGGTGGAACTCAACGTTGGCCATGCTGCAGCGGCTGCACACGCAGCAGAGGGCCATCAATGAGTACCTGTGCGACTATGGCACCAGGACAGGGTCAGGGGAGCTTGTTTTTTTTTCCCCACGCCAGTGGGCCATGATCAGGGATGCATGCACTGTCCTGTCACCATTCGAGAAGGCCACGAGGATGGTGAGCAGTGACAGTGCATGCATCAGTGACACTGTCCCCCTTGTCCACCTGTTGGAGCACACGCTGCGTGGAATAATGGACAGGGCACTTGAGGCAGAACAGAGGCAGGAAGAGGAGGACTTCCTTAGCTCTCAAGGCCCCCTTTATCCAGACAGTGTTCCTGCGTGCCCGCCGATCACACAGGAAGAGGACGAGGAGGAGGAGGAGGAGGAGGAAGATTGTGTCAGTATGGAGGTGGAGCCTGGCACTCAGCATCAGCAGCAGTCTTTAAGGGATCAGTCCCAAGAAACACATGGACTTGTACGTGGCTGGGAGGAGGTGGCTGCGGACGTTGTCGTCCTTAGTGACCCAGAGGACTCCGGACCGAATGCCTCAGCAAACCTACGCTGCATGGCCTCCCTGATCCTGCAAAGCCTGCGTAAGGATCCTCGTATTGGTGGTATCAAGGAGAAGGACCAATACTGGCTGGCAACCCTCCTTGATCCACATTACAAGGGTAAGGTTGCGGACCTTATCTTGCCATCGCAGAGGGAGCAGAGGATGAAACATCTTCGGGAGGCCTTGCAGAAAGGTCTGTGCAACGCGTTTCCAGAGACTGGGAGGTTACAAACTCCTGTTTCTGGACAACGTGTTGCTGAGGCTTCGGTCAGTCAAAGAATTAGCGGTGGAGAAGGTGGCCACCTGACCGATGCGTTCAGACAATTTTTTGGTCCGCAGCCCCAAGGTATGATCGGTTCCAGCAACCATCGCCAGCGTCTGTTTTACATGGTGCAAGAATACCTAGGGGCAAGATCAGACTTGGACACCTTTCCCACCGAAAATCCTCTGGGTTACTGGGTCTTGAGGATGGATCACTGGCCAGAGCTTGCACAGTATGCAATTGAGCTACTGGCCTGTCCTGCATCCAGCGTTCTTTCGGAACGCACATTCAGTGCTGCTGGAGGCGTGGTAACCGATCACAGGGTGCGTCTGTCCACCGACTCGGTCGATCGGCTGACCTTCATAAAAATGAATCAGTCTTGGATCACCACCAGCTACCAAGCACCTGATGCTGATGTAACCGAATAATTTGTTTTGAAATCTCAGATCCCTTCAAAGACTGCCTATGCTGATGCTGAGTGACTATCCCTGAGTAATTATCCTCTTCCTCCTCAATCATCACGCTGATAGCTTGTAAGAACATTTTTGGTTCTGGGCGCCACCACCAGTGCCTAAGGCACAATTTTTCAGCCCCTGTTTAACAGGGGCGTGTAATTACAATTTTTGATGTAATACTTTGCAGCAGGGCTCGTTCCTGCATTCCAACTAGAGTGTCTGTGAGGGGTTGCAGTGTTGTGGCACCAGCACCAGTGCCTAAGGCCCAATTTTTCTGCCCCTGTCTAACAGGGGCGTGTAATTACAATTTTTGATGCAATACTTTGCAGCAGGGCTCGTTTCTGCGTTCCAACTAGAGTGTCTGTGAGGGGTTGCAGTGTTGTGGCACCAGCACCAGTGCCTAAGGCCCAATTTTTCTGCCCCTGTCTAACAGGGGCGTGTAATTACAATTTTTGATGCAATACTTTGAAGCAGGGCTCGTTCCTGCGTTCCAACTAGAGTGTCTGTGAGGGGTTGCAGTGTTGTGGCACCAGCACCAGTGCCTAAGGCCTAATTTTTCAGCTCCTGTTCAACAGGGGCATGTAATTACAATTCTTGATCTAATATTTCACAGCAGGGCCCTGTGAGGGCTTACAGTGTTGTGGCCACAGCAACACCTAAGGCCCAAATTTCTGCTGAGTATATAGGGCAGGACCCTACTTTCAAACATCTAACTTACAAACGACTCCTAATTGCAAACGGAAGGAGACAACAGGAAGTGAGATGAAATCTACCCCTAGGAAGGGAAATTCTCTCCTGTAAGAGTTAATATGGGAAAACAATTTCTCCTTCCCACTGATGCTTTCCAATCCTTGTTCCACAAAAAAACCCAAATTTTCAAAAAACATTTTTCATTGGGACAAAAAGTGAGGTGAAATCTTCTGAAGAGGAGGAAAGACAGCAAAACAAATATCACAGGGGTGATAACCCTTCCCTATGTTTTCCAAAAAGCTTAAAAAAGATTTTTTGGCTGGAGCTAAACACGTTAAAAATGTACCCGTTCAAAATTACAAAGAGATTCTACTTAACAACAAACCTACAGTCCCTGTCTTGTTTGCACCGCCTGTATACTGCTGTTCAGAGTATATAGGGCCTTTCCTTATTTTAATTTGGGTGCGGGGTTCCCCTTAATATCCATACAAGACCCAAAGGGCCTGGTAATGGACTGGGGGGGTACCCATGCCGTTTGTCTCACTGATTTTCATCCATATTGCCATGACCCGACATGACATTAAACCCGCAAGCAGTTTTAAATGAGATTTTTTCCTTTAAAAATGACATTTGGTGCAGGGACTGTTCTAAACACGGGAAACACGCGCCACTTTACAGGCATACTATAGACACCCCCCAGGTACGATATTTAAAGGAATATTTCACTTTTTTTTTTTTTACTTTAAGCATCATTAAAATCACTGCTCCTGAAAAAACGGCCGTTTTTAAAAGTTTTTTTTGCATTGATACATGTCCCCTGGGGTAGGACCCGGGTCCCCAAACCCTTTTTAGGACAATACCATGCAAATTAGCCTTTAAAATGAGCACTTTTGATTTCGAACGTTCGAGTCCCATAGACGTCAATGGGGTTCTAACGTTCGTGCGAACTTTCGGTCCGTTCGCAGGTTCTGGTGCGAACCGAACCGGGGGGTGTTCGGCTCATCCCTAGTGACTACATTCTCTTGATGCATTGAGAGCAGTCAAAGTCTATTTGAAGATGACTACTCAGATTAAAAAAAAAAAAATCGGATGTTTTTGTTTGTGTTGCCTGAAGGTCCTAGAAAAGGACAGGCAGAGTCGACATCTACTATTTCTAAGTGGATCCGGCAATTATTATTCAAGCTTATGGTTTGAAGGGTAGGTTCCATCTTTTCAAATCAATGCACACTTCACCAGGGCTGTTAGTGCTTCATGGGCAGTGCATCACCAAGCCTCCATGGCTCAAATCTGCAAGGCCTCAACTTGGTCTTCAGTCCATACATTCACCAGATCCTATCAGGTGGATGTAAGAATGTAAGAAGGCATGAGGCTATCGCCTTTGGGCTCAGTGTACTGCAGGCAGCAGTATAGGTCCTCAGGCCTGATGGCACCCTACTTTTGTTTGTGTCTCCCTCCCCCCAGTTGGCATTGCTCTGGGACATCCTATATAGTAACTACTATGGCTATGTGTCCCGTGATGTAGGATTAATAAAATAGGATTTTTATAACAGCTTACCTGTAAAATCCTTTTCTTTGAAGTACATCACGGGACACAGAGGTCCCTCCCCTCTTTTTGGGTATACACGTGTATTGCTTTGCTATAAAACTGAGGTACTCCCTGTAGGGGGAGGGGTTATATAGGGAGTTGAACTTCCTGTTTAGGGTGTGCCAGTGTCCATCACCTAAAGGTGGCCTATATAACCCACATAGTAACTACTATGGCTCTGTGTTCTGTGATGTACTTCAAAGAAAAGGATTTTACGGGTAAGCTGTTATAAAAATCCTATTTTTTGCTTTGCTGTGGATTATTGTAATATGCTCTAAACTTATCCCTGTCCCTGTTTCCACTAGATGGTTGGTGGAAAGAGTATTACTTGGAATACATTACTATTTTGAAAGAATAGGTAATCAGCCAAATGATTAGACGGGGAGCAAACTTGCAGTTAATGTAGCAGGTGCAAAGTTAAAAGCAATAATATGTACACTGCAGAATAATGAAAGCTACATGAACATGGCCTCCTCACAGCAAAGTTTCTGGGACTCAATCAGGGTAACATGTGGCGGCATAGCATTCTTTAAATAAGACTCAATAACAATCAAGCTGAGAATCACTACTTCAGTAAAATAGTCCAGAACACATTTAGTTGTAAACAGCATCTATAACAGTATTCAAAGGTAGCTCTGGTAACACAGGTGAACAGCTGGAGGCTGGAGGCCTACCCCAGTGGGAGCTAGAGTACTCTGGCAGCAATCAGACCGGGGCTCCCCACAGTAGCATCTTCTGGAGAAACTGTATGCTATTAGGTTCGTGCCTGGCTATCCACATATACTGTACGCTCTGACAGGAGGGCATCTCACTTGGTTGCAAATCACAGCCAAGCTACTTCTGCCTTATTAGGTGTGGCTCTCTGAGCTGCTAAGGGAGTAAAACTGAGGAATGCATACCCCCTCCACACAACCATGAACCCAGAGAAATGTGGGAAATAGAGTTATAGGGGCCTGCACCTACATCTGAGCATGGTACATAAATGGTCACTTCGCTACACTATTATATCTGTGTACATTTATAGTGTAGTACCTTCTAGTGTACAGTTTAGTGAGGAAATTTTATTTTGACTCACAAGCTGCTGGAAGTTTCTAGAAGCTAGTGGGTGGAAGCAAAGAGGCCATGATCTGCATGTTTATATGAATCTGGCCAATCCCCAGGCCGGAGGCCTGGAAGGGTGGCTGGGTCAGCAGAAGGGTGACTAAGGCTGTGATGTGTAGCCTGTAAGGGGGCCTCAGGGCTAAGTTGACTCTGTCTCCAGGCTTGGAGCTGAGGAAAGAAAGAAGAAGGACAGAGGGATCTCTACTACCCCACAGTCTCTTGTAGGAGACACCCTGACTAGTATGGGAGGACCTGGACAGCAGGAGGCCTGAACAGCAGTCTTCTCAAAAGCAGCAGGATTTCCATGTTTGAGTACCGACAGTTTGAGTACCTCTACAACCCCCCCCCCCCCCCCCCCCCCGGGTCAAAAACGGAGAAAACTGACAGATGCAATATCCAGCAAGCTTTCCAGGGACAGTGCCAAAACCCAATCTCTTGTCTTGGGACACTTTAAAAGGCAGCCACATGGGCTAGTATACATAGCTCCTACAAAGGGGAATTCCATTTGCCAATTCCAGAAAGACTGTTGTTGTTCCAAAGGGAATACAGTCCAGGATTTGCAATTTTTTATTCAGTGTACAAGGTGAAGGAAGTTGTGCTTGTGTTGTTCTTTAGTTAGGCATCCCATAATCCAAGTTGTTTTCCATAATAAAACAACAAAAAAACAAGCCCATGGACTGATTTCTGTCTCAGGATGAACGTTAGAAATGCATGTTGCCTGGCTGTGCAGGAATAGGGGACCCAAATCCAGTGGCCCTCTAGCGAGTATTCACATTATATATAGTCCAGAGCATGCTACAGATTTAAAAATTGCTATTTATGGAATATTTTGTCTATAAATACTAATGTGATGACCATTATAAGAATGTATAAGGCGATACAATGTTTTAGTAGTGTTTTTAAGACTTTTTAAATAAATATGAGATTTTATAGTGATCTCACAGTGTTTTTTTCCATTCCATAATCAGGATCTATCCTGTTGCAATCACATATAGTGGTTTCTTTTTTTGCTGCAAAATTAAAAATTGTATACTTACTTTTAAATAATTTTCCTTTCCTGGTGCATCTTCACGACAGAATACAATGGCTTGTAGCTCCACCCCTAAACTTAATAAGCCTGCAGAATTCTATGTAACTATTACTATAAGGGTGGGAATCTGAATGCTGCCATTAAGATGCACCAGGAAAGGAAAATTACAGAATAGAAGTATACAATTTTCCATTTTTTTTTTTTACTTTTAAATTGATTTTTATTAGGTCAAAAATAGAATCAAAAGATACAAGATACAAATACAATATCATATACAAGAGAGGGATTTCCTCTCAAATATGGAGTTGCAAACACACAACAATTTAATAACTTCTTAGTAGAAATAAGCCGTGGTACCACATGTTAGTACATGTTAGTACAAGCTACAGGGGAGGCGTCAAAGACTGGTTAAGTGGGGTGGGAGTAGGGGATATAAGATAGGAGGAAGGAGAGTGGCAAATATATAAGATGCCTAGTAACTGGCTTAGACACCTAGGAAACATTTAATAATGCAAAAATATGGACATAAAGTTGCAATGAAAATAAGGTAGGTGTTCACATCTGGCTCTGTGTAGTCCAAACAATAAAAAGGATTATTTCCAATGTTCAAAGGTAGTCAGATAGGAGTATGACTTAATTTATGTGAACCTAATACTTCTGGAATGAGCTAGCCAAGGAGCCCACTGTCTGTGAAATTTCCCTCTCAGTGGGTGAGATTTAGAGAAGTATGGAAGTGATCATTTAAAGCAGAAATGAGGGAGGTGGCCATTGGTGGGAGTGGATCTTTCCAGACACAAGCTATTACTGTACGTGCTGCAATTAAGATGTGTTGTATGGTTGGTATGTATGCTGTGGGCCAGGGGTGGGTGTCTAGACCAAAGAGAGCCATTTGCGGGGTCAGTTGCCTGTTAGTATGGGTCACAACAGCTATTTAAAGCAGATATTGTCTTCCAGAATGGGGCTATGAGGGAGCAGTTCCACCATATATGAAAGATGTCCCCAATGGTTTCACAGTTCCACCAGCAATTCAGGGAGCAGGGTAGGAAGATGCATGCCAGTCTGTCAGGTGTGTAGTAAAATTTGCAGAAAATTTTCATGGACGCTACCCAGTGGGATACATTTTTGGAGAAGGTAGCAGGAATAACACACAGTACCATGCCTCTGGAGGAAAGGACATTGGTAACTTTGATTCCCAGTATATCATGCTGGTGGAATTACTTGTGGCTGTAGGTCTAGAAGGAATGTTGTAGATGTAGGAAATTCCCTTGGTTTCAGTGGTTATTTGTAGTATGAGAGCAGGTTCTTTTGGATTGTTGCTGTGGAGGCGGGCACTGATGAGAGGATATGGCGGATCCTGAGAAAAATGTAGAAGTCTGTACTGGGCAGACTGTAGGTCTGCGATAGTTCTTGGAAATTTTTGAGGCTTTGTTGATGGAAAAGGTCTCCTATAGAGCAAATCCCTGCAGTGGACCAATGCTGAATAGCTAGATAATTGGGAGAGTAGTTGCATAGAGAGGATTGGAAGAAGCCTGCAAGGCCTTGTTGTGGATTCCTTGAGAAGTTTGATGTAAGGCCTTCCAGATTGAGGTTGTGGCATTTACAGTGGGTAAGAAGTAACATGGTGCATGGAAGTTCATCCATATAGCTGCAAATAGCAGGTGTGGGGTGCAGGAGATTGCTGTTTACTAATTTTGGAGCCATAAGGAGGTAGTGCGATGTGACCACCACTGTTGCTTGGTCTAGGAAGACTGCCTTGTAATACTGCTTAATATTGGGTGCTAGTTGCTCACAATATGTTTTGTAGTAATCATTACTAAAGCCGGGCCCAGGACCTTGTGTAGAGGAAGGACTTTAATAGCAGTCTGGACTTCTTGTGTTGAGAAGGGTTGTGTGAGTGCTGTTACTTGTGTGGGGGACAGAGATGGAAGATTCATGGGGGAAAGGAAGTTCTGACTCAATGTTTGGCCGGGTTTGGGCTCAGTATGGGAAAGGCTAAGGTTATATAGTTTAGAATAGAAGGAGCCAAAGCAGTTGGCTATATCTTTGGGGAGTCTTTGACCTAGGGAGTCTAATAGATAAGGGATTTTGGACTGGGGTTCTCTGCGTTTGTATTGCTGCACTAAAAATTTCCCTGCTTTATTACCCTGGGAATACCATGTGAGCTTTAGCTTTCTCAGGTAGAAGTAATAATTATTCTGTAGATAGGAGCTCAAGTCAGACCTAAGCTTATCTAGTTCAGCATGAGTAGCCTCTGAGGGATCTTGCTTGTTACACATTTCAAGAGTATTTATACTATCAAGAAATATGTTAAGGGTAGCGTTCCATTTTTTCTATCATGAGCTCCCAGCTTCAATAATGTTCCTCGGATGACAGACTTGTGGGCATTCCACAGGGTGGTGGGGTTAGTGACAGATCCAGCATTAAGGTTGAAAAAGTCCCTAATCGCAAAACCGACCTTCTCCCTACTATCTTTGGCACTTAGTAGGGAAGAGTTCAATAGCCACAATTTGTCAGATGTGCTGGGGGGATAATACAAGGGTGATAGATACAGGGGCGTGGTCAGACCACAATATTACTCCAATGGGGGAGGTAGAGATGGACTTAAGTAGTACTTTGGAGGTCAGGAACAGGTCGATCCTGGAGTAAGTCCTCTGGGAATTCAAATAGAATGTAAAGTCCTTCTCAATGCCATGTTGACATCTCCAGGGGTCATAGAAATGTTCTAAGAGTACTAGAGAAAAAAGGGCAGTAGATCTTCTCCTCTTTAGGGTTGAAGAGTCTAGGGAGTGGTCTCATTAAAATCACCGCAAATAATGAGTTAGTCTCTGGGAGAGTGTTGAATTTTTTGCATGACTGTTTTGTAGAAGAATTTTTGATGGGTATTAGGGGCGTAGATATTAACGATAGTCAAAGGTTTGTTGTTAAAAGAGGCTGATAGAATTAGTAACCTGCCAGAAGAATCCTGTTCTATGTGTGATACGGTTAAGGATACAGTAGAGCACCCTTCTCACTTTTTTATCAGTTTTAAATTGGAAGATATGTGGGAATAGCTTGGGGGGGGGGGGGGGGTTGACCAAGGAAAAATGTGTTTCCTGGATACATAATATATCGGTGCATTGGGCAAGCGCTTCCCTTCATAATAGGGATCACGTGATCGGGCTATTCAAGCCTTTGACATTAAGGGAGGAGATTTTGAGTGACATGAGTTCTAATATGAGAGATGTCAAAGTGGCACAGAGAAGTAGGGATCCAATTAGTCGCTAAGAGTATAACATATGAATCTCAAGGACCAAAAATGCAATAGTAACATTTACAGGTATACAGAATAGATAAGGCAAATTATGTCTACAAGGTATCTATGTACGTTGTAGAAGCTATATAGGCTTAATTAACAATACAGTTTCAAAATGACAAATGTATACTAGAATAACCTGAGGAATGCTGTATGCTTTGCACACAATAGCAGTGGGGCGGGGAGAGTCAACCAACATGAAAGCAGTTCCTCCATAAGTGTATGCATATGGCATCCAGCTAGATGTAAAGTTGACCAGGGTAGATTATCCCTGGGTAGTAGTAAGATCATGAACTAGGTTTTATTCTGCGTGTCCCACGCGTTTGAGATCTTGGCAGACTTCCTGTTAGTGGGAGTCTTTGGTGGTGGGTCAGGGAATATAACCCAGTTGTGCAAGTGTTTGATCCCATTCTTAGGAGTTAAGATAGAGATTTGCTGATGTTGGTAGGTGACCAACAATTTAGTAGGAAACCCCCACTTTTAGGTAATCCTATGCTCCATAAGGATCGAGGTGACTGGCGCAAATGATTTGCGTTCCTGTGTGGTAGCTGCAGAGATATCGTTATAGAGTGAGATTTTGGAGAATGGATCCGGGAGAGGATGCATAGAGGACTCTCTTTAGTGTGAAAGAAATGGATTCTAGCCAGAATATCTCTGGGGAGGGATTCAGGTAGACGTTGTGGCTTATGGATTCTGTGGGCCCGGTCTATGAGCAGGTCTTGTGCTGTGATTGTCGGTACAACCTTGCAAAACCGTTGGTGCAAATAGGGCACAATCTCCGCTGATGTTATAGCCTCTGGGACCCCCCTGATATCAGGTTGTGCTGTGTTTGCTTCCCCTATTCTAGTGGAGAGAGGCTCTGATGGGTAGCTGGGTAGCGCTGTGTAGCTCCGTGTTCAAGCGGTCATATTCCTCTGCGGCCAGGCTACGCCCTGTAATTTTCCATTTTTTTTACCACATCATGGTAGCATAGAATGGGAAATAACTCACTATATGGCAGGGTGCAGAAACAAAAAAACTTTAATGACCAGGATCAGTAGAACAGGCTTCCTGGAACCGCTCTATCTTCAGCTGGGACAGATCTATCTTATATTGCACAATAAATGGAAGAAAGACCAGGTCACTGCTGCAGTTTGTCTCTGGATATATACGGCAATATGCTGCCCGGGTGGTTGCCACTGCCCTCATCGAGTGTGCTTTTAGGTCCACTGGAATGGGAAGGCCTCACAGGAAATGAGTGGTTGACCCTTTTTTTAGACCATGAGGTATCACAAAGAAATTGTCAGCATGTCTGACAGAAGATGTAGTGGACAAGGTTTTCAGGGCCAAACCAACATCAAAAGAATGTGGATCTCCCTCAGGAAGGACAGCAGTATAACTTCTTGAATGAAGTGGAAGAACGTTGAAACCTTGAGGATAAAGTGCTTTAGATATTTTAAGACTAACCTATCTGGATAGAACACCAGATGAACACGAGATGAGTCTCCTTGCATTTCTGAGAACCTCTTGGCAGAGGTAATTGCCACTAGAAATTACACTTTCAAAGTCAGGTTCAAGAGCGTGACCAATTCAGATTAGAATAAAGGCCTAGATAAGGCTTTGAGGGATACAATGAGGTCTCATTTAGGAAATGCTTACTTTCTCTGAGGCTTTAGCTTCAAGCATGCTTTAATGAAATGAATTAACCAGAGATTCATAACCGATTTGGTTCCTGTGATGGCGGACAAGGCTGAGATGTGAACCTTCAGTGTACTTGAAATTAAAGCCTCTATCAAGACCCAACTGCAGAAAGTGAAAGACTTTGGCAAGTTCTGGAGATAATAAAGGATTCCAGACCTTTTCCCTTGCGAGTTCTATGAATTTTGTCTCACTTTTTGATAGGTATTATTTGTGAAGACCGTTTTGGCCTGTAGGAACATGGTGACTACTTCCTCTGAGCGACCTTGGCTTAAAGGGTTACTAAAGGCAATTTTTTAAAATTAAAATAATAAACATGTTATACTCAACCTGCTGGTGATATTGGCACACATGCAATCTTGCTCCAGAGCTGTGTGTGTCTATAGAGCCACGCCCATCTTCCTCCTCATAGCATTTGATTGACAGCAGCAAGAGCCAATGGCTCCTGTTACTGCCTGAGTCCCTGTGTGAAGAGGAAGAGAAGGGAGAGAAGAGATGCAGCCATGAACAGCACATTTTTTTACCTTAATGCAGGGAATGCACTAAGGTAAAAAAAAATATTTGGGCTTTAGAACCACTTAATAATCTCTGCCTTTCAACTTCAATGCCATTAAATGTGGTATCTCGGGTGCTGGGTGCAGAAATCGCCCCTGATAGAGCAAGTCCGGCATTACTGGTAGGGCTAGGGCTAGTAGCAGTTCCACACTGAGTTGGAGAAGGGTAGGGAACCATGGCCTCCTCAACCACTATGGAATGATTGAGCCCACTGAATATCAGCAAGATTCTATACAACTTCCTTATAAGGGGCAATGGCATGTTCAGTATACGCTTAAAGACCTAATAAGTAGTAGTACAACACTGTTATATTAATTAGATTAAAATGAGGTTGATATGAGTATCTATCTCCATAAACACAAAAATCATTGCACAGGAACTGCACTAAAAAAGGTTGGAGAGGGGGGGAGGGGGGAGGTAAGACCCAGGGGAGCAGGGGGATACAGAGATGTATGGTATGGATAAGGTGGGAGAGAGTATGTTGGGGAGTGAATATAGGTGGGAGGTCAAGACAAAAGCCCCTAGGGTAGGCCCAGTTGGGCGGGTGGGGAGGGGAGGGGGGGAGAGGAAGGGTGGGAAGGTTTGGGAGGGAGTGGGGTGGAGAGGAGGGAGGGGAGGGGGGGGAGGGAAGGTACGAGAAGGGGTGGATTTATGCAAATGAGAAAGGGAAGTTATCACAAATATAAGTTTTGCCACACATATTTTTTGTATCGCACAATTGACAAATGGGGGGAAAAAGTAATGCTATGTAGAAATGTATTGTATGTTGGCAGGGTCCTTGGACTGGTTAAAATCCAGAAGGACAACGGTAATATGATTTATTATTTATGTCGCTGCTTTCGATTCTATGAGTGCAGAAAATAGAGTGCTCCCATATATGAGCAAGGGGGGGGAAGGGTATTTTTTTTTTTTTAAATTAAATAATCTTTATTCAAATCTTCAGAACATATAAAATAGATTCTCATTACAAAAATTCTTAAATACATCATATACAAAACATTTTATATATATATATTAGCAAAGAAGAAAAATGTTACTATCTGATTTTCCCCCTTTAACCCTTCCCACCCACCCCTATATCCCATATTCACCCTCCCCCCTATCTTAATCGCAATTTCCAATATACCTTCATAAATACACTCAATACCATACCTTCATTACCTTATCTATTTCCTACACACATCTTACGTAGGATAACCCAGTTCCTCTAACCAAGGCTTCCAGATTTTTTTAAATTCCTTTAAGTTTCCTCTCCTTGCATATACTACCCTTTCTTTCCATACTGTTTCAGTTACTGTTTTAAACCAGTCATCTTTTGAAGGGGGTTTCTCTGCCTGCCATCTCTGTGCTATTAATTTTCTCGCCTGGAAAAGGCACCTTAGCACCGTTTTAGTTTTAATATTCCCCAGACTCTCCCCTACTCCCAAGATACATAGTTTGGGGTCCATTCTGAGAGTCAGCTTAAAGATCTTATTTATGGTATCTAATATTTCCGTCCAATAACGGAATAATTTTGGACATTTCCAGATCATATGCATCAGGTCCCCTATATTCTGGCACCTAGGGCATTTGGCGTCCCCCCTCCGCCCCCATTCAAACAGTTTTTTAGGGGTATAGTAGGTTCTATGTAAGAGCATTAAATATGACATCTTCTGGGCCGGCAAAACTGTAGCTTGGTTCCCTCCTGCCAGTATCTTCTTCCATTGTCCATCCGAAATTCTACCCAGGTCCCTTTCCCACTTACTCCTACACTTGAGCTTCCCTGAACCCATAATGATGTTGCTACATATATATGGATAAAGTTCCGCTATGGATCCACTGGATCCACCAGAACTATTTATTCTTTCAAAAATGGGAGAGCTATTCCACCGAGGGCCTTGTTCCCCAAACTGAGCTTTTAAAGCATGTCTAATTTGTAAATAATTATAATATGAGTAGTTAGGTATCTCAAACTCTTCTTTTAATGAGGCAAACGTTTTAAGGGAACTGCCATTATATAGTTGGTATTTTATTAATGACATGGAATGTAAGGGGGCTGGGGGATAGGGATAAGAGAAGTGCAATGTTTAAATATTTTGATAAAATGAAACCCCAGATAATTTGTCTGCAAGAAACACATATGCGGCCCGATTCTGTGCATTTATTGCGCTCAAGGAGATACCCGATACAGTTTCATTCTATGCATACCTCTCATTCAAGGGGGGTTAGTATTGTGATCTCCTCGGATATCTCCTTTGAGTGCTTGCAACAGAGAGTGGATAAGGAGGGAAAGTTTGTTTTTTTACTATGTAAGCTTAATGGACTAACGTGTATAATAGCTTCTATATATATCCCCCCGCCTTTTTCAGCAGTTCCCCTTGGGTGCCTCTCGCAATTTATGGCTCTACATCCGGGGGTCCCGGTGTTAGCATTAGGAGATTACAATAATATCTTGGATAATTCCCTGGATAGAATGTCTTTCATACCCAAAAAAAATATGAGACATACTTCTGGAAGGACGGCTTTTGCCGCCCTGCTTGAGGAACTGGGACTTAGGGATGTATGGAGGGAGAGACATGATAAGGATAGATGTTACTCTTGTTACTCTGCAACACATGATGGCCTCTCACGTATTGATTTGGGCCTGGGGAATGAGTCACTTTTACAGCGGGTAGAGGACTCAGCATATGAGCCGCGCCTCCTGTCTGACCACTTCCCATTTTGGGTACGGCTAGGCACTGTTGGTACTTTGAGACAACCACTATGGAAAATGAACCCATATTGGTTAACCCTGTTTCCACAGGCAGATAGAACGGGAGAGGTCCTATGGGAATTTTTACAATTAAATGGGGGCTCAGCCAGTAAAGCGGTAATCTGGGACACACTCAAGGCATTCTTGAGGGGTTGCCTTATTAAAGAAATTGCGGGAGTTAAATCCCGATCCAGAGAGTGGGAAACCAGGGTACGGGAAGAACTGAAAGAAAGGGAGCGGGCCTTAATAATTGATCCATCACAATCCAATCAAGAGCTATGGAGAGAGGCGCAGGCAGTACACAATGCGGCGTGGCTATCTGCAGCAGAGAAGAGAAGATATTTTCAGCAACAGAGTTATTTTGAATCGGGGGAAAATACCGGTCGCCTTTTAGCTCTAATAGCTAGAGAGCAACGGGAATCTTCAAACATCCTAGCTATAGGGACTGAAACTGGAGAGAAGTTAACTCTCAGCTCAGACATAGTAAATAGCTTTCAGCAGTTTTACAGGGACTTGTACTCTAGTAAAACTAGGTATAAATCATCGGACCTGGAACAGTTCCTACAAACCTGTCCTTTTCCGCGGTTAACAGAGGAGGAGAGGGAAATTCTGAACTCCCCGATTTCACTAACTGAACTAATGGAAGCAGTAGAGGGGGCAATGCGTCATAAATCCCCAGGCCCAGATGGATTACCGGTAGAGGTATACTCCCATTATAGGGAGGTTCTCTTACCGTCATTGTTGCAGACAATAGAGGAGGCCGGGGAAGTGGGAAGGTTACCAGATAGTATGCAAGAAGCAATAATTACAGTTCTTTTGAAGCCAGGAAAGGATAGACTTCTAATGGATTCATATCATCCAATTTCGTTATTGAATGCGGACGTTAAGTTGCTGGCCAGTGTTTTGGCTAAGAGGCTTTCTCAGGTAATCGGCAAGCTGGTTCATTGCGACCAATCTGGCTTTATACCAACACACTGTACGTCTGATAATATAAGGAACTTATATATGAATTTGCAGATGCCAGTGGACAATCCGGGGGGTAGGGCCATTCTGTCACTTGACGCGACTAAGGCGTTTGATAGTGTGGAGTGGCCCTACCTCATGGAAATATTGGAAAGATTCGGAGTGGGAGGTAAATTCATATCATGGGTAAGAGTACTGTATTTAAAACCTAGAGCCAGGTTGCGCATTAATGGGGTCCTCTCCTCTTCATTCGGATTACATAGGGGGACTAGACAGGGTCTCCATTACTGTTCGCCTTGGCGATTGAACCTCTGGTCATACTGATCCGGAACTCACCTGAGGTAGTGGGGTTCCGTAGATATCAGAGAGATGCACTTATATACCTAGGGGACATGGCCTCTTCTTTGCGGGCAGTGATGGAGATAGTAGGAAACTTTGGCAGCTTTTCGGGCTTTGCAATCAATTGGTCGAAATCAACTATAATGCCACTAGATCAGCCAAGGGATGGACTCCCAGAGGGGGCAGAACAAATAGCCATTGTTAATCGCTTTAAATATTTGGGAGTGATGGTGTCCCCAGAGCCAGCCGAGTATCTTCGACTGATTTTGGGGCCATTGCTTACCAGACAGAAAGAAAAATGTAACAGTTGATGTAGGCTCCCATTGTCAGTCGTAGGACGGGCAAATCTAATAAAGATGGTCTGGGCCCCACAGCAACTGTACATCCTTCACAATTCACCAATATGGATCTCAAAGAAGTGGTCCAGGCTAATAGATACATCAATGAGAGAACTGATATGGAAAAAAAAGGTGCCTAGAATTAGCTTGGAAACACTGCAACATGAAAAAGATAAAGGAGGATTGTCAATACCTCACCCCAGGTTATATTTCTTGGCGTCACAGTTGCAACAAATGGCAGGATGGGGTATTAGTGACCATTTCGGAACCTACATTAGCGGCGGCCTCCCATCTAGAAATGGATTTACCAAGTATGAAGGGATTAGAACCTATGAGTTCTCTTTTTACAAGGGTTTGGGGGGAAACTCAGAAAATATTGAAAATAACGGGCGTGCTCCCATTCACACCAATATGGCACAATAAAAGATACACTGAGGTCCAGGAGTTGCGAGACTTCTCACACTGGAAGGAAAGGGGAATTTGGTTCTTTTCACAAATCTATGAGGGGGACGTATTAAAGTCATATGAACAACTATGTAAGGAATTTAATTTGCACCCTAGGGGCTTCTATCAATATCTCCAAATTCGCCATGCGCTACAGGCACAACAAACAACTCACTCCTTAGGAGTAACAACAGTCCCAATATTGAATGAAGTTTTGAAAGCAGACACAAGGAAAGGACTAATAACAAAAATATACAGGGAACTATTGATTAGGACCCAAGATCATACATCATTAAAATGTCGGAAAAAATGGGTAGAGGATGTAGGCGAGATAGACGACAATCAGTGGGAAATAGCACTCAAAGCTATCCCAGTGGTCTCGTTATCTGCATCACAAAGGTTATCACAATTATTTATTTTGCACAGGGCCTATAGGACACCAGTGCAACTCCACAAATGGGGAGGTAGGGATTCTTCTATGTGCCCCAAATGTGGAGTGCACAGGGGGGACTTTATTCACCTAATGTGGAGATGCCCAAAGTTGCATAGGTACTGGGAAGAGGTATCCCGACACATTTCTGGGCTGGCGCAAGCCCAGATTCCCTTGAATCCGACAGTTTATTTGCTTGGCGCCATTGATGCAGAAATGTTCCCTGGAGGAAAGTATCTTATGATAACTAGATTGATGTATTTAGCTAGAAAACTTATCGCAAAACACTGGATGGCTCCTACGGTGCCTACTGGGAAGCAATGGATTTTATATGTAAACTCCCTTCTTCCAAGAGAACGACTGGCCTATAACCGTAGAAGCGACAAGGGGAAATTTGACAAAATGTGGCAACCCTGGTTGAGGGAGGCGGAGGTGGCCCCCCATCAACTGGTAGTGGAAAAGCTCCGGACGTAGAGTAGAGGGAGTTGTGGAGAGATGAAAGAGCAGTTAAAAAATAGATGGAAAGGGAGGAAGAGAGAGTAGGGAAACGGAAAAGGGAGAAGAAGGAGCAAGACTGCAAGTGGACCTAAGGGGTGATGACTCTACAGCAAAAAATAGGTTGTGGGGGAAACCAGCGGCAAATGAGGGAGTGGCAATTAAAATAATGCAACCCTAAAGCGATAACTGACAGGTAGAGGTGAGGGAGGGAGGGGGGAAGGATTGGGGTGGGTAAGGGCTTAGATATGATTATGAGAATACAATAAAGATTTTGTATAATTTTATAGAAATTGTATTATTATAAAAAAAAAAAAAGACCTAATAAACCCAAACAACCTATTTTTAATAAACTAGTAGTAGTGACATAGGAGTGAGAGAAAGGAACTGCAGAGTGCTTAGGAACATACCAAGAAGTGTGCTGGAGGCCAAATATGTTTCAGTCGGTGAAGCTCCTGAAGATAGTGGGTAGCAGCAGCGTAAGGTTTACCCTTTTTGTCACATGATTCTTTGAAAGGTTTTTTTTTACAAACTTTTCATTAGAAAAATGCAAAGGGTTGTACAGAAGTATAACATAACATAACATATTGCAATATCATCATAAATTCCTAGCGTACAAGAATGTTGGAAATTGTAGAACAGAGTAATCATTTACAATATTTGACACTTTTAGAAAAAACAGTGCAAAAAGAGAGCAATGGTGACGGAGATAGCTATGTTCCAGAGCAGAAAAAAACATGCCTATCACCATCGACATAAAGATGGTGATGGAATTTTGAATAGCTTACGGGGATTATTCAAATATTGTGCAATGATTAAACCAGGGGGACCATTTTTTGTCATAATAAGGCATAGTGTGGTAAAGAGTGTGAAAAATATTTTCAACTCTGCTTATGGAGTCCATTCGATGTTTGACTTGGGAGAGAGGTACATATTGGGTTTTCCAGTGTAAAGTGATCACCCAATGGATGACAACACAGAGTGTGTGAATTACATATATATGAATTACATATATCTCTAATCAATACGCTCATGGTGTAAATATGAAAGCTGGCGTCTCCAGCTTTCATATTTAGGGGGGGCACATGGGGGGACAGGGACAAAAGTAGGGGGGCCAACTATAAAAATGTGTGTGTGTGTGTGTATATATATATACACATACAGTATTCACACCCCTTGAAATTCTCTACATTTTGTTATGTTACAACCAAAAACATAAATGTATTTTATTGGGATTTTATGTGATAGACCAACACAAAGTGGCACATAATTGTGAAGTGGAAAGAAAATGATAAATGGTTTTCAAAATTGGCACCTGGGGCAGATCCTATATCTGGCATCCCTCCCCCCAGGTGGACAGGCAGCGCACAGTACGTCAAGTGATGTTAGGGTAGTATACTGGCAGATTGGGGTGATATAGTGCCAGGTTAAGGTGGTATACAATAGTGCCAGGTTAGGTGGCAGTGGCAGACTAGGTGGTAGTGCCAGGTTAGGTGGTAGTGCCAGTTTAGGTGATATACAATAGTTCCAGGTTAGGTGGTAGTGGTAGGCTAGGTGGTAGTGCCAGGTTAGGTAATAGTGCCAGGTTAGGGTGGTAGTGCCAGGTTAGGGTGGTATTGCCAGGTTAGGTAATAGTGCCAGGTTACCCCCTGTACTCCTAGATAACACCAGACCCCCCTATACTCCTAGATAACACCAGACCACCCTATACTCCTAGATAACACCAGACCCCCCTATACCCCCTGTATTCCTAGTATTTTTTGTATGCAAGATAGATACACAGAATGCTGGGACTTGTAGTTCCTCTATACAAGACAGATAAACAGAATGCTGGGACTTGTAGTTCCTGTATACAAGACAGATAAACAGAATGCTGGGACTTGTAGTTCCTGTATACAAGACAGATAAACAGAATGCTGGGACTTGTAGTTCCTGTATACATGACAGATACACAGAATGCTGGGACTTTTAGTTCCTCTATATAAGACAGATATACAGAATGCTGGGACTTGGCTCTGTGTTCCTCTCCTCTGCACCAGCGGCAAACTGTCACTCCCCTCCTGACACTAATCAGACTATACTGACAATCATGAGTCTTTCTTACCTTGCAGTGTAGATTAGAAGCCGCATGGAGAGAGATAGGAAGCAGGAGACAGAGTTGGGGGGAGGGACCTGGGAGGACTAGCCACTCTAGACGGAGGTTCTTTCCTCCTGCTGTGTGCACCTACATAGCGATTCTTGCACAGAAGATTGAGGAGGGGAGGGGCAGAAGCGCAGCGCGCAGGGATGCCCTGCTGACCGGAAATGAATGAAAGCACCCACACTGATGATACGTTGAGGGGAGAATCCCGGACTCTAGCCCTGATGGGCGACACGGAGCATGGCATTTACATTGCGATGCCCTCTGTGTGTCTCCCTCCAGCAGCAGAGAGCCTACAGAGAATTGATCTGTAATTGCGGTGCCGATAGTTTAATTGGAGGTGCACATGGGGGGGCCCAGTATAATGTTGGGGGGGTCAGGGCCCCCTGTGGTCCCAGGCTGGTGACGCCAATGTCCACGAAACATGTAGAGCTTTCTCCTTATTATTTCCTTATTTTCTCCAGCTGTGTTGATTACCATTGGGGTCTCCAGGTTCTGTGACCCTGATCCAAGCTGCTATAACTGGAGATATCAAGCCCTTACTGTAGTTTGCCATAGTAATGTTTTATTTGTTATTTTATACTATGTGAATTGTTATAAATAAAAAATGTGTTTTTTTTTGTATCAGTGGTGCCTATAAAGTTCATGTTTCTTTCCAAAAAAAAAAGAGTGTGTGAATTAGTCTCATTCATAGTGTGGTAATCTCTGTGATTGGAGCAAATAATAGACTCTGGGATGAGTAAAGGGAGAGTTAAGCATCTGCTATTTTGGTGTCAAGCTTTCTCCAAATTGGAGCAATATGTGAGCATTCCCAAAAGAGATAGAGAAAAGAACCGGGTGAGTGGCAACCCCTAAAACATAGTGGTGACAATGTGGGAACAATAGAATGGATTTAAACTGGGGTATGATACCATCTTGTATGGAGTTTCAGAGCTGTTTCTCTGATGTTAAGAGACCTTGTACATTTCTTCAAATTATCAATACAGTCATTCCAGTTCAAGGCATCATGCTCCAATGAGCACTCCGATTCCCATTTGGCTCTGTAAGGAAGGGAATCCAAGGTAAACTGATTGTTCACGGTTCATAGATTTCTGAGATGAGATACTTGCCTCTAGGATTGTGTAAGCAGATACAGTATCTCACAAAAGTGAGTACACCCCTCACATTTTTGTAAATATTTTATTATATTTTTTATGTGACAACACCAAAGAAATTACACTTTGCTACAATGTAAAGTAGCGAGTGTACAGCTTGTATAACGGTGTAAATTTGCTGTCCCTTCAAAATAACTCAACGCACAGCCATTAATGTATAAACCACTGTCAAAAAAAGTAAGTACACCCTTAAGTGAAAATGTCCAAATTGGGCCCAATTAGCCATTTTCCCTCCCCGGTGTCATGTGACATGTTCTTTAGTGTTACAAGGTCTCAGATGTGAATGGGGAACTGGTGTGTTGAATTTGGTGTTATCGCTCTCACTCTCTCATACTGGTCACTGGAAGTTCAACATGGCACCTCATGGCAAAGAACTCTCTGAGGATCTGAAAAAAATAATTGTTGCTCTACATAAATATGGCTTAGGCTATAAGAAGATTGTCAAGACCCTGAAACTGAGTTGTAGCACTGTGGCCAAGATCATACAGCAGTTTAACAGGACAGGTTTCACTCAGAATGGGCCTCGCCATAGTCATTGAGGGAACCATGAATGCCAACATGTACTGTGACATACTAAACCACTGCCTTGCTAAAGAAGCTGAGGCTAAAGGTGATGGACTGGCCAAGCATGTCCCCAGACCCAAACCCTATTGAGCATCTGTAGGGCATTCTTAAACGGAAGGTGGAGGAGCGCAAGGTCTCGAACATCCACCAGCTCCAAGATGTTGTCATGGAGGAGTGGAAGAGGACTCCATTGGCAACCTGTGAAGCTCTGGTGGACTCAGTTCCCAAGAGGGTTAGGGCAGTGCTGGAAAATAATGGTGGCCACACAAAATATTGACACTTTGGGCTCAATTTGGACATTTTCACTTAGGGGTGTACTCACTTTTGTTGCCAGCGATTTAGAAATTAATGGCTGTGTGTTGAGTTATTTTGAGGGGACAACAAATTTACACGGTTATACAAGCTGTACACTCACTACTTTACATTGTAGCAAAGTGTAATTGTAAATGTAGATGTCACATGAAAAGATATAATAAAATATTTACAAAAATGTGAGGGGTGTACTCACTTTTATGAAATACTGTATGCTTGTATAGAGATAGTCTTGACATTGTATCTATTTTTAACTGAGATTTATAAAAGTTTTTAATCTGTAAGTAATGAACTATTTCCTTGTTTGGGGCAAGGTATGTAGTGTGGAGGGTTTGGAAGGAGATAAACTCTGAGTACTCCACCAGTTTGTGTAGAAAGAGAACATCCAAGCTTATCCACCAGGTATAATCTAAGAGATTAGTGAGGCCCAGGGGAAAAGCTGAATCTCCTAGAAAGGCTGTTTGTGGTGAAGCCTGGGTAGGTAAAGAAATTTTAGTGTTATAGCTTTTCCAGAAATGGAACGATTGGGCTACCAAAAAATGTAGAGGTTGTAAATTGGAGAGTTGGAATCCCTTAGACCACAATAGGTCTAGGAGGAACTAGGGGCAGATTCAAATTTTACCTAGGGTACCTTGGAGTTGTGTATCTGTCATTGTGCCAATTGTGTGAACATGGAGGCCAAATAATAATGCCATAAGTTTTGGGTGCCTAAGTCTCCACTGGTGGTGGAAGAGTATACATTTTTTTAGAGAATCTAGGGGGAGAGTTGGCCTAAATGAAGCTATTTAAGTCGCGTTGAAAGGTGAGTGCAAAGGACTTTAGTGATTTTAATGGGAAGAGCTCTAAAAATGTATAATAGTTTAGGCAAAATTGTCATCTTTGCTGCAGACACTCTACCTAGAAATGAGATGTGGTAAGATGTCCATGTTTAGAGTTTGTCTAAGTTTAGGGAGATAGTTTTTGAGAAATAGCGTGTGTAGGTTGGGTGTAAGGTGAATCCCCAGGTATGATAGGGAGCTCTGTGACCATTAGAAGTCAAAGGAATTTTTAAGTGTTTGAAAACGGGACTCAGGTATGTTAATGGGCATCCCTATTGATTTTGTAAGATTAATAGTGAGACCTGATAAGACTGAGAATTTGGATAATATTAAATTGTCTGTAAATTGGCGGTCCAGGATAAATCCTGATTAATATGGCAAAATGAATGTGTTAATTACTACTGCCAACCTATTTGCTAAAAAGTCTACTAAAGATCTTTTGGTCATTGTTTATGACTGAGGGCGGAAGTTGGAAGTTTTAGAGTGGTCCTTTCCTGGTTTAGGGATTAAAGACATGTTTGCTAATAACATTTCGTCAGGGAAATGGCCTCTTCTTTGCAAGGTTTTGGCTTCAGATGTTAATAGTGACAGGGGCTCTTATAAATTAGTTAAATCAACACTCCCTCAAGTGGTTATTCCACAAATCTGGACACTTTCCTACAAAAACTACAGTATGGGAAACCAGAATATAAAAGTCACAAACAACATTTTAAGAGTTAAAATTTGCAATCATAACTTAAACTTGGAGCTCACTAGAAATACAATATATTTTCCCTTCAATCATAGCCTTATCGCATAGAGCACTTTTTTTTGACTGGGGGCATAGAGTGATAAGTTAATATAACAGCAATTAAATATGCTAAAAAGATTACATATCAAGAACAGTTACAGTACATGGATACAGCATTTCCAGCACAGACTCCTTTTGGAAATGTCATTTACCAATAAATATAATGTGCACAAATAATTCATGATGACACGGTTTCCAGCAAGTTGTTAGAAAATCTCTGTTATCTTTATATGTTTTTATCATTTTAATTACGATACAATAATCCTGTACAAAGTATAAATAATGTAATGCTATTTCATTAGGAAATAAACCATTTAAAATAGCATTTTTTTTATTAGGTCATTTATTATAATAATGAGAGCTAGCTTAATATCATGAAAGTGTTCGTTAAAGTTAGCACGATTTATTATCCACTCTCCTTCATTGAACAACCGTTTCATGCATCATTTGCAGAATCGTTATATATTAAATATCTTTTTACATAATGTCTAAATACAGTATAATTACAAAAAAACATTTCTATATGTTCCATAGTGCAATTTTATTTAAAGTACTCTGTTTATTTTCGATACATATAAGATCAGAACTTAATAAAATAATTTTTTAATTTCTTTACTTCCTTCAACAACCCATGATTTTAAGTGGACTACAAAATCCACACAGCTGTTAATAGCCCAATAACAGAAATAGGATTGATGTGCATATTTACATTGGCTGCAAATTACTGCAGAAAGCAATTTTTCCTAGTGGTATGGGGGGGTTTGCAAGATTTTGAGACTTGAATTCAGTCTTGAAAAAATAGAGATAAAAAACCTCTTCTCTCTAAAGGCAGAGCTTTTCAGATCTTAACATTAAATTCACTGTACTAGTGTTAATTTATAAACATAGTAAAACGTGTTCACTTTGTAAATGTAATTTTCACTTACCTTAGTATTTAAGTAAATGTGGTTCTGCATAATGTTGCTCTTTAAAGTGTATTTCTGCTTTCTCAGTCAAATTTGAGAAAAACCTGCTAAAGGTATGTTATGTGCTTACATTCACAAGCACATTACTTTTAAATGTTTCTTATTTTTTAGATGTTTCTTACATTTTAGATATTTCTCAGGACAAGGTTTTGCGGGGGATTGCAACTTTTTTTTGAACAATAATAGAGGAGACCTTCCCCATAACTGGCGGACAGCTAATATTGTACATACAGTATCCACAAGAAAAGCAGCATGATAGATAGAAGCTGGCAATTAAAGCCCAGAGAGTTTAACATCAATTGTAGTCAAGTTAATGGAATCATTCCTGAAAAGAAGGATCATTGATCACTTAAAAATACACAACTTTTTGGACCCAAAGCAACATGGCTTTACTTATGGCAGATCATGTCAGACTAATCTGACTGAATTGTTTTACTATATTACCAATGTTTTGGACCAGGGTGGTGCTGTGTCTAATACAAAAGTTGTACAAGTTAAAGTTAGGACTTTATCCTTTAGCCAACTGCATATCCACTAAACCTCCCAAGGGTTGATATCAGAGTGTGGATTTAAATGAGGTTTATTCAGAACAGAGAGTAGTCGCTAGTGGTTTACCACAAGGCTCTGTACTAGGTCCTGTTCCATTTAATCTCTATGCAAGTGATATAACTAATGGTTTGTTAGGCAAGCTATGTCTTTTTTGCTGATGATACAAAGGTGTGTAATAGGATTGATATCCCTGGAGGTGTATGTAACATGGTACATGATTTTACATTGCTGGAAGATTGGTCAAAGCAATGGAAACTGCAGTTCAATGTTTCTAAATGTAAGTTAATATACCTAGGGAAAAATAATGCCTTGAGAGAGTACACAATTGGAGGCATAGTGCTGGTCAGCAGCACTACAGAGGAAACAGATTTGGGGGTACTTGTTTCAGATGATTACAAAATGAGCCAACAGTGTGACCAGACAGTGGGAAACGTGAATATAATTATAGGATGCATCACTAGAGGGATCACCAGCAGGAGGAAGGAGGTCCTGATTCCCCTATATAGATCTTTAGTGAGACCTCATTTAGAATACTGTGTCCAGTTCTGGAGACCTCACTTACAGAAAGATATTGATAAAAAATAACGAGTCCAGAGACGGGTAACAAAAATGGTGAAAGGTTTGGGGGATAAAACATCTCGAGAGCGACTTCAGAAACTTAATATGTACATTCTGGAGGAAAGAAAGGAAAAGGGAGACATGATTGAAACCTATAACCACTTGCAGACCAGCCGCCGCCGATATACGGCGGCAGGTCGACTCTATTGCATGAATTGCCATACTGGTATGGTGGTTCGTTTAAGAGATATATCGGGCGCACCGGCGGCACCGGAGCCGATGTTTGCCGGCCACCAGCGATCGCTCCTCAGAGAGGCAGAACGTAGATCTGTCAATGTAAACAAACAGATCCCCGTTCTGTCAGGGAAGTAAAGAGAGATTGTCTGTTCCTAGTGATCAGGAACAGTGATCTCTCTGTACTCCCTGTCAGTACACTCCCCCCACAGTTAGAAACACCTCCCTAGGACACACTAAACCCCTTGATCACTCCCCTAGTGTTAACCCCTTTCCTGCCAGTGTTATTTATACAGTAATCAGTGCTTCCCAGTGCCAACATCCAGGGGACATTAGGCAATGTCCAAATGAAGGAAGGACTGATATACACCCCGCAAATTGACGTAATTACCCGCCGCCGGGCAAGCTGTCCTTTCAAGATGGCTCCAAGATGGCTCCCTCATGAGGTAGCCTGTCAGTATCCATGACACGGGTGCAGTATAATCACACTGCAGCAGGCATATCACAAAGGGCGGAGAGCAGCTCAGCCACCTGTACACCGTCCATGTCAGGAAAGTCTTGCTGAGGACAGTGATTCCGTGTGCACCCGGGCGCGCATGGCCATTGGTGCCAGAAGCACTACTTAAACCCTGTCATGACAGGGGCATCTTGCTGCCAGATCTACAGCATTCCCTGTGAGTTTCCTGTGTTCCTGATCCATTCCTGTGACTACCTGCTTGCCTTGTGACTATCCTGGCCTTCCACCTGCACCAGACCATGGCCTGTCCACGACCTCGCTCCCGCCTGATTCTTTGGCTTATCCGTACCAGTTTGGTGCTGACCCAGCTTGCCTAGTGACCTTCCTTCAAGCCTTCTGCATCTGTTCCAGTTCTGCTCTCCAATGTATGACCCGGCCCGTCTGACCCTCCTGTGTCTCTATCCTTGGGACCATCCACCTGAATCATGTGAGTGCCTCCTCTCCTGCTTCAGATTCCAGTCTTCTGCATTCCACCTGCTGTTCCTGCTGTCCCAGCTTCGCGCAGAGCATCAGATCTGCATACCAGCTGTTGATCCTGCCAGGTACGTGACAGTCCACAAGCCCAGCTAAGTCAAAGCTGAAGCTGTCACAGACAGAAGATCTTAGCAATAAGGTAAGCCTCCCCCTGCACCCCCTCCTGTGAGCACAGCACTACAAAGCATCATAGCAGCATTCCCCACAATGAATCAATCAGTGCTGGATACCACACTGAGAGACATGCTGTTGACTGTGCAGAGCTCCATTCACTCTGAAATGAAATGACCTCATACTTAAAGAAAAAACACAAACCGACCATTCTTTTACCCGGGAAAGTGTGGGCATTTTTATCCTCAGATTCATTCAAACTAAAGGGTATCTCAATGATCTATAGCTCTCTACATGACAAGGGCACCTTTATTAAAGGCTCAGTAATACTCAGGCATCAAGCCATCCACCATAACCTACTGGGAGTTGTCTCAAAAACTCCACCTGAGATGGTATCTAACCCCTGTCCAAATGCATAACTAATGGGAGTTGTCTCAAAAACTCCACCTGAGATGATATCTAACCCCTGTCCAAATGCATAAATTTGCAAATCTAGATGACAACAAATGTTGACGAGGATGCTTGCAAAAAGGCTCATTAACACATATTCTGTGGTATTTTCCTCCCCGGTGTCATGTGACTCATTCGTGTTACACATTTTCACATTTTGGAAAAAAGTCTTTACCTGCATTTCTGAGTTTACAGGTATACTAACTAAACCCTCTTTACCGCTGGTGATCCTCAGCTTAGGCATCACCTCCTTCCCATCCCAGCTTAGGATCATAGTTCTACACATCCTTCTCACTGCCAGGCTTAGGATTATGGGAAAATGGAGACAATCTATAATCCCTAACATAACCAATGTAAAAGCACATCTTAACATGATTAAGGAATTTGAACAAACCATAGCCTTACAATTTGACTCACACAAGAAATTTTATCTTTTATGGGCACCGTGGCTACAAATTTAACAAAACTAATGCCGCATACACACGACCGGTTATCCCTTTGGAATAAACTCCGAAGGTTTCTCCTACGGAACTCAGACGGAATTCTGCTCAAGCGGTCTTGCCTACACACAGTCAAACCAAAGTCCGACCAAAGTCCGACCATCCAGAATGCGGTGACGTACAGCACGTACAATGGGACTAGAAAAAGGAAGTGCAATAGCCAGTCGCCAATAGTTTCCGTCTCATACTTACTTCTGAGCATGCGTCGTTTTTGGTACGTCGGAACAGCATACAGACGAGCAGTTTTCCCAATAGTTATTAGTTCCGTCGGAAAAATTTAGAACATGTTCTTTTTCTAGGTCCGTCAGAATTTTCGACATAAAAAGTCCGATGGGGCATACACATGATCGGAATATATGATGAAAAGCTCCCGTCTGACATTTTCTGTCAGACATTCCGCTCGTGTGTACACGGCATCAGAACATACACACATATTTAAGCCACATATGGATGCATTCATTCCTTCTTTCTTTATAACAATAAATCTACTCCCTCAGTGAATATCTGAAAAGTGAATAATATCATATATCTTGGAGCACTTTTGTGTCTTTAAACATTTGTAATGTTTTGTTTCCAACTTACTATGCAATTCTCGTTTCTGTAACAGTGACTTTCAATATCTGTTAAACCTCAAAAATGTATAAAAAATTGCAACACTAAAAAAAAAACTAATTATAGATAGCATTATTTTACTGAAAGGGTAGTTGATGCTTGAAATAAACTTCCAAGGTAGTGAAACAGTCAACAGTAAATGGCTTAAAACATACTTGGGACAAACCTAGATCTATACTCAGACATAAAAAGCTAACAAAAAAAAGTGAGCAGACCCGATGGACTACACTGTCTTTTTTTGCCGTCACTTTTCTATGTTTCTATCTAGAGTGAATCTGTCCCAAGTCTATCCTCATTAACATACAAATGTAAAAAGTCCAGCCCCCAAACCTCCCACCTTTTGTTAGGACTGACATTCTTAGTTACATAGTTACATAGTTACATAGTAGGTGAGGTTGAAAAAAGACACAAGTCCATCAAGTCCAACCTATGTGTGTGATAATGTGTCAGTATTACATTACATATCCCTGTATATTGCGGTCATTCAGGTGATTATCTAATAGTTTCTTGAAGCTATCAATGCTCCCCGCTGAGACCACCGCCTGTGGAAGGGAATTCCACATCCTTACCGTTCTTACAGTAAAGAACCCTCTACGTAGTTTAAGGTTAAACCTCTTTTCTTCTAATTGTAATGAGTGGCCACGAGTCTTATTAAACTCTCTTCTGCGAAAAAGTTTTATCCCTATTGTGGGGTCACCAGTACAGTATTTGTAAATTGAAATCATATCCCCTCTCAAGCGTCTCTTCTCCAGAGAGAATAAGTTCAGTGCTTGCAACCTTTCCTCATAACTAAGATCCTCCAGACCCTTTATTAGCTTTGTTGCCCTTCTTTGTACTCGCTCCATTTCCAGTACGTCCCTCCTGAGGACTGGTGCCCAGAACTGGACAGCATACTCCTGGTGCGGCCGGACCAGAGTCTTGTAGAGCGGGAGAATTATCGTTTTATCTCTGCAGTTGATCCCCCTTTTAATGCATGCCAATATTCTGTTTGCTTTATTAGCAGCAGCTTGGCATTGCATGCCATTGCTGAGCCTATCATCCACTAGGACCCCCAGGTCCTTTTCCATCCTAGATTCCCCCAGAGGTTCTCCCCCCAGTGTATAGATTGCATTCATATTTTTGCCACCCAAATGCATTATTTTACATTTTTCTACATTGAACCTCATTTGCCATGTAGTCGCCCACCCCATTAATTTGTTCAGGTCTTTTTGCAAGATTTCCACATCCTGCAGAGAAGTTATTGCCCTGCTTAGCTTAGTATCGTCTGCAAATACAGAGATTGAACTCTTTATCCCATCCTCCAGGTCGTTTATGAACAAATTAAATAGGATTGGTCCCAGCACAGAACCCTGGGGAACCCCACTACCCACCCCTGACCATTCTGAGTACTCCCCATTTATCACCACCCTCTGAACACGCCCTTGTTAGGAGATTACGGCTTCTAAGACCACCTAGATAGGTTCAGGTAATGCAGGAAGACCTCCGTTGACCCCCAGGCCTGGAGATATCAATAAAGTGACACAGGAGACAGGTTTGCTTAGCCACTTAATGACATCTAATTTGAGTTTCAGAAATTCAGCATTTATGTCTTTTGAGGGATGGGAGGAGTTTTACTAACCTTATACATGTCATTGAAATGAAAATAGGTTCAGTTAATATTTAACTATTAGCTGGTGTTATAAGACAAAATCTTGCATCATTTCTACTTATTAGAATATTCTTTAACAGGTGAAGGACACACTAATCTTATCAAGAACAAACATGAGCTAGGCCAAACTCCATATTCTAGCTAAAATGTATAGGTAACCTTGAGAAGGTTTTCTATAGATAACAGCTTAAAGATAATGTGGGTTTCAGTTAAAACTTCAAATATGAGTTTTCTCAATTTTCCTGTAAAACATGAGATGGTGTCTTAGAACTAAAATGGAGTCCCTCATGATATGTGCTATGTTCTTTACAATCCCCTCTTTGAGACATTATTTATATGGCTCACTATCTTTCACAGTTATGTAAATTTTCTTCTATCATAATACATACTCAGATAAATTCTATTCGCAGCAGCAGGATCAGGGGTTCGGGATGCCTTAACAATTATGCACATTATAAGCTTATAACAAGCATATAGGAACAAAACAAAAAGAGCAATCATAATTATAGTTATGGCAGCACTCTTTATCCATGCCAAAATTCCTATCCCAGAACTTAGGTTTGCAAAAGGATCCCATGTCTTAGCAATGTTTCTAGCTTCATCTTGTAATTTGCTTACTTCTTTCCGGTGTTGTGCAATTATATCATAATAATCTGGTACCTCCATACTTGTGTTATGAAACCAGGTACAACACTCATAATCTTCTGTGTTTTCACATAACCCAGTTAAGGCAGCACTCATGCTTTCTATGGCTAACTCGTGTAGTTCTAATTGTTTTCTAATTGCCCTAGTTTCTATATTTAATTTAGTAATATCATCAGAATTCTTTTCCATTATTTCATCAATGATTCCAGTGTAATTATTCAACCTTTTCATTAAGTCTATTCCCCACCCAGTCCATGAGGGGAACCAAGCCCATGCCATATCTTTTTGTAAGAAATAACTCCCTTTTATTGCGGTGTTTGAGGGGGTACCTAGGATGCATGCTAGCTTCAAGGAGGTGTCTTCCCTTGCTATCTCCTACTACGCCCATGATGGGGACTAGGGATGCAAGATAACACCATCCTTGGGGTTCGGTGGGGATCCAAGGGTGACAGATTTTTCCACAACAAATATAAATACTGTTTCCTAGAGCTAAGGATCGTTTGTTGAATATTGTCATCATTTCATCAGAAAAACTGGAAAAAGTTAAACTCGACAATAATTGTCCTACTGTGGAAGTGGAACTGGAGTTAAGAAAGTTTATTAGAGTGGTGTTTAGGGCAGGTTCTGAAGTATGAAAGAAAGGGCTTTCAATTGAAGTCATTGAAAAGTTAATATTAGCTTGTTGGCAAACTTCAGCTCCATTTGTGGAGTTTCCCAGCCTAAAACACCAGTCTGGGGAATGACTTCTACCAGTAATTTGGAAAGTAAGGGTATTATTTGAAAGTGTTCTTATGACTTCTGTAAGGACGACAGGAGGTGTGCCATTAAGGAGTGGGGTGAAGTTTAGAGGTACTGCCATTAAGGGGATTCTAGCAGTGCTAGGGTGGAGTTTACTACATATCCAACATTTTTCAAATCCAGATTTCTGGGCGTAGCTATATTTAAACTTCAACAATAACATTTTATCTGTAAAACTTTCTGAGTTTTCATTTCTCTTGTGTCTGTCATGTGTATTATTCTGTTGTAGAATGTTAGAGGCCCCACAAATACCCTTTATGAGTCCCAAATCTTCAGAATAATAAATACAGTTAGTTATCAGCCAAGTTGGCAGGAACACAATCAGGGCAGCCCAGCATAGGAGGCACAAGGCCTTCCCAGAAGTCCGTGGTGAAATAAGCGACATCATCTTGTTCAGAGTCTTGACCACCTGCTTCACTCTGTTTTCGAGGATTTATATCACCTGCTTCACCTCTCTGTGCTTTATCTTTGCCTTGCTTCTTAGGGTCCTGGTTGACCTTCTTTACGCGACTTGCATGAATCCAGGCCTGTTGTCCTTCTACCAAAATAGCTGTGCGGGTGACTGCGATCACTGTGGTTGGGGGTCCGAAGGGAAACTCTTGTTTCTTGGTGCGGCTCAATCTCTGGACCACCACGGTGTCACCCACCTGGAAAGGGTGTGTAGGTTCCTGTGAAGAAGAAGGAGAGGTGCGAGCAACATTCCTTTCAACTTTATCCAAAGTTTCAATAAGTTTTTTTACATATTCTTCCTGAATAAGATCTAGGTCCTCTCTTTCTAACATAAGTGGCTGTCTGGCCCATGGGGTGGGGAATGGCCTACCCATTAAGACTTCAAAAGGAGAGTATCCTGTCTTTTTAGAGGGTGTCATTCTTACCTCGGCTAGTACAGCTGGTAGGACCTTCTTCCAATTTGCATACGTACCTCCAGTGGCCTTCCTGATCTTATCTTTAATGGTTCTATTCATCCTTTCCACTATACCTGAACTCTGGGGGTGGTAAGGTGACAGTGTTTCTTTAAGAATTCCTTGCTGCAGGAACCTTTCCACCATTGGGGCCACTCCTTCCTCTTTTTCTTTTGAAATGGGGTATTGTTTGTGATAAACCGGCTGTGCCCATGATTTTAAAGCTGCCTTGTATGGGGTACAAGAAATAAGACCTACATCCAAGGAGCTTTTTGACCATACCGGATCATCTGGTGGAGGGAGATCACTATCCTCAGTGTAATATATTGGTATTACCTTGGAGTGTACGAAGACCCCTCCTTCAGTAGTCATTTTCAGTGTTATACCCAATCTTCCCATTAGATCTCTACCCAAGAGATTCACAGGACAATTTGGTATAATCCTGAAACAATGATGCAAGACTGTTGCACCTCCCCTTTCAACATCACTTACTGGTAAAGGTGGTGTTTTGTATGTTTTGGTAAGTATCCCATTAATTCCCATAGGAGGTTCAGCAATTTTAGTCTCACCTCTGTAGTAGTCCTCACTGAGGGTGCTCCGAGTTGCCCCTGAATCGGTTAAAAACGGAACAGGCCTATTTTTGACATATAGGGTCACAATTGGTTGTTCATTGTAAGAGTGTGAGATCAAAGGAAATGCTGGGATACTACCTTCCGGGCAGCTTCATTTTAGTTGCTGTTGATTCCACTGTATAGGGAATCGGGGACCCTGTTGCTTTGGGGCAACTTGATTCGGTTGGCTAGATTGGGGTCCCTGTGTATGCATTTGATCTTGATCGTGAGTATTTGGGTTATTCCATTCATAAGGACATTGATTTCTCCAGTGACCCTGTTGTCCACAGTTAAAACAACATGTGCGGGACTGCTGGGGTGGTCTGGAAAAACCATGCCCTCTCCCTTTTGTTCTTCCTCTTCCTCTGCCTCTGTTTCCACTGCCCCATTGTCCACCATTATCTTGGGGAGGCTGAACTTGCACTCCACCCTGATAAAGGGTACTCACTGCTTTCTCTTTTATTACATCAAAACACCCTGCTGCTTCTTTCTGTATTAAAGTTTCCTGAAATTGGTCAATCGTCTGTGTGGTCCATTCAGATATCATCTGTTTTACCACCAAGGCGAACTGGGGTTTTAGATTATTCATAAAAGTTTGAATAAACAAAGCTCCCACATCAGTAGTTGTAGCTAATCCAGCTTCTGTTGTCCAATTTTCATGAAACCTTTTCCAGAATTCAACTACATTTTCTCCTGACTTTTGTTTGCATGCTATGGCAGTAGGGAGGGAACTTTTATTTTTAAATACTCTCATCATTTCAGTCTCTAATTCTGTCCACATGGTGTTCCTACCTAGTACTGTGTTTAACCCATATGCTCCCGCGCTTCCAGTGTCAATAGTGTTTATACTTGGAACATTTGCCCAGCTCCAGGAACTGGTGTGTCCTATGATACCATCAATGATAAGACGCATGTCTTCCTGTGTGTAATTTCTACCCTTACAGGCCTTTTTTAAGTAAATTAAAGTGCCACCTGCAGAGGCGGTGGGTTTGGGGCAATGTTTTACTATCCTATCAATGTCCTCAATGTCTATTACCTTTTTTAATAATTCATTTCCAATGGTCATGAAAGGTGCTTGAAGGTTAGTGTTACTATATACAGTTCCACTCTTTGTTTTAGGGGGACTAAGTATTCTATCCCCTTTAACGTCTTCTTCCTCCTGCTCTTGGCCAGGTGGTGAAACTACCCCTCCTATAGCTCCCTGATCATCTTCTGGTTCCCCTACCTCGACTCGGGCCCTCTGTGGGTGCTGTCTATCTTGTTGTGGAGCGGGAGGGATCTGCTGTTGTGGTTGTGGAGCGAGGGGGACCTGCCGTTGTCTGGTTGCATAATGTCCAGCCAGGAGATCAATATTTTCCTTTCTTAAACTTGGATAGACATGTACATATGCGGGTGGAGGATGACTGACTATTGGCAGGGGTGGGGCTATTGGGTCAGGGACAAATCTCTTTTTATCGGCTTCTTCTCTATGTTTCTGGTCATAATCTTCCTTACTTAAACATTTGGTGGGCTTTTTCTGTTTCTTATTATCCCTCTGAAACCAATATGGGGCGTATTTTAACCAGTTCTCTCCTCCCTTTTCCATATAATCCATATCCCATTGAGGATCCCCGGGGTACCAAGGGAAAGCTCTCTTATCTCCTAAACACAATCCTTTTATCATATCTATGTGAAATTCATCATTAGCGCCATCCCAGGGAAAAGGGTCTACACTGTGTATGGCTTCGGTCCATCCCGCTAAATTTGAAACCCATGGGACTATGAATTCATAATTAGTACCACAAATTCTGGCTACAAAATCCTTACACGTTTCTCCTGGATTGGGAAGAGGGGGAGGATCTTCTTTACCTTGTTTCTGACCCATATTGACAGTGGGAGCCGACTGTTCTTACCACCCAGTCTTCTGACCCACACACACACGACAGATTATCTTATAACTTCTAATGCGATAGATAAGAAAAAGCAAAAGATTTTGGGGTCACCGGAGTCTATTTCCTCATTAACCACTTCATATCCCTTCCCAAAAGGAATGTCTCTATATATGTGTATGCAGTACTGCTTATCTTTGTGGGTTTCCCAAAAACCCTCCAATATTAACCTCTGGCGTGGTTCTTATCCCCTACTAATTTACGGGTCTAAAAAGCTTTAATCAGAGCTGAGGCAAGAAATATTTCGTCAATAAAGACAAAATAAAGACTTACCTTCAGATGATTTTATTTGGCTTTTTTATCCCGGACGAGCCCCCAGATTGTAGGCAATTTCGGCTTCTAAGACCACCCAGGTAGGTTCAGGTAATGCAGGAAGACCTCCGTTGACCCCCAGGCCTGGAGATATCAATAAAGTGACACAGGAGACAGGTTTGCTTAGCCACTTAATGACATCTAATTTGAGTTTCAGAAATTCAGCATTTATGTCTTTTGAGGGATGGGAGGAGTTTTACTAACCTTATACATGTCATTGAAATGAAAATAGGTTCAGTTAATATTTAACTATTAGCTGGTGTTATAAGACAAAATCTTGCATCATTTCTACTTATTAGAATATTCTTTAACAGGTGAAGGACACACTAATCTTATCAAGAACAAACATGAGCTAGGCCAAACTCCATATTCTAGCTAAAATGTATAGGTAACCTTGAGAAGGTTTTCTATAGATAACAGCTTAAAGATAATGTGGGTTTCAGTTAAAACTTCAAATATGAGTTTTCTCAATTTTCCTGTAAAACATGAGATGGTGTCTTAGAACTAAAATGGAGTCCCTCATGATATGTGCTATGTTCTTTACAGCCCTTAGTGAATGAGAGAAGAATATCAACACAAGGAGCATGGTTCTGGTGGAAAAATAACATTTTTCCACTGGAACTTTCAGTTCTTTCTATGCCCCTATTAGGGAGATTTGCCCTGTTCTGTTTATTGTTATCATCAAAAGTGAAAGTAAAAGAAAATCCTAAATTTTGGGTTGACATCAGAATACTAATTGAAGGAAAATTTTCCAATGGGGACACTAGTTCTGGTGACCCTGGTGACACACAGGGATTTTGTCACTTTGGAGGGATTTCCTCTCATTTCCTGTTTTGGCTATGGGACAGGAAGTGAAGAGCAATCTTCCCAATGGGACACAGAGGTAAAAAAAATATTTTTAAAAAACTTGACGGAAGTTATAGCCCTCCCTTACTCTATCCAAGATGAAAAAAAACAAGTTTTGCCATTAGTTACACTTTAATATCATGCAGAATTTTACATTAGGCAGACAGTCCACCCAAAACTTAAAATTCAATTTTCTTATAAAGGTAAGTGGGGCAATGAATTATAGTACAGAGATGAACTAGCTGTAATCAGAAAATAAAGTCACTAATTCTTTCACCACAGTCACAGTAGTTATCACAATTATATACAGTATATAACTATCTATAAGTCTGGATTGCCCCCAGACTGTGAGAGATGAGAGGAACAATACTTGTAAGTAGGGATGAGCTTTGAGTTTGAGTCAAACTCATGTTCGTCTCGAACATCGACTGTTTGCCAGTTCGCTGAACAGTGAACAATTTGGGGTGTTCGCGGCAAATTCGAAAGCCGCGGAACACCCTTTAAAAGTCTATGGGAGAAATCAAAAGTGCTAATTTTAAAGGCTTATATGCAAGTTATTGTCATAAAACGTGTTTGGGGACCTGGGTCCTGCCCCAGGGGACATGGATCAATGCAAAAAAAGTTTAAAAAAGGCAGTTTTTTCAGGAGCAGTGATTTTAATAATACTTAAAGTGAAACAATAAAAGTGTAAAATCCCTTTAAATTTCGTACCTGGGGGGTGTCTATAGTATGCCTGTAAAGGGGCGCAAATAACGGAGGGCATTCTTAAATAACGGAGAGCGGGGCCACCCCGTAACCCCGCCCCCCCTCTGACGCACGGTGACTTTCCTGTCCGCCCCCCTCTGATGTCACGAGGAATGCCACAGGGAAGTCACCATGCATCAGAGGTGGCCCCCCCCTCCGTTATTTAAGAACAGTCAGAAGAGGAGAAGCGTCACACAGCGATAGCCTCCCATCATGGTCGGATGCGGAGCGGCCCAGAAGACGAAGAGAAAAAGACGCCGGTGCCGCGGGGAAAGATGCCGGACAAGAACACCGGAGGAAGAACCAGAAGAACTAGAAGAACCAGAAGAAGATGGGGGAAGAAACCGAAGGAAGATGGAAGAAAGAAGATAGAAGAAAGAAGAAGCATTTAAATAAAGGAATTGTCAAAAACTGTCTCTTGTCATTTTTAACATTTTTGACACTTTTTTGTGAAATGGTAGGGTACCCCCTACCATTTCACACGGGGGGAGGGCCGGGATCTGGGGGTCCCCTTGTTAAAGGGGGCTTCCAGATTCCAATAAGCCCCCCGTCTGCAGACCCCCACAACTACCGGGCAAGATTTGTGGGGATGAGGCCCTTGTCCCCATCAACATGGGGACAAGGTGTTTTGGGGGCTACCCCAAACACCCTCCCAATGTTGAGGGCATGTGGTCTGGTACGGTTCAGGAGGGGGGGGGGGGCGCTCTCTCACCCCCCCCTCTTTTCCTGCAGCCTGACAGGTTGCATGCTCAAATAAGGGTCTGGTATGGATTTTTGGGGGGACCCCACGCCATTTTTAAAAAAAATTTTGGCGCGGGGTTCCCCCTAAAATCCATACCAGACCTGAAGGGTGTGGTATAGATTTTGTGGGGGAACCCCACGACATTTTTTTTAACTCTTAGCCAGGGTTCCCCTTAATATCCATACCAGACCTGAAGGGCCTAGTATGGAATTTAGGGGGACCCCCATGTCATTTTTTTAAAATTTTGGTTCGGGGTTCCCCTTCGGGAAATTCCCATGCCTTTTTTATCAATGAACTTGTATGTGTATTGTTGGACCGGCAATTCATTAATAGCTGCAAGTAGTTTTAAATTACTTTTTTCCTTTGAAATGTCATTTTTCTGTCAGACTGTTCTAAACACGGGAAACATGCGCCCCTTTACAGGTATACTATAGACACCCCCAGGTACGAAATTTAAAGGAATATTACACTTTTATTGTTTCACTTTAAGCATTATTAAAATCACTGCTCCCGAAAAAACGGCTGTTTAAATTTTTTTTTTTTGCATTGATCCATGTCCCCTGGGGCAGGACCCAGGTCCCCAAACACTTTTTATGACAATAACTTGCATATAAGCCTTTAAAATTAGCACTTTTGATTATTTATGTTCGTGTCCCATAGACTTTAATGGTGTTCACGCGTTCGAACAAATTTTTTGCCTGTTCGCATGTTCTGGTGCGAACTGAACAGGGGGGTGTTCGGCTCATCCCTACTGATGACATCCTTTTATTTCTGAAAGAACCACATATTACGTTACCCAACCTACTCAAAGATCTGACCCTGTTTGACACAATATCTAACATACTGATAAACTTTTCAAAAACAGAAGCACTGAATATCTCTTTACCGAAAGAGACACTGCCACAATGCCAATCGAACTTTCCGTTCAGATGGAAACATGACTCGATTACCTATCTTGGAATCCAACTACCTGCTCAACTATCCAACTTATGTAGCAAACACTACCTCCCAGTCCTTCAAAATATTCAGAAAGACTTGAAGTCGTGGTCGACTGGTCTTTTTTCGTGGTTCGGTAGAACTTCAATAATTAAAAATAATTTTCTACCAACAATACTTTATGTTCTACAGACAATCCCCATAAAACTGCCACAGGCATTCTTTGCCTCTTACCGTAAATCCTGCACGGAATTCGTGTGGGGTAAATCACAACCCAGACTGAGTTTTGACAGACTAACCCTACCCAAATTAAAAGGTGGCATAGGCTTCCCAGATATTATCAAATATTACTGGGCATGTCACTTAACAAGAGTCGTAGACTAGAATGTCCATACGTGTACTAAGGCATGGATTGACATTGAACATGCATTCTCACCTATACCTGTCTGTCAACTTCCATGGACAGCCTCAACGCATATTCCTCTAGACTGCAAACAACACCCTTTAATTAGCAATACACTGCAAATCTCCTCTCCAGGTCCATTGACTCCCATCCATAACAACCCCGACTTCCCACCAGGTAATGAGGACACTTTACTTACCAAACTATGGCCCCACACCAATATGAGAACAGAAAACTTTTTCAACGGAGACACCTTTCTACCGATATCCACATTATCTACACAAATGACTGAACGACCCTTCCAGTTCTGGAAATATGTGCAACTCTGGCACTTTCTTAACAATCCCCAAACCCGCTCAGATTTTTAAAGACAACGCACACAGTTTGAAATGCTCTGCACCAGCACAGAACCTCAACGCCATCTGATCTCAGTTATATACTCCATCCTCTTTTTAGATCACAACCCAAAATCCAATATAGCTTGGGCTAAATGGGAGAAAGATCTCTCAATTAACCTTAGAAATGATGAATGGGAAAAAATATATTCCTATATCCACAAAGGAACAATCAATGTTTCTGCACAGGAAAATGGCTTTAAACTATTATCTAGACGGTATAAGACCCCCCTCAAAGTGCTCAAAACTTCCACCAAGATACTGTTGGAGATGTTCTGCCAAAGAGGGCTCACTTCTCCACATATGGTGGGAATGCCCTCTAATCCACCGCCTCAGAGTCCAAATCACTCACCACATTCAAAATAGAATTCTCTCCAGCCCAATTACTCCTCCATGATTCCACCATCCCCAAAAAAGACTACCACCAATCTCTATCCATACACCTCTTAAACGCAGTGAAAATATGTTTACCAGTACACTGGAAATCACCCAATCCCCCAACCACTGCGGAGTGGATTAGACGAGTAAACAAAGTAGCGGAAATGGAGGAGCTGGTCCACCAAGCTAAAGATACATCCACCAAATACCGCAAAACGTGGGCTTGCTGGCAACACTTCCAAACAACTGCAGAATACTCCCAACTATTGGCTTAGTAGTATATGAAGACACATGATAATAGCATGGAGGAGGAAGAAAAGATCTCCCTATACCCCTTTTTCATCCCCCTTTTCCATTTGCTCCTCTTAATCTCCCCCCGTAAGTACTCTGTATAACACAGACCACCACCTCCTGATGGGGTCAGAGACCCATTTAGACCCCCTTCCACATGAACATTATACATCTCCCAGTAGAATCGCTAGTTAACTTATCCCCTCTCCAACGAAGCTCCCCCTCTGGAAAAGAAAATCCCCATCCAAGCCTTTCTCATGACAGACCCTCTACACCATTCCCCCTGAGACTCTTAGTCATGGACCAAACCTGTCGGTCTTGCTTTGGTTTCCCTCGGAGATTGCTAGAGGTCTGACTACCGCAATCCCACAGACATGTAGCTTATCTAAATAGACCACAGAACCTAGTGAATCCCATGCAACAGGCAAGATTAAATGTCCATCTTTGGATGACCCATAAGATATTCACTCAAAAAAATACAACTTAAAACACCAATAACCCTTGGAGCCCCTACCAGTACCCAGTCAAATACAATAGAAGCACTCTCGGGGTAGCAACAACTCAATGCCTCTCTACCGAGAGATCCCTCTGAATAGCACAATGGATACTAGTGTAGCATGATATAGATATACAGGGCCTGTGAAAATATCATAACTAGAAATATACGTAAAGACCCTAACACCCACACTTCTTAGTAGTGACTTTGCTTATATCAGACATTGTATGTCAGATGCGGTTATGGAGATCGAGATGCTAAGAGGGCTCCTTAGCTCCGGCTAAGTGCAGCGCGTTCCTGGATTTGGGAACAGGAAGTGCAGTGCCCAAAGAAGCACGGTTGGCCAGGTGCTTGTCTGTAGTCCAAGGAGCTCAGCCACGGAGGGATGGTTAATGCTGGCAAAGCAGAACTTGCAGTGTCCAGGTAAAAGGAGAAACCAGGAGACAGGCCAGGGGTCATACACGGTTAAATCAGTCCAGAGAGAGTACAGGGGCGAGCAGGGGTCATGCACAGGCAGGGTCCAGATATGAGCCGAAGGTCAAGCCAGGAGATCAGGATGCAGAAGCGAAGTCCAGAAGCAGGCCAAGGGTCAAACCAGGAGATCAGGAAGCAAGGTCAAGGCAAGCCCGGTCACAACGGGTATCCACAGATCAGAAAGCAAGGTCAAGTACACAAGGAAGCAGAGAAGATAATCCAGGAATGTCCTGTGGTCACAGGCTGATTTAAATAGGGCCACTGGCGCCAGCATCAGTCACGCCACTTGTGCGCAGTTGCGCACGCCCCGTGTTGCGTGTGCGCCAATGCGTGCCGTATTGTGCGTGTGCTCTGATGCGCGCCGGCGTGCGCCAATGCACGCTGATGCGCGGTGCACGCTCGTGCACATCTCAGGATCATCCGTGGGCGTCCATGGAGGGTCTGGGCAACATTGCCAGTACTAGGACGGCCATCTCCCTGACAGTGCCCCCCCCAAGGGGCAGCCTCCAGATGCCCAACCTAGACCATTTTTCAGGGTGCCTGTTACGGAAATTCTGTAAAAGTCTCGGAGCATGAATATTAGCCAACGGTTCCCAAGAATTTTCTTCTGAAGGATACCCCTTCCATTTAACAAGGAATTGAGTCTGCCTACCTCTTTTCCGGCAGTCCAGGATGGCTTCAACTTCATATTCAGTGTCATTACCTATGGTGACTGGTGGAGGTGGCGACTCTTCTCTTCCTGAAAATGGACTTGGCACCGCTGGTTTCAGTAGGGAGACATGAAATACCGGATGGATCTTGTAGGATGCTGGCAAAGAGAGTTCAAAGGCCACAGGGTTCACTTCCCTCTTGATTTCGAACGGACCCACAAACCATGGACCAAGCTTCCTGGAAGGACAAGAACGTTTGAGATTAACAGATGACAGTCATACCTTGCCACCCACCTTGTAGATGGGATTCTCCTTCTTCCTTCTATCGTAGTGTCTTTTGAAGTCTTCCTGAGCTTTTCTCATGGTTCTTTGGAGAACTTGGTAGTTAGCTTGGAGAAAAATTATTCTATCCTGGACAGCTGGTACCGGAGATTCAGGAATGGTGTTGGGTAGAAAGGACGGGTGGAAGCCGTAGTTTGCCCAAAAGGATGACTGTTTGGTGGCTGTGTGAATGGTGTTGTTATAGGCAAACTCGGCACAAGGTAATAAAGAGGCCCAATCATCTTGGGAGAAGGAGCAAAAGCAACGTAGATACTGTTCCAGGGTTTGGTTTGTCCTCTCCGTCTGGCCATTACTCTTGGAATGATAAGCAGAGGAGAGGCATGACTCAATTGACAAGATTTTGCAGAGATTTTTCCAGAAGCCGGAGGTAAATTGTACCCCTCTATCGGATACTATATTGTCAGGAAGTCCATGTAGTCTAACAATCTCCTTGATAAAGATTTTTGCAGTATCCATGGCAGAAGGTGTACCGAGCATGGGTAAGAAGTGGGCCATTTTTGAAAGTCTGTCCACTACTACCAAGATTGTAGTGAAATTCTCTGATGGAGGGAGATCAACTATGAAGTCCATAGAGATATTCTTCCAAGGCTTCTCTGGGACTGGTAAGGGTCTTAACAGGCCCCAAGACTTGGTTTTGGGACCCTTGTTATGTTGGCATACCAGACAGGAATTAACATATTTTTGCAATCAGAACTTAGTGAAGGCCACCATATTTAACGTTGGGTGAGATCAATAGTCTTCCGGACCCCGAAATTCCCAGCCAGCTGATGGTCATGAAATCTTTTTAATACCTGTAGTCTGACTTCTTTGGGAATAAAGATTTTGTCCTGATGCCACAGGAATCCTTTGTGTCTCCTTAAAGTTTTGCTTCCTGGTTCCGTACACTGAAGAGAGGCTTGAACAATAGATGATCTTAGGTCAGGCTGGATCAGAAGAAAGTTCTGAGAAGACAGAATTGTACCGGGAGTGGTTTCTTCAGGGGTATCTGGAAACATCTGAGACAGAGCATATGTTTTTCTATTCTTAAATTCGGGATGATAAGAGATATGAAAATTAAACCTTGAAAATAATAACGCCCACCGCGCTTGGCACGGTCTTAAACGTCTGGCAGTCCTAAGGTATTCTAGGTTTTTGTGATCTGTGAAAATCATGATGAGATGTGCTGCTGTAACTCCATTCCTCCAAGGCTGTTTTAATGGCCAAAAGCTCCGGTCTCCAACATCATAATTCCTCTCCGGTTGCGTCATTTTCCGAGAAGAAAAAGCTGCGGGATGTAGTAATGATTTAGGGCCTTGCTGTTGAGAAAGGATAGCTCCCATGGCCACTTCAGATGCATCGACTTCTAGTACGTAGGGTAATGTGGGATCAGGATGCTGCAGGACTGGTGCTGAGACAAATACTGTCTTAAGTCTGTCAAAGGCTGCTTGAGCCTCTGGGGTCCACTGGAACCTGGAATGCAAATAGTTGGGTAGATAGTTGGGTAATAGGAGATATTATGGCTGAAAAGTTCTTAATAAACCTTCTATAGAAGTTTGAAAAACCGATAAATCTTTGGATGCCCTTTTTGTCTGAGGGAGTAGGCCAATCCAAGATCGCTTTTACTTTCTGGGGATCCATGGCCACTCCTTTAGTAGAAATGACCAGACCCAAGAAGTGAGTAGTTTCTTTTTCAAAGTCACATTTTTCAGCTTTCACGTACAGTCCATGCGTTCTTAAAATAGTTAGTACCTTTTTCATATGTACTCAATGGATCTCCAGGGTGGCTGAGCAAACAAGGATGTCATCCAGATATACTACGGGGAAATTGTCAAGAATAGTTGGTCTTGAAAAATATCGTTCACGAAGTGCTGGAACGTGGCTGGAGCATTGCAGAGTCCGAACGCCATTACCAGGTACTCGAAATGTCCGAAACGAGTTCGGAATGCCGTTTTCCACTTATCCCCCTCACGGATGTGCACCAGATTGTAAGCACCTCGTAAATCTAGTTTGGAAAAGACCCGGGCAGAACGGAACGTTGGGAGAGTTCCAGGATGAGGGGGAGAGGGTAGCGATTTTTTAAGGTAATTATATTCAACTCTCGGTAATCTAGTCTTAGCGTCATCCTTTTTCTCGACGAAAAAGATGCCGGCACCGGCAGGGGATGAAGAGGGATGAATAAATCCTTTTTCCAGGTTCTCATTGATATAGGATCGTAACGTTTCATGTTCAGTCTCTGATAAAGGAAAGATACAGCCAAAGGGAATTTCAGAGCCTGGAAGCAACTCAGTAGGGCAGTCATAGGAACGGTGTGGTGGAAGGGAGTCCGCTCCCTTCTTATCGAACACATCCAGGAATTCTTGATAGGCAAGGAGTACATGAGGATTGGCACAAAAAACTGGTTGTATGGATAGGCAGCTGGTGAAGTCCATGGGACTAGGGACAAAGCAGTGCTGCTGACAATAGGCAGATGAAAACTGAACTTCGTTCTTGAGCCAGTCAATGCGGGGGGTTGTGTGCTCAAAGCCATGGGACACCTAAAATGACTGGAAACAGGGGAGAGCACAACACGTCAAAGCATATCAGTTCCTTATGGTCGGACTTGGTTGTCATGAAAATTGGCAGGGTTTCATGGGTTATCAGTCCAGAACTGGGTAGAGATCCATCAGCCAAATGAACTGTTAACTGTTGCTTCTTAGTAACAAGGGGAATTCCAAGTCTCTTGGCCAGGGTTAGGTCTAAGAAGCAGCTACAGGCCCCGGAGTCGATGATGGCTGGAAGCCGGATCTCTTCTTTAGCCTCTGATAAGGAGATAGGGAGAACGGGGTGAGATGAGGTAAGTCCTGATATTGACAGTGGGCAGAAGGCAGATAGGATGGTCTCTTTGGCCTTGCAAGAAATGTCCTCTGTCTCCACAGTAAAAGCAGCAGTTCGCCTGTCGGTGGTAGAGTCTTTCTTTAGGTGACAGAGCAGGACAGAACATACTAATCCGTTTGGGCCTGGCTTTGGATTCAGGGAAACTGGGATGACCGGAAGCCAGAAAAAAGGGAGTTTCAGGCTGTTCCTGGGTTGCATGAAGATTCTGGGATCTTTCAGTGCGATGTTCACATAGGCGCCTATCCAGTTGTATGGTTAGCTGGATAAGGCCCTCTAGGGTATCTGAGATTGCAACCCTGGCCAGCTCATCCTTGACGGATTCAGACAAACCCAAACGGTATTGGTATCGGAGAGCAGCTTGGTTCCAGCAAGTGTCTGTAGCCCAGGTACGGAAGTCCACTGTGTAATCCTCTGCAGGTCGCTGTCCCTGCTGTAGGGTGTGCAGAGCATTTTCAGCCATAGCTGTACATTGGGGGTCACCGTATAACTGGGCCATTGCCCTGAAGAAAGAATCAACGGATTCAGTAATGGGGCTTTTCTGCTCTAATAGTCCATGGGCCCAAGCCTGAGGGTCGGCCATCAGTAAGGATATAATGAAACCAACTTTAATATTCTCAAGAGAAAAAGTCCTTGGTTGCAGGGCCAGGTATAGCAGGTAGGCATTTTTAAAGGCCCTAAACTTTCTTCGGTCCCCCGAGAAGCGTTCGGGAATCGGCACACGTGATTCAGGAGGTGGACCCAACACTGTGAGAGGAGATTCCTGAAGGGCAGCACATCAGACGAGGTACAAGTGAGGATGGAGCTTGGATCAGGAGACACATGATCCGAAGGTAAGTGTTGCAGACGACCCTCTAATTGAACGTAGGCGCCTTGCAGCTTCTGCACTGCTTGGGTAAGTGCGGAGAACTGTAGGCACATAGCCTCTATAGGAGAAGCGCCTCTGTTGATCTCTGACATGGCTGGATTATACTCAGGGCTGGTGCAAGGATTTTTGACACCTTAGGCGAAACCTCATTTTGCCGCCCCCTTGGCTCCCCCCCTGATCCCACCCCTTTTTCCCTGCCCATGTAAACCCCATCTTTTTAATGAAGCGCCCATCAAATGCAGCCCACCAGTGCCCAAATGCAGCCTCACCAGCGCCCATCAAATGCAGCCTCACCAGCACCCATCAAATGAAGCCTCACCAGCGCCCATCAATGCATCCTCACCAGCGCCCATCAAATGCAGCCTCATCAGCGCCCATCAAAAGCAGCCTCGCCAGTGCCCATCAATGCAGCTTACCACCGCCCATGAAATGTTGCTTCACCAGCGCCTATCAAATGCAGCCTACCAGCGCCCATCAATGCAGCCTACCAGTGCCCATCAATGAATGTTTGCTTGCTTCCATTCATTTGGGAGTCAGACACAAACACAGTCCTCCGCCGCCGCTAAACCTCTGACACTATGCGCGAACAGAGAGGTGGCTGCCTGTTGATGCTGAGACTTAGTTGCTTGCTGCATAGAGAAGAGAGTAGGAACACCAGTGGCTGGGCGCCCTAGGCAGCAGGGCGCCCTAGGCGGTTGCCTAGTTTGCCTAGTGGTAGCACCAGCCCTGATTATACTGTCAGATGGGGGTATGGAGATCAAGATGCTAAGAGGGCTCCCCTTGCAGCTAAGTGCAGCGCATTCCTGGACATTCGGCCAGGTGCTTGTCTGCAGTCCAAGAAGCTCAGCCATGGAGGGAAGGTTAATGCTGGCAAAGCAGAACTTGCAGTGTCCAGGTAAAAGGAGAAACCAGGAGACAGGCCAGGGGTCATACATGGGTAAATCTGTCCAGAGAGAGTACAGGGGCGAGCAGAGGTCATGCATAGGCAGGGTCCAGATACGAGCCGAAGGTCAAGCCGGGAGATCAGGATGCAGAAGCGGAGTCCAGAAGCAGGCCAAGGGTCAAACCAGGAGATCAGGAAGCAAGGTTAAGGCAAGCCGGGTCACAACGGGTATCCACAGATCAGGAAGCAAGGTCAAGTACACAAGGAAGCTGAGAAGATAATCCAGCAACGTCCTGTGGTCACAGGCTGGTTTAAATAGGGCCACTGGCGCCAGCGTCAGTCACGCCACTTGCGTGCAGTTGTGCACGCGCTGTGTTGCGCGTGCGCCAATGCGTGCCGTTATGCGCGTGCGTGTGCGCTGATGCGCACCGGCGTGCGCCAATGCACGCTGATGCATGGTGCACGCTCGTGCACGTCTCAGGATCATCGGTGGCCATCCATGGAGGGTCTGGGCAACTTTGCCAGTACTAGGACGGCCATGTCCCTGACATTGTACAAGTTTTCCGGTATATCTAATGTATGTGTTGTTCATGTATGCCACTTTTTACAAACAATAAACTTTGTTTTGAAAAAAAAAAAGAAAATTTCCAAATTGGGCCCAATTAGCCATTTTTCCTCCCCGGTGTCATGTGACTCATTTGTGTTACAAGGTCTCAGGTGTGAATGGAGATCAGGTGTGTAAATTTTGGTATTATCCCTCTCACTTTCTCATACTGGTCACTAGAAGCTCAACAAGGCACCTCATGGCAAAGAACTCTCTGAGATCTGAAAAAAAAAGAATTGTTGCTCTACATAAAGATGGCCTAGGCTATAAGAAGATTGCTGAGACTCTGAAACTGAGCTGCAGCATGGTGGCCAAGACCATACAGTGGTTTAACAGGACAGGTTCCACTCAGAACAGGCCTCGCCATGGTCGACCAAAGAAGTTGAGTGCACATGCTCAGCATCCTATCCAGAGGTTGTCTTTGGGAAATAGATATATGAGTGCTGCCAGCATTGTGGCAGAGGTTGAAGGGGTGGGGGGGTCAGCCTGTCAGTGCTCAGACCATACGCCGCACACTGCATCAAATTGGTTTGCATGGCTGTTGTCCCAGAAGGAAGCCCCTTCTAAAGATTATGCACAAGAAAGCCCACAAACAGTTTTCTGAAGACAAGCAGACTAAGGACATGGATTACTGAAACCATGTCCTTTGGTCTGATGAGACCAAGATAAACTTATTTGGTTCAGATGGTGTCACATGTGATCTGGTTCTGTGAATGGAGCCTATTGTTTTTGTTTTTTTTGTTTCTTTGTTTGTTTTTTTACTTACGCTTCTTGTGTCCACTTCTTGGTTTCCCTGTGGATAATGTAGCCCCAGCTATACTGATGCCTCCTGGGAAGGCAACATCATTGTTGCCTTCAGGGAGATCTCACACCTAATTTGCAAGATCTCTCAGTATTGTCATACTGCGTGTCACAGACATAGCCAGAACAGAGGCTGTTGGAGAGGACTGTATGCAAGCCTGTTGCCCACCGATTATGGGCCCTAGCATTTGAGGTGAATGAGAAATCCAGTCTGAACTGTATTAATCGGACTCAGTCATGTATATATTGTATGGGGACTCCTTGCTGTAGATTTGTGTCCCTGAAGAGGGAGGGGGGATTCCTCCAGCAGCCCCCTGCTGATAAGACTGATTCATTCTGCTGGGACACATCCTGTGAGGAGATGCTGGTGTTATCAACATGTGTTTATGTTAATTGAGAGAGCTGATCACATTAGCCACCAGCCCTGGCTAATAGACGAATGGTCTAGGCTGAGGAGGGGGGAGATTGTTGTTTGTATTGTTAATTGTATTAATGTGTGAAGCTCGGTGCCCACAAGACTGTCATCTGGTCTGGGTACATTTTGTAGTAAATTAGGTCATGTTAATTAGGTTAGCTTTGAGTCATCCCTGCTGTATAAAGGTCTGTGAGATCTCAAAATAAAGGTAGTTCTGATGTACTCCAAGACTGGTGTTGTCTAGTTCTTGGGGTTCCTATAGCCAGATCCATTGGACTCGTGTTCCAGAACTTAGGAAGCGGTATATGACGGAAGCACTCAAGCGGAGTGTGGGGCGTTCCGTGACATTGGTGGCAAGCAGCGGGAAAGCTTCCTGAAGTCTGGGACATCCAAACCTCCAACTGGATCCAAGATCAGCATAGCAGAATTCAGTCACCCCAGTGGAGATATGGACCTGGCATCAGAATTCCCGGGGCTGCTACGGATCATCCGTTCAACATACACCAGGACTGTGTCTGAGGATGAATACCTGGAGCTTAGGCAGCAAATTCGGGTGGAGCTCTGGATTGCAGCCCTCCGTCTCGCTGGTATAAAACAGGGCAAGTGCTTTCCAACCCAAAAGCAACGGGCCAGTGACCAACGGGCATTACGGATGGCATTCCTGGGAGAGCAGCCCCAGGAGCAATGGGTGACTGAGTTGGACAGGTTGGTCCAGCAGGAGATAGAGCTGGACAATCGTTATCGGGCTCTGCAATGGCACGCAGAGGAGGGATATTTAGGGGAGACGACAGAATGCTCTCCAGAGGGATATGACTTTGGCGGCCCTGGATTGCTGTGGGAGAACCTTACAGATCTTTTTATGTTTGGCGATGAGGGGGAACCTGACCTTGAGGACATGAGAGACTATAGAGAGTCTATGCTCAGTCTTGCAGGGGTCTCAGAGCTCAAACCTGATCTGGACCATTTGCTAAGGAAGGAACAGCATCTGGAAAGGGCATACAGGAAACTGCTAGAACAAGTTCAGCAGCATGCCAGAGAATCGGCAGTGGAAAATCCGGAGATTGCCGTCCCCAAACCTGAAGTGCTGACAACAGGGCAGAGCTCTGCTAACCTCTGCCCAGCACTGATAACATCTTCTGGGTTCCATGGACAGGAGATGGTGAACCTATATCCCCAGACATCAGTTGCAGAGACATGGGACTTGATAGACTTTTCTGCTGAGGAAGAACAACCTGATGAGCCTCCAGCAGAAGAGCTGCTATCAGGGCCAAAGTTCACTGTGTTCTGCCCAGCACCAACAGTGGCTTCGGCCTTCCTGAGAGAAGAGGTAGTCAGCCTTTCTCCCACAACACTGACAGGGACATGTGATTTTCTGCCAGCAGCATCTATGGAGTTAAAACAAACTTCTCCAGCTGAAGATCTGGTAACTGAACAGAGGGTCCAAGACCTCTGTCCCACACTTTTACCAATTCCAGAGACTGGGGATTTAATAGACGTTTCTGTAGAGGAGGAACCACCTAGCAAACCCCCAGCAGAAGTGCTGGCAACCGGACAGAGGGTCCAAGACCTCTGCCCCACACCTGCAGCAATTGTGGAGGCCCAAGGTGAGGAGGTGGCAGTCTATCGCGAGCTGCAGATCAGGATCCAAGGAGAGAATGCAGTCATCACCTCACAACTGCAGCTTGATCTGGTGTCGGTTGATGGGGCTTCAGTCCCCACCTGTATACCCCAGGGATGCTGGGCAGTCGGCCCAGATCCCCAACAGCAGGATGGAGCGAGCCCAGTCCCCCTGTCTTCTCTCCAGCGGCAGAAAGGATTCCAGGGAGAAGGGCCAGTCCGGGCCTCTCCCCAGCGGCGGATATGTTCTCTGAGAGAGGCAGAGGATGGCTGGGTGAGTAATACACTGTTTGGAATAATTTGTTTGGGGTACTGTGTGGGTACAGGCAGTAGAGGACTGGGACTACTGACTAACTTCGGAGTCAACCCGTCTGGGGTCTCCTCCTGTGTTAGTCTCCTGCCGAAAGGGGAGAAATGTCACAGACATAGCCAGAACAGAGGCTGTTGGAGAGGACTGTATGCAAGCCTGTTGCCCACCGATTATGGGCCCTAGCATTTGAGGTGAATGAGAAATCCAGTCTGAACTGTATTAATCGGACTCAGTCATGTATATATTGTATGGGGACTCCTTGCTGTAGATTTGTGTCCCTGAAGAGGGAGGGGGGATTCCTCCAGCAGCCCCCTGCTGATAAGACTGATTCATTCTGCTGGGACACATCCTGTGAGGAGATGCTGGTGTTATCAACATGTGTTTATGTTAATTGAGAGAGCTGATCACATTAGCCACCAGCCCTGGCTAATAGACGAATGGTCTAGGCTGAGGAGGGGGGAGATTGTTGTTTGTATTGTTAATTGTATTAATGTGTGAAGCTCGGTGCCCACAAGACTGTCATCTGGTCTGGGTACATTTTGTAGTAAATTAGGTCATGTTAATTAGGTTAGCTTTGAGTCATCCCTGCTGTATAAAGGTCTGTGAGATCTCAAAATAAAGGTAGTTCTGATGTACTCCAAGACTGGTGTTGTCTAGTTCTTGGGGTTCCTATAGCCAGATCCATTGGACTCGTGTTCCAGAACTTAGGAAGCGGTATATGACGGAAGCACTCAAGCGGAGTGTGGGGCGTTCCGTGACACTGCGCATATGCAAGATGAAGCACATCACATCATGCGGCTAATTTTGAACATGCACAGAACAACTGTATTATGAACTTACTCAGAACATATATCAAAGAAAGAGGGGGTAGGGGGATTTTTACGGTGTCAGGTATGGAAATGCACAATGAACTTACTGTAAGTAAAACATAATTTTTATTGACAAAACATGATTAAAATAGAAGACAGACAAAGTATACTGTTACTGAGCAGTATGAGGTTATAAACATTTGGTTGTCAAAACTCATGTATAGGTAAGTAATGGATCGCAGCAGGAGATATTGCACACTAGCCCGACATGTTTCGCTATTATAGCTTCCTCAGGGGATGTGCAAGCGATTTATTTTACTGAGACCACCTGTACACTATTTGCACCCAGAAACCACCTGGCCGGGCCCCTGACTAGGCCCCAAAGTGACCGAATCCAAGGGGGTCAATATGGCAAGACCATAGAGGGATGATAGGGGGACAATTAAATTCTCTAGTGGTTTAAGTAATATACTGGTCCAAATGGAAGATGACATTAAGATGGATTTAATCAGCATCTGTGTAGACTTAACTGCAAACGCAGACTCACAGCAGTGGTCACATAACGAGTGTCTCCCTCCGGCTCAGGCTTATTGGGATGAGGTGTCTATAGAAAGGGTGTTCTCAACCAACCGGACCAATAAAATTAGAAACTTTACTCAGAACATGTTTTTCAAGATGGCGGCATGAGAGCAATGGCACATGCCACAAAGAGGCTCTATAAAAGGACAAATGAGGAGGAGAGGAAGCTTAGAGATATGGGAGTGTACTTATTTAAGTACATTGTTCCAGACAGTCATTTATTTTTTTATAAGGGAGGACCTCTTTGAGTAACTTACAAATTCAGCAATGGCAGCTAACTTGTAAGTATTCTTGGAAATCGAGATACCTTTGATATATGGGTTTTCTCTGATGCGTGTGAGTAGGGGTTCCAGTGTGAGGATGAAAATTAACGGGGAGAGAGGACAACCTTGGCGGGTTCCATTTGAGATGGTGAAGGCATTTGACAGGTGGCCATTGACTCATACTTTGGCCGTTGGATAGGAGTATAGTGCTAGAATAAATTGTAGCATACGATCACATAAGCCAATCATCTTAAGAACTTCCGATAAATAGTCCCATGCCACTCTGTCGAATGCCTTCTCTGCATCTAAAGAGAGAAAAAATCTGTGTTGGTGTGTTGAGGTTAACCACTTGTGTATATTGATTGCTTCTATAGTGTTGTCTCTTGCTTCTCTACCCAATATAAAGCCTACTTGATCTAGCAAAATTAGATTGGGTAACAGGGGCAGAAGCCGGTTGGCTAGAATTTTTGCGTACATTTTAAGGTCTACATTTAGTAACGATATTGGCTGATAGTTAGAGACCACGAACGGGGTCCTTGTTTGGTTTTGGGATTACGGTGATGTGTGCTGAGGTCCCAGAGTGGGGGATTGTCTGATGAAAGGGAGTTAAATGCACTAAGGAAGTGTGGCTTGAGTGTATCTATAAATGATTTGCAATACCCTGTCGTCAACCCGTCCGGGCCAGGGCTTTTTCTGGGTTTCAGTTGCTTGAGTACCAGGTCTAATTCCTCAGCAGAGAGCAGTTGTTCTAGTGTTGTGGCTTCCATTTCAGATATGGGTTTGGGGTTGTGTTGTGAGAGGAACTCTGTAATCAATTGAGATCTTGTCTTGTCAGCTGTCTGAGGGCTGTTTAGTTTAAGGTTATAAAGGTGGGTATAATACTGGACAAATTGGTCTGCTATTTGTTAATTGGATGTCATTTTATTTCCCGAAGAATCGTGGAGATAGTGAATTGCCGAGGCTTTCCCCGTGACATCAGAGGGGCGGGATCATCCACCCCCCTCTGACCGAAAGCCACAGGGAAGTCCCCGTCAAGTCCCAGTGCGTCAGATGGAGCGGGGCCACCGGGTGGCCCCACCCTCCGTTATTTAAGAACCGTCAGAAGACGAGAAGCGTCACACAGCAGGAGCCTCCCATCATGAATGCGAAGCGGCCCGAGCGCGAAGAAGGGAAGAAGACGCCGCAGAGGAAGATGCCGGGTGAGAACACCAGGGCAAGAAGCAGAGGATCGGAGGCAGAAGAAGAAGAAAATGGAGGAAGAAACCGAAGGAAGATAGAAGAAAGAAGATAGGAGATAGAAGAAAGAAAATGGGAAGAAGCATTTAAATAAAGGAATTGTCATTTTTAACATTTTTGACACTTTTTTTGTGAAATGGTGGGGGTACTTTTGTACCCCCTTACCATTTCACACAGGGGGGGTGGGATCTGGGGGTCCCCTTGTTAAAAGGGGCTTCCAGATTTTGATAGGCCCCCCGCCCGCAGACCCCCACAACCACCGGGCAAGGGTTGTGTGAATGAGGCCCTTGTCCTCATCAACATGGGGACAAGGTGCTTTGGGGGGAACTCCAAAGCACCCTCCCAATGTTGAGGGCATGTGGCCTGGTACGGTTCAGGAGGGGGGGGCGCTCTCTCGTCCCCCCTCTTTTCCTGTGGCCTTCCAGGTTGCGTGCTCGGATAAGGGTCTGGAATGGATTTTTGGGGGGACCCACGCCATTTTTTTAAATTTTGGCGTGGGGTTCCCCTTAAAATCCAGACCTCAAGGGTCTGGTATGGATTTTGAGGGGGGCCCCCACGCCTTTTTTTTTTAATTTTGGCGTGGGGTTCCCCTTAAAATCCAGACCTCAAGGGTCTGGTATGGATTTTGAGGGGGGCCCCCACGCCTTTTTTTTTAAATTTTGGCATGGGGTTCCCCTTAATATCCATACCAGACCTGAAGGGCCTGGTATGGAATTTAGAGGGATCCCCACACCATTTTTTTTTTAAATTTTGGTTAGGGGTTCCCTTGTGGGGAAATCCCATGCCGTTTTTATCAATGAACTTTTATGTGTATTGTCGGACTGACAATTCATATAGCCGCAAGTACTTTTAAATTACTTTTTTTCCTTTGAAATGTCATTTTGCTGTCAGACTGTTCTAAACACGGGAAACATACGCCCCTTTACAGGCATACTATAGACACCCCCCAGGTAGGAAATTTAAAGGAATATTACACTTTTATTGTTTTACTTTAAGCATTATTAAAATCACTTCCCCCCAAAAAAATGGTCGTTTTTAAAACTTTTTTTGCATTGATCCATGTCCCCTGGGGCAGGACTCAGATCTCCAAACACTTTTTATGACAATACCATGCATATAAGCGTTTAAAATTAGCACTTTTGATTTCTCCCATAGACTTTTAAAGGGTGTTCCACGGCTTTCGAATTTGCCGCGAACACCCCAAATTGTTCACTGTTCGGCGAACTTGCGAACAGCCGATGTTCGAGTCGAACATGAGTTCAACTCGAACTCAAAGCTCATCCCTACTGGCAAGTTATTCTCTCTGAAATATTGTACGAGCCGTTTGTTAATGTTAGGTGCTATCAGGCTGTGTGTGATTAAGGAGGGATCTAGGCGCCATATCAAGGATCTCGATGGAGTATCTGCAAACTCTACGGCTATGCAGATGGGGTGGTGGTCTGATATGTACATAGGCTCTATGGTGGCTGAGCTGAGCATTGGTAGTTCCCTTTGTGATATGAACAGGTAATTGAGTCTAGAATAGCGGCCGTAGAATGTGTAGTCTTTAACATTAAGATGTAGCATGCACCAGGAGTCGTGTAAAGTCAGTTCTTGGAGGAGCTTTTTAATTGCATGTAGTGCTTTGTAGGGTAGCGTGAAAGTTCCAGAGGAAGTGTCAAGGAGAGGGTTAAGTGGGGCATTAAAGTCTCCACCTACAATCAAGGAACCTTCTTGAAACGTTGCGAGTTTTTGTAAGTAGACCTAAAGAAGCATATTTGTTTAACATTTGGTGAATATATATTTGCAAGGGTGACATGTTTACTGAATAAGGAGCCTTTGACGAATATGTAATGACCGTCTTTATCTAGGTTGGAGTCTGTGATTTGAAACGTGCAGTGTTTCGTGAAAAGGATAGAGACCTCTTTTGATTTAGAGGCCTTGTGTGATGCATGTAGGGCATTTGGGATGTAGATATTGGAGAGTTTAGGGGTGGAACCCGTTTAAAAGTGAGTTTCTTGAAGGAATACGATGTCTGCTGTATTTTTATGCATGGAGAGTAGTAAATGAGAGCGTTTTTCAGGGATGTTAAGACCCTGTGCGTTAAGGGAAATGATCTTGGTTTTGCATCTTGTTTGTTTGGTAGTCGGAATTGCCATCGTGTGGTGTCAAGTATTGTTCATAGTTTAAATTACGTATGGGTATTTGCTTGTGCTTACTGGGTTTCTGTCAGAGTAGGAGAATAAAGAATAAAATAAAATAAAAAAGAATCTGGGTAGATTGGGTCCTGGGTTGGGCCGTGTATTTTGGCCGTCAGCTTGTTCGGGATTGCTATATCTATTGTAATCATGCAGCAGCAATTTGTTCAACTGTCCTGAGAACAAAACTGGGGGAGTGTACTTACTTGAACATTGGTGTTGGGTGCAGGTGGGAAGGAGAGAGTCAAATGGGTGTTAGATGTAAGCACTGATGCTGGGTGAAAAGTAGAAAAAGTCAAAAGGGGAGAAATAAAAACTTAGCTGATCGATGCATGCTCCATGGTGCTCCATGATGATTATTTAGCAGACTCAATGAGCTCTGCGTGTGCAGTGGTTTCGGGCTCTCATTGTGATTCAGGAGAGCGGTGTGTAGTTGGGATCTTGCTTCAGAAGGCAAACGTTGCCTGCGGTATCCTATCTCCTGGGTGTCCATCGGTTCGCTGCTGGGTGGGGTGCACCACACTGTACGAGGCCATAATTCAGCATACCACTCAGGCACTTCCATGAGTGGGTTTTCTAACGTGTCACAGAAGTGACAGAGATCTTCTGGTACCCTGAGGAGAGCAGTGCAACCCTGTGTAGCTGCTGACAGGCAGAAGGGAAATTTCCACCTGTATGGTATTCCCTTCATGTGGAGGACCGAGAGTAAGGGCCGCAGATCCCTCCTGCGTTGGAGCGTCATGCTCGAGAGGTCTTGGAACAGGCTTACCTCCATGCCGTTGTGTGATATCGGAGCTTTAATGCAAGCCCTCCTCGTTATCCCCTCCTTGAGTTGATAATTGACAATGCAGCAGACGATGTCTCTAGGGGGGATCCGATTCTGTGGTACAAGGTCTGTCAAGCAGGGTGTTGAAAAGGCCTATTACCTCAGCTTGTATGCAATCTGCTTCTATAGACTCTGAGAGGCCTCTCAGTCTCAGGTTGTGGTGTCTGCCAGATTGTCTAAGTCCTCCATATGTCCGTTCAGGTCCCAGAGTTGTAATGTGTGAGTATCCAGCACATGATGGGCTTGGCGGATTGCTGTGGATTGTTGAGCCTCTATTTTTTCCACTTCTTGTACTCTGCCTGTGATTGATTGGATATCAATCCGGAGGTCGGTAATCACGGCCATTAGGGCGTCTTTTATGTCCACCACCATGGACCAGAGATCTTTTCCACTTCTTGTACTCTGCCTGTGATTGATTGGATATCAATCAGGAGGTCGGTAATCACGGCCATTAGGGCGTCTTTTATATCCGCCACCATGGAGCAGAGATCATGCAGACTGGGATGTTGGTGTGGCGTTAGGATGAAGTCTGCGTTACTGGGTTTGTTTTGTGAGGCCGTCGCATTCCCACTTTTCAGGCTGGCATTCTGGTGAGGGCCTTGTGAGGCTTGGGCTGGCGCCATATTGCCGGACTGGGTTCTGAACATCTCCGGGATATTTTGGATTAGTCTGCCTGTCAAATCACGGGACGAACTGGAGCGGGCTGCCGAATAACTGCGGGAGGATGTTCCCATGGTTTCCAGCTATGTGTGTAGCAGAATACCTCCATTGTAGACCGGAATCTGATTCTGTCAGCGAGAGCTTTCAAGTTAGGTGGCCATTTTCCACCAGAGTCAAGCCACGCCCCCAACTTTGACATTTTCACTTAGGGGTGTACTCACTTTTGTTGCCAGCAGTTTAGACATTAATGGCTGTGTGTTAAGTTATTTTGAGGGGACAGCAAATTTACACTGTTATACAAGCTGTACACTCACTACTTTACATTGTAACAAAGTGTCATTTTTTCAGTGTTGTTACATGAAAAGGTATAATAAAATATTTACAAAAATGTGAGGGGTGTACTCACTTTTGTAAGATACTGTATATATATATATATGTGGCGTGGACTTAGTCCCCCTGAGAAATTTGTGGGCACCCTGCCTTTGGCCAAGGCCAATTATGTCTCTCTCAGCAGAGCGCTCTGTGATTCGCCAAAGCATGCAGGTTAGGTGCATGCTTTGGCCAATCATCAGACGTCAATGCACTGCAATCTCACAGTGCCTTATGGGGGCATTCCGTGGTGCTTGAACTTCCCACAAACGCCCCATATGTTCGGTTAATTTGCGCGCAAACAAACACCCGATGTTCGAGTTGAACTTATGTTCAACTCGAACCACTGGCTCGTGTCTTTTATATAATTGTATTTTTATTAGGTTTTTTAACATTGTAGAATGAACAAGTACAGCAGTAATGTTGTACAATATAAAATATAAAATATAAAAATTTGAGGACATCTTTATAACAAAACAAGGTAAAGTACATAGGAACAAAGTTCACAATTACAGAGCACAATCCGCTCTGTACTTTTTGTCCAGGATACAGAAAAAGAGTATTTCTAAAATAGAAGTGCAGGATCAAAGGTGTAAGTTAGTTACATAAGAGAGAGGAGCATAGATTCCATGAAGGATATGTGGTATGTAATAATAAGTTCTAAATAACACATATGAAAATGGGGCAAATGGGGGGGGGGGATTTCATGATCATATGGGACGCCTATGCCAGTATAGAACAAAAAGAACTTAAGGAACGGTGTTTGGCATAGGAGTCCCAAATTCCGACTCATCCCAGGGTTTCCACAATTTTTCAAATTGGGGGATAGTATCATGTACTGAGGCCGTTAGATATTCCATCCTTCGGATATCAGTTACTAATTGTAGAAATTTGGGCCAAGGGGGAGGGGCATCGGACAGCCAACACAGGGGAATAAGTCGTTTGGCAGCCAATAGTATATAAGAAAGAAGCCGGTTAGCTCTTTTGGTTAAGCCAGGGAAAGGAAGGCCCAATAAATTGTGTAATGGGTCTAATGGGAGAGTTTTATCCAGCACTTTCTGTATCAGGAGCCCCACATCCCCCCAGAAAGGTTGTATCCTTGAACACTGCCAGAATATATGGAATAAAGAACCCGTGTCAATCCCACAACGCCAACAGCGCGGCGGGACTGAGGGGTCGTACTTATGGATAATGTCAGGGGTTCTATACCAAAACATAAGAATTTTCATAGAAGTCTCCCGTTGGGTCACACACTTAGAGGACTTGGAGACAGAAGACCAAATCTTGTCCCATAACTGAATTGAGATAGTTCTGCCTAACAAATGGGACCACTTTCCCATATAATGATGCATGGTCTCAGTCAGAGGTGTCGACTCATGAAGGATACGATGGATGGTAGATATTAAGTGTAACTGGTGGGGTCCCTGAGCACATATGTGTTCGAAATTAGTTGGACTTTCGAGGGATAATGATGAAGATTTAGAGTGGAAAAAGTGTCTAACCTGCAGGTAGAAGTAAAAAAGTTGGTGAGGGATATTAAATTTCTCACGTAAGGTGTCGAAGGGATGTAACTTTCGCGTAACCGGGTTTACCAGATTTTGAAGTTGAAAAAGGGAGGCGTTAAGCCATGGGGAGATCCTGCTCAAGGACAAACTGTCTGGTATGAGTGGGTTAAACAGTACATTGATGAGTGGGGAGCAGGGCGAGACGAGTTGGTATTTTTTGAAACATTTACGCCAAATAGTTATAGTAAAATTAATTGGGCCAGTGCACTGGTGTCTAAAAGTGGGATCTATAGGAAAGGAATCATCCCAATTGGGATGAGGGTAAAGCAATTGGTAACGTTTCAAAATAGTATAACAGTCTAGGTAAAATAGACATTTTTAAAACGTTTATCCTGCCCAATAAGGATATCGGATACTTAGTGCAAGACCTCAAGGATTTATTAATTTCCAGAACAAAGGGTGGAAAATTTGCAGAGTATAGAGAAGAGTAGGATGGGGTGAGAAGAATACCTAAATATTTGAGAGAGGTTTTACACCATTTATAAGGATAGGACTCTTTGAGTTGTGATAATATGGGTAATGGGATATGTATGGGCAGAGCTTCAGTTTTAGACGTGTTAACCTTATAGCCCGAAATGGCCCCAAAAGAAGACAACAATTTGTGTAGGGAGGGGAGAGAAATCATTGGATTAGTGATCGTGAGCAAGATGTCATCCGCAAAGAGTGATACTTTATATTCCCCTTGTCGCATTACCACCCCCTGAATATCCGGATGGGTGCGGATGGACTCGGCCAGGGGTTCCAGACAGAGAATAAAAAGCAATGGCGACAAAGGACAGCCCTGCCGAGTACCATTAGTCATGGGGAAGCTTGGCGACAAGAAGGATGACATCTGTACTTGAGCTGTGATTGTTGAATATATAGCCTTCAAAGCCTTCAGATAAGGACCCCTAAAGCCATACATCTCTAAAACATTGAACATATAGGGCCAGCTTAATCTATAAAAGGCCTTTTGTGCATCGGATCAACGCCTGTCTAGAGGTTCTATCTAAAAGATCTATCAGGTTTATTGTACGACGGGTGTTGTCCCCCGCGTGTCTACCAGGCACAAAACCTACTTGGTCCCTATGAATCAATTTGGGGATAATCCTAGATAACCTGGATGCAAGAATTTTTGTAAAAATCTTATAATCTGAATTTAGAAGAGCTATCGGCCTATAATTATCTGGGATAGAGGGATCCTTACCCGGCTTCGGAATGACAGAGATAAATGAATGAGAGAATTGTGAGATAGGAGATATACCTTTAAGCAGGGAGTCATAGAGGGTTAGCATATGTGGAGATAGGATATCAAAAAAAGATTTGAAATAAAAATAGGGTAAACCATCAGGGCCGGGCGATTTGTGTAATGGGAGTTTCTTAACTATGGACAAAAGTTCTTCAGTCGTTATATCTATATTCAAACTGTCCAAGTCTTCAGAAGTCAGCTTCGGGAGTTTTATATTAGAAAAAAATGTTTTAAAATTTTCCTGAGCAAAGTTAAAACCATGCTCAGGAGTGAGGCAATTACATAATTTATGGTAGAATTTGCCGAAGGCGCTAGACATTCCACAGGGGCAGTAAACTCTAGATCCGTCTGTCTGCTGAAGGAAATCAGGGAATGAGTTGAAAGGACGTGGACGGAGTTTATTTACTAGCATTCTATGCGGTTTATTTGAGTACTCGTAAAACTTCTGTTTTGTCCATAGCAAAGATTTGACTGCTCTACCCAGATGAAGCGATTTAATTTGCTCCCTAAGAGAGGTTACCCTTCATAGTTTTGAAACTGTAGGGCCTCTCAACAATCTCCGCTCCGCAGCAACCAAAGCAGCGGTAAGAGATTGCAAAAGACTATTTCTATCCTTTTTTATCCTGGAGCTTTCGGCTATGCAGGCGCCGCGAAAGACAGTTTTATGTGCTTCCCAAAGTGTGGAGAAATCTGAAACAGAACCTATGTTATGTTGAAAAAATTCTTCTAAATTTTTTGCTAGTATATTACGTGAGATCTCGGATTGTAGTAGATGGTCGTTTAGGCGCCAATGACATGACTTAGGGTAGGCCTGGGAAAGCACAAGATGTAACATAATGGGAGCATGGTCTGACCATGTAATAGGTGATATATCAACCTCGGCCACACAAGATATGAGTGGGGCCGATATAAATAAGTGGTCAAGGCGTGAATACATTTTGTGGGCCGAGGAATAGAAGGTGAACTGTTTAGAGGAGGGATGTCTGATCCTCCATGAGTCGAATAACCTATGAGATCTTATACATCTGCGAAAAGAGTTAGCTTGGGATGAAATCTTTTTAGAAGGCACGGTATTAAAAAGGGTTTGTCTGTCTCTATTGGGGGACATAACCAGATTGAAATCCCCTCCTATAATCATGAAAGGTTGCGATGGATAGTTAGGAGAATCAAATAATGTGTTAAGGAATTCAATCTGGCCTGTATTAGGAGCATAAACATTAATGAGAGAAAACGATGTAGTCACATAATCACAATCCAGAATGAGATATCTACCTAGACGGTCAGCATAAGATCTTTTTACCTTAATAGGACATGACTTCCTAATCAAAATTTCCACCCCCGCCTTGCCCGAGCGATCCGAGGCAAGGAAGGAAGTGGGGAAATACCTTGAGGCAAATTTAAGCGTACCAGTAGACTTAAAATGGGTCTCTTGAACCATTACCACATCTGCGTCAGAGGCCCTGAAATCCTTCAGGGCCATCCAGCGCTTACGGACTGAACCCAAACCTTTGACATTATACGACATAATTTTCAAAGCCACATGTATAGACCCAATAGATTCGCTTTTGTAAGGTTGCAGACACTAAGGGATGAAGAAACACACCCACATATCAGCAGACATAATCTATAATAAAACTGCATTTGATTAGAAAGGTAGGAATAAAACATTTGTATCCTTAGCACCAGAGTGATATCCTTGAACATAGGAAAAAAAAGAAAAAAAACAAGAACCAACTGAAAAAACAATAAAAACAAAAACAAAAATTCTCTAAGGCCTGAGAGGCAATTGCGTCTCAGGAGGCCTTGAACAAATGTCAAGGCCAGGTAGGGGCGTATACGGACTTCCATCAGGAGACTCCAGGTGGAGAACTGGGAAGTACCCGCCGCTCACCTTATGAGCTTGTTAGCATAAAAGTAGATTCTGCCATTACTAAAGTGATTAGCAAATCAGCGAGGTATGTTAAACGATATGTCAGCTGAGTCACTCATGACCGGGAAGAAGAATGGGCATTAACTATAAGATTACGCAGGTTTAAGAAAAACCAAAACCAAAATGAGCAGGGTGGGTGCCTAGAAAAGAAAAGTTATAATAGATCAGAGTATTAATTTCTACCACTCTAAAAACATATAGAATGTTCCGAGTAGTACAATGTGTATGGATCCATGGAAGCAGGTGTTGAGCCTTCAAGGAGGTTGCTTGGAGTTACGGAGACGTTGAGGTGTGGAGAAGCGTTTCCTGGATCTGTCTCTCACTGGGGTCCAGATGCGGCTAGGTGTATTGGAAGGGGGACGAGCCTGATTATTTGGGGGGATTAAATCTTCTTCCGGGAGTGGCGGTAGACCCAGACTTTTCAAAAATGCCTCACCTTCCAGTAATTCACGTAGAATATGCTGAACACCATCTTTGGATACGGTGAGGCGAAATTGAAAGCCCCAGTAATATGGGATCTTATGATGTTGTAGGTGGAGTGTGATTGGGCGTAGGCTCCTACGTTTGGCAAGGGTAATGGGAGACAGGTCGCTGAAAATTTGAAGTTTTGCCCCCTTGTATGTAAGTTGGGGTTTGTTGCGGGTGGCAATAATGAGTGCTTCTTTGCTTTCGAAATATTGAAATTTCACTATGACATCTCTGGGTCTGGCTCCCGCCGGAGGCCTGGGGGCCAGAGACCGATGTGCCCTATCAAGGCGCCAATCAATATCCACCACTGTAGGGGCCAGAGTATTAAAGAGACCCAGAAGATAGGTACGTAGATCTGAGTCTCCCACCGTTTCCGGGATACCTCGAAAGCGCAGGTTTTGTCTCCTTTCTCTATTTTCCAAATCCTCCTGCTGTAACTGCAATTGAGAAACTGATAGACGCAAATTGTGGTTTTCCTCTTCAATTGCTTGCACATAATTTATCATCTCATCAAATTTATTTTCAAGAGTATCAGTGCGTTCGCCGATTTGATCGATCTTTCCTCTTAGTTCCGTAGCTAACTTATTTACCTCTAAGGAGACATTATTTGTAATTTGTTGTAACTTGGCATCAAGCTTGGCGTCTAGTATGTCTGGGGTAAGAATCTCACGTGGAGTGGAAGAATCGAGATTTGGACCTTGAGCAATAGTAGATAAGTTTACAGTGTTTTCTGCTCCCATGGATGTGTCCATCACCACAGAGGGGTCTGTGGGAGTGTTTGAGGTCATAAGTTGTGGTCTGGTGACATAGCATTCCATATTTGAACCTTCACGTGACCCGAATAGGGGTTTATATGTTCGCTGTTGTTGGCCAACTTTGCCCATGTAATAAACAGGAATTGTGGCAGGGAATCTGGCTTACCTCTGAATCTATAGATGCTTAATATGGCGTAGCAGAGGTCTCGGTGAGCAAATGGGTCTCCAAGCTCATTTGGTGCACATAGTTCATTCTCAGCGGAACCGCCACCATTCATTCGTTATTTACATCTGCTTGAATCACTGTAGGTTGGGGTGCTTGAGGCACTGTGGTGTAAGATGGGCTCAGATCACCAGTCAAATAGTGCAGGGGTATATTGCAGGAAGAGCAAGACGGGTGAGGTGTGTATATAATCCTGTCCCCACACGGGCCTCTTAAGATATTGTAAATGTCCAGATTTAGATTAACAACAGAAGATATATAGCCCAGCTGTATATATAGGGGATCTTGCTGAAGGATGAGTGCAATGGGAGATTTAATGAGTCAATGGAGCAGAGAGGTTGAAGGAGTACCTGGAGTACCAAGATGGCCGCCGTCCTCCAGAAGTAGGCCGAAGCCGGGGACTTTCCTGACGGCTGTAACCGGCCGGGTGAGCACCGCTATTATTAAAGGGTGTGGAGTGAGTGAGGGGAGGAACTGCTACTCACTGCGATCCAGAGAGGGACAGATCCACTGTATGCCGGCTCCCGGAAAGCAGATAGTACAGATCGGAGGCTTCTGGAGGCTTCTGATAAGCAGCAGGCCGCGGGATGGAGCTAGGCCTCCGTGGAGCCGGACAGAGGGGCCGGGATCACTGGCGCTTTCTCCCCCAATTATCCCGGAGGGCGGAGGGCTGCCTGACCGGGATAATCGATCCCACAGTGCCCGGTTTACAGGGGACGTTTGCCAGAGGCAGCGATCGGGCCTTAGGCCCCAAGATGGCGGCAGGCTTCTCTGGCGTGGAGCAATCTGTAGGCCCGGGATATGGAGAACCAACGATCCGAGAAATAGTTCTCTAGTTGTGTAGCAGAGTGGCCTAGAATGTTATTTAGATGTAGGATTAGGCTCTCAGGACGGATTGGGGCTTGGATGGAGTTAGATTGTCCAAGCCTTGGAGGAGCTCAGCCGAGACACGTCCTCTCCTGTGTACGTCCAGACACCACTGGCTCGTGTCTAATGTGGGCAATACATGGGTCAAGATTGGAACATTGAAAATACAAACTTTTAGTTAACACATAAACTCTATTAACCTAAACATCACATTTCATGGTAAGCAGAATAAAACAAAATATCCTTTTTAGACTATGTTTTACCAGGCAACCAGGACTGTGAGGTCTATAAGAAGCTGATCATCACAGAGCATTATCTGCTTTTTGACTCTGACCACCCACTGGAACAAAAACTAGGGGTTGTTGGAGTTCAGCATCATTGGACTGAGATGGGAACAACAAACATACAGTCTAAAGACAGAGAATACAGACATCTCAGGATTGCTTTAAAAGTTTGTGGCTACCCAAACTAGGCTTTTGTTAAAACATCTACAAAGTCAAGCAAAAACACAGGATCATTGAACGGATGAGAGAAACAGCACAGGCAGAATAATATAGTCATCCCATATGTAGTTGGAGTGTTGGGAAAATTCAGAAGGACCTTTAACAAAAAAAGCAACTCTTGTCTTTCAAGTCCAGTAATATACTGAGACAGCAGCTTATACATAAAAAAGACTGAACACCTAAACAAAAATGAAGAAATTAAGAAATTTGTTATATGGTTGCAGCGTAGTAAGGACTTTGAAGACCTGCACATTGGGGAGAAGAAGCTACCTTTCAACAAAGAATAGCACAGCAAAGGATGACAAATTCTACAGGTCAAGGCGCAAGGAAAGGGAACATTCTTAGAGGACAGTGGGGTGCACATTTTGGACAGAGAGGACAGAAATGCGTGAAAGAGGACATCTGTATCAAACTTGATCAACCATCATTGAATAGTGGATGGGCCTTCAACACCATCTATCTTCCACATATAAAGTTGTTTTTACATCTCTGTACTGGCATTTTAAAACAAATTAGACATTCAGCCATGTGAATCAAAGGCATTTTGACCTCAAGAATGGGAACGGGGTGGTTTCACAGTCACTGTAACAGGGTGGTTTCACAATTTTCACACCTGCCATTCCATGATAGTTAGATCAAGGTGTCAGTGCTACTGTACCTGTTTGCTTATAAATGCCAGAGAGTTTTTTTCCCTGACAGACACTTATTGGAACTGAAAAATGGGAATGGGAAACTGGACTTTTAATGAAGCACGTACGTATAAAAAGATCAAATTTATTGTATATGTCAATAATATAGTACATGGTAATAATCATGAATCAATGTAAAGTATCCATTACAATTCATATATATATATATATATATATATATATATATATATATATATATATATATATATATATACACATATACATATAATGAGGGCAAAAGAGTCACCTGATTGCAGACAGTTAATATCACATAATACATATTTTAAAAAGGATCTAAAAACACACGATAGATTGAAAAACAACATTTAACAACTCTACACGTTTCAAGATTGATCCACTCTTCAGGAGCATGCACGTGGATTTAAACTGACATGTAGTATGATAGAAAGGATTTCTATAAGGTCTGACCCTATCAAGGAAAAATAAATAAATATAAAAATGAAAAAAAAAGATTTTACTATAAAAACCCCACTCTCTGAAATACTTACAAGGGCTGCTATGTGATGAGGGTATGGCACTGAAAATCGGGGACCCCCTAAGGGCATCACTACAGGGAGCTGAGGTGGTGTGGGTGGTCTGATGCCCAACAAGGACAACACCCAGGGGGACAGATTGCCAGGAAGTAGGAACTATCGTGAGTGACCATGAGTGCTAAAAGCCATCAAAAAGAGACTTCTCAGAACATGGTATAAATATCTAAAATGCAATATGTCTGGTACTCAGTAAAGAGCAGGACAATTAAGTAAATTAGGAGTGTCAGTGAAGTCCAAGCAGGTGAGGGTAAAAATTAAAAAATAGTGGGAGATAAGAAACAGGATCACCAAGAAAAGTGAATAAAACCAGTACCTAAATGTGCCAGTAAAACTAATAGTGAATAGTGAATTAGCAAATTACCTGGAACTGGAGCATGGAAACCTAGAATCCAGGGTGATTCATAGAGTGAACTAATAAGTAAAATAAGACCACCAAGGTGATTCAGCCACCCAAAAATGGAGCCTATAAGGGGATGGCCACCATTTGAACTGAAAGAACTACAAAATGCCTTCAGCATTACAGAACACATCCAGCTGAATGTGACTAATTACCACTAGATATTTCCTATTCATCTAAATTACATTACCCACCCTTTTATTATTCTTTTTTTCATGTCTCCCCATTTTTACATCTGTACTTCTACCTCAAAGGTTTCAGCGTAGTTTAATCCACTGTTTACATCTCTCATGAATTGTTCTCTGTCTTTATCATCACACAAGTATGCTTCTCCACTAAAGAAACCCACTTATGTTTCTCATCAATCTCTCATTCACTACCTGCATATGGCACATCACTTTTGTTCACACATTAACTTCCCCCATCCCCACCCATACCTCCTTCCCTTAAGTCCTTGAGCCATTTTGTTGTTGATGCCAATATTGGATCACACATTGTAAATGATATTTCACAAAGTGAATAAGCTGTTTCTCATTACTGTTTTACAAAAATGTCTTATTATTGTCCTAACACAGATTGTTTGCCACTTGCTTCACTCGGTCCATTTAAGCCCTGATAATGATTCTAAGGTATGCCTTTATTTTCACCTACAATGGCACAACTAAGAATGTCAAACCTTCTAATATACTGTTGTATACACTTCTGTATACATAGATGCAACCAATAACTGATACAAATTATTCCACTGGCATATGCATGTTTTGCAATGCTGTTTAAAGCTGAACTCTGGCCAAAGATAATATTTGGAAATGTGTATTGTAGAAAAATATAGCAGACATGAAGTGTGTACCATGTGTGCAAGCTTCAGCTTTTTGTAAAACCCTAGCTTTACAGAAAGTAAGTGCCAAATACACTGACACTGTGGCATGGTCAGGCTCAGAGACCAGTAGCTATAGCAGTAGATGGGCTCCCATTGACCAGCAGTATAGGTATTAGGGATGAGCCGAACACCCCCCTGTTCGGTTCGCACCAGAACATGCGAACAGGAAAAAAGTTTGTTCGAACACGCGAACACCGTTAAAGTCTATGGGACACGAACATGAATAATCAAAAGTGCTAATTTTAAAGGCTAATATGCAAGTTATTGTCATAAAAAGTGTTTGGGGACCTGGGTCCTGCCCCAGGGGACATGGATCAATGCAAAAAAAAGTTTTAAAAACTGCCGTTTTTTCAGGAGCAGTGATTTTAATAATGCTTAAAGTCAAACAATAAAAGTGTAATATCCCTTAAAATTTCGTACCTGGGGGGTGTCTATAGTATGCCTGTAAAGGGGCGCATGTTTCCTGTGTTTAGAACAGTCTGACAGCAAAATGACATTTTGAAGGAAAAAACTCATTTAAACTACCCGCGGCTATTGCATTGCCGACAATACACATAGAAGTTCATTGCTAAAAACGGCATGGGAATTCCCCAAAGGGGAATCCCGAAACAAAATTTAAAAAAAAATGACGTGGGAGTCCCCCTAAATTCCATACCAGGCCCTTCAGGTCTGGTACGGATATTAAGGGGAACCCCGGCCAAAATTTAAAAAAAAAATGACGTGGGGTTCCCCGTAAATTCCATACCAGACCCTTCAGGTCTGGTATGGATTTTAAGGGGAACCCCGCGCCAAAAAAACCCAAAAAAACGGCGTGGGGTTCCCCCAAAAATCCATACCAGACCCTTATCCGAGCACGCAACCTGGCAGGCCGCAGGAAAAGAGGGGGGGACGAGAGTGCGCCCCCCCTCCTGAACCATACCAGGCCACATGCCCTCAACATTGGGAGGGAGCTTTGGGGTAGCCCCCCAAAACACCTTGTCCCCATGTTGATGAGGACAAGGGCCTCATCCCCACAACCCTGACTGGTGGTTGTGGGGGTCTGCAGGCCCCCTTTAACAAAGTACATGCGTGATTCTGTCTTTAGATACCAGTGGAGTTTTTTTACTCCTTGCAAGGAATGATTTATGTGTTTGTACTTTTTAAATTTGAATAAATCAGCCAAAGATTTTCTGCACTATTGGAGTCTTCTTTCTCCCCTTGAAAACTCATGGAATGCCTTGGTTGGATCTATGGAAGTGTATATCTACTGCTGTATGGTAATCGCCTCCTGGGAATGCGTCATCTAAGGTGCCTTTTGCTGCTGCTGATCGGTTATCCATGAAGGAAGTTGGTGAGATTCCAGCAGTGTTTCCTGTGGTTCCAATTGTTCTACTAAGCCTGTTTTGACCCCCCCTGAATAAGGGCGGTCGCAGGCTATCTGGTAAGCCTCCATTGCTTTATTGTATGGTGACGGGCAGCACTAGCATTGAAAGTACAGACCCAGGGTCTTCCATTGGACATCTCACATTTGGACTTTATTTCACTTCATGAACTGTTTGTTATTTCCTCACAATTTTTTCATCAATTTATGTTTTTGTGCTTTATATGTATGCACTATTAATGATTATTTTTATATGGATTTTTCACTTCATAAACATTGTTTTATTCTATATATGAATGTGTACTTTCTCACTCTATATTAATTTTTGTGCAAGTGCCGGAAAAATCCAATTAGGGGAACCCTCTTTTTCTGAATAAGCTTTCTGGATGTGGCACGGCCCCCTTTCTTTCTTAACCTAGGAGAACCAGTCATCCTCTTCTATATCATTAGATGTTATTATCAATCAATATCCTATATTCATCTAATTTTATTATCAGATTTTTTTATTCATACTTGATTTCAACATTATTGATCCATTGTTATATTACACACACTTGTGTATTTATCCAGCACTGCACTCTTTTTCTCTATCCATATCTTTTGTGCCCTTATATCGGGTTACAGTGTTCAGCTACAGGACATCCTTCTCGGTTTTTTGGTAATTAATTTTTCAAAAATATTTTCTTATACTATTCACGCACCTAGCACAATTCTTTCTTTTTTATAGTACAGGAGATGGTCAGAGACTGCAGACATAGTACAGGCGATGATCAGAGGCTGCAGACACAGTATAGGAGATGGTCAGAGACTGCAGCCACAGTACAGGAGATGGTCAGAGACTGCATACATAATTGGGCTGAAATTGTACCCAGGTCACATGTGAATTGCACAGAATGCACAGCGTGTTCCTGTGTTTTCATAGTGTGAACCCGCCCTGTGACCTGGAACCCACACTTTGCTCCACTAATTTGCCTGGAGGGGGGGCACTAGTATGGGAACCTGGATCAATTTTCCACATCTCTTGTGGGGTGCCAAGGGCCACCCCCTCTGTGGCATACAGAATCTTTTTAATATTAAGGGAGAGGATATGTGCTAAGGGGGGTAGATTTTATATCCAAGCCCCCTTGTAGCACAGGTCCTAAAGTGCCCTAAAGTGCCCCCTAGAACATATCCCCTCCCCCAAATCACTCAAAGTGAACTGTAGGCTAGCCCCCCCTCTCACCCTCTTGTTCATGCCCCCCACCTCTGGAAGACTCACTTTGGATTAGTTTAGACAGTTGATCTCAGTCCAGCAGCGTTGTCTCGGCAGCGTGGTAAGCCTCCTCCTCCCCCTCCTCCTCTGTGTACACAGGAAAACATCACAGCAGGAGAAGGAGGAGCGGGTTCAGTTCACTTCACAGCACTCTGCATTATGTATGTGAGAAGTCAGCTCTACCATAAAAAGTGGAGCTCGCGGGCGGCGTGCGGGAACGAAGATACCCCATACAAGCTGCAGGCATTCCATGACTCTGATTCGGTGGGGAAGTCAAGGTATGGGCAAATTATGAGGCCGCGGGGCCCCTGGGAGTGTGAGGCCTTAGGCGACTGCCTAATTTGCCTAATTAGAGAGCCACCTCTGGGTCTAGGTGAGTGAGTTCAGTGGAAGCCACCTTGAGAGAGGGTAGCTGGGGAGGCAGAATCAGATTTCTGAAGTCAGGTTTCAGTTATAAAAAGGTTGTTTTTAAAAGCTGAGTTTGATATTGATGCGTGCAATAATAGGGAGAGGGCAGAAGTTTAGGGTGACGTGATAACACTGTGAATTAGAGATAGTGGATAAAGGAGTGAGAGTTTGAGAAGTGAGTCTACTATAGTGAAAAAGAAAGTTATAGAGAACATAGGAGAGGGTGAGAGAGAGTGGGAATGAGAACGTGAAAGAGAGAGCTTGATGGAGAAATACAGGTTCACTCTCAGGTTGCCTGGAGTGGTGCACTGTTGTTTTTAGTTGCTTTCTCAGTTGTGCTTTAGTTGTTTTTGTATTAAATATATGGGTTTGTAGATTAGTCTCGACAGGAAAATGTCAGTGACTAATAGGTGTTGAACAGAATCTGTTCATTTAGCAAAATTAATGTTCACTAACTTCGTAAATAAGGTGAAACTGGGTTTAATTTGAATACCCAATCGTATCCAAGTGAAATATATTATTTTCTTTAAAATAATTGGATGATAAAAGTGAACATAGATTTGTCTTATTTACTAAGCTGAGTACACATTATTTGCTAAGTGAACAGTCTTTACCCCTGTCGAAATGTACTGTGATAAGAGGCAGTAAAGCACAGCTACATTGTCGCAGACTCTGGCTGCCTCTGTACACAAAAATATACATAGAAGCAGATTGTTTGGAAACATTTGAAAAATAATTTTTAATACTAATAGCCAGCAAAAAACTTTGTCATGTTGGTGCTGCATGTTGGTGCTGCAAACAACAAATGTATTTATTGAATAATATGCTATCCCTCCCATTACTCTGGCATCCTTGGACACTTGATAGAAGGAAAATGCATTTCAATGTCTTTTTCCTATGGATATGGGAGTTGAACATACTTAAAATAAATGCTGCAAAGCGCCACTATTTTTTCTGTGAGGCAATCTGAAAAGGAAGCCTGGGTAATGATCATTATTTCACCTATGACATTCTGGAACAATGCTTTCTTAAGAAAGGTAAACAATTTGACCAGATGTACAAAAAAGTGGCAACCACCCCAACCCATAACTATCCTATGCAGGAACGTGCACATGCAATGCCAAAGCAAACCACAAACAAGCAAAATATTTCCAAGCACACTTACAAGCCAGCCTGCAAAGCAACCAAATTGACCCTGTCTAACAATTTACGTTAAAAACAGAGGGTTTTGTTTGCACAGATTTGCAAATATATGCCTAAGCCACAGTGCCCACATCAATGCTCCTCTGTATACTGTGGTCCTAACTCTATAATTCTCAGAGTCTCCTAAATAGGAGATCATATAGCAGTGGATAGATTAAGGGCAAGTGTGCATGGAGGGATCCCACCCCTCCTTAAATGCACAGGGACGCACATGATGCCCAGCAAGAGCGCAATGGCAGCGAAGGCATCCAGTACATCCCCACATGCAATTCAACCTACTGTACAAAAAAGTGGCAACCACCCCAACCTATAACTAGCCTTTGCAGTAAGGTGCTCATGGAAGGACAACGCACATCACAAACAAACTAAATATTTCCCAACACACCTACCAGCAAGCCTGCAAAACAACCAAATTGCCCAATCTCACAATGTACACTAAAAACAGAGGGTTTTGTTTGCACAAATTTGCAAATATATGCATAAGCCGCTGTGCCCATGTCAAGGCTCCTCTGAATACTGGTCATAGCTTTATAATTCTCAGATTCTCTTAACCTCCCTGGCGATGTGATTATTTTGGATTTTAGGTGCTGAAAGTGGTACAATTATTTTGCATGGAAATTTGGCGTTTTATATTGTAGGCCTGTAATTCTTAGCAATAACACACTTAAGTCTATCCAAACAAGAGTCTAGTAGATATCCCAGGTATGATGAAGTTTGAAACACAAAAACATAAATTATAGTATAATAAATAAATATAAATAATTAAAAAAAAAATAATATAATAATAATAAAATAAATTTCACCACAATTCACTATCGCTCAAGTGTTCTAATTTACTATCGCTGTTTTCTAGCTGGTCTAAAGCCACTTTTGACATAAAGGGACACTTTTTGGTTGCTCTGGACAATCTCCAGTTTCCAGGCAGAAAGAACAGTATACTGTATATCATATAAACTGCATGCAGGGCATGGGCCAAAGCATTGGGGACAAAAGGGATGTGAAATGATTTCATACAGTACTGTAATTTGTAAGGTGTGTCTAGAGTGAGCCCACTCCTCCTTAAAGGCACAGGGATGCACGTGACGCCCAGCAAGGGCAATGGCAGTGAAGGATGTGCATTGGCTTTCCATGTGCACCTCACTGCAAAGTCTAGCTATAGGTTGGGTTGGTTACCACTTTTTTGTACAGTTTGTTGAATTGGATGCAGGGACGCACTGGATGCTTTCACTGCCTTTGTGCTCTTGCTGGGCATCACGTGCATCTCTGTGCCATTAAGGAGGGGTGGGTTCCCTCAAGGCCCACCTGCCCTTAATCTATCTACTACTATATGTGCTCCTAATAAGGATACTCTAAGAATTATAGAGTTAGGACCACAGTATACAGAGGAGCCTTAAAGGGGTTAATGCATCCTATGCATTAAGGTGAAAATGCTACTGACACTGACCGGCCCCCTAGCCCCCCCTCCCTGTTTTACTCACCTGAGCCCGTTCGTTCCCTCGGCGGAGACACGCTGTACCTCTATACCCGGGGTTCTCAGCTCTTGATTGGATAGATTCATAGCAGCGCAGCCATTGGCTCCCGCTGCTGTCAATCAAATCCAATGATGCAGGCGCCGGGGGCGGGGCCGAGTTGAGAATTTTGTGTCTATGGATGCAAATGCTGGACTCGGGAGCACACCCGCAAGGTAGCACCCAAGGAGAGTGCTTCTCCTAGGGGATTTGCCGATGCGAGGAGGAGCCGCAAGCACCATTGGGGGACCCCAGAAGACGATGATCGGGGCCACACTGTGCAAAACGAACTGCACAGTGGAGGTAAGTATGATAAGTTTGTTATTTAAAAAAAAAACAGAGGGTTTACAACCCCTTTAACGTAGACACTGCAGCTTTTGCATATGTGTGCAAATCACTCTGTTTTTATTGTAAATTGTTAGACAGGGTCAATGTGGTTGTTTTGCAGGCTGACTGGTAGGTGTGCTGAGAAACCTTGTTTGTGTGTGAAAAACTTTGACCAGGCCTCACATAGAATGGGTAAGCGGGGTACTAAGATTTGGGAAAAACTTTCTATGGTATAAATATTGTTCTCTAATGTTTGCTTCCACACTGCAATAATTATCCGGGTCAATTCCAAGCCTCAGCAAAATTATAACCACCTCCTTCTCTCTGCTGTATGCATAACAGAATTATATTCCATAACTGTCAGCTCAAATGGCTTCATTATTGTGAGGAACATTTCTGACTGGAAATCACATTGACAAGTGAGTGAAATAATGCCAGGAAATGGGTGGTGTTAATTAGAAATGTCATTACAGAGTAAAAAAGCAGTATTTCCATAGTGAGATTACTGCATGCAGAGACACATACAATCCTAAATCCCTCAAGGATCATACCCATGGTAGTTACATTTTAACAATAAGCAATACCCTTTGTGAATAAATGCATGTGGTCAAATTAGATATTTCATGGAAAACTGCACCAGAATGCAAATGCCAAAGTTGAAATGAAACCAAAGTTGGTATGCTAGAGAAGTTAGAGAATTCTACAACCTCTCATAAATGGACACCAAGGTGTCCATTTATGAAGCAGTGAAAAATATTCACTGCTCTGTTCTCCGGCATTCACAGAGGAAATCGTTTTCCTCTGAGTGCCAGTTTATGGTTTATGAAGTGGTGTAGATCGCTTCTCCTTTGGAGGAATGAAGCGATCTACAAATGTTTTGAACAGTGGATAATGCACACTGATACTGGAATCTCGGAAGACATAGTGAGATTACAATACCAGAAATTCACTGAAACACTTGAGGTGTCCGTTTATTAAGCAGTGATAAATTATCACTGCTCAGTACATGGGCATTCATGGGCATATATATATATATATATATATATATATATATATATATATATATACAGTGCCTTGAAAAAGTATTTATACACCTTGAAATTTTTCACATTTTGTCATGTTACAAACAAGAATGGAAATGTATTATATTGGGATTTGATGTGGTAGACCAACACAAAGTGGCACATACTGCAATTGTGAAGTAGAAGGAAAATGATAAAATGGTTTTCAAAATGTTTCACAAATAAATATGAGGTGCGTTTTTATTCAGCCCCCTTTACTCCGATACCCCTAACTAAAATCTAGTGGAACCAATTCCCTTCAAAACTCAACTAATTACTAAATAGAGTCCGCCTGTGTGTAATTTAATCTCAGTATATATACAGCTGTTCTGTGAAACCCTCAGAGGTTTGTTAGAAAACTTTAGTGAATAAACAGCATTATGAAGGCCAAGGAACACACCAGACAGATCAGGGATAAAGTTGTAGAAAAGTTTAAAGCAGGATTAGGTTATAAAAAAAAATCCCAAGCTTTGAACATCTCACAGAGCACTGTTCAATCCATCATCCGAAAATGGAAAGAGTATGGCACAACTGCAAACCTACCAAGACATGGCCGTCCACCTAAACCGACAGGCTGGGCAAGGAGAGCTTTAATCAGAGAAGCAGCCAAGAGGCCCATGGTAACTCTGGAGGAGCTGCAGAGATCCACAGCTCAGGTGGGAGAATCTGTCCACAAGACAACTATTATGCTGCGTACACACGGTCGGACTTTTCACCTACAAAAGTCAGAGGGACGCCGCCGGACTAAATCCGACCGTGTGTGGTCTCCATCGGACTTCCGACGGACCGTTTCGGTCGGAAATCCGACGTACTTTAGATTTGAAACTTGCTTCAAATCTTTACGTCGTAACTCCGCTGGACTCCGTTCCTGACGGAAAGCCAGTTCGTCTGTATGCTGGTCCGACGGACCAGATACGACGGAGGAGTAGGGTACTGCATCTTGCGCTCGCTGCAATAGGAAAAACAAATTTTACTATTGCGGCGAGCGCGGGGGGCATCCCAGGCCCTTAAGTCTGGTATGGAACTTTAAGGGGAACCCCCTACGCTGAAAAACCGGTGTGGGGGTCCCCCCAAAATCCATACCAGACCCTGATCTGAGCACGCAGCCCGGCCGGTCAGGAAAGGGGGTGGGGACGAACCTTACCAGGCCACATGCCCTCAACATGGGGGGGTGCTTTGGGGGAGGGGGCGCCCTGCGGTGCCCCCCCCCACCACAAAGCACCTTGTCCCCATGTTGATGAGATGGACTGCTCCCTGAGGGCTCCGTTGTGACTTATATAGGCGGAGACCCCGCCCTCATATGATGTCACAGTCCCTGGGCATGCTGGGACTGTGACATTTTAGGAGGTGTGGTCACCGAGTTAACCATGCCCCCTAAAACGTCACAGTCCCAGCATGCCCAGGGACTGTGACATCATATGGGGGCGGGGTCTCCGCCTATATAAGTCACAACGGAGCCCTCAGAGAGCAGTCCAGCCGCAGAGAGCGTCGTGTCAACATCTGGAGAAGAGAAGAGAAGAGAAGACAAGAAGCCCAGAAGTCCGGACCTCCGCTGGCAAGAGAGCTACCTGAAGACAGCGGAGGAGCCGGCCGAAGAACTGGAACACTGGGAGAAGAGGCCGGAGAGAGCGGATAAGAACCAACCGGACACCGGGAGAAGATGAACCGGAGGGCCCCCCGAAGCCGGAAGAAGACCCCCGAAGCCGGAGGAAGATCCCCCCGGAGCTGTTTAATAAATTATTTTAAAAACCTGTGTAGTGTGTTTTATTATTGACACTGTTTCCCTAGGTGAATGGGTAGGGGTACCATGTACCCCATACTCATTCACATAGGGTGGGGGGCCGGGATCTGGGGGCCCTCTTATTATAGGGGGCTCCCAGATTCCGATAAGCCCCCCGCCCGCAGACCCCGACAACCAACGGTCAAGGTTGTCGGGAAGAGGCCCTTTTCCTCATCAACATGGGGACAAGGTGCTTTGTGGTGGGGGGCACCGCAGGACGCCCCCTCCCCCAAAGCACCCCCCCATGTTGAGGGCATGTGGCCTGGTACGGTTCAGGAGGGGGGGCGCTCGCTCATCCCCACCCCCTTTCCTGACCGGCCAGGCTGCGTGCTCGGATCGGGGTCTGGTATGGATTTTGGGGGGACCCCCATGCCGGTTTTTCGGTGTAGGGGGTTCCCCTTAAAGTTCCATACCAGACCTAAGGGCCTGGGATGCCTGCGACAGGGCTCACAAGGTTTCAATCTCGCCGATAGAAGCAGCGAGATTGACTTCCTTTTCTAGTCCCATCGTACCCGAGTCACGTTCAAAATGAACGGACTTGTCCATGTGTGGGAAAGTCCGTTCAATCTGGAAGTCCATCGGGAAGACCGGATTCCGGAAAGTCCGGTCGTGTGTAGGCAAGTCCGTCCGTTCAGAAAGTCTGGCGGTAGTCCGCCGGAAGTCTGGCAGCAAGTACGTCGGACCTAGTTTCCCAGAAAGTCTGACCGTGTGTACACGGCATTAGTCGTGCACTCCACAAATCTGGCCTTTATGGAAGAATTGCAAGAAGAAAGTAATTTTTGAAAGAAAGCCATAAGAAGTCCCGTTTGCAGTTTGCGAGAAGCCACGTGGGGGGACACAGCAAACATGTGGAAGAAGGTGCTCTAGTCAGATGAGACCAAAATTTTGCTTTTTGGCCTAAAAGCAAAAAGTTATGTGTGGCGGAAAACTAACACTGCACATCACCCTGAAAACACCATCCCCACTGTGAAACATGGTGGTGGCAGCATCATGTTGTGGGGAGGCTTTTCTTCAGCGGGGACAGGGAAGCTGGTCAGAGTTGATGGGAAGATGGATGGAGCCAAATACAGGGCAATTTTAGAAGAAAACCTGTTAGAGTCTGCAAAAGACTTGAGACTGGGGCAGATGTTCACCTTCCAGCAGGTCAACGACCCTAAACATATAGCCAGAGCTACAATGGAATGGTTCAGATCAAAGCATATCCATGTGTTGAAATTACCCAGTCAAAGTCCAGACCTTAATCCAATGGAAAATCTGTGGCAAGACTTGAAAATTGCTGTTCACAGACACTCTTCATCCAATTTGACAGAGCTTGAGTTATTTTGCAAAGAATCATGGGCAAAAATGTCTCTCTCGAGATGTGCAAAGCTGGTAGAGACATCCCCAAAAGACTTGCAGCTGTAATTGCAGTAAAAGGTGGTTCTACAAAATATTGACTCGGGGGGGGGGGGGGGGAGCTGAATACAAATGCATGCCACACTTTTCACATATTTCTGTGTAAAAAAAATATAGAAAATATTTATAATTTTCCTTCCACTTCACAATTATGTGCCACTTTGTTGGTCTATCACATAAAATTCCAATAAAATACATTTACGTTTTTAGTTGTAACAACAAAATGTGGAAAATTTCAAGGGGTATGAATACTTTTCAAGGCACTGTACACACACACACATTATATATATATTTACAATAGACATGGCAGGGATCATGGTAGTGGTCTGGGGGGTCTGATCGAGGAAGGAGGAAGTAAAAAAATCTTCCTCCTTCCCCCAGGATTCTCCCTTCTCAACCGGATTCACCAGCGCTGAGCTGGTGAATCCGGCAGAGTGAATTCAGACACTGGCAATTTCTGTGTCTGTCAGTGACAGCTTCTCAGTGTGTGGAGATGATCGAGGGAAAACATGTTCTCCCCCGATCATCTCTTTTTCATAAACCGTTAATGAACTGAGATCAGTGGCGATCCTAATGAACTGCTGTTCACAGTTTCATAAAAGGACACCCAACTTTTTACTATTTACAAATGGCTGTAGGAAAATAGCACTTGAGAGAAGTCTTCTAGCGGTTATATGGTCTATCCAGAGTACATGAATACCCCCTAGGCAAAAACAAAGAGGAATTCATGTTACAAATCCTTATATGCAGTGAGTGCATTGCTTTGTCAGGCTAAGAACATTTTAGTAATTACAGAAAATATATTTTATATATTCAAATGAATAGGATCATCGCCACGATTACTTGTGCATTTAGGAGGCACTTGCAGAACCCTTGCCCTCACCATCTGTCCAGCATATCACAGCTTCCTCACTCCCAGTAACGGTATTGGATCCCACTGTGCACACCTAGAGTGGACCCCATGCCTGCACTACACTTAACTCTTTCTATTCCATACATGTGTACAGGATAAGGGCCCCGGTGGTGCAGATCTGCTCCCGTTGCTTTGGGAGATGGAATGTGGCTGAAGGAGTGCTGACAACATTTCACTCACTGCAAGAGGTTATCTCACCTGCATGTACATGCTTACTAACAGGCTGATAGAGAAACCGTTGACACCCTTGGTAACCTTTGTATCTTCATACTATATTAACTCTTGCGCTGATTTCTTCATATCCCAATGTGTTTAGTGACCCAAGCTGTAGACTACATATGCAGATTAGATGATCACAGTACTATGCGCTTCTGGGGGAAAAAAAAATACATGTATATCTCAATACAAACTCTAAACACGGGTAGCTGTTGCTTAATCAAAATACATAGTCCTTATATAGAGCAAAAACACTAATCACTCCAGCAGCTCTTCACCAAAAAAATTCAACAGAGGAGGCTCCACCTCCCAGTGTTAGTAGTGCATGTAAAGATCATAACAGCCAAATCCCATCCACTGGTACTAACTTTTCCATAAATGTTAGCTTGTACTCCACTTCAACACACCACAGGTGAAAGAAAGTGTCTCTCTTCCCTTTTGCCACCGCAATCACTGTTATTTATTGCCTCTCATCTCAGATCGGCAAACACGCTTAGTTATACCCACACACAGCAAACAGTAATCCAATTGTTTTCAGGGTCCCCTGGAAAAGCATAAATGACACGGGCAATCCCCATAGCGTAAGTCACGCTATGCTCACCTTTGGAGGAAATAAGAACAACGAAACCTATACGTGACTATACAGTGACAAGAAGTGATGTCAGAGCCACTACTAACACTGGGAGGTGGAGGCTCCTCTGCTGAATTTCTTTGGTGAAGCACTGCTGGAGTGATTGGACTTTTTGCTTTATATAAGGTATGTGTGCCAATTACTTACATTGCACTCCTTTGTAACTTCAGACCAGGCAAAGTTTCAAACATTTTACTTGAAGAATAACTTAATATTAGGGATGGGCGAACGGTTCGCCCCAAGCATAAATTTGGGCTGAACATTGGCTGTTAGCCCATTTGACAAACACCAGAATTACCAGAGCATTCGATCATTTGTTCGACCCGCCGAATTACCACAATGCACTGCGCCGCAGCACTGGAATCCCTGATTGGCTGAAGCAATGAAAGCTTTGCCCAATCAGAGCACAGAGCACTGTCAGAGCCATGATTGGACACTGTCATGATGACTCTCTCCAATCATGGCTCATTGCTCTTAGTCCCACCCCACACTATAAAAGTATTCTTTCAATAGCAGGACTCTGTTCAATGCTATTAGACAGTGTGCTATAGTGTGTTATTCTGATTCTATTGTCAGTGTAGAATATCAGTTTAGTGTGAATCTAGTGATAATTCAGTCAGTGTGAGTGTAGTGACCATCATTCATCTTTACATTAATGTGAAACTAGTGATAGTTCAGTCAGTGTGAGTGTAGTGACCGTTTAACAAAGTATATTTCAGCGCGTTACTGCAAGTTATTGCCGTATATTTCAGTGCAATATGTGCCATTTAACGCAGTATATTTCTGTGCGTTACATGCCATTTACTGCAGTATATTTCTGTGCATTACTGCATGTTTAACGGCATGTATTGCAGTGCCTTACCCTCTGTTTAACGCAGTATAGTTCAGTGCGTTACTGCAAATTTAACGCTGAATATTTCAGTGCGTTAATGCAGGTCTAACGCTGTGTATTTCAGTGCATCACTGCAAGTTTAACACTGTATATTTCAGTGCAATACGTGCCATTTAATGCTGTATATTTCAGTGCGTTATGTGCCATTTAACACAGTTTATTTCTGTGTGTTAGTGCACATTTAAGGCAGTATACTTCAGTGCATTACTGCAAGTTTAACGCCATATATTTGGTGCATTACCTTCCATTTAACGCAGTATAGTTCAGTGCATTACTGCAAATTTAACGCCGTACATATCAGTGCATTACCTTCCATTTAATGCAGTATAGTTCAGTGCGTTACTGCAAATTTAACGCCATATATTTCAGTGCATTACCTTCCATTTGCATTACTACAAGCTTAACACTGTATATTTTAGTGCGCTACTGCAAATTTAACGCCGTATATTTCAGTGCGTTACTGCAAGCTTAACGCTGTATATTTCAATGAGTTACCTTCCATTTAACACAGTATAGTTCAGTGGGTTACTGCAAGTTTAATGCCATATATTTCAGTGTGTTGCTGCAAATTTAACGCTGCATATTTCAGTGTGTTACGTGCCATTTATCACAGTATATTTCTGTGTGTTAGTGCATGTTTAACACAATATATTTCCGAGCATTACTGTAAGTTTAACACTGTATATTTCAGTGCATTATCTTCCATTTAAAACAGTATAGTTTAGCGTGTTACTGTAAGTTTAACGCTGTATATTTCAGTGGAAAAGTAGTTTGTACCCCCCCAAAAAATTTGTGACTTTGAGTTGGCAAAAACACTGAAAATTGATTAAATGATCTGAATTTATTGTACAAATAACATGTAGATTCTATAAAAAAAATCATCTAAACATGATGATTGTGAAAACAGACATTGACAAAGACATGATTATCATAAAACTAAAAAGCACAAAGATAGATTATCTTAAATATCACTCCATTATGCGGTAGTATTTTCCAGTGTCCGACATCAGGGAAAAGTTCTAGCGGTACCCAATGCGTTTCAAGTTTTAGATTCCTATCCTCAGGGGTAATTATATGGGAGGATTTATATTAAAAAATGGGATAAGTGGCATCATATTCAAGCACGGGTGGTAATATTGCAGCAAGAGTAACTGATGGCGCTGTCAGAGGATAGACCCTGAAAAGGTTTAGATTAAACCTGGATGGTTCAAATATTGGTCCATCCCGCGGGGAGGAAATATAGTCCTAAACCCTCCGGATAGTGATTTCAGGTGGGTATAGATACCAGACTTATAGCCATGAACAAAGGATCTTTCAGTGTCAATTGATTCAGGATTCAAAATCCTCTATTAGTAGTATGGCTGCTATAAAAGATCCACTGTCATTTGTTCCGACTGTGTTCAGGGTGGTCCGTGAGACACACCATCCATACTGACAAGGTCTGCTTTTTTGAGGGGGTACAAATTATTTTTCTATATATAAAGGGATGTGGCAAACTCACTATACTATGTGACATGGTGAAAACCTATATTTATTTAGGTGTATATTTCAGTGCATCACATGCCATTTAACGCAGCATTTTTCTTTGTGTTAGTGCACGTTGAACGCAGTATATTTCAGTGTGTTACTGCAAGTATATATTTTAGTCTTTTAATGCAAGTTTAGCGCTGTATATTTCAGTGCATTAGTGCACATTTAATACAGTGTATTTCTGTGTGTTACTGCACATTTGATGCAGTATTTTGCAGTGCGTCATTGCAGTTTTACTGCTGTATATTATAGTGTATCAGTGGAGTGTGTCTGTGTAGTGAGTACGCAACTTAAAGTGCACCAAATACCACTTTCCATTGATTAAAGTGAATCTGCGTACACATTTCCACATCTTTATTACATTTTGTTAATAAGCACCCCCCATCATGTCTGGGAGGACAACAAGGAGAGGCAGATGTTCCCATGGCACTGTGAGGGGGCAAGCAGCATATTTGTCCACAGGCAAAGGTGGACGTGGTCAGTCCTCAGGCAGGGCATCATTTCTTCTGTTTAGTGATATTGCCTGTGCTATCCAGCCGCTGTGGCGAGGAGATGCAAAGGAGGTGGTGGACTGGCTTACTAAACCATCCTCACCCTCCTCATCTTCTGTCACCCAAGCAGAGACTAGTGTGCAGTCCACTGCAGCTGCCAGAGTGGCTAAACCTGCCACCTTGTCCACAGCTATTACTGCCATAGCCCCAACATCAGGCATGGAGGAGTCAGTTGAGTTATTTGAACACAGCATTATCCACTTGCTTCTTGACGATGCACAGCCATTACTTGATTCAGATGTTCGTTCTGAGGTTGAGGAAGGCAGGGACATGAGCCTACAGAGAGGGGAGAACACTGGCACACAAATTGGCAGCTATGCTCCCCCATCTGCAGCATATTGTCAAGTTGTCTCCAGTGGTAATGAGGATGGAGTAGATGATGATGATGTGATGTCGGATAGAGCAGAGGAGGAAAGTGAGGGTGAGACACAACCCCAATGAGGCAGGCATAATGGAAGAGTAGAGAATAACCGCACCTGTTATGCCCCGTACACACGGTCAGACATTGATCGGACATTCCGACAACAAAATCCTAGGATTTTTTCCGACGGATGTTGGCTCAAACTTGTCTTGCATACACACGGTCACACAAAGTTGTCGGAAAATCCGATCATTCTGAACGCGGTGACGTAAAACGCGTACGTCGGGACTATAAATGGGGCAGTAGCCAATAGCTTTCATCTCTTTATTTATTCTGAGCATGCGTGGCACTTTGTGCGTTGGATTTGTGTACACACAATCGGAAGTTCCGACAACGGATTTTGTTGTCGGAAAATTTTATAGATAAATAGATATTAAAAAGACACCGCCCTGTCACCTATCAATATCTCCACCGCGCCTACTGGAAAATGAGAGTGTAATATAGATGAATCCACTGATATCAAGACCGTGTGGTAAATAAACTCCCCACACCTGAAGTGAAGCAGCCCCTTTAAAATAAATCAAATATAAAATGTGTATTTAATCTAGTATGCCAGCAGCAGAATATAGCTACAGGCACTACACAGAAAAAAACAGAGGCGCTATTGATCAATTAAAGTGAACCTGTGCTACTCACCAGTGATGGTGTGACCCCCTAAAGGAGTCGGCGTATCCAAATAATTAAAGTGAACAATCAAAACTGTGTACAGAAAAAATGCTCAAAACCCTATATAAAATGCACTCAATATGTGGTAAAAATACAGTGATGATGTGACTCCCTCCGCATAACTCACCATCAATGAGTACTAAAATAATAGTGACTCTTCAGTGATAAGGTGCAACTTATTCAAGCTAAGCATGCATTAATACATAAAAAATCACCACTTTCAAAATATCAGTCCAAGAAAAATCAGTCCAAAAAAAATTTTAAAAGTCCAAAAAAATATATTTATGACAACACACGTGATGAATAGTGTTCTAATAAGTGTTCAATCTTGATGCAACCCGGTGATAGCATAAATCATCCACCACTCCCTTGGTGCACGGTGCTTCCACTCCCTTAAGAATAACACTCACCGACTAGCTTTGCCTGCACTCTCATGCACGGCAAAAATCGCTTGTTTACCACCCCCGGGTAATAGGATCAGACGTTGTTTCCACGGTGATTGTTTCAACAAAAGGCCCACATAAAAGAAATAAAAAGTGCTCCAAATAGTGTGAACCAGTTTAAAAAGTGTTTAAACTGGTTCACACTATTTGGAGCACTTTTTATTTCTTTTATGTGGGCCTTTTGTTGAAACAATCACCGTGGAAACAACGTCTGATCCTATTACCCGGGGGTGGTAAACAAGCGATTTTTGCCGTGCATGAGAGTGCAGGCAAAGCTAGTCGGTGAGTGTTATTCTTAAGGGAGTGGAAGCACCGTGCACCAAGGGAGTGGTGGATGATTTATGCTATCACCGGGTTGCATCAAGATTGAACACTTATTAGAACACTATTCATCACGTGTGTTGTCATAAATATATTTTTTTGGACTTTTAAAATTTTTTTTGGACTGATTTTTTTTGGACTGATATTTTGAAAGTGGTGATTTTTTATGTATTAATGCATGCTTAGCTTGAATAAGTTGCACCTTATCACTGAAGAGTCACTATTATTTTAGTACTCATTGATGGTGAGTTATGCGGAGGGAGTCACATCATCACTGTATTTTTACCACATATTGAGTGCATTTTATATAGGGTTCACGGAAAATTTTATAGCCTGCTCTCAAACTTTGTGTGTCGGAAAATCCGATGGAAAATGTGTGATGGAGCCTACACACGGTCAGAATTTCCGACAACAAGATCCTATCACACATTTTTATCGGAAAATCCGACCGTGTGTATGGGGCATTAGTGTGTGAAACGTGTCTGTTCGTTCAAAAATCAAATTTTGATGGATCTTGGAGTGCAGCCATTTCTTCAGTGAGGCAGGCATCATGGAAGAGTAGAGAGCACACACCCTATTCCATTACATTGTGGAGCCTTTATCTCCCGGCCCACTTCCCACAGCTCAGCTGTCTGGGCCTTAGCACATGTGCTTCTGATCGCACTGTTGCAATTTGCAACCTTTGTCTCAAGCACATCAAGCGTGGTAAAAACACCAGCAATTTGGGTACCACATGCTTGACAAGGCATTTAACCTCCCACCACTCAGCCCATTGGCAAGAGCACCTGAAAGCCACAAAAGGGTCGCCATTCTGTTCCTTCACCTTACTCACCTCAGTCTACCCCCGCTATACCTCAAGACCTCTCAGCAGCCTCCATGATGGTATAGCAGGGTGTCCCAGGTCCTTGCAGCACATCTGCCAATAGCACACCAGCTGTAGACTATAGCCAGCAAATGTCTCTGCCCCATCTGCTGCAGCAAAAAAAAATACAGTCACTGCCATCAACATGCCCAGTATTTAAATGCAAGCTTGTCAAAACTGCTGGCTCTACAACTTCTGCCATTCTATTTGGTGGATTCTGCTCCCTTCTGTGAATTTGGAGAATGTGCTGTACCACAGTGGTAGGTTCCCAGTCGCTATTTCTTTTCACGTAAGGCCCTTCCAGCTCTGTACCATCATGTGGAAGGCAATGTTGTGGCATCGTTGGGCAAGACAGTCAGCCGCAAAGTCCACATTACTGCTGACACGTAGTCCAGCAAGCATGGTCAGGGATGATATATTTCGCTCACAACACACTGGGAAACTCTGCTTGCAACTTGGAAGAATGCAGTACAGGGCTCAGTTCTGCAGCTTGCTGTGCCCCCATGTCTCCATACAGCTCGTGGTGATGATGTGAGATTTGTCAGCTCTACCCCCTCCTCCTCCTCCTTCTCCATGTCCTCCTCTGCTGAATTGTCCTATGAACCACAAGTACCCCTAAGCGTTCAAGGGGCTATTCAATAAGTCAGGCTAAAAGATGCCATACAGTGCTTCAGCTAGAGTGTCTAAGGGACAGGAACCACACCAGAGCAGAGATTCTTGCAGCTCTGCAGGGGCAGGCCCAGGGGTGGTTCACGCCATGCCAGCTGGAGCCAGGAATGGTGGTGTGCGATAATGGCACAAACCTCCTGTCCGTCCTTAGACAGGGAAAGTTGACACATGTGCCATGCCTGGCACAAGTCCTCAATTTTGTGGTGCAGCATTTCCTAAATAGGTACCCAGGGTTGGAAGATCTTCTAAAGCAGGCCAGAAGTGTCTATAGTCATTTCAGGCAGTCATACACAACCAGTGCTCGGTTGGCTGAAATTCAATGGGAATTCATTCTGCCCATAAACCGGACGATTGGTGACATGCTCACCAGATGGAACTCAACTTTCGCAATGCTGCAACGACTGCACATGCAGCAGAGTACCTGTGTGAGTATGGCACAACAACAGGCTCAAGCCGGCTCGGCTTTTTTTCCCATGCCAAAGGCTGCTCATAAAGGATGCATGGAATGTACTGTTAACATTTGAGGAGACCACAAGGATGGTGAGCCATGATAATGTTTGTTGTGTTCCTGCTGGAGCATGCTCTGCTTGACATTATGTACAGGGCACTTGAGGCAGAGAAGCGGGATGAAGAGAAGGACTTCCTTTCCTCTCAAGGCCCACTTTATGCAGACACCATTGTTCCTACGCCACAGAACACACAGGATAGGGAAGAGGAGGAGGAGGCATTGAAGGCAGTTTTGGAGGCATTAAAGCAGAGGAAGACATACGTCAAACTGTAAGAGATGGTTTTCCATCCCCAGCACCCTTGGGAGTAGTATGTGGCTGAGAGGAGGCAGTTCCAGATACTATAAACCTCAGTGACCCAGAGGAGTGTGCTTCTCATGCCTCTGCAAATTTGCGGTGCATGAACTCCATCATGCTTCAAAGCCTGTGAAAGGACCCAAGAATATGTGGCATAAAGGAGAAGGATCACTATTGGTTGGCAACCCTCCTTGTCCACCGTTACAAGGGGAAAGTCCCAGAATACATCCCATCCCCACAGAGAGTGCAGAAGATAAAATATCTTGAGGACCACTTAAAGAGGAGTTTATCTAATGCTTTTCCTGACGGCCACCTAAGTGAAGCATTTCACAATTTTTAAAGTCCTTGTCACCCAGTGCTGTCAGCTTCCACATCCCATCTGGAGCATCTGCATCACATGGTGGATTATTATCTAGGGGTGAAAACAGAGATGGAGAGTTTTCCAGTCGACTATCCACTTGCTTACTGGGTCATGAGAATAGACCACTTGCCAGAACTTGCCCAGTATACAATTGAGCTGATGAACTGTCCCACATCCAGCATGCTTTCTGAACAGGCATTCAGTGCTGCTGGAGGTTTTGTTACTGATAGAATGTGTCTGTTCATAGACTCCGTGGGCGATCTGACATTTATCAAAATGCATCAGTCCTGGATTACCAGCAGCTATGAAGCCCCCGATGCCGATGTCGCCAATTAAGTGTTTTTGGGATGTGGAATCTCTGCAGGACTTCTAGGCTGACCAGCTTTGTGGATGTTGATGTCATCTGGAAGAATTTTTTTGCTGCAGGTTTTATGGGCACAATTAACACCCAAAGACTAATTTTTCCACACCTGTTTGACAGGTGCATATCATTTAAATTTTTGACAGCAGGGCCAGTTCTTGCATTCATCAAAAGGTTTACGGTGTGAAGGCTCCACCAACACCTAAAGACCCATTTTTCACCACCTGTTTGACAAATGCATATCATTGCAATTTTTGACAGCAAGGCCAATTCTTGCTTTCATCAAGAGTAGGGTTACGGTGTGAAGGTGCCACCAACACCCAAAGACCAATTTTTCCACACCAAAGTCTGTGGAAGAGACACCAGAATTTATCCAAAAAATATCTAATCTTGTTCCCAGTGCACTACATTGTGGCCTCATCATACTGACTGGCCGTTGCTTACAAAAAAAGAAAGTTTGCAGGGAAAATGCCATTTTTTGGCTTTATAAATGCAAACATTGCTGCAGCAGCTTCTATACACAGTACAGATGTGCCACTATACAGGTAGATTAAGGTAATCCCCCAGGCACTGTATCGAAAAAATGTTTCCTTTTTTATGCCTTCACTTTATTCATCAATAAATCACTGCTCATTTAAAAATGACAATTTTTACAAATGTTTTTTTCATTGACACATGTCCCCCAGGGTAGTACCATTGTATGACCAATTACTTGCCTTCAAAATGGGCACTTTTGATTTTTCCAGTTCGGGTCCCATAGACTTCAATGGGGTTGGTTATTCGGTTTCGAACTTTTGCAATGTTCAAAAGTTCTGGTACAAACTGAACAGGGGGTCATTCAGCCCATCCATAGTTAACATGATAACAGAGAAAATTGACAGTCCAAGATAAAGTGCATACATCTCCTAACATCCCTATTCCCTAACTACAGGCTTGTGGTCGCCCCAGCATACCTGTTCAAGCAAAAGTCTGATACGGAATCAGTCCATGTCTGGAGTCTAGTTCTGGCTTCAACAGAATACAGGCCATCCAGACTCTGGTACCGGCATCAGGCAAGCCTGGCAGGGCAGTTCAGGACCAAACCGCATTTCTTCTTCTGTGTGTGTGTGACTCCCCAGGATCTGGGCCCTTGTCCCTTTTATAGCACACAGGAGTAGAGGTTCAGACCCAAAAAAACCCAGGAAATACAGTTAACCTCTAAATTCCCACTGGGACAACAGTAGGCTCTACCCGCCTACAGACATGTGTCTTTCTTCCTCCAACAGATTTAATCAGTATAGATACAGTCTGCTGGATTTGTGCCTCCACATTTCACTAACAATAACACACACAAGCACTGAAGGTTTTTCAATAATAGATTTTGTTACCCTTAAAACACATCGGCTTTTGAATGATAATAAAAGTCAATAATTTGTACTTAACCACTTCAATACTGGGCATTTTCACCACCTTCCTGCCTAGGCCAATTTTCAGTTTTCAGCACTGTCACATTTTGAATGACAATTGCACGGTCCCAAACTAAATTTTTACCATTTTGCTCCCACACATAGAGCTTTCTTTTGCTGGTATTTGATCACCTCTGCAATTTTTATTGTGACTGTGACATTGCGGGGGACACATCGGACACTTTTGACACTATTTTGGGACCATTCACAATTGTACAGCGATCAGTGCTATAAAAATGCACTGATTACTGTATAAATGTCACTGGCAAGGAAGGGGTTAACACAAGGGGGCGATCAAGGGGTTAAATGTGTTACCTAGGGAGTTATTCTAAATGTAGGGGAGGGGACTCACAAGGGGAGGAGACCGATCACTGTTCCTCTGTACTGGGAACACAAGACCTGTCTCCTCTCCCCTGACAGGACGTGGCTCTGTGTGTTTACACACACAGATCCATGTCCCGGCTCTGTTACCAGCAATCGCGGGTGCCCGGCGGACATCGCAGCCGCCAGGCACACGCACCGGCTCCCGAGTGACGCAGCTGAGTGTGCACGCCCCCTAGACGGACGGGAAGCCCAGGACGTCATATGACGCCCACCCAGGATGGGAGATCCCTCCTGCAGACGTCATTTGACTATGGGCGGGGTAGGAAGTGGTTAACTACCTAATCAATTAAATGTTAAAAAATTATTATTATTTTTTTTAATGTTACTGTTGCTGCATGTAATGAATTTGCTTGAATATATTCATGCACATATGTAAATTTACAGAGAGATTACAATTACGGGTGACTATCCCTTTCAAGCATAACACATATCTCATTCAAAAATTCACCATACCCTCCTTAACAGAATTATTTATACAATATCAGACCGTTAATATATATATATATATATATATATATATATATATATATATTGTATATGTATATTTGACCTTCTTTTAACGGATGCTACCTGTCTAGGGTATGGCTGTTGTTGCAAACTGCATTACTCCAGCAGTTCTCTGATGTGATGCCTATGTGACAGGATTAATCCCTTCAAACGTATAGGTGGCCTCACGGATGTGGGCTCTTTTTCCGTGGTACCTCCATGCATAGCAAGCTCCCAGCATAGAGACCGAGCTCTCACCGAAAGCCCTGGGTCTCGTACTAACGATCGGGACCCAGGACTGTCGGTTCCAGGGTCACCTGATCACTGGGATAGACTCTGGTTGGCTATAATAGTGATCAGTCACTGTGACCCCACCCCTGTGTTAACGTCCTCTTCTGAATGAAGAGAAAACTGAAAATTGTATCATACCATAATTTCCCTCCCTGGTACCTATACATGGCAGCATACAGATGATAGAGCTCCGCCTCAACTTCTCCCTCAGGACTAGTGAGTAGCATAAATTAAAGACACAGTCCCTCCCCCAACATTCTCCGTAACTTAGAATACCAAGGGTGGGAGCATATGCTGCCATGGTTAGGCACCAGGAAAGGAAAATTACGATAAGTATGATACAATTTTTCATTATCCTGCTGCCTTCATGGCAGCTAGGGATGGGCTTTATGTTTGGGTCAAACATGAGTTGGACTCGAACATTGGCTGTTCACCTGTTTGCCGAACAGCAAACAAATTGGGGTGTTCGCGGCAAATTTGAAAGCCGCGGAAGACCCTTTAAAAGTCTATGGGAGAAATCTAAAGTGCTAATTTAAAAAGGCTTATATGCATGGTATTGTCATAAAAAGTGTTTGGGGACATGTATCAATGCAAAAAAAAGTTTTAAAAACAGCCGTTTTTTCGGGAGCAGTGATTTTAATAATGCTTAAAGTGAAACAATAAAAGTGTAATATTCCTTTAAATTTCGTACCTGACAAATGTAACCTGAAGGGCCTGGTATGGAATTTAGGGGGACCCCCACACATTTTTTTATTTCGTTTTGGTTCGGGGTTCCCCTGGGGGGAAATTCCATGCCATTTTTATCTATAAACTTTTATGTGTATTGCCGGACCGACAATTCATTATAGCCGGCTCTAGCGATAGTAGTTTTACATGACTTTTTTTCCTTTAGAAATGTAATTTTGCTGTCAGTTCTAAACACGGGAAATATGCGCCCCTTTACAGGCATACTATAGACACCCCCCAGGTATGAAATTTAAAGGAATATTACACTTTTATTGTTTCACTTTAAGCATTAAAAAAATTAGAAAGAATATTCAGTGCTGACACACAAGGACAAAGATAACAGTGAACTGCTGGCTGACACTCAAGGTTAACTCAAACAATACCTCAAAAAAAACATCAAAATGAAACAGTGCTGCACAATTCAAGAATGTCCATAATAATAGAAAATGCATAAGTAAAAAAAATGCAAAAATAATGCATAGATAATATATCTCAAAAAAGTCTCAACTAGTGCATGTGGAGACAGCTTAAATCTCTGGTTGGGGCGGTGACACACAAAAATGATGATACATCCAGTGACTGTAATCCCTCCACCACCAATAAAGATGGCCTCTCACCTCCAAAATTCACCCTGAAACAGATCACAGAGTGGTAAGCAGATCACCAGGCAAAACAAATCACCAATCTCCAATCAGGATGCCGTCATCAGATCCACACTCAATGAGATATCCATCGCATATATAAGACCGAATAAAGCAATCTAATCTAATCTCCACTTGTATCACAAAAATGCCCCTAGTGGCTGTATGGGGCATTTTTGTGATACAAGTGGTGATTCGACCGCTGTATCCAGGAACCCGATTCGCTAATTGATGGTTACTAAGACATTATATATACAAAGCGGGTCATCTACGTGTATCCTGCCCCGCGCTGAGGAAGTCCCTCCTACGGACTTAACTCGTACGGGGGTCAGGTGTCACATATGACGTCACCCACGGCCATCTTGTTGGTTGAATAACATTACACGCTGTAACGCCAGCACTCAGATCTGAGTGCGGCCGAATGTAAGTGTACATTTTTAAATCTTTTTATTGATAAACTTTACAAACGGAGAGCATTAGATTGCTTTATTCTGTCTTATATATGCGATTGAATATCTCATTGAGTGTGGATCTGATGACGGCATCCTGATTGGAGATTGGTGATTTGTTTTGCCTGGTGATCTGCTTACCATTCTGTGACCTGTTTCAGGTCGAATTTTGGAGGTGAGAGGCTATCTTTATTTGTGGTGGAGGGATCATAGTCACTGGATGTATCATCATTTTTGTGTGTCACCGCACCAACCAGAGATTTAAGCTGTCTCTACATGCACTAGTTGGGACTTTTTTGAGATATATTATCTATGCATTATTTTTGCATTTTTTTACTTATGCATTTTCTATTATTATGGACATTCTTGAATTGTGCAGCACTGTTTCATTTTGATCACTTTAAGCATTATCAAAATCACTTCTCCAGAAAAAAACGTCAGTTTTTAAAACTTCTTTTTGCATTGATGTCCCCTGGGGCAGGACCCAGGTCCCCAAACACTTTTTATGACAATAACTTGCATATAAGCCTTAAAAATGAGCACTTTTGATTATTCATGTTTGTGTCCCATAGACTTTAACGGTGTTCACGTGTTCGAACAAATTTTTTGTCTGTTCGCATGTTCTGGATGCGAACCGAACTGGGAGGTGTACGGCTCATCCCTAATGGCAGCATACAGATGATAAATAACTTGCTGACATGGATGGGATAATGCCAATAAGTAGTTTGATTAGAAAAGGACATTGCAGCCTGAACCGTCCTCCTTCCTAACTCTATAGTCGCGAGAGCCCTCGGATCAATATGGTAGTGTCTGAGAAACGTATGGCCAGAAGACCAGGTGGCAGCCCTGCAAACCGTCTCCAAATAAACATTAGCCCTTGCTGCCCAAGAAGTTGAAACTGCCCTCATAAAATGAGCATTCACGCGGGATGGAGGCTCCATATTCTTTGCCCTGTAGGCCTTCTGAATCAACTTTACAACCCAAGATGCCAGAGTTCTGATGGAAGCTTCTTTACCTCAGTATTTATCAAATGGTATAATGAAAAGTCTCTCAGAGTTTCTGAAGGATCTTGTGGCTTCTAAGTAGGCCCTGAGCAATCTGGAGATGTCCAGTTCATGACAGGACTCCGAATTTGCATAATGGCCAAAAGGAAAGCAGTCTTCAGTGTTAGATTCCATATTGCTACCTGCTCCACTGAAGTGAACGGATGGCCAGACAGAACTTCAAGGACAAATCCCACTTGGTAAATGAGCATCTGACAGGTGTGTGAACACTCCTCTGAGCAAAAGTGAACACCAAAGGATCCTCTGCCCATCTTCTATTTGTTGCGGCAGAAATTGCTGCTACCTGCACCTTGAGGGAGCTCAGGCCAAGTCCTAGATCAAGACCCATTTGAAGAAATTGCAGAATATTGGACGTGGAGGGGAAGATTGGATCAAAGGCATTCCCGGCATCAAATGACAAAAACTTGTCCCAGATCCTTGTATATACTCCATTTGTTGCAGGTTTTCTGGCTCTTAGAAGGGTGGATATGACCCCTGGGGAACAACCTAGGGCCTCGAACCTTCACCTCTCAACCTCCAAATTTGAAGCTCCAACTTCTGAGGGTTTGGATGAGTTAATCTGCCTGGAAACAGAAGTTGAGGAAAGGAGGGATCCTGATTGGAGAGCTCACACTGAAGCAGGGAACCATGGTCTCTTCAGCCAATATGACAGAACTGCCACCACTTGGACTGACTCCCTGAGGAGCCTCAGGAGGAACTTCAATATTAGTGGGCGAGAAGGGAAAGCATATGCTGTGGTGAACTTCCTGGGGCACGACAGAGCATCCACTGCCCCTGCTTGAGGATGCGGGAGACGAGAGAAGAACATGGTTAGCTTGGTATTCTCCAGGGTGGCAAACAGATCCAATTGAGGGGGATCCCAAAGGCTGATAATCTGGTGTAAAATAAGGGGATGAAGGGCCCACTCGTTGTTGTCCAGGAAATTTCTCGACAATGTGTCTGCTTCCGTGTTCAATCTGCCTGGAAGATATACCGCTCTGAGGTCCATGAGGTTCTTCTCTGCCCAGAGCATAATCGGCTCTACCTCCCTGAGGAGTGTTCTGCTGCAAATACCTCCTTGTTTTTGCAGATATGCGACTGATGCCCTGCTGTCTAGACGCAGCAGTACTCTCTGCCCTCTGATCTGAGATGCCAATGAAGTCAGCGCTAGGAATGCTGCTCTCACCCCGAGAATATTGGATATGACTCCCTGGGTGGGATAAGACCATCTCCCCTGTATTCTGGTTTCCCCGCAATGGGCTCCCCAGCCTTGTCCGTTGACAAGATTTGGAGAGATTTTCTGGAACTCAAATTCCTCAAATGCCAATGGGCCCAAAGAATTAGTGGAATGCATGAGGACATTGTGCCAATGAGGCTCAGGCATTGTGAAGCTGTCAGATGAGAGCTCCAGATGACCCTGATCATCCTCTGAATGACGATCCTTGCTTTATGAGGTGGTAATGACACTGCCCCTTATTGTGTGTCGAACATTGCGCCCAGGTAGATCATCTGCTGTGTCGGCACTAGTTGACTCTTGTAGAAGTTTACAAGTCACCCCAGTTCCGTAAGGAACTGCATCAGTATCTCTTGTCGTATATCAGCTCATCCGGATTGCTTTCCAGGAGGAGGATATCATCCATATAATAGCATTTCCTCAAGCCCTTCTCCCAGAGGGGGGCTAGAATGGATATTAGTATTTCGGAGAATACCCGGGGAGAGGTGCACAAACTGAAAGACAGGGTTTGAAACTATAGGTGGATCCGTCCCACCGCAAACCTCAAGTACTTCTGGAATGCAGGGAGAATTGGGACGTGCAGGTAAGCATCCCACAGTTTGACTGAGATCATGCAATCTGTTGGCTGGACTGCCTGAATAATCATATGCAGCTATTCCATTTTGAAGCTCTTGAGGTGGATGTACTGGTTGAGCCTCTTTAGGTCTATCACAGGCCTCCACCCACCTGTCTTTTTTTGCACCAGAAACAGTGTGGAGTAGAAACCTGTGAAGAGTTCTGCCAAGGGAACTGGCACAGCTGCCCCCTGAAGCTGGAGTGATGTCATAAATTGTGTTAGTACCAGAGCCTTTAGTGGAGAGGTTGGAACCTATGTTCTTTTGAAAGATGTCTGAGGAGGAGATTGAGAACATTTTCAAAAGTGTCCCCACTGGATTGTTGACAGAACCCAGGGGTCCTGGAAACAGGCAGCCCAGACCAGAACATAAAACCTTAGTCTGGCCCCTACGGGGAGTGTCTGGGCTACCCTGGTGTCAAAAAGACTGCTTTTGCTCTTGTGGAGTAGTACAAGTCTTATTCTTCCGGGTGCTCAAAAAGGATGCCTGGGTGCCCTTCCAAGTCTTTGATTGCCTGAAATCCCTTGAGTTTGACTGACAGAATCTAGACAAATAGACTTTGGATCTTCACAACCTTCTGTCTCTGGGGAGCATGTCAGATTTACCCCCTGCCACCCTGGAAATAGCTTTATCCAACTTGTCTCCAAACAATGCCTTCCCATCAAATGAGATTTTGCACCAGTTTTGCTTTGAAGCCAGCCAGGTCAGCCATCCAGGGTTTCAGCCACAAGGCCCTCTTTGCCATAACTGAATGCCGCATGGATCTTGCTGAACACTGAATTGTGTTAATGGCCGCCCCCCGGTAATATCTGCTGACAATTTAAGTTCTTCCAAAGCTTCAATTATGTTGTCCTTGGGGACATCGTGGCATAAGGCCCTTTCAATTGTTTTCCATTCAGGCTCTGATGGCATTTGACACGGAAGTGAGGGCAATAGCTGGTTTACAAGCTGCTCCTGCGGCTAAGTAGCTTCTTTTAAGATCAAGGTCAATCCATTTGTCAAGTGGGTCCTTGAAGGAGTCCACCATCAGGAGAGTAATATTTTTTGCAAGGCGTACTACCGCTGCATCTACTACCGGCATGGAGTTCAGTGATTGTGTTTCTGACTCTGCCAAAGGATACAAATTGTTAAGCCGGCCCAAGGAAAATTTCTTATCCGTCTTTTTCCATTCGTTCTCGATGATTTCTCGGATTTCACCCATCAAAGGAAAGACAATCTGCTTCCTTTTCAGGAATGGAAAAAACCTCTTTGATTTTTGAGGTGGTTCCTCAGGGTCCTCCCAGACAATTGCTGTCTTGACTGCCTAGATTAAAGGTTGCACCAGAGCATAACTGAACCCAGAAGGATTAGATTCCTCTGAAGAGTCCTCTGAAAGATCCTCAGGTAATGAATCTCTAGCTGGCCGGCCTGACGGAGGCAGGAGATTTTCATTACCAATTACAACCAAAAGAAATCACAATTTGTCCTGAAAAAAACCCAAGGTATAATCCATCTGGATACACTAAGTAGTTGTGACGATATGTACATTTTTACTAACACATGTCAAAGTTGCAAAATTGTGCTTGGGCATTTATATTTGTTTTACGCTTAGGCATGAAGGGGTTAAACAGTAATTGACTTCCCAGTTAGAAGAGCAGGATATATGTATCTGGGGTCTGAACTTTGTGGGGGATTGATAAGAAAAGTGATGGACATAAGATGTGTGTTTTGCTTCAGAAGTGCACTCACTATTTAAACATCTTTTAAAAAAAGTGCAACAGAATTTAAAGATTACTGTATCTTAAAGTGTGGAAGACAGCCCTAAAAGAGTTAGTTATTTTCCCATGCACATGTGCTATAATTTGACAATTTGCACTGTATACCAACATTTCCTAAACAAAATCAGAACATAAAATACTTTTGAAGGATTGTAATAGCATTTCATTTCTAAACTGGTTACAGATGCAATAAGAAATAGTGAATTATATTGAGCAGTCTTATTAGTCAGTATATAAGTAACCTTTGTGTACCTTTTCTTTAAAAACTTCTTTTTGAAAAGGTTTTGTGATTGTCATCTTGTTTTGTAAGTACTATATACTGTAATCATGTATAAGACTTTTAATTACAAAGTAAATACTAAAAATCCCTGACCTTTCTGCTTACACTGCAGGATTTTGTCATGAAATCTTCACTGGAAATCACATAGTGCTGAACAATGCCTTTCAATAAATATGGATATTCTTTGTTCTTGTATTCTATGGCTTTAAGTTTAGTTTGAACTACTTTCAGCAGAAGCAAATGTAATATAAAATGAAGCAATTGCTATTTCTGGCTTAGCCTGTCTAACCTTGGGATTTTCCTATGCATACAATACATATATTTAAAGAAATGTGACTGTGGTTAGTCCTTGGAGTAAAAAAGACTTCTGCACAATGATTTCAAATTTGCCTCTATCAAATTATTAGACTTGACTAATGTTTGGATTGCTAAAAATAGATTATAATGGGAATATTTCTTCTGGTAATATACTTATTCATTTATCAAGATAAGCCAGCCTAGCTTCTTTGAGCTGTTCTTTTTGATATTGGAAGATCATTGCAGCAGTTAAAGGGGATTTTAAATAAAAATTAACTTTGGCATATGGAGGAGTGCAATTATTTTTTGTGTTACCTAAACTGGAATCGGTTATTACAAATGTGTCATATATCCCCATTTCCATATAAAACCTGGGTACAATTGTATATCTGCTGGAATCATATTGTAACAGCATCCTCCTCCCCTCCTTAACTTTTCCTGACTTGGGCAGGCATGCTGTACTTACATGACAATGAATGATAAGGTGGCTGCAGCGACGTCTAAACCGGGATAAAACCAATCCACGCGCGTATCGTCCAGCAGGACTTCCTCAGCGGTCTGAGGAAGTCCTGCTGGACGATACGCGTGCGGATTGGTTTTATCCCGGTTTAGACGTCGCTGCAGCCACCTTATCATTCATTGTCATCTGTAACTAATACGTGCCTTAACTCCCAGCACTGTGTATAGTGCTATATTTGTGAGTACCTGTCTTTAATAAAAGGATTCGTTTTTTTAGCTACGCAGAGAGCACTATGTATTTTTCTTTATTTTATTTCATGCATATTTGGATGAATACTGTTAAACCCTAATAAGGAAGAGGTTACCGGTTTTTCCAGTCAAGATACCACCCTGACCACTAATTAGTGGTAAACGCTTATGAGACCTTCCTGTTAGTTCAGGGGTCCCTGCAATAAGGTGAGCGGTTTGACTGGCAAGAGGGGGAGCACAGATTTTAAGAGCACTGTGGACTTGCATGAAGCACCCTGCATCACCGCTGACACTCTCTATGTTTCTCCATTTATGGACGTTTATTGATTAGAATTTTCAGCGCTGCACTATTCATTTTTTATTAATTTACTTCATTAACTACCCATAATTGCTAAGTATAATTACTAGATTTTCTGTTGAAAAAGTCACTACTAGTATATTAGTTTAGGTCAGATATTTACTCTAAATAATCTGCTAATGCTGAACTGGGTAAAATTTATGAAGAGTTATATGTGTCTCCATTTTTATGGTCAATTGTATCTTAGACTTTAGGTTTAATTGAAGATCCTTCTTCCTGCAGCAACACAACAATATTAATCTCTTGATCTATGTCAGGAAGTGCCCTGTGGAAGAAATAATGCTGCTGGCCAAGCTGGTGCACGTCTGTGTGCGCCAGTGTGAGTGCGATTCTTGGCACCAAACAGCCTATTTAAACAGCATGTGCAGACAGGACCAGTGCTGTCTGATCTGCTGCTTCCTGTGTCCCCCTGCTCCTTGTAAATCTGCTTCTGTGATCAACTTCCTGAACTACCCGGCTTTCCTTTGGATCCTCCCTGTTTTCTGCCTGCACCTGACCCCGGCTCGTCTTTGACCTTGATTCTGCCTGCTACTTTAAATATTACGCTGCCTGCCAGTTACTGACCCAGCCTGTGACCCGACCTGCTTTGTCATTTGCACCTGCTCCAGCATCTCCTGCCTGTGTGAAGCTCCAGTTTGCCTGCACCTGCTTGTGTGATCCAGTTCCCAGCCAGTCTGCTGTCCTGATCCTTCACCTTGCTGGTCCTCATCCCTGCAGCATCAGAAACCTCAGAGAGACCATTCTGACAGCTGACCCACCAGGCACCCATACCATTCTGCACTCCTGAGCCACCTGTCTACTCTATCAGGGGTTGTGAGTCAGATATGTAAGGGAGGCCTTCCTCTGCAAGGGCTCATCCATCAGATACGTAGGAACGTTACAATCTATTTGTTGCATAGCTGCCTCTCTGTTATCTGCTTGGTAATGCTGGTCTCTTCTTCACTTAGATTTAGGATGGCAGCCATGGCTTATGAGTAGGGATGGGCTGAATGGACCCCTGTTCAGTTCACACCAGGACTTTCAAACACAGTGAAAGTTTGGACCCAAATAACGAACCCTATTTAACTCAATGGGACCCTAATGTCAAAAATCAAAAGTGCCCATTTTTGAGGCTTATATGCAAGTAATTGGGCATACAATGGTTATAGGGGGCCGGGTCCTGCCCTGGGGTACATGTATCAATAAAAAAAAGTTTGTGAAAAACATAATTTTTTAATGAGCAGTGATTTTTTTATTTTTAAAGTGAAAGCATAAAAATGAAAAATTCCTTCCAATATAGTGCCTAGGTGGTCCCTTTGGTCTACCTGTAAATTAGCAGATCTGTAACATGTAAATAAATCTGCTGCAGCAATAATTGCATTTATAAAGCCCAAAAAAATGACATTTTCCCTGCAAGCTGCCTTTATTTTGCTCAGCAACAGCCGGGGGGGGCCAGTTTGTATGATGCGGCTACAATGTAGTGCACTGGGAACAAGATTAGAGATTTTTTGCATACATTCTGGTGTCACTTTGACCTTGGATAGAAGTAACAGGTGAGTAAATATTGGTCTTTGGGTGTCGGTGGCGCCTTCCCGCCGTAACCCTATAGAGGTACTCTTGATGAAAGAAAGAATTGGCCTTGCTGTAAAAAATTGCAATGATATGCACCTGTCAAACAGGTGCAGAAAAATTTGTGTGTTAATTGCGCCCATGAAACCTATACCAAAAATATTCTTCCAGATTAAATGATTGAACACCCTCAAAGCTAGGCAGCCTCAAAGTCCTTCATAGATTCCACGTCCCAAAAAGACTTAATCAGTGACATCTGCATCAGGTGCTTCATAGCTGGTAATCCAGGACTGATTCACTTTTATAAAAGTCACACGGTCCACGGAGTCTGTGGACAGAAGCGTTCTATGATCACTAATGAAACCTCCTACAGCACTGAATGCCGGTTCTGAAAGCACGCTGGATGCAGGGCAGCCCAGCAACTCAATAGCATACTGGGCAAGTTCTGGCCATTGGTCTATTCTCATGACCCAGTAAGTCAGTGGATCCTCAGCTGAAAAGCTCTCCATCTCTGCTTTGGCCCTGAGGTAATCATCCACCATGTGATGCAGACACTGCCGATGGGATGTGGAAGCTGACAGCCCTGGGCAGCGAGGACTAAAGAAATTCCGAAATGCCTTACTTAGGCGGACGCCTTTTACAATGCTCCGCACTTGACCAACAGAAAACTCAAAACTACATTTTCCATGACACTGTAACCTACTAGAGTCAGGAAAAATGTTCAATAAAATTATCTTTAACATGTCCTCAAGAGATTTTATCTTCTGCACTCTCTGTGGGGACGGGATGAGTTCTGAGACCTTCCCCTTATAACGGTGCTCAAGGAGGGTTGCCAACCAGTAATCATCCTTCTCCTTTATGCCACGTATTCTTGGGTCCTTTCGCAGGCTTTGAAGCATGAGGTTGCCCATGCGCCTCAAATTTGCCGAGGCTTGAGAAGCAGACTCCTTTGGGTCACACAGGATGACAATATCTGGAACATCCTCCTCCCAGCCACGTACTACTCCCAAGGGTCCTGGGGTTGGAAATCCATTGCTTACAGATTGATGCACGTCTTCCTCTTCTTCGAAGCCTATAAAAGTGCCAGAATCCTCCTCCTCATCCTCCTTTCCTCTCTCCTCCTGTGTGTTCTGTGACATAGCAATGATGGTGTCTGGATAAAGTGGGCCTTGAGAGGAAAGGAAATCCTCCTCTTCCTGCTGCTACTCTGCCTCCAGTGCCCTGTCCATAATGCCACGCAGAGTCTGCTCCAGCAGGAACACAACAGGGATTGTGTCACTGATGCATGCACTGTCACTGCTCACCATCCTTGTGGCCTCCTCAAATGGTGGCAATACAGTGCCAAGGCGGCCTGAGCCTGTCGTCATGCCTTACTGGCACAGGTACTCATTGATGGCCCTCTTCTGCATGTATAGCCGCTGCAGCATTGCCAAAGTTGAGTTCCACCTGTTGGGAATGTCACAAATCAGTTGGTTTACGGGCAGGTGGAATTTCTGCTGAATTTCAGCCAACCGGGCACTGGCTGTGTATGACCCCCTGAAATGGCTACAGACTCTTCTGGCCTGATTTAGTACATCTTGCAACCCTGGGTACGTACTTAGGAAACGCTGCACCACCAAATTGAGGACATGTGCCAGGCATGGCACATGTTTCAATGTTCCCTGTCTACCGGCGGACAGGAGGTTTGAGCCATTATCGGACACCACCACCATTCCTGGCTCCAGCTGGCATGGTGTGAACCACCTCTGGGCCTGTCCCTGCAGAGCTGCAAGAATCTCTGCTCTGGTGTGCTTCCTGTCCCCTAAACACACCAGCTGAAGCATTGCATGGCACCTTTTAGCCTGACCCTGGGAATAGCCCTTTGAACGCTTAGGGGGTACCTGATGTTCATAGCACAATTCTGCAGAGGAGGGCATGGAGGTGGCTGAGGAGGAGGAGGAGTAGGAGGGGGTAGAGCTCACAGGTCTGGCATCATCACCACTAGCTGTATGGAGATGTGGGAGCACAAAAAGTTGCAGCACTGCGCCCTGTCCTGCATCCTTTCAAGTTGCAAGCATTGTTACTCAGTGTGCTGTGAACAAAATATATCGTCCCTGCCCATGCTTGCTGGACCACGTGTCAGCAGTAAGGTGGATTTAACCGCTGACTGCCTTGCCCAACTATGCCAGAACACTCCCTTCCACGTGATGGTAGAGAGATGGAATGGCCTCACCTGAAAAGTAGTAGCGACTGGGAACCTGCTATTGTGGTACAGCACATTGCGCAAATTCACGGAAGGGGGCAGAATCCACCAGGCTGAAAGGCAGAAGTTGGAGAGCCAACAGCTTTGACAAGCTTGCATTCAGATGCTGGGCATGTGGGTGGCAGGGACTTTTCTGGCTACAGTCTGCAGCTGGTGGTTTGCTGCTGGCAGATGTGCTGCTAGGACCTGGGACACCTTGTGCTATACTGTCATCCCTGTCAGTGGAGGCTGCTGAGAGGCAATGACTCGGTATCACAGGGGCAGACTGAAGTGGGTAAAGGTGAGGAGGAGGGACACATTTGTGCCCCTTTTGTGTGGCTTTTAGGTGCTCTTGCCAACGGGCTGAGTGGTTGGATGTTAAATGCCTTGTTAAGCATGTGGTACCCAAATGGTTGTTTTTTTTTTTGCCACATTTGATGTGCCTGAGACACAGTTTGCAGATAGCAACAGTGCGATCTGCTGCAGATGTGCTGAAAAAGGCCCAGACAGCTGAGCTTTGGGGAGTGGACTGGGAAATAACAGTTGCAGAATGTGATGGAATAGGGTGGCTGCCCTCTACTGTTTCTTGATGTTGGCCTCCTTGGGGTTGTGCCACCTCACCTTCAGTTTCCTCCTCTGCTCTATCTGGCACCCAAGTCGCATCAGTGACCTCATCATCATCATCTCCATCTCCTCCATCTTCATCATTACCACTGGAGACAACTTGGCATTACGCTGTGGCTTGGGGAACATGAATGCCAATTTGTCTACCAGTGTTCCTCCCTCTCTCTTGGCTCATGTTTCTGTCATCCATGACCTCAGAACCAACATCTGAATCCAGTAATGGCTGGGCATCATCAAGGAGCAAGTGGCTGATGCTGTGGTCAAATAACTCATTCCTCATAACTGATTCCTCAATGGCTGATGTTGGGGCTATGGCAGGAATAGATGTGGACAAGGAGGCAGGTTTATCCACTCTGGCAGCTGCAGGGTCTGCACACTTGTCTCTGCTTGTGTGAGAGAGGATGAGGAGGATGAGGAAGGTTTAGTAAGCCAGTCCACCACCTCCTCTGCATGCTGTGGCTGGATAGCACGGGCAAACTCACTAAACAGGGGAAAAGATGACCACCACGCCCACCTTTGCCTGTGGACACATTTGTTGCTGGCCCCCTTACAGTGCCAAGGGAACGTTTGCCTCTCCTTGTTGTCCTCCCAGAGATTATTGGGAGGGAGGGGGCGGTGCTTATAAGCAAATGTAAAGAAGAAGTTGAAATCTGTACGTAGATGCACTTTAATCAATGTAAAGAGGTGTTTGGTGCTCTTCAATTTGAGTACAAACACTACACAGACACACTCCATGGATACACTATAATATACTGCAATATAATGTGCCAAAGGTACAGTGATGCACAGAACTATATGGCATTAAACTGGCAGTAACGCACACAAAACTATATGGCGTTGAACTGGCAGTAACACACACAGAACAATATGGCGTTATACTGCCAGTAATGCATACAGAAGTATATGGCGTTAAACTGGTAGTAACGCACACAAAACAATATGGAGTTAAATTGGCAGTAACGCACACAGAAGTAAATAGCGTTAAACTGGCAGTAATGCACACAGAAATAAATGGCGTTGAACTGGCAGTAACGCAATCAAATAGACGTGTTCAACCATCACTACACTTATGCTATCTGAACTGTCCCTTCCCTAGCTATAAGCTAATGGCAAGATTACTGACACGGTCTCACTACAATACACTGAAACTATGTGAGCTGTCCCTACTCTACACTAATGTATGTATGAATGACACGGTCTCACTACACTAAAGTGAAACTATCTGAGCTGTCCCTACTCTAGCCGCACACTATGCAAAGCTGAATGGTCCTCCTCACTACAAATAACTAATAGCACTAAACAGAGACATGTTCTATCTCTCTCCACACTGAAATCACACTGAAAATGGCAGTCCAATCGTGACTCTGACAGTGCTCTGTGTCCTGATTGGCTAAAGCTTTCACTGCTTCAGCCAATCAGGGCTTGCAATGCACTGCTCAGTGCCGAAATGCATTGTTGTCAGTTTGGGGGGCAAACAAACGGTCGAACGACTCATTTGTTCGGCTGTTCGCCAAACACCCAAACTTATGCTCGGGTCGAACCGTTCACCCATCCCTACTTATAAATAGTTTGTTGCATCCTGAATACAGCTACAGTGAAAACCTAGGACTCTGTTATAAAATATCTGAGCTTTTGGCCAACTTGTATGGTAGAGGGCAATGATTTTCCATAAACTATATTCATAGGGAGTCTACAATTTGATCGGTATTAAGTAAGGTGGCAAGTGGAAGACAGTTTTGGGGTCGGGGAACAAAGCCCCCCTGCCCCCATGTTGAGGGCATGTGGCCTGGTATGGTTCAGGAGGGGGCGCTTGCTCACCCCCGCCTTTCCTGGCCTACTGGGCTGCATGCTCGGATAAGGGTCTGGTAGGGATTTTTGGGGGGACCTGACGTTATTTTTTTTTTTCAATTTTGGTGTGAGGTTCCACTTAAAATCCATACCGGACCTGATGGCCTGGTATAAATTGGGGGGACCCCCACACCATTTTTGTTAACTTTTTTTATTGCTTGCAATGGTACTGTTTTGTCTACAATTTAAATATCATTTCATTAATTTTTTTCCTTAGAAATGTCAGTTTTGCTGCAGCAGGTTCTATCTATGGTACAGATGTGTCACAGATGGTCTATGGTACAGATGTGTCACTTTAGAGGCAGACTAAGGGGACCCCCCAGGCACTATATTTAACCACTTCAGCCCCGGGAAAGGATTTACCCTTTTAATAACCAGGCCATTTTTTTGCGCGGTCGTGCGACATTGTACCCAACAAAATTGATGTAATTTTTTTCCCACAAATAGAGCTTTCTTTTGGTGGTATTTTATCACCTCTGAGGTTTTTATTTTTTGCACTATAAACAAAAAAAGACAAACAATTTCGGAAAAAAAAAATATTTAACTTTTTGCTATAATACATATCCCCAAAAAATTTTAAAAAATGAATAATTTATTCATCAGTTTAGCTCAGTATGTATTCTGCTAAATATTTTTGGTAAAAAAATCCCAATAAGCGTATATTGATTGGTTTGCACAAAAGTGTGTCTTCTCTTCCTGCTACCACACACTGATCACATCACCACCCTCTTCGTCCTTTCCTGCTTTCGCCCCCTGATCACAGAGCCCCTGGTGATTTGTCTTCTTGTTCTTGTTCACTGGATACACAGGGTCCTTTCCTTATGCTTATTATTGTGTAGCCCTCATCTTCCTTTCCTAATGCTCTCGCTCATGGTGCCTCTATACAATCAGTGCCTTAGTACCAACAGTGCCCCAGTACGTAATGTCACACTTACCCACAATGCCTCAGTTCTCACAGTTTCCCCAGATTACATACAATGCCTCAGTACTCATGGTGCCTTGGTTACTCACAGTGCCCCGGTCACAATGCCTCTTTTACTCGCAAGGGCCCCAGTTACTCATGATGTTTAATTACTCACAGTGCTCCAAGGTACAGTGCCCCAGTTACTCACAATGCCTCAGTTATTCATTCTGACTCAGTGCCCCAACTCGTAGTGCCTCCAGCTACAGTGACCCAGTTACTCCCTGAACTCCAATTAGTCACAGTACCCCAGTTTCTCTGGCTCAGTATTCACAGTGCTCCAATTAATCCTAATGCAGCAAGTTACTCGCAATGCCCCAGTTGCTCACTATATTTACAATACTTCAAGTTACTCACAATATTCCAAGTTTTTCACAATACTGCAAATTACTCATAGTGCTCATAATTCTCATAGTGGTGGCGATTTACTAAAACTGATGCACACAGAATCTGCTGCAGCTGTGCATAGAAGCTAATCAGCATCTAAATTCAGCTTGTTCCCTTGCAGTCAGCCCTATCAGCATGTCCTGTGTCCTCACCCACAGGCTCCACTCATAACATGCCTGCCACTCCTCCTGTTCCAGCATGTCTGCATACCTCACTCACAGCTTGTCTGGTACCCTCACTCACAGGCTCCTGTCAGAACTATTATATAGAAATAGACATATTTTCATGAAGTCCATATAGAGGTTTAAGATTGAATAAGCCTCAAAATCCGGACACTCACCTAAGTTTCAACCAACAGAACATCCTGTGTTCTTATTACTCTGTTGAAGATGTTCAAACAAGCTGTTTGCAAAACTGGGTATATAAAGCCAAGGATAAATATATGTGCTGGTCTCTAAACATATTTGAGAAGCCTTGGATTAGTAATAAAACTTTGGAAACACAGCAAATTCAATTGTTTTTCCCCAGGTGAGATATGCCATTTTCAAACAAAGTCTTGCAAGAAAGACTTGGGGGGAACTTTTACCAAGCTGGACACTTCTAAGATGCGTTGGTAAACAGACAAAGCTGATAAACACCTGTATTACCACCTCAAATTCCTCATTATTTAGGAATACAGCTCAGACATAATTTATAATATATGGACACTTATAATATATGGACACTAGGGATGAGCCGAACACCCCCCGGTTCGGTTCGCACCAGAACCCGCGAACGGACCGCAAGTTCGCACGAACGTTAGAACCCCATTGACGTCTATGGGACTCGAACGTTCGAAATCAAAAGTGCTCATTTTAAAGGCTAATTTGCATGGTATTGTCCTAAAAAGGGTTTGGGGACCCGGGTCCTACCCCAGGGGACATGTATCAATGCAAAAAAAACTTTTAAAAACGGCCGTTTTTTCGGGAGCAGTGATTTTAATGATGCTTAAAGTAAAAAAAAAAAAGTGAAATATTCCTTTAAATATCGCACCTGGGGGGTGTCTATAGTATGCCTGTAAAGTGACGCGTGTTTCCCATGTTTAGAACAGTCCCTGCACCAAATGTCATTTTTAAAGGAAAAAATCTCATTTAAAACTGCTTGCGGGTTTAATGTCATGTCGGGTCCTGGCAATATGGATGAAAATCAGTGAGACAAACGGCATGGGTACCCCCCAGTCCATTACCAGGCCCTTTGGGTCTTGTATGGATATTAAGGGGAACCCCGCACCCAAATTAAAATAAGGAAAGGTCCCTATATACTCTGAACAGCAGTATACAGGCGGTGCAAACAAGACAGGGACTGTAGGTTTGTTGTTAAGTAGAATCTGTTTGTAATTTTGAACATTTTTAATGTGTTTAGCTCCAGCCAAAAAATCTTTTCTAAGCTTTTTGGAAAACATAGGGAAGGGTTATCACCCCTGTGACATTTGTTTTGCGTCTTTCCTCCTCTTCAGAAGATTTCACCTCACTTTTTTGTCCCAATGAAAAATGTTTTTTGAAAATTTGGGTTTTTTTGTGGAACAAGGATTGGAAAGCATCAGTGGAAAGGAGAAATTGTTTTCCCATATTAACTCTTACATGAGAGAATTTCCCTTCCTATGGGTAGATTTCATCTCACTTCCTGTTGTCTCCTTCCGTTTGCAAGTAGGAGTCGTTTGTAAGTTAGATGTTTGAAAGTAGGGTCCTGCCCTATATACTCAGCAGAAATTTGGGCCTTAGGTGTTGCTGTGGCCAAAACACTGTAAGCCCTCACAGGGCCCTGCTGTGAAATATTAGATCAAGAATTGTAATTACATGCCCCTGTTGAACAGGAGCTGAAAAATTAGGCCTTAGGCACTGGTGCTGGTGCCACAACACTGCAACCCCTCACAGACACTCTAGTTGGAACGCAGGAACGAGCACTGCTGCAAAGTATTGCATCAAAAATTGTAATTACACGCCCCTGTTAGACAGGGGCAGAAAAATTGGGCCTTAGGCACTGGTGCTGGTGCCACAACACTGCAACCCCTCACAGACACTCTAGTTGGAACGCAGGAACGAGCACTGCTGCAAAGTATTGCATCAAAAATTGTAATTACACGCCCCTGTTAGACAGGGGCAGAAAAATTGGGCCTTAGGCACTGGTGCTGGTGCCACAACACTGCAACCCCTCACAGACACTCTAGTTGGAACGCAGGAACGAGCACTGCTGCAAAGTATTGCATCAAAAATTGTAATTACACGCCCCTGTTAGACAGGGGCAGAAAAATTGGGCCTTAGGCACTGGTGCTGGTGCCACAACACTGCAACCCCTCACAGACACTCTAGTTGGAACGCAGGAACGAGCACTGCTGCAAAGTATTGCATCAAAAATTGTAATTACACGCCCCTGTTAGACAGGGGCAGAAAAATTGGGCCTTAGGCACTGGTGCTGGTGCCACAACACTGCAACCCCTCACAGACACTCTAGTTGGAATGCAGGAACGAGCCGTGCTGCAAAGTATTACATCAAAAATTGTAATTACACGCCCCTGTTATACAGGGGCTGAAAAATTGTGCCTTAGGCACTGGTGGTGGCGCCCAGAACCAAAAATGTTCTTACAAGCTATCAGCGTGATGATTGAGGAGGAAGAGGATAATTACTCAGGGATAATCACTCAGCATCAGCATAGGCAGTCTTTGAAGGGATCTGAAAAAAATTATTCAGTTACATCAGCATCAGGTGCTTGGTAGCTGGTGGTGATCCAAGACTGATTCATTTTTATGAAGGTCAGCCGATCGACCGAGTCAGTGGACAGACGCACCCTGTGATCGGTTACCACGCCTCCAGCAGCACTGAATGTACGTTCCGAAAGAACGCTGGATGCAGGACAGGCCAGTAGCTCAATTGCATACTGTGCAAGCTCTGGCCAGTGATCCATCCTCAAGACCCAGTAACCCAGAGGATTTTCGGTGGGAAAGGTGTCCAAGTCTGATCTTGCCCCTAGGTATTCCTGCACCATGTAAAACAGACGCTGGCGATGGTTGCTGGAACCGATCATACCTTGGGGCTGCGGACCAAAAAATTGTCTGAACGCATCGGTCAGACGGCCACCTTCTCCACCGCTCCTTCTTTGACTGACCGAAGCCTCAGCAACACGTTGTCCAGAAACAGGAGTTTGTAACCTCCCAGTCTCTGGGAACGCGTTGCACAGACCTTTCTGCAAGGCCTCCCGAAGATGTTTCATCCTCTGCTCCCTCTGCGATGGCAAGATAAGGTCCGCAACCTTACCCTTGTAACGTGGATCAAGGAGGGTTGTCAGCCAGTATTGGTCCTTCTCCTTGATACCACGAATACGAGGATCCTTACGCAGGCTTTGCAGGATCAGGGAGGCCATGCAGCGTAGGTTTGCTGAGGCATTCGGTCCGGAGTCCTCTGGGTCACTAAGGACAACAACGTCCGCAGCCACCTCCTCCCAGCCACGTACAAGTCCATGTGTTCCTTGGGACTGATCCCTTAAAGACTGCTGATGCTGAGTGCCAGGCTCCACCTCCATACTGACACAATCTTCCTCCTCCTCCTCCTCCTCGTCCTCTTCCTGTGTGATCGGCGGGCACGCAGGAACACTGTCTGGATAAAGGGGGCCTTGAGAGCTAAGGAAGTCCTCCTCTTCCTGCCTCTGTTCTGCCTCAAGTGCCCTGTCCATTATTCCACGCAGCGTGTGCTCCAACAGGTGGACAAGGGGGACAGTGTCACTGATGCATGCACTGTCAGTGCTCACCATCCTCGTGGCCTCCTCGAATGGTGACAGGACAGTGCATGCATCCCTGATCATGGCCCACTGGCGTGGGGAAAAAAAAACAAGGTCCCCTGACCCTGTCCTGGTGCCATAGTCGCACAGGTACTCATTGATGGCCCTCTGCTGCGTGTGCAGCCGCTGCAGCATGGCCAACGTCGAGTTCCACCTGGTGGGCATGTCACAGATTAGGCGGTTCTTGGGCAGGTTAAACTCCTTTTGGAGGTCCGTCAGCCGAGCACTGGCATTATATGACCGGCGGAAATGCACACAGACTTTCCTGGCCTGCCTCAGGACATCCTGTAAGCCCGGGTACCTGCCCAAGAACCGCTGCACCACCAAGTTAAGGACGTGAGCCAAACAGGGCACATGGGTCAGTTGTCCCTGTCGGAGGGCAGAGAGGAGGTTGGTGCCATTGTCGCAAACCACCATTCCTGCCTTAAGTTGGCGTGGCGTCAACCACCTCTGATCCTGCCCCTGCAGAGCTGACAGAACCTCTGCCCCAGTGTGGCTCCTGTCCCCCAAGCACACCAGCTCAAGCACCGCATGGCATCTTTTCGCCTGCGTACTTGCGTAGCCCCTTGAACGCCTACGGAGCACCGCTGGTTCCGAGGAAGAGGCCATGGAGGAAGAAGAAGAGGAGGGGGTGGAGGAGAGAGGTGTGTCACAATCAGCATTTTGGAGGCGTGGTGGCGGAACAACCTCCAACACTACTGCACCTTGTCCTGCATCCTTCCCAGCTGCCAGCAGAGTCACCCAATGCGCCGTGAAACTTAAGTAACGTCCCTGTCCATGCCTGCTGGACCATGAGTCAGCGGTAATATGCACCTTACCGCTGACCGCCCTGTCCAGCGAGGCATGGACATTGCCTTCCACATGCCGGTAGAGAGCCGGAATCGCCTTCCGTGAGAAAAAGTGGCGTTTGGGTACCTGCCACTGAGGAACCGCACATTCCACAAACTCACGGAAGGGGGCAGAGTCTACCAACTGAAAAGGCAGCAGTTGAAGTGCTAGCAATTTTGCCAAGCTAGCATTCAACCGCTGGGCATGTGGATGGCTGGGAGCAAACTTCTTTCGGCGGTGCAGCAGCTGGGGCAGGGAAATTTGCCTGGTACAATCTGACGTCGGTGTACCAAAAGCAGATTGCCCACAAGTACTTGGCTGTGACACACCTAATTCTACACCTTCATTCCTCTCACTGCAGGTCTCAGAGAGGACTGAAGGTCTAGTGGGGTTGGAAATCTCAGCTGATGAGGAGCAAGGAGAGATCCTCTTTGTTCTTTGGTGTGGGTCTTTCAGATACGCTTGCCAACGAACTGCATGGCAGGTCAACATATGTCTGGTCAAGCATGTGGTACCAAAGCGGGAGATGTTTTGGCCACGCGAGATACGCTTGAGACATATGTTGCAAATAGCAGCGGTGCGATCTGATGCACTCGTCTCAAAAAAGGCCCACACCAAAGAACTTTTTGAATAACGCGCAGAGACTGCAGCGCCCTGCACATGTGGAGCTTTGGGGTGTGATGCAGTCAATGTGCTGCCCTTAGGCTGGCCCCTGGAGGGCATCCTGCCTCGTTGGTGATGTGCCGCCTCCTCCTCCTCCTCCTCCTCCTCTCTCCTATCAGGCACCCACGTTGAGTCAGTGACCTCATCATCCCCTCCCTCCTCATCACTGGAGCAAACCTGGCAGTATGCTGCAGCAGGGGGAGCATGACTGCCAGATTGCTGTCCTTCTTGGGCACCCCCTCTGTCCGTGCTCATGTTACTGCCTTCATCGAGCTCAGTATCATCATCAGAGCCTTCCAAACGCTGGGCATCCTCCTGGAGCATGTACCCAACACTGTGGTCAAACAGTTCGAGGGAATCCTCATGAGGACATGGTGGAGCTAGGGAAGGAGTCACTGATGACATTGAGCTGAGGGAAGAGGCCGCTGCTTTGCCAGACAAAGCACCCTGGGCATGGGTGAGAGAGGATGAGGAGGATGAGGACGGCTTGGTCATCCACTCGACCAAGTCTTCCGCATGTTGCGGCTCAACACGGCCAGCTGCCGAAAAAAAGGCCAAGCGTGTCCCATGGCCACGTGCTGATGAGGATGCACCGTCTCCACGACCAGCACTAGACACAGAGCCTGCTTGCCCTCTCTTATTGGCTTGTGACTGTCTGCCTCTCCTTCTTGGCCTTCCAGACATACTAATGGCCTGTAGCTGCACTAAGCTGGGATAGAACACCTGTAATTTTCTTCAGGTAGCTTTATATACTGTAACCAGACAAGCCTGCCTGTCAGTAGGAAGATAACAGGAACGGATCTAGCTGAACACTGTGAGCAGGACGTACTGCACTAAATGTATATAGCAGGAACGGATCTAGCTGAACACTGTGAGCAGGACGCACTGCACTGAATGTAAATAGCAGGAACGGATCTAGCTGAACACTGTGAGCAGGACGCACTGCACTGAATGTAAATAGCAGGAACGGATCTAGCTGAACACTGTGAGCAGGACGCACTGCACTGAATGTAAATAGCAGGAACGGATCTAGCTGAACACTGTGAGCAGGACGCACTGCACTGAATGTAAATAGCAGGAACGGATCTAGCTGAACACTGTGAGCAGGACGCACTGCACTGAATGTAAATAGCAGGAACGGATCTAGCTGAACACTGTGAGCAGGACGCACTGCACTGAATGTAAATAGCAGGAACGGATCTAGCTGAACACTGTGAGCAGGACGCACTGCACTGAATGTAAATAGCAGGAACGGATCTAGCTGAACACTGTGAGCAGGACGCACTGCACTGAATGTAAATAGCAGGAACGGATCTAGCTGAACACTGTGAGCAGGACGCACTGCACTGAATGTAAATAGCAGGAACGGATCTAGCTGAACACTGTGAGCAGGACGCACTGCACTGAATGTAAATAGCAGGAACGGATCTAGCTGAACACTGTGAGCAGGACGCACTGCACTGAATGTAAATAGCAGGAACGGATCTAGCTGAACACTGTGAGCAGGACGCACTGCACTGAATGTAAATAGCAGGAACGGATCTAGCTGAACACTGTGAGCAGGACGCACTGCACTGAATGTAAATAGCAGGAACGGATCTAGCTGAACACTGTGAGCAGGACGCACTGCACTGAATGTAAATAGCAGGAACGGATCTAGCTGAACACTGTGAGCAGGACGCACTGCACTGAATGTAAATAGCAGGAACGGATCTAGCTGAACACTGTGAGCAGGACGCACTGCACTGAATGTAAATAGCAGGAACGGATCTAGCTGAACACTGTGAGCAGGACGCACTGCACTGAATGTAAATAGCAGGAACGGATCTAGCTGAACACTGTGAGCAGGACGCACTGCACTGAATGTAAATAGCAGGAACGGATCTAGCTGAACACTGTGAGCAGGACGCACTGCACTGAATGTAAATAGCAGGAACGGATCTAGCTGAACACTGTGAGCAGGACGCACTGCACTGAATGTAAATAGCAGGAACGGATCTAGCTGAACACTGTGAGCAGGACGCACTGCACTGAATGTAAATAGCAGGAACGGATCTAGCTGAACACTGTGAGCAGGACGCACTGCACTGAATGTAAATAGCAGGAACGGATCTAGCTGAACACTGTGAGCAGGACGCACTGCACTGAATGTAAATAGCAGGAACGGATCTAGCTGAACACTGTGAGCAGGACGCACTGCACTGAATGTAAATAGCAGGAACGGATCTAGCTGAACACTGTGAGCAGGACACACTGCACTAAATAGTCTAGATAGAAGATAACAGGAACGGATCTAGCTAAACTGAATACAGTGTATATATATATATGCAACACCTGGGATGCATATATATACACAATACACTGTAAGTGCAGCTAACTGACTGACTGTTCTGCCTAATCTATCTAACTCAAATCAAATGACACTGTCTCTCTCTCTCTCTATCTCTCAGCACACCGGAACACACACTACACAGGGCCGCCGTGCAGGCGGCCTTATATAGTGTGGGGTGTGTACTAAATCCCCTGAGCCATAATTGGCCAAAGCCACCCTGGCTTTGGCCAATTACAGCTCTCTCTACTGACGGCGCTGTGATTGGCCAAGCATGCGGGTCATAGTGCATGCTTGGCCAATCATCAGCCAGCAATGCACTGCGATGCCGCAGTGAATTATGGGCCGTGACGCGCCACACGAATTTGGCGCGAACGGCCCATATCGTTCGCAATTCGACGGACGGTCGAACAGCCGATGTTCGAGTCGAACATGGGTTCGACTCGAACACGAAGCTCATCCCTAATGGACACTATATAATGAAGATCCCACTATGAATATTATCATAAATATTGATGTACAACCTCCATGGTCCATAATATGCCTAAAAGGAACTGTGGAACGTTTGTTTATATTTATGATAATATTTTACTAAGAACAGCACTATCCCCGCATATGTCTAAAAGTGTGTGAATATAAGACTATACATCATATATTATATCCCAGGAAATATATCAAGTCATGATTGTATTGTCTGATAGTATAATAATCATCTATAGGTAATATGTATTATTTGATTGGAAATATCACATACAGTATCTCACAAAAGTGAGTACACCCCTCACATTTTTGTAAATATTTTATTCTATCTTTTCATGTGACAACGCTGAAGAAATGACACTTTGCTACAATGTAAAGTAGTGAGTGTAAAGCTTGTATAACAGTGAAAATTTTCTGTCCCCTCAAAATAATTCAACACACAGCCCTTAATGTCTAAACCGCTGGCAACAAAAGTGAGTACACCCCTAAGTGAAAATGTCCAAATTGGGCCCAAAGTGTCAATATTTTGTATGGCCACCATTATTTTCCAGCACTGCCTTAACCCTCTTGGGCATGGAGTTCAGCAGAGCTTCACAGGTTGCCACTGAAGTCCTCTTCCACTCCTCCATGATGACATCAAGGAGCTGGTGGATGTTAGAGACCTTGCGCTCCTCCACCTTCTGTTTGAGAATGCCACACAGATGCTCAATAAGGTTTATGTCTGGAGACATGCTTGGCCAGTCCATCACCTTTACCCTCAGCTTCTTTAGCAAGGCAGTGGCCGTCTTGGAGGTGTGTTTGGGGTCGTTATCATGTTGAAATACTGCCCTGCAGCCCAGTCTCTGAAGGGAGGGGATCATGCTCTGTTTCAGTATGTCACAGTACATGTTGGCATTCATGGTTCCCTCAGTGAACTTAAGCTTCCCAGTGTCGGCAGCACTCATGCAGCCCCAGACCATGACACTCCCACCACCACGCTTGATTGTAGGCAAGACACACTTGTCTCTGTACTACTCACCTGGTTGCTGCCACACACGCTTGACACCATCTGAACCAAATAAGTTTATCTTGGTCTCATCAGACCACAGGACATGTCAGTAATCCATGTCAGTCTGCTTGTCTTCAGTAAACTGTTTGCAGGCTTTCTTGTGCATCATCTTTAGAAGAGGCTTCCTTCTGGGACGACAGCCATGCAGACCAATTTGATGCAGTGTGCGGCATATGGTCTGAGCACTGACAGGCTGACCCCCCACCCCTTCAACCTCTGCAGCAATGAGGTCAGTACTCATATTTCTATTTCCCGAAGACAACCTCTGGATATGATGCTGACCACGTGCACTCAACTTCTTTGGTCGACCGTGGTGAGGCCTGTTCTGAGTGGAACCTGTCCTGTTAAACCACTGTATGGTCTTGGCCACCGTGCTGCAGCTCAGTTTAAGGATCTTGGCAATCTTCTTATAGCCTAGGCCATCTTTATGTAGAGCAACAATTATTTTTTTCAGATATTCAGAGAGCTCTTTGCCATGAGGTGCCATTTTGAACTTCCAGTGACCAGTATGAGAGAGTGAGAGCAATAACACCAAATTTAACACACCTGCTCCCCATTCACACCTGAGACCTTGTAACACTAACGAGTCACATGACACCAGGCAGGGAAAATGGCTAATTGGGCCCAATTTGGACATTTTCACTTAGGGGTGTACTCACTTTTGTTGCCAGCGGTTTAGACATTAATGGCTGTGTGTTGAGTTATTTTGAGGGGACAGCAAATTTACACTGCTATACAAGCTGTACACTCACTACTTTACATTGTAGCAAAGTGTCATTTCTTCATTGTTGTCACATGAAAAGACTATAAAAAATATTTACAAAAATGTGAGGGGTGTATTCACTTTTGTGAGATACTGTATGTAGAAATGGTTTAAATGTACAAATTATTGTGTTTAGAGATCACATATATATATGTGAATCGCACACATATATATTAGAGATATCACATGGCCACAAGAGTATCATGAAAAGTGCACAGTCCTACAACAAGTTATTTAGAACTAATCCATTCCTGGTCTTAGAATAACACTTGGTGGTTAAGAGAGGCAATGCCTAATCAAACAACGGAATTACAAGGAAGTTAGATTTTATCTGTATCAGCCAATGATAAGAAGTTACAATTTCAGGGCTAGGCTTATTATAATTTTTATGAGCTTATTGTCCAGAATGGTATATAGGACCAGGAGAGGAAGCCATTATCACACTTTTCATACACCTCACAATTTGGACAGTCATCACTTCATACATTGGACTCATCACTTCTCATCACTCTATACACTTTCATACATGACAGACACTTCATATACTTCATACCCTCATCTTTACACCTCATACTCTGAGACTTTAATGACGCAAGATTCAGCTCCTCCTTAACAAGCCACCATTTTGGGAAAGGCAGCCATCTTAGGGGACTCTGGTAACTACCATTGTGAGCCAGCAGCCATTTTGGAAGGATAATTATGTTACATTGATCTTTTCTTATTCCTTGATTATTTGCATATACTTATTATTGATTGTTCATGACATTTAGATTATTATTCCCTGATGCAACAACTATTGTAGATTTTTCTTTAACTTTATTTTTGTTTTTCTAAGTGTTATCATTTTTTGTTGGCGCTATATTAGCGTACCATTTTTTTTTTTAACATACCCTAACTTTGCTGCAGAGGAGTAACTGTTGGCTGCGTAAAGCAGAGAGGTTTTTGTCTGATAGATAATTATATAGATATCTGTAGTTCTTGTGTCTATGGGAAGAAACCATTCTTTGGTTTCATTCGCACTGTATCAAAACGCGTTAGCGAGTATTGCAAATAATTTTGTATGTTATGTAAGATTTTATGTCATCCATAATCTAACTATTTATTGTGAATACATGTCTAGTGAATAAATATTCCATATTTAGTCTGTATTCATATCGTTTGATGTGTGTTTTTAAAAAGAAATTTGATTGATAAAAACAACTCATTATAATTATTGTTTGGGAAATTATTCTTAAACGCACGGCATAACACTCTACTCACAACTTGACTGCTGCTCCTTTTGTCCCAATGTGCCCACCTGCCTCCTCTCCCAGCATTATTCTTCCCACAGCGTGTCCCATGCCCTCACTCCCAGTCTTACTGTCTCCATTTACAGCTTACCTGTCGTGCCTCCTGCCCCACCATGCCTGCCTGCCTCCTCCCACAGTGTTTGAGATAGGGTTGCCACTTTATCTTCAAGCCAAACCCAAACACTTTAGCGGCGCACAGCTTTTTTTTTAGCATACTCTATATGATTGTAAAAGACCTGGAACACATTTGTGCGCTCCAAAGAGAATAGTAATGTGGCGTGCATAGGTGGACTGAAACCCGGACACATGATTCAAAACCCAAACTGTCCGGGTGAATCCCGGACAGGTGGTAAACCTAGTTTGAGAGCCAGTCTCCTCTCTCCAGCGTCTTATAGTGTGCCTCCTCTCTTCAGCGTCTCATAGTGTGCCTCCTCTCTCCAATATTCTTACTTAAAACATACACAGTCTGATTTCAGCTTCCTATGTACAGCTACACTGAACTGCTCAGCCCTGATGTTGCTAGATATCTGCACTGGATATTCCTTATAAAAAAGGAATTAACAGTGCACTACCCTGATAAAATGAAAGGTCACCACACACCCTTAAAGTGGGGTTCCACCCCAAAAAACAAAAATACCTCAAAAATTCTAAGAAAAAAAAACAAAAAAACATTTGGATATTTTTTTTTTCACTTACCTCTAAGTGCCGGTTCACACTGGTGCGATGCGAGAACACTGTGAATCCACTGCGTGTTCCCGCATCGCATGTCAGTTCACACTGCCATATGCGAATCGCTGGGGAGTGTCAATACATTGTTAACGACACCCCCAGTTCAGCTCGCATATCGCACTGCGAACTGCAGTATTTGTAGCTGCTGACTTTTAATTTTTTTTTTTTTTTTGGTGGCCCCCCTGGGTGGAACTCCTCTTTAACTAATTTTATTTATGTATCAGCAGATCAATGATGTTAGTGTTCTCTTTCTCCTTATAACACAGCACAAGGACCTTGAGAGTATATATGGTGTCCTGATAAACAACCCAGATGATGGTGCTGATGTCTTTATAAATTACTTAGCTGTGAGTGTCAATTATGGACTAATTCCAGTGCCACACATAATGCTCAACTACATGCCCAAGCAATAAACACTCTTGTGGTGGTGTTAAATGAATGTGCCCAGATGTCACTCTCATATAAAATCCTATGGACACTTTATTGAGTCAATAAGGGGTTTAAAACAAAGAGGAGGATGTGCCCTGGCACAGCCAAATGGCAAGCCCCCATCCCTGATACAGGTTACAGGAGAGGAATTGGGACTTTAAATGAGGCCCGCCATATCAAATAGAATGAGAATAGGTACATACATGTATATATAAATGAGTTTATTTATTATTACAATCTAAAATTTATTCAAACTCTTACAAAGACATTGTATCAAATAATTTGGTAGTCACATGGCTTACACTTAAACTATACTGCTCATAGTATAAAATACAATTAATGAGTTGACATGATAGACATAAATAGTGGAATAGATACAGAAAGTATATACATATAATGGAACCAGATATATCTTGGTATCAAATAGCACTCGACACGTTTCATGGCGTTACAGCCACTCATCAGGAGTGTGGTATGACAGTATACTGTAAAGAAATATCAATTATTAATAATGCTCCTAAAAAAGGAAGAAAAGTAATTTTCCCAAAAATTGGTGACAGATTAATGATTTACAGCTCTGTCCCAAGGCTAAGCCCAACCTCTGCACGGGAACTTGTGGGGATCTCAGGTACGGTGTCTCGATATGCAAGTATAGGCGCAGTTGACTGAAAAAATTAGTAAAAAAACCCTAGCCCACAGACTGGTATGTGTAAATGAAAAATACATATGTGTATCTAAATAAAAACATTTAGAACATTAGGAAATATCTAACAATATTGAAATATATTTAAAAGCAAGTGCACAAAAAGCCACAATGATAGGGTATATATTTTTCAAAATCTATAAAATGCGGCGCTAAAAATAGCAACTGGTAGAAAGTCCAAAAGAACTGAAAAGCAGGAGTAATACAATCACCAGCTATAGTGCATGTATAGAAGAGCACTCGGCACCACGTGATAAGGTAGTCTGCTTACCAGATGACTACAAAAGATATGCATATGAAAGTAATCCCAGGTTCATCCTGCATATTCGGCTCTCTGGTTCCCCTCATAGATTAAAAAGCAGCAATATCCAGATAGAATGTTCCCTCAATCAGCTTCTCCAAGAACTCACACCAGAAGCAGGACTTTCAATATCATGATCAGCAAACGCTCAATGAAGAAAATAAGTGACCATTAGTGAAGCCCGCAATAAAATTTAAAACAAATTTATTGTAGTAACTTACAGTTTAGATTCAAGAATGCATGCATCAAAGAGAACAATCGGCTGCAGCGTTCAGTGTGCTGGTGTCAACCTGCCTGACATGTTTCATCGCAACGGATGTCTTCAGAGGCTTGACGAAGGGGTGCGGTTGTCAAGTAATTACAGCCCATACACCCAGGAAACGCGTCGCTTGCCAGTGACGTCATCTCTTCCCGCCCGCTGTCCATCTGCGCTCCAGGCCTCGTTTTGGTCCCTCATTGTCACCGCGGTCAGCTCAGTATTCTAGCAGTGTCTCTCCACATGCAGGCAGCGCATTCAGCAGGCAGGAAGGAGTTCTGTGACTGATCTGATGATACCTTTATGATGGATATCCCACATTTATATGCCTTCTTGATGACCTCCCAAATGTGAGTGTATTTGACATATGATTTATAAATAAACTATTCTTACGTCTACACTTAGAGGCACCTCTCTCTTTTTGTGCTTCTCCTCAGGTACGGTGTGCTACAAGGGATGTAAAGAAAAAAGTAAATGAATGAATGGTGGTAAGTAAATGTGAAGGGTCATCTAAGTGTTCCCTCAAGGGGACTACATATGGGTTGATAGTAAGTGTGGTAAGTTAACTCCATTATTTACCTGTGATATATAGTGCATGGATCAGCTTGTGTCTAAGTACCCATCCAAGTGATAGGAACATGCAAAGTGAACCACCGGCCAATTCAGGCCGACATATACCCCCAGTCGATGGCGGGGTCCCACCGACCTCATGCTAAACGAGCCAATGCATCACAAGGGAGGTGAGGAAATGGATCCCATCTGCGTGTGGCATAACCACCAGCAGTGGATCTATGCCCACCTCGCCTGCAGCGCGGGATGGAAAGGAGCATCCCCAACATTGAGGCATCGATTGACGTCACGAGCGGGGCGTCAGTGCATGACGCTGATGTGCAGGAGGTCAATCCCCGCCCCCACCAATGGAGGAGGAGGAAAGAACTGCAGCACATCACAACCCCGAAACAATAAACACCAATCCGATCCCCATCAACCCTAGGCTGGGCCGGCCAGATAGAAATAAAGGTGTAGATTAGGATAAGGCTCTAAAAACAAATCCAATTCAAACTAATAGGCAAAATGGGGGGGGGGGACTAAGGCAGGGGACTAAATGTATGAGTATATAGAGATACTCTATGATGGGAAAATATTAGGCATGACAGGTCACTAAAGTGGGTGTCTTCCACCCAATTAGTAAAACATGGAGGAGGGAGCCTCCATCCCTGATATAGGTTACAGGAGAGAAGAGGAATTGGGACTTTAAATGAGGCCCGCCATATCAAATAGAATGAGAATAGGTACATACATGTATATATAAATAAGTTTATTATTACAATCTAAAATTCATTCAAATTCTTAAAAAAACATTGTATCAAATAAATTGGTAGTCACATGACTTACACTTAAATTATACTGCTCATAGCATAAAATACAATTAATGAGTTGACATGATAGACATAAATAGTAGAATGGATATAGAAAATATATACATATACACATAATGGAACCATATATATATATTGGTATCAAATAGGGTTTAAAACAAAGTCCATAGTGAGTGAGTAAATGGTATTCACATAAAAGCAGCAATCATCATCATGCTTACACTGGTTTCTGCGATGTGCAGTGCATGAAAAGCATATCCAAACCACAGTGTGACTCTTGTCCCAGGCACACTCTCACAAACTTCTCAACCAGCGGGTTTATTGTGACAAGATCCATGCTCCCTGGAAGGTGAGAGTGGAGGAAGCAGCAGGATTCAAGCCTGTGGAGATGCTAAAGCTGCTCTGTTGGACTGGAAGTGCATCAGGAAGTCCTCAGGTGGCCATATTACTGGAGTCATTAGTGCCAGCAAGCACACGGGGCCTCCAAGATGACATGTATCAAGGGATGTAGGAATCTCCAACTTATTCTGTTGAATGATTATTGGCATTGGCAGAGAGAAAGCAAAGGGGAGGTAAATGTAATTGGAAACAAAGTATTAAATAAATAGTGTTCATGGTATTATATGTTTCTTTTCACCATATGGGGATATTTAGGCAATGATGTAAGGCTCTGTTTCCCACCTATTTGTTTTTGTGGTTGGGGATTCCTGGCCATGTAAATGAATGGGCAGAGTGATGTCAGTGGTTAGGCGTAAGCAGCAGCTGCTTCCTCAACAGCTGGGATAGTGGTAAATGGACCAGAAGTGTATACGAACACTGGAGGAGTCTCACTGTTGGAATACAATGGCACAGTGAGAAGAATTCCTTCATACACCTTGCATGCATCTTCAACCAGTTGCCTGGCTGATGGAAAAAAATTATCTGCCTTTGCCCTGCTTAAGCAAAGGACAGCTTTCAGCAAATGCACAACATGTGGGTAAAGAAGGTAGGGAGATAGCTTTCTTGCAGAAGGTCTGCAGGGGTCCTTATACCTTTCATAAAATTCTGCAATACCAGTGGTTCCTTTGAACCACTGATGTCACCAGGAATCCTTGCTCTTTTAAGGTTGGGGGTATCAGTGGCATCACAGCCCAAATATAGTCACCACTATCCCCCCTTCACTTTTAACAGATAAGTGTTAATAGTTTCCGATTCCAATAAGCCCACCGACTGCTTATCCCCACAACCACTGGCCAGGGATGTGGGGATGAGGCCCCTGCCCTCATTAGCATGGGGACAAGGTGCTTCTTCAAGTGGGTCCCCTTGGCAAGGCATCCCTTTATTGAGGGCATGTGGTCTGGCATGCTTCAGGAGGGGGGGTGCACACTCTTCCCCTCCCCCTTTCTTGACCAGCCAGGATACATGCTCAGATTAAAGGCCAGGTATGTTTTACACCACAGCTCGTATGCCGTAACCGTCAGAGGATTGCGCTTAGAGGATCCCAGAGAGCGGATAAAATGAGAGATGTGGTGAAGTCTGAAACTCTCAGAATTCCATGCTCAAGTGCCATCCAGTGACCCCCCGGGGACAGCCGCTCACTTCAGAGCATGCGACTCAGCTGTGAGACTGAATCTAAACATGCTTATGAGCCATCCCACGGCTCAGTGATGGAATCCAGATACACAGTTTTCAGCAGCAGCTCCACAGTTAGGAATAAAGGAAAAGAAAAACTGGATAGTGTGATATCGTTTATAAATGTTTATTGGAATAAAATCTCCCCACATTAGGGTACTCACATTTGCAAGGTGCGTGAGTGCACCAATCTGATAACAGTCTTCAAAATTTGCCTCAAAGTTTGCCTGTCAGGAGTGATAAGCTGTGCATCTCATCTCAGTGGAGTGAAAGGCTCTGTGCTCCGTCCTGGCCCCTCCCCTACGCATGTTCGACACAGGGTCACGTGTCTTCATCAGGGAATTCTGATTACTTCATATCTAGCTAGATTCTACAATCATCTACGAGCGGGTACTCTGCTTGATAAGGTCTTAAACTCTGCCTTCATCACAGTAATTCCAAAACCAGGCAAGGACACTAGCTGTCCTACTAACTACCGCCCTATATCATTAATCAATAATGACCTTAAAATTTTGACAAAAATTTGGGCAGACAGAATCTCTAATTTCATCAGTCTTTACATACATAAGGACCAGGTCGGTTTCACACCTGGGACAGGGCCCTGACCAGATCTGGAGGGCGATTGACATTGTCTCTATTTTGCAGTCAGGATGGGATGGAGGTCCTCCTCAGAAGGGGTTCCTGCTCTCACTAGATCTGATGAAAGTGTTTGACTCTGTGTCATGGTCTTACCTGACTCCAATCCTACAGAAGTGGGGATTCGGACAATCCTTCCTTAACATAATTGGGGCCCTTTACACCAACCCGGATCAAAATGCAAGGCTTTTACTCAGAATCCTTCCCAATCTGCAATGGTACGAGGCAGGGATGTCCCCTTTTCCCACTGATTTTTGCCATTGTCATTGAGACCTTAGCCATTGCCATAAGGGACAACCCTGATATCAGCGGAGTAAGTTGTGGGCCCAAGACTCTTAAATGTGCCCTTTTTGCTGATGATGTACTGCTCTTTGTCACTTCGCCATTGACTTCACTTCCAAATATCTGCAGGGTGCTCAATGACTTTGGTAAAATTTCTGGTCTATGGGTTAATTATGCAAAATCTCTAGCCTTAAACATTAATTTACCCGCCAACCTGGTCTCACAACTCAAAGAAAATTTCCAATTTCAATGGCATGACAAGGCGATCCCTTACCTAGGGATTAACCTGACGGCCTCTATTGACAGTCTCTATGCTGCTAACTTCCCCCCAATGTTTCGCAAACTAGGTAATGATATCAAACATTGGGATAATCTGGGGCTTTCATGGTTGGGTAGGGTTAACCCTATTAAGATGACCCTTTTGCCACGCATTTTATACTTATTTAGGTCCCTACCCATTCCTAAAAATCAGGTTAGTAAATTCTAAGCTAATATAGTCGGTTTTATTTGGGGGTCGAACGGATACAGGGTAGCTAAGGGCACTCTCTATCGTACCAGGGACCAGGGAGGGGTTGGTCTACCGAATCTTCTCTGGTACCATTACGCAGCTCAATTGTCCCAACTCTCTATCATTTACTCTAAAATAGCACACCCTGACTGGGTGCATATGGAGCGGCAAGCAGTTCCCCAACACACCTTGGATTTCCTTCTATGGTGCTCCACCAAAAACTAGACCAGCTGTAATGGCCCCAACGTTGTCCCACTCCCTAACTTTTTGGGACTCGCTCAAAGGAAACCCACTTTTGATATCACAATGGCACCCGCTTTCACATATCTTCCAAAACCCTCTCTTTCCCCCTGGTATGGACATTAAGGCGTTTCAATGGTGGCTGGACAGGGGGCTTTATATAATTGGACACTTTGTCAGCTCTGCGGGTCCCCTAACACTACTTGTGCTTGCCACCTCGCCAGCTTGAACTGCACTTATGGGACTCGCCACGTCACCAAGTGTTACTGCAGTGCTGGATGTACGACCAGGGTGTACTAAGCCACTGGTGCTTGCCAGTTCACCAGAAGGAATAGCGGTGCTAGTACTTCTCTGCTCCATACGAGAGCCCTGCAGTTCTTGCACCTCAACAGCAGAAGAAGAAGATTGGGGTCTGGTACGCCTGACCTTGGCAGGGACCACAACTCCGTTGTGGACACACAACCCTTAACATACACCACTGGCTTGAATCATCTAAAACGCAAGGTTTTTTACTTTCACTAGACGCTGAGAAGGCGTTTGACAGGGTGGACTGGGACTACATGCGGGAAGCTCTCTAAACCGTGGGCCTGGGGAGCCATATGCTCTTGTCTATTATGGCCCTATTTTCTGGCCCCTCTGCAGCTGAGTCAACGGTCACCTGTCAAACGCCTTCCCTATCAGCAGTGGCACACGCCAAGGGTGCCCACTCTCACCCTTAATCTATATATTGACCTTGGAACCCCTTCTTAATAAGCTTAGACTAAACCCATACATTCAAGGAGTAAATGTGAAAGAGAGAGAATTTAAAGTGGCAGCTTTTGCCGACGACATTTTACTCTCCTTAAGATCACCTAGAATTTCCTTACCAAACCTCCTTAAAGACCTATCATTATTTGGCAAAATCTCGAACCTCAAAATTAATCACACGAAATCTTACGCTCTGAATGTCACCCTTCCTGCCTAGGAGGTATCCCACTGCCGTGAGTCATTCCCCTTTCGCTGGGAGAAGGTCGCAATCACCTATTTTGGGATTAAGATCCCCACAAATATATCAGAGCTCTACTGGTTGAACCATCACGCGGCCCTGCTCAAAGTCCAAAGACACCTCAGGGATTGGGCAGGCCTGAACGTATCCTGGTTCGGTCCTTCAGCCCTGATCAAAATGATTATCCTACCACGACTATTATATATTATACAAGCCGTCCCGATATCCTTACCAACCAGCTTCTTCTCCACTTATCGGAAAGCATGTTCTTCCTTTCTCTGGAGAGACTCCCCTCCCCGCATCAAATTTTCCCATCTCACATTACCTAAACAGAGAGGGGGTATCGGACTGCCGGACTTGCATAAATATTATACTGCATGTCACCTCACAAGGATCGCAGACTGGAATATCCATGCCTATAAAAAAAGCTTTTTCGTCTCGACCCTTACACCTTTTACCTTGGTTGCCTCCAAAAAGCTGGCCACAAGACCTAGCTAGCCATACCCTCATTCACCCCTCTCTTTTAGCATTTGATAAGGCTTCATGAGGTGATGCATTCACCTCTATCCCGGGCCCTCTAACCACATTAAGAGGGAACCCTGCCTTCCCCCCAGGGGAGTTTAATAATTTTCTGCGCAACGACTGGCCTTTTGAGGATGTATTAGCCTTTCAGTTTTACTGTGATAGTAAACCCATTCCCTTAGACAAACTCAGAACGATGGCTAACTCCGGTTCGTTTTCATTCTGGACTTATAGGCAAATCCGACACTTTCTAGACACCCAGGCCCATCAGACTTGCTGGACGAGACCTTTGACCCCATTTGAGGCCCTCTGTTATCACAAATCTCCACAAAGACACCTGATTTCTCTCATTTACTCACTCCTCTCAGAGAACCTAGCTCAATCCCTAGCCCCGTCACAGGTTTCATGGAACAGAGACTTACAAACACATCTTACAAATGATGACTGGAACAAAATCCATGAATACGCACACAAGGGCTCTGTCACGTACCTGGTTGGAGACTGAAATGACAAGGTCGGCCTCTCTTGTATCTCCAGTCCAGGTCCCGCAGGAAGTGGAACAGCGGGAGCCGAGGACCAGGAGGGACACGAGTGCCTGCAGCTGCGGACCCAGGGACTTGTGGCTGAGGATGCGATCTTGGATGAGTAGATAAACAGTCAGATCAGTATAAGCGGTGCTGCACCAAGGATCAGCTGGGCTTAAGGAGGCACTCTGCAGGAACTGTGGTGCTGGAATGTCAGGTGATGTAAAGTCCCTGGAATACTTGCAGCAGGAAGTCGCAGCAGGTTGCAGGACTGTGATTTCAGGCACTTGCAGGATAACAAGGATAAATGCCAGAGGCAGGAGCAGAGTCTCAAGGGTAGCCAGGTTCGGTAGCAGGTGGTCAGCGGGGTACAAGGCAGCAGGCAGAAGCAAATTCACATGGATAGCCGGGTCTAGTAACAGGCGAGCAGTGCAGTGCAAGGCAGCAGGCATAAACAGAGCCCAATGGGAAGCCAGGATCATAAACCGGTAGTCAGAGCAGGAACAGAATCCAGAAGCAAAGTCAAGGCAAGCCAGGTTCATCAACAGGTAACAAGCAGGTAGTAGCAGGGTTCAGGTATCAGGGTACAGCTGAAGACCAGTCAGCACTGGTCTGAGGGCAGAGCACTTCTTTAAATAGGCTGGCACGCCATCCGTCGTGCATGCGCATTGGCATTCACAGCCGTCCGTGTGCGCCCGCATGCGCGCGAGTGTGCACTGAACGGGAACTAATAGTTCCCTTACAGGCTCATTGAATGTAGCCATTTAAGAAAATAGTTATAAGGTGATCACCAGATGGTATAGGACCCCCTCCCATATCCATAAATTCTCTGCTGACATTCCTGATACCTGTTGGCGATGTGAGAAGGAGGTGGGCACTATGCTATACGTGTGGTGGGATTGCGAAAAACTCCAACCTTTCTGGAAAAAAGTCCATGACCTCATTGTTCATGTCACTACACTTTCTCTTGATTATACCTCGGCCCAATTCCTTCTACACCACACTTCTCTTCCCAGGAAGAACTACCACAAATCCTTAGCCATGCACATGGTAAATGCAGCCAGGCATCCCCAGACACTTGCACTCCACATGCACCCCGACGATTAGGGAATGGTTTGTGAGAATCTCCAAGATAAGGGATATGGAGGAACTGATTCATATCTCACAAGATAGAACACACAAATTTCCAATTATATGGGCTTGCTGGATCCATTTCATAACCACAGATAGATATCGTCAATATGCCCAATAAGGGCACTTTATGATCTTTATGACGTGCTACGAGTGGCCCACGGCAGGTGGGTGAGGTGTGGGGGCGCCCCTGTACATCTTACTCCTGTGTCTGCCCTTCCTCCCTTTTCTCTTTACTTTTCTCCTTCTTCTTGTCCATTCCCTGACACTCTTTCCTATAGTCCCCTCCCCAGCGTACCACCCCCCTCCACTACTTATCTTACCTCTTTTTCTCCATTACTTCGAATACACCCTTTCTTTAATTTATACCAACCTGGTTCAATTGGTGATTTCCCTAGTACCTTGTATGCTTTACTACGTCAAATTACATTTTTGCCTAAGTCCAGGACCATAATCAGAATGCTCTACCTACCCCTGCTTCGGCCTGGGGGGGGATGAGGGGGGAGGTGAAAAAATGAAAATGAGATCCTTTGCCCTCAGACGCTAAGTTTGTAATATTATCCTGAAAGCCTTTTACTGTATCCCTGGACAAGGCCTTTACATTTGCTTAGTATTGTATCTTTCTAATGATACTTCTTTAATGTCCATGTGTAATACTGATGTGTAATCTTGTTTTTGATTCGTATGTTTACCTTTTTATTTTGAATAAAATCTTTACGGAAAAAAAAAAATGAAAAATTCCTTTAAATATAGTGCCTGGGGGGTCTCCTCAGTCTGTCTGTAAGGTGGCCCATCTGTACCATGTGTATAAAAACTGACATATCCAAAGAAAAAAAAAACATGAAATTTAGCTTGATTTTCTGTGCAAGCTTTCTTTATTTGGTAAACAATGGCCTGAGGCAGTCTGTATAATGAGGCCATAATTTAGTGCACTCAGAACAAGATTAGAGATTTGTTGAATAAATACTGGTATCTTTTTGGCAGACTTCAGGTGAAAATAACAAAGTTTTGCACCACAGAGAGCAAGCCAAGTGAAGAATCCAAAATACTCAGGACAGGATTAAAAAAAAAAAAAATTGAAGTCTGGTGTCTCTTTTGTAGACTTTAGATAGAAGTAACAGGTCCCAAAATTGGGCCTTGGGTGTTGGCGGTGCCTTCACACCATAACCCTTCACAGTTATCCTTGGCAAACGCAGGATTGGTTTCTGCTCTTACAAATTATGTTACACAGGTGTGGAAAAATTGGGTCTTGGGGTTGGTGGTGCCTGCACACTGTAATGCCCCATACACACGGTCGGATTTTCCAATGGAAAATGTCCGATCGGAGCGTGTTGTCGGAAATTCCGACCGTGTGTGGGCTCCATCGGACATTTTCCATCGGATTTTCTGACACACAAAGTTTGAGAGCAGGAGATAAAATTTTCCGACAACAAAATTTGATCGCGTCAATTCCGACCGTGTGTGGCCTGTTCCGACGCACAAAGTGCCACGCATGCTCAGAAGAAATTTCGACACGGAACAGCTCGGTCTGGTAAAATTAGCGTTCGCAATGGATACAGCACTTTCGTCACGCTGCAATGTTAAAAATGGTTTAATACAGCGCACTCTCTTCTTCTTTATAATGTGACAAGAATTAAGTAGTTTTGCTGCTCATATTCACACACACTTCTCACAAACTTGTTTTTTTTGTTTTTTTCTTGGAATTCCCTGAATATATTGTTATTTGTCACATCTGACATAATTTTTTTTTTTGTTTGTTTTATTTTTTTTGTGATTTAAAGCCATTTTTCGTTTAGATTTTATGTTTGTATTTTTTCCAAGGCTGATTTTTGTTTAATCTTATTCTTATTTTTACTCCAGACTATTTTTGTGTGTGTTTTGTGTGTCAAGTTACCACAACACCATTGATATCTTTTATTATTTAATCTCAAGGAGATTGTTTGTTGTTGGTGTCCCTTGTTAATTTCACATTGTATTTTTGAAATGTACCTGAATCCTCACAAACCAACTGTCCTTTTTGAAGTAAAACACACATAGGCAAGTATAATTCAAACCAAAAATCCTTTATTAAGGGCTCAGAACCAAACAAAGTGGGAGTCAAAGCTGGATCAACAGGAGAAATTAGCGAAGCCTGGGACCCCCAGGGCAGACAACAATTCTTGAACATCAAAATTGGTGACCTGAGGAGTCCATATGTGGGGGGGCAGTCTGGTCCAGAATTTGCACCGATCCGGAAAGAAGCAGATGACATCTGTGTCCCCAGGCTGTGGTACCACAAGAGGCTGCATCTTTTGGCTGACCAGACTGGATCCAGGGTCCTCACTTTCTGGTCTTCCTTCCACACTTCCTTCCTGGCTGTGGCTCTTCTGTTGGAGATGTGGCAGGAGGAGGAGTAGGACCTGGAGGAGGAGGAGGACTGGGAGGACCTGGAGGAGAAGGAGGAGGAGGAGGAGGACCTGCAGGAGGAGGAGGAGGACCATGTGTGAGTTCGCAAAGATGTGTCTCAGATGTAATTTGGGCCCTCATACCTTTATTAAGAGCCTCCAATATGAGCGACTCACACATGAGTTGTTGTCCCTCCTCCATCCTCTGCATTTTTGAGGCAATGATGGCAGCGAAGTCACCCTCCACGGTGTGTGGTGCTCCCAGGGCCTCTGTAGCCCTCCAAAAGAGGCCTATGGCAGCCTCCTCTAGGGCACTCCTCCTCCTGCCACTTTCTCTTTCCAGGGGGAGTGGAGGGACCTGCAGATCAGGCAGCCGGCTTGGCCCGGCCACCTCCTGGCTGAGACTTCCCTGTGTATGAAAAAGGGACATGGTTTTAGTTTTTGCTTCATCAATCACAATCCTAAATTAGTACTCCAAACTAACATCTAGTTAACATCATTGATTGGACAAGCAGAAATATTTAGAGGAATGCTATACCTGGCTCAATCTGGGCTCCTCCACATGTTGTTGCCTGGAAGGCCCAGGTTGGGCGTCAGAAGCCTCAGCTGGAGGGGAAGGAAGCGTGGAAGGAAGACTGGAGAGGGATGACCTAGGTTCAGTCTGGCCTGCCAGAAAATGCAGCCTGTCATAGTACCACATCCTGGGGACATAGATGTCATCTGCTGCTCCGGATCTCTGCGAATCCTGGACTTTCTGGCGCTCCCTTACATATGTTCTCTTCAGGCCACCAATTAGGATCTTCAAATATGTGATGTCTGCCGTGGGAATCACCTGCTTCACAATTTCCAACAATTGATCCAGCACTGCCTTCCTCTTTCTTTGGTTCCTGTAATGTGGGTGGTTGATCTCCCACAGACATGGCAGCTCCCTTAACATATCAATGAATATTGACATGAAGTCATTATCTTTTAATAAGATATCCATGTTCACTGCAAGACACAACACAAGATAAAGCCTAATGTCAGACCAAACTCTAGTAATCTTGTTACAATATAGGCCTCAATCTAGAAGCAGTATAGGCACAAATATGTCTCTTACCTTCGTTCTTACGATCGGCGCGTCCAATGCTCCTTCGTCCGCTCACAGATCATACATAATACGCACATGTGTTACGCTTTATACACACTGCGCATGCGTGTAACTCCGCCCGTCCCTGACGTTCTTTCTAGTCTATTCCCCGCCCCTTTTCGTTCTGCGCAGTGGGGGAAGAGCACATGGCGGAGACACAGCAGGTGCGTGCTAATTACAAGAATGAGGAGGAGGAGGAAAGCCCGGATCCAGACACGTCCCGATCCAGAAGGAGCAGATTTAAGGCCACAAATATGTCCTTTGCAGAGATGTTGGAGATGGTGGACATCCTGAAGAAGGCCAACTATGATGGAAAGTATGGGCCTTACCCCAACCCCAATATCAGAAAGGCCAAGATCATTGCGAAAGTAGTCAAAAGTCTGCACCGGAATTTTGGGGTACGACGATCGAAAGATCAGCTCAGGAAGCGGTGGTCGGACCTTAAATTAAGAGAGCCCGAGCAGTACAGAAAGATCGGGAGAGTGATGAAAAAAAGTAAGTAGTTGTGCTGTGTTCCTATTCTTTTTGTCTTTATTACGGTCGTGATGCTCCATATGGTTTTCTTAATTGTTGTACAGTTTAAAATGGAAATTTTAATGTTCATGGGACCATTTTAATCGTTCGTATCAAACAATTTTATTTCGGCCTCTAAAACACCATTGTTTAGGCCCTATGCATTTTCCAACATTTTTTAGGGCCTACTTGTCTGTAAAAAATTTGGTTGTGTAGATGGCTTTGTTACTAGAATGAAATGAAAACTAAATTCTGTGTAAGGATAGGACACTGAGCAGCTGTTTTCACATCTGGACTCTGGAGCACTAGTGTGGGACACAAGAACACAATTTTTATTAGGGTGGGCACACAGGTGCTCCAGTGTATACTATAGGGGGGTCTCCATCTGTGAAGCTTGTACAAAACAGGTAAAGGATTGCAGGTTGACAAAGGCCACTACAAAAGCTACATCTTTGAACTCTGGTAAAATTGACAATTGTACCCCAATTCCAAGCAATGTTTCCTATTTATAGTTCTGCCATCAAATATCTGTGTGCTAATTATACCATTTTTGTTTTTTGTTTTTTAACAACAAGGTTGGTCTTTATTTGAGAAAATGATATACAAAATGTAGTAAAAAAACGAAAATAGTGTGACAAGTACACAGTGCAGTTATACATCGTACAGATATTATACAGCAGGCATTATTAGTTCAGCATTTAAGTGTTGTGCAGTTTGGTGTTACCAGACAGGGGGGGGGAGAGGGGGGGGTACATCAGCTTAAAATACAGATAGTCAATGCACAATGCCTAGGGGGGGGGGGGGGGTCAGCATACCCTCTACACACCACAAAGCCTGCCCAGCACCACATCCTTCAGAGACCCAGTAGGGAGGTCAGATCGGGTCAGTCCATGGTCGCCAGACCTTGGCGAATTTTTGGGGACAACCTCTACTTATATAAGTTAATTTATAGAGCGGTATGACCGCATTTATTGAGTCTTCCCAGGTTCTTATTGTAGGTGGACGACTAGACGTCCATTTTAACAGAATCACTTTTTTTGCATAGAATAAGAGTAGGGCCAGTAGTATCTTGGTATAGCGGGGTCTCTGTTCGTCATCTTGGATACCTAACAGGGCCAATTCTGGCGACAAGGGAATTTCCAACTGTAGTCTGACCTGTATAAATTCCTCTATAGCAGCCCAATATCTGGAGAGTCGAGGACAGCTCCAGAACATGTGGATGTAGTCACTATCCAGCGACTGGCACCTCGGGCAATTCGAGGATTTCAACGGAAACGCTCTGTGCAGCCTCTGAGGGGTGAAGTACACCCTATGCAAAAACTTGGTCTGGATTAGTTTATCCCTAGAGGAGATCAATACCTGGAGACCATCATCAAAACACTCCTCCCAAGCTTCCCTGTCTAAGTTTGGAAGATCCGTCTTCCACTTAACCCATAAAGCTTCCATCTTAGGTGAGTCCTTCTTAAGTATGGTAAAGTATAGCGTAGACAAGGGTTTTTTCAAGACCTCTTGTGAGAGCAACTCCTCAACCGCATCAGCCTGAATTATCGGCGGGGTCGGAAACTGTGCTTGGAAGGCATGTCGCAGCTGATAGTAGCGAAAAAACATCCATCCCGGGAGATTATGCCTAGTCGCTAGTGTGCGGAATGGAATAAGGGTTCCTGACATTACAATATCTTTTAAAATCTTGATACCATATCTGGCCCAGACCTGCGGATCCGGAATAGTCCGAAAATGCGGGAGGGTGGAGTTCCCCCACAACGGGCAGAATGGAGACCACTGGCTGGCGGCTAAGAACCTTTTCCTAGCCATTCCCCAGACTCTTATGGTAGTTTCAGTGGGCACAGGCAAGGAGGGGTAAGACGACGTCCCGCGGTAGGCCAGGTTGCTTAGTTCAGTAAGGGACCCCACGATAGCCGCCTCAAGACACACCGCTGCGTTAGCTCTAGATTGTTCGAACCACCATCTCACCGTGACCAGGACAGCCGCCCAATAGTACACCGTCAGATTAGGTAAAGCTAGGCCACCGAAACTCACGGGGAGCTGCAGGGTAGTACGAGCTATACGTGGCGACGATCCCCTCCATAAGAAGGAGCCAATACACGTATCCAAATTTTTAAAAAAAATTTTGGGTATCCACGTCGGGCAGTTTCGGAACACATAATTGAGTTTGGGCAGGTATATCATTTTCAAGACATTAATCCTCCCGAGAAGATTTAGGGGTAGATTAGCCCATCGGGAACAGTGTTCTTTTAGTTGCGCGACAATTGGGAAAAGGTTTAGGCGTTGGTATGCATGGGGTTCTCTAGCAATCTTTATACCTAGGTACGTAAATTCTTCTACCCATCTCAATGCTGTCTGAGGAGCCAGCTCTTTTGCCCGCCCATCTAAAGGGAAAAGGACTGATTTGGACCAGTTTATACGTATCCCAGAGAACTGCCCAAACTCGTCAAAGGCCTCAAGAGCAGCCTCCAATGAGGGGCCAGCATCCTGCAGGTAAAGCAGGGTATCGTCAGCATATAATGATATTTTCTCCTCCAGAGGGCCAATCTTGAGTCCCACTATACGGCTGGATTCCCGGACCAGAATCGCCAGGGGCTCCAGGGCGAGTGCAAACAAGCTAGGGGAAAGGGGACAGCCCTGCCGAGTGCCCCTCTGGAGGAGAAAAAAATCAGAGAGGGTATCATTTACTCGAATTCTTGCCCTGGGGCCCCTATACAGAACCCGGAGCCAATGCATGAAGCGAGGGCCTATTCCAAACTTCCGCATAACCGCCCATAAGTACTCCCATTCAACAGAGTCGAAAGCCTTCTCTGCATCCAGAGAGGCTATGACTCTGGTTCCGCTGTTGTCATGAGCGGCAGCTAGATTCAGAAATAAACGACGGATGTTTATGTCGGTACCCTTGCCCGGCATAAAACCGGTCTGATCAACCTGCACCAGGTCCTCCATCACCCTACCAATTCTAATGGCCAATATTTTGGCCAGTAATTTAGCATCTGCATTAATGAGGGAAATAGGCCGGTATGAGGCGCAGTCCTCCGGATCCTTGCCAGGCTTGGGCACCAACACTACAATCGCCTCGGATAACGAATCTGGGATGGATCCCAGTTCCGCCGACCGCAGCAGAAGCGAGGTAAGTCTTGGTGCCAAGAGTTCCTGGTATGTGGCATAGAATTCTATAGGGATACCGTCCGGTCCAGGGGATTTACCAGACTGCATAGCGCCCAATGCCTCCTGGACTTCCTCTAATGAAATGTCTTTATCTAACTCCTCACGCTTCTCCTCCGTCAGGGAGGGGAAGGGAATCCTCTCCAGATACCGGAGTAGCTCCTCATCACTGAATCCCGCTCTAGCTGAGTATAAGTTCTGATAGAACTCCAGGAACCTTGCGTTAATGTCCGCTGGGGACGTCAATAGCCGACCATCCAGCGCCTTCACCCCTCCAATATGGGTGACACCATTCCTCCCCTTTGCTAGCCAAGCCAATAGTCTCCCGTTCTTGTCCCCGAATTCGAATACTCTCTGCGCACTATCAAGCATAGATTTCCGAGTTAGCTCGACTCTCAGAAGGGACAGTTCCCTCAGAGAGTCTTGCCAGGGCACATAGTGGTTTTGATCAGGGTTTTGTATATACTCCTCCTCTTTCAACTTCGTCCGCACCTCCAGATCTCTCAGAGACTGCACAGAATCGCGCTTCTTAGCTGCAATGCGGGTCATATACTCCCCCCTGAGCCAGGCCTTAAAAGCATCCCATTGTACTAGAGGCTCGGTGGAACCTTCATTGTGTATCCAGAAATTGCATAGAGCCTCTGGGAGTTCTTCCTGAATGTCGGGGTCCATAATCCAATATTTAGATAGCCTCCACACTCTTTCACCCACCACATGAGAGAGTCGAATAGTAACCGATACCGGAGCATGATCCGAGATACCTCTAGAAAGGATCTCAGAGGATTCAATCCTCCGAAGTAACGTAGAGGACTCAAAAGCCAAATCAATGCGGGACTTGGTTCGGTATGTGGTAGATAAGCATGTGAATGCCCTATCTGAAGGGTGGTAGTGGCGCCAAACATCCGTCATGTGGAAGGCGGAGGCCCAATGAGAGAGTCCATGCTGGGGAGGACCGGAAGCATGGAGTCTGTCAACATCTCTGGAAGGGGCCAAATTGAAATCACCCATAAATAACACATTTTCGACATTATATAATACAACCTTTTGCATAAGTTCATGGAGGACAGCGACATCTGCCGGTGGTGGTAAATACAGCCCCACTATTACAAAAGGGATTTCAGAAATTAAGGCATGCAATAGAATGTATCTGCCCCCTGGGTCTAACTTCACCTCAACAATCTGAAATGGGAGGGATCTATGTATTAGAATACTAATGCCTCTCGCATAGTTAGAGTATGGTGCATGGTAGTGCGCGCCCACCCAGGCCTTCTTTAGACTTAAAATGCGAGAACCGACAAGATGTGTCTCCTGGAGTATACACACTTGTGGGCGGAGTCTCCGCAGGTAAGCAAGTACTAGGGAGCGCTTAACCGCCGAGTTAAGGCCTCTCACATTCCAAGAAACCACCAAACACTTAGCCATGGGATAGGCGCGTCAATAAAAATAAAAATGGTATAAGATTAAATGTATACAGGAAAGATAATTTCAGGGGAAAACCTGTCCCTTCTAAGTCACATCGAGGATCCGTAACACACAGAACCTCATAAAAATCGAGTTCCATGCGATAGGGATGTACCCGCACATATCTGTCCATATAGACCAACCATAATTTTCGTTTACATTTTTGCAGCCAAAAATAATAAGGTAAAACAATACAACAGAAGAATAACATGGGTGCCCAACCATTAGCATCCCAAAACTCCCCCCCCCCACCCCACGCACCCCGGAAACAGGAGTTGCGCTTGGATCCCCAAACACCCATAATCCTAAGATTGTGAACCTAAGTCAGGGTTGCGAGCTTGGATATAGACCTCACATATCCCCTGAAGCAGGGACGTATGTGGGAGTATTAAGTTCCTTTTAGAGCTAGTGGAGTGATCAAAAAAGGAAGAAAAAAGAAAAAAGGGGGAAAAAAAACAAAACAATAAAAAAAAAAAAAAAAAAAAAAAAAAAAAGGAGACCAAAAATCAGAAATAAAAGTATCCAGGCATATTTAGGTAGAGAAATTGCAGCATTCACCTGCCTAAGACAGGGGCACATTCTTAGAGTTCGTTACCATAACTTGCTGCGTCCTCAGAGAAACCAGAGAGACCACCAGTATAGTCTAAATCGAAAGTAGCTCACTGTCGAGGCTGACGAACAGCGCAGGGGCGCCTCCTGTGCTACAAGGTAGGTAAATTGCACAGGGTCCGGCATAGCAAAACCACAAGAGCCGGGGCCCTTAACATAAACTTTGTCGAACCCATTAGTTGAGGCTGGAGCCCCAGCCTCGGTTATATGGAAGTAATCAGAGTCAGGATGTAACCAGGGATAGTCAGCTTAACAAGGTAGGAGAAATAGCTTACTGGGAAAGCCGAGCCTTGTAGAGTAGACTTCTTATGGAGGCAGAGTATCCAGCCAAGCTGAGGCATCCCTGGGGCTGGTAAAGAAGCGCGCCGTTTCGCCATCAATCACCCTCAATTTGGCCGGGAATAAAACGCTGTACTTTATACCTTTCCTCCGCAGGGTTGCCTTCACCGCATCAAAGGATCGCCTCTGTCTTTGTGTTTCCATGCTGTAGTCCGGGAATAGTAGGAGTTTGGCATTCTGGAAGGGTAAATCTCCCGCAGCACGAGACGCCCTAAGCAACTCGTCTCGGTCTCGAAAGTTCAATAGCCTGAGGATGAAGGTTCTTGGAGGGGCTCCCTCAGGGCCAGGTCTTGGCGGTACACGGTGGGCTCTTTCGACCGCGAAATAAGGGGAGAGCTGAGCTGTCGGTAGCAGGGAGCGTAGCAGCCCCTCCGTGAACTGCGATGGGGAACGGCCCTCTACTCCCTCCGGGAGGCCCACGATCCTCAAATTGTTCCGGCGGTTCCGGTTCTCGGCGTCTTCTGCGTATTCGAGCGCCTTGACCTTAGTTTGCAATGTGCGAATGGAGGAAGTATGGTCGTTAACTGTGTCCTCCACCATTCCAACTCTGTTCTCAGCCTCCGTCACTCTGGCACGGATCTTGTCCAGATCTTGCCTAATCAGGCCGACATCCAACTGTACCTCCTCTATTTTTGAGGCTAAGGTAGATTGGCAGGAGGCAACGGCAGCTTGGCAGGTTGTAATTGCCGCCATGATCTCTGACAATCCCGGAGACGCCGACACTGAGTTCTCCTCGTGGTCTGTCTGCGACGCCATGTTGCTATGGCGCGCAGGGGATCTCGTGGAGCCGGAGTTTGAAGCAATCTCTACGGGTAAATCAGGGGGGAACTTCAATTTCTTGCCCCTCTTCTGGTAGCTCGGAGTTCTAGAAGGCATCCAGGTATTTTAGGTCTCTTTTTAGCAGGAGAGAGTAGATAAAACGGATAATTTACCGGATCACACTCCAGGAGAGCTCAGGAACACGTCCGCTCAGTCTTCCATCCTGGCCATGCCCCGACCATTTTTGTTTAACATAGGGGAGAAAAGACTTGGAGGACACCCCTCATCCGAGGAGACCAGAGACCCCCCACCTCTGGAAGAAGGGGAAATACCCCAAAAACAAGCTAAGCAGGAGGAGGAAGAAGATGTTGTGGAAATTGGCACCACAACAGGTAAGTGTCTGCAACCACAGGCTCAGGTAAGAGATGGATGCTGGCAGATTTTTGATACCTGTTTTTGTTTGGTTACTCTCTTTTTAGGTGATCGTGTTGTTATGGATCCAGATCCTTTCACATCAGAAAGTGCACAGATCCTGATCGGGGAGATCATGTGGTGTAATTTTGAACTGGAAAACCTCAAGAAAAAAATCAATGATGTTATTCAAAAAAATAATAACATCATTGATATTTTGGGGCGAATTTAAAACCCCACAAAATCACTTTATTTTTTTGTGTGCTACAATAGGAAAAAGTTTAGAGCAATGTTTTGAAATTACAAATTTGGAGGATGCACACAGTGTGCCAACATGTGCTATCTGCCATCACGGGAGATCAATGGACGCGTTTTGGGGGTGCAACCCCTTCCTCAATAATAAAGTAGCGGTGAGGAAGGGCTTGCTTCCACAAAACACGTCCCTTGATCCCCCGTGATGGCAGCTAGCACATGTTGACATTCGTAAATTGGTGTGCATCTTCCAAATTTGGCTTTTCAAGGGGTGACTTCACCCCATCTGAACGCAATATCAAACACAGTTCCTAAATACTCATGTCTGATATTGCCTTCAAGTTTTACCAAATGTGAACTTTGTAAGTTCAAGATTTTTGTCTTTCTTGTTGGTTTTACACAGGCCTGTTTTATCGTAAATGGACATTTCTATTTTTGCTAATGCCACCCCAAAAATTGTTATACAACAAACATGTTGGTTTGTTTTAAAAACCTTTGGTAAATACACATGTGATTGTGCAGTTATTAAAAAGATTGTTAATCAAGAATGTGTGGATTATTATCTCAACGCTACAACACTTTTGTGGTGATGTAATTGGTGTTTTGTGTGAAAATGGGGGTTATTTCCTAAGGGCAAATCCTCTTTGCACTACAAGTGCAGTTTCAGTGCAGTTTTAAATGCACTTGTAGTATAAAAAGTGTCTTGGCCTTTAGTAAATAACACCCAACAGTGCTTCGTATACGGTTACACAATCACGCCATTTTCAGGACTCCCCACATTGCTGTCATGGTCAGCGAAAACAAACACAAGCAGTAAATGTCAACAAACATTAGCTTTTTCTTTTTTATTTGATAAATGCTTCACAAATTGTCTGGCATATTGATGGCCCCCCTACCCGCAAAGAACTCAAGGTATCTTAACATCACGGGCACTCAGGGAGGGAAAGCCAGGATGGCCACTTTCAAGCGCCATCAGGGTTGGATCATGTATAATTCCGGCCTCAGGCCCAACTGAGCCAGCATAGTTGGCAGAATGTTTGCGTAAAAAGTTATGGAGAACACAGCACGCCAGGATTAGATGATTAAGTTTATACTCCGCCATATGGATGGGTGTCAGAAATAGGCGGAACCGGCTGGCCAGGATTCCAAATGTGTTCTCCACCACTCTTCTGGCTCTGGCCAGCCGGTAATTAAAAACCCACTGTCCCGGGGTGAGGGTCCTCATCGGGAATGGCCGCATAAGATGGTCCCCCAGCGCAAATGCTTCATCCGCAACGAAGACGAATGGGAGTCCTTCCACATTGTCCTCTGGAGGTGGCAAGTCCAAGCTGCCATTCTGGAGATGCCTGTAGAACTCCGTCTGGGCGATGACTCCACCATCGGACATCCGGCCATTCTTCCCCACGTCCACATACAAGAAGTCGTAATTAGCCGACACCACCGCCAACATCACAATACTATTGAACCCCTTATAGTTGAAATAGTAGGACCCCGGGTTGGGTGGTGGGACGATGTGGACGTGTTTCCCATCAATTGCCCCTCTGCAGTTAGGAAAGTCCCACCGCTGGGCAAAGTGGGAGGCCACAGTCTGCCATTCCTGTGACGTGGAAGGAAACTGTTGAGGAAAAGAAAAATAATTTACTATTTTTGCACATAAACATGGCAAGCAGATTAGGCACAAACATTCTTGGCCAACCTCCAGATAGCATTTATTAGGGGAAATGAACACCAAAGTATAAGGTACACCTATCATATTCCACCCCCCCCTCTCATGGGCCATTTCTAACATTATAGGGGGGGGGATCTTGGACAGGTAACCCTCTTCACTTCATTGAGAGATGAATGCCTAAATACAGGGTATTACTTGTAACAGCCCCTCCTTAGTTACACTATTGGTAGCCCACTGGACAGGTAAGAAGTGTCATAATACAAAGATATAAATACACACTGTACACATTTGAGGACATTTGGACATTCTGATATTACCTATCAAGATAATAATAGAATCCAAAAACTTTAAACAGTACCATTGGAAAGTATACAGGCAGGCCCTTGCACTACATGCTTTGGGGAATTCATCCATAAATCTGACCAGTAAAGAGATGGGTATAGTGTGTATGGGCTTGGCAAAGTCAGCAGATAGATGATTGAGGATCGATAGAGAATTGTGATCAGCTGACTTAGCAGTTGGGGGGAGGGTTTAGAAAAATGATTTGGGGACACTACAAAAAAAAAAGCCTCTGGCACTCTGCCTGAATTTAAAGCACAAATCAAATTTCTAAACATTTTAGGGGGTGTTTGGGGTAAAGCACTACTATGGAGCTGATAAAATACATTGTTAAGTGACTACATGAGGTGAATATAGGGGCAGGAGAGCATGTTGGGGAGGTAAGTGAAGGCAAATATGTATGAAGGACTTAAAAAATAATTACCTAAAAAACCAGCATGCATGAGAACAAAGGGGGCATTCACAGCATATTACAATCATGGTAATTAGGGAATGAGGAAAGAAATACAAGATATTATCAAACATTAAATACAATAAAATGTGATATTAAAGGATAAAAATCTTACCTTCATATACTCCTTCTGCAGGACCTGGATGATGGCAGAACAGGTCTCTGGGATGATGATACCCAGAGCCTGGGGGGAGATGCCTGTCGAGAACTTAAGGTCCTGCAGGCTTCTCCCTGTCGCCAAGTACCGCAGGGTAGTGACCAGCCTCTGCTCCGGAGTGATGGCTTGCCTCATGCAGGTATCCTGCCTGCTGATATAGGGGGTCAGCGAAGCCAACAAATGGTGAAATACGGGGTCCGTCATCCTGAGAAAGTTCCTGAAATCATCAGGATTATTCTCACGGATCTCACGGAGCAAAGGCATATGAGAGAACTGGTCACGCTGAAGCAACCGATTCTTGGTCCATGAACTCCTCCCCACCCTGTTCATGGACTGGAATTGTGTCAAGGTCAGGACCCCAACACCAAGCCCCCGCACAGCACGAACTCTACGAGGAGTACGTATACGAAACATGGCTAGAAAACGGTCGGCTGCTCAGAACAAAGTAACAGAATGCACTGAAGAACAGCAAGGCCTGTGAAGAGCGACCTGAAAAACAGTAACGAACGAACAAGAACACAATGACTACTTTAAGTCACGTGGAACTTGCTTGCACACACTGAAGAGCAGATACAAACCCACAAGAACAAACTGAACGGCAGAAAACGATCTGAAAGCCACGAGTCTGAAAAAGCGCAAATCGTCTCTCACCAAACTTTTACTAACAAGAGATTAGCAAAAGGAGCCCAAAGGGTGCCGCGCTTTGTTCTGAAATGGCCTTTTTTAGTCTCGTCATACGTGCTTGACGCCACCGCATTGTTGGCGATCGGAAATTCCGACAACTTTGTGCGACTGTGTGTACGCAAAACAAGTTTGAGCCAACATCCGTCTGAAAAAATCCTAGGATTTTGGTGTCGGAATGTCCGAACAAAGTCCGACCGTGTGTACGGGGCATTACTCCTCACAGTCTTGGAGGGCACAGAACTGGACCCTGTTGCAAAAGAAAAATCTAATTATACGGGACAGAAACATTTGGCATTGGGTGTTAATTGTGCACATAAAACCTATACCAAAAAATGACCTAAAAAGCTAAAATAAATACCCACAAAGCTGGGCAGCCTAGACAGTCTTGCAGAGATTCCAGATTCACAAAAAAATTAATTAGCTACATCGACATCAGGGGCTTAATAGCTGCTGCTAATCCAGGACTGATTAATTTTGAGAAATGTCAGCTGGTTAACGGAGTCTGTCACAAAACCTCCAGTAGCACTGAATGCCCATTTGCAAAGCAATCTGGATGCAGGGCAGCCCGGCAGCTCAACTGCATATTGGGCAAGTTCTGACCAGTGGTCTATTCTCATGACCCAGTAACCCAGTGAATCATCTACTGGAAAGCTCTTCATGTCTGTTTTTGCCCCTAGATAATCTTCCACCATATGATGCAGACGCTGCCAATGGGATCTTGAAGCTGACAGCACTGGGCACTGAGAACTAAACACATTTTTAAATGCATCACTTAGGTGGCCTCACTTGTCATGAGCATAAAAACAAAAACCGAAAACCCCAAAAAAACACAATTGCCGACCTTGGGTCACAGGGACTCCGTTGAAGTCCTACCCCACCACTGGTCAAAATGTGGGGCTCCTATCTTCTATGGTATCCTATCATCTATGGTTCCAGAGATATGGGCCTCCTTGCACAGCCTGTCAGAAGCTAAATACAGAGCAGCCAGTTTAAATGCAAGCTGGCACACTGTTTGCAGCAGACTGAGAGGATTAGCTCACAGTGCCTCTCCTGACTTCTTGTCAGAGGCACTGAGCTCATTGGACAGCTTGGAGTCTTGGACCAATGCTAAAGTACCATTGGCCCAAGCTGTCTAATAGAAATGCTGCAGTGGAGGCTGGCCTCTCACTGCAGTGTCATAGAAGGGGGAATGTGTTTAAAAGACAAATACTCCCTTCCAGATCCAGCCCTCTTAACTAGAGGGAAAAAACATGTGATAATGGGCATAATATTTACCCACTATCCCATTTTTTTCTCACACAGTTAAGAGGGAGAATGAGAATCTGCTGCTGCTGAAAAGGTACAAGCTAAATCATATTATTATGCTATATGTTATAAGATAATAATTTATTATTTAACTATTTACCGTGAAATTACTGGTTTGAAGTTATAACTTAAAAATTCAGTAATTTGTCCGTTAAGCCCCCTGCTTGAGTACAGTTTTTGAAAATATAGTAAATTACCTTAAAAATTATTTATAATAATTATTTGTATATTACTTATGGTAATTAACCCCTTGCCACCCAGGCCAATTCTGACACTTCTCTCCTGTCAGGACTGGGCTCCAGCCCTTCCTTCTCTCAGCTGGCCGCTCTGCTGTCGGCTAATTACTAATCTCTCCACAGGTACTCAGCTGTTGATGATATCCTGCTTGTCAGTCCTGCCTACTTAAGCAGTTCATTCCAGAGGATCTCTGCCTTCTCCTTAGTCAACATCACAGAGACGCTCTCCTGCATTCCTGTTAAAAGACTTGCTTGGCTGACATCCCTTTGGCTTCAGATCCTGCTTGCCATTTTACTACGCTGACGTTTGGCTTGTCTGACCATCAGTTCCGTTCCTGAATTCTGGATATGTTTTGACTATGTTTGTTCTATCTATTTTTATTATTAAACAAGTGTGATTTAACTGTACTTCTGTCTCGGTCTGATTTGATGGTTTCTGACAATAGATGAAGGCCATGAATTCAGAAGATACAGTCAATCCACTTGTTGGTAATATTTTTTTCAGATTGGATGAGCAAGATCACCGCATGGATCAGTTTGGCATGGAGTTACAAACGCTCCTTTAGTCGAACGGCTCACCTGGAATCTCCCACTGTGGCTGAGTTGCAGGCCATCCCTACTCCTGCACCAGTCTCTGTGTAGGCACCTGCCTCAAGTATTACCTCTATAAGAGGTATGTCTGGTTCCGCTCCACTTCCCCAGCGATTTTGGGGTGGCCCGGCTCAATGCAGAGGGTTTTCAACCAGGTTGGCATATACTTTGAGATGCTGCCCCAGGCGTTTCCCACATACAGAAGCAAACTAGGTTTTGTGATACCTTTGCTTTCTGAGAGAGCCTTGGCCTGGGCAAACCCCCTATGGGAAATGCAAAAACCTGTTGTCTTGAGTTACCCTTAGTTTGTGGCCTCCTTTAAAAGGGTATTTGACGTTCCCGTAGGCTCTGCTTCTGCTGCCAAGTGCCTCATGTCCATCAAACAGAGTACGAGAACAGTTGCCAAATACGCCATTGAATTATGTACTCTGGCAGCAGAGGTTGCTTGGAACAATGAGGCCCTCATGGCTGCTTCTTCTCATGGTCTCTCGGATTCCATCAAGGATGAGATAGCAGCCTGAGATATACCCACTGAGCTGGAGAAGTTGATCACATTTGCCATCCTCATTGACTCCAGACTGTCTTTTAAGGAACACTTGTGGAAGCCTCCTATATGTTTGCCTCCGAGATTTGCAGTCCCACCTGTGCCTCCCTCACCTCCCATGCCTCCTGGTACCGAGTTGGTCAGTGAAGATGAACCCATGCACTTGCACTTCATGGGCTTTTTCTCTCTGTGGATGAGAGAACCTTTTAGGAGGAGGGAGAGATTGTGCCCTTATTGTGGCCAGGCAGGTCACTTTTTGAAGTCTTGTCCTACCCGTCCAGGGAATGCCTGAAACTTGACGTCCTGTCATGGACAGACCTTAGGTGGCATTGTTTCGTCCCCAGGTATCCAGAAGGATAAGCCCCTGGTTTTGGTCACCCTTTCTTGGGCTGAGTCTTCCGTCGAGATACAGGCGCTAATCGACTCTGGGGCTGCAGGCCTGTTCATTGCTGCTGCATTTGTATCGAAGCACTCGATTCCGCTGCAGCTGCGTGACATTCCACTTGCCATTGAGGCTCTTGAGGGGAGACCCCTACAGCCTGCCCATGTGACTCATGAGATGGTTCCATTGTCCATGGGTGTAGGGGCTCTTCACCATGAGATAATCCAATTTCAAGTTATTTCCTCACCTAAGTTTCCGAACTCGAACATCGTCTGTGTCCGCCCGTTCGCCGAAATGCGAACGATATGGGCCGTTCGCACCAAATTCGTGTGGCGCGTCACGGCCCATAATTCACTGCGGCATCGCAGTGCATTGCTGGCTGATGATTGGCAAAGCATGCAACTATGACGCATGCTTGGCCAATCACAGCGCCGTCTGAACAGAGAGCCGTAATTGGCCAAAGCCAAGGAGGCTTTGGTCAATTATGGCTCAGGGGATTTAGTACACGCCCCACACTATATAAGGCCGCCTGCACGGCGGCCCTGTGTAGTGTGTGTTCCAGCGTTCATAGATAGAGAGAGAGAGAGACAGACAGTGTCATTTGATTTGAGTTAGATAGATTAGGCAGAACAGTCAGTCAGTTAGCTGCACTTACAGTGTATTGTGTATATATATGCATCCCAGGTGTTGCATATATATATATATATATATATATATATATATATATATATATATATATATATATATATATATATATATATATATGTATATATACACTGTATTCAGCTTAGCTAGATCCATTCCTGCTATCTTCTTACTGACAGGCAGGCTTGTCTTGTTACAGTATTTACAGCTACCTGAAGAAAATTGCTGGTGTTCTTTTGATCCTATTAGTACCACAGTCAGGCAGCTATACTATTTACAGTTAGTGCAGTGCGTCCTGCTCACAGTGTTCAGCTAAAACTACAAGTTAGTGGGGTGCGTCCTGCTCACAGTGTTCAGCTAAACCTACAAGTTAGTGGGGTGCGTCCTGCTCACAGTGTTCAGCTAAACCTACAAGTTAGTGTGGTGCGTCCACCTCACAGTGTTCAGCTAAACCTACAAGTTAGTGCGGTGTGTCCTGCTCACAGTGTTCAGCTAAAACTACAAGTTAGTGCGGTGCGTCCTGCTCACAGTGTTCAGCTAAACCTACAAGTTAGTGTGGTGCTTCCATCTCACAGTGTTCAGCTAAACCTACAAGTTAGTGGGGTGTGTCCACCTTACAGTGTTCAGCTAAACCTACAAGTTAGTGCGGTGTGTCCTGCTCACAGTGTTCAGCTAAAACTACAAGTTAGTGGGGTGCGTCCACCTTACAGTGTTCAGCTAAACCTACAAGTTAGTGTGGTGCGTTCTGCTCACAGTGTTCAGCTAAAACTACAAGTTAGTGCGGTGCGTCCACCTCACAGTGTTCAGATAAACCTACAAGTTAGTGCGGTGCGTCCTGCTCACAGTGTTCAGCTAAACCTAGAAGTTAGTGCGGTGCGTCCTGCTCACAGTGTTCAGCTAAAACTACAAGTTAGTGCGGTGCGTCCTGCTCACAGTGTTCAGCTAAAACTACAAGTTAGTGTGGTGCGTCCACCTCACGGTGTTCAGCTAAACCTACAAGTTAGTGCGGTGCGGCCTGCTCACAGTGTTCAGCTAAAACTACAAGTTAGTGGGGTGCGTCCACCTTACAGTGTTCAGCTAAACCTACAAGTTAGTGTGGTGCGTTCTGCTCACAGTGTTCAGCTAAAACTACAAGTTAGTGCGGTGCGTCCACCTCACAGTGTTCAGATAAACCTACAAGTTAGTGCGGTGCGTCCTGCTCACAGTGTTCAGCTAAACCTAAAAGTTAGTGTGGTGCTTCCATCTCACAGTGTTCAGCTAAACCTACAAGTTAGTGGGGTGTGTCCACCTTACAGTGTTCAGCTAAACCTACAAGTTAGTGCGGTGCGTCCTGCTCACAGTGTTCAGCTAAAACTACAAGTTAGTGGGGTGCGTCCACCTTACAGTGTTCAGCTAAACCTACAAGTTAGTGTGGTGCGTTCTGCTCACAGTGTTCAGCTAAAACTACAAGTTAGTGCGGTGCGTCCACCTCACAGTGTTCAGATAAACCTACAAGTTAGTGCGGTGCGTCCTGCTCACAGTGTTCAGCTAAACCTAGAAGTTAGTGCGGTGCGTCCTGCTCACAGTGTTCAGCTAAAACTACAAGTTAGTGCGGTGCGTCCTGCTCACAGTGTTCAGCTAAAACTACAAGTTAGTGCTGTGCGTCCTGCTCACAGTGTTCAGCTAAACCTACAAGTTAGTGCGGTGCGTCCTGCTCACAGTGTTCAGCTAAACCTACAAGTTAGTGTGGTGCTTCCATCTCACAGTGTTCAGCTAAACCTACAAGTTAGTGGGGTGTGTCCACCTTACAGTGTTCAGCTAAACCTACAAGTTAGTGCGGTGCGTCCTGCTCACAGTGTTCAGCTAAAACTACAAGTTAGTGGGGTGCGTCCACCTTACAGTGTTCAGCTAAACCTACAAGTTAGTGTGGTGCGTTCTGCTCACAGTGTTCAGCTAAAACTACAAGTTAGTGCGGTGCGTCCACCTCACAGTGTTCAGATAAACCTACAAGTTAGTGCGGTGCGTCCTGCTCACAGTGTTCAGCTAAACCTAGAAGTTAGTGCGGTGCGTCCTGCTCACAGTGTTCAGCTAAAACTACAAGTTAGTGCGGTGCGTCCTGCTCACAGTGTTCAGCTAAAACTACAAGTTAGTGCTGTGCGTCCTGCTCACAGTGTTCAGCTAAACCTACAAGTTAGTGCGGTGCGTCCTGCTCACAGTGTTCAGCTAAAACTACAAGTTAGTGTGGTGCGTCCACCTCACGGTGTTCAGCTAAACCTACAAGTTAGTGCGGTGCGGCCTGCTCACAGTGTTCAGCTAAAACTACAAGTTAGTGGGGTGCGTCCACCTTACAGTGTTCAGCTAAACCTACAAGTTAGTGTGGTGCGTTCTGCTCACAGTGTTCAGCTAAAACTACAAGTTAGTGCGGTGCGTCCACCTCACAGTGTTCAGATAAACCTACAAGTTAGTGCGGTGCGTCCTGCTCACAGTGTTCAGCTAAACCTAGAAGTTAGTGCGGTGCGTCCTGCTCACAGTGTTCAGCTAAAACTACAAGTTAGTGCGGTGCGTCCTGCTCACAGTGTTCAGCTAAAACTACAAGTTAGTGCTGTGCGTCCTGCTCACAGTGTTCAGCTAAACCTACAAGTTAGTGCGGTGCGTCCTGCTCACAGTGTTCAGCTAAAACTACAATTTAGTGTGGTGCGTCCACCTCACGGTGTTCAGCTAAACCTACAAGTTAGTGTGGTGCGGCCTGCTCACAGTGTTCAGCTAAAACTACAAGTTAGTGCGCTGCGTCCACCTCACAGTGTTCAGCTAAACCTACAAGTTAGTGTGGTGCGTCCTGCTCACAGTGTTCAGCTAAACCTAGAAGTTAGTGCGGTGCTTCCTGCTCACAGTGTTCAGCTAAAACTACAAGTTAGTGCTGTGCGTCCTGCTCACAGTGTTCAGCTAAACCTACATGTTAGTGCGGTGCGTCCTGCTCAGAGTGTTCAGCTAAACCTAGAAGTCAGTGCGGTGCGTCCTGCTCACAGTGTTCAGCTAAACCTACAAGTTAGTGTGGTGCGTCCTGCTCACAGTGTTCAGCTAAACCTACAAGTTAGTGTGGTGAGACCTCTGCACAGTGTTCATCTAAAGCTACAAGTTAGTGCAGTGCGTCCTGCTCACAGTGTTCAGCTAAAACTACAAGTTAGTGTGGTGCGTCCACATCACAGTGTTCAGCTAAACCTACAAGTTAGTGGGATGCGTCCTGCTCACAGTGTTCAGCTAAACCTACAAGTTAGTGTGGTGCGTCCACCTCACAGTGTTCAGCTAAACCTACAAGTTAGTGGGGTGCGTCCTGCTCACAGTGTTCAGCTAAAACTACAAGTTAGTGCGGTGCGTCCTGCTCACAGTGTTCAGCTAAACCTACAAGTTAGTGTGGTGCGTCCACCTCACAGTGTTCAGCTAAACCTACAAGTTAGTGCGGTGCATCCTGCTCACAGTGTTCAGCTAAAACTACAAGTTAGTGTGGTGCGTCTGTGGAATGTGCGGTTCCTCAGTGGCAGGTACCCAAACTCCACTTTTTCTCACGGAAGGCGATTCCGGCTCTCTACCGGCATGTGTAAGGCAATGTCCATGCCTCGCTGGACAGGGCGGTCAGCGGTAAGGTGCATATTACCGCTGACTCATGGTCCAGCAGGCATGGACAGGGACGTTACCTAAGTTTCACGGCGCATTGGGTGACTCTGTTGGCAGTTGGGAAGGATGCAGGACAAGGTGCAGTAGTGTTGGAGGTTGTTCCGCCATCACGCCTCCAAAATGCTAATGATTGTGACACACCTCTCTCCTCCACCCCCTCCTCTTCTTCTTCCTCCATGGCCTCTTCCTGTGCTTTGTCCTCGGAACCAGCGGTGCTCCGTAGCCGTTCAAGGGGCTACGCAAGTACGCAGGCCAAAAGATTCCATGCGGTGCTTGAGCTGGTGTGCTTGGGGGACAGGAGCCACACTGGGGCAGAGGTTCTGTCAGCTCTGCAGAGGCAGGTTCAGAGGTGGTTGACGCCACGCCAACTTAAGGCAGGAATGGTGGTTTGCGACAATGGCACCAACCTCCTCTCTGCCCTCCGACAGGGACAAATGACCCATGTGCCCTGTTTGGCTCATGTCCTTAACTTGGTGGTGCAGCGGTTCTTGGGCAGGTACCCAGGCTTACAGGATGTCCTGAGGCAGGCCAGGAAAGTCTGTGTGCATTTCCGCCGGTCATATAATGCCAGTGCTCAGCTGGCGGACCTCCAAAAGGAGTTTAACCTGCCCAAGAACCGCCTAATCTGTGACATGCCCACCAGGTGGAACTCAACGTTGGCCATGCTGCAGCGGCTGCACACGCAGCAGAGGGCCATCAATGAGTACCTGTGCGACTATGGCACCAGGACAGGGTCAGGGGAGCTTGGTTTTTTTTCCCCACGCCAGTGGGCCATGATCAGGGATGCATGCACTGTCCTGTCACCATTTGAGGAGGCCACGAGGATGGTGAGCAGTGACAGTGCATGCATCAGTGACACTGTCCCCCTTGTCCACCTGTTGGAGCACACGCTGCGTGGAATAATGGACAGGGCACTTGAGGCAGAACAGAGGCAGGAAGAGGACTTCCTTAGCTCTCAAGGCCCCCTTTATCCAGACAGTATTCCTGCGTGCCCGCCGATCACACAGGAAGAGGACGAGGAGGAGGAGGAGGAGGAGGAAGATTGTGTCAGTATGGAGGTGGAGCCTGGCACTCAGCATCAGCAGCACTCTTAAAGGGATCAGTCCCAAGAAACACATGGACTTGTACGTGGCTGGGAGGAGGTGGCTGCGGACCATGTCGTCTTTAATGACCCAGAGGACTCCGGACCGAATGCCTCAGCAAACCTACGCTGCATGGCCACCCTGATCCTGCAAAGCCTGCGTAAGGATCACTGTATTTGTGGTATCAAGGAGAAGGACCAATACTGGCTGGCAACACTCCTTGATCCACGTTACAAGGGTAAGGTTGCGGACCTTATCTTGCCATCGCAGAGGGAGCAGAGGATGAAACATCTTCGGGAGGCCTTGCAGAAAGGTCTGTGCAACGCGTTCCCAGAGACTGGGAGGTTACAAACTCCTGTTTCTGGACAACGTGTTGCTGAGGCTTCGGTCAGTCAAAGAAGGAGCGGTGGAGAAGGTGGCCGTCTGACCGATGGGTTCAGATAATTTTTTGGTCCGCAGCCCCAAGGTATGATCGGTTCCAGCAACCATCGCCAGCGTCTGTTTTACATGGTGCAGGAATACCTAGGGGCAAGATCTGACTTGGACACCTTTCCCACCAAAAATCTTCTGGGTTACTGGGTCTTGAGGATGGATCACTGGCCAGAGCTTGCACAGTATGCAGTTGAGCTACTGGCCTGTCCTGCATCCAGCGTTCTTTCGGAACGCACATTCAGTGCTGCTGGAGGCTTTGTAACCGATCACAGGGTGCGTCTGTCTACCGACTCGGTCGATCGACTGACCTTCATAAAAATGAATCAGTCTTGGATCACCACCAGCTACCAAGCACCTGATGCTGATGTAACCGAATAATTTTTTTTGAAATCTCAGATTCCTTCTAAGACTGCCTATGCTGATGCTGAGTGACTATCCTTGAGTAATTATCCTCTTCCTCCTCAATGATCACGCTGATAGCTTGTAAGAACATTTTTGGTTCTGGGCGCCACCACCAGTGCCTAAGGCCCAATTTTTCAGCCCTTGTTTAACAAGGGCGTGTAATTACAATTTTTGATGCAATACTTTGCAGCAGGGCTCAATTCTGCGTTCCAACTAGAGTATCTGTGAGGGGTTGCAGTGTTGTGGCACCAGCACCAGTGCCTAAGGCCCAATTTTTCAGCCCCTGTTCAACAGGGGCATGTAATTACAATTCTTGATCTAATATTTCACAGCAGGGCCCATTTCTGCACCCACCAAGAGCGAGTGAGGACTTACAGTGTTGTGGCACCAGCACCACCACCAAAGGCCCAATTTTTCTGCCCTTGTTCAACAGGGGCTTGTAATTACAATTCTTGATCTAATATTTCACAGCAGGGCCCATTTCTGCACCCACCAAGAGCGAGTGAGGACTTACAGTGTTGTGGCACCAGCACCACCACCACCAAAGGCCCAATTTTTCTGCCCTTGTTCAACAGGGGCATGTAATTACAATTCTTGATCTAATATTTCACAGCAGGGCCCATTTCTGCACCCACCAAGAGCGAGTGAGGACTTACAGTGTTGTGGCACCAGCATCACCACCACCACCACCAAAGGCCCAATTTTTCTGCCCTTGTTCAACAGGGGCATGTAATTACAATTCTTGATCTAATATTTCACAGCAGGGCCCATTTCTGCGCCCACCAAGAGCGAGTGAGGACTTACAGTGTTGTGGCCACAACAACACCTAAGGCCCAAATTTCTGCTGAGTATATAGGGCAGGCCCCTACTTTCAAACATCTAACTTACAAACGACTCCTACTTGCAAACGGAAGGAGACAACAGGAAGTGAGATAAAATCTACCCCTAGGAAGAGAAATTCTCTCCTGTAAGAGTTAATATGGGAAAAACATTTCTCCTTTCCACTGATGCTTTCCAATCCTTGTTCCACAAAAAAACCCAAATTTTCAAAAACCATTTGTCATTGGGGCAAAAAGTGAGGTGAAATCTTCTGAAGAGGAGGACAGACAGCAAAACAAATGTCACAGGGGTGATAACCCTTCCCTATGTTTTCCAAAAAGCTTAAAAAAGATTTTTTGGCTGGAGCTAAACACGTTAAAAATGCACCCGTTCAAAATTACAAACAGATTGTACTTAACAACAAACCTACAGTCCCTATCTTGTTTGCACCGCCTGTATACTGCTGTTCAGAGTATATAGGGCCTGGTTGCCCCACACCTTTCCTTATTTTAATTTGGGTGCGGGGTTCCCCTTAATATCCATACAAGACCCAAAGGGCCTGGTAATGGACTGGGGGGGGTACCCATGCCGTTTGTCCCACTGATTTTAATCCATATTGCCAGGACCCGACATTACATTAAACCCGCAAGCAGTTTTAAATGAGATTTTTTCCTTTAAAAATGACATTTTGTGCAGGGACTGTTCTAAACACGGGAAACACGCGCCACTTTACAGGCATACTATAGACACACCCCAGGTACGATATTTAAAGGAATATTTCACTTTTTTTTTTTTAACTTTAAGCATCATTAAAATCACTGCTCCCGAAAAAACGGCCGTTTTTAAAAGTTTTTTTTGCATTGATACATGTCCCCTGGGGTAGGACCCGGGTCCCCAAACCCTTTTTAGGACAATACCATGCAAATTAGCCTTTAAAATGAGCACTTTTGATTTCGAACGTTCGAGTCCCATAGACGTCAATGGGGTTCTAACGTTCGTGCGAATTTTCGGTCCGTTCGCAGGTTCTGGTGCGAACTTGAACCGGGGGGTGTTCCGCTCATCCCTATTTCTGACATATCCTAAGTGTAAAAATCATAATTTTTTTACTAGAAAATTACTCAGAACCCCCAAATATTATAAATATATATTTTTAGCAAACACCATGGGAATAAAAAAGTGGTCATTGCAACTTTTTATGTTACACGGTATTTGCGCAGCAATTTTTCAAACGTATTTTTTTGGAATGAAACTGTTTTATGAATACAAAAAAATTAAAAAACACTAAAGGTAGCCCAATTTTTTTTGTATACTATGAAAGATAATGCTTCTGATGGGCACTAATATGCAGCACTGATAGATAGCATTGATATGCATCACTGATGGCACTGGCAGGCATTGGGTTGGGAACTGATTGGCAGTTGCCTGGGCACTGATTGGCATTTCCCTGGTGGTCTAGGGTGGCATACCTGGTGGTTCAATGTGGTGCCAATACCTGGTAGTCCTGGCGGCATCCTGGTGGTCCTGGGTGGGAATCCAAGGGGGGCTGCACTGATAATCAATCAGCACAGACCCCCCCCCTCAGGAGAGCAGCCGATCGGCTCTCCTCTACTCGCGTCTGTCAGACGCGAGTGAGGAAAAGCCGATCAATGGGTTTTCCTGTTTACATCGTGATCAGCCGTGATTGGACATGGCTGATCACATGGTAAAGAGCCTCTGTCACAGGCTCTTTACTGAGATCAGTGTAGCGGTGTGTCTGACTGACACACCGCACCACCGATCGTAGCGATGTGTGCCCCCATGGGTGCGCGAGAGCGGTCGTTTTGGGAAGCCGTCATATGACATCCACCCAGAACGAGAGCCGCACCACCCAGCTGTCATTTGACGGCTGGCGGAAGGGAAGCAGTTAAACAAGTGTGATTTAACTTTACTTCTCTCTCGGTCTGATTTCATGGTTTCTGACATATCCTAAGTGTAAAAATCATCATTTTTTTGCTAGAAAATTACTCAGGACCCCCAAATATTATAAATATATATTTTTAGCAGACACCCTAGGGAATAAAAAAGTGGTCATTGCAACTTTTTATGTTACACGGTATTTGCGCAGCAATTTTTCAAACATATTTTTTTGGAAAGAAACTGTTTTATGAATAAAAAAAAATTAAAAAACACTAAAGGTAGCCCAATTTTTTTGTATACCATGAAAGATAATGTTACGCCGAGAATTATTTATAATTATTTCGAATAATAGAATTATTTTTCTTGCTCTAACGTTTGTGGGGTATGTAACCTATGTGTATCTGGCTCTGATACTAGCCAGTGCCTCACCAGCCACTGACCTCACCGCACGTCCCTGTTCTCCACCGCTCCTCCTTTGACCAACAGAAGCCTAAAAAATACATTTTCCATTAGACTGTAACCTACCAGAGTCTGCAAAGGTGTTACATAAACTGACCTCAGGGTCTCTGAGGATTACACTATCTTGAACTGCCTCCTCCCAGCCACGTACTACTGCCAAAGTTTCTGGGGACTGAAAACCATCTCTAACTACTCAACCATAAATGCACATGGGAATACACTCAAAGGGAGAGACTAACTTCATATCTGTCTGCTCACAGCTAGATGCTGTATAATGCAGAGGTGAACTGTACTACATCCTCCAACCTTTCAGTCTGTGAAAAAAGAACTCATTCAGCTATTGTATCCACTGCTAACTATTCTTCTCCTAATAAAACACAAGAATATTTAAGGATTCCAAAGGCCTATGATTTGTTTTCTATGGTGTGATAATTGATAAACATCTGAAAATCTCTTTTTTTTTGTTTTCCTATTTCTGTTAATTTCTATTTAATTTATATTTAAAAACTGTGGCTCTCATGGGGGGCTCAGTTTTCCTAATATCAGTCTTTACAACTTAATACCTGCCTGCTCATGGCTATATGTTGTATAATGTGGTGCCGAACTGCATCAGAACCTCCCACCCTGCAGGCTATAAAAAAAGACGCCATGCAACTTTTTCCCACAAAAAACTTAAGCCAAAATGTTTAAAAAAAATCAAATTTCTTTAAAAAGTAAGACATCTTTATTAGATTTGCTTTTGACAGAGAAGAAATACATCAACTGATGTCCTTATTTTGCTTAACTGTATACAAAGGCTCACCTCAACAACATTGAGGAGCCCTGAAACTGAATATGTAATTCAAAAGTTATTGTGATTACTGGTGACATGACTTTTATAGCTATACACTCTCACTTGTATGTTATCTTTTACTTTTAATCTTATACTCTCTCCCCTGTAGGGCAGTCAAAGTGTCATATCACATGAAATATTATTTTGTCAAGCCATGCCCCTATTACCTACTATCACATATATGATACTCTAGCTGCCCTAATAAATTTGTATGCCATCTACTAACAAGTCAACCTATATTTATTCAAAGGTGCAATATCCACATCATATCGTTCACTTTATACTTGATTGCTGCATTGTATGACAGCCATAAGCAGACATTTTTACTTAATTATTCTGCATTTGAGCTATGGGGCTCCACAAATTGGTAGTTACTAAGGATGAGCCGAACAGCCCCCGGTTCGGTTCACACCAGAACATCTGATCAGGCACGAAATTCGCCAAAACTGGGGTGTGTCTTGGCGCGCGACGGAGATGGCAGCTTAGTGGAGGAGCTCCGTCGGTTAAGCAGCCTTACACCCGTCTCTCTGCATACTCCACATCGCAGAATGCACAAACGGAGCCACTGCACACCGCACACCAGATCCCGCCGTGCATCGACTGCCTGCAAGGGGAGAGACATCTCTGATATATTCAAAAACCAGACCTCCTCTTGCAACAACATGCCTGGGAGCAAGATGGTCTCGACGAACATGGAGGAAGACTTCAGTAAGGACTCTCAGTCGGCTACAGAGGGAAACGATAGGGGACCCTCCCGCTCGAACCTCCCCCTCACTTATTTAGACGTGACTGGCTTTGCTGCGGACATCAAGTCCATGTTTTCGGCAGCTATTAGCGACCTCAAGTCTAACCTCCTTGTTCTTACAGAGAAAATGGCAGAGGTAGCAGGGCAGCTCAGGGAAAAGGCAATCCGCAGATTAGAAAAGGTGTCCACTTCCCACTCACTGCACTTTATTGAAATTAACAGCATATGGAGGACTTGGACAATAGAGGCAGGAGATGTAATATTAGGGTCAGAGGGATCCCAGAGTCGGTCGAACCTGAACATATCACTCTGGCTCTGCAGTGAGTTTTTAATAGCCTGCTGGAGCGGCCTGAGGACACAGCAATTGATTTGTTAGAGCACACAGGGCACTCAGAGCCAGAGGATCAGAATCCCAGCCTCCCCGTGACATTATCTGTTGCCTGCAAAGTTTCCCACTAAAAGAGGATATCATGAGGAAGGCACGCAGGAACGAACTAATCATCTTTAATGGAGAAATAATCATGCTTTTCCAGGACTTATCCCAGATCACCATGAAGAATCGCAGAGCATTGCGCCCTTCTGGATAAACTCAGGGAAAAAGAGCTAAGATATTCATGGAGATTCCCGTTCGCCCTTCTAGTGAACCACAATGGCAAGCAACACATCCCCTGCTCCCCCGAGGACCTCCCAGATTTCTGCAACTATCTGCAGCTAGGAGTGATCGACCTTCCCGAGTGGTACCAAGAATTCCGGCTTCCCCCTCTGGAACGAAGCCTTCACGTCATGGCAGCTCCCTAGCTGGCTCGCTAGCGGGAACCCCCACTATCAAAGCTAACTCCTCCAGGGAGCTGGATGATTACTGACTCAGCAGGCATCATATACTTCTTGGAACCCCCTGATCACAACTTCATCTATAGGTAATGGAATTTGGTTCAAAGATACTATGCCCCTTTTTGTTTAGGCATTACACAAGCAAATACTCCCACTGATTGTGATGACACAAGTGACTGCCGCATTGCCAGCTATTATGAGCCATATGGGGTGAAGACTCTGAGTACTTCCACACCTCACCCTCTGTACGGAGCTCAGGAGGCCACTCAAATTCTTTTCAGTAGGGATGAGCCGAACACCCCCCGGTTCGGTTCGCACCAGAACCCGCGAACGGACCGCAAGTTCGCACGAACGTTAGAACCCCATTGACGTCTATGGGACTCGAACGTTCGAAATCAAAAGTGCTCATTTTAAAGGCTAATTTGCATGGTATTGTCCTAAAAAGGGTTTGGGGACCCGGGTCCTACCCCAGGGGACATGTATCAATGCAAAAAAAACTTTTAAAAACGGCCGTTTTTTCGGGAGCAGTGATTTTAATGATGCTTAAAGTAAAAAAAAAAAAGTGAAATATTCCTTTAAATATCGTACCTGGGGGGTGTCTATAGTATGCCTGTAAAGTGACGCGTGTTTCCCATGTTTAGAACAGTCCCTGCACCAAATGTCATTTTTAAAGGAAAAAATCTCATTTAAAACTGCTTGCGGGTTTAATGTCATGTCGGGTCATGGCAATATGGATGAAAATCAGTGAGACAAACGGCATGGGTACCCCCCAGTCCATTACCAGGCCCTTTGGGTCTTGTATGGATATTAAGGGGAACCCCACACCCAAATTAAAATAAGGAAAGGTGTGGGGCCACCAGGCCCTATATACTCTGAACAGCAGTATACAGGCGGTGCAAACAAGACAGGGACTGTAGGTTTGTTGTTAAGTAGAATCTGTTTGTAATTTTGAACATTTTTAATGTGTTTAGCTCCAGCCAAAAAATCTTTTCTAAGCTTTTTGGAAAACATAGGGAAGGGTTATCACCCCTGTGACATTTGTTTTGCGTCTTTCCTCCTCTTCAGAAGATTTCACCTCACTTTTTTGTCCCAATGAAAAATGTTTTTTGAAAATTTGGGTTTTTTTGTGGAACAAGGATTGGAAAGCATCAGTGGAAAGGAGAAATTGTTTTCCCATATTAACTCTTACAGGAGAGAATTTCCCTTCCTTAGGGGTAGATTTCATCTCACTTCCTGTTGTCTCCTACCGTTTGCAAGTAGGAGTCGTTTGTAAGTTAGATGTTTGAAGGTAGGGTCCTGCCCTATATACTCAGCAGAAATTTGGGCCTTAGGTGTTGCTGTGGCCAAAACACTGTAAGCCCTCACAGGGCCCTGCTGTGAAATATTAGATCAAGAATTGTAATTACATGCCCCTGTTGAACAGGAGCTGAAAAATTAGGCCTTAGGCACTGGTGCTGGTGCCACAACACTGCAACCCCTCACAGACACTCTAGTTGAAACGCAGGAACAAGCCCTGCTGCAAAGTATTGCATCAAAAATTGTAATTACACGCCCCTGTTAAACAGGGGCTGAAAAATTGTGCCTTAGGCACTGGTGGTGGCGCCCAGAACCAAAAATGTTCTTACAAGCTATCAGCGTGATGATTGAGGAGGAAGAGGATAATTACTCAGGGATAGTCACTCAGCATCAGCATAGGCAGTCTTTGAAGGGATCTGAGATTTCAAAAAAAATTATTCGGTTACATCTGCATCAGGTGCTTGGTAGCTGGTGGTGATCCAAGACTGATTCATTTTTATGAAGGTCAGCCGATCGACCGAGTCGGTGGACAGACGCACCCTGTGATCGGTTACCACGCCTCCAGCAGCACTGAATGTGCGTTCCGAAAGAACGCTGGATGCAGGACAGGCCAGTAGCTCAATTGCATACTGTGCAAGCTCTGGCCAGTGATCCATCCTCAAGACCCAGTAACCCAGAGGATTTTCGGTGGGAAAGGTGTCCAAGTCTGATCTTGCCCCTAGGTATTCCTGCACCATGTAAAACAGACGCTGGCGATGGTTGCTGGAACCGATCATACCTTGGGGCTGCGGACCAAAAAATTGTCTGAACGCATCGGTCAGACGGCCACCTTCTCCACCGCTCCTTCTTTGACTGACCGAAGCCTCAGCAACACGTTGTCCAGAAACAGGAGTTTGTAACCTCCCAGTCTCTGGGAACGCGTTGCACAGACCTTTCTGCAAGGCCTCCCGAAGATGTTTCATCCTCTGCTCCCTCTGCGATGGCAAGATAAGGTCCGCAACCTTACCCTTGTAACGTGGATCAAGGAGGGTTGCCAGCCAGTATTGGTCCTTCTCCTTGATACCACGAATACGAGGATCCTTACGCAGGCTTTGCAGGATCAGGGAGGCCATGCAGCGTAGGTTTGCTGAGGCATTCGATCCGGAGTCCTCTGGGTCACTAAGGACAACAACGTCCGCAGCCACCTCCTCCCAGCCACGTACAAGTCCATGTGTTCCTTGGGACTGATCCCTTAAAGACTGCTGATGCTGAGTGCCAGGCTCCACCTCCATACTGACACAATCTTCCTCCTTCTCCTCCTCCTCCTCCTCGTCCTCTTCCTGTGTGATCGGCGGGCACGCAGGAACACTGTCTGGATAAAGGGGGCCTTGAGAGCTAAGGAAGTCCTCCTCTTCCTGCCTCTGTTCTGCCTCAAGTGCCCTGTCCATTATTCCACGCAGCGTGTGCTCCAACAGGTGGACAAGGGGGACAGTGTCACTGATGCATGCACTGTCAGTGCTCACCATCCTCGTGGCCTCCTCGAATGGTGACAGGACAGTGCATGCATCCCTGATCATGGCCCACTGGCGTGGGGAAAAAAAACCAAGGTCCCCTGACCCTGTCCTGGTGCCATAGTCGCACAGGTACTCATTGATGGCCCTCTGCTGCGTGTGCAGCCGCTGCAGCATGGCCAACGTCGAGTTCCACCTGGTGGGCATGTCACAGATTAGGCGGTTCTTGGGCAGGTTAAACTCCTTTTGGAGGTCCGTCAGCCGAGCACTGGCATTATATGACCGGCGGAAATGCACAGAGACTTTCCTGGCCTGCCTCAGGACATCCTGTAAGCCCGGGTACCTGCCCAAGAACCGCTGCACCACCAAGTTAAGGACGTGAGCCAAACAGGGCACATGGGTCAGTTGTCCCTGTCGGAGGGCAGAGAGGAGGTTGGTGCCATTGTCGCAAACCACCATTCCTGCCTTAAGTTGGCGTGGCGTCAACCACCTCTGAACCTGCCTCTGCAGAGCTGACAGAACCTCTGCCCCAGTGTGGCTCCTGTCCCCCAAGCACACCAGCTCAAGCACCGCATGGCATCTTTTGGCCTGCGTACTTGCGTAGCCCCTTGAACGCCTACGGAGCACCGCTGGTTCCGAGGAAGAGGCCATGGAGGAAGAAGAAGAGGAGGGGGTGGAGGAGAGAGGTGTGTCACAATCAGCATTTTGGAGGCGTGGTGGCGGAACAACCTCCAACACTACTGCACCTTGTCCTGCATCCTTCCCAGCTGCCAGCAGAGTCACCCAATGCGCCGTGAAACTTAAGTAACGTCCCTGTCCATGCCTGCTGGACCATGAGTCAGCGGTAATATGCACCTTACCGCTGACCGCCCTGTCCAGCGAGGCATGGACATTGCCTTCCACATGCCGGTAGAGAGCCGGAATCGCCTTCCGTGAGAAAAAGTGGCGTTTGGGTACCTGCCACTGAGGAACCGCACATTCCACAAACTCACGGAAGGGGGCAGAGTCTACCAACTGAAAAGGCAGCAGTTGAAGTGCTAGCAATTTTGCCAAGCTAGCATTCAACCGCTGGGCATGTGGATGGCTGGGAGCAAACTTCTTTCGGCGGTGCAGCAGCTGGGGCAGGGAAATTTGCCTGGTACAATCTGACGTCGGTGTACCAAAAGCAGATTGCCCACAAGTACTTGGCTGTGACACACCTAATTCTACACCTTCATTCCTCTCACTGCAGGTCTCAGAGAGGACTGAAGGTCTAGTGGGGTTGGAAATCTCAGCTGATGAGGAGCAAGGAGAGATCGTCTTTGTTCTTTGGTGTGGGTCTTTTAGATATGCTTGCCAACGAACTGCATGGCAGGTCAACATATGTCTGGTCAAGCATGTGGTACCCAAGCGGGAGATGTTTTGGCCACGCGAGATACGCTTGAGACATATGTTGCAAATAGCAGCGGTGCGATCTGATGCACTCGTCTCAAAAAAGGCCCACACCAAAGAACTTTTTGAATAACGCGCAGAGACTGCAGCGCCCTGCACATGTGGAGCTTTGGGGTGTGATGCAGTCAATGTGCTGCCCTTAGGCTGGCCCCTGGAGGGCATCCTGCCTAGTTGGTGATGTGCCACCTCCTCCTCCTCCTCCTCCTCCTCCTCTCTCCTATCAGGCACCCACGTTGAGTCAGTGACCTCATCATCCCCTCCCTCCTCATCACTGGAGCAAACCTGGCAGTATGCTGCAGCAGGGGGAGCATGACTGCCAGATTGCTGTCCTTCTTGGGCACCCCCTCTGTCCGTGCTCATGTTACTGCCTTCATTGAGCTCAGTATCATCATCAGAGCCTTCCAAACGCTGGGCATCCTCCTGGAGCATGTACCCAACACTGTGGTCAAACAGTTCGAGGGAATCCTCATGAGGACATGGTGGAGCTAGGGAAGGAGTCACTGATGACATTGAGCTGAGGGAAGAGGCCGCTGCTTTGCCAGACAAAGCACCCTGGGCATGGGTGAGAGAGGATGAGGAGGATGAGGACGGCTTGGTCATCCACTCGACCAAGTCTTCCGCATGTTGCGGCTCAACACGGCCAGCTGCCGAAAAAAAGGCCAAGCGTGTCCCATGGCCACGTGCTGATGAGGATGCACCGTCTCCACGACCAGCACTAGACACAGAGCCTGCTTGCCCTCTCTTATTGGCTTGTGACTGTCTGCCTCTCCTTCTTGGCCTTCCAGACATACTAATGGCCTGTAGCTGCACTAAGCTGGGATAGAACACCTGTAATTTTCTTCAGGTAGCTTTATATACTGTAACCAGACAAGCCTGCCTGTCAGTAGGAAGATAACAGGAACGGATCTAGCTGAACACTGTGAGCAGGACGTACTGCACTAAATGTATATAGCAGGAACTGATCTAGCTGAACACTGTGAGCAGGACGCACTGTACTAAATGTAAATAGTCTAGCTGCCTGACCGTGGTACTAATAGGATCAAAAAGAACACCTGTAATTTTCTTAAGGTAGCTTTATATACTGTAACCAGACAAGCCTGCCTGTCAGTAGGAAGATAACAGGAACGGATCTAGCTGAACACTGTGAGCAGGACACACTGTACTAAATGTAAATAGTCTAGCTGCCTGACCGTGGTACTAATAGGATCAAAAAGAACACCTGTAATTTTCTTCAGGTAGCTTTATATACTGTAACCAGACAAGCCTGCCTGTCAGTAGGAAGATAACAGGAACGGATCTAGCTGAACACTGTGAGCAGGACACACTGTACTAAATGTAAATAGTCTAGCTGCCTGACCGTGGTACTAATAGGATCAAAAAGAACACCTGTAATTTTCTTCAGGTAGCTTTATATACTGTAACCAGACAAGCCTGCCTGTCAGTAGGAAGATAACAGGAACGGATCTAGCTGAACACTGTGAGCAGGACGCACTGTACTAAATGTAAATAGTCTAGCTGCCTGACCGTGGTACTAATAGGATCAAAAAGAACACCTGTAATTTTCTTAAGGTAGCTTTATATACTGTAACCAGACAAGCCTGCCTGTCAGTAGGAAGATAACAGGAACGGATCTAGCTGAACACTGTGAGCAGGACACACTGTACTAAATGTAAATAGTCTAGCTGCCTGACCGTGGTACTAATAGGATCAAAAAGAACACCTGTAATTTTCTTAAGGTAGCTTTATATACTGTAACCAGACAAGCCTGCCTGTCAGTAGGAAGATAACAGGAACGGATCTAGCTGAACACTGTGAGCAGGACGCACTGTACTAAATGTAAATAGTCTAGCTGCCTGACCGTGGTACTAATAGGATCAAAAAGAACACCTGTAATTTTCTTAAGGTAGCTTTATATACTGTAACCAGACAAGCCTGCCTGTCAGTAGGAAGATAACAGGAACGGATCTAGCTGAACACTGTGAGCAGGACACACTGTACTAAATGTAAATAGTCTAGCTGCCTGACCGTGGTACTAATAGGATCAAAAAGAACACCTGTAATTTTCTTCAGGTAGCTTTATATACTGTAACCAGACAAGCCTGCCTGTCAGTAGGAAGATAACAGGAACGGATCTAGCTGAACACTGTGAGCAGGACGTACTGCACTAAATGTATATAGCAGGAACGGATCTAGCTGAACACTGTGAGCAGGACGCATTGCACTGAATGTAAATAGCAGGAACGGATCTAGCTGAACACTGTGAGCAGGACGCACTGCACTAAATGTAAATACCAGGAACGGATCTAGCTGAACACTGTGAGCAGGACGCACTGCACTGAATGTAAATAGCAGGAACGGATCTAGCTGAACGCTGTGAGCAGGACGCACTGCACTGAATGTAAATAGCAGGAACGGATCTAGCTGAACACTGTGAGCAGGACGCACTGCACTGAATGTAAATAGCAGGAACGGATGTAGCTGAACACTGTGAGCAGGACGCACTGCACTAAATGTAAATACCAGGAACGGATCTAGCTGAACACTGTGAGCAGGACGCACTGCACTGAATGTAAATAGCAGGAACGGATCTAGCTGAACACTGTGAGCAGGACGCACTGCACTGAATGTAAATAGCAGGAACGGATCTAGCTGAACACTGTGAGCAGGACGCACTGCACTGAATGTAAATAGCAGGAACGGATGTAGCTGAACACTGTGAGCAGGACGCACTGCACTAAATGTAAATACCAGGAACGGATCTAGCTGAACACCGTGAGCAGGACGCACTGCACTGAATGTAAATAGCAGGAACGGATCTAGCTGAACACTGTGAGCAGGACGCACTGCACTAAATGTAAATACCAGGAACGGATCTAGCTGAACACTGTGAGCAGGACGCACTGCACTGAATGTAAATAGCAGGAACGGATCTAGCTGAACACTGTGAGCAGGACACACTGCACTAAATGTAAATAGTCTAGATAGAAGATAACAGGAACGGATCTAGCTAAACTGAATACAGTGTATATATATATATGCAACACCTGGGATGCATATATATACACAATACACTGTAAGTGCAGCTAACTGACTGACTGTTCTGCCTAATCTATCTAACTCAAATCAAATGACACTGTCTCTCTCTCTCTCTATCTCTCAGCACACCGGAACACACACTACACAGGGCCGCCGTGCAGGCGGCCTTATATAGTGTGGGGTGTGTACTAAATCCCCTGAGCCATAATTGGCCAAAGCCACCCTGGCTTTGGCCAATTACAGCTCTCTCTACTGACGGCGCTGTGATTGGCCAAGCATGCGGGTCATAGTGCATGCTTGGCCAATCATCAGCCAGCAATGCACTGCGATGCCGCAGTGAATTATGGGCCGTGACGCGCCACACGAATTTGGCGCGAACGGCCCATATCGTTCGCAATTCGGCGAACGACCGAACAGCCGATGTTCGAGTCGAACATGGGTTCGACTCGAACACGAAGCTCATCCCTACTTTTCAGCCTCTCCTTCCGACACACCTTCTTGAATACCCGGCCTGACTTTCTTTTTGGGCTATCCAGGGGGGACCCTTACCTCATGTTAACCCCAGAGGATTGACAGCAGAGCACCCTCCCAGATTTAACCCCTTTATCTTAGATCGTTAAGAGGTTTTACAGTTTAGTGGCAATATCTGCTCCTGAGAAGTCTAAAGTAGACTTCAATTATACAATCCTCAGTTTATTGTCCCACATAACAGTCATGTTCGTTGACGCGGCATATCCCGCTGTATTCTTACAGGAAACGCATTTCAAAACCTCCCATGTACCAAGGCTCACTGACTCCTACTTCACTAAGGCTCATCACAGTACAAATAACTTAGCTCAAAGTGCTTAGCACAGTTACAAATAACTTAAGTCAAAGGGAGTCTCTATCCTAATTAGCAAAAATGCTTCCTTTGAACTCACGGACAAACTCATAGACCCAGAGGGTAGATATATCTTTTTAAAAGGGAATTGTTGCGGAATTCCCATTACGTTAGTGAATGTATATTTTCCAAACACATCCCACCTTATGTTCTGCCAACATATGTTATCTGACCTTAAGGGCTTCAGCTCTGGCTGTATAATCCTAGGAGGCGACTTCAATGTCCCGCTGAATCCCCTGGTAGACACCTCCCCTGGCAAAACCTACATTACCTACAAGATTCTCAAAAAAATTAAAACCCTTCTAAGCTCTATGCAACTAGTGGACTCATGGCGTTTCCTACACCCAGAGGACAAGGATTATACCTTTTTCTCTATTCCCCACGGTCGTTACACGGTCGTTACTCAAGGATAGACTACATCTTCACCACCCAAAGAGACCTACACCTGATTACCGACGCTAACATAGGAATTCAATCCATCTCGGATCACGCCCCATCTCACTTTCATTGAACCTGACCAGACCCCCACCCAAACCCAATACCTGGAGACTGAACTCCTCGCTCCTAACTGATCCCCAGCTACTCCCCAAAATATCCACGACCATTAAAGACTATTTTGCACACAATGCCACTCCAGGCGCCGACCCTATTATGGTGTGGGAGGCCCACAAATGCACCATTAGAGGAGAATTAATTAAATTAGGAATGCATTGTAAACGGGAAAGAGAGAAGACTATCAAACAGCTAGTTGACAAAATACACATACTTGAGGCGAAACACAAACAGTCCCTGAGTGAACGTTCTGCTAAATCCTTATCGGAGGCTAGAAAATCTCTCCAACAGATACTAGAAACTAGGACCAAAAGGTTCCTTTATTTCTGTAAGAAAATTTATTATGAACACAGGGACAAAACAGGCACATTTCTGGCAAAGGCCTTGAAAGACATCACAGCCAACCAAAACATCTTAGGTATCAGAAACAAAACAGGTTTGATTGACATCACCACAGAAAAAATAGCCATCACTTCCACGCCTACTATTCTGACCTATACAACCTATCCAACCAACACAAACCCACGCAAGCAATAGGTAATAGACTCCAAATAATACAAGAATTTCTGAAAGACTCCAAACTACCCACACTGACAGATGACGTAGCGCAACAACTAGACAGACCCTTTGAAATGACAGAACTCAAACATACCATCATGGACCTAAAAGCAGGGAAAGGCCCAGGCCAATCTCACTGCTCAACATAGACATCAAGCTATTGGCAAAACTAATTGCCAACAGACTTAGACCATTACTACATGATCTGATTGGACCTGAACAAGCAGGCTTCATGCCGGGCAGGGAGTCCAAAGATAATGTTACTAAAGCACTCAACCTGATACATGCAGCACGTATGCGAAAAATCGAGGGCTTTCTCCTGTCAACGGACGCGGAAAAGGCGTTTGATCGAGTAGCATGGGACGTTATGCTTGAAACTTTTGTTGGCTTAAACACCCACATGACTTGGATTACGTCCTTATATAAGAATCCATCCACCTAAATTAAAATAAACGGATCCTTATCGGACACAATACACATAAAGAATCTAACAAGACAGGGCTGCCCCCTTTCTCCCCTTCTTTTCATCCTATCATTAGAACCGTTTATTAGAAAGGTGATAGCGGAGAAAAACATAAAAGGTTTCACGATTGGGGACAGAGAGTTCAAGGTCGCAGCATATGCAGATGATCTGTTATTTTTCCTGACTGACCCACATATTTCTCTACCCACCCTAACGAAAAAATTCTCGCTATTTGGTTATCTCTCTAACCTCAAAATGAATTATTCAAAATCAGAAGCCATGAACATTTCTATACCCGAAGGCAACCTCAGGAACATTAAAACTAACAACCCCTTTAGGTGGGAGGCCTCTGCTCTCAAATACCTGGGAGTTTGGCTGACATCAAAACTATCACAGGTCTATGAACACAACTTCCCTCCCATTCTTAATTTGATTAAAAAGGACCTCCAGAAATGGCACATACGAAACTTCTCCTGGTTTGGCAGAGCAGCCCTTTGCAAAATGATCATTCTGCCAAAACTTCTCTATTTATTCAGGAATATCCCAGTCAGTATATCCCAGAGTCCAGAGCTTCTTTAAAGCCATCTCCTCAATCCAAACTAAATTTATCTGGGCGCACAAACCACCTAGAATCAAATCTAGCCTATTGGTCAGATCCAAGACAAAGGGTGGGATGGGCATACCTGATTTTAAAAACTACTATTTCGTGGCTCACATCACTAGAATCATTGATTGGCATTGCCACCATAAACTTAAACATTGGGTTCCCCTAGAAGACAAACTAAGTCCCATACCTCTACAATTCTCACCGTGGATTCCCTGGTCGAGTTACCCTCCAGCCCTAAAAACGCACCCCTTAATTGGCACCTAATTGGCAATCTTCCACAGACTGACTAATCTTACGGATATATCATCCTCATTGAGCCCCCTCCCACCCCTGCAGAACAACCCTGATTTCCAACTAGGGATTAAGAACCACTATCTTCGACCCCCAAATACATCTAGAACTCTCCTAGCCATGAACTGCTTTTGCAACAACACTTTCAAAGAACTTAGAGAATTTAAAGCAGACAACAACACCCCTGACCTACCTCTGTGGACCTACTTTCAGTTGCGAAGTTACCTCAACCATCCCACTAGAAGAAACAATTTTAGTAGGCAACCCTCGGAGTTGGAGTCAGTGTGCCTGGAAGGTGAACCAATTCAAAAAGCCACCTCCCTCTCATATGCCTTGCTAGGAGACAGACCTGTGCCTGAAGGCGACAGATTCAGAGAGAGCAGGACGAAAGCCCTTGGTAAGCCTATTTCAGACAAACAATGAACGAGGGCGTGCAAATTTGCCCACAAGTGCTCCCTCAGCACTAGAACACAAGAGACAGCTTACAAACTACTAACTCACTGGTATGCCACCCCGGCAAAACTACACTTATGGTTTCCACAGACCTCAGACACCTGTTGGCGTTGCCAAGGTGACAGAGGTACACTCTTTCATATTTGGTGGCAATGCCCCCTAATATCACCTTACTGGGATGCAGTTAGAAAGGTGATACACCAGATTACAGAAACAAGGCTGAAAATGGCATGTTGTCTGCTCCATATTGCTGATGTCTCCTTCCAAAGATACAAAAATTCATTATCTAAGCATCTGTTAAACGCAGCTAAAGCACTCATACCACTCTTTTGGAAAACCATGCGAGTTCCTTCAGTTCAAGACTGGCTACATAGAATAGCCAATATTTGCAGCATGGAGGAGACGATTGCCCAGTCCAGTGACAATGCCGAACGCTTCCACAAAACTTGGACCCCTTGGTTCTTGTCTAAGTCTTCCCAAGCGTTTGATGATCTGACATTAATCAATTTGAACGATCAGATTTAACTGACCCTTCTGAATTGTTTTCAACCTGTTCTTCCTTGAATACAACTATGGATATGTCAATGCCATATTGCTGATCAGAGATTTATTGCTCACATGCAGAACGCTACGCAGTACTAAACTACACGAACCACTTAGATGATATGTACTGCGTAGGGCTCATATCTCTTCCAACCCTACCCCCTACCCATACTAGTCCCTTTCTTCCTCCTATTTCTTTCTGCTTTCACTCTCTACCCCTAATCCATCCCCAGTAATGAACAATACTTCATGTGCAACTTATCTAACAGCTTAGGTCAAGTTTGGTTCCTGCATAAACGCTGTACTATTTACCCTTATCTAGAACCCAACTTGTTTATTGTTCATAGTGAATGTACATTCAAGGCAGCTTATACTGCATTGAGTTTTGCTTCATTGTATACCTGTTATTCGCTATTTGGGAGCTGCGTCTCCCCATTCTAACTTTTTACTTATCTTTCAATAAACCTGGATGTTTAACAAAATTCGGCAAAACACATGAGCACCAAAAAAGTCTATGGAACATGAACATGAAAAATCAAAAGTGCTCATTTTAAAGGCTTGTATGCAAGTTATTGTCATAAAAAAGTGTCTGGGGACCTGGGTCCTGCCTCAGGGGACATGTATCAATGCCAAAAAAAGTTTTAAAAACGTCAGTTTTTCCAGGAGCAGTGAATGAAATATTCCTTTAAATATCGTGCCAGGGGGGTGTGTGTCTATAGTATGCCAGTAGAGTGGTGCATTTTCCCAGTGTTTAGAACAGTACTGCAGCAAAATGTCATTTCTAAAGGAAAAATTGTCATTTAAAACTGATTGTGGTTGTAATGAATTGTCGAGTCTCAGCAATATAGATAAAACTCCTTGAAAAAAAACAGTATGGGGTCCCTCCCAGTCCATTACCAGGCCCTTTGGGTCTGGTATGAATATTAAGGGGAACCCCGAACCAAAAAATTTTAAATTGCGTGGGGGTCCCCTCAAAATCCATACCAGGCCCTTCAGGTCTGGTATGGAAATTAAGGGGAACCCTGCGCCAAATATTTTAAGAAAATGGCATAGGGGTCCCCCCAAAATCCATACCAGACCCTTATCGAAGCACGCAACCTGGCAGGCTGCAGGAAAAGAGGGGAGGATGAGAGAGTGCCCCCCCTCCTGAACCAACCGTACCAGGCCACATGCCCTCAACATGGGTAGAGTGCTTTGGGGTCTGACTCCAAAGCACCTTGTCCCCATGTTGATGGGGACAAGGGCATCATCCCCACAACCCTTGCCCAGTGGTTGTGGGGGTATGCGGGCGGAGGGCTTATCGGAATCTGGAAGCCCCTTTTAACGAGGGGACCCCCCAGATCCAAGCCTTCCCCTATGTGAGTTGGTACATTGTACAACTACCATTTCACAAAAAAGTGTCAAAAATTGTAAAAAAAACAGCTTGGGACAAGTCCTTTATTAAAAGATAAAAAAATAAAAATGTCCCGAGATGTCTATTCATCTTCTATCACGCTGCCAATGAGCCGAAAACAGCTGTTATAAAGCTATGGGCGGGCCACCCGGTGACATAAACGGATGACCCCATGGGGGCTTCCCTATGGCTTCCCCTTGCATTTTGGAGGGACCCCTACGCTAAGAAATAAAATTGGAGCAGGGTTAACCTTAATCTCCGTACCAGACCTGAAGGGCTTGGTATGGATTTTGGGGGGACCTCCACACAATTTTTTTATTTTTGGTTCGGGGTTCCCCTTAATATTCATACCAGACCCAAAGGGCCTGGTAATGGACTTTGGGGGGGAACCCATGCTCTTTTTTTCAATGAGTTTTATCTATATTGCCGAGACCCGACAATTCATTACAGCTGAGATCAGTTTTAAATTACTTTTTTCCTTTAGAAATATCCTTTTGCTGTAGTACTGTTTTAAACACGGAAAAAATGTGCCACTTTACAGGTATACTATAGACACCCCCAGGCATGATATTTAAAGGAATTGTTCATTTTTATTGTTTCACTTTAAGAATTAAAAAAAATCACTGCTCCCGAAAAAACGTTCAGTTTTTAAAAAAATATTTTGCATTGATACATGTCCCCTTGCATATAAGCCTTTAAAATGAGCACTTTTGATTTTTCATGTTAATGTCCAATAGACTTTAACAACGTTCCGGCGGCTTTCGAATTTTCCCCCGAACACTGCATATTGTTCGGTGTTCGCCCGAACATTCGAACAACCAAAGTTCAACCCGATCTTATGCTCGGGCCGAACCGTTTGCCCATCCCTATTGGTTACATCTAGAGATGTAAAATAAGGTAATTTTGAAGACATGAGAAACAAAAATCCCCTATTTTGTCCCGAAAAAAAAAATATTTGTTTTGGAAAAACTGAAAAAAAATCAGTGTGGAGTAGTTTTATAAATTGAAAGTAATTTTGTTACACTGGGAACTTGGATCCAGTCACCATGCTTAATGCATTATTTTTTCCTTCAGCGTATAGATGTGGACCCAACAAAGCATGTCTCTGGAATGATCAGTGTGGTCCCTTCTAGGTCCTCCAACTCTATAGGCTCTGTCCAATGCAATGGGTGAGTTAGCGTCTCTGCCTAAGACCTAGTTGATCATTGCAATGACAGTTGGTCTTAAGTCAGTCCCTGCAGTTGCTTCTGGGATACCTTGGAACCAAATGTTATTCTGATGGCTCCTGTTCTCGTCATCATTAATGTGGAGATTGGCAGAGACGGCGAAGGTGGGTGGTGGATGTCTTTTCCAAAGCCAGAATTCTAGCAGCATGGTCTTCTTGAGTGAGAGCGATAGCTGACACAACAGTTTCTGAAGCTGAGACCTGTTGCCCTAATGCTTTTAGTTCTGTGTGGAGAGAGGATTCCATCTTGGAGGCCCATGACTCAAAGTCAGCATGGAATGAAGAGAGGAGAGCTGTGGCTGCAGATCCAGAGAATCCCCCTGGGGCTGGTGAAGAAGCTGCACCTGAGCCATCCCTCGTGGGAGCAGCATTAAGGAGCTCTGGAAGGTCTGTAAAAGGCGGTGTCTCCAGGGGAGTGTCACTTATCTCTGCTGTGTCAGGGCATGCAGAGGAAGCCACTGCAATGGAGGGGCCGGACCAGAGTTTGAGCAGGGTCTGACCCAGTGCCATCTTGTCTTTCCCAGAGCGGAAGTCCTGTGGGGCTTGGTGGAGTAAGTATTGCTGAATGGAGCCTGCTGTAGATCAGCAGGGTTAGCAGCATGAGAGGCATATGCTGACATGAGTATCTCAGTGGTAGGTGAGCTATGAGGAGTCAGGAGAGAACAGAGCTCAGTGAAGCATGTCTTCACTGCTCATGATATATATATATATATATATACACTTTATGAATAAATTGTATTTCTTTTTTTTTTAATATGTCAATATTGCTGGGTTTTCCAACACACACAGCTAGTTATACTATATAGGTACTTTATTTGAGGTCTTTGATCTTTTTTAGTAAAGCATTTTGTGGTAAGGGGATCCTCCAATCAGAGATGGGGAATGAGAGAGGAAAATAGGAACCCAGCTGGTTGGTATAGATGAGCTACATAGTCTTTGCGTATCCTTTCAAAATGTATCAAGGATAGCTTTTTAAGTTTAACACAGCTTTTTTATGGCTTTATAAGTTGCAGAGGATTGAACGTCTTTCTATGCTCAATCACATGATACAACAAAAATAGTATTCAGTTAAAATCTTACTATTTATTTAAACATAATTATTAAAAAAAACAATTGTACAACCATTTGGTATTGTGCTCAGATATTATACAGCATTTAGTCAACACCACGCTTGTATTTCTGACATGTTTTACCGTATCTGGCTTCTTCAGAGATGAGCGGGATCACTAATAAGGCAAAGGGAAAAAATCAATAACAGACAATTATAGTACATTTATGTTGAAAGTTCAGAGTAGGTATAGACATACAGTGCATAAATAGTCATCAAAAACTGCACCTCCTAAACAGATATTATATCAGAAAGTACGTGAAAAAAGCTCTCATTACAATGCAGCTGGAAATGTATATTCAAGCTGCTGGGCTAGTTATTAATTAGGCAAGTTTAGGTAAGGAGTAAGGGTAGATAAGTCATGATCTAGTATATTCACCTTTCTGGTGCTTCTCCAATCCTAAGGCAATCAAAAGGTTGGACCTCCAGTTTGGCAACTACCCTTTTGATTGCCTGAGGATTGGAGAAGCATCTGCCCAAAGATCGCTCCACAATTGGGTCATGGTGTTCAGATTTAAAGGGATGAGATGACAACTCTAGATCAGGACCCAATTGTGGAGTGACCTTTGGGCAGATGCTAAACGATGTGTTTAACCCCTGACTGTGTGAAGACAGCTGCGGAAGCCTGACTGTGTGTAGCCAGTAGTGGGAGCCCGATAGACCAACAGATGGGACACTGAGAGAGCTGAGGAGGAGTTCCATCCACGGTTACCCACACATGCCCATTACCCCTGCAGGGGTTACTACATTTGGTAAGTGGGGACCTGACCGGGGGAGCACTACCAGTCACCTGATTTGCTGAGCACTGAAGTCACCTGAAGGAATATAACCAGCCACTTTGGAATTATACTTATATTATCATCTTCTCGGACTTGTACTTTGATTTTTCATTTTTTCTTTTTTCTTTTTATTATATTTTACCTTTAATTATATGGTTGGACAGTTAGCTAGTTACATTTGTGTAACACGTATATGTTTTATGTCTCAGTTTTTGACCTGATGGACACATTTGTATATATTTTTCTATTATGTGTATGTTAATTCTTGTTTGATCACTTATACATATCTGCTTTTATTTGCTTCGCATACACTGATTATTTGTTTAAGTACACTTGTGCGTGATTACGCTTATATCCACCACTGGAGGGTACACATATACTAGGGATGAGCTTCGAGTTTGAGTCAAACTCATGTTCGACTCGAACATCGGCTGTTCACCAGTTCGCTGAACAGCGAACAATTTGGGGTGTTCGCGGCAAATTCGAAAGCCGTGGAACACCCTTTAAAAGTCTATGGGGAAATCAAAAGTGCTAATTTTAAAGGCTTATATGCAAGTTATTGTCATAAAAAGTGTTAGGGGACCTGGGTCCTGCCCCAGGGGACATGGATCAATGCAAAAAAAGTTTTAAAAATGGACGTTTTTTCAGGAGCAGTGATTTTAATAATGCTTAAAGTGAAACAATAAAAGTGTAATATCCCTTTAAATTTCGTACCTGGGTTGTGTCTATAGTATGTCTGTAAAGGGGCGCATGTTTCCCGTGTTTAGAACAGTCTGACAGCAAAATGACATTTCAAAGGAAAAAAAGTCATTCAAAACTACTCGCGGCTATTAATGAATTGCCGGTCCGACAATACACATAAAAGTTCATTGACAAAAACGGCATGGGAATTCCCCACAGGGGAACCCGAACCAAAATTTAAAAAAAAATGACGTGGGGGGTTCCCCTGAATTCCATACCAGGCCCTTCAGGTCTGGTATGGATATTAAGGGGAACCCCAGCCAAAATTTTTTTAAAAGAATAGCGTGGGGTCCCCCTCAAAATCGATACCAGACCCTTAAGGTCTGGTATGGATTTCAAGGGGAACCCCGCGCCAAAATTTTTTAAAAATTGGCGTGGGGTCTCCCCAAAAATCCATACCAGACCCTTATCCGAGCACGCAACCTGGCAGGCCACAGGAAAAGAGGGGGGACGAGAGAGTGCCCCCCCTCCTGAACTGTACCAGGCCACATGCCCTCAACATTGGGAGGGTGCTTTGGGGTAGCCCCCCAAAACACCTTGTCCCCATGTTGATGGGGACAAGGGCCTCATCCCCACAACCCTTGCCCCGTGGTTGTGGGGGTCTGCGGGTGGGGAGCTTATCGGAATCTGGAGGCCCCCTTTAACAAGGGGACCCCCAGATCCCAGCCCCCCCTGTGTGAAATGGTAAGGGGCTTACAAAAGTACCCCTACCATTTCACAAAAAAAGTGTCAAAAATGTTAAAAATGACAAGAGACAGTTTTTGACAATTCCTTTATTTAAATGCTTCTTCTTTCTTCTATCTTCTTTCTTCTATCTTCCTTCAGTTTCTTCCTCCATCTTCTTCTTCTTCTTCTGGTTCTTGCTCCGGTGATCTCATCTGGCATCTTCCTCCGCGGCGCTGGCGTCTTCTTTCCTTTGTCTTCTGTGCCGATCCGCATCCGACCATGATGGGAGGCTTCCGCTGTGTGACGCATCTCCTCTTCTGACGGTTCTTAAAAAATGGAGGGCGGGGCCACCCGGTGATCCCACCCCCTCTGACGCACGGTGACTTCTCTGTCCGCCCCCCTCTGACATCACGGGGAATGCCACAGGGAAGTCCCTGTGCATCAGAGGGGGGCGGGGTCACCGGATGGGCCCGCCTGGGTGGGCCCGCCCTCCGTTATTTAAGAACCGTCAGAAGAGGAGAAGCGTCACACAGCGGGAGCCTCCCATCATGGTCGGATGCAGAGCAGCCTAGAAGACGAAGGGAAGAAGACGCCAGTGCCGCGGAGGAAGATGCCAGACGAGAACACAGGAGGAAGAACCAGAAGAACCATAAGAAGAAGAAGATGGAGGAAGAAACCGAAGGAAGATGGAAGATAGAAGAAAGAAGATATAAGACCGAAGATAGAAGAAAGAAAAAGCATTTAAATAAAGGAATTGTTAAAAACTGTCTCTTGTCATTTTTAACATTTTTGACAGTTTTTTAGTGAAATGGTAGGGGTACTTTTGTACCCCCTTACCATTTTACACAGGGGGAGGGCTGGGATCTGGGGGTCCCCTTGTTAAAGGGGGCTTCCAGATTCCGATAAGCCCCCGCCAGCAGACCCCCACAACCACCGGACAAGGGTTGTGGGGATAAGGGCCCTTGTCCCCATCAACATTCCCCTGTGTGGAATTCCCATGCCGTTTTTATCAATGAACTTTTATGTGTATTGTCGGACCGGCAATTCATTAACAGCCGCGAGTACTTTTAAATGACTTTTTTTCCTTTGAAATGTCATTTTGCTGTCAGACTGTTCTAAACACGGGAAACATGCGCCCCTTTACAGGCATACTATAGACACCCCCCAGGTAAATTTAAAGGAATATTACACTTTTATTGTTTCACGTTAAGCATTATTAAAATCACTGCTCCCGAAAAAACAGCCATTTTTAAAACTTTTTTTTGCATTGATCCATGTCCCCTGGGGCAGGACCCAGGTCCCCAAACACTTTTTATGACAATAACTTGCATATAAGCCTTTAAAATTAGCACTTTTGATTATTCACGTTCGTGTCCCATAGACTTTAATGGTGTTTGCGTGTTTGAACAAATTTTTTGCCTGTTCGCATGTTCTGGTGCGAACCGAACAGGGGGGTGTTCGGCTCATCCCTAACATATACATACTTAGTCCTCATAGGACAGGTACACATATATAACTTAGTCCTCATAGGACAGGCACTCCCTGTTTTTCTTTGTAGACAGGGCACTTACCCACTACCTTCTCTTATACTTACTTTGTTTAATATGGTAGCGCCAACCCAGTGGCGTATGCAGGGTATGGCAGATATGGCAAGTGCCATGGGCGCCATATGAAGGGGGCGCTCCTGAGTGGCTGGGCAGCAAGGCACTTGCAGAGATCTCTAATTAAAATGGCCCTGATATCGCCACTGTTACTCATTGTCAGCCTGGGGTGGGATCCTGGCCAGTGGAGACTGCTTTAGGTCGTTCACCACTGGCCCCTGGCTCCCTGCCCAAACTGGTTGCTAGGCATGGCCCGCCTGGCATCTAACAACCAGTGACGTCACAGAGGAGAGAGGCAGAGATCAGCATTCAGAGCGGAGATTTAACTTCCTCCTCCACGCCCACTGCTTAGCTCCGCCCACCTCCTCCCTGCATCTTCTCAGACACGCACAAGAATCAAAGGGAGAGAGGAGTTTAGGCAGTGGTGCCCCCCTAGGTTATTTGCAAAATAGGCTGCCGTGCAGGAGAGGGGAAAGGAGCCGGGAGGTGCGCTGTGCTCTCCCTCCTCTCCATCTTCACAGTCCTGACACTGCAGCTCTTCTCTCCCAGTGGCTCTGTGTGTGTATAGGAGCGCCCTGCAGCTTCCCCTCTCCTGTCCTGTCATTGACTATAAAGAAGCAGCAGAAAGGAACCAGCAGCCTCGTATTATATGAACAGCTGCCCCAGACAAGAAAGAGTTAACAGCAGGAGCTGATCCACCTCCTGCTGCTTACTGAGCCAATGGGCGCTGCTGTAACCCGCCCCTTTCTCAAGCCGCCCCCTTTGATTAAGAAAAATAGAGTACTGGAGCCATTCTGGAGCCTGGAGAAAGATCCGAGCTGCTGTAGGGACTGGGGAGGGGGCAGAGAGGGAGGAGAAATGAGTAAGAGAAGCAGAACAATGCATTCAGGTGAAGGTAATGTGGAGAATGTGCACAGGAAGAGACATTTACTACAATGCTCCTCTTTTTAGTCTCTCTGTACTTTCTGATGTATTCTGTATTCCTCTTCTCTCTCCCTCCCCCCTGCCCCACCTTCTCTCTCTCTCTCTCTCTCTCTCTCTCTCTCTCTCTCTCTCCTCTCTTCCCTCCCCCCCCCCTAGTTCTCTCTCCTCCCCCTTCCATCTTCTCCCCCCCTTTTTTCCCTCTTGCCATAACCAGTATAAACACTGTAAATATTACAATAAAATACAATGCTGTGCTTCCTTCTTCACCTTAGTGTTTCAATTTAAATGTAATTGCATAATTTAAAGCGGTTGTATACTGCTGGACTTTTTTTTTTTTTTACCATGCAAGGTAAAGGTATAATCTGCTAGTATGGATCGCATACTAGCACACAATGTTAAACTTACCTTAAAACATACCCTTCCGCACCCAGAAGTCAGCGCAGAAGGCGCTCTCATTTTTACTCATATTGCTTCCGGGTTCGCAGGCTCTGTGACTGGCCTGAGCCATGATGAAGTCACTCCCATGCATGCGCACAGGAGCCACCATTTATGGCACAGGGTTGTACCTATAGGTAAGCCTTATTATAGACTTACCTATATGTAAAAGGCAGTAAAGGAAGTTTATTTCCACTTTAAGTGACAGTGGAGCCCTCCCTCTGAATACCATATACTGTATATGTGTTGTCCTGTAAACCAAATATACAACTTGATATCTTTCAAACAAATAACAACATCAAAATATAAAATTGCAGCATATTAATGACATTGACACCCCCTCAAAAGATTTTTGATAACATGTTGCAATATGTAAGTGATGGTAACACCCCCTCAAGAAATAAAATAACTCCACTTACAATAGGGGGTGTCACCATCACTAATATACTACAATTGTATATTTTGAAATTTTGCCTTGTCGTTTTGTTAGGTTTTTTTTGTTAAGGTTATCTGAAAGATGGGTTTCAAATGTTTGACAGGGGTGCAGTTTCAGTGCTTGCCATAGGCGCCATTTTCACTAGATACGCCTCTGCGCCAACCACCCCACTTTTTTACCTCTTCTTAATTCTGTAATTCCTAGTCCTACCAGTAGATCTCCTACCTGCATTTTATCTAGCAAATATTTCTCCACCCTCGTTTCTTGTTCCTGCATTACCCAGGTTCTTAAATGTTTTAATTGCCCCGCCAGATAGTATAAATATAAATCTGATACTGCCAACCCTGCTGCAGTATTAGGTCTTTGTAACATAGAAAGTTTCAATTTACATCGCCCATTTGCCCAGATAAAGCTAGTTAACTGGGAGTTTAATTTTTTAAATATATATTTTGGTATCTTTACCTCCGAATGCGCCATCACATACAGACACTTCGGCAGTATGATAGATTTAATCAACTGTATTCTCCCTGCCATTGATAACGGTAGTTTTTTCCATATTCCCAATTTATTCTTCACATAATCTACCAAGGGGTCTATATTTGCTTTAACCTCCCTGGCGGTATGATTCTTTCTGATTTTAGGTGCTGAAAGCGGTACAATTATTTTGCATGGAAATTTGGCGTTTTATATTGTAGGTCTGTAATTATTAACAATAACACACTTAAATCTGTCCAAACAAGAGTCTAGTAGATATCCCGGGTATGATAAAGTTTGAAACACAAAAACATAAATTATAATATAATAAAAAAAAAAATAATAATTAAAAAAAATAAAAATAAATAGTAATAAAATAAATTTCCACGCGATTCACTATCGCTCAATTCTGCAAGTGTTCTAATTTACTATTGCTATTTTCTAGCTGGTCTAAAGCCATTTTTGATGTAAAGGGACACTTTTTGGTTGCTATGGACAATCTCCAGTTTCCAGGCAGAAAGAACAGTATATGCAATATAAAACTGCATGCAGGGCATGGGCCAGAGCACTGGGGACAAATGGGATGTGAAATGATTTCATACAGTACTGTAATCTGTAAGATTACAGTACTGTATGTGTTATGCTTTTTACATTTTTTTGAATTTGCCGCCAGGCTCCGCCCCCGTGCGCCGCGACGCTCGCAGGGAACGGAGCCTGGCACAGAGAGGCTTCGGAACAGGACACAGCCCGCGGACACTGCGGGGGACATCGCAGGATCCTGGGGACAAGGTAAGTAAGGAGGCACCAGGATCCTGCGATGCAATCCCGAGTGTGGCTCGGGGTTACCGCTAATGGTGCTGAATTTTAACCCCGAGCCACACTCGGGAAAACCGCCAGGGAGGCTACGAGCTTCTTCTGGTTCCAATGTAATATTTATTCCTAAATATTTAAATGTTTTAACTATTTTTAATGGGCTCTGAAGATGCCCTTCCCTTCCTGTCCCCAATAACATCAATGCAAAATTCTGCCAATTTATTTGGAGCCCAGATAGTATCCCATATGTTTCTAATATTTTCACTGCCACCTCTAATGAAGTGGGCACATCTTCCATGTATAATATAATGTCATCTGCATATAATCCTATATGTTCAGTCCTTTCCCCTACCCTACCCTGATCCCTTTGTATATTTTAGATTGTCTAAATCTATTAGCCAGTACTTCTATTGCTAGACGCTAACAATTGGGGGGACAACGGGCACCCCTGTCTTGTTCCCCTATGCAATTTTATTGTAGGGGATAACACTCCATTTATTAATAGGTTAGAGCAAGGTTGCTTATACATTATTCTCACCCATTTTCTAAATCCTTTCCCAAATCCTTTTTTTCAACACCGCCTGCAGAAACTCCCATTCTATGGAGTCAAATGCCTTGGCTGTATCCAACGATGCCAAGGCACTCGACTCCGGAAAATACTCCCTCAGCTGTCCCATAAACTGGGTTCTCCTAGTATTATTTGTAGTAGACTTCCCCGGCATAAATTCTGTTTGGTCTTCTGATACAATGGATAAAATTACCCCGTTAAGCCTCTTCGCTAATATCTTTGCCAGTATTTTGTAATCAATGTTTAACAAAGATATTGGTCTGTAGGACGCACAGTCATTTCTGACTTTTTCTGGTTTTGGTATCAGTATTGCTGTTGCCTCGAACATGGAGGTGGGTATCTCCCCCCCGGCCAAATGCCCCTACATTTTAGTCAATATCGGGGCTATAATTTCCACATATCACTGGTACATTTCCAACGGTATGCTACCTGGTCCAGACGACTTACCCTTTCCCATAGACTTAATAGCTGCTTTTACCTCCTTTATCCCGATATCTTTATCCAATTCCCCTTTTTGTTCCTCTGTTAACTTCAGAAACTCAAAATCCTCTAAATATTTCTCTATCTCCCCTCTTGTGGATGTCAGTGTCGATGTGTACATTTTATCATAAAATCTATGGAAAGTTTCCACAATATCCTCCACTGTATTGACCATCTCCCCTTTCTCATTTCTCACCTCTGCTATGGCTAATGTTGATGCTTGTTGTTTTATCAGATAATTTACTATCTTATTGGCTTGATATTCATGCACAAAGTTATTTTGCTTAAACTGGAACCTCTTACGTTTAGCTTTAACTATTAATTGATTTCTATATTGACGCGCTGTACCTGCCAATTTTATCTGGTTTATATTTGAGGGGTTCTTAATAAACTCTGCTTCGGCCTGCTTACATAAATCTGCCATTTCCTCTTCTTCCTGTCTATTAGTACGTTTAATATATGATATTGTTGATCTTACAATCCCTCTTAAATACGCCTTAAAGGTGTCCCATGTTATACCCTCCATTGTACTGTCACCACGGGCTTCCAAAAACATTACCATTTGCTCCGGTATACAATCGTTTGATCCAATCTGGGCTAACCAATAGTGTTGTATTCTATATCCCGGTCGCCTTCCCCCGGGACCTATCTTCAACTCAAAGCTCAGCCCAGAGTGGTCAGACACCCCCTTAAACGTATATGTAACCGAATGCACCAATGGGAGTATTTTCTCATTTCCCAGTCCTGGGTCTATTCTAGACATGATCTCTCTACCTGGTGCATGCCACGAATAGGCTCTGACCCCTGGGTTTCTAATCCTCCATAAATCAAACCATCCCACCTCCTTAAATATTCCAATACTTTAGAACCATCTCCTCTCCTATGACTTTTTTTTCCAAATCTATCCATTTTTGGGTCCAACCACATGTTAAAATCTCCCATACATATAATATGTGCATCTGGGTATTCTGACATAAATAGCATTGCTTCCTTCAATACTCCCATTGTGGCAGGAGGGGAATTATATATCCCCATAATAATAACTGGCAGTGAGTGCACCAGGGCAAAGACAAAAACATAACGCCCATCTGGATCCCTTCTTACCCTGATGCACTCCCACGCCACCGTCCGGTGCACCATTAGAGAGACCCCTCTCAAAAAACCCTTCCCTTACCCCACTTCCCACCTTCCCTCCCCTCCCCCTTCTAGTGTGATCGTGTTCTAAAATTGTATGTGTGTATGACCCAACTCACTTATTATCCTACCTGTGTATGTCTCTATTTGACATATCAACCTCCTTTTATCTTCCCCTCATATTGTGATTCATGTTTTAAAAAAAAAAAAAAAAAACCCACATTTTAACACTCAAGACACTAATATCAAACATTCCTCATATCCACCCCCCATCAGGGGCACAACAAACTCCAAAGGTGTGAAGAAAGGGATGCAATACATTCTCCCGCATCCCCCCTGCATTAAACCTCCGGCAGGGGACATAGCGGGGAGCCTACTCCCAAAAAAAAAAAGAAAAAAAGGAAAACATTTCTTATTTCTTCTCCCTACCTCCCCTCCCTCCCTAATTAACCAAATATACTCCTCTCCCTCTTAGTTTTCCAGTGTTTTGTCCCAATAATGTCTTAATCTTAGGATCTTAATCTTAGTCTTAGGATATCTCCCAACTCCCTGTTTCCTATTATTTAGATACAGTTTTAACTGTCCGAATCCATTCTCTGGCTTACTCCGGTGTGCTGAAATACATAGTCTTTCCTCCTTTATCCACTCTCAACCGGGCGGGATATGCCATAGAATACTCTATTCCTGCTTCTCTCAAATTCCTTTTTACCTCATAAAAGGTTGCCCGCTGCTTTTATAGCTCTAGAGAAAAGTCCGGAAATATTGACACTTTACTGTTCTGATAGTGAATCTCTCCCTTATGTCTTACTTTCCGCAAAATTGTATCTCTGTCTCTGCAATTCAAAAGTCGCGCCAGCAATGGTCTAGGGGGAAACCCAGGCTTTGGTGTTACTGTGGGGACCCTATGCGCCCGTTCCATGGCAAATGCTGATAATACCTCCATATCTGGGAATGTATTTTTCAGCCATTTCTCAATAAAGTCCCCAGGGTTAAACCCCTCCACTTTTTCCGGGAGACCTATTATTCTTATATTATTGCGGAGCATCCGATTTTCAAAATCGTCTGTTTTCTGCTGCCATGTAACGATCTGCTTTTCTATTATTGATATCTTTTTGGGTATATGCATTAAATTATCTTCCAGTTGAGATATCCTTTTTTCAACTTTGACCATCCTGTCTCTAATGCTTTGCATATCTTGCCTAATTAGTCCTATATCCACTTTTAGAGGTAAATAGAAAACACCGCGCTAACCAGTAAAATGAATGAAAGCTGCTGCATACAGTTTGACAAAAACAACAAAATAGGCATATGGAAAAATGCAGCGCATGTACAAATGAATATAGGTCTTTAAAATGGTGAAACAGTCAAGAAATAACTAATTGACCACAGGTGCCTTGAAACACAAACGTCCATAGATGGATGTAAATGTCCAACCGCACAGGAGGTATAAGTACTCCAAGGGGTGGTGATGGTCTGATGGTTGTCAGAAAACACCTGGCATCATACAGCGACTTCCCAACCGAGAAACCGGGTCCCAATGGGTCATTCAGAGAAAGTGCAAAAAAAGCCTCTTACCAGATCCTGTGGATTCCCATGTCAGCGACAGGGAATCGCATGCGCAGTTTGTCACAAATGACGTGGAATGGGAGCTCAGGAATCGCCAATCTCTTGGATTGTGGTCTGTATGGATCTCGGCCGGCAACCGGATGGGTCCTCACAACGAACCGTCCTCACACCGAACCGTCCCAGCATGCATCAGAAGTTTCACAAACGGTCCCCCGAAAGGAGCAGTTGGAGGGACTGGATCTCATGCGGTAAATGTGGAAACAAAAAGAATGTGCCTCCACATGGTGCAGATAAAAAAGGGTGTTTTTATTGACAAAAACGACCATACACAAATAAAAGCGTGATCACGGTGGATAAAAACAAATGGGCAACAAAGAGAGTGGTGTATGTACCCACTTTGGGTACATACACCACTCTCTTTGTTGCCCATTTGTTTTTATCCACCGTGATCACGCTTTTATTTGTGTATGGTCGTTTTTGTCAATAAAAACACCCTTTTTTATCTGCACCATGTGGAGGCACATTCTTTTTGTTTCCACATTTACCGCATGAGATCCAGTCCCTCCAACTGCTCCTTTCGGGGGACCGTTTGTGAAACTTCTGATGCATGCTGGGACGGTTCGGTGTGAGGACGGTTCGTTGTGAGGACCCATCCGGTTGCCGGCCGAGATCCATACAGACCACAATCCAAGAGATTGGCGATTCCTGAGCTCCCATTCCACGTCATTTGTGACAAACTGCGCATGCGATTCCCTGTCGCTGACATGGGAATCCACAGGATCTGGTAAGAGGCTTTTTTTGCACTTTCTCTGAATGACCCATTGGGACCCGGTTTCTCGGTTGGGAAGTCGCTGTATGATGCCAGGTGTTTTCTGACAACCATCAGACCATCACCACCCCTTGGAGTACTTATACCTCCTGTGCGGTTGGACATTTACATCCATCTATGGACGTTTGTGTTTCAAGGCACCTGTGGTCAATTAGTTATTTCTTGACTGTTTCACCATTTTAAAGACCTATATTCATTTGTACATGCGCTGCATTTTTCCATATGCCTATATCCACTTTTATCTCATCCATTTTATCTGTCAGTCCCGCGCAGCTTGTATGGATGACTGGCATTAATTGTATGCTCATCTGCTCCAGTGTCAGCTTAGATGATTTCTCCGGCTTCTCAGACTGAGACTGGGGCGTGTTGGCTTTCTGGACATCCAGTGCCGATGGTCCGCAGCTCCTTGCCTGCATAGGGCGTCGCACGCCATCCGCTTTATCCGTCCTTGCATACTCCATGAGGCGGTCTGCAGCCGACTGTTTGCTGCTCATCTCGCCGCCACGCTTGTTTGTTTTTCTGGGGTTGTGGGTTTCGGTAGTGGATACTGATCAGGATACTGTCGGAGACTTAGGCTCATCTCAGAGCTTCCGCTGCTCACATCCGGTCACGTCAGCGGAAGTCACGCTCCCACCCTGCAAGTGTTTACCTGTTAGCTGAGTAGAGGAGTGATGTATTTACTGCTCCTAAAGCACCCCTTCCCATTGAAAACAATGGGGCAGCGCTGCAAACCCACCGGCAAAGCGCCGATGCAGCAGCGCTTTGCGGGCGGTTTTAACCCTTTTTCAGCTACTAGCAGGGGTTAAAACCGCCCCACTAGCAGCCGAATAGCGCCACTAAAATGACGGTAAAGCGCCACTAAATATAGCGCCGCTTTACCGCCAACGTCCATGATGCTCCAGTGTGAAGTAGCCAATGTGTGACTGAGTTTTGTAAAGTGGTAGATACATAGTTTTATCTCTTGAGAAAAAACTATTTTTAATACATGCTAACAGTCTGCTAGCCTTGCTTGCATGCTATTGCTTAGTCTGTGATCCACTAGGACCTTGTAACTTTCATATTTTTAGCTTTAGCTTTAGTAAGTGTCTTACTTTATATATATTTTTTTAAATAAACCTTGTTTATTATATAGCTGCCCACCCCCCATTGTATAGAGGACTTCCTACTTTAGCTGCAGACTTTTACTATTAGGGCACTTACCTGTCCAGGCGTCCAGCGGTGTCCTTACCCAAGCCAATTCTTTTTTTTTTTCAAAATAGTATTTTTATTAGTCTTTTATATTTTAAAGCAAGCATATACAGAGTTGTTGCATAATGTAGAATACAAAGATATTGAAAACATAATGACATCAAAACAGAAAAACAATGGAGTATAGGATGCAGATGAACAGAATCCAGAGCACAGGAGTGTTCTGCACAGCATGTCCAGAATATATAAAGTAAGCAGCCCAGAATTAGGTATTATAGGTTCAAGACCAAAGGTCAATGATATAAAGGGAAGGACAAAGAGAAGTGTATATGGTATAGGATAAGAGACTCCAAATGACATACATAAAAAAAAATAAGAAAGTGAGGGGAGGCACCATGATCACAAGTAATACAATGCCAATATAATTTAAGAAGCGATAGTCGGCGTAGGGGTCCCAAATTCTGACTGATCCCAAATTTCCCACACTTTATCAAATTGGGGAATAGTGTCATGTACTGAGGCCGTTAGATATTCCATCCTCCTAATTTCAGCCACTAGTTGTAAAAATTTGGACCAAGGAGGAGGTGCGTTGGACAGCCAACATAGGGGAATAAGTCTTTTGGCAGCTAGCAAAATATAAGAAAGAAGCCAGTTAGCTCTTCTGGTTATGCCAGGGAAAGGGAGGCCCAACAAATAATTCAAGCGGTCAAGTGGGAAGAGTTTAATTATCACTTTCTGTGTCAGAAGCCTCACCTCACACCAAAAAGGTTGGATCATTGAACATTGCCAAAATGTATGGAATAAGGAACCCGTGTCTGTCCCACAATGTCAACAGCGCGGCGAGACTGAGGGGTCATATTTATGAATTATGTCAGGTGTTTTATACCAAAACATGAAAATTTTCATGGACGTCTCTGTCTGGGTCACACATTTGGAAGACTTAGAAATGAAGGACCAAATCTTATCCCACACCTGGACTGAAATAGGTCTGCCTATTAAATGGGACCATTTTCCCATATAATGATGTGTGGTCTCAGTAAGAGGCGTTGACTCATGGAGGATACGATGAATCAAGGATATTAAATGTGATTGATGGGGTCCTTGAGCAGATATGTATTCAAAGGCAGTTGGATTGTGAAGGGTTAAGGTTGGGGATTTAGAGTGAAAAAAGTGTCTAACCTGCAGGTAAAAGTGGAAAAGTTGGGGAGGGATATCAAATTTCTCACGTAAATTGTCAAAGGTATGCAGTCTTCGCGTGATAGGATGTACTAGATCTCGAAGTTGAAAAAGAGGGGCATTGAGCCATGAGAAAATCCTACTCAAGGACATACTATCTGGTATGAGTGGGTTAAACAATACATTCACAAGAGGGGAGCAAGATGAGGCAAGGTGATAGTCCTTGAGGCATTTACGCCAGATGGTTACAGTGAAAATCCTTGGAGCAGTGCATTGACGTTTGAGAGTGGGTTCTAGGGATGGGGGCCACCCCAAACCAAGGAACTCGGGTGGATTGGATATGGCACACCCTTTTCAATGGCGGTCCACTGATTTGGTGTGAATAGAGAAGACCAGGAAGCAATAGGCAAAATGTGAGGCATAGTAATATTTAATAATGTCCGGTGCACCCATTCCCCCCCTGGATCTTGGGGCAAAAAACACAGAACTTGCTATGCGATGAGCCCTGTCCCCCCATATGAACTTTAAAAAACTCAGTTGAATTGCCTTTAATTGGGAGGAGGGCAAGGCAACTTGCAATGTTTCAAAGTGATAGTCTAGGTAGAATAGACATTTTTAGGACGTTAATCCTGCCCAACAGGGATAGGGGGTATTTTGTCCAAGCCGATAGGGATTTATTGATGTCCAAAACCAGGGGTGGAAAGTTTGCGGAGTAAAGAGAAGAGTAGGAAGGAGTGAGAAAAACACCTAGGTATTTGAGGGAGGTTTTGCACCATTTGTAAGGATAGAACTCTTTGAGCTGTGATAATATGGGTGGCGGGATGTTTATAGGTAGGGCTTCAGTCTTAGAGGTGTTGACCTTATAACCGAAATGGCCCCAATGGAGGTCAGTAATTTATGTAGTGAGGGAAGATAAATCAATGGATTAGTGATAGTGAGCAAGATGCCATCTGCAAAAAGTGATAGCTTATATTCTCCCTGTCGCATTACCACCCCACGAACATCCGGATGAGAGCGGATGGACCAAGCCAATTCTTGAATCTCTCGGGTGCTGGCATGCCATCTTGGCTAAGGGAAATCGACAGTGAAGCCTTGTGGCTTCACAGCTGGTTTCCTACTGCACATGACTGAATCGCGCTGCCCTTTGTGAATGGGCCGGCTGCAGGGTGATGGAGGTGGGGCGAATTTCCAGCTCACTTTGCCGTGGCGAAGTGAGCCAGAAGTGGGAGTGGGTACCTGTCATAACCAGGTACCCGCTCCCACCCTCCCTCCCCCTCAAAAGGTGCCAAATGTGGCAACAGAAGGGGGAAGGAGGCTTACAAACTGAGCTTCCCCTTGGGGTGCAGCTCCTCTTTAACTGGGTTTTCCATTAAAGTTGCTATATCCTGCTATGAAGTTATTGCTCTTTTTAGATTTGTATCATAAGCAAACACTGAGGTTGAAATACTTATCCCAACCTTTATATCATTTATAAACAAGTTAAACAAATTGGGAATTAGGACAGAACCCTAGGGTACCCACTCACAACTCTAGACCTTTCAGAAAATATGCCAATAATTACCACCCACTTCTATCTAGGTACATACAATATCATCAATGCCAGAAGACATTAAGTGGTTCTAAAGCCTAAACATTTTTTACCTTAATGGAGGGAGGGAATGAAGGAGGAGCCAGGAGCACCAGCAGGGGACCCGAGAAGAGGAGGTTCGGGGCTGCTCTGTGCAATTTCATTTCTCAGAGCAGGTAAGCATAACATGTTTGTTATATAAGAAAAAAAAAAAAGAAACTTTACAATAACTTTATTTTGTAGATTAAAGCGGACGTCCGCCAATTTTTTTTTTAAAGTCAGCAGCTACAAATAGTGCAGCTGCTGACTTTAAAAAAATATGGACACTTACCTGTCCAGGGCGCCCATGATGTCGGCCCCTGAAGCCGATCTGTCGCTCGGCTCTCGGGTGTTGCCACCGCCATCTTCGGTAAGGAAATCAGGAAGTGCAGCCTTGCAGCTTCACTTCCCGGTTCCCTACTGCACATGTGCGAGTCATGCTGTCTCTGGGAAGAGGCGTAGACTCCCGAGGGAGTCTATGCCCGAAAGTGGGTGCAAATACCTGTATTATACAGGTACCTGCACCCCGCTCCCCCCTGAAAGGTGCCAAATGTGACACCAGAGGGGGGGGAGGGTTCCGAAAAGTGAAGGTTCCATTTTTGTGTGAACCTCCACTTTAAGTATTTGTGAGATACTGTATCAAATGCTTTAACAAAATCTAGATGCAGGCCTTCCTTTATCCAAATTAAATCTCACATCTTTTAGAATGTTAAAAGGTTCATCTGGCAAGAATGGTATTTCATAAATCCATGTTGATTACTCTTATTTTCATCAGCAAATTCTTGGATTTTTTATTAGTCAGTTCAATAGTTTACATATTATTGATATTAGGCTGACTGGTCAGGAGTTTTCAGGTGTATATCTTGGTCCTTTTTTGAATCTTAGTACCACATTTGATTTTTGTCAATGTGCTGGTACCATTCTCGTCAGTAACATGTCTTTAAAAAATAGGATTGATGGTCTATTTATAACATAGCTAAATTCTTTAAAAACTTCATTTACAATAAGTTTTTCTAGTCTTTTTTAAATATTGATTTCTGTCAACCACAATAGTACATTCAATATAATATTATTAACCCTTCCATGACAAAGGTAAAATACATTTTAATGCCTGCACACAGTTTTGCAACTTTTACATGCTTTAATAAAACTTTACATATCATTGCAACTACTTAGTGTATCCAGGTGGAATTATACCTTGTTTGCTTTCAGGAGAAATGGAACTTTCATTTGGTGGTAAATAAAATTAGATATATCCTATTTTTATTTTTTTTTATTATCAAAAGAAAACTAACCCAAAATAGTAAAAAAAAAACACTTTTTTAATTTTTTTAATTTAACTGTATATTACTTGCTTTACCATGACCTACCGCAAAAGGAACAACCCAAAACAAATTTCTCTGCTGCTGATGATCACAGTGATACCACATATGTGTATATTATTTGCTGTTTGAACCCAAAGCAAGGCACAGAAATACTGACACTAATGGGGCGTACACACGGCCGGACTTTTCAACTACAAAAGTCCGACAGCCTGTCCGACAGACTTTCGACGGACTTTTGGCGGACTTGCAGCAGACTTTCTTACGAACGGACTTGCCTACATACGATCACACAAAAGTCCGATGGATTAGTACGTGATGACGTACACCGGACTAAAATAAGGACATTGATAGCCAGTAGCCAATAGCTGCCCTAACGTGGGTTTTTGTCCGTCGGACTAGCACACAGACGAGCGGATTTCTGGGTCCGGCGTAGTTACGACGTAAAGATTTGAAGCATGTTTCAAATCTAAAGTCCGTCGGATTTGAGGCTGAAAAAGTCCGCTGAAAGTCCGGAGAAGCCCACACACGATCGGATTACCAGCCAGCTTTAGTCCGTCGGCGTCCGTCAGATTTTTGTAGACGAAAAGTCCGGCCGTATGTACGCCCCATAACTGACTACTAAATTTAAAAAAAAGCTTTTTTTTAACCTAGGTAAAATACACCAATCCTGAACTATGACCCTGACCTTTGACACTGACTTTGAGCATGACATTTGACCCAAACCTTAACCCTGACACTGGCCTAGATCAAACCCTCATCTATCTATTTTATCTTTACACCATAGAGATACAATATAATTTTCTCCTTTCAAGAGGAGGAAAAAAAACACAAGGGTGGGCTATACAGTGACTGATTACTGTGATAGCCAATCACAGGCTATCACAGCAATTAGATGACCAGGAATCATTCCTCCTGGTTCCTGATCATTAGTACAAGACTGGGAACTGTCTGTGACAGCTCTGTTCCCATGCTGGGAATGTGCTGTGCAGTGCACTCTCAGCACAAACACAGAGACGCATTTATGTGGCTCCACAGAAAAAGTCCCACTACTATGAGGCTACATATATGGTGGGAAGGGGTTAACATTACAGTTTTTTTTATTTTATCCATCCTTTCTGTTGTAAACTGAGGAGAAGAATGTATTTATTACAGTTGCCCTCTCCCTGTCACTTGTGACCTACTTCCCCTGATGATCTTTTATGGGGCCTATATGTTGACACAGATTTTTTACTATTAACTACTTCAACACAGGGCACTTTCACCCCCTTCCTACCCAGGCTATGTTTCAGCTTTCAGTGATGGCGCACTTTGAATGGCAATTGCACAATCATGCAACATTGTACCCAAATGAATTTTAATCATTTTCTTCACACAAATAGAGCTTTATTTTGGTGATATTTAGTCACTGCTGGGTTTTTAATTTTTTGCTAAAAAAAGCAAAAAAAAAAATACCCAATATTTTGAAGAAAAAAAGTGCCTTTCAGGAAATGTTGTAAATAAGTATTTTTTCTCCTTCATTAATGTGCTGATAAGGTGGCACTGAAGGGCACTGATGGGGTGGTACTGAAGAGGAGACACTAATATGCAGCACTGATTGGTGGCACTGATGGGTGGCACTGATGTGCAGGTACAGATGGGCACTGAAAGGCAGCACTGATTGGCATAACTGATGGGCACAGACTGGTGTCACTGATTGGCACAGCCTGGTGTCACTGGTGGGCACAGAGTCACATCACTAATGGGCACAGCTGGGGCTGCATTGTAATCAGGGCATGGATGATCAGTGCCCTGATTACCTTTTCACATCTTCCCTGTGAGAAGATGCCGCTGATCGGCTTTCCTCACCTCATACTCTGATAAACGGCTGTGAACCAGGCATGGGCAAAGAAAATTAAAAATTACTGCACTGTCATAAAAGATCAAGTGAAAAACAGTGAAATTACTAAAATAAAAATTGAAATTGGTATGGAAAAATGAGCTGCAACTTTATGTGAGATACACACATCAATCAACAACTTTCAATACTAAGTTGCACTATAATTTCCATATAAAGTGAATCTGTGCAGTATAAATTGATGGTGCTAAACTCTCATAAAGTGAATATCATGAAATAAAATTGTTCAATTAGCACACTATAAATAGTCTATTCAGTTGATGATCAATCCCCGATGTGAAATTAACACACAATACACCCAGTAATTGTGATGAGAAAAGATGCAACCTGCACCCCTACACACCGCTTACTGACTTCTATTGATCTCCTATTACGGGAGATCACATGTGCTTTTGGCTTAATACCCAGCCCAGGCCTTTAAGATATGAAGCAATGGTCTCAGCGGCTTTCCAGATGTTATCATTCAAAGGTGCATATTACCAGATGGTCCCCATAAGAAAATAAAAGCTTCCATAGCATAAAATCTTTTGGTAGTTTTAATATGTAAAAGTATTGCACTTACAATTAGACAAACAAAATAATGCAGTATAAACTCTGAGCTCTCAATTGTAGCCCATTACTCCGGGACTTGTGTGAACGCGGTGACGTCAGCACGTTGCTCTTCCCTACGCAATTTGTCACAGTTGACGTTGTCCTGGCAAAAGGCCACGGCCAGGAACATGGCATGCCCACGATCGCTACGCATGCACCCCCGCGGGCGCGCATTTGCAGTTAAACTGGGCTCTCGTTCATATGATGTCCCAGAATGAGAGCCGCACCGCTCCACTGTCATTTGAGTAGTTAATATGTTTGACAATAAATGTTTTTTTTTTTTTTTTACTCTCCTCAGCCATGTGTCTCTTGTAATCTATTTTAGCTGCCCTGATCAAGCTTTTGCATTTCTTATTACATTGTTTGTAGTTTTTGAATGTGAAGGTGACCCATCAACCTTATATTTTTAAAGTACAGTTTTAATATGCCTTTTTACTTTAGTATTTTTCCACTCAGGCTTAACTATTGTTTTTTTGTATTTGTTGCTCATTGAAATGGTAACACATTTGTGTCATTATGGATTTGGAAAAAATAAGTAAGATCCAATTAAATCCTGACAAGTGAGAGAACAGAAAATAGTAAAAAGTTGTTGTGTTTGTGAGGTTCTTACTGGGTTGCTACTCATCTGTATCATTCATATCATCCTGATAATCAATACGAGAGACTGTTTCATGGCCCAATGATTGGCAACAACATCTGTTTATAGTCCATGAATCTCCATGGGAATAAAGGTGAATAGACACCACATTTCAGGGCCTCCAGGCCAAGTACCTTCCTAATGCAAGAACAATATCTTATATCACATTGGTCAATGGTGCATTGAATTTTTTCCATTGCTAGGAATTTAGGCAAATTTAGGTCAGAGACGCTTGCTTACAGATGAAAAGCTCTGGGAGTGCATAGCACCCTGGGGTCTTATCCAGTTATGAATAAAAGCCTCTGTGAGTGCCATGTTCTACTCAAAAGAGAAAAAAGGATTCCAGTTTCCAGTTATTTAAGACCCCTCTACACCCTTCTCCCCTGGGGAAAAAGAAGGGATGTTTTGAGGCTCCAGAGTTGGTGATGTATTATCATGTCAACTCTTATCTACTGCCAGTCTGGAAGAATCTCTCACTGTTTTTACTGAGAATTCCTGGAGAGAAGACTTTAGTCCCTTTTTCCTTGAAGTGTCTATATTGGATGAAGTGCACTTTTGGACTTTGAGTCTCCTTGATTCTGGTATATTATATATGTTATGTATATATATATATATAGTATATAATATATAAATATTTTTTGCAAGTGTAAGTTAATCTAAGCAGCATCTGTGTGGTACCAAGATAAAACGTGACATGAAGATTAAGGCTGAGGGGGGCGCATGCGCGGCAGCGTCCAAGATGGCCGCTTAGTCCGGGAGCTCCGCGCCTCTCCGTCCTAACGCCAGCCACAGCGGCGGTGTAAGCCCTCGTTCCGACCCCCCACCCGCACCAGCTACTAGGGGACACCCCCGGCCACGAGCGGATGTCTTTTATTCCCGCCCGGAGGAACCTCACAGCCGCGCTGAACGACTCCATGGAGCGGCCTGGTCCTTCCAAGATGGCGCCCATCACCTCACGAGGCCTGCCCTGCCTATCTGAATCAATTGCTGACCAGGATCAAGGGGCCCTCACGTCATCACAATCTTCAGATGCCACAGTGAGTTCTCTCCCAGGGCTCCCCTCACCAGCATCCACAGACTCTCTGCTAAGGAGGTCATTTGGGGGGGCTGCTCTCACCCCTCAGCAGGATTCACCTCACAGCCCGGACCCCTGGGAAGCACAAGCCAGGGATCTCTCCCCCTCCCCTACTGACTTTCCCTCTATGATGGCTGCTTTTTCACAGATGCTCTCAAAAGGCCTATCTCACACAGCTGCTCAGATCACGGCTTCCATACACGCAGATCTGCAGCAGATTGGAGCTAGAATTGAAGTGATCGAGCAAAAGTCTGACCAGGCCACCCTGAGAATTAACCAAAACTCTTCCAGAATCCTGGATCTCCAGGACCAACTGGATTCCGCCATATCCAAAATAGATGACCTCGAGAACAGGTCGAGACGTTACAACTTCCGTATCAGGGGGCTCCCTGAAACCGTCAAAGACACCCACTCGGCAGTTCAGGACTTCATCAAAAGTTTAATCCCGGCCATCCCAGCCCACCACCTGGAGCTCGATAGGGCCCACAGGGCGCTACAACCGCCTCGTTCTGATGGCCTGCCACGTGATATTATTGTGAAACCGCATTTTTATGCAGTTAAAGAAGAAGTGATGAAACTCTCCAGGGCGGCAGAGAAGCTGATGATCCTAGGTCACCAGGTCCAAATCTTTGCAGATCTTTCCCCATATACAGTACAAAAACGGCGGGCTCTGAAACCGCTTCTTCAAGTCCTGGCGAGCAAAGAGATCACGTACAGGTGGGCCTTCCCACTGAGACTGAACTTCTCATATCTCAACAAACCATACAGTTTCTCAACATTCCAGGATGGGGAACGACTTCTCCTGCATCTGGGCCTGATCTCTCAGGAAGTCCCACAACCGGCGGCCCCTCGAGGAGCATCGTCTGTCAAGCGAACATCTCCTACCAGCCCGGTATCACCAGTATGGCAGAAACAGCTGCCCAAACGTTCCAAGGAATCCTTTCCCCCATGATCGGGCCTGTAGGCTGAAATGACTCTATTTCTGGCCCTCCCCTTGGCCTTTGTCGGCGCTTGACCTGCAGCTAGTATCTTGGTCACTTTCTCCCCAGGACTTCCTTCCTTTCAGTTCCTCACGGGTTAAAAACTTCCACGGGCAGTTGTCCCTCTGCCCCATTTTTGTTATTACCTTATTTTCTTCCTGCACTATCCAGGGGTTTGTTTTTTTTTTTTTTCTCATTATTATTAGTTGTTAGCAGGGCTTACACTGCATTGTTCATACACTGCTATAGTCTCATCCAGAGGCGGCGTTGACCGGAGGGGTCGTAGTGCGCCCCCCTCTGGCTCCGATAGTTGAACCTCTGTTTTTTCCTCTATCGGACCCAGACTCTCTCGACCCTCGGGTCGCAGACCTCCTTTCTTTTTGGGTACCGGTCCAGGCAGGGATAGGTCCTTTGCTGGTCCGTTGGGATTTGGGTTATGAATTTAAGATTCACTATCTAATGCTCTGTTTCTCTACCCTCCTCTTCCTCTCTCCCTCCTTACTTCTCTTTTCTTCCCTCTCTCTTTTCCTCTCCCCCGTCCATCTCCCTCATCTTCCGCTACAGGTTCCCGCTGGTTCTCCCCTCGGCCGCAGCGCAGATCGAATTCTCAATTCCACCAGGGTCGTCCCCTATCTGCCAGGGACATCAACGACGTCAGGTAAGATTTACAAACACTCAGCACCGCATTTCTTTCCCCCTCATGACTGACTCCACACAGACAACAGGGACGCTTAGGATTTTTTCACATAACGCACAGGGCCTTAACTCCCCTGTGAAGAGACGCAAGGTACTACAACAGTTACACTCCCTGAAGGCGGATGTAGTTCTGCTCCAGGAGACTCACTTTCCTGCTTCATATCAGCCCAAATTCCTCCACAAGACCTTCATGAATTTTCACCTAGCCAACGCAAACGACAAAACGAGAGGAGCGGCGATTTGCTTTTCAAACAAAACTCACTTTGCTCATACACACACAATCAAAGACCCTGAGGGAAGATACATTCTAGTGACTGGAACGATTAATGGTGATGCTTACACATTTGTCTCATACTACACTCCGAACACACACCAAGACCTTTTTTTCGAGTCCACACTGAAGGTACTAAAGCCGCATTTTATTGGTACTGTAATATTGGGGGGAGACTCCAATACCCCGTTTGACTTCTCCTTGGATAAATCCAATACCCTGAGGCCCAAGTCCAAAAGGCCCCCTAAACGTAGCCTTCGGGTGGCGCAGACGGTTCAATCCTTTGGCCTGGTAGATATTTGGAGGGAAATGAATCCCCAAACTAGAGACTACACGCACTACTCAGCCCCCCACCAAACCTTCTCTAGGATTGACCACATATTTGTCCCACCACATGTAATTCCGAGAGTAATCACCTCCAAAATATATGACACACCACTATCCGACCACTCGATAATGTCACTATCATTACGGGGGGGGGTTGGGTAGTCCCTTCAAATGGCGCCTCAATGAATCTCTCTTGAGCAATCCAGTCCATTGCACGATTATAGACAAGGCTTTATCCGAATACTTTAGCGAGAACGACACGGGGTCGGTTTCGCCATGTTGTCTGTGGGCGGCACACAAGGCGGTGCTGAGGGGTAGGATATTGCAACTCTCCTCGCAACTTAAAAAGGAGAGCAGGGCAGAAGTTTTGCGACTCACGGCAGACTTCCGCCTGCTAAGCAAAAGTCATAAACAACACCCCACGGCAGATAGCCTGGCCAAGCTGGACTCGGCTCGAGTGCAACTAAACCTCTCTCTCACCACATCTGCGGAGAAACACTTACGGTGGTCAGGCGCCCGTTTCTATTACCAATCCGATAGGATAGGTTCTAAGTTGGCAACCAAGCTTAGCCCTAGGAGCCGTAACTCGGTATTCCCCAAAATTCGAGCATCATCGGGCAATTTGACACAAAATCCAACGCTTATTATGAAGTCGTTTCATAATTACTATTCTCGTCTCTACGAGAATTTGCCGTGCGCACATCACAAGACCAGGGAACTGTTTCTCCGAGACATTAACCTACCTCACCTGCAGCAAACACATCGCGATATACTAGACGCCCCCTTCTCCACAGAGGAAATATTAGATGTCATTAAATCTTTGAAAACGAACTCTGCCCCGGGACCGGATGGTTTTTCGGTATGTTATTACAAGAAATTTGGCCCTCGTCTGGCCCCTTACATGGCCCGGTTCTTTAACTCCCTCCGGGATGGAGCCCCTCTCCCTAGTGACTCAAATTCAGCCTTTATCTCGGTCATACCGAAACAGGGTAAAGACCCCAGCGAAGTGGGAAGCTACCGCCCTATTTCGTTAATCAATAACGATCTCAAAATTATGACTAAAATACTAGCAAACAGGATGTCTGACTTTATAGCGCTTTACATACACAGGGACCAAGTGGGCTTCATCCCGGGGAGACAGGGCCCTGATCAGGTTCGCAGAGCTATTGATTTGATTTCCCTTCTGCAGACCCAGTGGGACGGCGGGCCTGCTCAGGGGGGCTTTTTGTTGTCGCTGGATCTGCAGAAGGCCTTTGACTCCGTGTTGTGGCCCTACCTTTTTGACATTCTTGAACGCTGGGGTTTTGGCGAAGGATTTCGCTCGATAATCCACACACTGTATTCCTCACCATCGGCTCAGGTGCGTCTTATGGGTCACTACTCGGATCCCTTCGATATACGCAGGGGAACTAGACAGGGATGCCCTCTCTCTCCCTTGATATTCGCGATCGCGATCGAGACTCTGGCTATTGCCATTAGATCGAACGAGAACATCAGGGGAGTACAGTGTGGCCCTGACATTCACAAATGTGCCCTATTTGCTGACGACATGCTACTGTTCCTCACAGCCCCCCTCATTACTACGCCAAACGTCTTCAGACTCCTTCGGGATTTCGGCATTATCTCCGGTCTCCAAGTGAACGTGTCTAAATCTGTGGCCCTCAATGTCTCGGTACCGGCACCGTTAATAGACCAACTCCAACAACACTTTCCTTTCACGTGGGCAGGTAGTTCAATCCCCTACTTAGGTATCAAACTGACGAGAAATATAGGAGACCTATATGCCGCCAACTACCCCCCCATGCTCCGCTCTTTGGAGCTAGATCTCCAGAAGTGGATGAAGGAGGGCTTATCATGGTTGGGCAGGCTCAACGCAGTCAAAATGAATCTCCTGCCTCGACTTTTATATCTATTCCGCTCACTTCCCATCCCGGTTAAAAAGCCTATCCTGTCCAAATTTCAATCCAGGGTGATAAGATTTGTCTGGGGGGACAGAGGTCACCGCTTCGCAAAAGAAATTTTGTTCCGACTTAGGTCTCAGGGAGGCCTGGGTCTCCCAAATTTTTGGCTATACTACCAGGCAGCACAGTTGTCACAGTTCTCCGCCATCTATTCCAAGAACTGCAGGCCCGACTGGATTTCCCTCGAGAGACAGGCCGTTCCACATTTCACTCTCGACTTCTTAACATGGAGACCCTCCAAACATAGACCGGCAGTTCTAGCCCCCACCTTGTCTCACTCCTTAGCTCTCTGTGACCAAGTACACAAAAACACCAACTTGATATCGCCTCTAAGACCCCTCACGCACCTATTTCACAACCCTGACTTCCCACCTGGGATGAACATACACGCTTTTCATTGGTGGCTGAACAAAGGCCTCTTCCGGATAGGTCATTTCCTTACTCCTAATGGCCCCGTTTCGTTGAGCCACTGTTTGAGTACACTGGAAATGCCCTCATCGGAAATGTTCCGACTATCACAAATACGACACTTTCTCCACTCTCTCTGTACTGACAAGTCGAACACTCCCAAAGCCACGATGTATGAGCTATGGTGCTCCTCGACAGACCCCCAAAAAGGAGGGATTTCCATCATTTACGCTTCCCTGGCAGATAGGACGGACACCCCGGAGTACGCTCGATCTTGGGAATCGGACCTGGACACCCAGTGGGACCCCGCTAAATGGTTCCAAGCCTTCAGCAGATCATCCAAAGGTATCTTGAATATTGCCCTGATAGAGGCCAACATCAAAGTTTTTACTAGATGGTACTATGTCCCAGCAAGGCTCTCCCGGATATTCCCAGAATCCTCCCCCCCTGTGGACTCCTGGGCACGATGCATCATATATGGTGGACCTGCCCCCGTATACGGAGTTACTGGAATAAATTCCTCCATATTCTACGGAGAGTCTCCGGGATAGATGTTCCACAAGACCCCACCTACATCCTTCTAAACTGTAAATTGCACAACACGCCTAAAACCACACAACAGCTTATCTTTTTTATGTGTTTGGGAGCCAAAGTTACCCTAGCGAAAGCTTGGAAAACTCCATCGGTATCTATTTTGGCCACCAAGCGGAAGATCTCCTGGATAATGTCGCAGGAACAAATAGTGGCTAAGCTGCTTGACACGGTCCCACGCTTTGAAGCGATCTGGGAACCTTGGGCTAAGTATGTAGGCATCTCTCTTTACCCGGGTCAATCGATGCCCTAGGGGAGAATCCAGCGAGTCTACCATCCTCCATCATACACCCCACCACACCTCCCTCCCTCTGCCCTTCATCTTGCTTTGAAGCGATCTGGGAACCTTGGGCTAAGTATGTAGGCATCTCTCTTTACCCGGGTCAATCGATGCCCTAGGGGAGAATCCAGCGAGTCTACCATCCTCCATCATACACCCCACCACACCTCCCTCCCTCTGCCCTTCATCTTGCTTTTTCCCTCTTTCTCATCCCTCTTCTACCCTTTCTCTATCCCTTTCCTATTCTCATCTTCTTTACTTCTTCTAACAGCAGAAAATGGTATTACAAGGCCAAAGCTTGGTTCTTAGACTCCTTGAACTATTCTAATTTACTCACTTAGTGCCCCAGCATGGGAGGCAGCTGGCTGGTTCCTGGTCTACACCCTAGACGTTGTGACCGTTGGCTCCGTCTGGGGGACGTCACCGCTGGGGCTTCTTCTCGGCGGGGGCGCCTCCCCGGGGGAGCTGATGGATGATTGGGGGGTATCTCTTCTGGGTGGAGTCCTGGAGCTCTCGCACTCCACAGTGTGTCCCCATTGGGGTGGAGTGATGACCTCGGGTGTCCGCTGGGGGAGATCTCCCTAGCTACAATGATTACCAGATTACCTGTCCCCCAGGCGGGAATTAGCACCGTTTTGTTTTGTTGGCACTCATACCAGGAATTCTGTTTTACCTTGTTCACATTACCCTTGTAAGTGATATGTTTTTCATCTATTGTATGTTACTCCTTTGGCTGTCTTAGTAATCCAGGAGTTATATCTTGTATGTACTGCTGTTAATATTTCTTCTTTGAAAAACTCAATAAAAATATTGAACCAGAAGATTAAGGCTGAGCTGAACACCCCCACATCGGTTTGCACCAGAACATCCGAACAGGCAAAACATTCAGAAGAACACACGAACACCGTTAACATCTATGGGACACGAACATGAAAAATCAAAAGTGCTAATTTTAGGGCTTATATGCACGTTATTGTCATAAAAAGTGTTTGGGGACCTGGGTCCTGCCCCATGGGGACATGTATCAATGCAAAAAAAAGTTTTAAAAATGGACGTTTTTTCAGGAGCAGTGACTTTAATAAAGCTTAAAGTGAAACAATAAAAATGAAATATTCCAGGTGCGCATGCGCGGGTCTCCCAACATGGCCACATAAGCCAGGAGCTCCGCTCTGCCCGAGCCAACGAGTCGCACTAGCGCAGGAACCGGCCCCGAAGGAAGCCCGATCTGGACGGGGATAGCACGGGGAACAGCTCTAGCACACCGGGATGTCCAGCAGCTCGGTCCGCCGAGACCTGGGGCCACAATTTACGGCCGAAGGAAAGCAGGCCGCGTCCAAGATGGCGGCCGTGTCTCAGCCACGAGACACACATGCAGGGGGACATGCGGAGCACAGGCAAGTGATTAGCCCAGCCACTTTATCCTTCACCCCCCCAAACGAATCTGGGTAGCCACAACATTGCAACCCCCTCGCCCGCCTCAACAGTTTCACTGCTTGAACGCACATTTGAAAACTATATGCTATCTCCCATGAACAACACTCCAGGCCACGGGAACACTAACGCTCCATTATGTAACCAGAAGCAGGCCTCGGGACAGACACAGGACATTCCCTTAAACGTAGGGGATTTATTCATTACATTTTCTGGAATGCTTGATCGAGGGCTTGCCATTACAGCCAGCAAGATCACTGCTGATATAAGAGCAGACTTCCAGTACCTTGGCTCTAGAATGGAAGCCATAGAACATAAGCTGGACATAACGGTCTCTTTCTCCACCTTCACAGAAGGAGAGCAAGTCCTTTTGGCCCTAAAATTCATTACCCTGGAGTCTGGAGACATGGACACATCTAACATGCAGGCAAGTTCCTCCAAAAGATCATCTCCAGCCAGCCCCCTTTCTCCACTATGGAAGGCGAACAAAACCAAGCGAGGGAAGGATCAAATGCCCACCTGAAGTTCAACGTTGCTGTTTATTCTTTTTTCTTTATTTTTCCATCATGGCAAGATCATGACGGGTAAAAACCTTACATACCCTCACGTCATCTTTAGAGGTTGAGTCCTTCTAACAGAACCTCAATATACCACCTATTCGGTTGGAAGCAGGGTTATGTAATCAAGATGGTTACCGACCATTCCCCACATTTTTCTATTATCACCTCTTTAATCCTTTTGGTTAATGTAGAGATCGCTCCACAATGGGACACAGGAATTAATCCTATTGCATGAAGCAAGACAGACTCCCCTAAACCAGGGCATCATGCCTAGGGATGCTCAGGGACTTCTTCACGGAAGATGCACATCATTATGGGTTTCTACACTTACATAATGAAGTCCCACAGTCTAAGATTCCCCCCCAAGTTTCATACACTTGGGGATTTTCCCCCGTCCAGATATTACCAACTGCCCTTTCTTGTTTTTTATATGAGGGGCTTCAAGTTTTTTGGTGTTTTTAATAATACCCCTGCTCATTCCTTTATTTTTTATTTTTATATGTTATTTTTTTATGTTGTGATAGATCCTGACGGACTGGTTCCTTTCACAGTTTTTCATTTACCCTTCAGGACTCTGATGCATAGTCTATTTTTTATATAACTAAGGTTTTTTGAGTATCATAGTCCTTAGTCGACTGTGGCTCGGGCAGCAGTCATGCGTGCTCTCCCATCCCCCCAATATGGCTATTCTGTATTTGGGCGATGGGATGTCAGTCCTCTCTGAGGGCTGCTCAATGTTGTTATCTACTAACGTAGGTGGGGGTTTTTCACCCTTATTTCGTTACAGGCCCCTGTTTGGCCTTCTTTTTCTTCTTTACTTTCTTTTTTCTTCTTTAACTAATCTTCTCTTTTTGGTTGCCAGCACTCGGAGAATTCTTATGTATCCGGAGGCTCCAGGTCCCAGGTTTCACCACGCTACTATGTCAGGGCTGATCAATACAAGGCTCCATGGGGTAAGTGTTAAACACAATGATACATCTATTTTCACACCTATTAACGCCTTCTAACACCGTAACCTCGTCATCGCTTAGAATTGTTTCCCACAACGTGCAGGGACTAAACTCAGCGATTAAAAGAAGGAAGGTTCTGCAGGAATACCGATCCAAAAAAATGGATGTGGTGTTCCTGCAGGAAACACATTTTCCAGTGCAATATAATCCTTCCTTTCTGCATGCACATTATCCCCTCTTCTATTTAGCAAACGCTCAGGACAAAACAAAGAGGGTAGCAATTCTGTTTGCTAGATCCTGCCAATTTAAGACAACTCAGGTTTATAAGGACATGGAGGGTAGATTTATCCTGGTGAAAGGAATGCTAAATAATCAAATGTACTCCCTGGTCTCGTACTATTCCCCTAACAGAGGTCAAGCTCAATTTTTTCACCATTTGTTTCAAACGCTAGAACCACTGCTGGAGGAAATAATGATTTTGGGAGGGGACTCCAACATGGCATTTGACTTATCCCTGGATAAATCTAGACCTCTTTCAATCCAAATGACGTGCCCTAAAAAGATTAGTACTAAAATTGCTAAAATGATCTTTAATAACGGTCTTGCAGATATCTGGAGAGAAACCAACCCGACCTGTAGGGACTATACTCACTTTTCAAATCCCCACCAATCCTATTCTAGAATAGATCACATTTTCATCTCAACTCATCACATACCCCTAGTTAAGAAATCTTTCATCAAGGACTCCTCCCTTTCGGATCACTCGATGGTCATTCTAGTGATGCGAGAGCTGCAACATAACCCCCCCCCCCTCAATGGAGACTTAAGGAATCCATCCTTAAAGACCCGATCCAAGTTACTATTATTGAGAAGGCTCTGAAGGAGTTCTTTATACTAAATGATGTAGAAGGAACCTCGGCGGAAACAGTCTGGGCTGCCCGCAAGGCAACGATCAGGGGTAAATTGATCCAAATGACATCACAACTTAAAAAAGAGAAAGCCTCTGATGTTATCAAACTGGAAAATAACTTTGCAGCTTTATGTAAGCAACATAAATTAGACCCTCCTAAGGTCAATACAGCACAACTCGATGCCGTGAGGGTGGCATTAAACTTGGCCCTAACGGTTAAAGCCGAGGTTTCCCTGCATTGGACAGGCACAAAATTTTACCAGTATAGAGATAAAATGCACACAATTTTGGCCTCTAAGCTCTCCCCCAAAACACGTACATTCGCCCTACCCAAGATCAGGCAGCAAGACGGTACATTCTCTTTAAATCCTCAACGCATTCTACAATCATTTCAGGATTTTTATACAAACTTATACAAAAAGGGAAATCATATTGGGGAGTCCAGATTTGATGAATTTATGGCAGATTTAAAACTTCCTCGCCTTCAGAAAAGTCATGTAGATCTGATGGACGCTTCTTTCTCTACAGAGGAAACCCTAGAAGTTATTAAGAATTTAAAAGTTAACTCCGCCCCAGGCCCAGATGGCTTCTCAAACATTTATTACAAAACATTTGCGGTTACCCTAGCCCCTCATCTCACCAATTTTTTTAATTCCAAAAGAAGGGGTGCACCCATTGAAGCCCATGCAAACTCAGCCTTCATTTCAGTTATCCCTAAACCTGATAAGGACCCTTCCCTTGTAGAAAACTTTAGACCCATCTCCCTTATTAACAATGATTTCAAGATATTAACCAAAATATTAGCCAATAGACTAAGCTCGTTCATTGGACAATATATTCATAGGGATCAGGTGAGTTTCATCCCAGGTAGACAGGGCCCGGACCAAGTTAGGAGGGCGACGGATATTGTCTCAATCCTTCAATCTGCCTGGGATGGAACCCCCCAGCAGGAAGGCCTGTTGTTATTGCTAGATTTAAGAAAGGCTTTTGATTCGCTTTCGTGGTCTTACTTGTTCTCTACCCTTCGTAGATGGGGTTTTGGGGAACATTTTATGGGGATCCTACAATCTCTTTACTTGAGTCTGGTGGCCAGGGTCAAACCTCAGGGATATGTTTCTAATCCCATTCCGATCTCCAGAGGGACCAGGCAGGGATGCCCTCTCTCTCCAATAATCTTTGCCATTGCGATTGAATCATTGGCCATTGCAATCAGAACAAATGTCAATATCCACGGGGTAAGGTGCAGACACTCAGTCCATAAATGTGCTCTTTTCGCAGATGATATTCAGCTCTTCGTCACCTCCCCAATCACATCTTTACCTAATATTAACAAGCTCCTGGACTCTTTCGGGGATTTATCGGGTATACATGTGAACATGGCTAAATCAAAAGCACTGAACGTTTCTCTTTCCACAGCCCTAGTAGACCAACTGAAACAGTCCTTCAAATTTAAGTGGAGCGAAAACTCAATTCGTTATTTAGGGATAAATCTCACCTCAAAATTTGAACTCTTATATCAAGCAAATTTTCCTCCCATGTACCGTAAACTAGAGAAGGATCTCCTTGCCTGGTCCCATCACAATATCTCATGGATAGGTAAAAATTAATTCCATTAAAATGACCCTATTACCCAGATTACTCTATCTCTTCCGTTCCCTCCCGATTCCTATCAGGAAAGATCACTTAAAATCACTTCAAGACAAAATAATCAAATACATTTGGGGTAAGAAAGGATATAGAGTAGCGAGAAAAGTCCTATACAGCCAAAAAACAAAAAGAGGACTAGGTCTTCCAGACCTTTTCAAATATTACCAAGCTGCCAGATTAGCCCAACTATCAACGATCTACTTCAAACACGAAATCCCAGATTGGATCAATATAGAAAGACAGGCGGTCCCTACATACACGTTAGACTTTCTTCTTTGGTCTCCTCACAAAAATAGACCCCCTATCATGTCCCCCGCTCTTTCACATTCCATGAGATTATGGGATGTTATAAAACACTCGCCCTCCTTGACGTCCGCCATTCAACCGCTGGCCCACATCTTCCATAATCCCCTCTTCAATCCGGGTATGGATATCAAAACATTTCAATGGTGGTTAGATAAGGGGATGTACAGGATTGGACACTACTTTACTCCTTTGGGCCCCATTTCCCTGAAATTCTGTATGGATAAGCTGGAGATCCCGGCCTCAGAAAAATTTAGATTTTATCAAATTTCCCACTTTCTTCATACAATTTGTAAAAACAAACCCACCCCCCGACCTTTTCGGAGTATGAACGCTGGTGTGGCCAGGGTTCAGAGCATAAAGGGGGCATCTCCATAATATATACTTCCCTATTAGAACCCGCCACTAAATTCTCTTATATGGAGGCCTGGGAGAAGGACTTACAAGAAACCTGGGACCTGGAGACATGGCACGGAAGAGGAATCAGAGCTCACAAAGGTATAATGAATATTTCTTTAATAGAAGCTAATTGGAAAGTGATGACCAGATGGTATTTGGTTCCGTTAAGATTGAACAAAATGTATCCTTCCTTATCTCCTCTGTGTTTTAGGGATTGCCAAGCCCAGGGTTCCACGCTTCATATCTGGTGGGAATGCCCAAGAATTAGAGGTTTTTGGAATAAGATTTTTAATCTTATCCGCAAAGTAACAAACCTACCAATCCCTAAGACTCCACAAATTGCTCTATTGAATGAACAAATCCCCAAGATTCCTAAGTTTTCCCACCGGCTGATTACTTTCATGCTATTAGGAGCGAAAGTTACCATCGCTAAAGCCTGGAAGACACCAAAAATTTCCCTTGCGCGGGTAAACGAAAAATCTCTTGGATCGTGACCCAGGAGAGGGTAGTAAGCAAAATTCAGGACAATTTCAAAACTTTTGAAGCAATATGGGAGCCCTGGGCTGGGCATTTAGGTCTCTCCCTGGTTCCTGGAATATCCTCATCAGGATAGTTATACATGAACTGAGTGCTTGCCGTCTCTCTCTCTATCCCTTTCTCCTTCTCTCTTTTCTTCTTTACCTTCTGTTTATTTCATCTATTTCCCAGATAATGCAAGGATAGATGACTACGGTTCTTTTGACAAATCAAGTTTATGTTGGCTATTCTTCTAATTTTGTACAAGATATTATAATTTGCTATGTTATAAGGAGCAGAGGTTCACCCTTGGGGATCGGTACAGTCTCTCCGTTGCAAATCAGTGGCTTGGGGGAGGCGGCTCATGATCTCTAATGGGTAGGGCATTTTCTATATAAATATCAATCAGGTCTAGACCAGGACACAGTGTGATCCCGTTAGGGGTGTCTGGTCAGTCCATAGTTTATTGCGCCCTATGAAGCATTAGATCCAATTTTGCTGACGATAACAGTATGTAACATTTCTCATTTTATGTTGAGTATCCTTAAAGTTTTGGATGTAAAGAGATAATAATGTAAACTGAACTCTGTCTTTTGATGGACACATTCTGTACTGCGAGTTATCTCAATAAACATGTTAAACCTCAAAAAAAAAAAAAAAATGAAATATTCCTTTAAATATTGTGCCTGGGGGGTGTCTATACTATGCCTGTAAAGTGGCAGAGTTTTCCTGTGTTTAGAACAGTGCCACAGCAAAATGACATTTCTCAAGGAAAAAAGTAATTTGAACTTATGTATTTTTTAATTGTCGAGTCTCTGCAATATAGATAAAAATTTAAAAAAATGGCATGGGTTCCCCCCAATCCATTACCAGGCCCTTTGGGTCTGGTATGAATATTAAGGGGAACCCCGAACCAAAAATTGAAAAAAAAACTGCGTGAGGGTCCCCCCAAAATCCATACCAGGCCCTTCAGGTCTGGTATGGAAATTAAGGGGAACCCTGCACCAAATTTTAAAAAAATGGCTTAGGGGCCCCCAAAATCCATACCAGATCATTATCCAAGCATGCATCCTGACAGGCCGCAGGAAAAGAGGGGGGGACAAGAGAGCGCCCCCCCTCCTGATCCGTACCAGGCCACATGCCCTAAACATGGGAAGCTTGCTTTGGAGTAGCTCCCCAAAGCACCTTGTCCCCATGTTGATGGGGACAAGGGCCTCATCCCCACAACCCTTGCCCGGTGGTTGTGGGGGGATGTGGGGGGCTTATCTGAATCTGGAAGCCCCCTTTAACAAGGGGACCCCCAGATCCCAGCCCCCCATTTGAATTGGTAAGGGGTACATTGTACCCCTACCATTTCACAAAAGAAAGTGTCAAAAATAGTAAAAAAGACAAGAGACCCCTTGGAACAAGTCCTTTATTAAAAAATAAAAAAATAAAAATGTCCCGTGATGCTCATTCATCTTCTATCACACTGTCCGACGAGCTGAAAAAAAGAAAAAATTGCAACAGCTCCACCTCCATGAGAGGCTCCCACCGAGTGAGGCTTCTTCTTGCTGACAGTTCTTATATAGTTAAGGGTGGGGCAACTCTGTGACATCAACATGCGGACAAGGTGTTTTATCTATATTGCCGAGACCTGACAATTCACTACAGCCGCAGTCAGTTTTAAATGACTTTTTTCCTTTAGAAATATAATTTTGCTGTGGTATTGTTCTAAACACGGGAAAAATGCGCCACTTTACAGGCATACTCTAGACACCCCCCACCCCCGCACTATATTTAAAGGAATATTTCATTTTTATTGTTTCACTTTAAGCATTAAAAAAATTACTGCTCCTGAAAAAATGTCAGTTTTTAAAAACATTTTTTGCATTGATACATGTCCCCTGGAGCAGGACCCAGGTCCCTAAACACGTATTATGACAATAACTTGCATATAAGCCTTTAAAATGAGCACTTTTTAGGGGGCATGACCAGGAGCCGTCCTAAGATGGAGGCTTGAACTCTCAGCTCCTGTTCCATAAGTTAAAGTTAGCTGACTACAGCGCACATCCAGCGAACAAAAGATGAGAAGCACACGAAGGAGTGCTTCTGCAACCCGACACCGCTCTCCCAGAGACCTGGACACTCAGCGAAGCCTCAATATACCGGAGATATTCCAGTCACAGCGTCAGAGAGTCACGCTGCCATCACAGGCCTCTTCCCTCACATCCCCCTCAGACAGCCAAAATCAGCATAGAGACCAGAGCCACAGCTCCCCTCCTTGACCCAGAATGCAGGCTGACTCAGCAGTAAGTCTAGCTGACCTTCGCATAGTGGCAGCAGACATTAAAAATACATTGTCTGCTGCTATTTCTGACCTACGATTAGACATTCAGGCGATGAACCTGAGAATGGAGGAGGTTGAAGAAACTCAAGCCCGCCATGACGCCTCACTGTGTCAAGTGCAGCAAGTGACAGAATCTCATGCCACCCACCTCAGAGACATAAACAGGCATATGGAGGATCTGGACAATCGCGGAAGACACCACAACTTAAGGATAAGAGGCCTCCCTGAATCATTTGACTCCGCCCAGCTCTCTCGCATGGTCACTGCTCTTTTCAATGAGCTTCTAGAAAGACCCCCAGACACCCCTATAGCTATGGAATGCATCCATAGAGCGCTACGCCCAAGAGGAAGGGATACTGACCCACCCAGGCACATAATTTGCTGCCTGACTGACTTTCTCCTGAAGGAAGAAATCCTCCGCAAAGCTAGAGTCCGCATACACTTCTCCTTTCAGGGCTCTGACATTAAATTATTCCAAGACTTATCCAGCATAACTTTGCAGAGGAGGAGAGAAGTGAGACCCCTGCTGGATATACTAAGGGCCAGAAACATAATATACCGCTGGCAGTTTCCCTTTTGTCTATCGGCTTCCCACAATTGTCACACTGCAAATCTCAGAGTGCCAGAAGACATGGAACATTTCTGTACTTCGCTCAACCTCCCACTGGTGGAGCTGCCTGACTGGTACAGTGACTTCCATCTTCCTCTACTTCGCAGAGCCACCTCCATGGATGGCATCACTGAAGCGGGAAACTTCAGCATCCGACACCGCCGCGCACATCCTCCACCCTCACCATCCCAAGCAGCGGGGATCCCAAAAAATGGCAGCCCTACAGCATCCCCAGAGCACCGCAGAGCTTGCCACTCATAAACTAGAATAATCCCCTACCTCTCTAATCGCGGTCTAAAACCTAAAGATTGTATGTAAGAGGAAGAAGACAGATATAGATTGCACACTGACTTTTTCACGTGAAGTTACCAATGTAAACGACCCTAACTTCAGTTTAATTGCCCAATGGTGGCCCTGCTGTTGGCTAAAGAAGGAATGTACATGTACTGTACTGTTCAGGAACATATACGCTGCCTTTAATCCAATAGTCAGAAGGCCAAACAAGACTTTCACCTACCCCACCACTACACCACCTGGAGATACGCACACGCTCAAAACATCATTGAAACAGACATAGAAAAAAGAACACAGACAGTTTAACCATTAGCCTACCGCCCACCATCATATGACGGCGGGACTGTAAGCCTCTTGTTCTTGGCGGACGTCATATGACGTGAGCCCATTTAAACAGGGCATGTGCGCGATCGTGAGTGCGCAGCCCTGTACTGTCGGTGGCGGCGTGTCACCGAGACACCGCTCGTCACCGACAGGGGTGAACAGCCACTGGGCATGACTGTTTACCACATGATCGGCCGTGATGAAGTCACGGCCGATCACTAATGGTACATCCCCGCATTGCACGGCGCATGCGCGCGATCATGAGCACGATGCGCGTGCACGTCGGTGGCGGGTGTTCCCGGGAACACTGCTCGTCACCGACGATAGTACACAGCCATTGGCCAGGGCTATGTACCATGTGATCGGCTGTGATCCATTCACAGCCGATCACTAACTGTAAACAAAGAGCTGTCACTAGCTGTTACTAGCCCTTCTCTCCTCACACACCGTTTCCAGCGTGAGGAGAGAAGAGCCAGGAGCATTGAGTTACAGATCTATGTATTGTAGTGTCTGCACCAACACCACACCTGTCCCATCGCCCCCCCCCCAATTGTCATCTGTCACCCAACAGTCACCCCATAAAAGTGCACCTGTCACATAAGAGACTGCCATCAGTGACCAAAAGCGGTGCAACCGTCACCCATCAGTGACCTGCCCTGTCACCCGTCACCCACCAGTGACCATGCCCTGTCACCCATCAGTGACCTACTCTGTCACCCATCACCCACCAGTGACCGTGCCCTGTCACCCGTCACCCATCAGTGACCATCAGCGGTGCACCAGTCACCCATCAGTGACCGTCGCCTGTCAGTGACCGTCGCCTGTCAACAATCTGTGACTATCACCTGTCACCGTCCGTGGCCTGTCACCCATCAGTGACCGTGCCCTGTCACCGGTCACCCATCAGTGACTGTGCCCTGTCACCCATCAGTGACCATCAGCGGTGCACCTGTCACCCATCAGTGACCGTCGCCTGTCAACTATCTGTGACCATTACCCGTCACCGTCCGTGGCCTTTCACCCATCAGTGACCATTGCCTGTCACCCATCAGTGACCATCGCCCATCACATCATCACCTCTCAGTGAACGTCACCTGCCACCCATCGCACAGCCCATCAGTGACCGTCACCTGCCACCCATCTGTCACCCGTCACACAGCTACCCGCCACACAGCCATGTCCAAAAGAGGATATACTAGTGAGGAGGCGTTCCAGATCCTCTCTATGACTGATGAGAGCACCGGAGAGTTCTCACCAGAGTCCAATTCTGATTCTGAATCAAATTCGGCATTTGAACCGATCGAGAGTAGCAATGATTCGGATGAAGAATGGGTCCCTCCTAAAAGGGCACGACACTCTGGAAACCAGGAAGCCGCCAGCAACCAGGATTATATTCCCAGGCCCAGTACCAGCTCTGCCGCCAGAAATAGGCCCCAGGAGGAAAGGCCCAGTACCAGTGCTGCCGCCAGCAATAGGCCCCAGGAACAAAGGCCCAGTACCAGTGCTGCCACCAGAGATGGGCCCTGCGCACAAATGCCCAGTACCAGTGCTGCCACATCACACCTGAGTACCAGCACAGGAAATTCAACTCCCCCAACTACTGGAGTGTCACGTCCCCCAAGAGCCAGGGCCGCTACGTACATGCCAGATGGTCTTGCCAACCCAACATGGCTGCCTTCCAACTCGGGATCACCAATTATTCCCCCTTTCACAGCCAGGTGTGCAGGCCAACACCCAAAATTTCACAGAGATCAATTTTTTTTGCCTGTTTTTGCCCGACACTTTGCTGCAGTTCATTGTGGACCAGACAAATTTGAATGCCCAGTAGTATATTGCCAGCAACCCCCAATCATCTTATGCCCATCCGTTTGAGTGGAGACATTTGAATTTGGAGGAGTTCAAATTGTTTTTGGGCCTCACCCTAAATATGGGGCTTACAAAAAAAAATGAAGGACATACCTATTGGTGCACCAACCCCATCCACCATATGCCCATGTATTCTGCCGCAATGTCCAGGTCCCAATATGAGATGATTATGAGATTCTTTCATTTTAATGACAACACCCAGTGCCCTCCCCGCAATCATCCAAATTCCGATAAGCTATACAAGATTCGCCCACTGATAAATTTATTTTCCCAACGATTTGCAGAACTCTATGTCCCGGAGAAGAATATATGTGTGGATGAGTCCCTGGTACCATTTTCAGGCCGGCAAGGAATAAAACAATATATTCCTAGCAAAAAGGCCAAATACGGAGTCAAATTTTACAAGCTGTGTGAGAGAGCCACGGGATATCTATATGCGTTCCCCATATATGAAGGAAGAGATTCCCAGCTCCAGCCCCCTGAGTGCCCGGCCTACATGGGCACAACTGGAAAAATCGTATGGGACCTGGCTTACCCACTTCTGAAAAAAGGCTATCATATATACCTGGACAACTTTTATACCAGCCTGCCCCTTTTCAGACACCTATATATCGAAAAAACCCTGGCCTGCGGAACCTCAAGAAAAAATCGGAAGGGCTTCCCACAATCCATAGTGAACAAAAAGCTGCAAAGGGGGGAAAGAGCAACACTGAGATGCAATGAAGTGCTGGCCTTGAGGTGGAAGGATAACAGGAACGTGCACATGATGTCCACCATTCATGATGACACTACAGTTGAAGTTCAGCGAAGACGAGGTCCCATTGAAAAACTGACATGTGTCCAAGACTATAATCTCTACATGGGGGGGGGGGTGGATTTCAATGACCAAATGATTCAGCCCTATTTGTCAATAAGGAGGTCCCGATTCTGGTACAAGAAGGTAGCAATTTATCTAATCCATTTGGCCATTTACAATTCCTACATAGTCTACACAAAATCCACAGAAAGCCCCGCCCCCTTCCTAAAATTCATAGAAGTAGTAGTCACGTCCCTCATCTATCAACAAAGACCCCCCCAGAAGGACTTTGTTCTGATGCTGTTAGCTGACTTCATGAACGCCACTTCCCGTACAACATTCCACCATCGGAAGCAGGCCCCAAGACAGCAAAAAAGATGTTGCGTGTGCAGCAGAAGAGGTTTTCGAAAAGATACCAGCTTCCATTGTCCCCAGTGTCCCTCCCAACCTGGCCTTTGTATTGGTGAATGCTTCGAACTGTATCATACATCCATTATTAGTCCATATTTTCCCCATTTTCGCTGATCATTTTCAATGCTTCCCCAAATAACCATGCCACTCCCTTCAATGTGAACTGACCCTGGCCTTTGCCTACCGTTTGGACTGCTTCCACATGAACTGACCCTGGCCTGTTTTGACTATGCCTCTGCCCACCGTTTGGACTGATTGCTCGTGAACTGACCCTGGCCTGTTTTGTGACTATGTTTCTGCCTACCGCTTGGACTGCTTGCACATTAACTGACCCTGGCCTGTTTTATGGACAATGCTTTTGCCTACCGCTTGGACTGATCTGTTGCTCTGCTACTATAGTACACAGGGGTCTCACATATGTGAGGGGCTCCAGAATAGTTTTTCCGGATGGAGATAACAATTTTTTTTGTTTTCTCCGGTTTTAAAATTTCCAGATTAGGGTCTGGAGTCCGGAGGCTTCATAGAGATTTGGGTGGGTCGAAGCCTCTACCCCTGTGCCCCTGTGCACAGGTCTTACCCGATTGCAGCCCTCAGCCTTCTGCTGACTTACTGCCATCATGCCTTTGCCTGCCGCATGAACGGACCACACCTCTGCCTGCTACCTGGACTATGCAAATAATTTGCTGTAGCAAGAGGCAGTATATTTATGAAGGGCTGGAGAGCGGTACAATAATGAGTGTCTGCAGGTAACAGTGTACCAGGACCAATATTATGGCTGTGCTGGCTGTCTCTGCCTGGACAATTTCTATGGACAAATGCTTTGGCTGTGCTGACAATATTCTTGTGCTGACTATAGACAATATTCTTGCCTGCTGCCTGGAAAATTACTATTGCTGTCGCTAAGCACACCCCTGACTGCTGCCTGGACTAGTGCTCTCTTCTGTGGACACTACTAAAAGCACAGGTAATGCGTTTTCATTTTTTTCCACATTTTCCAAAAACTTCTGGAAAAAAAATAACCGTTCAAAAGACTCATTAGGCCTCATAGATTATACATTGGGGTGTTTGCTTTCCAAAATGGGGTCATTTTGTGGGCAATTCCTTTATCCTGGTGCTCCAGGGCCTTTAAAATTGTAATAGGTGGTTGAGACATGAGATGTGCAATTTATGCTCGTAGATCGCCTGATGGTGCTACTTCAATGTTGGGCCTTTGTATGTGGCCAGGCTGTGTAAAAGTCCCACACATGTGGTATCTCCATACTCGGTAAGAGTAGCAGAATGTATTTTGGGGTGTAATTTGTTGTATGCATATGCTCTGTGAGAGAAATAACCAGTTAATATGACAATTTTGAAAAAAAAAAAATCTTCCTTTTGCAAAGAATTGTGGGAAAAAAATTATAAGTTAAAAAAACTCACCATGCTACTTACTTAATACCTTGGAATGTCTACTTCCTAAAAAGGGGTCATTTGGAGGGCATTTGTACTTTTCTGACTTGTTAGTACCTCAAGAAATGAGATTCACCTGATGTACTGAAGGCCTGATCAGATGTTTTCAATTTTCAGTGATTGGCACCATAGTTTGTAGACTCTATAACTTTCACAAAGACCAAATAATATACACTAATTTGGGTTATTTTTACCAAAGATATATAGCAGTATAAATTTTGGCTAAAATTTATGAAGAAAAATTACTAATTTGCTAAATTTTATGACAAAAACAAAGAAAAAGGCAATTTTTCACAAAATTCACGGTCTTTTTTTATTTATAGCACAAAAAATAAAAAACCCATTAGTGATTAAATACCACCAAAAGAAAGCTCTTTTTGTGTGGAAAAAAAGGACACAAATTTCATTTGGGTACAGTGTTGCATGACTGAGTAATGGTCATTGAAATTGTGAGAGCACCGAAAGCTGAAAATTGGTCTGGGATGGAAGGGGGTTTAAGAGCCCTGTATTGAGGTGGTTAAAGTGACTGCCTTTCTCAGACTACACCCCAGGAAGCAGATCTACTGGAAATGTCTCAGATGACGATCGAACTTATAAAGTATTCAACCACCTTAATTTTTTTTTCCTTTTTTTTCAACTGCCTGAGTTGGTGGTGGAAATGTATTTATTTTTTTTCTTTTTGTTCTTCTTTTATTTATTTATTTATTTATTTATTTATTTATTCTCTTCTTTCTCTTTCTTTTTTTTTTCTTTCTTTTTTCCACAGACTTAAAAGTTTACCACTAAAGTGTAAGAAGGTGAACCCTCACATAAGGTAACTGGTAAGGACTATTTTACCTCTCTCAGATGAGAAAGAGTAAACCAATTTAACTACTACTCAGTTCTGTACTGACATTATTTCTCCTAATTGTCAATTATCAGAAAGATAGGAGATAGGTCAGAAAGGTAATGTCAAGCCTGCAAATGTTTAAAATGTACATGCTATTGAGACACAGATGAGGGCGGCACTCTCCATGTGGACCCATATCATTGCAGAACCCTCTGTAGGAATGATAAGTTGAATCTCCCGCACACTTAACCAAACTCTCTATGGAATGACCATAGGAACTGAAACGTCTGCTAAAACCCTTTTCTAATAACATTTAACTATAACTCGGTGCCCCAATCATCTGACTCTCTCTTTCTCCCACACCCTGAACGTAAATGAGCTCACACAAGTATTTGCCTGATTACCGCCGACACTAAAGTTATTCTTGAGCTCATATTGACCTACTAACACATCTTCTGAGCCTGCTAGACACAAAAACGGTAATATCATATTCCCCCGTTCCAACTACTAGATCTCCAAGTAGATTTATTATACCCACTGTAGACATGTTACTCCAGACTCGGCCCTGGGGTCGTGGATTCACAACCCACCCATCCCTCTCCAGGGTTACTAACACAGATTAGCCACAGCAGGATTACCATTGTTGTTACCACATTTGGTTCTTCAGTTAAATAAGTTCTGTAAACTCAATGAATTCATGATACTGTTATGCTTCTACTTTGTTATATACCTTTATAATTTTTTGTGTACTATGTTGAACACATTGATTCATCACATTATGGCCTCAAACCTCTCTGCCTGAAGCGTCAAACCAAACATATCATCCAAAATTCATTCCCCTCATTCCCCTACACACACTCATAGCTTAGCTCAAATCCTCTAATATGCTGGATCATTTGCCCTCTAATAGCAAGCGATAACAGCACTAAACACCAAGATCTCACTGGAATAACTAGTACTCCTAGATGGAGTACCACTCCATCTAGGAACCTCACTCAACCACACCCACGCACAGCAGACTCTGAGAGTACCAACTGACCTCTACTGGATTCACTATAAGTGATTAGAGAAAAAGTTCCTAATCACCGCCAGTCAACCTAAGACCACAACTCTCATCACCTAGCCCCCCACTCCCAGCCTTTACCAACAGCTTACACACAAGCTCCTCCCCTCCCCCCACCTTCCTTACCCGTTACTTCCCCTCACACCCCTTCCCCATACTACCACCCCCCCCTTTTGTTCTCTCTCTTGCTTCCCTCCTCTAGGAGACCTACCCCTAGTGCAGTTACACCTCGAGATATCATGGCAGACACCAGAACCACAACAAAAAATGTCTCCCTTAAAGTAGTTTCACTTAATGTCAAAGGCCTCAATATACCCGAAAAACGATCCCAGGTACTAAAATGCATGAAAAGCATGAAGGCAGATGTTGTGCTCTTACAGGAGACTCACTTCTCCTCAGAAGCAATCCCTAAATTCTCTAACCGAGACTTTCCGACAAGCTACCATGCATCAACACCGAACTCCAAAACTAAAGGAGTCACAATCCTCATTTCTAAGAACACCTCTCTCAAAATAACAGATTCACTAATTGACGAGCAAGGGAGATATGTCTTCCTAAAAGGGGATTTCCAAAATAAACCAATTACGCTAGCAAACATCTACTGCCCCAATGTTGCACAAGTCCCATCCATTTTTAAAACACTGCTATCCCTCACCTCTTTCCAAACTGGCATACTCATATTGGGAGGAGATCTCAATACCCCACTCAATACCCAACTTGATCCCATCCTAGGCACATCTACAGGAACGTCCAGCCTACCATATAGGGCACTATGCCAAATAAAACCGAGTATTCAATCTCTTCTTCTTCATGACACATGGCGCACCCTCAGACCACAGGGAAAGGACTTTACCTTTTTTTCAGCACCACATAAAAAACACTCCAGACTGGATTATTTGTTTCTCACTCAGAGGGATCTTCCTCTCTTGTCTAAGGCAATGATAGAACCCATGACCGACACGGACTATCACCCGATTATGCTAACCCTGACTTTCCCTGATAAGATCACGTACACCAATATCTGGAGACTCGACCCCATGATACTGACGGATAAATACAGAATCTCAACAATTACCAATTGTTTAGGTAACTACTTTTGAGAAAATGACACACCGGAGACCTCCAGTCTAACCCAATGGGAAGCACATAAATGTGTGATAAGAGGCAGACTCATCTCAATGGCGACAATTAAAAAAGAAAGGCAACGATACCTCGCAGGCCTATACCATAAACTTAAGACATTGGAGGCCCTCCACAAACAGACTTTAGCCCAGAAATCTTTCCAAGATCTCTCAGACACACGCAAACTATTACAGGAAGAACTAAGTCGCACAGTTAGGAAAAAATTCATGCTATCTCACAAGCTATTTTATGAATCAGGAAACAAAAGCGGACACTTGCTCGCCCAAGCACAAGAGAGCCAAAATGACGATACATAAGATACACTCCCCAACAGGTCAAATACACACAAGCAATACGGCTATAGCCCAGGAATTTTAGAGATTCTACACAAAACTTTACAATATAGATTAGTCTAACACACCAACTTCCTCCATTGCGGAACGGCAAGCTAAAATTAAAAGTTTTTTAGAACTGCACTGCCCCAAGGGGATCTCTCCAGAATCCTCCAGCATACTAGAAAACCCGATTAACCAACAGGAACTTAAAGAAGCCATTAAAAGCCTGAAGTCAGAAAAAAGCCCAGGCCCTGATGGTCTTTCTGCTGTTTACTTCAAAACATTCTTTGACATGCTTAGTGCACCCTTCTTAAAAGCTCTTAACTCCCTATCAGAATCCAACCCACTCACGCCAGAAATGCTACAAGCACACATTACAGTTATACCCAAAGATAATAAAGATCCATCACAACCGGCAAACTACAGGCCAAATTCACTACTTAATGTGTTCCCCTTGGGTGGGATTTTGAGGGCATTACCATAAAAAATACATAGTAGGTAAAAAAGATAATTTTATTACAAAATACAAACACATGACAGAAAATACACCATATAAAATAGTTGAATCAAATACAAATGATACATACAAACAATTGCATCAAGGGTAACATATATAAGATAGAGAATACCACAACACGGCAAAGAAAACAGACCAAAGGTGTGGAATGAGGTAAGTCTCACTAAACCGACGCGTTTCGGAAAACGATCGGAAGAGGATGATCACGCTGCGCTCTTGACTGCTAAAGTCTCTTCTTCAGTGTCAGCTGCTTGGCAACCAGCATGGCGTTTTTGTGAGCCCTCCTCCCCTCCCCTACGTTATATCTTGTAGGTGTCATTTTTGGCTCTAGTTCCCAGGTCCGAAGATCCTCTTGGACCCCAGCCCACGCACAGGCGCTGCGCTAAATTCTTGGACGTGGCGTTTCTCAGCACCTATGGGGACTGTACTCCTTATATGAATCACCTATAGTATTTCACCTACCCACAATTGGATTTCCGCCATGTGCACATGGCCTGGGATACCACAGCAGAGCTGATTCTATGTCTTGAATGCCTTTATAACATTTGCATTGGATGATAATTCTCACTTGTCAAACCTTGATGAAGGATTTTCCGAAACGCATCGGTTTAGTGAGACTTACCTCATTCCACACCTTTGGTCTGTTTTCTTTGCCGTGTTGTGGTATTCTCTATCTTATATATGTTACCCTTGATGCAATTGTTTGTATGTATCATTTGTATTTGATTCAACTATTTTATATGGTGTATTTTCTGTCATGTGTTTGTATTTTGTAATAAAATTATCTTTTTTACCTACTATGTATTTTTTATGGTAATGCCCTCAAAATCCCACCCAAGGGGAACCCTCTGTTCTTTTTCTATATTATGGGATGTGGCATACCTTTTTTGTTTGCTACTTCTGGTCAGAGCCCTCTCGATCACTACTTAATGTAGACATTAAGATTTTTTCCAAAATTCTAGCCAATAGACTTCTTCCACTACTCCCATCAATCATCTCCCGAGATCAAGTCAGCTTTGTCCCTGGCAGGGAAGCCAGGGACAATACTATAAAAGTGATCAACTTACACCAGGTCATGACTACCTCAAAACAGGCAGGTTTCTTTCTCTCTTTGGATGCAGAGAAGGCATTCAACAGGGTGTCTTGGGATTATATGGCTGCTGTCCTACAAACAATGGGCATAGGCCCATACATGCTCAGTCTCATATTTTCATTGTATGCCCAACCTTCAGCCAGAATTAGAGTAGATAACACCCTGTCGAATGAGGCAAGGATGCCCCCTTTCCCCCATCCTCTTTGTCCTCACGCTCAAACCTCTTCTATGATCTATACGTCATAACCCAGACATACGGGGAGTATCCACTGGCCAAAGAGAATACAAATTAGCCGCTTACATGGACGACATTCTCCTATCCCTCACTCATCCACATATCACAATCCCGGTACTACTCGAATAATTTCGTAAATTTGGTTTGTTATCCAACCTCAAAATTAACTTTACTAAATATTTTGCTCTTATGCCGCGTACACACGGTCGGACTTTTCGTCTACAAAAGTCCAACGGACGCTGACGGACTAAAGCTGGCTGGTAATCCGATCGTGTGTGGGCTTCTCCGGACTTTCAACGTACTTTTTTAGCCTCAAATCCGACGTACTTTAGATTTGAAACATGCTTCAAATCTTTACGTCGTAACTACGACGGACCCCGAAATCCGCTCGTCTGTGTGCTAGTCCGACGGACAAAAAGCCACGCTAGGGCACCTATTGGCTACTGGCTATGAACTTCCTTATTTTAGTCCGGTGTACGTCATCACGTACGAATCCGTCGGACTTTTGTGTGGTCGTGTGTAGGCAAGTCCGTTCGTTAGAAAGTATGCCGCAAGTCCGTCGAAAGTCCGCCGAAAGTCTGCCGGAAGTCTGTCGGACAGGCTGTCTGACTTTTGTAGACGAAAAGTCCGACCGTGTGTACGCGGCATAAATGTCTCCCTACCTTCATCACTAGTTGATCACTGCAAAGCAAATTTCCCCTTTCAGTGGCAACCAGATTTACCCTTTCAGTGGCAACCAGATGCACTCACCTATCTAGGAATACAACTACCCACAAAACTATCAAACCTGTATGCAAAAAATTACTTGCCGATACTAAACAAACTTACAGAAGACCTCAAAAATTGGAACCGGCCGATGTTCTCATGGTTCGGAAGAGCTGCAATTCTAAAAATGAACGCTCTACCACAAATCCTCTATATCTTGCAGACTGTTCCGATCCACGTACCACCGAATATAACTGAGGGCGGGGCCACATGGTTCGGGAGAGCTGCAATTCTAAAAATGAACGCTCTACCACGAATCCTCTATATCTTGCAGATATGGGCGGGGCCACATGGTTCGGGAGATCTGCAATTCTAAAAATGAATGCTCTACCACGAATCCTCTATATTTTGCAGACTGTTCCGATCCACGTACCACCGACCTTCTTCAAATCCTACAGACACATCAGCTCTATCTTCCTCTGGGGGGCCGCAAACCTAGGATTAAATATGCACAAATAGCCTTACCCAAACACCTAGGAGGCATAGGTTTACCAGATCTTACCAACTACTACAAAGCTGTACATATGACCAGAATCCTGGATTGGAACCTCCACAAATCCACAAAAGATTGGGTTGGACTGGAAGACTCCTTCACGAATCTCTCACTAGCATCATTGCCTTGGATTTTGGAAAGCATTTTCCTACCGAACTAAAGCCCCACCCTCTAATCAGACCAACAATCCAATGCTTTCACATGACTTGCAAACGCTCCTCCATCTCGAAAATCCAAGGCCCATTGATTCCAATCAGACTGAACCCGGACTTTCCCCCAGGTATGCACACTTACTTCCTAGCTCAAAATTGGCCTGACGGAAAGATCTTGGCTCACAAATTTTACAACCAAGAGAAACTCTCCTCGGTATCTCAACTTTCCTCTAAATTTGACAAACCTCAGATACCAGAATGGACATATATCACGATCATACATTTCTTAAGAAACCTAGACAGGAAATTTTCCTGTTCCAGAGAATTGATTCCTTTTGAGCACCTTTGCTCCCAGAAAACACCCCAGACGCACTTGATATCAGCTACACACTCCCTTCTCTTCACAGATTGTAAACCTAATAACTCAACAATGTGTACCGCTTGGGAAAGAGATCTGTCTATAGCTCTCTTGCCGGAAGAGTGGGAAAAAATTTATCTCAACATTCACAAGGGATCTATCAATGTGACTACCAAAGAGAATGGATTCAAAATCCAAACTCGTTGGTACCGCACACCTGCCTTACTACATAAAATCAATCCAGCAATTCCAGAGGAATGCTGGAGGTGTACAGACCAACCAGAAACCCTACTTCACATATGGCAGGAATGCCCCTATATCCAAACGTTCTGGACAGAAGTACACAGGATAATCACGCAAGTCACCACTTACAATCTGGAAAAAAACACTCTCAATTACTACTACACCACTCACATCTTTCACACCGAATATATCTCAAATCACTTGCGATACACATGATCAACGCAGCAAAACAGTGCATTCCTACTCACTGGAAATCCCAAACACCCCCCTCCATCAAAGAATGGTTCAAAAAAATCAACAGAATCGCTGAAATGGAAGAATTAATTCATGTAGCAAGAGACTCTCCACACAAATTCAGTATCAAATGGGCACGTTGGACACATTATCGAACAACAACTGAATACTCCCACCTTTTTTTCCCCAAATCAGTAAAGACTTGAACTCAAATATCCTGACACTTACCAGTAAAATACATATATAGCTTCAACATCTTTTAACACAAACTCTGAAACTACTGAGTAAATTGACTTACCAGTTGCTCATAACGTTAATCAGCTGACATGGGTCTCGTGGGAACCCCTTCCTGAGGAGGGAAGCAAGAGAGACACACAGATATTTCCACATCACAACATACTACACTAATTTCAATATCCTCAATACCATCCCTCCCTCCTCCACTTTTCTCTCTCCTCTCTATATACCATTGACCTCCCCCTCCATTTTAGTATATACCCATCCCATACTCACTCCCCACAGCCTGCCCCACTTCTCCCCTACCCCCCGATAAATATATAACCTATATTTACTCACTTGAACAGTATGACACCGACAACACAAACCACATATATCCAGTCCTAAGTCCTTACTGTGACAGACCTAGCCGGGACAGAGGCTTTTGGAGGGGACTGAATGCCAGCCTCTTACCTTATTATTATGGGCCCTGGCATTTGGGGGAACGGTGTTCGTTGTGAGCTGTATGCCTGGGGACCCTGGAAGTAATGTTACTTTGGATTCAAGTCCATGTCCCCCCAAAACACAAAACTCTGGGAACCCCATATGTGCCATATTATAAATAGTGTCTGCTTCACTATGTTGTGTGTATATATTGTGTGTTGTCTCATGCGATTGTGTACTATTTGCTGTGCTAGTTTGGGGTGGGGCTGTATTCCAATGTTCTATTGTGTCTGTCTGCCTTGAATATCACAGAATGTGTATCTCTATGGAGGGAGGGGGGATTCCTCCAACAGCTCTCCCTGCTGATAAGACTGTGTACTGATGAGACGTTAAACACACCTGACCTGTGTGCCCATTGTCATTTTACAGCTTAACCCGCCCTGTTTTCCAAGGGTGGGTGGGGGTGTTTTGAAGTAGGATCTGTATAACATGTTTTTTTCAAAAAAGAGTACCTGTCACTACCTATTGCTATCTAGGGATGAGCGAACACCCTCCTTCTCAATTTGCAGCAGAACTTGCGAACAGGCAAAAAATTCAGCAGAACACACAAACATCGTTAAAGTCTAAGGGACACGAACATGAATAATCAAAAGTGCTCATTTTAAAGGCTTATATGCAAGTTATTGTCATAAAAAGTGTTTGGGGACCCGGGTCCTGCCCCAGGGGACATGGGTCCTCCTCCCAGGGGACATGTATCAATGCAATTTTTTTTTTTAAAAACAGTAATTTTTTCAGGAGCAGTGATTTTTTTAATGCTTAAAGTGAAACAATAAAAATGAAACATTCCTTTAAATATCGTGACTGGGGGTTGTCTATAGTATGCCTGTAAAGTGGCGCATTTTTCCCATGTTTAGAACAGTACCACAGCAAAATGACATTTCTAAAGGAAAAATTGTCATTTAAAACTGATCACGGCTGTAATGAATTGTCAGGTCTCGGCAATATAGATAAAACTCATTGAAAAAAATAGCATGGGATCCCCTTCAGTCCATTACCAGGCCCTTGGGGTCTGGTATAAATATTAAGGGGAACCCCAAACCAAAATTAAAAAAAAAATTGCATGGGGGTCCCCCCCAAAATCCATACCAGACCCTTCATGCCTGGTATGGATTTTAAGGGAAACCCTGCACCAAAATTTAAAAAGAAATGTCATAGGGATCCCCCCAAAATCCATACCAGACCCTTATCCGAGCACGCAACCTGGCAGGCTGCAGGAAAAGAGGGGGCAATGAGAGAGCACCCCCCCTCCTGAACCGTACCAGGCCACATGCCCTCAACATAGGGATTGTACTTTGGGTTGTAGGGTCTCATCCCCACAACCCTTGCCCCGTGGTTGTGGGGGTCTGCGGGCGGGGGCTTATCGGAATCTGGAAGTCCCCTTTAACAAGGGGACCCCCATATCCTACCCCTACCATTTCACACAAAAAGTGTCAAAATGGTAAAAAAGACAAGACACAGCTTGGGACAAAAATGAAAAATGTCCCTTGATGTCCATTCATCTTCTTCTATCATGCCGTCCGACGGACCGAAAAAGAAAAAAAAAGCCACGACCGAACTGCCTCCATGGGAGGCTCCCACCGAGTGATGCGTCTTCGCTGTGACAGCTCTTATATAACTGAGAGCGGGGCCACGCCGTGATGTCACTGTGTGAGCCCGCCCCCTCTGATGCCATGGGGCTTCCCCATGGCTTCCACATGGTGTCAGAGGGGGCAGAGTCACGCGTTTACGTCACCGGGTAGTGACATTTTTTGTGAAATGGTAGGGGTACTTGTACCCCATTACCATTTCACACAGGGGGAGGACGGGATCTGGGGGTCCCCTTGTTAAAGGGGGCTTCCAGATTCCTATAAGCCCCCCTGCCCGCAGAGCCCCACAACCACCGGGCAAGGGTTGTGGGGATGAGGCCCTTGTCCCCATCAACATGGGGACAAGGTGCTTTGGAGGGCTACCCCAAAGCACCCTCCACATGTTGAGGGCATGTGGCCTGGTACGGTTCAGGAGGGGGGAGGTACTCTCTCGTCCCCCCTCTTTTCCTGCAGCCTGCCAGGATGCGTGCTCAGATAAGGGTCTGGTATTGATTTTGGGGGGGACCCTACGCCTTTTTTTTATTTTGGCGCAGGGTTCCCCTTAAAATCCATACCAGATTCAGGTCTGGTATGGATTTTGAGGGGGACCCCTACGCCATTTTTAAGAAAAAAATGTGGTGCAGAGTTCCCCTTAATATCCATACCAGACTTGAAGGGCCTGGTATGAATTTTGGGGGACCCTACTCAATTTTTTTTTAAACTTTGGTTCAGTTAATATTCATACCAGAGCCAAAGGGCCTGGTATTGGACTGGGTGGGGAACCCGTGACATTTTTTTTAATGAGTTTTATCTATAGTGCCGAGACCCGACAATTCATTAGTGCGTCACTTTACAGGCATGTTATAGACACCCCCCAGGCACAATATTTAAAGGAATATTTAATTTTTATTGTTTCACTTTAAACATTGAAAAAATCACTGCTCCTGAAAAACGGCCATTTAAAAAAAAAATACATTGATACATGTCCCCTGGGGCAGGACCCAGGTCCCCAAACACTTTTTATGACAATAACTTGCATATAAGCCTTTAAAATTAGCACTTTTGATTTTTCATGTTAGTGTCCCATAGATTTTAATGGTGTACTGGCAGCTTTCGAATTTGCTGTGAACACTGCATATTAAAAAACAAATTTAAGTGCAGCGCAAATGATGATAAATGAATAAAGTCCATAAATTAAAAGAGAAATCCCTTGCTTCAGTGTGAATGCGGACTCCAATACGTGGGAAGAACTTCTAGACCCATGGGAGTCCGCATAGCTGAACATGTTAATAATATCAAAAAAGGCTTAAAGACACTTTACGTATCTAAGCATTTTAGAATTTGTCACAATATTTTTAGCGCTGTTTTACCGTCGTTTTTGCGGCTGTATTCGGCCGCTAGCGGTGCGGTTTTAACCCCCGCTGGCGGCCAAAAAAGGGTTAAAACCGCTCGAATAGCGCGGCTATAGCCGCGGTATAGCCGCGGTATAGCCGCGCTGTCCCATTGATTTCAATGGGCAGGAGCGGTGAAGGAGCGGTGAATACACCGCTCCTTCACCGCTCCAAAGATGCGGCTGGCAGGAGTTTTTTTCTTCTCTTGTCAGCGCACCGCTTCAGTGTGAAAGCCCTCGGGCTTTCATACTGAACAAACAGCAGTGGCTGTTTTGGGTCGGTTTGCAGGCGGTATTTTTAACGCAATAATGCCTGCAAACCGCCCCAGTGTGAAAGGGGTCTAAGAAATTGCAGTTTTGGGGCATAGAAAAAGTCACGAAACACTGGAGGGGTGGCAACTATATTAGGCAGCTTAGTCGCCGAGAGTCTCTATGGATCCATGAAATGAGAGTAGCAGTTCCTAGGGGCTTAAACGTTGAGTTTTACCTCAACTGCTTCATTTCTGACAAATAAGTATAATGTGTCTTTTACTTTGCTTGTCCTTGTATATGCATCCCCCTCTTTTTAGCGTAATGATAAAAAAAAAAAAATTGCGCAAAATTTTTTTTGTGCATTTAATTTTCTGTGCATTTAATTATTTTTTTTGTGTATTCTGCTTTTCCCATGTGCATTTATGTATTTGCACTTTATATGCATTTTATATGTATTGTATTGATGTATGAGATGGCCGCGGGTGTTATACATTTCATTTTTTACTATAGGTACATTTTTCATTAAGTTTATATTAGATCCTTGTAGTCACTAGAGATCATTAATAAACCATGAAGTTTTACTTTTATATCCACTCTTACATTTACTTCCTGTTTTAAAAGTTTGTTGATAGTTTGTTACCAATCGCCATGTCTCCAGCAGGTGTCTCCATTTAAGAATCGTGTCGATTCCGAAGTGTCTTCTGTTTCCGGCCGAGGCACACTCCCTGCTGACAGTCGGCGTATATTTACGCTCCTGGGTGACAGTATGACTCCACCCTCGCTGACGAAGTCCTGTGGATGTAACGCCATGGACTAGGGGCGGAGTTTTTTGCCTTGACGTCACCCGCTGCCATCTCACAGCTGTTGGGACGCGAACAGTCTGTTCTTAGCCTTATATTGCCATCTATTCACTAGTGCTGTACCAGCGCGTGTTTTAAAAGTGTTTTTTTACTTTTTCAGTAAATTGCCTTTATGGCTTTGTTAAACGGACCGCTCTTAGGTTTTTTTCCTCTTTTTTTCTTTGGGGATTGCTGCATTCCTAATTGCACTGGAGACTCACCCATTTCATTACCGCATTGAAGAGGTATCTGCCGATAACTATTGAGGACAACCAGAGGGGTCGTGCTATGTCCATCCAGTTTGTATGGAACCCATGCCCATTTGACCTCCTGTAATTTAAGAGGCCCATCCTATCTGGTAAGCATACTATATGTGTGTGAGTGGAGAGGATCGCTGTTTCACTTAGAAGGATTGGCTTCATTACAAGGGATTTCTCTTTTAATTTATGGACTTTATTCATTTATCATCATTTGCGCTGCACTTAAATTTGTTTTTTAGTTTGATGTATGGGCTTGGTGAAAACCTATAGTGTTCAGCTTGCAGTAACCTTTTATATATTTTAGTTTGCGCTGATTGTTCCTATTTTTAGTATATTTGTACCCTTCTATCAGCCGCATTCATGGAGGTATTTTCCTTTCTCGAACAAAGATAGGTGAAATTGGATGAAATTTTCTCAAATACCCTTTCTGCCAACACGTCAGATGACCTAGCCACAAATTTTAGGAAATTAGGTTATCCTTTTGACAAAAAGATTAAAGCATGGTGGGATATTGTGTCTTTCGAACAGTATTTAAAAAGTAAATTAGTTCCTAGGAGGCTCAGGTGGGATCTCCCTCCCAATGATGGCCTGACTGATGAAACATCTATACAGGAATGGTACCAGTTTTTTAATAATAAAGATCAAGAACTTATTGAGTTCCTTCTTATTAGAAAACGTAAAAAATTGTATCATTAGATCAGCAAATTACAGAGCTTAAGAGTTTATTGGAACCATCACAGAATCTTTCAGATTTTCCCAGGCTATTGGGAGAGCTGAAAAATAAAATGGTGAAATGAGACAAAGAGGCACAGGAGAAAAAGAGAAATAAATTAATCAGGGATTCAGGTGATTTTGCTGGGGGAGATGTTTTCAAATGGCAATCTAGTTTGCCAACTCCAGCACCTATGCCTATGGTTTCTACACAATTGGTTCCTAATGTGTTACCACCAGGCACCCCGAGACTTTATCAATCTCCTCAATCTCAACCTCTTGTCTCCCAGGGGGATATCCCTAAAAAATCCATTAGTTTTAAAAAAAGAGGTAGGGGTAACCCCCTTAGGAGAGGTAAAGATAGGGCAACTTACTATCAGCACCCACCTCCCTATGACCAGGGTCATAGAGGTGATCATTGGGGGCCTCCACGCCCCCCCCCAGGGATAAGAACCCAAGTAACAGGTCCAATAAAGGTCGCTATTCATACTCTGAACAGAACTCCTACTATGGTGACTATGATCACAAGTATGAAAGGACCCCTATCCCTGTGAATAATCGTTTTGCCCCTTTGTTTAAAGATGATGAGTACCATCAGAATTATTTTTTAGGGAATCCCCAACCCCAATGGCCGGACCCAGGGGATTGCACACCGACAGGAAACAGACAGGGGGGAAAAAGAAGACAAAGAGAGGGAGAAGAGCAGGACGGAAAATAAAAAAGACAAAAGTCCCATTAGGCATGGGTATTTTCAACATTAGTGGTGTAGATTTGTCGGATGATGAATTAAGAGTCTTAGACAAAGGCTTGAAATTTGCTCCGGCATGTAACCTCAGCAAATTTAAGACCTACATCAGCCTGCAGAAATTTGTCAGAACTCTGAATATAAAGAGATACTTCCTATCCAAACCCGTTGAAAGGTCTGCCCTGACAGGTTCTACAGCTCCCATCGGTATACATTCTAATCTGGCTAATAAGTCGATTTTCAATCCTCCAAAGAATGATCACAAACACGTAGAGGTTTTCAAAAATATGGTCATTAGTGACTTGGAGGAGATGAAAGTGAGAAAAGTAAGAGACCCTGCTTATGTGAAAAAAGGTATTAGTGCATTGGAGAAAAAAAAGAATGTAGTCATTCGGCCTGCCGATAAGGTGGGTGGGTTAGTAATTATGAGTAAATCTTATTACCAGGAGGAAATGGATCGGTTATTGTCAGACAGGAAGACATACCAAGTGCCGACTAAGGATCCTATTAACCAGTTTCAAGATGAATTATGGCGCGTACACACAAGCGGACTTTACGCCAGACTTTGCCCGGCGGCCTGGATTTCGTCAGGCAATTCAATCGTGTGTGGGCTCCAGCGGACTTTGTTTTCTCAAAAGTTGGACGGACTTAGATTTGAAACATGTTTTAAATCAATCCGTCGAAATCGAGTCCGGTCGAAAAGTCCGCTCGTCTGTATGCTAGTTCGACAGACAAAAAGCCACGCTAGGGCAGCTATTGGCTACTGGCTATGAACTTCCTTGTTTTAGTCCGGTCATACGTCATCACGTACGAATTCAACAGACTTTGGTGGATTGTGTGTAGGCAAGTCCGTTCATTCTGAAAGTCCGTCGTAAAGTACGTTGAAAAGTCCGCCGGGCAAAGTCTGCCGTAAAGTCCTATTGTGTGTACGTGGCATTAGAAGTTTTGATCTCCTTGGGTAAAACTAGGGTAGTTTTGAATAAAAAGGAAGTATCCTATCTAAACCCCAGTGCTTGTAGAAGACCGATCATATATTTTTTACCCAAGATTCATAAGGATCCCCAATTACCTCCAGGTAGGCCCATCGTAAACTGCATTGATTCAGTTTCAGCATGTTTGGGCCAGTATATAGACCACTTCTTGAAACCTTTAGTATCCACCACTACAGCATTTCTAAAAGACACCAAACACATGATACAAATTGTGGAGAAAATACTGTGTAAAGATAATAGTTTATTGGTGACAGCCGACGTTAGCTCACTGTACACAATAATTGGTCACTCTGATGCCATTAATTCGGTACAGTGGGCCCTGGATAAGTTGGACTTACCTTCTCATTTAAAAGATTTCCTTTTTAAAAGCCCTAGAATTCTGTCTTGCCAGGAATTATTTCTGGTACGGTGGTAAATTCTTTTTGCAGACACTTGGGGTTGCCATGGGCACCCGTTTTGCCCCGAGCGTCGCAATTATTTTCATGGCACTCTGGGAGGAGGAATTTATCTTTGGTAGCATACCGGCACAGCTGGCCTGCTACCAAAGATATATAGATGATCTTTTTATGATCTGGGAGGGTGACTTGATTAGTCTCCAACTCTTTATGTCCCGGCTCAATGGTAATACTAAGAACATCCGTCTTTCATGGAATGCTGATGCCTCAAGCATAGCCTTCCTTGATTTGGAAATTTTGAAACACGGAGGTTTCTTTAGAACCAAGAACTACTGTAAACCAACAGATAGGAATGGGTACATTCCCCTAGACAGCTGCCATCACAATTCATGGTTGCTTAATATCCCCAGAGGGCAGTTCATTCGCCTTCTGAGTAACTGCTATCTGGATAATGATTATTTTTCACAAGCCAATGTGATGGCAGAAAAATTTCTACAAAAGGGGTATACTAGGGCTCTCATAACAGAGGAAGTGCAAAAAGTTGGCAGTATGGATCGTTCCTCCTTAGTAGCAGATTCCAAAAAAATAAAAATATGAACACAAAACAGGACAATTTTCAATATAGGATTATTCTAGATTACAATATCCAACACAAGAAGGTGGAAAAGATCATTTTGAAGTATTGGAATATTTTGAAAAAGGATATCATCCTAGGTCCTACTCTTCCTGCCCGCCCCAGATTTGTTTACAGGAGACCACCGACCTTGAGGGATATTATAGCCCCTAGTGTAGTTGACCCCCCTGTAATTAAAGAAAATAGAGTTTTTAATTTCATGTCGGGGTTCTATGCATGCGAAAAATGTCCAGCATGCAGGCAATGCAAATCTAACGTTAAGAAAAGGAAAGAGTTTCGAGTTACTGCCACTGATAGAATTTATCAGATTAAAAATCTGATTACTTGCGACACTGTAGGAGTAGTGTACAGGCTTAAAGACACATTACGTATCTTAGCATTTTAGAATTTGTCACAATAGGGACCCTAAGAAATTGCAGTTTTGGGGCATAGAAAAAGTCACGAAACACTGGAGGGGTGGCAACTATATTAGGCAGCTTAGTCGCCGAGAGTCTCTATGAATCCATGAAATGAGAGTAGCAGTTCCTAGGGGGTTAAACATTGAGTTTGACCTCAACTGCTTCATTTCTGACAAATAAGTATAAAGTATCTTTTATTTTGCTTGTCCTTGTATATGCACCCCCCTCTTTTTAACGTAATGATAAAAAAAAAATTGCGCAAAAAATTTTTTGCATTTAATTATTTTTTTGGTGTATTCAGCTTTTCCTATGTGTATTTATGTATTTGCACTTTATATGCATTTTATATGTATTATATTGATGTACGAGATGGCCGCGGGTGTTATTATACATTTCATTTTTTACTATAGGTACATTTTTCATGAAGTTTATATTAGATCCTTATAGTCACTAGAGATCATTAATAAACCATGAAGTTTTATTTTTATATCCACTCTTACATTTACTTCCTGTTTTAAAAGTTTGTTGGTAGTTTGTTACCAATCGCCATGTCTCCAGCAGGTGTCTCCATTTAAGAATCATGTCAATTCTGAAGTGTCTTCCATTTCTGGCCGAGGCACACTCCCTGCTGACAGTCGGCATGTATTTAGGCTTCTGGGTGACAGTATGACTCCACCCTCGCTGACAAAGTCCTGTGGACGTAACGCCGCATACGGGGGCGGAGTTTTTGCTCTGACGTCACCCGCTGCCATCTCACAGCTGTTCGGACGCGAACAGTCTGTTCTTAGCCTTATATTGCCATCTATTCACTAGCGCTGTACCAGTGCGTGTTTTAAAAGTGTTTTTTTTACTTTTTCAATAAATTGCCTTTACGGCTTTGTTAAACGGACCGCTCTTAGGTTTTTTTCCTCTTTTTTTCTTTGGGGATTGCTGCATTCCTAATTGCACTGGAGACTTGCCCGTTTCATTGCCGCATTGAAGGGGTATCTGCCGATAACTATTGAGGACAACCAGAGGGGTCGTGCTATGTCCATCCAGTTTGTATGGAACCCATGCCCATTTGACCTCCTGTAATTTAAGAGGCCCATCCTATCTGGTAAGCATACTATATGTGTGTGAGTGGAGAGGATCGCTGTTTCACTTAGAAGGATTGGCTTCATCACAAGGGATTTCTCTTTTAATTTATGGACTTTATTCATTTATCATCATTTGCGCTGGACTTAAATTAGTTTTTTAGTTTGATGTATGGGCTTGGTGAAAACCTATAGTGTTCAGCTTGCATTAACCTTTTATATATTTTAGTTTGTTCCTATTTTTAGTATATTTGAACACTGCATATTGTTTGCTGTTCAGTGAACAGGCGAACACCCGATGTTTGAGTCAAACTTACGTTCTTGTGTCGTATGTGTCACGGCTGGGCTCAGCCCTTCCTTCTCTGAGCTGGTCACTCAGCTGTCGGTTAATAGCCAGCTCCTCTCTCTCTCTCTCTCTGCACCTGTTGATGATATCCTGCTCATCAGTCCTACCTACTTAAGCCATCCAGCCCAGAGGATCTCTGCCTTCACCTTGGTCAACATCACAGAGACTATTTCCCGCGTTCCTGTTAAAGACTTGCTTGGCTGACATCCCATTTGGCTCCAGATCCTGCTTGCTATTCCACTACACTGATCCCTGACTTTCTGGCTTGACTGACTATCCGTTCTGGTTACCGAACTTTGGCTACGTTTTGACTACCTTTGTTCTATTAACTTTTTTATTAAACACGTTTGATTCAACTGTACTTCTGTCTCGGTCTGATTCATAGTTTCTGACAGTATGTAAACAGCAATTGCACCATCCATGTGAGGTATCACCTCAAACATTAGATCAAGACCAGTAATTCTAGCAGTTGACCTCCTCTCTAAAGTGGTAACCTGCAAAGGCTTTTAAAGGCTTTTAAAAATGTATGTAGTTTGTCGCCCTTGCATGGGCATGCACAATTTTAAACCATGTCATGTTTGGTATCTATTTATCTCTTTATCTCTATGTATCTCTTTATTAATAGTATTTACTTATAGTTGATTTTTAAACTTCACAGGAATGGAGCCCAAACAATTTACCAATTGGGTTTTTTCCAACATCTTATCCCGCCTTGCACATCAAACAGTGTGGGACCATGTATGTGTGCGCTTGACTCCCTGACTGGTCCAATCTACCACAGTTCCTGGTATGGACACTATAGGCAGCCTCCTTGTTGGGGTCTCGCAGGTTCTAGGCTCTGTTCTTATGTGAGTATAATTGGGGATAGTTTTATTACTATCTCTTACATATTATTATATAAATTTTCCCTTTATACACTTTATTATACTGGCTTACTCATATTTCTCTATTTATTTAGATGCACTGGCCCCTAAGGAAGTGTTTTTTAGCCATGAAACATGTCGGGCATATCTGGATGCATCTTGTGTCTTACATAAATGGTCTATTTGATTTTAGCTCAGTTGGATTTATGATTATTTTACCACTCTGTTCGAAAGTCACATAAACATGGAGGACAATATTTTATGCCACATGTGCAGTGTACTGTTATGCTATGATCTATTTCTAGGACAATGGTCTTTAATATATCTTTTTTGTATGTTTATCAATTGTTGTATTCAATATGAGACTGTTTTTTACCGTCCAGATAATAAATACATATATATTTTTATTATTGACTTATTTTCTGGGCACATTGAACATGCTTCATTTAAAGTCCCAACCAGTTGCATATTTACATTTCATAAGGTATGGAGACATCTCTATGTCTCATTTAAAGTCCCATGTTTTCCTGTCCCCCTTTCCCCCCCTCTTTCTTTGGTATCTATGTACATAAGATCATCTTTTATACTTTACCAAACATTTGGGCAATATAGTGTGTTTTAGTGCATTAACCAGTTCCGGACCAGCCACCGCAGTTGTACTGTGGCAGGTTGGCTCGGCTGGGCGAAGCGGCATTACCTTATGTTGTTACCTTACGTCGCCCCCCAGTTAACCCCTTCACTCCCTGTCACCGTTTCACCCAGTGCAGTGTTCATATTTTTCTTTGATCACTTTACTGGTGTCATTTGTGACAATAATCAGTGTTAGGGTGCTTAGTAGTAGGCCCAGATAGGTCTAGGGACCCGCCTAAACCCCCTAATAAAGGTTTAACCCCTTGATCACCCCTGTCACCAATGATCACCGTATTAGTGTCACGGTTGATGCTGGTTAGTTTTCTTTATAGTGTCAGGGCACCCACTGTATATCACCTAAATAAAGGTTTAACCCTCTGATCGGGCGATATAATTTTTTGGTGTCAGTCAGGGTCTGCGTCACTGCAGGCAGCGTCAGATTAGTGCCAGTAGCGCTAACACCCACGCACACACCATAAACCTCCCTTAGTAGTATAGTGTCTGAACAGATCGATATCTTTGATCTGATCATAACTATATTAGCATCCCCAATAGTTTAGGGTTCCCAAAGAAGCAGCGTTAGCCGGATCAGCCCAGATACCTGCTAGCACCTGCATTTAGCCCCTCCGCCCAGCCCACCCAAGTGCAGTAGCAATCAATCACTGTCACTTACAAAACACTAAACACATAACTGCAGCATTTGCAGAGTCAGGCCTGATCCCTGCAAACACTAACAGTTTTTTTGCTAGCATTTGAAGCAGTCGCTGACAGTCAGGTGCTCTTTTTCCTGTGAGTCTCACTAGTGTACCAGTAAATTTAGAGGGCAAAATGTCCAATCGAAGGTACAGTAAAGAAGAGGCCTACACGTTTCTGAGCCTGACAGATGAGAGTGTCAGGCCCATCTGTCCAATTCTGGCTCAGAATAAAAACCAGTAGAAAGCAGTGGCACCCTTACAGATAGCTCTGATGACGAAGTAGTGGTCCCTGCCAAGGTTAGGCGTACCCGACACCGTTCCTCTGCTATTGGTGAGGTGCAAGACGCGCAGGGCTCTTGTATGGAGCAGAGAGCCAGTACTAGTGCTGCTTATCCTTCTGGTGAACTGCCAAGAACCAGCATCCTAGTACATCCTGGTCGTACACCCAGCACTGCAGTATCACGTGGTGACGTGCCGAGTCCCATAAGTACAGTTCAAGCTGGTGAGGTGGCTAGCTCAAGTAGTGTCCCGCTGCCACCAAGAAGACAAACACAGGCCCATTGAGCCCATAGTGCCCTTCCTGCTGCATTTGCCAATCCAAATTGGGAGCCCACCATTTCCCCCATTCATTGGCCAACCAGGAATTCAGGTGGAAACAGTTGATTTTACGTCACTTTATTTTTATTCGCTGTTTTTCATGGAAGATCTCTATGGATCTGTTTTGGAGCAATTTGTATGCTGGTCAATTCGTCTCTGCTAATCCCCAGTTGGCCCTTGCCAGCGATTGGAGACCTATTATGTTCTCCGAATTTAAGACCCTTGTGGGTCTATCCCATGGGCATAGTTAAAAAAAGTGACTTGCGGTCACATTGGTCCACTGACCCAATTCACCATATGCCCGTTTTCTATGCCTTCATGACCATTTCAATGACAATGAACTCTGTCGTCCTTGGGGTGACCCTGTATACGATCGGCTCCACAAAATTCGGCCCCTCTTAAACCACTTCAACCAACAGTTTGCAGCCTTGTTTACTCCCAATCAAGTTGTCTGCATTGATGAGTCCCTGAATAAGTTTTCTGACTGCTTGTCTATCAAACAGTATATTCCCAGCAAGCGTGCCAGATATGGGGTCAAAATGTTAAAGCTCTGTGACGGGGCAACAGGCTATGCATATAGTTTTATGGTTTATGAGGGAAAAGATAGTCATGTGGAGCCAGAGAACTGCCCAGACTTCATAGGGAGCACTGGTAAGATTGTGCGGGACTTGGTGTCACCCTTATTCGGAAAGGGGTACCACTTGTACATGGACAATTATTACACAAGCGTGCCACTTTTTAGTCACCGTTTTGATTGTGGAATTGGCGCATGTGGCACCATGCGATCTAATCGCCGGGGCTTCCCCAACGGCTTGTAGAATCCCGACTTAGACAGGGGGAGAGAGCCTGCTTGAAATGTAATAATTTTTTAGCAGTGAAGTGGAGGGATACACAAAATGTTTTCGTTCTGTCCTCCCTTCACACATATACGACTGTCAAAATTCCTACGCTGACTGGTATTGTGGAGAAACCCCTCTCTGTCCATGAATGCAACCTTAACATGTGAGGGGTGGACCTCAACGACTAGTTGTTGGAACCTTACCTAATTGCCCGTAAGGCCAGATGCTGGAACAAAAAAGTGTCTGTATATTTATTCCAATTGGCTCTGCTGAATGCTTATTTGCTATACAAGGCTTCAGGACGAAGTGGATGCTTCCTTAAATTCCAGGAAGAGATCATTACAGCCCTTCTGTTTCCAGAAGGTGCTGTGGCCCACCTTCCCAAAGCAAATGCAGTGAGTGGCATTTTCCGTATGTCCTCCCTACCCCTACCCAAAGAAATCCCCAAAGATGTTGTGTCTGCAGAAAATGCGGATTTAGACATGACACCCGCTTTTATTGTCCCTCCTGTCCTGACCAACCTGGTCTCTGCATCAGTGACTGTTTCAAACGCTACCACACACTAGTGGAGTATTAGCGTAGGGTACAGCATTGCGCAGTCCTAATGCACACTTACACAGGGTCTCAAAAAATGAGATGGCCATCACATTTTGAGAGACCCTAATCTGGAACATTTACAGTTTACAGTTTATATAAAAGTGCAAAAAAAACAAACACACAAAAACACAAAAAAATAAATAAATAAGCCAAAAATAGTTGTAGTATTATTTTTCTTCTCTCTCTATCGTTCTCTCTCTTATGTTCACTCTCTATTGTCTGCTCTATTGTTTGCGCTCTATTGTTCTATATCTACTGTATTGTTCTCTCTCTATTGTTACTGTATTTTAGAATGGTTATGTTTTATTGTATTTGCTTTGCAGGTATGGTATGTCTAATGGCCCGTACACACGGTCGGATTTACCAACGGAAATTGTTCGATGGGAGCGTTTTGTCGGAAATTCTGACCGTGTGTAGGCTCCATCTGACATTTTCCATCGGAATTTCCGACACACAAAATTTGAGATCTGGATCTCAAATTTTCTGACAACAAACTCCGTTCTCATAAATTCTGATCGCGTGTATACAATTCCGACGCACAAAGTTCCACGCATGCTCAGAATCAAGTACGAGACAGAAGCGCTCGGTCTGGTAAAACTAGCATTTGTAATGGAGATAGCACATTTGTCACGCTGGAATTTTTTTAATCTTTTAATGCAGCGCATTCTCTTCTTCTTTAGAATGCTAGAATAATGAAGTTGTTTTGCTGCTCATATTCACACAGAGCTCTGACAAACTGATTTCTTTATTATTTCTTGTGATCTCCTGAATATTTTATTTTTTGGTTTTCATCAGATCTCAATAATAATGTATTTAATTTTGGTTTATAGTGGTTTTTTTATCAAGATCTCCTTGTTTTTTGTTTTTTTTCTAATGCTCTCCATAAGATTATTTTTATTTTTGTGTGTCAAGTTACCACAACACCATTATTATCTCGTATTTTTTTAACCTCAAGGAGGGTGGTTTTTGTTGGTGTCCCTTGTTAATTTGACATTGTATTTTTGAAATGTACCTGCCTACTCACAAACAAACTGTCCTTTTTGAAGTAAAACACATAGGCAAGTATTTGTGAAAAAAATAGCCATTTATTATGGGTCATAAGAAAGTAAAGAGAAAGGCAACGCTTGAGAAACTGGTGAAATTGGCGAAGCCTTTGTACCCCAGGGCACACATCAAGTATTTTCCATCCAAAATTGGTAGCCTGGGGAGTCCATATAATAGTGAGCACAATCCGGTCCAGGAGTCCAAGGATCAGGAACAGCAGCAGATGACATATATGTCCCCAGGCTGTGGTCAGACCACAGCCTGCGTATTTTGTCAGACCAGACTGAACCCAGGCCATCACTTTTTTGTTTTACTTCCACTCTTCCTTACACTCTTGCTACCAGGCTGTGGCTGTGGTGTTGGAGGTGTGGCAGGAGGTGGAGGAGGAGGGGGATGGTCCAACTCACACAGGTGTGTTATGTTTGTGAGTTGGCCCCTCAACCCCTTATTTAGTGTCGTATACATTATTTCCTCACAAATGAGGCATTGGCCATCCTCCATTTGCTGCATTTTGCTGGTAGTCATGCAGCCAAAGGCCTCTTGATGAGTGGGGGTGGCTGTGAGGGCCGCCTTAGCCTCCTGAATCAGCCTAAGTGCTGCCTCCTGCACATTACTCCACTTCCTGTGTCTTTTGGTTAGAAGGTGGAGGGGAGGGACCTGGGATTCTTTCAGGCTACTGGGCCAGGCCCCCTCCTGACTGCCACTTTCCTCCACCACCTCCTGGCTGCCACGTTCCACAGCCTCCTCCTGGCTGCCATATTCCACAGCCTCCTCCTGGCTGAGACTTTCCTGTGTATGAAAAAAGGACATAGTTTTAGTTTTTTGTTCATCAATCGCACACAATTTTCAGCTCATGACTGTTGCAAATTGAATGTTAACCACTTAAGCCCCGGACTATTTGGCTGGCCAAAGACCAGAGCACTTTTTGTGTTTTGGCACTGTGTCACTTTAACTGACAATTGCGCGGTCTTGGTGTTTGGTTGCTGTCTGCTGTCTGCTGTCTGTTGCTGTCTGCTGTCTGTTGCTGTTTGCTGGGGTGCTTTTTGGGGGCTTTTCCATTGACTTTTGCTGTCACTTTTTAAATAGCTCTTTTTTTTTTTTGGTTTCATCAGTCTATCAATTAAGGGGTGTGGTTAATTGCTCACAGGTGACTATTTAACTGGTTGCAGGGCTCAGTGTGAGCGTGCTCAGTTTGAAGCAGTGGAGCTTGGTGTAAGTGGAACTGAATTAAGTGGGAGTTAAACACAAGAGTTAGAGTATACAAGTCTTGGTGTTTGGTTGCTGTCTGCTGTCTGCTGTCTGTTGCTGTCTGCTGTCTGTTGCTGTCTGCTGTCTGTTGCTGTTTGCTGGGGTGCTTTTTGGGGGCTTTTCCATTGACTTTTGCTGTCACTTTTTAAATAGCTCTTTTTTTTTTTTTTGGTTTCATCAGTCTATCAATTAAGGGGTGTGGTTAATTGCTCACAGGTGACTATTTAACTGGTTGCAGGGCTCAGTGTGAGCGTGCTCAGTTTGAAGCAGTGGAGCTTGGTGTAAGTGGAACTGAATTAAGTGGGAGTTAAACACAAGAGTTAGAGTATACAAGTCTTGGTGTTTGGTTGCTGTCTGCTGTCTGCTGTCTGTTGCTGTCTGCTGTCTGTTGCTGTCTGCTGTCTGTTGCTGTTTGCTGGGGTGCTTTTTGGGGGCTTTTCCATTGACTTTTGCTGTCACTTTTTAAATAGCTCTTTTTTTTTTTTTGGTTTCATCAGTCTATCAATTAAGGGGTGTGGTTAATTGCTCACAGGTGACTATTTAACTGGTTGCAGGGCTCAGTGTGAGCGTGCGCAGTTTGAAGCAGTGGAGCTTGGTGTAAGTGGAACTGAATTAAGTGGGAGTTAAACACAAGAGTTAGAGTATACAAGTCTTGGTGTTTGGTTGCTGTCTGCTGTCTGCTGTCTGTTGCTGTCTGCTGTCTGTTGCTGTCTGCTGTCTGTTGCTGTTTGCTGGGGTGCTTTTTGGGGGCTTTTCCATTGACTTTTGCTGTCACTTTTTAAATAGCTCTTTTTTTTTTTTTTTTGGTTTCATCAGTCTATCAATTAAGGGGTGTGGTTAATTTCTCACAGGTGACTATTTAACTGGTTGCAGGGCTCAGTGTGAGCGTGCTCAGTTTGAAGCAGTGGAGCTTGGTGTAAGTGGAACTGAATTAAGTGGGAGTTAAACACAAGAGTTAGAGTATACAAGTCTTGGTGTTTGGTTGCTGTCTGCTGTCTGCTGTCTGTTGCTGCCTGCTGTCTGTTGCTGTTTGCTGGGGTGCTTTTTGGGGGCTTTTCCATTGGCTTTTGCTGTCACTTTTTAAATAGCTCTTTTTTTTTTTTTTTGGTTTCATCAGTCTATCAATTAAGGGGTGTGGTTAATTGCTCACAGGTGACTATTTAACTGGTTGCAGGGCTCAGTGTGAGCGTGCTCAGTTTGAAGCAGTGGAGCTTGGTGTAAGTGGAACTGAATTAAGTGGGAGTTAAACACAAGAGTTAGAGTATACAAGTTTTGGTGTTTGGTTGCTGTCTGCTGTCTGCTGTCTGTTGCTGTCTGCTGTCTGTTGCTGTCTGCTTCTGTTGCTGTTTGCTGGGGTGCTTTTTGGGGGCTTTTCCATTGACTTTTGCTGTCACTTTTTAAATAGCTCTTTTTTTTTTTTTTTGGTTTCATCAGTCTATCAATTAAGGGGTGTGGTTAATTGCTCACAGGTGACTATTTAACTGGTTGCAGGGCTCAGTGTGAGCGTGCTCAGTTTGAAGCAGTGGAGCTTGGTGTAAGTGGAACTGAATTAAGTGGGAGTTAAACACAAGAGTTTAAAACAGGAGGTTATAACAGGGGTCATAGTACCTGTGTAGTGTGAGTATCTGAGTGTTGTCTGAGTAGTGTGTGTGGATCGTTAGTACTGTGTATTGTGTACCTGTGTATTGTCTTGTTGTGTACCTGTGTATTGTCTTGAGTATTAGTGCCAGGAAGCTAGCTGTTAGGTAATTTGGACAGGGTAAAATTCCCCAATCCTCACTAAATTTAATAGGTACGATGCCCGGCGGGTGTGGAGAGGCGGCTCTTTGTACATCTTGCCGCATGTATGCGTTCCTTGATCATCCGATCGAGGGCGAATACTGCTGTGCAAAATGTAAGCACATTGTTTCCCTGGAAGCCCAGGTTCTGAATCTAGGGAAGCAACTGTCAGCACTGAGAAGTCCCTCCATACTAAAGGTGAGCCAGGAACGTACATGGCAGGTGCCGGCAGGGGCCAGCACAGAGGCGGGTGGAGACAAAGAGGTGCAGGCACTAGCAAAGAGTAGATGGGTGACAGTCAGGAGGGGTAGAGGGGGAAGTGCCAGAGAGGCCGTTCCAGGACTGGAGCATCCCAATAAGTACGCTCCATTGAGTGACATTGGTGAAACCAGTCAGGGACCAGCACTGCTGGAGATGAGGGACTCTCCTAGCTGCCAGGGGAAGAACTCCTCCAGTGAGAGTGGGGGGGCAGCAAAGGGAAAGGAAAGACAGATTCTGGTGGTAGGGGACTCAATTCTTAGAAGGACAGAGAGGGCAATCTGTAACCAAGACCTGAAGCGCCGAACAGTATGTTGTCTACCGGGCGCTCGGGTTCGGCACATCACGGATCTTGTGGACAGATTACTGGGAGGGGCTGGGGAAGACCCGGCTGTCATGGTGCACGTTGGCACCAATGACAAAGTCAGAGGCAGATGGAGTGTCCTAAAGAACGATTTTAGGGACTTAGGAGCTAAATTGAGGAAAAGGACCTCCAAGGTAGTGTTCTCAGGAATACTACCGGTACATCGAGCCACACCAGAAAGGCAGAGGGAGATTAGGGAAGTAAACAAGTGGCTGAAGAGCTGGTGTAGTAAGGAGGGGTTTGGGTTCCTGGAGGACTGGGCCGACTTCTCAGTCGGTAACCGGTACTATAGAAGGGACGGACTGCACCTAAATGAGGAGGGTGCAGATCTGCTGGGAATGAAGATGGCCAAAAAGTTAGAGGGGTTTTTAAACTAGGCGATGGGGGGAGGGTCCAGAGACAGTGATAGCCAGCGCGGAAGATATTCCAGAGGGTAGTATTGGGGGCATTAGTGGTAGGTTAACCAAAGCACAAAAACACAAGGTGAGTATAGTAGCAAGTCCTAGTTGCAATCTTGAAACACCCAATACGAGGACAATATGCGACCAGTCTAAACTATGTGGCATGTTCACCAATGCCAGGAGCATGGCAGACAAGATGGGTGAACTAGAGATACGGTTGTACAAGGAGGATTTGGATTTTGTGGGGATTTCAGAGACCTGGTTCAACAGCTCTCATGATTGGCTGGCAAACATTCAAGGGTATACCCTATACCGCAAGGATAGAGAAGGTAAAAAAGGGGGAGGGGTATGCCTATATATCAAGAATAATGTACAAGTGAGTGTGAGAGATGACATCACTGAGGGGGCTAGGGAGGAGGTGGAATCTTTATGGGTAGAGCTCCAAAGGGATGAAGCTAAGGGGAAAATAATACTGGGAGTATGCTATAGGCCCCCAAACCTGAGGGAGGAAGTGGAGACGGATCTCCTATCACAAATTGGATTAGCAGCAAGGATGGGAAGTGTTATCATAATGGGGGATTTTAATTATCCAGACATAGACTGGGCGGAGGGAACCGCGCATTCATTTAAGGCTCGCCAGTTCCTTAGTGTTTTGCAGGACAATTTTATGGGTCAGATGGTAGACGCACCAACTAGAAATAAAACATTACTAGATCTACTGATTACCAATAATACAGACCTGATAACAGATGTGGTAATACGGGGCAATTTAGGTAACAGCGTTCACAGGTCAATTAGTTTCAGTATAAATCACACAAATAGGAAACATGAAGGGAACACAAAGACACTGAATTTCAAAAGAGCCAACTTCCCTAAACTACAAACCTTGCTAAAAGGCATAAATTGGGATAAAATATTAGGAACAAAGAATACGGAGGAGAGATGGGTTTGCTTTAAGAGCATATTAAATAAGGGCATTAGCCAATGTATCCCATTGGGTAATAAATTTAAAAGAGCGAACAAACATCCTGGATGGCTTAACTCCGATGTAAAAATGCATATAAAAGCAAAGGAGAAGGCCTTCAAAAAACACAAGGTTGAGGGATCATCCTCAGCATTCAGTATTTATAAAGAATGCAATAAGAAATGTAAGGGTGCAATTAGGATGGCTAAGATAGAACATGAAAGACACATAGCGGAGGAGAGCAAAAGAAATCCCAAGAAATTCTTTAAGTATGTAAACAGTAAAAAAGGGAGGACAGACCATATTGGCCCCATAAAGAATGAGGAAGGACATCTGGTTACAAAGGATGGGGAGATGGCAAAGGTATTGAATTTATTCTTCTCCTCAGTCTTCACAAGTGAATCGGGGGGCTTCAGTAACCAAAACTGCAGTGTTTATCCTCATGACACATCACAGGAAGCACCTCCATGGTTAACAGAGGACGGAATTAAAATTAGACTTGAGAAACTTAACATTAATAAATCACCGGGACCAGATGGCTTGCATCCGAGGGTACTTAGGGAACTCAGTCAGGTGATTGCCAGACCGTTGTTACTAATATTTACAGACAGTCTATTGACTGGAATGGTACCAGCTGATTGGAGAAAAGACAATGTAGCACCAATATTTAAAAAGGGCCCAAAAAACATCCCTGGGAATTACAGACCAGTTAGCCTAACATCAATAGTATGTAAACTCTTGGAGGGGATGATAAGGGACTATATACAAGATTTTAGTAATAAGAATGATTTCATTAGCAGTAATCAGCATGGATTCATGAAGAATCGTTCTTGCCAAACCAATCTATAAACCTTCTATGAGGAGGTGAGTTGCCATCTAGATAAAGGAAGGCCCGTAGACGTGGTGTATCTGGATTTTGCAAAAGCATTTGACACAGTTCCCCATAAACGTTTACTATACAAAATAAGGTGCGTTGGCATGGACCATAGGGTGAGTACATGGATTGAAAACTGGCTACAAGGGCGTGTTCAGAGGGTGGTGATAAATGGGGAGTACTCAGAATGGTCAGGGGTGGGTAGTGGGGTTCCCCAGGGTTCTGTGCTGGGACCAATCCTATTTAATTTGTTCATAAACGACCTGGAGGATGGGATAAAGAGTTCAATCTCTGTATTTGCAGACAATACTAAGCTAAGCAGGGCAATAACTTCTCTGCAGGATGTGGAAATCTTGCAAAAAGACCTGAACAAATTAATGGGGTGGGCGACTACATGGCAAATGAGGTTCAATGTAGAAAAATGTAAAATAATGCATTTGGGTGGCAAAAATATGAATGCAATCTATACACTGGGGGGAGAACCTCTGGGGGAATCTAGGATGGAAAAGGACCTGGGGGTCCTAGTGGATGATAGGCTCAGCAATGGCATGCAATGCCAAGCTGCTGCTAATAAAGCAAAACAGAATATTGGCATGCATTAAAAGGGGGATCAACTGCAGAGATAAAACGATAATTCTCCCGCTCTACAAGACTCTGGTCCGGCCGCACCTGGAGTATGCTGTCCAGTTCTGGGCACCAGTCCTCAGGAGGGACGTACTGGAAATGGAGCGAGTACAAAGAAGGGCAACAAAGCTAATAAAGGGTCTGGAGGATCTTAGTTATGAGGAAAGGTTGCAAGCACTGAACTTATTCTCTCTGGAGAAGAGACGCTTGAGAGGGGATATGATTTCAATTTACAAATACTGTACTGGTGACCCCACAATAGGGATAAAACTTTTTCGCGGAAGAGAGTTTAATAAGACTCGTGGCCACTCATTACAATTAGAAGAAAAGAGGTTTAACCTTAAACTACGTAGAGGGTTCTTTACTGTAAGAACGGTAAGGATGTGGAATTCCCTTCCACAGGCGGTGGTCTCAGCGGGGAGCATTGATAGCTTCAAGAAACTATTAGATAATCACCTGAATGACCGCAATATACAGGGATATGTAATGTAATACTGACACATTATCACACACATAGGTTGGACTTGATGGACTTGTGTCTTTTTTCAACCTCACCTACTATGTAACTATGTAACTATGCGACGTGGCTTCCAAACAAAATTGACGTCCTTTTTTTCCCACAAATATAGCTTTCTTTTGGTAGTTTTTGATCACCTCTGCGGTTTTTATTTATTGCTCTATAAACAAAAATAGAGCGACAATTTTGAAAAAAATGCAATATTTTTTACCTTTTGCTATAATAAATATATAATAAAATAAAAATATATAAAAAACATTTTTTCCTCAGTTTAGGCCGATACGTATTCTTGTACATATTTTGGTAAAAAAAATTGCAATAAGCGTTTATTGATTGGTTTGCGTAAAAGCTATAGTGTCTACAAAATAAAGGTTAGTTTTATGGCATCTTTATTAATATTTTTTTTTTTACTAGTAATGGCGGCGATCTGCGATTTTTATCATGACTGTGACATTATGGCGGACACATCGGACAATTTTGACACATTTTTGGGACCATTGTCATTTTTACAGCGATCAGTGCTATAAAATTGCACTGATTACTGTAAAAATCACACTGGCAGTGAAGGGGTTAACCACTAGATGGCTAGGAAGGGGTTAAGTGTGTCCTAGGGAGTGATTCTAACTGTTAGGGGGCATGGCTACGAGTGACACGTCACTGATCACCGCTCCCGATCACAGGGAGCTTTGATCAATGACAGTGTCACTAGGCAGAACGGGGAGATGCTTGTTTACATTAGCATCTCCCCGTTCTTCAGCTCTGTGAGACGATCGCGGGTATCCCCGCGGACATCGAGTCCGCGGGACCCGCGATCCTACTCATTAAGCTCATGGCATGGTGGCGCGCGCACCGCTGGCGGCGTACACGCAACCACACAGTGGCAAATTTAAAGGGACGTACAGGTGCACCCATTTGCGCAGCTGTGCCATTCTGCCAACGTATATGTACATGCGGTGGTCAGCAAGTGGTTAACAAATAGAAAAGACCATCATTCTGACCCCAGCATTTTTCATTCTTGTCCCAAACATTTGTGGCCACTACTGTCTATTGATATGTAAAACACCTCATTAAATCAGCAATTAGTGATCAATAATAACATCTAGTTAACATCATTAATTTTACGACCAGAAATATGTTGAACCTGACTCAAGCTGGGCTCCTCCACTTCTTCCTGGCTGGAAGGCCCAGGTTGGACTTTGGAAGCCTTAGCTGGGGTGGAAGGAAGCATGGAAGGAAGAGTGGAAGGAAAGGTTGAGAGGGATTGCCTGACTTCAGTCTAGTCTGACAAAAACTGCAGTCTGTCGTAGTACCACAGCCTGGGGACATAAATGACATCTGCTGCTGCTCCTGATCTCATGGAATCCTGGACCTTATTGCGCTCCCTATTATAAGTGCTCCTCAGCCCACCAATTTTGGCTTTTAAATAGGGGATGGTTGTCCTGTGGATCACCGGCTTCACCAACTCCAGCAGTTTCTCCAGCACTGCCTGCCTCTTTTGTTTGTGATTATAATGCAGATGTTACAAATGAAATATATTCAACGCTATGCTCACTCCTTCCCTTATATAGCTGATAACAGCGTAAAGAGCTGTCATTTGGCTAGTGGTACTGCCAGGTTCAGTTGTGTGTGCTTGGTCATTGGGTTTTGTTTCCAGTGAGCCGGCGGGTGGCATGCATTGTGTTCGACAATGTGGGACATTTTTAGGGGATTTATATTTTTTTCATAAAAGACTTGCCAAAAGTTTTGGTGTCTTTATTTCTAGGTTACAACTTTTTTAGCCTTTTCAGCCCTCTGTTTAACAGGAGCCAAGAATCACATATACAGTATAAGCGACACTTGTACTGTTTTTATACATAACAGCTTTCCACTGTCACTGGTTCCTAAGGAAACTGTGGGTTCCCTAGGAACCACTGATGCCACAGGGATGTATTTCCTGGAGAAACCTCATAGCCAACTACATAGCAGACCCTTGGAGGGGTCTTTGTGGTTTAAAATATTTCCTAAAAATTAAAAAAAAATTACTTTGAAAATGTCAGTGCTACTGGAGCACTTTCTGTACATCACAGAGATGTGCCACTTCCAGACAAGTTATTTCACTAGAACTGGACATTTTTTTGTTCCACTTTAAGCATTTAAAAAAAATCAGTGCTTCTAACAAAATATATTTTTTTCAAAAATTTTCATTTGTATTGGTACATGTTACCTGAGGCAGTGCCTATTAGCCCAGAAAATTACATTTGTAATTTGATATATTTGGCTCCAATTGATTTCAGTGGAGTTTAGAATCAGCACCTGAACTTCTTGATCCAAACCCTGTTCGAACCAAGGGCAGTTTGGCACACTACTAAATTCAAAATAGATCCTTATTCAGGCATGTGGCCTGGGTGGCCAGGAAGGGAAGGGCAGCGAGCATGTGTCCCACGTTTCTTGCACTATACCAGGCAACATCCCTGTCAAACTTGAGAATGTAAGCCTCCCTCCTTTTATGGCTCTTTGTCCCTATGTCAAGGAGATAAGGGCTTCTTCTCCACATCCTTTCCACAAAAAGGAATGCGAGGGTTTATAGGGGTGACCTATTATAATTTGAAAGTTTATATTAACGGAGCACCCAGATGTCATGTCTATGCTCCCTAGGGGAATGAGTTTAGGGTATAATAGTACCCCTTCTTATTCAGTTTCAGAAAGAGTTCATTTTAAGTAAACACACAGACTCCTTAACAAAACCCTTTAATTAAAAAAAAACACATGTACCTACAGTATCTCACAAAAGTGAGTACACCCCTCACATTTTTGTAAATATTTAATTATATCTTTTCATGTGACAACACTGAAGAAATGACACTTTTCTACAATGTAGTAGTGTAGTAGTAGTAGTGAGTGTACAGCTTGTATAACAGTGTAAATTTGCTGTCCCCTCAAAATAACTCAGCACACAGCCATTAATGATGAAAAATATAAAATGAGCAACGGCGCCAAGAATAGAAAGCAACCAATAATGTAATGGCACATCAAAAATTAGTGAAAACTAATAAAACATAAAATAATAGAAAAATAATAGAAAAATTGGGCGCAAAACCATATAAATTTGTATATGAATATGAAATCACCCAATCATACGTGAGTGCACCATATATACCAGCACATATACCATAAATATGACACCAATATGACACCAAAACAGTCCAGCATAAGTGATGAAATTATATCTAAAAACAGATATATTACCATGAATGCCAACATGTACTGTGACATACTGAAGCAGAGCATGATCCCCTCCCTTTGGAGACTGGTCCGCAGGGCAGTATTCCAACATGATAACGACCCCAAACACACCTCCAAGACGACCACTGCCTTGCTAAAGAAGCTGAGGGTAAAGGTGATGGAGGAGCGCAAGGTCTCTAACATCCACCAGCTCCGTGATTTCACCATGGAGGAGTGGAAGAGGACTCCAGTGATAACCTGTGAACTCCATGCCCAAGAGGGTTAAGGCAGTGCTGGAAAATAATGGTGGCCACACAAAATATTGACACTTTGGGCCCAATTTGGACATTTTCACTTAGGGGTGCACTCACTTTTGTTGCCAGCGGTTTAGACATTGATGGCTGTGTAAAACAATAGAAAAATTGGGCGCAAAACCATATAAATATGTATATGAATATGAAATCACCCAATCATGCGTGAGTGCACCATATATACCAGCACATATACTATAAATATGACACCAAAACAGTCCAGCATAAGTGATGAAATTATATCTAAAAACATATATATTAGTTCAATTCTTTTTCTATATGTAGTGACTCCAACACCGTGCCTTGCTAAAGTGCAGTGTGCTTAATTCTGGTTAAACAAAAGTGCTTCACCCAAAGTGTCATATAAATCTACTCACCAGATATCTCTGGCCACAAAAAAAGAAAGAGAGACAGCTAGAGTTGGGTATCTTCAATTTGGCAGGGGAAAACTTCACAGAGGAGGAGTTGTACACTCTCCAGGAGCGGTTGAAGTTCGCTCCTGCCAGATTTTTAACCACTTGCTGACCGCCTCACGCAGATATACTGCGGCAGAATGGCACGGGCAGGAAAAATCATGTACCTGGTAAGTGATTGCCTTCCCGCGGGCAGGGGGTCCGATCGGACCCCCCCCGGTGCCCGAGGCGGTCGGCTTTGGTCTGGCAGCAATCAGAGATGAGGGGAAGGCCATCCATTTGTGCCCCCCCCCTCGCGATCGCTCCCAGCCAATGAGAATCTTCCCCTGCCTCTGTGTAGTACACAGAGGCAGGGAATGTGATGTCATCTCTCCTCGGCTCAGCAGTTTCCGTTCCGGCCCAGAGGAGAGAAGACATCTGAGTGAGTTGCACAACACAACACACACAGTAGAACATGCCAGGCACACTTTATACCCCCCTTTACCCCCCGATCCCCCCCGATCACCCCCCAATCACCCCCCCCCCCTGTCACACTGACACCAAGCAGTTTTTTTTTTTTCTGATTACTGCATGGTGTCAGTTTGTGACAGTGTGGTAGGGCAGTAAGAGTTAGCCCCCTTTAGGTCTAGGGTACCCCCCTAACCCCCCCTAATAAAGTTTTAACCCCTTGATCACCCCCCGTCACCAGTGTCGCTAAACGATCATTTTTCTGATCGCTGTATTAGTGTCGCTGGTGACGCTAGTTAGGGAGGTAAATATCTAGGTTCACTGTCAGCATTTTATAGCGACAGGGACCCCCATATACTACCTAATAAATGTTTTAACCCCTTGATTGCCCCCTAGTTAACCCTTTTACCACTGATCACCGTATAACCATTACGGGTGACGCTGGTTAGTTCGTTTATTTTTTTATAGTGTCAGGGCACCCGCCGTTTATTACCTAGTAAAGGTTTAGCCCCCTGATCACCCGGCGGTGATATGCGTCGCCCCAGGCAACGTCAGATTAGCACCAGTACCGCTAACACCCACGCACGCAGCATACACCTCCCTTAGTGGTATAGTATCTGAATGGATCAATATCTGATCCGATCAGATCTATACTAGCGTCCCCAGCAGTTTAGGGTTCCCAAAAATGCAGTGTTAGCGGGATCAGCCCAGATACCTGCTAGCACCTGCGTTTTGCCCCTCCGCCCGGCCCAGCCCAGCCCACCTAAGTACAGTATTGATCGATCACTGACACTTACAAAACACTAAACGCATAACTGCAGCGTTCGCAGAGTCAGGCCTGATCCCTGCGATCGCTAACAGTTTTTTTGGTAGCGTTTTGGTGAACTGACAAGCACCAGCCCCAGGCAGCGTCAGGTTAGCGCCAGTGCTGCTAACACCCATGCACGCACCGTACACCTCCCTTAGTGGTATAGTATCTGAACGGATCAAAATCTGATCCGATCAGATCTATACTAGCGTCCCCAGCAGTTTAGGGTTCCCAAAAACGCAGTGTTAGTGGGATCAGCCCAGATACCTGCTAGCACCTGCGCTTTGCCACTCCGCCCGGCCCAGCCCAGCCCACCCAAGTGCAGTATCGATCGATCACTGACACTTACAAAACACTAAACGCATAACTGCAGCGTTTGCAGAGTCAGGCCTGATCCCTGCGATCGCTAACAGTTTTTTTGGTAGCGCTTTGGTAAACTGGCAAGCACCAGCCCCAGGCAGCGTCAGGTTAGCGCCAGTACCGCTAACACCCACGCACGCACCGTACACCTCCCTTAGTGGTATAGTATCTGAACGGATCAATATTTGATCCGATCAGATCTATACTAGCGTCCCCAGCAGTTTAGGGTTCCCAAAAACGCAGTGTTAGCGGGATCAGCCCAGATACCTGCTAGCACCTGCGTTTTGCCCCTCCGCCCGGCCCAGCCCACCCAAGTACAGTATCGATCGATCACTGTCACTTACAAAACACTAAACGCATAACTGCAGCGTTCGCAGAGTCAGGCCTGATCACTGCGATCGCTAACAGTTTTTTTGGTAGCATTTTGGTGAACTGGCAAGCGCCAGCGGCCTAGTACACCCCGGTCGTAGTCAAACCAGCACTGCAGTAACACTTGGTGACGTGGCGAGTCCCATAAGTGCAGTTCAAGCTGGTGAGGTGGCAAGCACAAGTAGTGTCCCGCTGCCACCAAGAAGAAGACAAACACAGGCCCGTCGTGCCCATAGTGCCCTTCCTGCTGCATTCGCCAATCATAATTGGGAACCCACCACTTCTGCAGCACCCGTACTCCCCCATTTACATCCCCAACCAAATGCAGTCAGCTGCATGAGAGGCATTTTCTTTATGTCCTCCTGAGTACCCCTACCCAACGAACGTCTCCAAAAAAGATGTTGTGTCTGCAGCAAGCGCGGATATAGGCGTGACACCCGCTATTATTGTCCCTCCTGTCCTGATAATCCTGGTCTTTGGATTGGTGAATGTTTTGAAAGCTACCATTCACTAGTTGCGTATTAGCGTAGGGTACAGCATTGCACAGACTAGGACACACTTTCGCAGGGTCTCCCAAGATGCCATCGCATTTTGAGAGACCCGAACCTGGAACCGGTTGCAGTTATAAAAGTTACAGTTACAAAAAAAAGTGTAAAAAAAAAAAAAAACACAAAAAAATATAAAATAAAAAAAAATAGTTGTCGTTTCATTGTTCTCTCTCTCTCTATTCTCTCTCTATTGTTCTGCTCTTTTTTTACTGTATTCTATTCTGCAACGTTTTATTGGTATTATGTTTTATCATGTTTGCTTTTCAGTTATGCAATTTTTTATACTTTACCGTTTACTGTGCTTTATTGTTAACCATTTTTTTGTCTTCAGGTGCGCCATTCACGACTTTGAGGGGTTATGCCAGAATGATGCCTGCAGGTTTAGGTATCATCTTGGTATCATTCTTTTCAGCCAGCGGTCGGCTTTCATGTAAAAGCAATCCTAGCGGCTAATTAGCCTCTAGACTGCTTTTACAAGCAGTGGGAGGGAATGCCCCCCCCCCACCGTCTTCCGTGTTTTTCTCTGGCTCTCCTGTCTCAACAGGGAACCTGAGAATGCAGCCGGGGATTCAGCCAGCTGACCATAGAGCTGATCAGAGACCAGAGTGGCTCCAAACATCTCTATGGCCTAAGAAACCGGAAGCTATGAGCATTTTATGACTTAGATTTTGCCGGATGTAAACAGCACCATTGGGAAATTGGGGAAGCATTTTATCACACCGATCTTGGTGTGGTCAGATGCTTTGAGGGCAGAGGAGAGATCTAGGTTCTAATAGACCCCAATTTTTTCAAAAAAGAGTACCTGTCACTACCTATTGCTATCATAGGGAATATTTACATTCCCTGAGATAACAATAAAAATGATTTTAAAAAAATATGAAAGGAACAGTTTAACGGTCTGGCGTCAAATGTAAACAGCAATTGCACCATGCATGTGAGGTATCACCGCGAAGGTCAGATCGAGGGCAGTAATTTTAGCAGTAGACCTCCTCTGTAAATCCAAAGTGGTAACCTGTAAAGGCTTTTAAAGGCTTTTAAAAATGTATTTATTTTGCTGCCACTGCACGTTTGTACGCAATTTTAAAGCATGTCATGTTTGGTATCCATGTACTCGGCCTAAGATCATCTTTTTTATTTCATCAAACATTTGGGCAATATAGTGTGTTTTAGTGCATTAAAATTTAAAAAAGTGTGTTTTTTCCCCAAAAAATTAAACATCCACCATTTTAATCTGTAGGGCCTTTGCTTTAAAAAAATATATAATTTTTGGGGGTTCAAAGTAATTTTCTTGCAAAAAAAATAATTTTTCATGTAAACAAAAAGTGTCAGAAAGGGCTTTGTCTTCAAGTGGTTAGGAGAGTGGGTGGTGTGTGACATAGTACTAAGTATAAAATTGATGCGCTTTAAATAAATCCTTGAATGATCCTTGAAAAAGTCACGTGTCAGTGATGCAACATGTGGGAGGAGCTTAGGACGTTCAGTGCTGCAATACACCTGAAGGTTAACAGCAGCTGTTTCTCTATGGGAAACCTCGTCCACAGCGGCTGACTGCAATCTGCATATTTGAATGCTTCTAATAGACCGGGAGTTTGTGAGTGTATCTCTTGTTCCTGTTTTGCTTGTGCACTATCTAGTAAGTTCACTGCACAATGATCTATTTTTTCTTTGCTTGCTTTGCATAAAACCTTTATCCTGAGAGCCGAATCATCAGCAGTATTATGGCTAAAGTGGGATGCAAGAAAAACTAAATATCCTGATACAAACGATCTAACCCAGTGAGTCAATCAATCTGGATTAAGGGAAGGAACTGTTTAATTATTTTTACTTTCCCCCACTATTTATCTCTATCTGGACATTGTACTCAGAGTGTCATTATTATTTTATTTATATTCACCGTCACATCACCAATTCGAAGATTTATTTTGGCAATTTTAACACATGTATTAGCACCATAATTATTAATTTATTCACATGTATGCATTTTTTATTCCTGGATTTAAGCTTAGTCGCAGCAGCATATTGTGCACTATTTATTTAAAGCGCATCAATTTTATACTTAGTACTATTTGTTTGGTTATCTGATCACCCTATATTGATAGCAGCTTTAATTTACTGATTTTATTATAGCACTAACTATATTGGTTTATATATTTTTTAGCACAATTTATTTATATCACACATATCTATCCACATCAGCGCTTGTTTTTTATTCAATTTTTTTTGGTGTGTGACATAAGCTTCTAAATGTTGTGCATAAAATGCCAGGACAGTTCAAACCCCCCCCAAATGACCCCATTTTTGAAAGTAGACACCCAAAGCTATTTGCTGAGAGGCATGTCGAGTCCATGGAATATTTTATATTGTGACACAAGTTGCGGGAAAGAAACAAATTTTTTTTTTTTTTTTTGCACAAAGTTGTCACTTAATGATATATTGCTCAAACATGCCATGGGAATATGTGAAATTACACCCCAACATACATTCTGTTGCTTCTCTTGAGTATGGGGATACCACATGTGTGAGACTTTTTGGGAGCCTGTCCTCGTACGGGACCCCGAAAACCAAGCACGGCCTTCAGGCTTTCTAAGGGAGTAAATTTTTGATTTAATTCTTCACTGCCTATCACAGTTTCGGAGGCCATGGAATGCCCAGGTGGCACAACCCCCCCCCCAAATGACCCAATTTTGGAAAGTAGACACCCCAAGCTATTTGCTGAGAGGTATAGTGAGTATTTTGCAGACCTCACTTTTTGTCACAAAGTTTTTAAAAGAAAAAAAAAATGTTTTCTTGTCTTTCTTAATTTTCAAAAACAAATGAGAGCTGCAAAATACTCACCATGCCTCTCAGCAAATAGCTTGGGGTGTCTACTTTCCAAAATGGGGTCATTTGGGGGGGTTTGTGCCACCTGGGCATTCCATGGCCTCCGAAACTGTGATAGGCAGTGAAGAGTTAAATCAAAAATTTACACCCTTAGAAATCCTAAAGGCGATGCTTGGTTTCGGGGCCCCATACGCGGCTAGGCTCCCAAAAAGTCCCACACCTGTGGTATCCCCATACTCAGGAGAAGCAGCTAAATGTATTTTGGGGTGCGATTCCACATATGCCCATGGCCTGTGTGAGCAATATATTATTTAGTGACAACTTTGTGTAAAAAAAAAAAAAAATTGTCACTTTCCCACAACTTGTGTCAAAATATAAAATATTCCATGGACTCAACATGCCTCAAAGCAAATAGCTTGGGGTGTCTACTTTCCAAAATGGGGTCATTTGGGGGGGGGGGGGTTATGCCATCTGGGCATTTTATGGCCTTCAAAACTGTGATAGGTAGTGAGGAGTGAAATCAAAAATTTACGCCCTGGGGGGTGGCCGACCGGAGCTGAAGATGGACGCCTGAATCCTCAGCTTGTCTCACAGGGGAGATACTACAGCTACTCAGGCCGCACAGCTAACAAAATCCAGCGCCATCCTTGCACCTGAGACACTTGGGAACATGGCCAGCGTATCTAGAAAGAGAAACCCGGAATACAAGCCCAAAAAACTCACCGAGTTCTCCTACAAGCCGGCGGAGCAGGTCAGTGAAAGCCAAGATGGCGCCGGCCAGGCCGCGCCGAACGAATCATACACGGATCTACCGGATGAATTCCCGGTAGAATCCGCTTCATCTGACCCCCCAGCTTTACCCACTCACCCCCTGGAAGGCGACCACCTCCTAAATAGCCCAGCGAAAGCTAAGATGAGGCTCGATGCGCCGCCGCAGTGCCCGCCCTCTTCACAAATTGAGGCCCAGGCCTTCAATCCCCTTCTCAGCAACCAGTCCCTGCATTCATCTATGGCATCATTCCCCACATCGGGGCAGCCTGTGATGGACACCACCTTAAAGGACATGCTACTGTCCCTGCAGACCTCGCTCATGACAGATCTCTCCTCATTATTTGCTAAAATCTCCTCAGACATACACACTATAGATGAGAGAGTGACATGCATTGAAAAAAATATGAGTGACTGCACAGCCACAGTTAATGAAGTCATAGATGTGTGTGAAGATGTGAGGGAGGAACAAGCATGGATCCGCGCCAAGCTGGCCAATTTAGAGGACAGATCACGCAGGAACAATGTCAAACTGCGTGGAGTCCCCGAATCCATAATGCCTGCTGATCTACCAAGATACGCAAAGGAATTAATGCACGTCATTGTCCCAGAAGCATCTCCCAGGGACATAATCATAGACAATACACAGGATAGCCAAGCCATCCCACCTTGCTGCTTCTGTTCCCAGAGATGTTTTAATGAGAGTCCACTTCTTTCACATTAAGGAGAAACTCCTGCTAGGGGTCAAAAACAAATCTCCACTACCAGCTCCGTACACGGGAATCCAGTTTTTTCCGGATCTCTCTAAATACACGCTCCAGTTAAGAAGAAACTTGAACCCGATCACAAAGGGGCTACAAAACAACAAAATTCCTTACAAATGGCGCCACCCTGCGACTATCCTGATCACTAGGAATGGTCAATCTCACACCATACATGACTTAAACAAAGGCCTGCACCTCCTCCACAACTGGGGAATAATCACAGAACCTCCCAAGACCCCACCAACCCGCAGCGGCCCATCTAACGCCCGCAACCGCATGGATCACCACCCCAGCTGAAGTGACCCTACAGATATTGCCATAGTAGGCCTAACTACTACTTCACTCCTCCCCTGGAGACCACGCAACCTTCCACTGTTTGTTCAGCTCCCTTCGTTACAAACTGTTTAACCCCCAAATAGAGGCTGAAGCGGTGTTTACACCTCCTCTACGTTGCTCCTTTCAACTAAGCACAGTTGCTTTATCAGCAGTTTGATCATTGGGTTACTAATATAAAGTGTGATTAACATTTTGCTCTATCCACAGCTCCACTAGCCAACCATCTCCCTGCCAGGGGACCGAACTCCTTCTGCCAACAGTCACAGTTCGCAGGATCCTCCATATCCTTGACCAGGACAACTAACTGTAAGTGACTCTCACTCAGATCTACTTCCATCCCACACCACAATGCCATTAAACGTCCTCTCACTTAATGCCAAAGGATTGAACCACCCGGCTAAACGCCACTCTTTATGGAAAACCGCCAGAGCTCTCCAGAGCGACATTCTCTGTATCCAAGAGACACATCTGATAAACTCAGACTCATCATTATGCAACAACGGCCAATTCCCACACATCTTTCATGCTTGCCATTCTACCAAATCCAAAGGATTCATGATAGCAATCAAGGACTCGGTGGACTTCCACCTATCCAATCTACTAATCGACCCTGATGGTCGCTACTTAATTTTAGTGTGCACCATCAACAAAATTTTCTACACCTTAACCAACATCTATGCACCAAATATCCAACAGATGAAGTTCATGCACAAAGTACAGAGGTTAATCAAGCAGATAAAAAAAGGCCACGTAATTCTATGCGGGGACTTCAACAATGTTCCTGACGTCACCATTGACACAACAGCTCCTGCGAAGCGGCGAGTATCGCCATTGAAGAAATTTTTGTCTACACAGGACTTATTCGATGTGTGGCGCTGCCACTATGGTTCTGAAAAGGACTTTACCTTTTATTCTCCCATGCACAATTCATATTCACGAATTGATCTTTTTGCAACAGACAAATGGCTACTCCAGAATATTTGTAAATCTGAAATCCACACCACAACATGGTCAGACCACGCCCAATATCTATCTCTATCTCAGATTCCACTCCACAACGCAACACATTTCTGTGGCGCGCAAACAACTACATACTGCAAAATGAAAAGTACACAACGGAAATCTCCAACCATCTCTCAGAATTTTTCTCTATAAACAAAGGCACTGCATCTGACCATGGGGTGGTGTGGAACGCCCATAAGGCCTGCATTAGAGGTTTGTTAATCAAGCTAAGCTCCCTCCACAAAAAGAGGAGGACGCAGCGTATAGATGAGTTAACCACTCAAATTGCCTCCCTAGAACAACAACATAAGACTAAACCCCAAAACCCAATAACCCACCAACTATTCAACCTAAGACAAGAACTGAAAACCTTACTCCTTCAATCATTTGAATACCTCCAACGTAGAATTAAAGCCACCTCTTATGCCACCTCCAATAAAGCAGGAAAATCTCTGGCAACGAAATTTAGGGGTAAAAAACTTAAAACTAAAATCTCTCAGATTATTCACCCCCATACTAATATACCCCAGTCCAACCCACAAGATATAGCCAACGCATTCAGCGATTACTATAGCGACCTTTACAATTTGAAACACGACACTAATACTCCACAACCCTCACCAGAAGAGATTAACCTCTTCCTCCAATCCATTCAGCTACCTACCCTGAATGAGAAACAGTTAGAGAAACTCAATAAGCTCTTTACAGAACAGGAAATTCTCTCCTCAATAGATTCCCTACCTAATGGCAAAGCTCCAGGTCCAGACGGCCTAACAGCTGAATACTACAAACAGTACTCCCCCCAAATCGTCCCACAACTTACTGAACTATACAACAACGCTGCCTCCTCCTCTAAACTTCCGAATGATTATTTAAATGCATTAATAGTTACGATACCAAAGCCAGGGAAAGAACCAAACTCCCCCAAAAACTTTAGACCAATCTCCCTACTCGACCTTGACCTGAAAATCTATGCTAAGACCATCGCCTCACGTCTATTAGACATTATACCTACCCTCATACACAGAGACCAGACGGGATTCACTAAGGGACGACAAGCACCAGATGCCACTAGAAGAATGCTCAACTTGATACATCATGCGGAATCCACCGGAACGCCTTCTCTGCTCCTCTCTTTGGACACAGAGAAGGCGTTCGACAGGGTTCATTGGACCTACCTCAAAATGGTCCTACAGAGATTTGGGTTCAGAGACCACATCCTTAAAGCCATCTTGGCTATGTACACTACCCCTTCGGCCCAGGTCTTTACACAGGGTATGCTTTCCAAACCATTCCCCATTACAAATGGCACGCGTCAAGGGTGTCCCCTGTCCCCACTTATCTTTAACCTACTGATGGAACCATTAGCACAACATATTAGAGCCAATACTACAATATCCGGAATCCAAATTGGTAACGTCTCTCACAAAATTAGCCTTTTCGCGGACGATGTCATTCTAATACTCACCAACCCCTCATCTTCCCTGGCTGCAGCACAAGAAACTCTAAAATGGTTCAGTAAGATATCATATTACAAACTAAACACAACCAAATCTTCAATTCTAGCTATTAATATCGATTCCACCACCAAGAATTTACTCCAGACACAGTATTCCTTTGACTGGGCAGACAAGGAAATCACATACCTGGGAATACAACTCCCAAAAACCACAAGACATATCTACTCCTCTAACTTTCTCCCACTCCTACAAAAAATCAAATCTGATACACAACATATCGTTAAACATGAGATCTCCTGGTCGGGGAGATTGGCAGCCTTCAAAATGACATGTCTTCCCCAAATATTATACTTCTTCCGTACACTGCCAATCCCAGTCCCAGCCTCCTTTTTTAAGACCCTCCAATCAATCTTCAACAAGTTTCTATGGAATGGGAAAAAACCCAGATGTGCACACACAAAATTAATCAAACACAGACTAGCGGGAGGCACAGGCTCCATAGACTTTAGGGATTATTACCTCGCAGCAATACTTGCACAACTCCAAGAGTGGTTTCAATCTACCACCCAATCTCTTTGGGCACAGATAGAAAATACATCGTTGGTACGCCCAAACCTAAAAATATGGCTAATGAGCACCCCTTTGGGCTTCTATATATCCCCCTCCATCTCCCCGACCATGAAAGCTTCAGTCTATGCCTGGAAACAATTGATATCCCCCTCAGAATACAATCCCCCTAACACGCTCCACAACATACCCCTAGAGACTCTTCACCACTTAACACCTGACCTCAGACTATCCAAATGGTCCCTTAGTGGAATTCATTCACTACAACAACTTTTACGAGATAATCAAATTAAACCCTTTTCCCAACTACAAAGGGAATTTGCTCTCCCCGCCTCTGAAAGTTTCACTTACCTCCGCATCCAACAGTGTTTCAATAAAATACCTCTTCCTCTCTACAACATCCCCCAGAAGTCATGGGACTTCCTCACAAACCCCACACCACGGCCCAAAGGCATATCCTACTTCTATAACCTCCTACAGGGTAAAAGATCCTTCACCAAGATGACCCCCCACTATCAATGGGAAAAGGATCTCACAAAAACATTCTCTGACACACAATGGCAACTAGCTCTCAAGTCCATATACAATGCAACCCAATGTTCAGCACTTTGGGAGCTCACACAGAAAATCTCACTCCGTTGGTACTTAACCCCAGATAAACTAGCCAAATTCAACACTAACACCCCCAACATTTGCTGGCGATGCAAATCATCTAGAGGAGACATGTTCCACATCTTTTGGTCATGCCCCTCCATCCGAAAATACTGGGTAGACACGTTCAATCTGCTTACCAACATCAACAAAACTTCAATCCCACCTTCGCTTGAAATGGCACTTCTAAACCTAAGCATAGAGGCTATACCTGGCCCTCTCAGACACACAACAACCCACATCTTATTAGCTTCCAGGCTCAACATAACAAGGCATTGGAAATCAGACATTCCCCCTTCCATAACACAAACAAAAGACCTGGTCTCACTCCACTTCAGCTATGAAACAATGATGGCTTCCAGTAATGGTCGTCCATCCAAAGCCAATAAACAATGGTTACCCTGGACAAACTGGACTAATGCTGCAGTCCATACCCAGAAAATCAATGACGATCTTAAACCTTCTTGACCGAGCAATCTGTACATCATATATGTGCCCCTATAGTTACAATCCGACCTCAGGAGAGGTTCCACGCCTCAATAGAAAGGATGTGGACTGTACATACCTACTAATCTTGGGGGGCGTTCTCCCCTTGCGGCACAAAGAGATCCCATTTGGGGTGCTGCGATGGGAGAAGGCGCCCTAGTTATATATATATATATATTGGTATAAACTCATAGCCAAAGTACAGTTTATTTCTCTACCTAGGCTCATCTGAATACACAAAGCCCAATGTCAAGCTGCTGAATATTACATTTAGTTCAATTAAGTTGTTTCTCTACTTTGTCTTTTACTTAAGAAACACGTCGTTGCACGACGTACAATGTCTTGAATTGTACTTTGTAATTTCTTACAAAATAATAAAATATTTTGAAATCAAAAAAAAAAATTTACGCCCTTAGAAATCCTGAAGGCAGTGATTGGTTTTCGGGGCCCCGTACGCGGCTAGGCTCCCAAAAAGTCCCACACATGTGGTATCCCCATACTCAGGAGAAGCAGCTGAATATATTTTGGGGTGCAATTCCACATATGCCCATGGCCTGTGTGAGCAATATATCATTTAGTGACAACTTTTTGTAATTTTTTTTTTGTCATTATTCAATCACTTGGGACAAAAAAAATAATATTCAATGGGCTCAACATGCCTCTAAGCAATTTCCTTGGGGTGTCTACTTTCCAAAATGGGGTCATTTGTGGGGGTTTGTACTGCCCTGCCATTTTAGCACCTCAAGAAATGACATAGGCAGTCATAAATTAAAGGCTGTGTAAATTCCAGAAAATGTACCCTAGTTTGTAGGCGCTATAACTTTTGCGCAAACCAATAAATATACACCTATTCACATTTTTTTTACCAAAGACATGTGGCCAAATACATTTTGGCCTAAATGTATGACTAACATTGAGTTTATTGGATTTTTTTTATAACAAAAAGTAGAAAATATCATTTTTTTTTTTCAAAATGTTCGGTCTTTTTCCATTTATAGCGCAAAAAATAAAAACAGCAGAGGTGATCAAATACCATCAAAAGAAAGCTCTATTTGTGGGAAGAAAAGGACGCAAATTTTGTTTGGGTACAGCATTGCATGACCGCGCAATTAGCAGTTAAAGCGACGCAGTGCCAAATTGTAAAAAGTGCTCTGGTCAGGAAGGGGGTAAATCCTTCCGGGGCTAAAGTAGTTAAACAAATTTGACACTATGATAGTTTTCCAGGAAGTTAAATATTAAAAAGTTTTTATGGAAGTAAAGTCTAAATTCAAGAAAAGCAAACGATTCATAAACATAGTGGTTTAACCACTTGCTTACTGGGCACTTAAACCCCCCTCCTGCCCAGAACAATTTTGAGCTTTCAGCGCTGTCGCACTTTGAATGACAATTGCGCGGTCATACAACACTGTACCCAAATGAAATTGTTATTATTTTTTCCCCACAAATAGAGCTTTCTTTTGGTGGTATTTAATCACAGCTGGGGTTTTTATTTTTTGCTAAACAAACAAAAAAAGATGGAAAATTTTGAAAAAAAAAAATCATGTTTAATAGTTTGTTATAAAATTTTGCAAACAGGTCATTTTTCTCCTTCATTGATATGCACTGATGAGGCGGCACTGGTGGGCACTGATAGGCTGCACTGATGGGCACGGATAGGCACAGATAAGGCGGAACTGATAGGCACAGTTAAGGCGGCACTGATAGGCACAGTTAAGGCGGCACTGATAGGCACAATTAAGGCGGCACTGATGGGGACAGATAAGGCGGTACTGATGGGCACAGATAAGGCGGCACTGATGGCCACGGATGGGCGGCACGGATAGGTGGCACAGATAGGTGGCACAGATAGGTGGCACAGATGGGGGGCACTGATGGGGGGCACTGATGGGGGGCACTGATGGGCGGCACTGATGGGCGGCACTGATGGGCACTGATGGGCGGCACTGGTGGGCACTTTTGGGCACTGGTAGGTGACGCTGATGGGCACTGATAGGTTGCACTGATGTGGGTGCTGATGGGTGGCACTGATGTGGGTGCTGATGGGTGGCACTGATGGGTGGCACTGTGGGCACTGATGGGTGGCACTGTGGGCACTGATGGGTGGCACTGTGGGCACTGATGGGTGGCGCTGATTGATGGCACTGTGGGCACTGATGGGTTAATCTGGTGGGCACTGGTAGGCAGCACTGCTGTGTTACAAGATCGCCATGATCGGGACTGATGTCCCGATCACGGCCGCCGGTGATCGGGTTTTTTTTTCCTCCTCACGCTGTCAGCGCGAGGAGGAAAATAGCCGATTACCGGCTCTGTTTACATCACATGATCAGCTGTCATTGGCTGACAGCTGATCATGTGGTAAGGGGTTGGGACCAACCCCTTACTCTGATCTGTGATCAGGCGAGTCTCATAGACTCGCTGATCACCGAGCGCGCCGCGCGCGCCCTGCAGGGGGCGCGCAGGCCGCTCGTGCACGGGACGACGTCAATGGACGTAGTCCCGGCAATTTAGATCCGCGCTGTTGCCGTCATTTGGCAATGGCCCGGATCTGAAGCAGTTAAAAAATAAATCTGTTTTTAAGATTTGGCTATATGGTTTAATCCCAAACCATATAGCCATATGTTTATTAATGTGTTCAAGAATATTGTACAAGAAGATATTAGAAACATTGAAAGCAACAAGAAGAGAAAAACTAAGCAGGTATGGGAAAGCCATTAGAAAACTTGAAAAGAAGAGAGAAATAGTTATTAGACCTGCCGATAAGAGGGGAGGGCTTGTGGTCCTCAAAAAAATCAGAATACAAAAAAGAAATGAATAGAATCTTAGGAGACAAAGACACATATATTAAACTCCCATGTAATCCCACCTTAAAATTAAAAAAGAAACTAGAAGATTGGTTGAAGAAAGGTATAAAAAAAGATATTTTAGATAAGAAAGAAGTATTTGAATTTAACAGCGCCCAAAATACCGGTGATGTACCAATTGCCCAAAATGCACAAAAATAAGGAAACCCCACCAGGGAGGCTGATTATCAGTGGAATCAATTCCCTGTATTCAAAAATAGGAGAATATTTGGACACCTTCTTCCAACCTTTGGCAGCCAAAGGTAAGGCTTTTCTGAAGGATGGCAAGGAGTTAAGTGTAAGGAAAATGGCTACACTTCGGTTCACTATATACTTTAGATAAGGGGCTTGAACTTTTGAACTTTTTATACAAGCTATATGAAAGGCTTTTGCAAGAATTTTATAATGTCAAAATGACAATTTACTAGCAAGGAAAATAGGGAAGTTAGGAAAGTTAGCTAGCTCACCGGACATTTGGATTAAAGCCAATGGTGCATGACTGTCTCAAAAGATTATTCCCATATTTCAAAATTATTCATATTATTCATTTTCTCAGAATTCAAGCTAGGTACTTTTTTAAAAGTGTCACTGAGCATGTCATATAAAATGTAACTTGTGATGACTTGTGATATGTAACTTGTGATACCTGTACTCTTGTGATTGGATAAGCTAAGGGACCGCCCCTTGGTTTGCCCCTACTGATAAATGATTTGTTACTCTATATAAACATGTGAAATGATACAATACAGTTGTATTTCTGGATATCCAACTGTGTGTGGTGTCTTGATTTAACCAATCGATTGAAAAGATCTTTTTTGATGTCCAAGTTCAGCTTGAGCAAGGAAAAGGTTTGAGGGCGCACTTGACCAGTATACCAATACCCTTACAGAGTGGTACCAGAAGTGGGGTTCTGAAGTTCCGTCCAAGCCAAGGTAAGGTCTCTCTAATTTTTTGTGAAGGGGTCTTCTTGTACTTGTGCTTGATCGGACTCCAGAATCTGCTGGTAAGGTCAAGTAGCTCGTCAAAAAAAAAATAATAGGAAGAATAATTGTATAAGTGTCCCCACTAGGTTGGCTAGGACTGGTAGAATATTGTAAATATTTTACTAAAAAAATAGGACTGGACATCAAAAACGTCTATGATGTATTGATGTATGTATTGATGTATTGATTGAAATTAAGGTGGCCACCAAGGGTGAAAAATATAACGCAGGACGCTGCGATAATTGTAGTCTTGGATTATTATTTGTGTCATAATCAGGTTCCTTTAAGACAGTAGGTGGTGTAAGAAGTTTTATTGAACATTTCTTTAACCACCTCAATACAGTGCATTTTCGCCCCCTTCCTGCCCAAGCCATTTTTCAGCTTTCAGCGCTGTCGCACTTTGAATGACAATTGCGCGGTCATACAACACTGTACCCAAATGAAATTGTTATCATTTTTTCCCCACAAATAGAGCTTTCTTTTAGTGGTATTTTATCACCTCTGCGGTTTTTATTTTTTGCGCTATAAACAAAAGAAGAGTGAGAAGTTTTAAAAAAAACACAATAATTTTTATCTTTTGCGATAATAAATATCCAATTTTTTTTTCTTTAAAACAAATTTTTTCTCAGTTTAGGCCGATATGTATTCTTGTACATATTTTTGGTAAAAAAAAAACGCAATAAGCGTATATAGATTGGTTTGCGCAAAAGTTATAGCGTCTACAAAATAGGGGATAGATTTATAACATTTTTATTTATTTTTTTTTTTTTACTAGTAATGGCGGCGATCTGCGATTTTTATTGTGACTGCGATATTGCGGCGGACACATCGGACACTTTTGACACATATTTGGGACCATTCACATTTATACAGCGAACCGTGCTATAAAAATGCATTGATTACTGTATAAATGTGACTGGCAGGGAAGGGGTTAACACTAGGTGGTGATCGAGGGGTTAACTGTGTTGCTAGGGAGTGATTCTAACTGTAGGGGGCGGGGACTCACTAGGGGAGGAGACCGATCGGTGTTCCGCTGTGCTGGGAACACACCATCGGTCTCCTCTCCTCTGACAGGACCGTGGATCTCTGTGTTTACACACAGAGATCCACGGTCCTGCTGTGTTACCGGCAATCGCGGGTGCCCGGCGGACATCGCGGCCGCCGGGCACGCGCACCGGGTTCCTAGTGACACGGCGGGCGCGCGCGATCGCCGGCGGCGGCGCGCGCGCGCCCCCTGGTGGCCTAGGAATGCGAGGCCGTCATATGACGCCCGCCCGCAACGAGAGCTGCGCCGCCTGGCCGTCAATAGACAGCCGGCGGTCAGCTAGCGGTTAAACAAACTTATACAATTTGTCTTAATTCATTGTTGGTCTGTGATCATAGAGATTTGTATAAATAATGGGAAATCATTTGGAAAAGGCAAATTCTGGTGGTAAGTCAGAACAACCCACCGCAATTGATTTTGTGTCTGGAAACTGTGGAAAATATTATACTGATCCTTTTTGGTCTCAAATATTAAAACGGTCAATCTGCAAATTTTGGGATTAACTCCCTATGGCCCTTGTAGCCAGAATGATTGGGAAGAAGTTACTAAAATGTGTGGGCAACATAAACAGTATAATTATCCACCGTTTCCTTCTAACAATGACTATATGAAAGAGTGTTATAAAATGTGGTCTAAAGCACTGAAGGAATATAAAAAGAAATAAACACAGACTATATACAAAAACCCGACCTCACGTTTTCCCACTGCACCCGACCCACTTTTAGATACTCCAAAGGCTTGTAATCCTTTTTATGAATCTTCTCCACCTCCTTATGTGTTTCCCAAAATTGACCAACCTAAGGAGGAATTGAATCCTGAGACCCCGTAGAAACAAATAAAACTGTTAAACAGGAAAATAAATTGTATCCTTCCTTAGAACTAACATTGGGGGGATTATTGGCTATAGCTGAGGAAAAGGGTACACATTGGTTAGATGAACAAGAAAATAAGAGAAGAGCTATCAAAGAATATGTATCTGTTATAGATAATCTAACCAACACTATAGACACCCATTACAAAATAGAGAGTGAAAAAAAATCCAACAAAACAGAAAGTCAGAAGAGACAGAAGAAAATAAGAGAGTTAACTGCTAAAACACAGAAAATATTGAACGAGATAGACCAAGAGGGACAAATGGTTACTAGAGCCGCCAGACAGAGGTTTCAGACAGTTATGGAAAAACATAAAATAATGGAGGAAACAGAACATAGGGAGGAAGATGAATCAGAAGAGTCAGGGGCCGAAGAGGAGGCCATAAGCGAGATTAAGGTTATTCGATCAACCCCCCAGAGCACTCATTTTGCAGAACAAACTGAGGGGTCTCTGGGTACTCCGATTTTGTTTACCACAGACATACCCATACCCACCAAAGAGACCATATGTCCCCTAATTACAATGGGAACAACTCAAGTACAAATACCCCTCCCATTGGGCACAATTAAAGAAATAAAAGACACCTGTCCCAAGCCTAACAAAGATCCGAAACAAGCAGTCAATTTCTTAAAAAGCTATTGTTTAGGTGGAAGAATGTCAGCGGAGGATCTACAGATTATCATTAATGCAGTAAATCCTGACAGTACAGCCAAGATTAAAATAGGCACATGGGTAACAGAAAGTAGCCTATATGAGGAAGGGGAAGATTGGGAAAATTTTTGGGCATTATTGTTAGCTGCCTGGAGAAAAGCTTATAGACCCGAGATGCCCATCAATGACTTAATTTCATGTAAACAATTACCTGGAGAATCTTTTCATGCTTTTGTCTCCTGATTATACAAAATTTATGTCTCCTGTGGCATAGAAAGTGACCCCTTATTTGTCAGTACTGTGATGAATAACGGGGATCCCAAGTCAGCCCAACTTATAAAATTGGTGAATACTAACTGGGCAACACAGACAGCTAAGACATTTATGGAAGATATACAAACAAGGGGGACATCTGGTGTCTTTAACACAAAAGGAGGACTCCTAACTATAGTAAAGGACTCTGGAATAAAACAAGAGATCACACCAATATATGCTTCTCTCCCAATGCCCACCTATGCATACAGACAACAATATCAAAACAGAGATAATGTTTACCAAACAGACCAGGGTTGTTTCAATTGTGGGGACCCTCAACATTGGAAATCAGACTGTCCACATAGAAGAGGATACAGACCCAGACGTGGTAATAGCCCATCTCAAAGGGGACGGGGTAGAGGATACAATCCAGACAGACCACAGAGTCAGACCAGACCTAACCCTAGAAATGACCAGCACAACCAAGCTAACACGAATACCCAACACAGGGTGCAAATGAATTGGCCAGGTAATTCTGGACATCAAAACAATAACCCATTTAGACAATAGGGATGCCCAGAGCAGGTTCCAGCCCTAGTACTTCACATATTTTTAGATCATTGGAAAATCTTTTACCACAATGTCCCCTATGCCTAATGGGCCGGGACCTCATGTCTAAATTGAAACTACATATAACTTTTACAGCAGAAGGAGTGATTATTGCCAAATCCCCCCACTGTGATTTACAAATGCCAAAAAGACAAGATTTTCTGTGTTACTTCATGACAGTTCCTACATACTTAGAAACACACCCCATATGGGCAAAGTCCAAAACTGATGTAGGACACATACCATGTACACCATACGTACATACCTCCAAACCGGACATAGTGCCCACATTCCAGAAACAATATCCTTTGCCAAAGGAAAAGATCATGGGACTACAGCCCCAGATAGAAGAATACCTAGGATCAGGTATTCTAAGACCTATAATTAGTCCCTGGAACACACCAGTTAATCCAGTTAAAAAGGCTAACGGGGAATGGAGGATGGTGCAGGATCTTGGGGTAGTTAACAAAAGCATACAACCCTTACCCCCACTAGTGGCAGACATCACAGGAATATTCATCAATATTCCTGTACGGTCCTCCATATACACGGTACTAGACCTATAAAATGCATTTTTCAGTATAGAAGTGCACAGGGACTTTCAAGACATCTTTTCCTTTACATGGTCCACTGAACTGGCCACGGGCCAGCAGCTAACCTGGACTAGGCTTCCGCAAGGCTATGTGGACAGTCCGGCTGCCTTCTCAATGGTGCTTAAAGCCACCTTAGATGACTGGGTTCCCCCGATGAAATCCACACGCTTGCAGTATGTTGATGGTCTACTGATATGTAGTGAAAACAGGGCACAATGTGAGGTTGATTCCGAGAGTCTGATGTTGCACCTAGCACTCAAGGGCTATTTGGCATCTCGGAAGAAGATCCAATGGGCCCAAGAGCAGGTAGAGTACCTGGGGTGCGTCATTGCAGAAGGAACACGGATGCTGTCTCCAAAACGGGTCAAAGCCCTCACTTGTCTCGGCCCACCAAAAGACAAAGCGTCACTATTGTCCTTCCTAGGCTCAATAGTATACTGCAGGCAGTGGATACCTGATTGTTCCTACTATGACTCTCTGCTACGGCAGGCAACAACAGCACAGGCACCGAAACTGGTCATATACACACCAGAAATGACTGAAGCCTTTCAAATTCTTTTAAAATCACTGGCGTCGGCTCCGGCACTCGGCCTCCCTAATTATGAAAAGCCCTTTGCCCTATCATGTGTGGTCAGGGGTCATGCCTTTGCTGCAGTTCTGGCCCAAATGCATGGCACCCACTACCGCCCCGTAGCCTACATCTCAAAAAAACTACCGGTAACAGTCCAAGGGATGCCGGGCTGCTTACAAGCATTAGCAGCCTGTGCCATGACCGTGAAAGATGCACAAAAGATCACTTGGGGACTTCAACCATCATTTACACATCACATAGTGTACTTCATTTGTTACAAAACATGAATACACAACACATGACTACACAGCTGAATGTGAAGGTTTACTGAAGGATGTGTGTGTGGAGGGCCCAACTCTGCTGTTCACAGCAGATGTTAAGTCCCTCTACACAATATAAAACAGAAGGACGCATTAGATGCGATAAAATGGTCCTTACACAAACACACTAAGCTGAAACAAAGCCAAATTTGTTTTTTGGTTGAAGGGTTAAACATGGCCATGTCTAACAACGTTTTTTGGTATGGGGATGATTTTTTTTACTCAAGTCAAGGGCGTTGCAATGGGGGCAAAATATGCCCCCAGTGTGGCTAATATTTTTTTAGACAAATGGGAGGATTAAGATATTTTTACTGACGAATGGCCACAGTTGATGCTATATCAAGGTATATAGATGATCTGGTATTCATATGAGATGAATCCATGGAAGATCTCCACTTATTCATGGACCATATGAATAGCAACCGATATGGCATCAAACTTACCAGTAAATGGAGTGTTGAGAGGATTCAGTACCTAGATCTTGAAATTTTCAAGAAAGAAAACAAAAAATTGACAAGAACCTTCTACAAAGAAGTTGATAAGAATGGTTACATCTCAACACGCAGTTGTCATCATCCCGGGTGGATTAAGGCCATACTCAAAGGGCAGTTCGTCCTGATCAGGCGCAACTGCGACCTGGATGAGGAATACTGGGTTCAATCAGAAGTACTGCTAAAAAGATTTTTAGAGAAAGGATACAAGCTTTGTGACCTTGAGAAGGTTAGGTTGGAAGTTTCCAATAGTAACAAGTGTTCTGGTAGATCAAGTAAAGAAAAAAGAGGAAAAATTTGAGCTGGCCTTCGTCAATGGTTTTAACCTTGACTATAAAAAGGTTGAAAAGTCTTTAAAGAAATTCTGGCCCATCTTGTTGAGGGATAGCACCCTGAACAAGATTCTGCCCCGTAAGCCATCTTTCATATATAGGAGAGCACCAGGCTTTAGAAATACGATAGCCAAAAATGTGGTAGAGCCTCCTAAGAAAAGAAAAAAACCTTTCCTGACACTATAGGTTTCTATAGATGCGGTAGGTGAAAATCTTGTAGAACCACTGCAGATAAAAGAAGGAAAACAGACATATTTGTATGGAGTAATGGAAAGGAGTACCAGATAGATCAATTCATATTCTGTAATACCAGGTATGTGGTATATCTACTCACGTGCCCGTGTGGCCTGGTATATGTCTATATAAAAGAATTAATGAACATGTCAATAATATTGTAAACGGCTTCAGAAAACATAGTGTATCAAATCATTTCAGAACCCATCATCAACAAGATCCATCGTTTTTGAAGTTTTATGGGATAGTACCCCATTGAAGAGGAGGTGACATGAGAACTTGTGTTTCCCAGGCTGAAACACGATGGATTTTTGAATTGGGGTGTCTCATGCCTGCATGATTAAACATCGAGATTGATCTAAATTGTTTTTTAACTGATTTTTAGTCCTGCTATGCATGATCCCTCCTGTTTCATGTTTTACATGTCAGGTTCTACCTTGCTTAATAATTTTAGATTTTCACTTCCTGATTTTTCATATTTAGACCTGTCTTATTTGATGCGAGTATGGATGTGTACATGTGGATGGACCTGTGGACAGCTGCCATATGGATATATCCATAATACATATTATGGTGGAGTCGTTTTTTTACCTTATATGTATACAGGCCAAAGTAAAAAAGTAAAAAAGTTTTTTCTTGTAATATTCACTAGATGGTGCTGTTTGCATGGTAGGCTCACTGACTATATTAACAATATCATTATGATTTAAGATTGCTTAGTTTTAAAAGTTTTTCTGTCTATATGGACTGTTTGATTACATGATTACACTGTTTTGCTTATTCATAATTAATGGACTTTACATTAGCAATTTCTTCTAGATTCTCAGCCATGTATTAGGGTTTTTATATATGCCATTTTTTGCATTTACAGTATATGTTTTTATTTTACATTTTAAACATTAAAAGTTATATTTTTTTATTATAAGAGGTTTTATTGTAAGGCTAGTGCGGATGAGACAGAGGCTTGTCGTTTTTATGTGTTTGTATTTTCTTGAAATCTTCTATTTCATTCCATGTGATTACTGCTGACTAACAGCACTGTATTATGCAGTATTTAGGCTTCAGTATTATGGCGGCGTCGCCATTATCTTGAAGATATTTCTCATTCCATCCCATGTGATCACTGCTGACCAATAGCGCTGTATTATGCAGTATTTAGGCTCCGGGATCATGGCGGCGTCGCCATTTTTCTGATGACGCTAGAGCACGAAATGCATTGAGACAAGGCTTGGGACGCTTGATACAGGAGTTTACACTTCCATTCCCAGCTGAGATGAACACTGTGCCTTCTGTTTTATACACCCGTGTCCATCTTCTCTCCCTCAGCTCCAGTGCCATACTCTGGCTGCTGCCGTGCATTTGGGGGTTCAGCGATGGAAACTCTGGTTTCGTTCATTGGTAAGTATTGGGCCATTTTGCTCTGGCCCATTCTGCCATTGTTCTTACATTTACCACTGTGACACATCTTTTTGTCTATTTAGATACATCTCATCCGCATCCACCCCTGATGAGCGAGCAATGATCTCGCGAAACGCGCGTTGGGTTTTCTGCGTGCATTTGTATATACTGCATTGTATAACGTTTGTATCAACTTTATTTATTCTCTTCATTATGTGCAAATCCATTGGCTGAGCTAATATGCTATATTATCCATGTATGTACATTAATTTTAATAAACATTTATACTGCTATTACTCTTGTTACTCAGTGGCTAACTGTGACCACCTCATTTAAAGTCCCAGGGCGACTCTCTCTTTTTTTGCATCCGTTTTATACATTGAATGACGGAACGGCCTCTGCCTCATCCCCCAGCTGTGCTGCTATCTGCTGTACTTTACAGTGGCATGTAAGTGCTTTTTTATTAAAGACAGTATTACACTATATTGTCTCTCCGTGGCTTGTTTATGGGGGAGACAATTTTCAGAGATCTAAAGATAAGGAGCATTGGATTTACACTTCAGAGTGTAATACTTTGAGGAACTATTCTTTTGAGGAATTACCATTCACAATCCATGATTGAATGAATTTCGATCGATATTGGAAACGGTCAATTGGTGCTATATCTGGCTTGGAGGATCCCAGCTAGCGGAGGAAAGTTTTTTTTCTCCCTCTATTATATGCCTGGTGGTCACTTTGTGGCCAGAGATATCTGGTGAGCAGATTTATATGACACTTCGGGTGAAGCACATTTGTTTAACCAGAATTAAGCACACTGCACTTTAGCAAGGCACGGTGTTGGAGGCACTACATATACAGAAGAATTGAACTAATATATATGTTTGTCATATATATAGTATATGTGCTGGTATATATGGTGCACTCACGCATGATTGGGTGATTTCATATACATATTTATATGGTTTTGCGCCCAATTTTTCTATTATTTTACACAGCCATCAATGTCTAAACCGCTGGCAACAAAAGTGAGTGCACCCCTAAGTGAAAATGTCCAAATTGGGCCCAAAGTGTCAATATTTTGTGTGGCCACCATTATTTTCCAGCACTGCCTTAACACTCTTGGGCATGGAGTTCACAGGTTGTCACTGGAGTCCTCTTCCACTCCTCCATGGTGACATCACGGAGCTGATGGATGTTAGAGACCTTGCGCTCCTCCATCATCTTTACCCTCAGCTTCTTTAGCAAGGCAGTGGTCGTCTTGGAGGTGTGTTTGGGGTCATTATCATGTTGGAATACTGCCCTGCGGCCCAGTCTCCAAAGGGAGGGGATATGGTCTGCTTCAGTATGTCACAGTACATGTTGGCATTCATGGTTCCCTCAATGAACTGTAGCTCCCCAGTGGCGGCAGAATTCATGCAGCCTCAGACCATGACACTCTTACCACCATGCTTGACTGTAGGCAAGACACACTTGTCTTTGTACTCCTCACCTGGTTGCCGCCACACACACTTGACACCATCTGAGCCAAATAAGTTTATCTTGGTTTCATCAAGCCACAGAACATGTCCTTAGTCTGCTTGTCTTCAGCAAACTGTTTGCGGGCTTTCTTGTGCATCATCTTTAGAAGAGGCTTCCTTCTGGGACGACAGCCATGCAGACCAATTTGATGCAGTATGTGGCGTATGGTCTAAGCACTGACAGGCTGACCCCACCGCCCCTTTAACCTCTGCAGCAATGCTGGCAGCACTCATACCTCTATTTCCCAAAGACAACCTCTGGGTATGGCGCTGAGCATGTGCACTCAACCTCTTTGGTCGAACATGGCGAAGCCTGTTCTGAGTGGAACCTGTCCTGTTAAACCGCTGCATGGTATGGTCTTGGCCACTGTGCTGCAGCTCAGTTTCAGGGTATTGGCAATCTTCTTATAATCTAGGCTATCTTTATGTAGAGCAACTATTTTTTTTTCAGATCCTCAGAGAGTTCTTTGCCATGAGGTGCCATGTTGAACTTCCAGTGACCAGCATGAGAGAGTGAGAGCGATAACACCAATTTTAAAACACCTTCACCCCATTCACACCTGAAACCTTGTAACACTAACGAGTCACATGACACTGGGGAGGGAACATGGCTAATTGGATCCAATTTGGACATTTTCACTTAGGGGTGTACTCACTTTTGTTTTTTTTTGTTTTTAATATATTTTATTAAGTTTTTCACAAAAGCACATCAAGTGAAACAAAGGCACATGTCACAGAGTAACAGGAAATAAAGTTAACAGATAAATTGTAAAGGTCTAAGTTGTACGTTATATAGCACAATGTTAATAACAGAAATAATTGGCTTACTTCATGCCTGTTATCACTAGTAGATAAAGAAGGTGGGATTGATTGAAAATCTTAAGTGAGAATTTCATAATTCCAGAACTAGCCCTATGGTGTATGATGATAATTCTGGTTTATCTGGCCTTATCAGCTCCACTCCCGCCCCCGGGCACCCCTTTTGGGAACTGTCTGTGCCCAGTGGGGGGAGTATATGAAAAGTCAGGTCAGTAGCATATCAATTCAGGCCATGCAAATTATTATAATTTCTGAGGTGTCTCCCCAAAATACGGAGTGGCTTCTAGTTTACCTTTTAAGTTGTAGGGAGTGTGATGAAGGGGGGGAAGGGAAACAAAAGAGGGAAGGGGGACGGAGATTGATGGTCTGCTATGTGTTACTTTATGAAGTTATTCAGGCATTTATGTGTTTGTGTTCTCCTCTGAACCAGTATGTGAGGAACTGGCAGAATTGGTCTGGGCTTGAGATGATTTAAAATGAAACCAACAGGCCCAGGTATTCTTGTATTTGGATGGAGTGTCTGAAGCTTTATGGATGAGGTTTTCCATTGCAGCCACTCTATCGACCTTCTGAATCCATTCTGAAATGGTGGGGGGAGATGTGGTTCTCCAGTGTACAGGAACACATAAGTCTGCTGCATTAATGAGGTGTAGAACCAAGGAGTTCCTATATGTGTGTTGTGGAAGTGAGGTGTGGTGAAGTAGATATTGGGCGGGAGTGAAATCTGGGGTGTATGTCGTTATCTGTGTAATTAAGCGGTGAATTTCAATCCAATAATTTTGGATGAGAGGGCATTCCCACCATATATGAAGTAGTGTACCTCTTGATGCATTACAACGCCAACAGAGAGGAGGAAGGTTGGGGTAGAATTTATGAATTCTGTCAGGGATCCTATACCATTTCGTAAAGATTTTATATCTATTTTCCTGAGTTGATATATTGAGTGAACCTTTATGTATATGATAGAGAGCATGCTTCCACTCTTCGGCGGAGAGGTCTATATTCAAATCTTGTTCCCACCTTCTAACTAAGTCATCAGTTTTGATTTCATCAGTTGAAAATAGGAGCGCATATATGGATGAGATGAGGTGTCTTTGGGGTTCAGGATTGTTGCATAAGAGTTGAAAGGGCCTGAGTTCCCTGTGCAATTCCGCCGTGGGTTTGAGGCTATAAATGAAGTGACGTATCTGCAGGTAATTGTGGAAGGGTATGTGGTAGTCCGGAAATTTGCAAGTCAGGGCTTGGAACATCAAGAGAGTTCCTTGGTGGAACATTTGATGTAACTTGAGTCGTGGTCTGTTTGGATCTGTCACAGGGTGGAGGGAGTGTATTCCTGGGACAAAGTCTGGATTGTTTTCCAGAGGTGTCATGGGGCCGGGAGTGGGTTTCAGCTTGAGCGGTTTGCATGCTGCTTTGAAGTTTGTTAACGTGGAGTTGATAAGTGGGTTTAGTGTGGCTTTCATTGGTACTTTTTTTTGATTAATCCATGGTAGCAGTTTTATCGGTATCGGGGTGAATGCGTTCTCGATATGTACCCAGTCTTTGCTTGTACTGTTAACATGCTAGTCTACAATTCTGGAAAGATGGCATACCCAGTAGTATTTTTGCATGTCTGGTATGTGTAGTCCCCCCTGTGGCTTGGGATTCGTTAATCTGTTCCAATTTAATCTAGGTTGTTTGGAGGACCATATAAAATTCCTACAATGCCTCTTGAGTGTTGAGAAGAATGCAGAGGGAATTTGTATGGGTATAGTTTGAAATAAATAAAGCAGTCTGGGTAGCATATTCATTTTTAAAATAGCTGACCTTCCAAACCAAGAAAACGGCCCCAAAGTCCATTTGTGTAGGTCTGTCTGGATAATTCGTAGGATAGGTAAGAAGTTCAGTCGGCAGATATCTGTCAATTTGGAGGGTATTTTAATGTCTAGATATGTGATTGCCTGGGTGTCACGTACCTGGTAGGTGGAGCCCGGAATGCAGAGAACGGCCTCTCGTATGCCTCTGACTTAAGAACCCCTGAAGGTGTGAACAGGGACTCGAAAGTACAGAGGGGCACAAGTGCCTGACTGGAACACTGAAGTAGAAGGCAGGATCCTGTAGTCAGCAGGGAGGTGCACTGTAGTCCTGTAGCAGGTTGCAGACAGCAGGGAGGTGCACTGTAGTACTGTAGCCGGATGCAGGTAGCAGGGAGGTGCACTGTAGTCCTGTAGCAGGTTGCAGACAGCAGGGAGGTGCACTGTAGTCCTGTAGCAGGTTGCAGACAGCAGGGAGGTGCACTGTAGTCCTGTAGCAGGTTGCAGACAGCAGGGAGGTGCACTGTAGTCCTGTAGAAGGTTGCAGACAGCAGGGAGGTGCACTGTAGTTCTGTAGCAGGATGCAGATGGCAGGGAGGTGCACTGTAGTCCTGTAGCAGGTTGCAGACAGCAGGGAGGTGCAGACAAGCCGGGTCAAGGTACTGGCGGGCAGATCAGGTACAGAAGGGCAAACCAAGAGAATAGTCAGAGTCCAAGCCAAGATCGGGGTGGGCAGCAAGCAGGTAAGTCAGGAACAAGCCAAGTAAGTACTGGATACAGGAAAACTGGCAACAAGGTAGCAGGGGTCTCAGGAAACGCTGTAGACCGGACAGCAAGGCAGCATTGAAACAGTCTTCTTTAAATAGCCTATCTTTGGCGCCAAGTGGCACTATTGCGCATGCGCGTACGCACGTTAGCGCTATTGCACATGCGCGTACGTTTGTTAGCACTATTAGCGCTATTGGTGCTATTGCGCGTGCGCGAGCGCCGGATGGCACTTCTATGCACAGGCATTCGTTTAACCCTCAATCTGCTGGGAAAACTGCAAGAGGGCTTTTCCTGACACTGGGGTTCCCAGCCGAATGGGAAGTTTTGTTTGCATTGTGTGACCGTCTCATTGAGTAAAGAAATGTTAAGGGCTTTGGATTTAGAGAAATTTATCTGTAGGTTTGATAGGGATTTGAATATTCCAAAGTCTTTGAGGAGGTTGGGGATGGTAATAATTGGGTCCGTTAGAAATAATAGGATATCGTCCGCATAGGCCGCTACTTTAAATTGTTTATTGTTAATTTCGATACCTTTGATGTTTGGGTTTTCTCTAAGTTTACGGAGTAAAGGTTCCATTGTAAGAATAAAAATTAAGGGGGACAAGGGACAACCCTGTCGCGTACCATTAGATATGGAGAAGGCGTCCGACAGGTGACCATTCACTCTTATTCTAGCTGTGGGTGAGGAATATAAAGCCATAATCATTTGGACTAATTGTAACGGTAGGCCTATAGAGTGTAATGTAGCTTCCATAAAGTCCCAAGCTACCCTGTCGAACGCCTTCTCCGCATCCAGGGACAGGAAGAAGCCGCGGGTGTCAGAGGTAGTTAACCAATGGTGGATGTCTAAGGCTTTAGTGGTGTTGTCTCGGGCTTCCCTTCCGGGAACAAAACTGACTTGCTCTGTGGAGATTAGTTTGGGAATTAGCGGTAACAGACGGTTGGCAAGAGCTTTAGCATACACTTTAACGTCTACATTAAGGAGGGAGATTGGGCGGTAGTTAGAGACCATGGTAGCGTCCTTACCTGGTTTGGGGATAAGGGTGATGTGTGCTTCTAATGCGTCCTTGGATGCTATACTTGAGGGCGAGAAGCTGTTTAACGCTTTGACTAGGGGGGGTATAAGTATGTCTGAGAAGGATTTATAATACCCAACTGTGAGCCCGTCAGCTCCGGGACTTTTGCCTGGTTTCATCTGTTTCAAGGCTATTGTGAGTTCTTCTGAAGTCAATGGGGAATCCAGTGAATCGGATTCTTCTGTCGTGAGGGGGGTGGGAGCATATTGGGAGAGGAATGTTTTAATTGCTTCCCGTCTGTTTTCTGGGGTGTTGGTCTGTTGAGGGGAGTGTAAATTGTACAGGTCCGTGAAATAGTGTACAAATTGTTTCGCTATGTCTCCTGAAGTGACAAAGGATTTACCTGTAGGGTCTTTTATTGTATGTATGGTGTGGGCCGCCTGTTTAGCTTGTAGGGCTCTAGCTAAAAGCTTCCCCGATTTGTTGCCAAATTCATAGAAGCATTTTTGCTGCAATGTGTATTTGCGTTTAATCCTGGTATGTAATTCTTCCAGTAGTTCATTTCTAGCTTGTGTAAGTTCTGTGAGTGCCTCGGAGGCTAAGGATTTTTTGTGTTTTTGTTCCAGTTTAGAGATGCGTGTAGTCAGTTCTTCCAGTTTAGCTTTTCTGAGTCTGTTTCGATGTGCAGCTATCGAGATGAGTGTGCCTCTTATAACACATTTATGTGCGGCCCAGATCATATCTGGGGAAGTGTCGCCCGTTCCACTTTCCGTGAAGTAATTGGTAAGATGTTGGGAAATCGTGCTTGAGATGTCAATATCAGTAAGTAAGGAATTGTCTAATCGCCATATATGAGGACGTACCATCGTGTTGGGGAGGTGAAGGGTCAAAGTTATGGGGTTGTGATCTGATAAAACCATCGGTTCGATAGTAGTTTTCTTTAGTAATGGCAGATCGCCTTGGGATATAAAAAAATAATCGATTTGCGAGTATTTAGAGTGTGACGGAGAAAAAAAGGTATAATCTTTTCCATTAGGGTGCATTGTGCGCCAGGTGTCGTGTACAAGTAGGTCACTGAGTTGTGTTTTTATGGCACGAAGGGCTCTGTAGGTGTCGAGAGCAGGGTTGAGAGGTACATTGAAATCGCCTCCGATTATCAATGTACCAGAGCTAAAAGTCGTGAGTAATTGTAGCGTGTCGCGGAAAAAGGAAACTTGGCGTGTATTTGGGGTGTATAGGTTGGCAATTGTGATTCGTTTCCCGTGTAAGGTACCTTTTATGAAAATGAAACGTCCTTGTGGGTCATTGTGGGTATCCAAGACTATGAGTGGGCAGTCTTTAGAAATGAGAATGCAAACCCCTTTTGATTTAGCTTCATTATTGGTCGCATGGTATATTGTTGGAAATTGTTTGTTGTGCAGTTTGGGGATTGCGTCTGTTCTAAAATGTGTTTCCTGGACTAGTGCTACATGGGTTTTGGACTTATGTAGTGAGGAGAGTAAGAGAGAACGTTTTTCGGCGTGTTTAGGCCACGTATATTGATAGATTTGAGATTTAGAGATGTGTGTGATTGCGCCTCAGCGTTTGATGCTTGATTGGGGTCCATGACCTCCATCAGGGTCGGGGATAAAAAACAGAAATAAAAAAGGATAAGCAAGGGGGAGGGGGTGGGGTCTGGTTAGAGTTTCTCTATCTTTAATGAGGGCTGTTGGTATCGTGTTCCGTAGAGCTCTGGAGAGTAACCGATGAGTCAACTGGGATAATTAACTATCCCGTGTCCTCAATTTGAGAAAAGGGATCGGTAATGTACAGCGCAGGGGTAGTGTAGAGCCCGCGATACACAGGCTAGTACACTACACCGTTACTGTGTGGGGGTTGGAGTGAGCCTGACACGAGAGAATTGGCGTATGTGTGTAAGAGGTGAGTGTCCTGCCATCCGTCGACCATGGAGAAGGATGGTAGGAGGGGTGATGAAAGAGCCTGTAGGGCATATGTGTACAGCTGTGATCTACGAGTGTGTGGATACATAGTAAAAATTATAGAAACCAAATAACACCTATAACCTCAGTAACCGCTCTTGTAGGTGAGAACAACAGGGATGTGATCTTCAGTATCAGACTCTGCATGAGGTAAAATCAGACTACTGGAGTCGCCACCAAACCAGTGTAAGAATTTGGTGGATAATTCAGGGTGCGAGTCGAGAAGTACCACGCAAATCCGAAAGTACTGAAGATGTTGGTAAATTCTACGACCTGAGCGGTTGACTGGACCTAGCCAACTTTGAAAAACAATTAGTAAACCTTAACATCGTTTATATAACCCGTGTGGGGCACGTATTTACACAGTAGTGTCGCCTGGGGATATGCCTGTACATGGAGGTCTATTGCTTAAATCTGCTCAGAATAAATGATAATGTTGTATTTCACCCCGTTCAGTGTTGTATATCCCCCTCACCTATATATCTTATGTGAGGAGAGAACTTAAGACACATTGCTGTTACAAAGTAATGTCATATCATAGGACATTGGTTGGATCCTGGGAGCCAGACTGAAGTATGTGTGGGGGGTAACCAAATACCTCAAGGGGCCCTTCGCCCTCTCCGATGTTAGGCTCCGAAGTAACAGCAGTTCCAGTTGCAAGAGAAGAGTGTTCCACAAACTGTCAAACAGTCGCCACGTATTTAAAACGCTGATGTATTACTTGAGTCCGTGGCAAGAGAGTTGTGTGAGGTGTACTTCTGCAGGCGGTAGTCCCTGGAGCGATCGTCCATGGTGAGCCAGTCGACCTGTGGATCATGACGGGGTAGCGTGGTCTCGGGTAACTGGTGCAGTTGCTGGCCATGAGGTGTGCCGCGGAAGTTCTGTGCGTCGCTCTCCTGTTAGTGAGCTATGTCCTTGGTTATGGTTCGAGGTGTCGGGTATGCGGGTTAGGCAGTGTCAATAGCCGCATCATGTATCGACCATTGTCACTGCGTTGACGGGTACAATAATGGTTGCCTGTAGGAGAACATATAGACTTCCGTGTCTTGTATGAGATCCGGTATGAGATCAGGTACGTATTTCCAGTTTTTGCGCTCGAGGCATTATGGAAATTGTAGTCTACCGACTATGCGTTGGAGCCTCAATGAAAGAGGAACGGTGTATAGAGATTATGCCAAGTCCCGTTAGTGTATTCGCTCTAGGTACATATGTCATGTGTAATCTCTGCACACATCGCTGATTATTGACAGTATTGAGAAGATCATGCACTTGGGCACTGTGTCAAATAATCTGAACAGTTTAACTGTAATAAAGAAAAAGGAGAGCCTAACGTGGCATAACAGAAAAAGTAGGTTACAGTGACATGAAGTACTTCCCTGTAACTTTAGCGATCTCGTCTGACTCTCCTCGATGTGGGTGAGTCGGCAGTGCTGAAGTTACGATGGTGAGTACGGTGGGTGCCATGATGCGCTGCGGTGGAAGGCGATCTTCTCCTCCTGTGGTCTGAATTCATAGCTTCCATAGATTCTTCAGGCTGCTGTACTCTCCGCATGGCTGAATGACGAAAGTCTGCGTACCAATTAGGTACCTCCACAGTGGGGATGTTTAATGCATCGCAGAAGTAAGGAAGATCCTCAGGCACTTTAAGGAAAGCTGTGCGACCTTGCGAGGTGGCAGCCAAGCAGAAAGGGTACTTCCATATATAGGTGATGCCTTTGGCGCGAAGGGTGTCTAGCAGACAGATCCTGAAATATCTGGATATTTTTACCCTCATGTATTAGCTGCGGGATGCTTCTAGCCTGTCTAAGAATGTCTTCTTTGACCTTATAGTCAGTCAGGCAGCATATTATATCCCTGGGTGGGTCAGTGTCCCTTCCTTTGGGTCTCAGTGCACGGTGGATTCTTTCAAAGTCAACAGGTGTCTGGAGAGGTCTGTGTAGAATACCATTGAACAGGCTTATAACAGAGGGTGTCAGTTGATCTCCTTCAATCGACTCAGGGAGCCCCCTGATCCTCAAGTTATGTGGTATGCCCCTATTATCGAGATCATCGAGGTGCCTCTGCATGTCCCTCATCTGTAGGGTATGGGTATCAACATGACGGGTGGTTTTGCGCAGTTGCAGATCCTGCTGTTCAGCCATTTGCTCCGCCGCCGTGAATCTGTCAGACAGGGCACGGATGTCTAGGCGGAGTTCCGATATGGCAGCGGAAAGTGTGTCCTTAATGTCGGTAGCGATCATCCGTAGGTCATTTATATTTAATTGATGGTGGGGTTGTTCCTCTGAGGTAATTTCTCCCGTTAAGCTGGCAGGGGGAGCGAGAGACGGCGCTCCTTGCTGTGAGGAAGATGCGGCCTGCGAGCTCCTGTGGCGGGAAGATGCCATGTTTCCTCTGCCCATCCTAAACATTTCGGGGATATTGTGTCCCGTGTGCTCCGGGTGTTCCCTCGGTGATCGGGATCGTGAAGCTGAGGTGTTCCTGGAAGCAGTCCCCATGTTCTGAGGTAGGTATCGCGTGGTTGAGCCTCCTTTAAGCTGAGTTCAGGTCGTGTGGTGGCAGGAGCTGTGGAACTAAGCAGCCATCTTCATGTCAGGTCAAGCCACGCCCCTCGTACTCACTTTTGTTGCCAAAAGTTTAGACATTATTGGCTGTGTGTTGAGTTATTTTGAGGGGATAGCAAATTTACACTGTTATACAAGCTGTACACTCCCTACTTTACATTGTAGCAAAGAGCCATTTCTTCAGTGTTGTCAAATGAAAAGATAATATATATGATATAATATTTACAAAAATGTGAGGAGTGTACTCACTTTTGTGAGATACTGTATGTTTTGGAACAGTACACAGTGTTAGGATGCAAATAATAATAATTTACACTATCAATACTATTAATGCTTGTAAATGTAGGTAATAATATTTCATTTCTTGGGTAAAACTAATTCATAGCAAACTTCAACTTGTTTACACAGCTTAATTTAATTTCAAAATATGGTTTTGTAATCTTACGAGATTTACAGGAACATACGTTTCCTTCTCTGTGAGTATCCTGTTTATGAAAAGAAAAACAATTCTACATTTAGAATATCATCTATTGAGTGTGCTTTAATTGGAATAACGTATTTTGGTGTCTGTGCCTCTACCCATCTGTCACAATGTATTAGTCTTTGCCAATTACACAGAAAGATATCAGGTCTCCAGCTGGCTAATGGACTTTAAACTGCACTTTCCAGTACCTTATATGAGACAGCTGAGGTCACTCAAGCTGTGTGTATTTTTTGACCACCTTCCCAGGGGCTGACTAGATCACCTGGGTCCTAAAATTAAATGTATATTTTCGAAAACAAGGTTTCATGTATATATTTTCCCTAAAGGAAAGATTAAAGCAAGCTAAAATAAAAAAATAAAATAAAAAAATAACAAAAGGATGGTCCAATTTCTTAATAAGGTATCTTGTACTTTATATATAATGTTATTTTTTTTGTTTATTTTTTTTATATTCTCATAATTATATAGAAAGAGATCTACAATTTAAATACATTTCTGTTTTATTGCATGTATCCATTTCATACTATAACATTGAGACAATAATTTGTGTCAGAAGCTGTCCAGCTATTTTATATAAGGTTAGACCTCAATCTAGAAATACATTTATTGAAGAAAGAAAAGTGCAACATTTTCAGTTTTATCACAAATAGTACTTAATATAAATACACTAGCTTTGATTTGGAAAGATTGTGGTACTTCCATTATCTTAGATGGGATACCTTATTATCATGGGTCAAGGCTGCATGCAATGCAATAGTGATTTTTATCATCAGACGGTCTATTCATTCATTAGATGAACTGATGTTTATCCAGATTAGGGATGAGCCGAACACCCCCCGGTTCGGTTCGCACCAGAACCCGCGAACGGACCGCAAGTTCGCACGAACGTTAGAACCCCATTGACGTCTATGGGACTCGAACGTTCGAAATCAAAAGTGCTCATTTTAAAGGCTAATTTGCATGGTATTGTCCTAAAAAGGGTTTGGGGACCCGGGTCCTACCCCAGGGGACATGTATCAATGCAAAAAAAACTTTTAAAAACGGCCGTTTTTTCGGGAGCAGTGATTTTAATGATGCTTAAAGTAAAAAAAAAAAAGTGAAATATTCCTTTAAATATCGTACCTGGGGGGTGTCTATAGTATGCCTGTAAAGTGACGCGTGTTTCCCATGTTTAGAACAGTCCCTGCACCAAATGTCATTTTTAAAGGAAAAAATCTCATTTAAAACTGCTTGCGGGTTTAATGTCATGTCGGGTCCTGGCAATATGGATGAAAATCAGTGAGACAAACGGCATGGGTACCCCCCAGTCCATTACCAGGCCCTTTGGGTCTTGTATGGATATTAAGGGGAACCCCGCACCCAAATTAAAATAAGGAAAGGTCCCTATATACTCTGAACAGCAGTATACAGGCGGTGCAAACAAGACAGGGACTGTAGGTTTGTTGTTAAGTAGAATCTGTTTGTAATTTTGAACATTTTTAATGTGTTTAGCTCCAGCCAAAAAATCTTTTCTAAGCTTTTTGGAAAACATAGGGAAGGGTTATCACCCCTGTGACATTTGTTTTGCGTCTTTCCTCCTCTTCAGAAGATTTCACCTCACTTTTTTGTCCCAATGAAAAATGTTTTTTGAAAATTTGGGTTTTTTTGTGGAACAAGGATTGGAAAGCATCAGTGGAAAGGAGAAATTGTTTTCCCATATTAACTCTTACATGAGAGAATTTCCCTTCCTATGGGTAGATTTCATCTCACTTCCTGTTGTCTCCTTCCGTTTGCAAGTAGGAGTCGTTTGTAAGTTAGATGTTTGAAAGTAGGGTCCTGCCCTATATACTCAGCAGAAATTTGGGCCTTAGGTGTTGCTGTGGCCAAAACACTGTAAGCCCTCACAGGGCCCTGCTGTGAAATATTAGATCAAGAATTGTAATTACATGCCCCTGTTGAACAGGAGCTGAAAAATTAGGCCTTAGGCACTGGTGCTGGTGCCACAACACTGCAACCCCTCACAGACACTCTAGTTGGAACGCAGGAACGAGCCCTGCTGCAAAGTATTGCATCAAAAATTGTAATTACACGCCCCTGTTAGACAGGGGCAGAAAAATTGGGCCTTAGGCACTGGTGCTGGTGCCACAACACTGCAACCCCTCACAGACACTCTAGTTGGAACGCAGGAACGAGCACTGCTGCAAAGTATTGCATCAAAAATTGTAATTACACGCCCCTGTTAGACAGGGGCAGAAAAATTGGGCCTTAGGCACTGGTGCTGGTGCCACAACACTGCAACCCCTCACAGACACTCTAGTTGGAATGCAGGAACGAGCCCTGCTGCAAAGTATTGCATCAAAAATTGTAATTTCACGCCCCTGTTAGACAGGGGCAGAAAAATTGGGCCTTAGGCACTGGTGCTGGTGCCACAACACTGCAACCCCTCACAGACACTCTAGTTGGAATGCAGGAACGAGCCGTGCTGCAAAGTATTACATCAAAAATTGTAATAAAAAGGCCCCTGTTATACAGGGGCTGAAAAATTGTGCCTTAGGCACTGGTGGTGGCGCCCAGAACCAAAAATGTTCTTACAAGCTATCAGCGTGATGATTGAGGAGGAAGAGGATAATTACTCAGGAATAATCACTCAGCATCAGCATAGGCAGTCTTTGAAGGGATCTGAAAAAAATTATTCAGTTACATCAGCATCAGGTGCTTGGTAGCTGGTGGTGATCCAAGACTGATTCATTTTTATGAAGGTCAGCCGATCGACCGAGTCAGTGGACAGACGCACCCTGTGATCGGTTACCACGCCTCCAGCAGCACTGAATGTACGTTCCGAAAGAACGCTGGATGCAGGACAGGCCAGTAGCTCAATTGCATACTGTGCAAGCTCTGGCCAGTGATCCATCCTCAAGACCCAGTAACCCAGAGGATTTTCGGTGGGAAAGGTATCCAAGTCTGATCTTGCCCCTAGGTATTCCTGCACCATGTAAAACAGACGCTGGCGATGGTTGCTGGAACCGATCATACCTTGGGGCTGCGGACCAAAAAATTGTCTGAACGCATCGGTCAGACGGCCACCTTCTCCACCGCTCCTTCTTTGACTGACCGAAGCCTCAGCAACACGTTGTCCAGAAACAGGAGTTTGTAACCTCCCAGTCTCTGGGAACGCGTTGCACAGACCTTTCTGCAAGGCCTCCCGAAGATGTTTCATCCTCTGCTCCCTCTGCGATGGCAAGATAAGGTCCGCAACCTTACCCTTGTAACGTGGATCAAGGAGGGTTGCCAGCCAGTATTGGTCCTTCTCCTTGATACCACGAATACGAGGATCCTTACGCAGGCTTTGCAGGATCAGGGAGGCCATGCAGCGTAGGTTTGCTGAGGCATTCGGTCCGGAGTCCTCTGGGTCACTAAGGACAACAACGTCCGCAGCCACCTCCTCCCAGCCACGTACAAGTCCATGTGTTCCTTGGGACTGATCCCTTAAAGACTGCTGATGCTGAGTGCCAGGCTCCACCTCCATACTGACACAATCTTCCTCCTCCTCCTCCTCCTCCTCCTCCTCCTCTTCCTGTGTGATCGGCGGGCACGCAGGAACACTGTCTGGATAAAGGGGGCCTTGAGAGCTAAGGAAGTCCTCCTCTTCCTGCCTCTGTTCTGCCTCAAGTGCCCTGTCCATTATTCCACGCAGCGTGTGCTCCAACAGGTGGACAAGGGGGACAGTGTCACTGATGCATGCACTGTCAGTGCTCACCATCCTCGTGGCCTCCTCGAATGGTGACAGGACAGTGCATGCATCCCTGATCATGGCCCACTGGCGTGGGGAAAAAAAACCAAGCTCCCCTGACCCTGTCCTGGTGCCATAGTCGCACAGGTACTCATTGATGGCCCTCTGCTGCGTGTGCAGCCGCTGCAGCATGGCCAACGTCGAGTTCCACCTGGTGGGCATGTCACAGATTAGGCGGTTCTTGGGCAGGTTAAACTCCTTTTGGAGGTCCGTCAGCCGAGCACTGGCATTATATGACCGGCGGAAATGCACAGAGACTTTCCTGGCCTGCCTCAGGACATCCTGTAAGCCCGGGTACCTGCCCAAGAACCGCTGCACCACCAAGTTAAGGACGTGAGCCAAACAGGGCACATGGGTCAGTTGTCCCTGTCGGAGGGCAGAGAGGAGGTTGGTGCCATTGTCGCAAACCACCATTCCTGCCTTAAGTTGGCGTGGCGTCAACCACCTCTGAACCTGCCCCTGCAGAGCTGACAAAACCTCTGCCCCAGTGTGGCTCCTGTCCCCCAAGCACACCAGCTCAAGCACCGCATGGCATCTTTTGGCCTGCGTACTTGCGTAGCCCCTTGAACGCCTACGGAGCACCGCTGGTTCCGAGGAAGAGGCCATGGAGGAAGAAGAAGAGGAGGGGGTGGAGGAGAGAGGTGTGTCACAATCAGCATTTTGGAGGCGTGGTGGCGGAACAACCTCCAACACTACTGCACCTTGTCCTGCATCCTTCCCAGCTGCCAGCAGAGTCACCCAATGCGCCGTGAAACTTAAGTAACGTCCCTGTCCATGCCTGCTGGACCATGAGTCAGCGGTAATATGCACCTTACCGCTGACCGCCCTGTCCAGCGAGGCATGGACATTGCCTTCCACATGCCGGTAGAGAGCCGGAATCGCCTTCCGTGAGAAAAAGTGGCGTTTGGGTACCTGCCACTGAGGAACCGCACATTCCACAAACTCACGGAAGGGGGCAGAGTCTACCAACTGAAAAGGCAGCAGTTGAAGTGCTAGCAATTTTGCCAAGCTAGCATTCAACCGCTGGGCATGTGGATGGCTGGGAGCAAACTTCTTTCGGCGGTGCAGCAGCTGGGGCAGGGAAATTTGCCTGGTACAATCTGACGTCGGTGTACCCAAAGCAGATTGCCCACAAGTACTTGGCTGTGACACACCTAATTCTACACCTTCATTCCTCTCACTGCAGGTCTCAGAGAGGACTGAAGGTCTAGTGGGGTTGGAAATCTCAGCTGATGAGGAGCAAGGAGAGATCCTCTTTGTTCTTTGGTGTGGGTCTTTCAGATACGCTTGCCAACGAACTGCATGGCAGGTCAACATATGTCTGGTCAAGCATGTGGTACCCAAGCGGGAGATGTTTTGGCCACGCGAGATACGCTTGAGACATATGTTGCAAATAGCAGCGGTGCGATCTGATGCACTCGTCTCAAAAAAGGCCCACACCAAAGAACTTTTTGAATAACGCGCAGAGACTGCAGCGCCCTGCACATGTGGAGCTTTGGGGTGTGATGCAGTCAATGTGCTGCCCTTAGGCTGGCCCCTGGAGGGCATCCTGCCTAGTTGGTGATGTGCCACCTCCTCCTCCTCCTCCTCCTCCTCCTCTCTCCTATCAGGCACCCACGTTGAGTCAGTGACCTCATCATCCCCTCCCTCCTCATCACTGGAGCAAACCTGGCAGTATGCTGCAGCAGGGGGAGCATGACTGCCAGATTGCTGTCCTTCTTGGGCACCCCCTCTGTCCGTGCTCATGTTACTGCCTTCATTGAGCTCAGTATCATCATCAGAGCCTTCCAAACGCTGGGCATCCTCCTGGAGCATGTACCCAACACTGTGGTCAAACAGTTCGAGGGAATCCTCATGAGGACATGGTGGAGCTAGGGAAGGAGTCACTGATGACATTGAGCTGAGGGAAGAGGCCGCTGCTTTGCCAGACAAAGCACCCTGGGCATGGGTGAGAGAGGATGAGGAGGATGAGGACGGCTTGGTCATCCACTCGACCAAGTCTTCCGCATGTTGCGGCTCAACACGGCCAGCTGCCGAAAAAAAGGCCAAGCGTGTCCCATGGCCACGTGCTGATGAGGATGCACCGTCTCCACGACCAGCACTAGACACAGAGCCTGCTTGCCCTCTCTTATTGGCTTGTGACTGTCTGCCTCTCCTTCTTGGCCTTCCAGACATACTAATGGCCAGTAGCTGCACTAAGCTGGGATAGAACACCTGTAATTTTCTTCAGGTAGCTTTATATACTGTAACCAGACAAGCCTGCCTGTCAGTAGGAAGATAACAGGAACGGATCTAGCTGAACACTGTGAGCAGGACGCACTGCACTGAATGTAAATAGCAGGAACGGATCTAGCTGAACACTGTGAGCAGGACGCACTGCACTGAATGTAAATAGCAGGAACGGATCTAGCTGAACACTGTGAGCAGGACGCACTGCACTGAATGTAAATAGCAGGAACGGATCTAGCTGAACACTGTGAGCAGGACGCACTGCACTGAATGTAAATAGCAGGAACGGATCTAGCTGAACACTGTGAGCAGGACGTACTGCACTGAATGTATATAGCAGGAACGGATCTAGCTGAACACTGTGAGCAGGACGCACTGCACTGAATGTAAATAGCAGGAACGGATCTAGCTGAACACTGTGAGCAGGACGCACTGCACTGAATGTAAATACCAGGAACGGATCTAGCTGAACACTGTGAGCAGGACGCACTGCACTGAATGTAAATAGCAGGAACGGATCTAGCTGAACACTGTGAGCAGGACGCACTGCACTGAATGTAGATAGCAGGAACGGATCTAGCTGAACACTGTGAGCAGGACGCACTGCACTGAATGTAAATAGCAGGAACGGATCTAGCTGAACACTGTGAGCAGGACGTACTGCACTAAATGTATATAGCAGGAACGGATCTAGCTGAACACTGTGAGCAGGACGCACTGCACTGAATGTAAATAGCAGGAACGGATCTAGCTGAACACTGTGAGCAGGACGCACTGCACTAAATGTAAATACCAGGAACGGATCTAGCTGAACACTGTGAGCAGGACGCACTGCACTGAATGTAAATAGCAGGAACGGATCTAGCTGAACACTGTGAGCAGGACGCACTGCACTGAATGTAAATAGCAGGAACGGATCTAGCTGAACACTGTGAGCAGGACGCACTGCACTGAATGTAAATAGCAGGAACGGATCTAGCTGAACACTGTGAGCAGGACGCACTGCACTGAATGTAAATAGCAGGAACGGATCTAGCTGAACACTGTGAGCAGGACGCACTGCACTGAATGTAAATAGCAGGAACGGATCTAGCTGAACACTGTGAGCAGGACGCACTGCACTGAATGTAAATAGCAGGAACGGATCTAGCTGAACACTGTGAGCAGGACGTACTGCACTGAATGTATATAGCAGGAACGGATCTAGCTGAACACTGTGAGCAGGACGCACTGCACTGAATGTAAATAGCAGGAACGGATCTAGCTGAACACTGTGAGCAGGACGCACTGCACTGAATGTAAATACCAGGAACGGATCTAGCTGAACACTGTGAGCAGGACGCACTGCACTGAATGTAAATAGCAGGAACGGATCTAGCTGAACACTGTGAGCAGGACGCACTGCACTAAATGTAAATACAAGGAACGGATCTAGCTGAACACTGTGAGCAGGACGCACTGCACTGAATGTAAATAGCAGGAACGGATCTAGCTGAACACTGTGAGCAGGACGCACTGCACTGAATGTAAATAGCAGGAACGGATCTAGCTGAACACTGTGAGCAGGACGCACTGCACTGAATGTAAATAGCAGGAACGGATCTAGCTGAACACTGTGAGCAGGACACACTGCACTAAATAGTCTAGATAGAAGATAACAGGAACGGATCTAGCTAAACTGAATACAGTGTATATATATATATGCAACACCTGGGATGCATATATATACACAATACACTGTAAGTGCAGCTAACTGACTGACTGTTCTGCCTAATCTATCTAACTCAAATCAAATGACACTGTCTCTCTCTCTCTCTATCTCTCAGCACACCGGAACACACACTACACAGGGCCGCCGTGCAGGCGGCCTTATATAGTGTGGGGTGTGTACTAAATCCCCTGAGCCATAATTGGCCAAAGCCACCCTGGCTTTGGCCAATTACAGCTCTCTCTACTGACGGCGCTGTGATTGGCCAAGCATGCGGGTCATAGTGCATGCTTGGCCAATCATCAGCCAGCAATGCACTGCGATGCCGCAGTGAATTATGGGCCGTGACGCGCCACACGAATTTGGCGCGAACGGCCCATATCGTTCGCAATTCGACGGACGGTCGAACAGCCGATGTTCGAGTCGAACATGGGTTCGACTCGAACACGAAGCTCATCCCTAATCCAGATCAGTATGAACCTCATTAAGCACTTTGTTATCACTAGAGGTAAAGCAAATGGGTGATAATCATTAAAACATCTCACTGCTGATCTTTTGTGTGCTGGAACTCTAATGCCGTGTACACATGAGAGGACTTTACGGCAGACTTTGCTCGGCGGACTTTTCGCCGGACTTTGTCGGCTCCTTGCGCTGGACTTAAAAACGGACGGACTTGGCCACACACGATCATTGCAAAAAAAAGCTGGTTTGGAACGCGGGGACGTATAGCACGCACAACGGGACTATAAAAAGGAAGTTCAAGCCCCACTACGGCACCCTTTGGGCTCCTTCTGCTAATCTCGTGTTTATCTCGTGTTAGTAGAAGTTTGGTTAGAGACGATTCGCGCTTTTCACACTTCAGCTTATTTTGATCATTTGCTGCGGTTCAGTTTGTGCTTGTGAGGTTTGTATCTGCTTTTCAGTGCGTGTTGGTCAGTTCGTAACCTGCCTTGCAGGCCGTTCTGGTCCGCTCGTTCCTGATTTTCAGGTCATTCTTCATAGGCCTTGCTGTTCTTCAGTGCGTTTGTTATAAGTTTGTTTGTTTGACCAGCCGACCGTTTTGAAGCCATGTCGCGTGGACGTACTCGTTCTCGAGTTTGTGCTGCGTGGGGGCTTGGTGTTGGGGTTAATACTTTGACCTGAGTCCAGTCCATGAACAGGGCGAGGAGGAGTTCATGGATGAAGAATTGGTTGCGCCAGCGTGACCAATTCTCTCATATGCCTTTGCTCCGTGAGCTCCGTGAGAATAATCCTGAGGATTTTAGGAATTATCTCCGGATGACGGACCCCGTCTTTGAGCGTCTGCTGGCTATGCTGACCCCCTATATCAGCAGGCAGGATACCTGCATGAGGCAAGTCATCAGTGTGGAGCAGAGGCTAGTTGCCACGTTACGTTACTTGGTGACAGGGAGAAGTCTTCAGGACTTGAAGTTCTCGACAGGCATCTCCCCCCAGGCTCTGGGGATAATAATCCCAGAGACTTGTTCTGCCATCATTCAGGTCCTGCAGAAGGACTATATGAAGGTAAGTTTTATCCTTTAACATTACATGATATGTATTAAATGTTTTTTAATGTATTGTATAAATGTCCTCCTTACCTAATTGGCATGCTTTCAATATGCTGTGAATGTCCCCTTTATCTTCATGCATGCATGTTTTTGGACATTAATCATTTATTGCCCTACATGCATATTTACCTTCAATAACCTCCCCACCATGCAATCCTGGGTCCATTTATATCTCTAGCCTATGGTCCCTTGAACAATGTATATTGTCTGCTCCATTGTCTTGTTTGACCCTCCCCCACCCCACAAATGTTTCAAACAGTCAGGTGTGTTTGTTAACCTAATTAGAACCCCTCCCCCACCCCACAAATGTTTCAAACAGTCAGGTGTGTTTTGGGCCCTAATTAGAACCCCTCCCCCACCCCACAAATGTTTCAAACAGTCAGGTGTGTTTTGGGCCCCAATTAGAACCCCTCCCCCACCCCACAAATGTTTAAAATAGTCAGGTGTGTTTTGGGCCCTAATTAGAACCCCTCCCCCACCCCACAAATGTTTCAAACAGCCAGGTGTGTTTGTTAACCTAATTAGAACCCCTCCCCCACCCCACAAATGTTTCAAACAGCCAGGTGTGTTTGTTAACCTAATTAGAACCCCTCCCCCACCCCACAAATGTTTAAAACAGTCAGGTGTGTTCTGGGCCCTAATTAGAACCCCTCCCCCACCCTACAAATGTTTCAAACAGTCAGGTGTATTTTGGGCTCTAATTAGAACCCCTCCCCCACCCCACAAATGTTTAAAACAGTCAGGTGTGTTTTGTGCCCTAATTAGAACACCTCCCCCCACATTCAAATGGATCAATGGGCCATCAGAGGGGGTGATTAATCTTATAAGTGGGCCTTATGTTTTTTACCATTTCAATTACAAACACACATATTAATAATGTTTGACTGCTGTTGTTCATTAATGTTTTTGTGTAATCTGATATACAAGTTAGGTTTCAAAGTCCTTATCTTAATTTTTTATTTTTTTTCACTCCACAGTTTCCTTCAAGTACACAGGAATGGCAGACTGTGGCCTCCCAGTTCGCTGACCGTTGGGACTTTCCCAACTGTGTCGGGGCGATTGACGGGAAGCATGTCCGGATTGTGCCACCACCGCATTCGGGGTCTTATTTCTATAACTACAAGGGGTTCCATAGTGTAGTTTTGATGGCGGTGGTCTCGGCACATTTGGACTTTCTGTTTGTGGATGTGGGGAAGAACGGCCGGATGTCTGATGGAGGAGTCTTTGCACAGACCGAGCTGTGCCAGCGTCTCCAGACTGGTGGCCTGGGATTGCCACCTGATGACCAGAATGTTGATGGACTCCCCTCTGTATTTATCGCTGATGAAGCATTTGCTCTCGGTGAGCACTTGATGAGGCCGTTCCCCCAAAGGACACTCACCCCTGAGAGGAGGGCATTTAATTACTGACTGGCCAGAGCAAGAAGAGTTGTAGAGAATGCCTTTGGGATTCTGGCCAGCCGGTTCCGTTTATTCCTTTCTGCAATTAATCTGGCGGACTATAAACTAAATTACGTCATACTTGCTTGCTGCATCCTACATAACTTTTTAAGGAGACATTCAGCGACATATATATCTTCTGTTGGGCCTGAGGCCGGACTGGAACAGAATACCACAATGACAGGCCTAGAAATTGGCCGTATTGGCTTGGCCACCCGAACCGTACGTCAAGTGCGTGACCGTTATGTTAATTATTTTAATGGTCGGGGGGCCATTGCTATTCAGCAACAGCTTTAATTTTACCAAAAAAAATAAAATAAATAATTGATCAAAAATATCTTGTTTTTATTCTTGTTTGCATTTAGTTATGTCTGTCTCCTAGTGCACTTGTAGTAGTGGCAAGTGCATTTACCTTTATTTAATCAGGCCCCAAAAAAATTAAAAAATATTTGTCTGAAATAATCAGCCACACACATTGTATTAGTAAAAACTTTTTACTTTGTGCACATTGAAAGGTGCATTTTTGAATATTTTTTTGGTTTTTATTTTTCTTACTGATTTTTATTGGTGTAAAAATATATCTTTTTTTACGTTATTAAAAGCATATTTTTGCAAAAATAGACCTTGTTAAAAATATTTACATTCACAACAGTGTTTTATAAACATAACAAAACATTAAAGAACTTACAAAGTTCAACATTTAAAGAACGGTGCATGTGATGTCACCCTTGGAAATCGTTCCTTTTGAATATGATCAAAATTGGAGAATTACAAAAGGGCCAAGTCAACATGTGCTATCTCCCATCATGGGTGAGCAATGTACGTGTTTTGTGTGTGCAATCCCTTTTTTTGTTCCTATCACCACAAAATAATTTTGAGGATGAAGGGGTTGCAAACACAAAACAATTGATAACCCATGATGGAAGATAGCACATGATGACACACCGTGTGCATCATAATGAAAATTTGGGTATCACAAAAAAATTCTAAAAACATTTAGTAGAGAAAACAAACTTCACAAGGAAATGAAGAACATGATTGATGTTTTTAGGCCAAACATTATTATATTCTGCCCAAAACATCAATCATGTTCTTCATTTCCTGTTGCATGGAATCCAGGCGAAGTTGAATGCTGTGAATTTGGTCACGCATTTTATCTATTTGGCCATTCCACATCATTATCTGGCCAATCAGTCTTTGGGCACTGTCTGTGGTGAATAGCTCTGCCGCTTGGCCTTCCACAACCAGAAACTCACCTAAAATGAGTGAATAAAAACAAGGGTTACAATATGCACGCCAAAATACATTACCTTAAGCTGGGGTGTCAGTCACTCACTTGGTGGGCTTGAAACCTCGCACACTTCCTCCACCTCTCCTTCCTCCAGGTCGTCGGGTGGGCGTGGTCTTGGGCTGGGGCTTGGGGTATCTTCTGCCTCAGGCTGGTGACTTGGGGGGGTCCTGGGATCCTTGGACTGTTGTCTGAGTCTTTTCTCCCCTATGAGAATTGAACAAAAGGTATAGTTAAAACACAGTGATATTTTAGATTTTATTAAATAATCTTAAACCTTGGTTAGGAGTTGTGGCCAATTGCCTTTTTTGGTCATCAAAAATTTAGAAGACAGGATGAACATTCCCTCTGAACAACAATTATAAACAATGCACATTTTCTTTCAAGTTTCACAGATGCAGACACCTCAATTATCTCCTATGTGTATTACCCCTCTAAAATGTATTTATGGTCACATAGTACACTATAGTGCTCGTGAGTCCAGATGTCCTGTCCCTACATTACACTGAATCATTTTTGAAGAAGCATTATATTTTCCAACACATCTACACCACATCAACAAATTGTGGGAATTTGACAAATTATCAAGACATAAATGTATGTCCAACCCTGTACCATCGTATTTGGCGAAAAAATAACGTCATTTTCTAAAGTATCATATGTATTTTACAAAGAACAGTCTTTACGAACGATGCTGTATAAAGTCAAAAAATATGGATCAGCATGCAAGTTAAGTATCTCAATAGGAAAACACAACAAGTACTTACTTTTTTTAAGCAGCTTCTTTATTCGCCAATATTGTTCTGGCTCCTGATTTTTGATGTCAGACCACCGCTTCCTCAATTGTTCTTTCGACCGTTTTGTGCCAAATTTAGCTTCTAGAGCGGTGACAACTGAGGACATTATTTTGTCCTTACGCATATTCGGTCGTGTGTACGGTCCTTTTTTGCCATCGTAGTCCTCCCTTCTCAATGTGGACACCATCTCCACCATCTCTTCAAAAGCCATGTTGGTGGCCTTATATCTCCTCCGGGATGTGGATGTTTGGAGCTCCGGGCTTTCCTCCGCGCTACTTCCACTGATTCTCTCCACCATCTTTAGCTATCTACTCCCACTGCGCAACGAAGAGTGAAGGGGCGGGGCCAAATCGTACTAAAGAACGTCAGGGGTGGGCGACGCAGGCAAGGCATGACACATGTGCAGTGTATATAAAGCTATTACGATGGCCTACGTATGTCCGTGCGGAAGTAGCGAGCGTCAGAAACGAAGGTAAGATTAAAGTGGGTGTGTGTGTGTGTATGTATGTGTCCCCTAGATTACAAACCAAAATAATCCTGTGATTTGTGACTGACATTAGTTTGGATCTTGTGTCTTGTCTTTCAGAAACAATGAATCCCTTTAAAGAGGAAGAATTTTTGTGCCAATTTATTGAGCTCTATCAGGAAAAGAAAAACCTGTGGGAGGTCAAACACCCACTATATTATAATAGGGATGTAAGGAAGGCAACACTGGGCACACTTTTAGAGTTTGTGAAGACTCGAGTCCCCCAGGCAGACTTCAAGTTTGTGGACAAGAAAATTGGTATCTTGCGAAACATGTATTAGCGGGAACACAATAAAATCCAGGAGTCGCTCAGATCCGGTGCAGCAGCTGACCAAGTATATGTACCCAAGTTGTGGTACTACAACAAAATGCAATTCCTGGATGACCAGACCGAAGCCAGGCAATCACTTTCGACCCTTCCCCCCACCCTTCCCTCCAGCCTTCCATCCACCTCCACCCCAGCTGAGGAGTCCCAGGATGAACTGGGCCTTTTCATCATTGATTAAGTTGATGCGCCCAGCTTCAGCCAGATATCCTTTTTTGTGTAATTTGTGATTGTGTAAATGTTATTAATGATGTTAATGTGTTAATTTTTTAAGTGCTTCATAAAAAATGACTTCAGCACAAATATTAATATGTAGAAATATCACTAGACAGAAGTGGCCAAAAATATACTTCTGCATAGGTGTGCGCAGCCTCTTGCATTAGGGTGTGCACCCCAAAGCTTAAATACATATGCATGTGTATGTGTACTGATGGTGTCAGTAGGGCAGTGGACAGTGTAATTTAGTTAATTTTCTTTTCCCCAAATTTTTGGGCTTGTGTAACATTTTTTGGGGGGATGAAATATCAGTGGTCAAAACAGGGGGGAATATGCAGCACACAAGGCAATTAGGGTGTGCCCAGGCACACCTGGCACACCCTGTGCGCACGCCTATGTACTTCAGATATTGTTGATCAGCTGAAATAATGGTGGTGTCAAATAGATAGCCTTTACTATTTTGTGTAAATTATATTTGAAAGTCATGAGCTGAAAATTGTGTGTGATTGCATAACACAAAATTACAACTATGTCCCTTTTTTTGACACAGAATGACCTCAGCCAGGACGAGGCCTTGCCCAGTGGGAAAGAGGAGGAGCCTTGCCCAGTGGGAGAGAGGAGGAGGCTGTGGCTGGGCCAAGTCGAAGCCGCACGGAGTGTCAGGTGCCTCCCCTCCGCATTCTCCACAAAAGGCCCAGGAGAATGACACAAACTGAGCAGGAATCCCTAGCCCTCATACGGGAAGCAAGCCAGATCCTGAGCAAACCACCCAATGCAGAGGAGGCGTATGGCACCTATATAGCCAGCAGATTGCTGGAGTTGGAAAAGGGCCAACGCCTCCTCTGTGAGGGTCTAATTTTTAAGGCATTTGAGAAGGGCTTGATAGGGGAGCTTACTGCTACCACATATCTGGCAGATGAAGCCACTCCTCCTCCTCCTCCTCCTCCTGCCCCAAGTACACCACCAGAGGCACAACCTCTGAGGAAGGCTGCAGAGAAGCGTGGAGGGAAGGCTGCAGAGAAGCGTGCAGGGAAGGCTCCACGGAAGACTCGAAAGTGATTGCCTGGCTTCTGTCTGGTCTGACTGTACTCCCTGTCCTCCCTAGTCACAAGATATCAATTTTCTTGTCCTAAAACTTGATGTGTGTCCTGGGGGACGAAAGGCTTCCCAGATTCTAAAAGTGTCTCCAGTGTTGCCTTCCTAATTTTTTTTTCACAAAAATAAATGTATTTTTTGGTTACCTTACATTATTGCCTATGTGTTTTGATTCAAAAACGCCATTTTGTTTGGGAGTAGGCAGGTACAGGTCAAAAATACTATGGGGTTGATTTAAGAAAAGCAAATAGACTGTGCACTTTGCAGAGGGCAGTTGCCCTCTGCAAGTGCAATTGCTCCAGAGCTTCAGAAATGAGTTAAAAGGCTTGACTTTGCAAAGAGTACCCAATCCTGTGCAAGGAAAATTCTAAAAACAGCATTTTTGCTTGCACATGATTGGATGATGGAAGTCAGCAGAGCTTCTGCTCATTTACTAAGCTCTGGAGCAACTGCTCTTGCAGAGGGCAACTGCAGTTTTTTTCTCTTTAGTAAATCAACCCCTATGTGTGTTTTTGACAAAAGGCTAAATCATTTTGAATATCAAGTGAAAAGTACTAGTGAAAAGTTCACTTTAGAAATTGCACAGCAAGTGCACTTGTTGGAAGTGCAGTCGCTGTAAATCTGAGGGGAAGAGCTGAAATTAGGGGAAGCTCTGCTGATTTTATCATAAAATCATGTGCAATAAAAAGTTTTTTTTTTTTTTTGGGCTTCCTTGCATGTGCCCCTCGGATCCACAGCGAAGGCACTTCAAAATGCTCTTTCTGTGCAATTCCAAGTAGAATTAGCACTTGTAGTGAAAAATGAATTTGCCTTTGTAAAATACACCCCCCTATGTCTAATGAACAAGGGACAACAACCTCATTAAGGTTCATTAAAACAACACAAAATATTAAGGTTATTGTGGTAACTTGAAAATCCACACAAAAAAAAAAAATGTTGGTGGTATAATTTAGCACACATTGTAAAATAGATAAGTTTTGAAATCAATAAAAAAATAAAGATGAGTCCAACATCTAATTTAATTTTTTTTATTTATGGAGATCTGGCTTTTTACAAATATTATATTAGTCATGGCATGAGGATAAATCATGAAGAAAGTAGTTTGTGAGAACTCTGTGTGAATATAAAGCAGAAAAACAACTTCATTCCTCTTGCATTATCAATCCTACAAAAAGCGCTGTATTAAAAGATCACAGAAGAGGAATGTGCTAGCTTCAAGACGAAGGCTAGTTTTACCAGACCGAGCGCTTCCGTCTTGTAATTGCTTCAGATTGAGTTCGTCGGACTAGCACACAGACGACCGGTTTGTCCGCTAGAAAGAAGAGTCCGTCGGATAGATTTAAAACATGTTTCAAATCTAAGTCCGTGCAACTTTTGAGCAAACAAAGTCCGCTGGAGCCCACACACGATTGAATTGTCCGACGAAATCCAGTCCGCCAGGCAAAGTCTGCCGTAAAGTCCGCTCGTGTGTACGTGGCATAATAGTGGATCTAAAACAGGTATGAACAGCAGCTAGTTGCAATGACAAATTTAAAAAAATGTTGGCAGACAATCTCTGATCAACATGTAGTGCTTACCCTCACAGGAGCCACTTAAGATGATGGGTTCTCTGTTTTTTCATGACTCTTTAAACTGCTTGGTTCCCACTGGCACACCTGTGTAACTTGAGCGTTAGTATGCTACCATACTATAATAGTGCATAGGCCACAATCAAACTGGTAGTAGAGTAAATAGATGTATGGCAAGGGAAGTTAGACAATACATAAACCGTTAGACAGTCAACTAGACACGTTTGAACAAGCCATGCCAAATAGGAGGTATACCAACCTATATTTTGGCAATTAGCTAACTGCAATAAAGTTAAACCAAGTTTTAACTGTTATAAATAGTGGGCAATATAACAGAATTACCTAATTAAAAGAAAAGTCCTTGAGTGTACTCTGTACATACAGCCCTAAGAATGTTCTGGGTCTTCCTGGTACCTAATTGTTGGTATTAACTGGCTATTATTGGGGCTCTTCTGTAAGGTGGTGTACGTAAAGCTGTCCCTTTAACCACTTGCCGACTGTGTCACGCAGATACAGTATATTGTGGCACAATGGCACTCCTGGGAAAAACCCCATTATGGGTATGTCCTACCCGTTTTCGACCACCAGAGGGCGCCCGCTGCACGGTGGGGGACCCGATGCACATGACCAGTGGGCACGATCACCGCCAGCCACGTGTGATCGCCAACACAGGGATTTGTGTGTGTAAACACATAAATCCCTGTGCTGTCAGAGGAGAGGAGCCATATAGTTTCTTCCTACTATGTAGGAAAAACAACATGGCTTCTCTTCTAGTCACTCCCATCCCCACACAGTTAGAACATGCTGAGGGAACACACATTTAACCCCTTGCTCACCCCCTCGTGTTAACCCCTTCCCTGCCAGTGACATCTACACAGTAAAAAATAAAATAATAAAAATGCCATAAATCTTTCCCATAGTTTGCAGACACTATAACTTTTGCGCAAACCAATCAATATACGCTTATTGTGATTTTTTTTTTTACCAAAAATATATAGAAGAATATATATTGGCCTAAACTGATGAAGAAATTTGTTTTTTAAAAAAACTTTTAGGGATATTTATTATAGCAAAAAATGGAGCAGTTAGCCTGGAGCTCTGCACAATCCCGGGCGAACAGCGCACCACGGAACCGCCTGAGGCTATTAAACCCAACTACGGCCATACTGCAGCATCGGGGATACCCCTGGGAACCGGCACATATATAAAACTCCGGCCAGGAGGGACCTGCGGCCAAGATTTCACACAGAACAGGACCTGCTTATGCCCAAGATGGCAGCCGCAGCACAATTGTGTGCTGACATGGAGGAAAACTCCCTCAGCCGCTATTCCAGGATCCCCTACAGGGACCTCCGGGATCAGCAGCAGTGAGTAACCCCCACACAGAGGCTCTATCACCAGCCTCCACTGAGTCACTTATAGGGCACCCTCTGGAGGATTACATGCTCTCCCCCATGGGATATGCTGAGGCCTACCCAGCTACTTCACAACAGCCAGGGCACTCCAGCTTAGACACACTGATCAACCCTGCTGATCTGTTCCATAAACTCTCGGAACTGTTGAATAGGGGACTATCCACTACAGCGGCTAAGATCACTGGGAACATTAAGGCAGATCTGCAGAACTTAGGAGACAGAATGCAAGCAATGGAGCTTAAAATCAGAATTCGGATCACATTTATGTTCTACAAGATCAATTGGAAACACTGGACACACAGCTTTATCTCGAATCGATTATCTCGAGAACAGATCGCGAAGGTACAACTTTCGTTTAAGGGGGCTCCCGGAGTCCATCACTGACGTTACACTGGCAGTACAGGACTTTATCAGGGACCTTATCCCTGACATTCCTCTTCATAAACTGGAACTGGATCGTGCACACAGAGCATTGGGTCCCCCACACAAAGATGGAGCCCCCAAGGATGTGGTGATCAAACCCCATTTCTGCTTGGTGAAAGAGAAAGCTATGAAGAAGTCTCACACACAATCGTCACTCCTCTGTCACAATCACCCTGTACAAGTCTATGCTGACATTTCCCCGGCGACCATGCAAAAAAGACGGGCCCTGAAACCCCTGCTTACGGTCCTATCACAAAAGGTCATCAAGTATTGGTGGGCCTTCCCTTTCGCCCTCAAGTTCACTTATAAATCAAAAACCTATTCATTTTCCAGTTTTCAAGAAGGAAAGCTACTGTTGAGCCTGAGACTCATCTCGCACGGACCCCCGCAAACCACCACGAACACCCAATCGGGGGCCACAAAATGACAAACACCTTCTAGTCTCATTTCCCCAATGTGGAACAAGAACAGCTTCAGGAAACCTAAAGAAGGCAGGCCTCCTTGAAACTTGTGGGATCGGAACCAACATTTCCTCCTTTCTGGACTTTTCCAGCTTTTGCTCCTTAGAGAAGAGTCCATCAAAACTGTGATCTTCAATTAGATGTTACCAAGTGTGTTTCCAAAGTTTGAGTCAAGTTCTCTGGCTACCAAGTTCGTACCTAGGACAGTTTCCTGTACCCCCCACTTTAATAGCGGACACCTGAGAAACACAATCTTTACCCAAGGGCTCGGGTATTTTGACTGCAAAGAACTGATAGTGACAAGGAAGAACTGATATTTCTGAGGACCACATCACTCTACAATGAGAACTCTTCCTCCACTGGATCAATTATGATGCCCTCTCCCACCTCTTTCCCCCCATTTCCCTCAACACCCTCCCTACCCCCCCCTCCCGTCCTCTACCCCTCACCCCCCCTCCCCTTTGCTTCCCTCTCCCCCTCTACTAGCCTTCCAGGAAAAGGCTGTTTGAAACGGTTTATAATGTTTTAAGCTAGTCACAGGAAGTTAACGCCATTATAATTTCTGTTCATATGTTTTGGTGGGCCTCGGCCGGGATGGCGTGTCTTTGCGCCTCCCCCTTACCAAGAGGATATGGTTATTCCATGCCCGCTTGGTGGGTCCTCAGCTTCACATGCTGAGGTTGAGACGACTGTTGGTATTAGAGGCAGTGAGATGTTTTTACTCTCCTGCCCGACGGAGCTCCTAGAGAGCTCAACTCTAACCTTTCTTTCTTTCTTTCTTTTTTCTTGCTTCTACTCCTCTCGTGATTTTTCTGATCAGAATACTTCTTTTTGAATAACACAGCGGAAGTTTCACCAGAAACAGTTAATTCAGATTTCCTCACAGATCAAAAGGGAAAAAATGACTGACATACACAAATTGGAAACGGAATTTACACAACTGCGACATCTCCACAAGCAAGACCCCAAAATGGTCCCCATGGCTAAACTAGACGCGGCGCGCCTCTGCCTTAACCTGGCTCTCACTGCCAAAGCTGAAAAGAATATTAGATGGAGCAGGGCCAGGTTTTATCACCAGAGGGACAGAATGGGTTCTTTGCTGGCCGCTAAACTATCTCCACAACGACGTATGTGAGCTTTACCAAAAATTAGAACATTAGACGGGATGCACACTTTGAACCCACAAAGGATTATGGCAACGTTCCACATGTTCTACGAGAAGCTATACAGCGAGGGGAATGATCACAACAAGGCCCTCATGAACTCCTTTTTAGACTCCCTCCCTATACCGACATTGGCTAACCGCCACCGGGACAAAATGGAGACCCCAATAACAGAGGAAGAAGTCCTCCAGGTCATTAAGTATCTTAAACGAGGTTCAGCTCCGGGCCCAGATGGCTTCTCCACACCTTACTACAAAACGTTTGCACAGACATTAGCCCCGTACCTCGCTTGCTTCTTTAATGCCAAAACCAAAGGGGAGCCTTTAGATCAGGGATCCTCAAACTATGGCCCCCCAGCTGTTGCAGAACTACACGTCTCATGAGGCTTTGTAAAGCTCTGACATTCACAGACATAACTAGGCATGATGGGAATTGTAGTTCCTGAACAACTGGAGGGCCGTAGTTTGAAGACCCCTGCTTTAGATAGACAACTTAACTCTGCATTTATCTCTGTAATAACCAAACCGAATATGGATGAAGGGGAGGTGGGCAACTACAGACCAATATCCCTTATAAATGATGACATGAAGATCCTGACCAAAATACTAGCGAATCGCTTAGCAACTTTTATAAGTCTCTATATACATAAGGACCAAATAGGTTTTATACCTGGGAGACAAGGCCCAGAGCAAATTAGGAGAGCAATCAATCTCATTTCTCTTCTTCAGACAGGATAGGATAAAGGGAGACGACAGAAAGGATTATTCCTATCCATTGATCTCCAAAAGGCCTTTGATTCAGTCTCCTGGCCTTATCTTATTAATATCATGAATCAATGGGGCTTTGGACAGAACTTCATGGGCCTAATGACAGCACTCTATTCCTTCCCGGAAGCCCGAGTACATTTGCAAGGCTATCTCTCAGAGCCAATCAAAATAGCTAGAGGAACCAGGCAGGGTTGCCCCTTGTCCCCCTTAATTTTTGCAATAGCCATAGAAACTCTAGTGGTAACCATACGCAACCACCCAGACATCCAAGGGGTTAACTGCGGCCCACAGACACATAAATGTGCCCTCTTCACCGATGTCCTTCTGTTATTCGTCATGTCCCTGACAACTTCCCTTCCAAACATATGTAAACTGCTAGACGACTTTGTTAAAGCCTCCGGGTTGTGGGTCAGCCTATTCAAATCCCAGATTCTAAACGTTACAATCCCACTTCAGAAGGCGGAGAATCTTAAAAGCTCCTTTCAATTTGAGTGGAGCGATTTGACAATTAGATATCTGGGAATAGATCCTACTTCAAAGACTGAGAAACTTTACATTGTAAACTTCTCCCCTCTTTACAAAAAACTTGACATGGACCCTAAGAACACAGTCAAAATGACACTGCTTCCAAATCATCTTTTTAGGGCTCTCCTGATCCCCATAAATAAGGATAATCTGCGGATTTTCCAAAACAAAATCATAAAATTCATCTGGGGCTCCTCGGGTCACCGCCTCTCCAGGAAAATTCTATACAGACCTAGAACACAGGGAGGACTGGGAGTACCCCACATGTTGTGGTATTATCAGCGGCACAACTGGCACAATTGTCAATAGTCTATACTCGACTGGAGAAACCTGATTGGGTGCATATCGAACTGCAAGCAGTACCCACACACACGTTAGACTTCCTACTCTGGTGCCCTCCCAAAGATCGCCCTTTCATATTGTCTCTGACACTATCTCATTCCATCTCCCTTTGGGAAAACCTGAAAAGCCTCCCAGTCCTAACCTCGGACTTACAGCCTTTAGCCCATATCTTTCATAACCCCAAATTCTTTTTTTTTTTTTCCTTGTTTTTTTTTTTTTTTACTTTATATCATTATTAAAGCATTTTCCATTTTACAAAAAAAGAAAAACAACATTCATCTAAAATTTTGAAAGAAGAAGGGGAAACAGACTCCCCTCCCTTAGGTAACTTCGTTCAACTCTGTATATCCCCACCTTCCCTATCTAACTCATACATCACCAATCCAACATAGTCTCGCTTCAACTCCTTGCGCTCACCTTTCACCCAGCACTTTACTTTCCACTTGTCTTTTAACCATTTTCCTTTCTTTTACCCTCTTTCTAGGTTAACGTCCTTTTGACTATTTATATATATACATCCCTTTTCCTATCCCCTTCTCTCCCCACATTTTCCAGATCTTATTAAATTTCTTAAGAGCGCCTTGTCTAATGTAAGACGTTCTTTCCTTAAGAATCACCACTTTCATGCCCTGTTCCCACTCTCTACTGGATGGAGGTATGGTAGATTGCCATTTTTGACCAATCAATTTCCTTGCCTGGAATAGGTATCTCAAAATTGCTAATTTAGTATCTCCTAGTTTACCTTCTCCCTCTATCCACCCCAGCACACATAGCATGGGTTCCAAGTCTATAGAGACTTCAAATACCTGGCCTATGATACCCACTACCTCCCTCCAGTATCAGATTAGCCTCGGGCATATCCAAAACATATGGATCAGATCCCCCTCTGCCCTTCCACACCTAGGGCAGGTATCATCTTGTCTACGGCCAAACCGAAAGAGCTTTTTCGGAGTGTAATAGGCTCTGTATAGTAAGAATAAGTGTGACATCCTCTGGGGCAGGGAGAGTGACACCAATGGGGCAAGTTCAAGAATTCTTTCCCATTGTGTTTCAGTTAAACTTCCCACATCTCTTTCCCATTTCTCCCTATAAACCCGAACCTCTAATCCTTACTCTTTATATATAGTTGGATAGACTTGTGATATTAGGCCTTTTAATGTTTTTGCGATGATAACTTTCTGTAGCACGGGTATCCTACTTCATTCTAGTGTCCTCCCTCTAAACTGTTCTGCCAGTGCGTGCCTAACCTGCAGATATCTAAAAAAAGATTTGTTGGGGATTGCAAATTGCTCTCTCAATTCCTGAAAGGATTTTAAATTTCCATCCTGATAGGGCTGATAACCCCAAATTCACTCCAGGAATGAACATTAAGGCCTTCAGATGGTGGTTAGACAGGGGGTTATACCGCATTGAACACTGTCTTACCCCCCCAGGCCTGCTCTCTGTCAGTTACTACAAAAGCAAATTGGAAATGCCTGACTCAGAGAGGTTTTGATTCATGCAAATATCTCACTTCTTGCACTCTCAATAGAAAAATAAACCAGAACCCCCAAAACTGCATATGAGCAATGGTGTGGCCAGGTCACAGAGCAGAGGGGGGCATCTCCACGATATACCTGTCACTTGCTTCTGACAGCGCTAAATTACCATACATGATGGCCTGGGAGGGAGAGCTACAGAACAGCTGGGATGCTAAGGTGCGGAATAAGAACTTTCTCAGTTCTTACAAAGGTATGCATAACACTGCCCTGATTGAAGCAAATCTAAAAGGTGCTAACTAGATGGTACTTAGTCCCAACCAGATTGGCCAAAATGTTTTCTTCTGCCCCGTCTCAATACTTTCAAGGATGCACTATTTCAGATCCATATATGGTGGGAGTGTCCAAGAATCAGAGGATTCTGGAACAGGGTGTTTCACATGATACGCAGGGATACAGGGTGCCAGGTCCTCAAGGATCCTTCCATAGCATTACTTAATGCTTTGGAAGGACCCGGCCTTGGTCCCTAAAATCACCAAAAGCCACCCAGAATATGATATTCTTTATCCTTCTGAGAGCAAAAATTACCATAGCACAAGCTTGGAAACAACCAAAGGTCTCGGTAGCAGCAGCCAAAAGAAAAATTTATTGGGTGATGACACAGGAAAAAATGGTAAGTTCTCTGACGGACTCAACTGCTAAGTTTGAGGCAACTTGGGAAGCTTGGGCATCCTATATTGGCATTTTTATTTAATATAGAGAATATGGTTGGGGGTGTGGGGGGATCACGAGAGGCTGGCTAACTTTTTTCATATCTTTTCCTTTCTTTTATTTCCCTTCCTCATTTCAGACTATTCTTCTTTCCTTGTAACTACAACTTTGCAATGTTTCTTAGTGCAACATTTTACTTATGTTTCTACCTACGGTCAAGTTGCAGTTATTCAGAGACCTACTAAAGATGACACCCTGATGGCTTACAAGCATAAAAACGGGCTGGAGCCTTAGGGAACTAAGGAACATTTGCTACCTATAGAGCGTTATTCACTGACTCCACTTCACAGGAGCCAATGAGATATTCTTCTGAGGAAGTGATAAGATACACAGCCTCGTTATGATAGAAGTATTATGTGTTGTTCCTAGGTCTCTGTAACCGTCATATGTTATATGTCACATTGGACATTTCATGTCCACCATCTTTTCGCAATGTAATGTTGCTTGTTTTTGTCAATAAAAAAATATTGAAAGGAAAAGGTTAAAGGGGGAATGAAAGGGGCCCAGATTTTAAGCTTGCCCAGTTTTTTAGGTCAGCATGCAGGTACCAGTCAGTGTAGAGGGAAGTCTTCAGATGTGAGGAGATCTCGGGTGAGAAAGAATGTTCCATAAAGTGACAGCACCTGGCAATGAAACTCCACTTGGATTTGAAGTTTTGTGTAATATTGTCCAATTTCTCCAAGAGGAACAAAGACCTGAGTGCCTGCTTCACCGCAGATATTTGTGGCAGAGTAGGATGAATCCAGGCTTGCATAAGGGTCCTGTGCGCCACCAAGAGACAAATGTGAACCCATGGGGGAAGGTTTTTATAATGTGATGCTAGCGGCGGGTTTGGCGTGTTATCACAGCCAAGGATACATAGCATAGGATCTTTGAACACATAAAATTGGTGGATTTTGGGGGGCGTGACCGGATGCCGTTGTGAGAGGGTGTGAGTGAGAGCTCCCTCCTAGCTCCGGACAGCATGCTGTTTAGTCCTGTCTCCGCTGATCCTCCCCTCCCCGCCATCTAAGCTGGCTGCTGGCTTGGTCTGTCCCCTTGGCCCTTAATGCCTGCTGCCTGTACTGGTTGGACGCCGAGATAGATGCCTCTTACCGCTGCCGCTCCCGCAAACACCGCGCTGAAAGACAGGCTCAGCATAGCCCTTACCTTACACGGACTGTGCGGCGAGCTCCCCCCTCCTTCGTGGCGGCGTGGGCTGGATGCCTAGCAACCTCCGGGAATCTCGCGAGATCTGCGGGAGCCGCCGGAGCCTGCTGCCAGTGACTTGGGATCTCGAGATAGAAGCGCCTGCTTCAGCCTCAGCATTTCTCCTATCCTGCTTTCGCTGCGGCTGCAGCTATAACAACAGCAACAGAAGCGGACCCCAGCTAACGTTGAAACGCTCACCAGACGCACCTGGGAGAAAGTGGCCTCGAAGCACCGACAGGTCAGGTATGAGCACCCTGGGGACTTAGTTTACAAAGGACACTTTTCCTAGCAATTTTTGGTAGTTTGCAAATTCGCTAGCCTATACCCTGCAATACTCCAAGCCTTGTGCCTCCTACAAACGGCCGGTATCTAAGCCTAGGATAGGGGAGAAGAAGTAAGAAGCAGGGACTTTGGGATCAGAGATTTTGGGACTGACACGACCCCTTTATAGGGTGTGGGGCAGTTTTTCTTTTACCCTCGCTAAATACCCCAATGATGACCAGAAAAAAGGGAGAGGACCCCCAACCGTCTAATGAAAACCTAGCAGCACAGGCAACTCGCTCTACTAAGGACAGGGGGGGCTCGGCAGCGCCGACACCCCTAGCGGCAACAGCTGCTGCAAAACTGGAAAAGTTTGCACATACCTCTGCCCATACCCCCGTTAAAGGCAACCAGCTCCCCCACGAGAAAACACATACAGGGCCGCCTGGTGAGCGAAAGAGTGTGGGCAGAATGTCAACAGCTCCGGCAGCAACATCGGCGGGTATTAAAAATGCATCAAATAAAAAAAGCCCAGAAATAGCCCCCCTGGAGAAGGTATTTCCTCAAAATAGCGGGGCCTCAGCTGCCCCTATAAATATAACTGAACCAGAGCCCACATTAAAAGAAGTTCTGACTGCGGTGAACCTTTGTAAGGGGTCCCTGCGGGATATGTGCGATCAATTGGGGGGCCTCAAGGTTGAACTTCGCTCTATGAGCCAGGAGCTTCAGAAAGTTTTGGAGAGGACTGTCCTTATAGAGGAGAGACTGAGCCAACTTGAGGATACAGTGGCCCCGATGCAGCGGGAATTTAAGAACATACAAACGCAGTTTGAAATGTATAGAGTTAAATTGGATGAAATGGAGAATAGGATGCGCAGATGCAATGTTCGGGTCCTGGGTCTCCCGGAGGGAAGTGAAGGCCCTTGTCCTGAAACTTTTATGGAAAAGCTGCTTAAAGACTTTTTCGGGCCCGATTCATTCTCACCCTTTTTTGCCATCGAGAGGGCGCATCGAATCCCTACTAGACCAACTGCAACGGGGGGACGCCCTAGACCAATGATCCTGAAACTGCTCTGCTATAAGGACAAAGTGGTGCTTATGCAAAAATCAAGAGCGATAGGGGATATCTCTCATAATGGTAGTAGGATCTCCCTGTACCCCGACTTCTCCCCGGATCTGCAAAAGAAAAGGGCAGGTTTCCTGGAAGTTAAACGAGCTCTAAGGGCTCAAAAAATTCCATATGCCTTACTATATCCAGCACGATTGAGGGTGGAAGCTTCGGGGTCAGTTTATTTTTTTGACGCAGCTGACAAGGTCGCAGCATGGCTGGAGGACCATCAAGGGCCCACTCAATCTTGAGAAGATAAAAGGGCTGCAAACGAAGAGTATAAAAAGGACAGATTAAAATGCTGTAGTATTATAAAGCGGATGGTGGAGGGGGATGGATGGGTGGGGGGAGGGCTGACTGTATTTTTTTTGCTTATTTCTAATTAGGGAGGGCCGGAGAGGGGGGGGGAGCGTGATGTAGTGGTTGTGCTAGTCCTAAATGTGGGATGGTGCACAAATTGGGATGTGGAGAGTACTGGTTTGTTTTTTATTTTTGCACTTGCTTCAGCGCTTCGGGGTTTTCCCTGAGGACTTTGTTGGGGGTGGTGGGTGGGGGGGCAGAGAGTGGGAGAAGGGTGAAGGGAGGGAATGGCTGGGAGTAGGAACGAAAGGGAGGCACTGGGTAGATAGGGTCACTACAAAAGCCCTCAGGGCGAGCCGAAATAGGCATGGGGGGATAAAGGGGAAGTCACTGGATAAAAAGCCACGTAGTCCCTATCTGGGACCTAAACACATTAATAAAATGAGTCAGGGGGGGAGGGAGGGTAGTAATGAAAATATGGGGTTGGAGTTTATCATTGTGCACATGGAAGGGAGGGGAGTAGAGGGGGCTCGTGGGGAGTGGAGAGAGAGGGGATTTTCCCCTCTTCCCCCCCCCCCGCGACCCCCCAAAACACTGTCGCAACATTGACGGTAGGCCTGGGATTCAGAGCGAAGCTAGGACAATCATTAAGAAGCTGGGTGCCCCGGGGCGGGTACTAAAATGTGGGAAGCGCTGTACTTTGAACAAAACGGCCACTGCCTGTATATCTGCTAAAAACATCATTTTTATTTTCCTTTTTTTTGATGGTTAGTACGATCGGTATTTGCTCATGGAATGTTAGAGGCCTGAGTGATCCCGACAAAAGGTCCGCTGTTCTATCAGAATTGGAAGCCCAGGGTGTCGCTCTGTCTTGTCTGCAGGAAACGCACCTAACAAATGAAACTAAGACAAAATTGGGGGGCAGGAAATTTCAAGCGCAATATCACGCGGTCTATTCCTCTTATTCAAGAGGTGTAAGCATATTGATTAAAAAAGGGGTAACGTTTACCTGCAGGAATGTGCGGATTGACACGCTGGGCTGTTATATTTTTCTACATTGCCTATTAGGCGAGAGAGAATTGGTTATAGCAAATATATATATTCCTCCACCTAGTAAGTTGGAAATTCTATACTACTTACTAGAATACATGGAGAACAAGGCTGGGATCCCATTGATCTTGATCGGTGACTTTAATACTGTTCTTGACAGCCGGCAGGATAGACTCTCATTGGGTACTCGGACAGGGAGAGTAAAAGCAGGGAGACTTAAGCAGCTCCTAGAGGAAGTGGGGTGGTGTGATTTATGGAGAATCCGCAATCCAAACGCTAGACAGTTCTCTTGTTACTCAGGGACGCACTGTACACTATCCTGAATAGATTTAGCTATAGGTAATAAGGAAGCGCTCCCTATAGTACATAAAATAGAATACGGCCCGAGGGGATTATCAGACCACTCACCCCTAAAATTGCTACTATGCACTGGGGACAGACAGATATATAGGCCTTGGTCAGTAAATCCAGTATGGCTGGAGGTAATTGGGAACCAGGAAGAAATCTCTACCAGCCTAAAGGAGTTTACTCTGTGTAATCTGGGTACGGCGGCAGGGGGGGTGGTTTGGGATGCACTAAAGGCCTTCCTCAGAGGACTCCTAATTCAGCAAATAGCAAGGGCAAAGCGAAAAACAAAAACGCAGGAGGACCGTATTAGAAGGGAGGTTATAGATCTGGAAGGGCAGTGTGTTTTGTATCCTAATATAGTAGTAAGGGAGGCATGGGTTAAGAAGCAACAGGAATATAAAGCGGTAATAACGAGGAAGGCAGAAAATAAAAGGCTCTTCCAGAGGCGGAGATTTTTTGAGGAGGGGGAAAGAGTGGGGCGCACGCTTGCTGTGGTGGCTAGCGCCAACTCCCCGTCCTCAACAATCTCCGCGATTAGATCCCCTAGGGGAGAAATAGTTACGGACCCTGGGAAAATAAGGGATATATTCTTTGACTACTATAGCTCCCTGTACAAAACAAAACAGCTTGCAGGTAATGGGGGGTTAGACAAGTTAATGGGGGGAATTACACTACCAACACTAACCACAATAGACAAGATGAACCTAGAGGCCCCTATCACCCTGGAGGAACTTAGGAGCGTGGTGGCAGCTATGCCCAATCGTAAAGCCCCAGGCCCAGACGGACTCCCCCTGGAGATCTATAAATACTACGGGGGGATCTTGCTCCCCACTCTCCTGAGGACATTAGAGGAGGCACTGGCGGACGGAGGCCTCCCCTCTTCAATGTCAGAGTCTAATATAATACTGATTCAAAAGGAAGGGAAAGACCAACTAGAGGTGGCCTCATATAGGCCAATCTCCTTGCTTTGTTCGGATATCAAAATCCTTGCAAAGGTTTTGGCAACCAGGTTAAGCAAATGCATCGACAAATTGATTCACCCAGACCAGACGGGATTTATTCCTCATAGGTCTACCAGCGTAAATATCAGAAGAGCATATCTGAATCTGCAGACCCCAGTAGTAGACGGGGACTCTAGAGCAGTTGTTTCGCTGGATATTGCCAAGGCCTTTGACAGCCTGGAATGGGGCTACCTCTGGGAAATAATGGATAAATTTGGGTTTGGCCCGGTCTTTGTTAAATGGGTAAAAATTCTATATAGCCACCCATCAGCTAAGTTAAAGATCAATAATGAGTATACAGACAGCCTGACGTTGGAGAGAGGTACAAGGCAGGGATGTCCGCTGTCCCCCCTCCTGTTTGCCCTGGCGATGGAACCGTTGGCGGAGGGCATGAGGAGGGCATTGGATATACAGGGGTTCAGGAGGAGGGGCGGGGAAGAAAGAATAGCACTCTATGCGGACGACGTCCTGGTATTCCTGGGAGACACGGGCCCCTCTCTGGATGGAATAATGAGACTGTTGGAAAAATTCGGGAAAGCGTCGGGCCTAGTAGTTAATTGGGATAAATCTGCACTGCTGCAGTTGGATTCAATCAATAGCCCCTCCATTGACGGCCTCCCCGGGCTAAAAATAACTGATAAAATAAAATATCTGTGAATAGAGCTGGCCAGTGACCCTAATGTTTATATTCGGGATAACCTGGTCCCTCTACTCGCGAAGCTTAAGAAGAAATGTGACATCTGGTGCCGGCTCCCCCTGTCATTGGCAGGGCGTGCAAACTTGATCAGAATGATCTGGCTACCACAGATCCTTTATATTCTCCATAACTCCCCGGTGTGGATCGGGAGAAAATGGTTTATAAAAATAGACTCCTTATTTAGGGACCTCCTCTGGAAAAAAGGCCAGGCCAGGATCAAACTGCAGGCGCTGCAGCGCCCCACTTGGGAAGGAGGACTGGCAATTCCCCACCCGTATGGATATTTTTTGGCTGCCCAACTGCAGCACCTGGGAGGCTGCGAATCCAGTAGCGAAATAAGTGCTAGTAATAAAATAATGCTGGAAGGCAGCCCACATAGATGCTTGACAGAGGCACTCGAGGCAGGTTCTCTCCAGAGAAAATTACCAACATCTAAATTAGTAAGTAAAGTTTGGCAGACAGCCAAGCGGATTATGGAGTACAGGGGTATCACGGATTATTCGCCAATATGGTCTAATGAATCTCTGGGGGAACTAAGGGCCATAGAAAAACATCCTGTCTGGGAAAACCATGGAATCTACAGACTGCTGCAGCTATATGCTGGTAGCAGTCTGAAATCTTTCATGGACCTTAGAATAGAATTTGGTATCCCAAGCAATACATTCTATAAATATCTTCAGATAAGACACGCGTTAAGTACCCAATTCAGGTCTATCCCTATGGAGCAAAGTAAAACGCCTCTCCTTAACAAAGTTGTTAAAACAGCAAATGCCAAGGGACTGATTGGAGCTGTGTACACACAGCTAGTAGACAAAATACTACCCCAAGGTGCGGCAGCCGGGCCCAGAGTGGGTTGGGAGGCAGATGTGGGAAAACTGTCAGATGCCCAGTGGCAAAAAACACTGAAGCTGGGTCAATCGGTATCAGTCTCCCCCTCGCAGAAGGCCTCACATTTATTCCTTATACACAGAGCTTATTATACTCCTAGAAGGCTATTTAGATTTGGGGGCAGGCCGGATGATAAATGTCCTAGATGCAATAACACAGGGGATCTTATACATATGGTTTGGAGATGTCCAAAACTGGCAAGATACTGGACTGAAGTGGTCAGGACGATCAATCGCAGATTTAAAATTAAATTGGCGTTAGATCCTAAGGTATGTGTGCTGGGGTTGGTGGGAGATACCGCGGGCCACACCAACTCAGCCACAGCCGCGGCTAGATGCTTATACCAGGCCAGAAAGCTGATAGCACAGTCCTGGCTCTCGAGAAACCCTCCAACTATAGAGGACTGGATTAAAACAATGGACTCCCTTGTTTGGACAGAGAGGGCAGTTCACATTAGAAAAGGGAACTATAGAAAGTTCATTGACTTGTGGAAACCCTGGCTGCAGGAACTGAATACCCGCCAACTACTCTGAATCAAACTCCCTTGAACCTCAGCTGCTTGGTGAGGGGAATATATAGCTAGAGCCATAGAAGCCCAAGAGGCGGGATAGCCCCATAGGGGGTTAGATAGATATAACATACTGCGACTGTTGAAGATATCTCTTCTTTCCCTTCCTCTGCATGCTTGGCTTGCTGGTCCCCTCCCCTCCTCCTCTCCCCCCTTCTCTCCGCCCCCCTACTGTTGTGGGTTTACCGGCTGCGGTGCTGGTGGGGCGGGGGGGGGAGGGGGATGGCAGGGGGATCAGTGCACAATGGAGGGTGGGGTAGCTTGGGGTTTAGAGGGGAAGGGTAATAAAAAAGGGGGATAAATGTGGCACAAATATAAAATATGGAGATGCACCTATAAGAGTACACCTAAAAACATTTTGGAGTATAAAAAGCACGTGAAACAGTGGTTTTTAATATATTGACATGTCTATATCATTTGCACTAGGTTGTACTATTACAATGTATGCACTTTAAATGCACCTTGCTATGTAAAATATGTAACTCTGCTGCTATTTTGTTGTCACGAAAGGTAAATAAAAGTAATTTAAAAAAAAAATTGGTGGATTTGAGCAATATATTCGAGAAATTGTTCCCAGAAGGAGGAGATTGCTTGACAGTCCCACAGCCTGTGACAAAGGGTCGGTCGGGAGGTAGCACACCAGGGACAGGAAGTTTGAAATGAGTCTTCAGAGCCATGGTAAAAAGGGTAGTAGGCTCGATTTGCAATCTTAAATTGTGTTTCACGCCAAGTTTCGCAGACCATCAATGAGCAGACCTTCTGATATCCTGTCATAATTATTTTGGGTGCATCCTCCTTGCCGAGAACAGATATCCAGGGTTTGAAGGATGCAAGGCGATATTTAGAAGCTTGATGTGTGATGAGTAAACATCTAAAATTGAGTATTGGTCGCAGCTGAGCAGTGATTCAATGAATGAGCCTTGGAGAAGGTTGAAGTGAACTACAGCAAATTTTGAGATAGCTGGTTAGTTGGAAAGCCTGCGATCCTGGGAGAGAATATTGTTTAGATACATCCTAGAAAGATCTAAAGCAATCACGGGTAGTGATTTCTGTCCAGTAGGGATGTGCCAAAGACCCCCCGATATAGTTCGCACCAAAACATGCAAACAGACAAATAATTTGTGCAAACATGCGAACACCATTAAAGTCTATGAGATACAAATGTGAAAAATCAAAAGTGTTAATTTATAGGGCTTATTTGCAAGTTAATGCCATAAAGAGTGTTTTGGGACCAGGGTCCTGTCCCAGGGTCCCCAAAAAAAGGTTTTAAAGCTGCTGTTTTTCAGGAGCAGTGATTATAAAAATGCTTAAAGTGAAACAATAAACATGAAAAACTCCTTTAAATATCATGCCGGGGGGGGGGGGGGGGGATGGGGGGCCCTTAGTCTGCCTGTAAAGTAGTGCATCTTTCCAATGTCTATAACAGTACCGCAGAAAAATGACATTTCAAGAGGAAAAAATGTAATTCAAAATTGCTTGCGGCTGTAATGTATTGCCGGATCCCAACAATATACATAAAAAATAATTGAAAAAAACAAAAAAAAAATACCGTGGGGCCCCCCCAAAATCTATACCAGACATTTGCCTGAGCATGCAACCTGGCAGCCCACAGGAAAAGGTGGGGGCAAAAGAGTGCCCCCTTCTGAACTGTACCAGGCCACATGCCCTCAACATAGGGAGGATGTTTTGGGGTCCCCCCAAACACCTTGTCCCCATGTTGATGGTGACAAGGGCCTCATCCCCACAAACCTTGCCCAGTGGTTGTGGGGGTCTGCGGGCAGGGGGCTTATCGGATATTGGAAGCCCCCTTTAACAAAGGGACCCCCAGATCACACCCCCCTATGTGAATGGGTATCAGGAACATTGTACCCCTACTCATTCACCAAAAAAAGTGTCAAAAAAGTAAAAATGACAGGAGACAGTTTTTGACAATTCCTTTATTAAAAAAAAGTGCCCTGCGATGTCCATCCATCTTCAATCATGGTGCCTAGGGACCCAAAAAAAATGAAAATACTCCGCTTCCATGGGAGGCGTCCCGCTGACTGCTGTCTTTTCGCTGTGATAGCTCTTATATAGGCAAGGGCGAGGTCACCCATTGACATAACCAGAAGACCCCGCCCCCCCTCTGATGGCACATGATGTCAGAAGGGGCAGGGTCACTCGATTAAGTCACCAGGTGGCCCCAACCTTGCCTATATAACCGCTGTCACAATCTTATGAGACCAAGATAGAAGTTTTTGGCCTTAATTCTAATGCCCCGTACACACGGTCGGATTTTCTGATGGAAAATGTCCGATCGGAGCGTGTTGTCGGAAATTCTGATCGTGTGTGGGCTCCATCGGACATTTTCCATCGGATTTTCCGACACACAAAGTTTGAGAGCAGGTTATAAAATTTTCCAACAACAAAATCCAATCGCGTCAATTCCGAACGTGTGTGGCCTGTTCCGACGCACAAAGTGCCACGCATGCTCAGAAGAAATTCCGAGACGGAACAGCTCAGTCTGGTAAACTTAGCGTTCGCAATGGATACAACACTTTCGTCACGGTGCAATGTTAAAAATGGTTTAATACAGCGCACTCTCTTCTTCTTTATAATGTGAGAAGAAAGAAGTAGTTTTGCTGCTCATATTCACACAGACTTCTCACAAACTTCTTTCTTTATTATTTATCGGGATTCCCTTAATATATTTTGATTTGTCACATCTGACAAAATTTTTTTTTTTTTTTTTTAAAGGCAGATTTTTTTTTATTTTAGGTTTGTATTTTTTCCAAGGCTGATCTTTGTTTTATTTTATTTTTAGTTTTACTCCAGAATATTTTTGTGTGTGTTTTGTGTGTCAAGTTACCACAACACCATTATTATCTTGTATTATTTTTTTTTTCCATTAAACATAAGTTTTATTGAACAAAAAAAGTATTGTGTACAACGTAAACATCAAAAACAGTTCCCAAAATATACACATAAAGTCATGTAAAGTATTACAACCCATGTCATGCCACATTTTTTTTTCCCATAGTATACATACAATAACTGATTATTTGTGTCCCACTAGACTGGCCAGTCCCCGCTGCAGCAGCTCTGCATGTGTGGTGTGTGGGAGTACTGGCCTCTGGGGCACCCCATTGCCTTATTTTGCTCATGTGCAGGTGTCTGGTGACTGAGCCCATTTGTCCCATATTTGGTCATATATTGCCCCTTCTTATAAGGCAAAGTGTTGTTGACTTCCGCTAACCAGTGTGTATTCTCTGGAGGATAAGGCCTCATCCATACTCTAGCGATTACCTTTCGTGCAGAAAAAAGTGTTTCATGTATAAATATCTTTTGGAATTTATTTATCTCTGGGTCTGATAAAATTCCCAGGAGGCAAAGTTTGGGTTGGAGTGTTACAGGTGAGCCCATGGTGTCATGGAGGAAGCGTACCACTTGTGCCCAGAATGCCTGGATCTGAGGACATTTCCACAGTAAATGAAAAAAAGTACAGATGGCTTGATTGCACATTGGGCACATAGTTGATTGATTGCTCTTGTATTTTGATAATCTAAGTGGCGTCAGGTATGATCTATGGATCAGAAAAATTTGAGTTAATCGGTCGGACAATTTAGGAGACACTAATTTACATGTATCTAGAGCGTCACTCCATTCGTCATCTGCCAGTGTACCTACTTCTCCCTCCCATCTAGATTTCAGGGCGTAAGCCGACGTAGTTGCCTGCGGCAGCGTCGGCATTAAATAGAATTGAGAAATTAGTTTTTTCGGGTCAGGGCATTTCAATGCCTCCATTAATGGGTTGTTAACTAGATTAAGTTCACCCGACGGGAACTGTGAGTGAAAGGCGTGACGCAGCTGCAAGTACCTGAAAAACATCTGGTTTGGTAGTGAAAACTCTGTTTTCAATCTATCAAAGGTTTTTAGCCTGCCATTGTGAGTAATGTGCAACATGTAGATGATCCCCCTTGAGCTCCTCACCTCGCTGTCAGGGATTAATTTAAATTCTGGGATATTCATGTTGTGCCACAGGGGAGTAAATTTGTTTATTACTGGCAAGCGAAGTCTATCCATGGCCAAGTTCCAGATCTTAGCATAATGGTACAGTAGTGATTTACGGTTAGCATTTCTGTCTTCCCAAGTGGTTCGCCCCTTTATTGCGACCAACGGGTCTTGCGACAGCAGGGACCACCTAGGGCATAAAAAGCGCAGAAATCTCCCTCTATCTATCTTGTCAACGTAAAAAATTTGGGACAACTAAGCTGCAATATAATAAGCGTTGAAGTCTGGTAAAGCCATTCCTGATAAGTCTGTAGGATTTTTAAGTTTGTGCCAGGAGGTTTTATGTCTATTGTTACCCCATATAAATGGCTTCATAATAACTTCCATTAATTTAAAATGTCTAAGCACCAAGTATATTGGTGAGTGCCAAACCATGTATAATATTTTAGGCAGGAGAACCATTTTAGCTAGGTTTATTCGTCCCATCACCCCCAGCGGGAGGCGAGCCCACACCTGTGTTTTGTGCTTGAGCATTGCAAACAATGGAGCTATGTTGAGTGCCTCATAGTCAGCTGGGTGCCTTGTAGTCGTTACACCTAAGTATTTGATAGTATCTACTCTCTGCAGGGGCAGCATGGCTCTGTCTTTGGGTTGCGGGAAGCTGTCAAGGGATAGTATCTGGGATTTGTCCCAGTTTATCCTGAGGCCGGAGAATGTGCCAAACCGTTCTATTAGGTCTAGTGTGAGAGGCAGGGAGTTTTCTGAGTCATCAAGGTACAGTTAGGTATCATCTGCATATGTACTGATCTTTTCTGTCACTTCTCCCCTACGAAGCCCCTTTATCTCCGGGTGCACCCGGATGGCTATGACTAAGGGCTCTGCCGCCAGGGCATATAGCAGAGGTGACAGAGGGCACCCCTGCCTCGTGCCCCTGGATAATGAGAATTGCTCAGAAGGCCACCCGTTCGCCAGCACCCTCGTCATTGGAGATTAATATAAAAGTTGCACCCATTTTATAAATTTGGGGCCGAAGCCGAACCTGCCCAAGCACATCCATAAATATCCCCATTCCACCAAGTCAAATGCTTTGGCTGTGTCCAGAGCAACAATCACTCTTGACCCTACGTTTTCATGGGTGGCCTGCAGATTTATGAATAATCTCCTGAGGTTGAAGGACGTGTTTCTGCCTGGCATAAATCCCGCCTGATCACAAGGTATTAGGGAGAGCACTACTTTGTTGAGGCGGATAGTCAATATTTTTGCAAGGATTTTGATTTCTACTTGGAGTAGAGATATAGGGCAATATGACTCGGGGATGAGTGGATCTTTCCCTGGCTTGGGAATCAACACTATAGTAGCTTCTCTCATGGAAGCTGGCAGTTTGGAGTCTGCAAATATGGCCTCGTACAACTGTAGTAGTCTAGGGATCAATATTTCCGAATAGGTGGAGTAAAACTCCACCGGTAAGCCACCCGAGCCCAGGGATTTAGAACCGGGGAGTTCCGCCAGTGCCCTGGAGATCTCGCCTGGTGTCAATGGGGCCTCTAGTTCCTCAACCTGTTCTACGGATAACTGGGGAATTGTTAATTCCCCCAGGAATGACTCCATTAGGGAGGTATCTGTCGGGGCTGTTGATGTGTAGAGCTTACTAAAGAATTCCTTAAAGAGGTCCGCTACTCTATATGGTTCAGTTTCTATGACTCTGTCAGAGGAACGCAGTGAGATCACCATGGGGGGCCTATCCTCGCTGTGCACTAGGTAGGCTAACAGTCTCCCTGCCCTCTCTCCGTGTTCAAATGACCTCTGTCTATGGAAAAAGAGTTTGCGTTTGGATTTTTTGTATTGCAGCTGGGTCAATACCCATTAGCATAGTTTAAGGTTATCAGCTCTATCGGCAGTGGGGGCCTCTAGAAACGCTTTCTCTGAATCTCGGAAGTTATCCTCTGCCTTGATTATTGCTGTCTCTGATACTCTTTTGAGTTTGTTAATTCTGTTGGTCAGGATCATACGGGCATGCTTTTTATATGCTTCCCACACCAGCTGTACCAAGGCAGAACCTTCGTTAATTAGAAAATAGTTTCCCCATTCCGTCGAGAGGTCATCGTCTTCCGGCAGTATAGTCAACCAGAAGGGGTTCAACCTCCATGTCGCCGGTGGGCGGTTGTGCGGGACAGTAAGTGTGGCCCAGTAGGGACAATGATCCGAAAGGGATCTAGGAGAGAAGCCTACATCTGACAATCTAGGGAGGAGTATTTTGGAGACTAATATAAGATCGATACGTGACATAGTGCAGTGTGATGCGGAGAAGCAGGAGTATTGCCTTATTGTGGGATTCCTAGTTCTCCAGGTATCTATTAGGTTAAAATCTGATAAAAGCCTAGCGAATCTTGTAGGGTGTGATATCACTGGTTCAGCAGGTGAGTTACTGAGTCTGTCTAAGGCTGGATCTAGAATATTATTAAAGTCACCTAACCATATAGCCGGGGTATTAGGATGTAGAGTCATAAAATCAAACCCAGCGGCAATAACAGCAGAGTTAAATGGTGGTGGGACATAAAATGCCATAAGGAGAATCAGATCCCCGTGGAGCTTAGCTTTTAATAAAGCATATCTACCCAGAGGGTCAATCACTGAGTCCTGGAGCTCAAAATGAGTATTTTTGGCTATTAAAAGCGAGACTCCCCTTGAGAGTGTGGTGTGCGTTGAATGGAATGCCCATCCAATCCACGGCCGCTTGAGTACTCTGTGTGTGAGACCCTCAGCGTGTGTTTCCACCAGAGCCACCACATCTGCTCTTTGTTTCTTAAGAAGTGAGAATACAGCCGATCTCTTTATGGGGTCTCTAATATCGCGGATGTTCCACGTAATAAATTTCAAATTAGACATCTAGGGATATAAAGATGGTGTTGAACTCCAGGACTCAGCCCCCCCCCCCAGCTCCCAGCACCCCAACACAAATATTGCATTGAGGAGCCATTGCCAATAACACCATGGGACTAATATGATGGCAAATACCTGCAATTGACATTGGGTAATACAGCATATCTTGTAAAATTCTGAAACCCCCAACCCCCCACCCCGCCCTGCACCTTCCAAAACTGGTGCAAGCTTTATTCCCAAACTGCCAACAGGGCATAAACATTGTCCAACCTGCAGAAAAAAGGTTATATCTTATCAATATTTGTAAGGCAGTCACTGTAATCAGGATAATGGTAAGCTCAGGAACCTTGAGGAGTATATACAGCGTAGCCACATTCAGTATGTTCCATATCAGGTGGTGAACTTTGGTACATGGGGCGAAAATACGCTGTGTACCGTTGCACATTACAGGACTCGACTCACCTCACATGGTGAGTGCTTCAAGACAGATGTTCGTTCCGTCGGTTGAAAATGTGGACCTTGCTTTTCCAGATTAGAGGTATGTAGCTATGAAGCGTGTCACCAGGACTGGGGACAATAGGGAGTCTGGCGCAAAAATTATATTTGTAGTGCTTGAGTGGGAGTCTCTTGGGTCACAGCCTGCCAGGACCTCCGATGAGGGTGTGTAACTATGATGCTCATCAGAGCATGCCTGCTCAGCGAGTACCTTTAGAATCGGGCCTGGTCAGGGCAAATCCAGTGTTCAACTCTCCAGAATCGCAGGTTACAAAAAGCTGTCCGCCCATCCCGCGAGTTTGTATAGAGTTTCCGACTTTAAGTGATTCCGTGGGGATGGCCGGGATGTAATAAGGAGGAAGACCCTGAGGGGCCGTGTGTTGACTCAAGGGCGGAAAAGAATGGTATAACAACTTATCTGTGGGCCTCTCTTTGCTCCAGTCATGCGATAGCAGCTTCCGGATCCTCAAAGAAATGAGCCTTATCCTCTCCCTCCACGCGGAGCCGAGCTGGGAAAAGCATTGCGTACTTGATATTCTTTATGCGCAGGCGCCTCTTAACCTCCATGAATGTGCGCCTTTTCCGCTGCACTTCTGCAGAAAAGTCCGGGTAAACGGCAACCATTCTGTTTCCTAGGGGAATATTACCCTTCACTCTGCTGAGACGGAGTATGGCGTCTCTATCTCTGTAGTTCAAAAATTTTGCTATAAACGTGCGCGGGGGGGCTCCTGGTGGTGGTAATCTGCCCGATAGGCGATGCTCACGTTCGACCACGAATGTAGGCGAGAACGATTCTCTCCCATATGTATCACAAAGTAAAGTTTCCAGAAACGTGGGGGGATCTTTCCCTTCTACCCCCTCAGGGAGTCCAACAAATCTGAGGTTACAACGTCTGAGCCGGTTCTCAATGTCATCTTGCTTCTGTATTAGTTGATTCACTTGATGCTGCAGCTCCGTCGTGGAGTTCTGCAGTGGGGGGAGGGAATCCTCCACATTGCCCAGCCCGGTTTCAGCCTCAGTGACTCTGCCCTTAAGCTTCTGGAAATCCTGTCTTACTAGTGAAATGTCTACCTTAACCTCCTCGATCCACGCTGTAAGGGAGGTCTGACACGCTGTGATGGCTTCTTGGCATGATGAAATCGCCTCAAGCACCCTCGCTGTGTCTGTTCCGGCAGAAGGCTTCTCTTCCAGCGCAGCTGCGCCATCTTGGCTAGGGGAGTCTGTGTCTTGCCGACGGAATTGTCCTAGCTTTACAGCCGCTGCGGATGCCTTCTTCATCGGCGACATAGTCCTTGCAGGTTGCCGGTTCAGTGGCGCTAATTTGTGGGTTTGTAATCGCTATTTAGCAGTCTCAGGATGTTTCAAAAGGATTAATGGCCGGCGGAGCTCTGTCTATCTGCGTCCTATTCCATGCCGCTCCAGGCCATGCCCCCTCTATCTTGTATTATTTAACCTCAAGGAGATTGTTTGGTGTTGGTGTCCCTTGTTAATTTCACATTGGATTTTTGAAATGTACCTTAATCCTCACAAACAAACTGTCCTTTTTGAAGGAAAACACACATATGCGAGTATAATTGAACCAAAAAAATCCTTTATTAAGGGCGCAGAACCAAACAAAGAGGGAGGCAACGCTGGATAAACAGCAGAAATTAGTGAAGCCTGGGACCCCCAGGGCAGACATCAATTCTTGAACATCAAAATTGGTGACCTGAGGAGTACATATGTAAGGGAGTGCAGTCTGGTCCAGAAGTCCCAGAGATCTGGAAAGCAGCAGATGACATCTGTGTCCCCAGGCTGTGGTACCACAAGAGGCTGCATGTTTTGCCAGACCAAACTGGATCCAGGGTCCTCACTTTCTGGTCTTCCTTCCACGCTTCCTTCCTGGCTGTGGCTCTGCTGTTGGGGATGTGGCAGGAGGAGGAGTAGAACCTGGAGGAGGAGGAGGACTAGTAGGACCTGGAGGAGGAGGAAGAGGAGGAGGAGGAGGAGGAGTAGGACCTGGAGGAGGAGGAGGGCCATGTGTGAGGTCACAAATGTGGGTCTCAGATGTTATTTGGGCCCTCAACCCCTTATTGAGAGCTTCCAACATTAATGACTCACACATGAGTTGTTGGCCCTCCTCCATCCGCTGCATTTTACAGGCAATTATGGCAGCAAAGTCCTCCTCCACGGTGTGTGGTGCTCCCAGGGCCTCTGTAGCCTTCCAAAAGAGGCCTATGGCAGCCTCCTCTAGGGTACTCCTCTTCCTGCCACTTTCTCTTTGCAGGTGTAGGGGAGGGACCTGGATATCAGGCAGCCTGCTTGGCCCGGCCACCTCCTGGCTGAGACATCCCTGGGTATGAAAAAGGGACATGGTTTAATGTTTTGCATCATCAATCACAATCATAAATTAGTACTCCAAACTAACATCTAGTTAACATCATTGATTGGACAAGTAGAAATATTTAGAGGAATGCTATACCTGGCTCAACCTGGGCTCCTCCACATGTTGCTGCCTGGAAGGCCCAGGTTGGGCGTCAGAAGCCTCAGCTGGGGAGGAAGGAAGCGTGGAAGGAAGACTGGAGAGTGATGACCTGGGTTCAGTCTGGCCTGCCAGAAAATGCAGCCTGTCATAGTACCACATCCTGGGGACATAGATGTCATCTGCTGCTCCGGATCTCTGCGAATCCTGGACTTTTTGGCGCTCCCTTACATATGTGCTCCTCAGGCCACCAATTAGGATCTTTAAATATGTGATGTCTGCCGTGGGGATCACCTGCTTCACAATTTCCAACAATTGATCCAGTGCTGCCTTCCTCTTTGTTTGGTTCTTATAATGTGGGTGGTTGATCTCCCACAGACAAGGCAGCTCCCTGAACATGTCAATGAATATTGCCATGAAGTCGGTATCGTTCAAGATATCCATTTTCACTGCAAGACACAGCACAAGACAAACCCTAATGTCAGCCAAAACTCTCCTAATCTTGTTACAATATAGGCCTCAATTTAGAAGCAGTATAGGCCCAAGTTTGTCTCTTACCTTCGTTCTTCCGATCGGCGCCTCCGATGCTCCTTCCTCCGCTCACAGATCGTACGTAATACGCACACGTGTTACGCTTTATACACACTGCGCATGCGTGTAACTCTGCCCGCCCCTGACGTTCTTTCTAGTCTATTCCCCGCCCCTTTTCGTTTGGCGCAGTGGGGGAAGAGCACATGGCGGATACACAGCAGGTGCGTGCTAATTACAGGAACGTGGAGTAGGAACGCCCGCATCCAGACACGTCCCGATCCAGAAGGAGATTTAAGGCCTCAAATATGTCCTTTGGGGAAATGTTGGAGATGGTCGACATCCTGAAGAAGGCCGACTATGACTGGAAGTATGGACCTTACCCCAACCCCAATGTCAGAAAGGCCAAGATCATGGCGAAAGTGGTCAGGAGTCTGCACCAGAATTTCGGTGTACGGCGATCGAAAGATCAGCTCAGGAAACGGTGGGCGGACCTCAAATTACGAGAACATGAGCAGTACAGAAAGATCCGGAGAGTGCTGCAAAAAAGTAAGTAGTTGTGCTGTGTTCCTATTCTTTATGTTTATTACGTTCGTGCTGCTCCATGTGCTTTTCTTAAAAGTGTACATTTTAAAATGGCAACTTTCATGTTCATGGGCACATTATTCGTTCGTATCAAACATTTTTCTTTCGGCCTATAAAACACCATTGTTTTGGCCATATGCATTTGGCCACATTTTTTACGCCCTACTTGTATGAAACTTATTTGGTTGTGTAGATGGCTTTGTTACTAGAATGAAATGCAAACTAGATTCTGTGTAAGGAGAGGACACTCAGCAGCTGTTTTCACATCTGGACACTGGAGCACTAGTGTGGGACACAAGAACACCATTTTTATTAAGGGGGCCCACACAGGTGCTCCAGTGTATACTATAGGGGGATTCTCCATCTGTGAAGCTTGTACCAAACAGGTAAAGTATTGCAGCTTGACAAAGGACACTGAAAATGCTACATTTTTGAACTCTGCCAAAATATACAATTGTACCCCACTTCCAAGCAATGTTTCCTATTTATAGTTCTGCCATCAAATATCTCTGTGTTAAGTATAGCATTTTTGTTTTACATAGGGGAGAAAAGACTCGGAGGACACCCCTCATCCAAAGAGACCACAGACCCCCCACCTCTGGAAGAAGGGGAAATACCCCCAACCCAAGAAGTGCAGGAGTAAGAAGATGCGGTGGAAATTGTCACCACAACAGGTGAGTGTCTGCGACCACAGGCTCAGGTAAGAGATGAAACAAACAAACAAAAAAGGCGCCTCTAAGTGCAGAAGATTAATAATTTTAATGCCCCAAAAAGGGTTAAAAACACTTACAAAATGGAAGTGGTGATCAAGCACATCACAGATAAAGCTGCATTGGAAGGGGTGGCGGTCCGAGGAAGCCTTCAGATGGGATGGATGTGATGGATGTGGTCACTAAACACAGCGGTGGTGTAAGACACAGGAAGCCGCTGTGGGACCGGCGTCATCAGCTGGAAGGAAGACGAACCCGGAAGTGATGTCATCCACAGGGCGGCTCGATAACCAGCCTGGACCGCAAACAAACAGCCTGGACAGGGATGTGATGTCATCAGAAAGGGACGCGTTTCGGAACCTTCAATCGTTCCTTTATCAACCTATGGCCATACTGATGACTAGAGGGAATACCAATACCATTCTTGTCATTTTTGGACTGCCTAATTTTAGTAGAGACTTTTTCTGGATCATGTTAGTCCCGTGCTCCCTATAAACCCTTTTTTATTTTCCATTCAGGTAAGAGATGGATGCCGGCATATTTTTGATACCTGTTTTTGTTTTGTTTCTCTCTTTTTAGGTGATTGTGATGTTGTGGATCCAGATCCTTTCACATCAGAAAGTGCCCAGATCCTGATCGGGGAGATCATGGGGTGTAATTTACAATTGGAAATCCTCCAGAAAAACATCAATGATGTTATTCAAAAAAATAAAAACATCATTGATGTTTTGGGGCGAGTTTAAAACCCCTCCAAATACCTTTGTTTTTTTGTGTGCTACAATGTTAAAAATGTTTTAGCGATTTTTAGAAAAGCCAAATTTGGAGGATGCACACAGTGTGCCAACATATGCTATCTGTCATCACGGTAGATCAATGGACGCGTTTTGGGGGGTGCAACCCCTTCCTCAATAATAAAGTAGCTGAGAGGAAGGGGTTTCTCCCCCAAAACACGTCCCTTGATCCCCCATGATGGCAGCTAGCACATGTTGACATTGGCAAATTTGTGTGCATCTTCCAAATTTGGCTTTTCCTGGGGTGACTTCACCCCATCTGAACTCAATATCAAACACAGTTCCTAAATAATCATGTCTGATATTGCCTTCAAGTTCTACCAAATGTGAACTTTGTAAGTTCAAGATTTGTATCTTTCTTGTTGGTTTTACACATGCCTGTTTTATCTTAAATGGACATTTCTATTTTTTATAATGCCCCCCCAAAAATTGTTATACAACAAACATGTTGGTTTGTTTTAAAAACCTTTTCTAAATGCACATGTGATTGTGCAGGTATTAAAAAGTTTGTTAATCAAGAATAGGGATGAGCCGAACACCCCCCAGTTCGGTTCGCACCAGAACCCGCGAACGGACCGAAAATTCGCACGAACGTTAGAACCCCATTGACGTCTATGGGACTCGAACGTTCAAAGTCAAAAGTGCTCATTTTAAAGGCTAATTTGCATGGTATTGTCCTAAAAAGGGTTTGGGGACCCGGGTCCTACCACAGGGGACATGTATCAATGCAAAAAAACCTTTTAAAAGCGTCAGTTTTTCGGGAGCAGTGATTTTAATGATGCTTAAAGTAAAAAAAAAAAAAAAGTGAAATATTCCTTTAAATATCGTACCTGGGGGGTGTCTATAGTATGCCTGTAAAGTGGCGCGTGTTTCCCGTGTTTAGAACAGTCCCTGCACCAAATGTCATTTTTAAAGGAAAAAAATCTCATTTAAAACTGCTTGCGGGTTTAATGTAATGTCGGGTCCTGGCAATATGGATGAAAATCAGTGAGACCTTTTTTTTTTTAGGCGCGGCAGCTCCATGGACGGTCGCTCGTTCTGAGAGCTCCGCTCCACTCCGGCCTGCATCCACCGCCACAGCCACAATAAGCAGCGGAACCAACACATCGGACCCCCTCCCTACCTCTCGGAGTCCTGAGGGACCCCCTCGCATGATCGGGGGCTCAGCCAGACGGGATCTATCCCGATTCCTGGATCCCAGTCCGCGGATCGCGGCCTACTCGAAAATGGCGGCCGCCAGTGCCGCACGAGGCTCCATAAAGAATCCAGCGGCATCCCTGGAAGACTTCCCTCCCCTGCCTTCACATGAAGACAGGATAAACCCACCAACAGTGAGTAATCCCCAGGATGGGATATTTCCAGCATCCCCCACTGATTCACTAGGATGTAGCCCTATGGAAGTCCCCCCCCCCTGACCCAGATGGAGGAGATATGCTCCACATCCAGCCCTCTGTCTGCTCCTCCTGGCCCTATCCCCACAGATTTTGCAGCCTTAATGGACACCTTCTCTAACATGCTCTCAAGAGGGTTAGTACTCAATGCCTCACAAATCACCACCACTATACAGGCAGACCTGCAGCAATTGGGCATAAGAATTGAGGCAATTGAATCTAAGACTGATCAAATCGCAGCAGTCGCCAACCAGAACACTGACAGGATCCAAGAATTACATGACCAACTGGACATGGCATACTCAAAACTCGATGACCTTGAAAATAGGTCTCGTAGATACAATTTTAGGCTAAGAGGCCTTCCAGAATCGTTCAAGGACACAGATAAAATCGTTCGCTCATTCATCAAACACTTACTTCCGGACATTCCAGACTACAGATTGGAATTAGACCGAGCACACAGGGCCTTACAACCTCCGCGCCAGGATGGCCTGCCCAGAGACATAGTGGTTAAACCCCACTTCTTCAGAGTTAAAGAGGATGTTATGCACAGAGCAAGGGAAACAGAAAATCTCTCCTTTCAAGGGCATCCGATTCAAATATTTGCGGATCTTTCCCCCTTTACGATACAGAAACGGAGATCCTTGAAGCCTCTCTTGAGCAGCTTATCACAAAAATCGATCGCTTACAGATGGTCATTCCCTTTTCGCCTCAACTTTGCCTACCTAAATAAATCATACAGCTTCACAAACTTTGGAGACGGAGAAAGGTTGCTGTTGCAACTGGGCCTTATTTCACACTCGCCTGCCCCACCTGCCGTTATGGATCCCAGAACACCTCAATCAGCAAAAAGACCACCACCCTCAAGTCCCATCCAACCCTTATGGCACAAGCAACATGCCAAGAGATCCAAAGATGGTCGCCCTCCATAAAGAACAGTCTACTATCAACAGAATCAACCCTTTTTTACTCCCCAGGACCTCCTGTGGTAGTCTTTTGAAAATGGGACGCTGACTTCCTAAACCCCCGTTTTCTCCTGGCAGAATCCTAGCCAGACTCTCTTTAAGATTTTTCTTTTTTGGATGCTGAGATGTTTACTTTTTGCTTCATTATTCTCAGGACTCCTTTTAGTATGTTTTTTCATGGTTTCAATTTTGGTTTTATTTTTGGCGGTTTGGCCGGAGTGGTGGCACTTCGCCTCCACGAGTCTCTGAGTGGTATTTTCTCCCACTCAGAGACACTTCCATGACCCCATTTGGGTGGGTTTTTGTTCTAAGGGAAAACCTTGCAGGAGGCAAACACTCACCTTTCCCTCCTGTAGGGGTTCTTGAATGTTACTCAGTTTTAACTAAAATGTTTTCTTGGATATGGTTTTTGTTCCATATTGCTTTTGACATGTCTGGTCTCTCCCTCCCAGGGTCAACCTTACTTCATTTCCTCACCTCTTCCTCTCACCTATCCCCGGAGTCACTCAGGAGCCCCACGAGGCAGTTACTACTAGGAATCCCAGGAACTCAGGCCGTGGAGGCTTGGACGCAAGTACATCTCTTGAAATCCCAGGTGGGCACTAGTTGTGTGGGGCGCTCATCCCCCCATCTGATCCATGCACTCTGACACACTGATACCCCCCCACCCCCTCTGTATAGCCACGCACAATGTGCAGGGAATGAATTCTCCAGTCAAAAGACGCAAACTATTTAACCTCTACAAATCACAAAAAATAGCAATTCTTTTATTACAAGAAACTCACTTCCCATCCTCATACAATCCCTCCTTCCTACATGGTCACTACACTCAGTTTTTTCTCTCCAATGCTGACAATAAGACTAAAGGGGTTGCTATTTGCTTTGCAAAACATCTTAAATTTTCTCCCACTGAAGTTATTAAAGACCAAGCGGGCAGGTTTCTTTTAGTAAAGGGCACGATTGAGGGATCAATGCACTCTTTTATTTCTTACTATGCCCCGAATAAAGGCCAGGCTTCCTTCTTCTCCGCAATGATGTCCACACTAGGCCCACAACTTGAGGGGAAAATAATAATGGGAGGAGACACAAATCTCCCTTTTGATATTTCACTGGACAAATCGGGGTCTGGACCTCCTCGTTCTAGAAAACCTCCAAAACAAAGTACTAAAATAGCCTCCACACTGTGTTCGCTGGGCCTTGTGGACATCTGGAGGGAAATGAATCCTAGGTCCAGGGACTTCACTCATTATTCCGCCCCGCACCACCTCTACACCAGAATCAACCATATTTTTATTCAATCACAGAATATCCCTAGGGCTCTCAAAGCAATTATTAGGGACACCCCTATATCTGACCACTCGGTGGTTGTCTTATATATGCAGCAATATTCCAACCCGGGCAACAAATTTATATGGCGCCTTAATGAAGGGCTCCTCAGTGACCCAATCCAATGCTCGATCTTAGCAAAAGAATTACAGGAATACTTCCGTTTAAACGATACTGAAGAGGTCTCTCCGGAGACACTGTGGGCTGCTCATAAGGCAGTACTCAGAGGAAAAATGATTCAAATCTCCACTAATCTTAAGAAAGAACGTACGGCTGATATCAATAATCTTCGGTTAAAATTCCAATCTCTGTGTGGAGCCCATAAACAGAACCCCACCAAAGATTCTCTAGCGACGCTGGAAAATGCGCGGACTTCTCTAAACCTGGCCCTTACCTCTGAGGCTGAGAAACAGCTCCGGTGATCAGGTGCCCGCTTTTACTACCAAACTGGCAAAATAAATTAGCAGCCAAATTGTCACCAAAACCGAGATCGGTTGCCTTCCCCAAAATTCGCACCCTATCAGGCGATCTTTCCCAAAACCCAAAACGGATAATGGAAACATTCCACGATTTCTACACTTCACTATATAAAAAGGAAAAAGTAACATCTAACCATTCCATATCCGACTTCCTAGACAACCTATCCCTTCCCAAATTATCTCTGGACCATTCGGAACTTCTAGAGGGTCTAATCACTGAAGTGCTCGCGGTAATTGAACACCTGAAACAAAACTCAGCCCCGGGCCCGGACGGCTTCTCCGTTGGCTATTATAAAAAATTTGGTCCCATATTAGCCCCGTATTTAGTCAGATTCTTTAATTCCCTCAGGTCTGGCTCTCCCCTGGATAAAGCTCTAAATCTTGCCTTCATTTCGGTTATTCCAAAACCCGGCAAAGATACAACTATGGTTGCTAATTATCGTCCTATCTCCTTAATCAACAATGATTTAAAAATCTTAACTAAAGTTCTCTCCAACCGGCTAGCGTCCTGCATAGCTCTCTATGTCAATAAGGACCAGGTGGGCTTTATTCCGGGGAGACAAGGTCCTGACCAGATCAGGAGAGCAGTCGATATCATTTCATTACTCAATTCTCAATGGGATGGGGGTCCCCCACAACATGGGTATCTGTTATCCATTGGCCCAAGTGCACAGGTCAGATTGCAGGGCTATTATTCCGAGCCCCTTACTATAGAAAGAGGAACTAGGCAGGGATGCCCTCTCTCCCCCCTTCTATTCGCCATAGCCATGGAATCCCTGGCTGTTGCGATTAGGAACCATCCCGACATTAAAGGGGTGATGTGTGGCAAACACGAGCACAAATGTGCCCTTTTTGCGGACGATTTATTGCTCTTCGTGACATCCCCTCTAATCTCCACTCCTAATATCTTCTCTTTACTTGATAAGTTTGGTGAAATATTGGGTCTGCGAGTCAATGTATCCAAATCCTCCGCCCTGAACATTACGGTCCCCCCCAATATCCTAAGTAGCCTACAAAACCACTTCCCATTTTCATGGAATGAGGTCTCTCTCCCTTACCTAGGAGTCCATCTCACGGCAAGTATAGCCTCCCTCTATTCATCCAACTATCCGGCCATCTTCCGCAAATTGATATCGGACCTTTCCCTCTGGGATAATCACAATCTATCCTGGCTGGGCCGTATTAATGCGGTCAAAATGACTCTCCTCCCACGCATACTTTACTTATTCAGATCCTTGCCCATCCCAATCCAAAAATCGCAAGTACACCCACTCCAGTCCAAAATCATAAAATTTATTTGGGGCCCGAAGGGAAGTCGTTGCGCTCAACATATCCTTTTCAGGTCTAAATCACAAGGGGGTCTGGCACTTCCCAATATTTGGTGGTACTATCAAGCAGCTCAGTTAGCTCAAATCTCCGTCGTATATTCAAAAGGCCCGAAGCCTGATTGGGTTTCAATGGAACGTCAAGCAGTCCCTCTCCACACGATTTACTTTTTGCTGTGGTCTCCTACTAAATCGAGACCGCCCATCCTAGCCCCCACGTTGTCACACTCTCTGGCCCTATGCGACCGACTTTATAAAACCCCCTCCTTGATTTCCTCCCTCAAACCCCTAACACATATTTTTCATAACCCCGACTTTCAGCCAGGAATGAACATCTTAGCGTTTAGTTGGTGGCTGAATAAGGGATTACTTAGAATAGGGAACTATTTCTCCTCCACAGGCCCTCTCACTCTGGCTTTCTGTACTAGCAGGCTTGAAATGCCTCAGGCTGAACGTTTTCGCTTTATGCAAATACAACATTTCCTTCATTCCCTTTGGCCAAATAAATCAATACCCCCCTCAATATCTAACTATGAGTCTTGGTGTGTGGGTGCAATGGATCAGAGAGGGGGGATTTCCGTCATATATGCTTCACTGGCGTCAGTAGCGTCCAAGCCTCCATACGCCTTATCCTGGGAAAAGGACCTGGATTTTTCGTGGGATAGAGATCAATGGTTCTCCTGCTTTCAGCGCTCTTTTAAAGGTATATTAAATGTTTCCCTCATGGAGGGTAGCATTAAGGTACTCATGAGGTGGTACAGGGTTCCTTCTCTTCTTGCAAAGATATATCCTGATGCTTCCCCACTGTGTTTTCGAGGCTGTGGCCATGTAGGGACAATGTATCACGTATGGTGGGCCTGCCCTCGCATAAGGAGTCTATGGAACAACATTTTCTCAGTAATACGTAAAGTAACCTCTGTTCATATTCCCCAATCTCCAGAGATAGCTCTACTGAATATGAAAGTGGAAAAGGTAGATAAATGTACACAGAAATTGATATTTTTCATCCTTCTGGGCACCAAAATCACAATTGCCTCTTGTTGGAAAAAACGTAGGGTTTCTTTTGCAGCGGTGAAGCATAAAATATCTTGGATTCTGGCGCAAGAGAAGATTGTTAGCATTATACAAGACAAAACCCGTACTTTCGAACTAACTTGGGAACCTTGGGCCAACTTTTGCCATATTTCCTTATGCCCTGGCGTTAGATTATCAGGGCAACAGGCTCTCTGAGTGACTCCACTGATACTCCTCCTCCCTTGTGATTCTCCTCTCACCCTTCTCCCTTCCCCTTCTCCTGGTCTCCCTTCCCCTTCCTTACATTCCCTCAGATTCACGGTTTAAAGTATCTTAAAGAAGTTTGACCTTGACTCTTACCTATTAATATTTACTTGGAGAGTTTAGGTAATGCCTTAAAGAACCCTGGGCTTCAAGAGGCTAGGGCTTTTCTGTTGTAAATAGCTCTCCCTCAGTTTGAGGATACGTAGCTAAGGTGGTTAGACCACTTGATAATAGAGATCAGCGAAGCAGGGAATACATTGTTCCTATACTGGAACAAGATTATTTGACGCCCCTGGTGGGGGAGGCTGTGATTGAGATTGGGGGTTCGGGAGGATGGGGGGGTCCCTCGCCCGCAGTGTGTTCCCATTTGGGGTGGGCGGCGGATACCTCACCTGCTCCCTGAACCCTTGTGTATACAAGACAGATCCTTCTTTTCCATACCAGTACTCCTCCCTCCCCAGCTCTGCTATAACCCTGCCTCCTCCTGTCTTCTGACCCTGCGGGATGATCTTCTTATCTCGCTCTAGCAACTGTGACATGACAACCCAAGCTGATTCGTTCGACTTGTTTTAAGGTTTTGCACTAACGTTGCTGTATTTTATTTATCTCGCTTGTAAGCCCTGCATTAGGAGGCTAAGCCTCGGATTTATTTGTACTTCTAATTCCCTTCTACCTTTATCCCATGTAATGTTTGATGCAAATGTTGTGTCTGATATATTTTTATTATTAATAATAAAAATTTATTGGAAAAAAAAAAAAAAAAAAAGAAAATCAGTGAGACAAACGGCATGGGTACCCCCCAGTCCATTACCAGGCCCTTTGGGTCTTAAACCCCGCACCCAAATTAAAATAAGGAAAGGTGTGGGGCCACCAGGAACTATATACTCTGAACAGCAGTATACAGGCGGTGCAAACAAGACAGGGACTGTAGGTTTGTTGTTAAGTAGAATCTGTTTGTAAATTTGAACGGGTACATTTTTAACGTGTTTAGCTCCAGCCAAAAAATCTTTTTCAACCTTTTTGGAAAACATAGGGAAGGGTTATCACCCCTGTGACATTTGTTTTGCTGTCTTTCCAAGGATTGGAAAGCATCAGTGGAAAGGAGAAATGTTTTTCCCATATTAACTCTTACAGGAGAGAATTTACCTTCCTAGGGGTAGATTTCATTTCACTTCCTGTTGTCTCCTTCCGTTTGCAAGTAGGAGTCGTTTGTAAGTTAGATGTTTGAAAGTAGGGGCCTGCCCTATATACTCAACAGAAATTTGGGCCTTAGGTGTTGTTGTGGCCACAACACTGTAAGCCCTCACAGGGCCCTGCTGTGAAATATTAGATCAAGAATTGTAATTACATGCCCCTGTTGAACAGGGGCAGAAAAACTGGGCCTTTGGTGGTGGTGGTGGTGCTGGTGCCACAACACTGTAAGTCCTCACTCGCTCTTGGTGGGTGCAGAAATGGGCCCTGCTGTGAAATATTAGATCAAGAATTGTAATTACATGCCCCTGTTGAACAGGAGCTGAAAAATTAGGCCTTAGGCACTGGTGCTGGTGCCACAACACTGCAACCCCTCACAGACACTCTAGTTGGAACGCAGGAATAAGCCCTGCTGCAAAGTATTGCAGCAAAAATTGTAATTACACGCCCCTGTTAAACAGGGGCAGAAAAATTGGGCTTAGGCACTGGTGCTGGTGCCACAACACTGCAACCCCTCACAGACACTCTAGTTGGAATGCAGGAACGAGCCCTGCTGCAAAGTATTGCATCAAAAATTGTAATTACATGCCCCTGTTAAACAGGGGCTGAAAAATTGTGCCTTAGGCACTGGTGGTGGCGCCCAGAACCAAAAATGTTCTTACAAGCTATCAGCGTGATCATTGAGGAGGAAGAGGATAATTACTCAGGGATAGTCACTCAGCATCACTATAGGCAGTCTTTGAAGGGATCTGAGATTTCAAAAAAAATTATTCGGTTACATCAGCATCAGGTGCTTGGTAGCTGGTGGTGATCCAAGACTGATTTATTTTTATGAAGGTCAGTCGATCGACCGAGTCGGTGGACAGACGCACCCTGTGATCGGTTACCACGCCTCCAGCAGCACTGAATGTGCGTTCCGAAAGAACGCTGGATGCAGGACAGGCCAGTAGCTCAATTGCATACTGTGCAAGCTCTGGCCAATGATCCATCCTCCAGACCCAGTAACCCAGAGGATTTTCGATGGGAAAGGTGTCCAAATCTGATCTTGCCCCTAGGTATTCCTGCACCATGTAAAACAGACGCTGGCGATGGTTGCTGGAACCGATCATACCTTGGGGCTGCGGACCAAAAAATTGTCTGAACGCATCGGTCAGACGGCCACCTTCTCCACCGCTCCTTCTTTGACTAACCGAAGCCTCAGCAACACGTTGTCCAGAAACAGGAGTTTGTAACCTCCCAGTCTATGGGAACGCATTGCACAGACCTTTCTGCAAGGCCTCCCGAAGATGTTTCATCCCCTGCTCCCTCTGCGATGGCAAGATAAGGTCCGCAACCTTACCCTTGTAACGTGGATCAAGGAGGGTTGTCAGCCAGTATTGGTCCTTCTCCTTGATACCACAAATACGAGGATCCTTACGCAGGCTTTGCAGGATCAGGGAGGCCATGCAGCGTAGGTTTGCTGAGGCATTCGGTCCGGAGTCCTCTGGGTCACTAAGGATGACATGGTCCGCAGCCACCTCCTCCCAGCCACGTACAAGTCCATGTGTTCCTTGGGACTGATCCCTTAAAGACTGCTGCTGATGCTGAGTGCCAGGCTCCACCTCCATACTGACACAATCTTCCTCCTCCTCCTCCTCCTCCTCCTCGTCTTCTTCCTGTGTGATCGGCGGGCACGCAGGAACACTGTCTGGATAAAGGGGGCCTTGAGAGCTAAGGAAGTCCTCCTCTTCCTGCCTCTGTTCTGCCTCAAGTGCCCTGTCCATTATTCCACGCAGCGTGTGCTCCAACAGGTGGACAAGGGGGACAGTGTCACTGATGCATGCACTGTCACTGCTCACCATCCTCGTGGCCTCCTCAAATGGTGACAGGACAGTGCATGCATCCCTGATCATGGCCCACTGGCGTGGGGAAAAAAACCAAGCTCCCCTGACCCTGTCCTGGTGCCATAGTCGCACAGGTACTCATTGATGGCCCTCTGCTGCGTGTGCAGCTGCTGCAGCATGGCCAACGTTGAGTTCCACCTGGTGGGCATGTCACAGATTAGGCGGTTCTTGGGCAGGTTAAACTCCTTTTGGAGGTCCGTCAGCCAAGCACTGGCATTATATGACCGGCGGAAATGCACACAGACTTTCCTGGCCTGCCTTAGGACATCCTGTAAGCCCGGGTACCTGCCCAAGAACCGCTGCACCACCAAGTCAAGGACGTGAGCCAAACAGGGCACATGCGTCATTTGTCCCTGTCGGAGGGCAGAGAGGAGGTTGGTGCCATTGTCGCAAACCACCATTCCTGCCTTAAGTTGGCGTGGCGTCAACCACCTCTGAACCTGCCCCTGCAGAGCTGACAGAACCTCTGCCCCAGTGTGGCTCCTGTCTCCCAAGCACACCAGCTCAAGCACCGCATGGAATCTTTTGGCCTGCGTACTTGCGTAGCCCCTTGAACGACTACGGAGCACCGCTGGTTCCGAGGACAAAGCACAGGTAGAGGCCATGGAGGAAGAAGAAGAGGAGGGGGTGGAGGAGAGAGGTGTGTCACAATCATTAGCATTTTGGAGGCGTGGTGGCAGAACAACCTCCAACACTACTGCACCTTGTCCTGCATCCTTCCCAGCTGCCAGCAGAGTCACCCAATGCGCCGTGAAACTTAGGTAACGTCCCTGTCCATGCCTGCTGGACCATGAGTCAGCGGTAATATGCACCTTACCGCTGACCGCCCTGTCCAGCGAGGCATGGACATTGCCTTCCACATGCCGGTAGAGAGCCGGAATCGCCTTCCGTGACAAAAAGTGGCGTTTGGGTACCTCCACTGAGGAACCGCACATTCCACAAACTCACGGAAGGGGGCAGAGTCTAACAACTGAAAAGGCAGCAGTTGAAGTGCTAGCAATTTTGCCAAGCTAGCATTCAACCGCTGCACATGTGGATGGCTGGGAGCAAACTTCTTTCGGCGGTGCAGCAGCTGGGGCAGGGAAATTTGCCTGGTACAATCTGACGTCGGTGTACCAAAAGCAGATTGCCCACAAGTACTTGGCTGTGACACACCTAATTCTACACCTTCATTCCAATCAGTGCAGGTCTCAGAGAGGACTGAAGGTATAGTGGAGTTGGAGATCTCAGCTGATGAGGAGCAAGGAGAGGTCCTCTTTGTTCTTCGGTGTGGGTCTTTTAGATACACTTGCCAATGAACTGCATGGCAGGTCAACATATGTCTGGTCAAGCATGTGGTACCCAAGTGGGAGATGTTTTGGCCACGCGAGATATACGCTTGAGACATATGTGGATCTTTGGGGTGTGATGCAGTCAATGTGCTGCCCTTAGGCTGGCCCCTGGAGGGCATCCTGCCTCGTTGGTGATGTGCCGCCTCCTCTTCCTCTCTCCTATCAGGCACCCACGTTGAGTCAGTGACCTCATCATCCCCTCCCTCCTCATCACTGGAGCAAACCTGGCAGTATGCTGCAGCAGGGGGAGCATGACTGCCAGATTGCTGTCCTTCTTGGGCACCCCCTCTGTCCATGCTCATGTTACTGCCTTCATCGAGCTCAGTATCATCATCAGAGCCTTCCATACGCTGGGCATCCTCCTGGAGCATGTACCCAACACTGTGGTCAAACAGTTCGAGGGACTCCTCAGGAGGACATGGTGGGGCTAGGGAAGGAGTCACTGATGACATTGAGCTGAGGGAAGAGGCCGCTGCTTTGCCAGACAAAGTACCCTGGGCATGGGTGAGAGAGGATGAGGAGGATGAGGACGGCTTGGTCATCCACTCGACCAAGTCTTCCGCATGTTGCGGCTCAACACGGCCAGCTTCCGAAAAAAAGGCCAAGCGTGTCCCACGGCCATGTGCTGATGAGGATGCACCGTCTTCACGACCAGCACTAGACACAGAGCCTGCTTGCCCTCTCTTATTGGCTTGTGACTGTCTGCCTCTCCTTCTTGGCCTTCCAGACATACTAATGCCCTGTAGCTGCACTAAGCTGGGATATATATATATATATATATATATATATATATATATATATATATATATATATATATATACACTGATACTGCAGCTAGCAAAATCAACTGCCTGCCTGTAGTATGAGAACACCACCAACCTTCTACAGGTAGCTTTAGCTGAACACTGTGCAGAGCTCGCAAAAAACTAACTTGTAGCTTTTTTAGCTGCCTGCGGTAGTGATAGGATCAGGAAAACACCACCAACCTTCTACAGGTAGCTTTAGCTGAACACTGTGCAGAGCTCGCAAAAAAATAACTTGTAGGTTTAGCTGAACACTCTGAGGTGGACGCACCACACTAACTTGTAGTTTTAGCTGAAGACTGTGAGCAGGACGCACACCACTAACTTGTAGTTTTAGCTGAACACTGTGAGCAGGACGCACTGCACTAACTTGTAGCTTTAGATGAACACTGCGCAGAGGTCTCACTACACCAACTTGTAGGTTTAGTTGAACACTGTGAGCAGGACGCACCGCACTAACTTGTAGGTTTAGCTTAACACTGTGAGGTGGACACACCACACTAACTTGTAGTTTTAGCTGAACACTGTGAGCAGGACGCACCCATCTAACTTGTAGGTTTAGCTGAACATTGAGCAGGATGCACTGCACTAACTGTAAATAGTCTAGCTGCCTGACTGTGGTACTAATAGGATCAAAAGAACACCAGCAATTTTATTCAGGTAGCTGTAAATATTGTAACAAGACAAGCCTGCCTGTCAGTAAGAAGATAACAGGAACAGATCTTTCTGAACACTGTGAGCAGGGCGCACTGCATTAACTTGTAGCTTTAGATGAACACTGTGCAGAGGTCTCACTACACCAACTTGTAGGTTTAGCTGAACTATGTGAGCAGGACGCACAGCACTAACTTCTGGTTTTACCTGAACACTGTGAGCAGGACGCACAGCACTAACTTGTAGTTTTAGCTAAACACTGTGAGCAGGACGCACTGCACTAACTTGTAGCTTGAGATAAACACTGTGCTGAGGTCTCACTACACCAACTTGTAGTTTTAGCTGAACACTGTGAGCAGGACGCACTGCACTAACTGTAAATAGTCTAGCTGCCTGACTGTGGTACTAATAGGATCAAAAGAACACCAGCAATTTTCTTCAGGTAGCTGTATATACTGTAACAAGACAAGCCTGCCTGTCAGTAAGAAGATAACAGGAACGGATCTAGCTGAACACTGTGAGCAGGACGCACTGCACTAACTGTAAATAGTCTAGCTGCCTGACTGTGGTACTAATAGGATCAAAAGAACACCAGTAATTTTCTTCAGGTAGCTGTATATACTGTAACAAGACAAGCCTGCCTGTCAGTAGGAAGATAACAGGAACGGATCTAGCTGAACACTGTGAGCAGGACGCACAGCACTAACTTGTAGTTTTAGCTAAACACTGTGAGCAGGATGCACTGCACTAACTTGTAGCTTGAGATAAACACTGTGCTGAGGTCTCACTACACCAACTTGTAGTTTTAGCTGAACACTGTGAGCAGGACGCACTGCACTAACTGTAAATAGTCTAGCTGCCTGACTTTGGTACTAATAGGATCAAAAGAACACCAGTAATTTTCTTCAGGTAGCTGTATATACTGTAACAAGACAAGCCTGCCTGTCAGTAAGAAGATAACAGGAACGGATCTAGCTGAACACTGTGAGCAAGACGCACTGCACTAACTGTAAATAGTCTAGCTGCCTGACTGTGGTACTAATAGGATCAAAAGAACACCAGTAATTTTCTTCAGGTAGCTGTATATACTGTAACAAGACAAGCCTGCCTGTCAGTAGGAAGATAACAGGAACGGATCTAGCTGAACACTGTGAGCAGGACGCACTGCACTAACTGTAAATAGTCTAGCTGCCTGACTGTGGTACTAATAGGATCAAAAGAACACCAGTAATTTTCTTCAGGTAGCTGTATATACTGTAACAAGACAAGCCTGCCTGTCAGTAAGAAGATAACAGGAACGGATCTAGCTGAACACTGTGAGCAGGACGCACTGCACTAACTGTAAATAGTCTAGCTGCCTGACTGTGGTACTAATAGGATCAAAAGAACACCAGTAATTTTCTTCAGGTAGCTGTATATACTGTAACAAGACAAGCCTGCCTGTCAGTAGGAAGATAACAGGAACAGATCTAGCTGAACACTGTGAGCAGGACGCACTGCACTAACTGTAAATAGTCTAGCTGCCTGACTGTGGTACTAATAGGATCATAAGAACAACAGTAATTTTCTTCAGGTAGCTGTATATACTGTAACAAGACAAGCCTGCCTGTCAGTAGGAAGATAACAGGAACGGATCTAGCTGAACACTGTGAGCAGGACGCACTGCACTAACTGTAAATAGTCTAGCTGCCTGACTGTGGTACTAATAGGATCAAAAGAACACCAGCAATTTTCTTCAGGTAGCTGTAAATACTGTAACAAGACAAGCCTGCCTGTCAGTAAGAAGATAACAGGAACGGATCTAGCTGAACACTGTGAGCAGGGCGCACTGCACTAACTGTAAATAGTCTAGCTGCCTGACTGTGGTACTAATAGGATCAAAAGAACACCAGTAATTTTCTTCAGGTAGCTGTATATACTGTAACAAGACAAGTCTGCCTGTCAGTAGGAAGATAACAGGAACGGATCTAGCTGAACACTGTGAGCAGGACGCACTGCACTAACTGTAAATAGTCTAGCTGCCTGACTGTGGTACTAATAGGATCAAAAGAACACCAGTAATTTTCTTCAGGTAGCTGTATATACTGTAACAAGACAAGCCTTCCTGTCACTAGGAAGATAACAGGAACGGATCTAGCTGAACACTGTGAGCAGGACGCACTGCACTAAATGTAAATAGTCTAGCTGCCTGATTGTGGTACTAATAGGATCAAAAGAACATCAGCAAGTTTCTTCAGGTAGCTGTAAATACTGTAACAAGACAAGCCTGCCAAGTTTCTTCAGGTAGCTGTAAATACTGTAACAAGACAAGCCTTCCTTGTCAGGAAGATAACAGGAACGTATCGAGCTAAACTGAATACAGTGTATATATATATATATGAAACACCTGGGATGCATATATATACACAATACACTGTAAGTGCAGCTAAACTGACTGACTGTTCTGCCTAATCTATCTAACTCAAATCAAATGACACTGTCTCTCTGTCTATCTCTTTCAACGCCGGAACACACACTACACAGGGCCGCCGTGCAGGCGGCCTTATATAGTGTGGGGTGTGTACTAAATCCCCTGAGCCATAATTGGCCAAAGCCTCCTTGGCTTTGGCCAATTACGGCTCTCTGTTCAGACGGTGCTGTGATTGGCCAAGCATGCGGGTCATAGTGCATGCTTGGCCAATCATCAGCCAGCAATGCACTGCGATGCCGCAGTGAATTATGGGCCCTGACGCGCCACAGGAATTTGGCGCGAACGGCCCATATCGTTCGCAATTCGGCAAACTGGCGAACAGACGATGTTCGAGCCGAACATGAGTTCGACTCGAACACGAAGCTCATCCCTAATCAAGAATGTGTGGATAATTGTCTCAACGCTACAACACTTTTGTGGTGATGTAATTGGTGTTTTGTGTGAAAATGGGGGTTATTTCCTAATGGCAAATCCTCTTTGCACTGCAAGTGCAGTTTCAGTGCAGTTTCAAGTGCACTTGTAGTGCAAAGTGTCTTTGCCTTTAGTAAATAACACACAACAGTGCTTTGTATAAGGTTACACAATCACGCCATTTTCAGGACTCCCCACATTTCTGTCAGGGTCTGCTAAAACAAACACAAGCAGTAAATGTCAACAAAGATTTGCTTTTTTGTTTTTATTTGATAAAGGCTTCACAAATTTGCTGGCATATTGATGGCCCCCCTACCCGCAAAGAACTCAAGGTATCTTAACCGGACATCATGGGCACTCAAGGAGGGCAAGCCAGGACGGCCACTTTCAAGCGCCGTCAGGGTTGTTTCATTTAGAATTCTGGCCTCAGGCCCAACTGAGCCAGCATAGTTGGCAGAATGTTGGCATAAAAAGTTATATAGAACACAGCACGCCAGGATTATATGATTAAGTTTATACTCCGCCATATGGATGGGTGTCAGAAATAGGCGATACCGGCTGGCCAGGATTCCAAATGTGTTCTCCACCACTCTTCTGGCTCTGGCCAGCCGGTAATTAAATACCCTCTGTTACGGGGTGAGGGTCCTCATCAGGAGTGGCCGCGTAAGATGGTCCCCCAGCGCAAAGGCTTCATCCGCAACGAAAACGAATGGGAGTCTTTCCACATTCTTTTCTGGAGGTGGCAAGTCCAAGGTGCCATTCTGGAGTCGCCTGTAAAACTCCGTCTGGGCGATGACTCCACCATCGGACATCCGGCCATTCTTCCCCACGTCCACATACAGGAACTCGTAATTAGCCGACACCATCGCCAACATCACAATACTATTGAACCCCTTGTAATTATAATAGTACGACCCCGAGTTGGGTGGTGGGACGATGTGGACGTGTTTCCCATCAATTGCCCCTCCGCAGTTAGGAAAGTCCCACCGCTGGGCAAAGTGGGAGGCCACAGTCTGCCATTCCTGGGGCTTGGAAGGAAACTGTTGAGGAAAACAAAAAAACTTAGTATTTTTGCACATAAACATGGAAAGCAGATTAGACACAAACATTCTTGGCCAACATCCAGATAACATTTCTTAAGGGGAATTTTACAACACCAAAGTATAAGTTACACCTATCATATCCCCCCCTCTCATGGGCCATTTCTAACATTATAGGGGTGGAATCTTGGACAGGTAACCCTCTTCACTTCATTGAGAGATGAATGCCTAAATACAGGGTATTACTTGGAACAGCCCCTCCTTAGTTACACTATTGGCAGCCCACTGGACAGGTAAGAAGTGTCATAATACAAAGATATAAATACACACTGTACACATTTGAGCACATTTGGACATTCTGCTATTACCTATCAATATAATAATATAATACAAAAACTTTAAACAGTACCATTTGAAAGTATACAGGCAGGCCCTTGCACTACATGCTTTGGGTAATTCATCCATAAATCTGACCACAAAAGAGGTGGGTATAGTGTGTATGGGTTTGGCAAAGTCAGCAGATAGATGATTCAGGATAGATAGAGAATTGGTATCAGCTGACTTAGCAGTTGGGGGGAGGGAGGGTTAATAAAAATGATTTGGGGACACCACAAAAACAAGCCTCTGGCACTCTGCCTGAATTTAAAGCACAAATCACATTTCTAAACATTTTAGGGGGTGTTTGGGGTAAAGCACTACTATGGAGCTGATAAAATACATTGTTAAGTGACTACATGAGGTGAATATAGGGCCAGGAGAGCATGCTGGGGAGGTTAGTGAAGGCAAATATGTATGAAGGACTAAAAAAATAATTACATAAAAATCCAGGATGCATGAGGACAAAGGGGACATTCACAGCATATTACAATCATGGTAATTAGGGAATAAGGAAAGAAATACAATACATTAGCAAGCATTGAATACAATAAAATGTGATATTAAAGGATAAAAATCTTACCTTCATATACTCCTTCGGCAGGACCTGGATGATGGCAGAACAGGTCTCTGGGATAATGATCCCCAGAGCCTGGGGGGAGATGCCTGTCGAGAACTTCAAGTCCTGCAGGCTTCTCCCTGTCGCCAAGTACCGCAGGGAAGCGACAAGCCTCTGCTCCGGAGTGATGGCTTGCCTCATGCAGGTATCCTGCCTGCTAATATAGGGGGTCAGCGAAGCCAACAAACGGTGAAAAATGGGGTCCATCATCCTGAGAAAGTTCCTGAAATCATCAGGATTATTCTCACAGATCTCACGGAGCAAAGGCATATGAGAGAACTGGTCACGCTGAAGCAACCAATTCTTGGTCCATGAACTCCTCCCCACCCTGTTCATGGACTGGACTTGTGTCAAGGTCAGGACCCCAACACCAAGCCCCCGCACAGCACGAACTCTACGAGGAGTATGTATACGCAACATGGCTAGAAAACGGTCGGCTGCTCAGAACGAAGTAACAGAACGCACTGAAGAACAGCAAGGCCTGTGAAGAGCGACCTGAAAAACAGTAACGAACGAACAAGAACACAATGACAAGACAAGGGTACTCGCTGCACGCACTGAAGAGCAGATACAAACCCACAAGCACAAACTGAACCGCAGAAAACAATCTGAAAGCCACGAGTCTGAAAAAGTGCGAATCGTCTCTCACCAAACTTTTACTAACACGAGATTAGCAAAAGGAGCCCAAAGGGTGCCACGCTTGGTTCTGAACTGGCCTTTTCTAGTCTCGTCGTACGTGGTGTACGTGACCGCGTGGTTGGCGATCGGAAATTCAGACAACTTTGTGCGACCGTGTGTACGCAAAAAAAGTTTGAGCCAACATCCGTCTGAAAAAATCCTAGGATTTTGTTGTCGGAATGTCCGATCAATGTCCGACCGTGTGTACGGGGCATAAGTGGTATGTGTGGAGAAAACCAGGCACTGCTCATCACTTGTCCAATACAGTCCCAACAGTGAAGCATGGTGGTGGCAGCATCATGCTGTGGGGGTGTTTTTCAGCTGCAGAGACAGGACGACTGGTTGCAATCGAGGGAAAGATGAATGCGGCCAAGTACAGGGATATCCTGGACGAAAACCTTCTCCAGAGTGCTCAGGACCTCAGACTGGGCCAAAGGTTTACCTTCCAACAAGACAATGACCCTAAGCACACAGCTAAAATAACGAAGGAGTGGCTTCACAACAACTCCGTGACTGTTCTTGACTGGCCCAGCCAGAGCCCTGACTTAAACCCAATTGAGCATCTCTGGAGAGACCTAAAAATTGCTCTCCACCAATGTTTACCATCCAACCTGACAGAACTGGAGAGGATCTGCAAGGAGGAATGGCAGAGGATCCCCAAATCCAGGTGTGAAAAACTTGTTGCATCTTTCCCAAAAAGACTCATGGCTGTATTAGATCAAAAGGGTGCTTCTACTAAATACTGAGCAAAGGGTCTGAATAGTTAGGACCATGTGATATTTCAGTTTTTCTTTTTTAATAAATCTACAAAAATGTCAGCAATTCTGTGTTTTTCTGTCAATATGGGATGCTGTGTGTACATTAATGAGGAAAAAAAATGAACTTAAATGATTTTAGCAAATGGCTGCAATATAACAAAGAGTGAAAAATTGAAGGGGGTCTGAATACTTTATATATATCAAATACGCTGCCACTAACTGAATACCCTGCCTGCTTAATCTAATTTAGAGGGGTTGTAAAGGTAAACGTTTTTTCACCTTAATGCATTCTATGCATTAAGGTGAAAAAACATCTGACAATACCGGCAACCCCAGCCCCCCGTTTTACTTACCTGACCCCTCGACCCTTGACATCCTCTTCGCCGCTCAACCTGGCTGTTGATTGGTTACAGTGGATGGATTGAAAGCAGCGCAGCCATTGGCTCGCGCTGCTGTCAAGCACATTCAATGACGCGGTGCGCCGGGGGGCGGGGCCAAGTGATACGGTGAGCGGCTATGGCCGCCGGCTGTATCACGGGAGCGCGCCCGCAAGCACTCAACACACAGACAGCCCCGAGGGACCCCAGAAGACCAGGTTCAGGGCCACTCTGTGCAAAACAAGCTGCACAGTGGAGGTAAGTGTAACATGTTTGTTTTTTTTTGTTTTTTTAAATTAACTTTAGTGATCCTTCAAGCTATCTCTCCATCCACGCCAACAACACTACACGCGACCACTATGTAAGCAGCATTATTTAGTGCGGGGCATGGACTTAGTCCCCCTAAGCCCTGATTGGCCAAAGGCACACTGCCTTTGGCCAATTATGGCTCTCTCAGCAGAGCACACTGTGATTGGGCAAAGCATGCAAGTCAGGTGCATGCTTTGGCCAATCATCATACAGCAATGCACTGAGATCTCGCAGTGCATTATGGGGTTTTTTCCTGCAAACGCCCCATAATGTTTGCCATTCGGCTAACGGGCAAACACCTGATGTTCAAGCTCATCCCTTCTGTCTAGGACATCTGTAGTGGATGTGAGGCCACTGGTAGACCACTGAGCAAATGCTTTATGTTCTGTAAAACGGGGAACATGGGATTGTGAAGTATAGACAAGTAACAGGAGATGGTGGAGGGCAGGCCAAGGAGTCTTCGTACTTCTCTCCAAGCTAGGATGATGTCTCTAATTAACAAGTTAGATCTTAGGGAAGCAGGCAACAAATGGATCATGGAATGAAGGATAGCCTGGAAATGAAACGTAGACATGTGGGTTCCCTACCTATACATATACAAAAGGTAAGTGATATACTGTTTAGCAATCAAAAATGGGGATGAGTCAATCCATCTGGAGCTTCAAATGCAGTCCAAAGTTTTTATTGCAGAGAGCTAACATCACAAAAGAACAAGTGCAACATTTCAAAGTCACGCATGACCCATTTGTCAGGCATGTGATGAAGATATGTCCTGAAGAAAGGATCCTGTGTGGCTCCAAAACATTGCACTTGTTCTGTTGTACTGTAATCTCTCTGCTGGAGTGGGGCTGAATGCCCTCCGATTTGGTTCGCACCCAAACTCTTGAACATCACAAAAGTTCTGACCTGAACCCTGAACCCTATTAAAGTCTATGGGAACTGAACTTGAAAAATCAAAAGTGCCCATTTTGAAGGCTTATATGCAAGTTATTGGCCATAAAAACGGTACAGTGGCACAGATACTGCCCTGGGGGACATGTATCAATGCAAACATTTATTTTTAAATATTGTTTTTAAATGAACAGTGATTTTAATAATGCTTAAAGTAAAACGATAAAATGAAAAAAAATCCTTTAAATATAGATCCTGGCGGATCCCCTTAGTCTGCCTGTGAAGTGGCACATCTGTACTGTGTTTAGAACCTGCTGCAGTAAAACTGACATACTGTATATAAAGAAAAAAAAAATGACATTTAAATAGATTTTCCCTGCAAGCTTTCTTTATTTTGTAAACAATGGCTTGGGGAGCCAGTCTGTATGATCAAGCCATGATTTAGTGCACTCAGACTAAGATTCAAGATTTCTTGGATAAATTCTGGTGTCTCTTTGGCAGACTTTGGATGGAAATAACACATTTTTGCAACAGAAGAATAAGCCAAATTATAGCACACTGTCCAAGATTAACAACCGGCATGGAAAAATTGGGCTTTGGGTGTTTGTGGTGCCTTTACACCGTAACGCTATAGAGGTACTTTTGAAAAAAAAATCTGTTTATTTTTCTAAAAAAAAATACAAAAACAATGTCCAACAATAACCTCAAAAGAGAAGTTTTAAAATAAATTTACAAAACTAATTTGGAAAGTGCTTTATTCTGTCATCTCAACATCTTCTTCCTCCTCTTCTACTCCCCGTATATACAATACATTATTACAGCTTATTAGAACTTTTCCAAGATTTCCAGACAATGCCCCATCAATATACTCTTCTTTATTGGCACACTGCATGTTCATGTAGCCATCCACAGAGACTACAGTAGGTATCCCTTGTATTCCATACCCCACATCAGTTTCACCATTACTGGCTTAGCAGTAAGGCCATTAACCACTTGCCGACTGGCTCACACCAATATACATTGGCAAAGTGGCACATTCTAGCGAAACCCTGTATGGGTACATTGTCCCCTTTAAAGCGTAAGTAAACCCATCCATAAAACAGTTTCATATCTGGCACGTGCCAGAAATGTAACACTACCATTGATTGTGCTCTCAACCAAACTGTCAAGCCATCCAATGGCTGGTGTTTAAATTGATCACATGTGCAGCATGGGGATTTGTGTGTGCAAACACACAAATCCTGGTTCTGACAGAGAAGGAGATACAAAATGTCTGTTCCTACTAAGTAGGAACAACGATCATGCTCCTCCTCTTGTCAGTCATATCCCCTCACAGTTAGAAACCCACCTAGGGAACACATTTAACCCCTTGATCACCCCCTAGTGTTAACCCCTTTCCAGCCAGTGACATTTACACAGTAATCGGTGCACTTGCCGACCAGTCTCCACCATTATAGGGCACGAGAGCCAGAATGGGGATCTGTCTATGTAAATAGACAGATCCCCGTTCTGACAGGGGAGGAGAGACAGATCTGCTGTTCCTAGTGATTAGGAACAGCAATGTGTCTCCTCCTCCAGTCAGTCCCATCCCCCCACAGTTAGAAACACACATGAGGAAACACATTTAACCGCTTGATCTTCCCCTAGTGTTAACCCCTTCCAGGCCAGTGATATTTACACAGTAATTGGTGCATTTTTACAGCACTGATCGCTGTATAAATGTCAATGGTCCCAAAAATGTGTCAAAAGTGTCCGATTTGTCCTCCGCAGTGTCGCAGTACTGCTAAAAATCACAGATCACCAAATTAAATAAAAAATAAAAATGCAATAAAAATGCGAAAAATCTTTTCCATAGTTTGTAGACGTTATAACTTTTGGGCAAACTAATCAATATTTGCTTATTGCAATTTTGTTCACCAAAAATATGTAGAAGAATATATATTGGCCTGAACTGATGAAGAAATTAGTTTTTTTTAAAACATTATTGGGGATATTTATTATAGCAAAATAAAAAAAAATGTTATTTTTTCAAAATTGTCTCTCTTTTTTTGTTTATAGCGCAAAAAATAAAAAATGCAGAGGTGATCAAATACCGCCAAAAGAAAGCTCTATTTGTGGTAAAAAAAAGGATGCAAATTTTGTTTGGGTACAGCATTGCATGACCGCGCAATTGTCAGTTAAAGCAATGCAGTGCCAAATTGTAAATTGTGCTCTGGTCAGGAAGGGGGTAAAATCTTCCGGGGCTGAAGCGGTTAAGGAATGGTTTTGAGTTTAGTGGCAAACTCATTCTGCCGCTGAAGCCGCCACTGATCTACAGACCAGTGAAAGGAAGAAAACATTTCCCTGCAGAATGCTCCGAGAACACACCACCGGAGAGAGCAGGTAAAGGCTAGAGGTACTTTTGATGAAAGCAAGAATTGGCCTTTCTGTAAAGAAATTAAAGTATATGCACCTGTCAAACAGGTGCAGAAAAATTGGTCCTTGGGTGTTAATTGTGCCCATGATACCAAAAAAAAATTCTTTAAGATAAAATCAACACCCACAAAGCTAGGAAGCCTAGAAAGTATTGCAGAGATTTCAGATCCCAAAAACATTTAATCATCGACATCGGCAAAAGGGGCTTAATAGCTGCTGCTAATCCAGGACTGATTCATTTTGACAGATGTCAGCCAGTCAAAAGAGTCTGTGGACAGACATGCTCTTTTATCTGTCACAAAACCCGTGCTTGCTCATCACAGAATGAGAACCTGGGATCTGTGTGTGTAAACACACAAATCCCGGTTCTGTCAGGGGAGAGGAGGGAAATTGTGTGTTCCTACTAAGTAGGAACAACAATCTCTCTCCTCCTCTAGTCAGCCACATTCCCCCCACAGTTAAAAAACATCTAGGGAACACATTTAACCTCTTGATCGCCCCCTAGTGTTAACCCCTTCCCTGCCAGTGACATTTATACAGTAATCAGTGGCTATTTTTAGCTCTGATCACTGTATAAATGTCACTGGTCCCAAAAAAGTGTCAAAAGTGTCCGATGTGTCTGGCGCGATGTTGCAGTCCCGATATAAATCGTAGATCACCGACATCACTAGTAAAAAAAAAAAAATAAATAATAATAATGCCATAAATCTATCCCCTATTTTGTAAATGCTATAACTTTTGCGCAAACCAATCAATATATGCTTATTGCAAATTTTTTTACCAAAACTATGTAGAAGAATACATATCGGCCTAAACTGATGAAGAAATGTGTTTTTTTACATTTTTTTTTGGATATTTATTATAGCAAAACTACAAAAAATGCAGTTTTTTTCAAAAGTGACGCTCTTTTCTTTTTTATAGAGCAAAAAATAAAAACCGCAGAGGTAATCAAATACCACCAAAAAAAGCTCTATTTGTGGGGAAAAAGGGCATATATTTTGTTTGGGTACAACGTCGCAAAACCATGCAATAGTCAGTTAAAGTGATGCAGTGCCGTATCGCAACAAATGGCCTGGTCAATTCTTCCAGGGCTGAAGTGGTCAATGTGTCCTCAAGAGATTTCATCCTGTGCTCTCTCTGCGAGGGCAGGATGAGTTCTGACACTTTCCCATTGTAACGGTAGTCAAGGAGGGTTGCCAACCAATAATGATCATTTTCTTTGATACTACAAATTATTGGATCCTTTAGCAAATATATAGTGCAAAAAAAAAAACTACAGAGGTGATTAAATACCACCGAAAGAAAGTTCTCTTTGTGGGAAAAAAAGGACATCAATTTTATTTGGGTACAGCATTGCACGCCCACACAATTGTCAGTTCAAGTGACGCAGTGCAGTATCTCAAAAAATGACCTGGTCATTAAAGGGGGTAAAACCTTCCGGGGATGAAGTGGTTAAACACTGCACTACACTAACACTACACTCACACTACACTGACATAGGGATGAGCCAAACACTACCCGGTTCGGTTCGCACCAGAAAATGCAAACAGACAAAAAATTTGTGCGAATATGTGAACACTGTTAAAGTCTTCCAAGGTCAGGAGTTACAGATCTTTTCAGACATTTCGCCCATGACCATACAAAAGCGCAGAGCCCTCAAACCTTTGCTGCAGATACTCATGCAGAGGGAAATCAAATACTGGTGGGCTTTCCCCTTCACGCTAAAATTTGTCTACAAAGGTAAAACCTACTCATTTACCACATTTCCAGAAGGTGAACAAGTGCTCCACAAGTGCTCCTCTCCCTGAAATTTATCACACAGGACCCAGCAATGGACACATCAAATCTGTAAGCAGGATCCTCCAAACGCCCTACGCCCACAAGCCCAATTTCTCCCACATGGAAATCAAACAAAAGCAGAAGGATGAAGGAATACATGCCAACCTGAAGAGGCCCATTAACTTATCATCTCATCTCCTCCTTTAGGGGTACAACCCTGTTTGACTTCCTCTTATGGGTTTTCCTGCCTGTTCGAGGAGACTCGATTGACTACACCTTAAATTTATCTCTAATTATATTCAGAAGAATCCATTTCCATCTGGTCCTCTACGATGGACTCTATTCAGGAGCTCCTACCTGAAAACACATGCAGAATCCCACCAAACTTTTTTTTTTGAGGATCACTGAGACAACTTTTGATATTTCCAGATCAAAATGGTCCGTTCATACAATCCTCTCTTCTTGAGGGAGAAGTTTGTCTAATTGCATAACGCCCCAGGGATTCGTATAATTCTGTCATCTCTCTCCCCCCCACCTTTCCATCTCCCTCTACACCCTCTCTCCCCCCTCCTCCCCCCCACATTCTCCCTCTTCCCTTCCCCCTCCACTACCTGTGCCAAATGGTTTGTTAAGGACTAGGTACTATTGGTCCTGCTGGCTTTTTTCCTTAGTTGAAATAACCTTAAATATAATTAGTTATTCGGTGTTGATTTTCTTTAATTGCTTTCATTTGTACCAGGGTAGGCTCTGGCTAAGGCAGCAGTCCTGCGCCTCCATCCATCTTTCGACAATGGTTTCCCCATTCTCCGTTGATGGACTAGTAGTCCAATTGACAGACTACCATTGTTTATTGTTTGGCGACGTGGGATGGGAATTTTCCCCTTCCCCGCGCCGCTGGCCCATGTTAGGCCGAAATTCACTCTCTTCTTTCTTTTTTCTTTTTTCCTTCTCTAATCTCTTTTCTTTGGTTGCCAGCTCGCAGTCGTTTTCATCCCACCAAGCCACTTCAGATCCCAGATATGGCTCCAAGTTCTGCTCGAGTTCGCTCTGTCTTCCACTAGGAGGGGTAAGTGACATATATTCCGAGATATTTCTACTCTCCGAAGGTCATGCCCAATAACACTATGCCCCCCCCCCCTCAGAATAATTTTGCATAATGTTCAGGGCCTAAATTCGCCAATCAAGAGGAGAAAAATTCTTCAGTCATATCACTCCCAGAAAGCGACAGTGGTATTACTACAAGAGACTCATTTTTCAATATGATACACCCCTTCTTTTTTACACGCTCACTACCCCCATTTCTACTTGGCAAATGCCAAAGACAAGACAAGGGGAGTGGCAAACCTGTTTGCTAAGACATGACCCTTCAAAGTTATCCAGACCCACAAAGACCCTGAGGGTAGATTTATATTAGTAAAGGATCAAATAGAAGATCAACTCTACTCATGTATCTCTTACTATACCCCCAACAGAGGTCAGGTAAATTTCTTTTAATCTATGTTCCATTCCCTAAGCCCTCTCCTGGAAGGGACAGTGATTTTTGGAGGAGACTCCAACATAGCATTTGACCAAAGCCTTGATAAATCAAAACCTCCCTCAAAACAACTTACTAGGCCCACCAAAATCAGCTCCAAAATAGCAAAATTAATTCACCAACAGGGACATACAGATATTTGGTGAGAACTTAACCCGACCACCAAGGATTATTCTCATTTCTCGATCTCTCACCAATTCTATTCAATAATTGACCACATTCTTATCTCCTCAATACATATACCAGCAGCTATCAAAGCCTATATTAAGGAAACCGCCCTATCGGATCACTCTATGGTGATTCTCACATTTCAGGGACATCTCACTAGACCTCCCACTCCTCACTGGAGTATTAAGGAACATATTCTTAAAGACCCTATTCAGACTTCAGTTTTAGATAAGGCATTGAAAGAATACTTTCTCCTGAATGATGTAGAGGGAACCTCGGCTGAGACTTTACGGGCGGCCCATAGCTACGATCCACGGCAAGCTAATCCAAATTGCCTCACAGATCAAAAAAGAAAGAGCTGCGAACATTATAAAGCTAGAAAAAGACTTTCTCATCTTATGCAAACAGCACAAAAAGGACCCATCAACGGTCCAAATTGCACAGCTAGATGCTGCATGTGTCAAGCTGAACCTGGCACTTACTGTCAAGGCCGAGAGTTCCCTACGTTGGAGTGGAGCTAGATTCTATCTAAATCAAGATAAAAGGAACACGATGTTGGCCACAAAACTTTCTCCTAAATTTTGCTCATTTACTCTCCCAAAAATTAGATTACAGGATGGTACAACGACCCAAAACCCCCAACGCATTTTGCAATCGTTTCAGAATTTTTACTCTAAATTATATTGAAAAAATGACGTAGCGGACATTCACACCATTGACTCCTTTCTAGAGAATCTGCCTATACCCACCATGCACAAAACCCACGGGGAGATGATGGAAGCCCCTATTACATTAGAAGAAATCCTAGATGTAATCTAAAATTTGAAAGGGGGCTCGGCACCCGGACCAGACGGTTTTACCAATCTCTATTATAAGACCTTCGCTAACACCCTGGCCCGCCGCTTAACCACATTTTTTAATTCCCATTTAAACGCAGCTTTCATTTCGGTAATTCCCAAACCTGATAAAAACCCGGAACTAGTAGAAAACTATAGACTCATTTCCCTAATTAATAATGATTTAAAAATACTTACCAAAATATATGGCAATAGATTAAACTCCTTTATCAACCTATATATTCATAAGGTGCAGGTGGGTTTTATCCCAGGAAGGCAAAGGACCAGACCAAGTAAGTAAGAAGGGCAATAGACATCATTTCAATCCTGCAATCTGGTTGGGATGGAGGACCCCACCAGGAGGGTCTCATCCTATCGTTAGACCTTCAGAATTCTTTTGATTCACTCTCTTGGCCTTTTCTGTTTGCAGCTCTCAAATGTTGGGGGTTCGGCAAAAACTTCACGGGGATCCTGAGATCTCTCTATTCTGAACCTGAAGTTAGGTTTAAACTTCAGGGTCACTTCTCAACTCCCATCAAAATTGCCAGAGGTACTAGACAAGGCTGTCCTTTATCCCCTCTAGTTTTCGCCTTAGCAATCGAAACCCTTGCCATAGCAATTAGGTCAGATCCAAACATCAAAGGGGTGAAGTGCGGACAAAATAAGCACAAGTGTGCTCTCTTTGCGGACAACATCCTCCTATGTATCACCTCCTCAATAACATCCTTGCCTAACATTAACAAACTTCTCCAAAATTTCGGGGAACTTTCAGGCCTCCAGGTCAACTTGCTTAAATCCCAAGCATTGAATATTTCTCTCAACCCATCATTGGTTGAACATCTTAAAACCTCCTTTAGATTCAAGTGGAGCCACTCATCAATCCGCTACCTAGGGATTCATCTCACCCCTAGGATAGAATACCTATATAAAGCTAATCCCCCCCCCTCCATGTATCGCAAATTAGAAGACAATCTCAGGACGTGGTCGTCTCACAACATATCATGGTTAGGTAAAATTCACTCTATCAAAATGACTCTTCTCCCTAGAATACTCTACCTCTTTAGAGCCCTCCCGATTGCAATTAAAAAAGATCATCTCAAGAGCTTTCAGGGGAAGATCATTAAATTCATATGGGGGAAGAAAGGATTTAGGTTTGCCAGGAATATCCTTTTTAGCCCTAAAACTAGGGGAGGTCTGGGTCTACCCGAGCTCTTCAAATATTATCAAGCGGATAGACTGGCCCAACTCTCGACAGTTTAATTCAGAGGAGAAAAACCTGACTGGATCGGTATAGAAAGGCAGGCGGTCCCAACGTATACCCTTGATTTTTTTCTGTGGTGCCCCCGCAAATCCAGACCCCCAATTATGGCCCCCACTCTTTCAAACTCCATTAAATTATGGGACGACATGATAGCTCTACCATCTCTAACTTCGGACTTACGTCCGCTCACTCATATTTTCCACAACCCTCACTTCAAACCAGGTGTAGACATCAAATCATTCCAATAGTGGTAGGACAAAGGGATGTATCATATTGGACACTATTTTTAGATCAAATTAGATCTGCCAGACTCAGAAAAATTTAGATATTACCAGATTTCTCACTTTCTCCACACGGTTTGGAAAAATAAATCCACCCATCCAGAATTCACACAGTACGAACGATGGTGTGGCCAAACATTGGAGCAGAAGGGGGGAATATCCATAATTTATATGTCACTGGCAGAACCCTCATCCAAACTTCCATACCCTGTTTCCCCGAAAATAGGACCTAGTGTGATTGTCGGTGATGGCTGCAATATAAGCCCTACCCCCCAAGTAAGCCCTAGTTAAAGTGCTTGTAGGTCTTATTTTCAGGGTAGGGCTTATTTTCGGGGAAACAGAGTAGGGCTTATTTGGGGGGTAGGGCTTATATTGCAGCCATCACTGACAATCACGCTGGGTCTTATTTTTGGGGAAACAGGGTATATGCTACAGTGGGAAAGTGAACTGGGCTAATCCTGGGACCTGAAGAAATGGCAAAAAATGGGATCAAGAGCTTCCAAAGGTATCATGAACATTTCCTTGATGGAAGCAAACCTGAAGGTTTTCACGAGATGGTACCTGGTACCAACCAGGTTGGTAATGATGTCCCCCTCTTCATCACCACTATGTTTTAGAGATTGTCAAGCTCAGGGTTTCATGATCCACATTTGGTGAGATTGTCCGAGAATTAGAGATTTTTAGAATAAATTGTTTAATCTGATTAGAAGAATCACAGACCTCCCCATCCCAAAATCCCCCCAAGTAGCACTACTTAATGGCCACATTCCCAATATACCTAAAAATTCTGCTAAACTAATTTCATTCATGCTAACGGGAGCGAAAATCGTTATCGCCAGGGCCTGGAAACAACCAACGGTCTCCCTCTTGGCCGCCGGATCATGTCCCAAGAAAAATTAGCTAGTTCACTAACGTATTCAACGAAAACCTTTGAGGCTACATGGGAACCCTGGGCTAGGCACGTAGGCATCTCTCTTATCCCCGGAGTCAGCGTTTAATGGTTAAACTTCTCTCCCGCGAGTACTGGCAACCCCTCCATACCCCTTCTTTCTCATCCTTTCCCTTTCTACATTTTCTTTTCCTCTCACTTTTCCTTCCTTTCTATTTTGCTTAAGTTAGAATATGTCTGCGTTTCAGCTCTCATGTTATAGAGTACATATACCTAGCAATTCCGCTCTATAAGATACTCTCAATTTATAGTCTCTGGCTCTCTGATCGTATCCTGTTTCTCATATGTACAGTACACATTTGTAGCAATTGGGAGTCTCACATAGGGAGGCTCTCACCCCTTGGGAACTTTCTGGTATTCCCTGGAGGTGAGACATGTCCCGGTCTCTATAGAGCACATTCATAGAAAACTAGTTTTTGTCCGAGCCTGACACAGTTTGCCCCCAATTGGGGTGTCAAGCCTGACGATAGACTTATGTGCACTCACTTTGTACCCCTTTTACGAAGATGAATCTCAGAATGATTTTATAACAACTTGTTGTATATGTTTCATTTTATATGTTATATATCTCTACTCTTCTTAAGCTCGTTTTCAAAGAGATCTGTTTGCTTTAATTTGTATTGTACTGCTTTTCAATAAACACTTTTAAAACCAAAAAATAAAAAAATAAAATATTCCTTTAAATATTGTGCCTGGGGGAGGTCCCCTTAGTCTTCCTGTAAAGTAACTAGTTTTACCCATGTTTATAACATTCCTGAAGCAAAATGACATTTCTAAAGGAAAAAATGGCATTTAAAATTGCTTGTGGCTGTAATGTATTGTTGGATCCCAGCAATATACATTAAAAAAATCATTGAAAAACACGTTGCGGGTCCCCCCCTCCAGTCCATTACCAGGCCTTTCAAGTCTGGTATGGATATTAAAGGAAACTCCACGCCAAAATTTTAAAAAAAAATGGCGTTGGGTCCCCCCAAAATATCCATACCAGACCCTTATCCGAGCATGCAACCTGGCAGGCAGCAGGAAAATGGGAGGATGAGAGAGTGCCCCCCCTCCTGAACCATACCAGGCCACATGCCCTCAACATGGGGAGGGTGCTTTGGTGAAGAAAAAAGATTTAACAAGTCATATCATACACATAATTAAAAAAACTGGTACAAAAAAATAAAATGTATTAAAATCAGTAATATTAAAAAAAACATTAAAGTATATGTTAAAACCCCAATCACCCATGGTTAATGTTAGCAATAAAGCTTAAAAGAATATACCATTAACTTTTTCGTGTCTTTTTTAAAAACGTAGTTTACATGCTCCAATGATCGTGCTGCAAACAATATGTGGGCCATACTACTAGATTCTTAGAGGTGCGACTTGCAGAGCATGTTGGCAACATCAGATGAGGTTTTTCACGGCATAGTGTGTCTAAACACTATGTCAAATGCCATAATAAAGATCCTGAGGGCACCCTCTTCCTGGCAATAGACAAATGAATCCCTCATTGGAGGGGTTGCCATGTGAGACGGGAAATCTTCAGATAGAAACGCGGCAGCTCTACCATCGTAGCCTCCCTGGCAGTTTTCCCGAGTGCGGCTCGGGGTTAAAATTCAGGACCATTAGCGGTAACCCCGAGCCACACTCGGGATTACGTTGCAGGATCCTGGTGCCTCCTTACTTACCTTGTCCCCGGGATCCTGCGATGTCCCCCACAGTGTCCGTGGGCTCCGTCCTCTGCCCGAAGCCTCTCCATGCCAGGCTCCGTTCCCTGCGAGCGTCGCGACGCACGGGGGCGGAGCCTGGCGGCAAATTAAAAAAAAAGTAAAAATCGTAACACATACAGTACTGTAATCTTACAGATTACAGTACTGTATGAAATGATTTCACATCCCTTTTGTCCCCAGTGCTTTGGCCCATGCCCTGCATGCAGTTTTATGTGATATATACTGTTCTTTCTGCCTGGAAACTGGAGATTGTCCATAGCAACCAAAAAGTGTCCCTTTACGTCAAAAGTGGCTTTAGACCAGCTAGAAAACAGCGATAGTAAATTAGAACACTTGCAGAATTGAGTGATAGTGAATCGTGGGGAAATTTATTTTATTACTATTTATTTTTATTTTTTTTAATTATTTATTTTTATTTATTATATTAAAATTTATGTTTTTGTGTTTCCAACTTTATCATACCCGGGATATCTACTAGACTCTTGTTTGGACAGATTTAAGTGTGTTATTGTTAAGAATTACAGACCTACAATATAAAACGCCAAATTTCCATGCAAAATAATTGTACCGCTTTCAGCACCTAAAATCCGAAATAATCATGCCGCCAGGGAGGTTAAGGCATTCACCCAATTCAGTGTTACAGTAGTTGTAAACCCACTTTAGCATTTTAGGCAATCCCCTGTGTCAGATGATGTAATGTCTCCACTGTATGTGCATTTTTAAGAAAATGTAAACCTTATTCCTGTCAGGCTCAAGTGACCGACCGCCATTCCCTCTCCCAATCTGACAGCTACAGTGGGAGGGGCTGAGGATTCCCCACTGATGTCAGTCGGGAAGAGGAGAGGAGAGAAGGAGAGAGGCAGCCGGTCACGTGAGCACAGAGCGGTGCTCGGAAATAAGGTATACAGAGGCATTTTTAAATAAAGCACATACAGTGAGGACATAGCATTATCTATAATACACAGGGGATTGCCTTAAAATGCTAAAGTTAATTCAGCAGCAGGAGGGGGAAGGGGCGGGCACTGTCACAATTGACAGGCAGGGAGGGAGGGGGAGAAGAGGGGAGAGGAGGACAGAGGAGGACACAGGAGAGCTGCAGATGACGGAGGCACGTAAACTGACCACAGTGTCAGGGCTCAGCAGCCTGTGGTCAGTTTACAGGGGGATGGCAGAACTAGGCGGGATCTGCCAGGTACTTTATATGATACAGAGGGGCAAATGACACAGCACAAGCACTATGCAATTATTCATGCTTTAAAGGGACAGGATCTTTTTTTTGTAGGGTAACATATACATTAATATAGATGGCATGTGAATTGTTCCATTAATAGCAGTTAATCTATGGTTTAATGTGCATATTTTGGTGTAGAATAATGGCTACTTCCCTTATCTAGCATATGGGGATTGGGTTATTGATATTTGCATACTTTTCTTTTTTCTTATATACTTGGATTTACTATTGTATTAGCCATTGTGTGTAATTTGTGGATATGATATTTTTCCCTTTACATAGTCTCCCCGGTAGATTGGAGTTTTAACATGCTTATTGGATTTTTAATACTATTGATTTTTAATACCCTTTATTTCTGTACCAGCTTTTTTATTAGTAAAAATAGTAGAAGTTTATTTTGAAAATGTAAAAAAAAATGTAGATATAAAAGAATAAATAGCAAAGTAATCATACAGAAATAGCCAGACACACAAAAAACAAACAAACAAAACTGTAAGCAGAACAAGATTACATATTTGAAAAGGAGCTGGAAGAAATACCCGCTTATTTAATCCCACCCTTCTCCATAATTAATAATAATACATTATTTAGCTTCCCATCAGTATAAATATATACACTAATTAATAATTCTAATATATTATACTAATTAATAATATTTATGCTATACATACAGACACACTTACAAACATATATGCATACATACATATACTGTACATACATACTTACATATGCACATACACACCCAGACAAAACTAAAGATAAAACAAAAAATAACCCAATAGCAAAATAAGTAAACAGTAAAAACACAACAATAATTAAAATCCCTTCATTCTTGTACCTTCTCATCTCTTTATACCTCTTTTTAAACTAGTTTATGCTTGGACATTTCTTGAGCTCCACATTCCACGGTTTCACTCCACAAATGGAAATTCAAAAACTTTTCCTAGTTGTCCTCAAATTCATGATCACAAATGTTCCCCTAAATTCTACCCCCTCCCTTTCCATGAATAATTTTTGAATATTTGCCAGTAGTAGTTTTTTGCTTTGAATATTTTTTGTGCTGTCTAATTGCACCATATATCCTTGAATTTGAGAAGTTTTGACTGTAAGAATAATGAGCTTGTGTGATCCCTACTGTATCTCCTGGCCCATAAATGATCCGTATTTCTTTATTTTGCAATCTGATTAATGGATATATTCTAGGTATATAATTATTGCCCCTAACATCTGCACAATATTTAAGATATGGAAGAATCATTGAACAGTATAAAATTTTAATTTGGATTGCACGTGCTTAAAGCGGAGCTCCACCCAAAAAGGGAAGTTCCGCTTTAAGGACTCGTCCCCCACTCCTCTTGAAGAATTGGCACCTTTGAAGAGTGGGGGGGTACTCAATTTTGATAGGTACCCACTCCCGCCGTCTAAGCGATTGGAATGGAAGTTCTCCTCCCTCCTTCCCTGCATTGTTCTGGGACACGTGACAGGTCCCAGAAGACTGCATCCACCATGCTCAGTGGCCACCTGGCTGTGAAGCGGCAAGCTATCACAGCCGAGTGCCCATAGTAGTGCCCAATTTTCAGCTTTCAGCACTGTAATGCCCTGTACACATGGTCGGACATTGATCGGACATTCCGACAACAAAATCCATGGATTTTTTCCGACGGATGTTGGCTCAAACTTCCAATCGTTCTAAACGCGGTCCGATCGTTCTAAACGCGGTAACGTAAAACACGTACGTTGGTTGGGACTATAAATGGGGCAGTAGTCAATAGCTTTCGTCTCTTAATTTATTCTGAGCATGCGTGGCACTTTGTGTGTCGGATTTGTGTACACACGATCTGAATTTCCGACAACGGATTTTGTTGTCGGAAAATTTAAAAGCAAGCTCTCAAACTTTGCGGATGTGTGATGGACTTTGGAAAATGTGTGATGGAGCCCACATACGGTCGGAATTTCCGACAACAAGGTCCTATCACACATTTTCCGTCGGAAAATCCGACTGTGTGTACAGGGCATAACACTTAAAATGACAATTGCAAGGTCATGCAACACTGTACCCATATTACACTTTTATAAATTTTTTTCACACAAATAGAGCTTTCTTTTGGTGGTATTTATTCACCACTGTTTTTTTTTTTTTTAACAAACAAAAGGAAACCTAAAGCAGCATACACACGGGCAGACTTTTTGACCGGACTGGTCCGACGGCTCGAATCTGGCGGACAATCCGACTGTGTGTGGGCTGCATCAGACTTCCGATGGACCCTTTTGGTCAGAAATCCCACGGACTTTAGATTTGAAACTTGCTTCAAATCTTCCCGCCGGAACTCCGCCGGACTCAGTTCCTAACGGAAAGCCCGTTCGTCTGTATGCTGGTCCGACGGACCAAATACGATGCAAGGGCAGCTACAGCACCTGCCCGTGAGAATGATAGGATCGCGCTGGTTCTCGGCGACAGGGTGCTAAATCTCGCGCTCGCTGCAATAGGAAAAACACATTTTACTATTGCATTGAGCGTGATGGGAGGCGACAATGTCCCTTAGGTCTGGTATGGATTTTAAGACGAACCCCCTATGCTGAAAAAATGGCATGGGGTCCCCCCAAAATCCATACCAGACCCCTACCCGGCCGGTCAGGAAAGGGGGTGGGGATGAGCCAGCGCCCCCCCTAAACCATACCAGACCACATGCCCTCAACATGGGGGGAGGGTGCTTTGGGGGAGGGGGCGCCCTGCGGCCTCTTCTCCCGGTGTTCGGCCTCTTCTCCCGGTGTCCGGTCCTTCTGCCGGACTCCTCCGCTATCTTTTGCTAGCGGTGGCCCAGTCTTCTGCGTCGTCTTCTTCCCTCTTCTCTTCTTCTGATGTTGACACGACGCTCTATCCCGCTGTAATGCTGTGTGGACGGTGCGTAATGACTTATATAGGCATGCAGTGGGGTCACCGGTGATGTCATCCGGTGACCCCGCCCCCTTATGATGTCACAGTCCTGGGCATGCTGGGACTGTGACGTCATAAGGTGACCGGGCCACTGCTAGCAAAAGATTGGCGGAAGATAGCAGAGGGGCCCAGCAGAAGAACCGGACACCGGGTGAAGAGGCCGAACACCGGGAGAAGAGGCCGGAGAGAGCGGAAAAGTCAGAAGAAGACCCCCGAAGTCGGAAGAAGACCCCCCGGAGCTGCCTAATAAATTACTTTAAAAACCTGTGTACTGTGTTTTTTTATCGATGCTTTTTTTCCCTAGGTGAATGGGTAGGGATACAATGTACCCATACTCATTTACTCATTCACATAGGGTGGGGGCCGGGATCTGGGGGCCCCCTTATTAAATTAGATTCCGATAAGCCCCCCGCCCACAGATGCCGACAACCAACGGCCAGGGTTGTCGGGAAGAGGCCATTGTCCTCATCAACATGGGGACAAGGTGCTTTGGGGGGGCCGCAGGGTGCCCCCTCCCCCAAAGCACCCACGCCCCCATGTTGAGGGCGCTCACTCATCCCCACCCCCTTTCCTGACCGTCCGGGCTGCGTGCTCGGATAAGGGTCTGGTATGGATTTTGGGGGGACCCCATGCCATTTTTTCAGCGTAGGAGGTTCCCTATAAAATCCATACCAGACCTAAGGGCCTGGTATACCCTGCAAAGGGGCCCGCAAGGTGTCAATCTCGCCGATAAAAGTGGCGAGATTGACTTCCTTTTCTAGTCCCGTCATACCCGAGTCACGTTCAAAATGAACTGACTTGTCCGTGTGTGGGCAAGTCCGTTCATTCAGAAAGTCCGCCGTAACTCCGTCGAAAGTCCGTCGGCAAGACCAGCGGACCTAGTCTGCTGGAAAGTCCGGTCATGTGTAGGCAAGTCCGTCCATTCAGAAAGTCAGTCGGAAGTCCGCCGGAAGTCCGTCGGGAAGACCGTCGGACCTAGTCTGCCAGAAAGTCCGGTCGTGTTTACGCTGCATTAGGAAAAAAAGACGCTTTTTTCTTCATTTCCATTGTAAAATTTTGCAAATAAAAAATATTTCTTCATAAATTTAGGCCAAAATGTATACTGATACATTTCTTTGATGAAAATTAACCCAAATCAGTGTATATTATTTAGTTTGTAGGATAGTTAAAGAGTCCTCAAACTATGGTATATACTATATATCTGAAAATCGATCAATCCTGATGTTCTGACAGCCATCTTATTTCTTGAGGCATGAAAATGCCAGGACAGTACAAATATCCCCCAAATTACCCCTTTTTGGAAAGTAGGAAGTCCAAGGTATTTAGTAAGAGGCATGGCAAGTTTTTTGAAATTGTAATTTTTTGGCACAATTTTTTGGAAAATAAAGTAATTGAAAAAAAAGAGATTTTTAAAAATGTTTAACACACTGTCACCAGTGCAGTACAGCAACATCATATAACTGGTGTAGTGGTGATCAGGAACACTGACTGGTGACAGTATGGAAAAAAAAAAAATAATAATAGTGTCACTGTATTACTCTGGGGAGGTGATCAGGATTTTATTTTTTTACACCTTATAGTTGCTTACAACTGTGCATTTTACAGTTATATGCAACCATTTTACTGAATGAAAACTACAAATGCAGTGTTTACCATTGTGATTAGCTGTGATTGGCCACAGGTAATCACATGGTACAGATGGGCTGTGATTGACCCTGTCTGTACCATGTGATGAATGTGACCAATCACAGAGCTCATCACAATAGTACACAATGAAAGGCATGTAATGTAATGATTGGTCACAGCAGTCACATGGTACCGGCAGTGGGCCGGTACAGTGATCTCTCAATGGTTGTGTCCAGTGGAGCGCCTGTGGGGCGCACAAGAGGAGCAATCCCAGAACTACATTTTCTTCTTGGGCTTTACTTTTGATAATAACACTGCGCATTATAAATCGATGTGTATTGAAGGTTTTGTATCTCTTTACCTCGTGTTATCTGCTTCTTTTTCAAATAGGCTTTGTTTTGCTGTGATGTATAATCTAAGCAAATTGCTCACGTTCACACTCTTTTCAAAGTGAATTTTCACTTTGTTTCACTTTATTCACTAAGATGAGTGAACATTCCCTTTGAAAAATCAAGATTGCTCTACTGCTTTAGCAAATCAACCCCATTATATAATTGATCCCTAAGGACAAATCATTTTTTTTTTTTTTTTTTTTTCCATAATAGATTTTTATTGGCAATAAAAGTCATGTTTTACAATGTCATTGCAAATTGGTAATACATAAGAAATCGTATAACAATGTGTTGTATTACATATATTACAATGGATAGCTACTTAACACTGTATGCCGTGAGAGGCCTTTCTGACAATGAATAGAAGCATGAAATATGCGATAACATTTAACCGTAAATGGTCATAAACCAGAATTAAACCTTCGAACTAGGACTTCCACATCCAAATTTGTTGTGGGTCCTGGACTTCTCTATAAATGTAATATTACTTTATATTGTACAACGTTTCTGGTTATGGTGGTGTGTGGTAGGGTTGCGGTCATCGGACCACTAGCAATCCTACTCTTAGTTAATCGGGGAGGGAAGGATGTCTGTATGGGGAGAAAAAAAAAAAAAAAAAAAAACAAGGGGAAGATGATCGGAGGTTTGGAAATGGTAGACGTCTAAGGATGGTATGTATAGGGCATGAGGGTCTAAACAAGTTATTGTTAGCACAATAAATGATCAGGATAAGGAAGGTGGTGGTTGTAGGGTAAGGTGAGATATAAGGAGGAAGGGGAAAAAGTAAGGTAGGAGATTATAAAGGGCTATCTTGAGTTCTCCCCCGACAAGGATTCATATGCCTGAGTGTACTCTCAGGCTAACAGATCTGTGTATTCGGTCGTCGTTTGGAAATGTTGCCAGCATGACCAAACATATGTGAATTTGGAGGGCGTATCCCTGGCTTGGTGAATCAGTTCCTCCATTTCGGCTATTCTATTGATTCGTTTGAGCCATTCAGCTATAGTGGGGGGCTTGGAGGATTTCCAGAGCGTCGGGATGCACTGTTTTGCTGCATTAATCATATGTAGGGCGAGAGAGCGGTGATAGTCTTTTTTTGGGATGGATGAGTGGTGAAGGAGCATTTGGGCCGGAGTAAGTGCAATCTGGTATGTGGTAATTTTAGTTGTAAGACGCTGGACTTCGTTCCAATATGGTTGGATGAGTGGACAAGACCACCATATGTGGATCATTGAGCCTTCTCCCTCTGAGCATCTCCAGCAGGTGGAGGGGATGGAGGGGGAGATTTTATGTAGTTTTGATGGAGTTTTGTACCATTTAGAGAAGATCTTGAAATTGTTTTCTTGTGTTGACACGTTAATTGAACCTTTATGAATGAAGGAGTATATGTTTTCCCACTCTAGGTCCGACAGTTCCAATGCTAAGTCTCTCTCCCAGCTGCGAGTGGCTATGTTGGATTTGGGGGTGTGTTCAGAGAAAAGGAGTTTGTAGATTTCTGAGATGACATGTCTTTGCGGTTCCGTCATGGAGCACAATTCTTCAAAGGATGTGAGATGTCTGGAATAAGTGGTTTTCCCGAGGGGGTGATTGAGAAAGTGGCTTATTTGATTGTATGTCCATGGGGGAAAGGCTCTTCCGGATGTATGTGTGGGTATGTTAGCAATAGGTATGAAGGTGTTTCCGGGAAAGAATTGCTTTGCACGTATATCATCATGGTGCCAATATCCCTTAAGGAAAGTAGCTGATATACCCGGGGGGAAGTCTGGGTTATTTCGTATCGGTGTCATGGGGCCTGGGCTGGAGGAGATGCGATATTTTTGGCATGCCGTCTTAAATGAAGAAAGTGTAGATGAGATCAAGGGATGTTGTGTGCATGTCAAAGGTATCTGTTGTGATGGGGTCCAAGGCAGTTGTTTAAGAGGGAGTGAGGAAAATTCATTTTCAATTTGTGTCCAAGCTTTAGAGTGTGAGTGTACATTCCAATCTACTATTCTCGACAGTTGGCATGCCGTGTGATATTTGGCGATGTCGGGGAGGGCAATGCCTCCTTTTAATTTGGGTAGTGTGAGTCTGTCGAAACTGATTCTGGGGCGGTTTTTACCCCAAATGAAGTCGTTGCATGCCCTGCGATAGGAAGCATAAAAGGCTTGTGGTAGTCTGATGGGTATCGTTTGCATGACATAGAGTATTCTAGGGAGAATGTTCATTTTGATTATTGCTGCCCTTCCAAACCAAGAGAAAAGGCCCGTTGACCAGGCCTTTAGATCTTGTTGAATTTGTTGGAGGATAGGCATATAGTTTTTGAGATAGAGATCGGATAGGTGGGCCGGTAGGCGGATCCCAAGGTATGTAATTACATCTTGGGTCCACTTGAAGGGGAAGTTAGCTTGACAGGATGCAAGGGTTTCACTCCTTAAGGATATATTGAGGGCTTCGGATTTTGTGTAGTTAATTTGTAAATTGGTTAAGAATTTAAATGTGTCAAGATCTTTTAATAGATTGGGTAGTGTAATGTGGGGTTCAGTTAGAAACAAGAGGATGTCGTCCGCGAATGCAGACAGCTTGTATGTGTTCCCTGACACGGCGACTCCTTTGATATCAGGATTCGATCGTATGCGTTGAAGAAGAGGTTCTAGGGTAAGGACAAATATCAATGGTGAAAGCGGGCATCCCTGGCGTGTTCCATTTGACATGGAGAAGGCATTCGACAGGTGTCCGTTGACCCGGACCTGTGCAGTAGGAGAGGCATAGAGGGCCATTATAAATTGCAACATACGGTCTCGTATACCAATCTTTTTAAGTACTTCTGACATATAGTCCCAAGCCACCCTGTCGAATGCCTTCTCCGCATCCAAAGACAAAAAGAAGCCTTGTTGTTGGGTGTGAGTTAACCATCTGTGAATGTTTATCGCCTTGGTTGTGTTGTCTCTCGCCTCCCGGCCTGGTATAAAGCCCACCTGGTCTAGTGAGACAAGGTTAGGCAGGAGAGGCAAAAGACGATTAGCCAAGATTTTGGCGTATATTTTGAGATCAACATTCAATAATGATATAGGACGGTAGTTTGACACTTTTGATGTATCTTTATTAGGCTTAGGAATTACAGTTATGTGTGCTGTCAGTAGGTCTCTAGGTGGGGGATTGTCAGAGGATAGGGAGTTGAATGCAGCCAAGAAGTGTGGTTTAAGGGTGTCTATGAAAGTTCTATAGTAACCTGTTGTTAGGCTGTCAGGTCCGGGGCTTTTGCCAGCTTTCAGTTGTTTGAGGACTATATTCATTTCATCAGAAGATATGGGTCGTTCCAGATCCTCAGCTAATGTATTCGAAATGCTTGTGGGGCTATATTGTGTGAGGAAATCTTGAATGGCTTTCGTTCTGTGAGTGTCTACTCTTTGTAGGTTGGGGGAATGCAAGTTGTACAGCTGTGAATAGTAGGATACAAAATGTGCGGCTATTTGCTCATTGGACACTATTTTTGTCCCCTTAGCATCTATTATTGAGTGTATCGTGTTGTGGGCCATTTTGACTCTGAGTGCTCTTGCTAATATTTTGCCAGATTTATTGCCGTATTCATAGAATATTTTTTGGGATAGAATATAATTTCATTTCACTTGTTTGTGTAAGGCTTCTAATAGGTCGTTCCTGGCTTGGAGCAGATCAGGGAGAGATGTCAGTGCTTGGGAGGTTTTGTGTGCTCTTTCCAGTGTTTGTATTCGTGTAGTCAGTGTATTTATGAGTGCCTGTCTGTCTTTCCTACGTTTGGCCGAGAGTGCTATTAATTCTCCCCGGATGGTACTTTTATGTGCTTCCCAACGGATCATGGGTGATATATCCGGTGAGTCGTTTTCAGAGAAGTACAGTGAAAGACTTTTTTGTATGTTAGTCATTATGGCAGTATCCGTGAGAAGCGAGGGGTCCAGACGCCATATATGGGGACTGGTGTAGGCGTTTGGGAATTCTAATGTCATGGAGATTGGGTGATGATCCGATAGATACATGGGGTCAATTGTAGCTGAGGACAGCATTGATAGATCTCTTTGCGAGAGGAATAGGTAATCTAGTCTGGAGTGTCTGTTATGTGGATTTGAATAGAACGTGAAGTCTTTCTCGTTCGGGTGGAGTGTACGCCAGGAGTCATGTACAGATAGTTCTTTGAGTTGCGATTTAATTGCGCGTAAAGCGTTAAAAGGTAGGGTTGTGGAGCCATTCGAGGTGTCCTGTAGGGGATTAAGGGGGACGTTGAAATCCCCACCTAGGATCAGAAGGCCTTCTTGGAATAGGGCAAGTTTTCGTAGGGTGGAGCGGAAAAAGGGGACTTGTTTCGTGTTGGGTGCATATATGTTGGCCAGGGTGATTCGCCTACCATATAGTGTACCTTTGACAAAAAGGTAACGTGCTTCTGAGTCTATGCATGTGTCTTTGATGTGGAATGGGCAGTTTTTAGCGAATAGGATGGAGACTCCTTTGGATTTTGCAGATAGATTAGTAGCATGTAGGCATGCGGGATAACGGTGGTTAGAGAGTTTTGGAATGGAGCTTGTTTTAAAATGGGTTTCTTGGAGGAAGATAATGTCAGCTTTATTTTTTTGTAGGGAAAGCAATAACTGAGAGCGTTTTTCAGGGATGTTAAGGCCCTTTATGTTAAGGGACAGGATTTTGATTCTCTTGTTTTTGGTGGAAAGTGCTTGCGGCATGGTGGGGGAATAGACGAGGCCCTAGACAATTCAGTTTAAAAATGTAGGGGGTTTTCGTATCGCTGCGAGTAATCGTCGTCGTCGTCATCGGAGAACTCAGGTATGGGAGGCAGGAAGTTCGAGTAAAGACTTTTAGTCGTTCGGAGGGGAGTGGGAGTAGCGGTTGGGGGACAAGGGTGGGTATGTGGGTAAAATGGAATAATACTTTCGTATTTCTATCTGGTGTGGTTATGAGTGAAGATAGTAGGGGGACTGGTGTAAGTGTGAGAAAGTTTCCGGAGACAAGCGAGAGCCCGCTCGCTGGTCCAAAGACAGTATAAACCTGTAATTAGGTATGACCGGAATGAGTCTGTGGCGAGAGGTGGAGTCTGGTATGTGGGTCAGAGAGGGAGGTAATTTTTGCCACAGTGGTGGGGAGTGGCTGAGATCGGTTGAGAGAGTGAAAATATACAGAGGGTTGGCTATCCGCTAGGCAGAGAGGAGATGTAAGTTAAAATGAGGAGGCTGCGAATGATACTATGTTTTAGCTGGTTCGCAGTTTAGGGGGGCGTATGATAAGATGCCTGGTGTATCCATCATAGGGTGCTGTAGGAATATTATGGGTGGGAGTGTCGACGTTGATGTTTGCAAAGGGATGGAACCATTTTCGGATTACCAGAGTATTCAGGGTGCGCATATGTTGTAACCTTACAGTGTGTGATTAGAGTCATTATGTCAACTAGGCACAGGCCCAGTTGAATAGCATTCGGTCTTATCTATATAGTTTGCATTAGCAAGGTGGATCCGAGGAACTTAAACAAGCCTTAAGGCTGAACTAAGAGCTGTTAACATTCTTAGAAAAAGCTCAACACAATAACAACACATGCAGGTCATGTTTAAAACATTGACTCAGCCCAGTTGGTTTTAAGTAGTCAACTCCCTGTGTTTAGAGTAAGACCGTCTGATTCCCATGTCACCGTACGCCTTGTGGTCAAACAGCTTGAATTCATTCTGGGGTCAAATGAGCGGTGCGATCAGGAGTTAGCAGAGGGGGGTATGTTCTAGAGATCTGAAGCATACGTGTGTGTCAAAAGACTAAGATTTTTTCCCCTGATTAGTAAGTATTATCCGTTTTATATAGAAGCTGGTAAAGAGTCAAAAATCTATTGTGTCATGGGGATATGATATATTTGCCTTTGGTGCCGGAGCAGTTGTGTTCAATCAGTGGTGGGGGAATAACATATAGGGACTGTTATTCACTTAGTTTCATACTCGTTTTGGTGTGCGGAAGTGTTGCTTAAAGTATGAAAAGCGTCTGGGGGGTGACTCGTATCTAGGGGGGTATAACCCTTTGAAGGAAGAGAGTCATGTGATGTTGAGCCACCACGGTGTGTATAACGGGGCTCTCAGCTTTCAATGGGAATTATCTCCCTGGAGTGGGGCATTGTAACATAACTAGAGCTCGTATGAGGAGTTTCAGAGCCATGGGTGATGGTACACTCATTTCAACCGGCTTTGTATCTCAGAGCATATCAGAAGGGTGTCGTTCAGTATGGTCATTTATGCTCTTTGTGGCGCACGTTTATTACCCCCCAACGTACATGGTTGTAGAATAGATGAGGGCAGACTAATGGCAGTATGAGAGTGTCTGAATTTAACCCGTGGTGCAGTGGAAGATTCCTAACACTTAAGTATGAATACTGCAATCTCCATATACAGTAAAGTAGACAGTGGATACAATGAGGACAGTGATCCACGGGAGCAGACCCCCCCTAATATCAAATACGGAAAGTGATAGTCTGGTTTGGAGACATGGTAAGTGTGTCAGTTGGACGGGTAGTTTAGTTATAGAGGAGCCATGTGTCTGGAGAAAGCTGCACTAGGCTCGTCGAATTGTGCATTATTCTATATGTTCTAAGCGAGCATGTATGTTTAGATTGTCATTTACTGTTCACTTATGAGTGGCTACTAGGCGCTCATGGCATCCCTATGAACTCCCGCGGATCACTTCCCCCAACGCCCTCTTTGCGTCATGACCAGAGCACCTATAGCCCTGGGAAAGTAAAGGCAACCTTATTTAGTGCATAATAAGGATAGGCTAAATATTACTTATAAGAGCATCAGGAAAGCAGTAAAGGGATCTTTAGAGTATATATAGAGATCGAGTCCTCCCTCCCTTAGTAAAACAGGGTGGGAGCATTATCAGCTCTAGAAAGGATACGAGGGTAACCAGCAACGGTTCATCAAAATCAGAGTAGGTTAAACATAGGTGACAGACCCTATCAACGTGATTGTCACCGCTCTTGCTGGAGGAAGGATTCGGACCGCTGCTTTAGTTTTCCAGTGTCTATGGCGTGTAGTGTTATTGCACACAAGCTCTTCTATTCTTGATGACCTGAGTAGGAGGGAAGCGACAGTTTCATATACCAGACACACAGGGTGAGCTAGTAGGAGAGCTGTACGGTATACATATTCTGCATGGAGGAGCATGAAGATTGTCTGAAGGATCCCTGGGAACGAATGACAATAAGGAGGAGGGTTTGATTAGCCGTGCTGGAGCTGTTGCCATCAATGGCGGTCTCGGCGGGCTCTCCTGGTTTGCGGAGCGCTCAGCGGGCTGGAGCCATTCTCGGTGCCTGGTGCGGGTGGGCGGCTTCTGGATTCCGATGGGGAGCGGTGCCTCCTGTAGCGGTGTTGTTGAGTGTCCATTGGCTCGAAGTCTGGCGGCATCTTTCTGGGCGTCGGTGGTCGAAATTCCGCATACCATTCGGGGACCTCCGTGAAGGGTATGTCAAGGGTATCGCAAAAGTAGCGTAGATCTTCCGGCACTCTGAGCAGTGCGGATCTTCCCTGCGACGAGGCTGACAGGCAGAAGGGAAACTTCCACCTGTACGGAATTCCCTTGGTCCGGAGCACATCCAGCAGGGGGCGCAATTCCCTGCGACGCTGCAGAGTTATTGTGGAAAGGTCCTGAAAAAGGCGAATGTCAGCGCCATTATGTGTCAGCTTTGTGGTGCTTCGAGCCTTACGCAGGAGCTCTTCTTTCAGTTGATAATCGATGATATGGCAAATCACGTCCCTAGGCGGGTCCGCATCCCTTCCCCGTGGGCGTAGGGCACGATGGATACGTTCCATACCTATCGGTGTAGCGGGGGGTTTATCTAAAAGGTTGTTGAAGAAGCAGGTCACTTCAGCCATTAGCCTATCAGCCTCAATGGATTCCGGCAGGCCTCGCACTCGGAGATTGTGGCGTCTGCCGCGATTGTCCAAATCCTCCACGTGTCGGTTCATGTCCCGTAGTTGCAATGTGTGTGTGTCAAGAACCTGGCACGTACGGCGGATTACAGTTGAATGCGCATTAGTCGTCTTCTCCACCTCTTGTACCCTGCCTGCGATAGCTTGTATGTCAATTTTAAGTTCCGTGATCGCGGCCGTTAGAGCCGCCGTTAGGGTGTTTTTAATGTCCATGGCCACAGAGTGAAGATCCTGGAGACTGGGTTGTGAGTGTGGCGTAAGGATTACTGCTCCCGTTGTTGGGGATGAGCTGGCCCCCGCCTTAGGGCCTGCTGTCTGAAGTGAGCCTTGTGTGGGCGCCATGTTGCCAGTGTGGGTCCGGAACATTTCTGGAATGTTTTGGCTGATCCTGCCATTTAGGTCTCGGGGTGACCTAGATCTGGACGTGGAGGAGCTGCGGGAAGAAGTCCCCATGATTACCAGTTGATCAGGCAGGGAAAAACCTCCGTTGTAGTCAGATTCACCTCTCAGTCAGCGGGAGCAAGGGAATTAAGCTGCCATCTTCTCCCGAGGTCAGGCCACGCCCCCCGACAAATCATTTTATGTTCCAGGGAAGGGACAGTTAAAAAACAAAAGAATAAAATTTACAGTACAAAATGCAAAATTCATAAATAAATGTCATGAAAATGTATGCTCTTTAACAACAAAGTTCCCCTGATTTGTCCATAGACAAAACAAAATATTATGAAATGAAATTATTTTTTTTAAACATTATACCATTCCCACTGGGTATTATTTGCTTTGTTGTGTGGAAATAACTAGCTAATCATGTTCCAGAGTTATGTTAGCTTTATTTCTATAATGCAAATGAGAAAAAAATTGGATTGAATGTAAATATAGTATGTCTTTTACCACAACATGGACATAGTTCTATCTAAATGAAATAAATAAGAAACATTCTAATTAAGATAATAGTGTTAATCATCAATCACACAATAAAATCAATTCACTTTGCCATCAATTCTGCTTTACCATAAATAGCATTAACGTTTCCTACGTTTGGTGTCATCTTGTTAGCAGGTATCGTTTCAAGAAATCAAGAATTCTAATCAAAGCAAGGATGGCTGCTTTGAATTGCTCACAAAACAAACCACTATGATTTCCCCTTAATGAAAATAAGCAGTGTATGAGTTCTGGCAGCTCGGCAATCAAGAGAGATATTCGCAAAGTCATCATCAGCAATAGTGTAATTGCATTAATATGCTGGAAAACAAATATAACACTAGAAATGGTAGCTGAAGGAACTTTTAGGATCTATAAAAGTATTATCCTAGCATGTATAATGTATGAATGTGTAGAACTTATCTGTAAAAAATGACTGTAGAGAAATCCAAAGTTGATTTGTTGAACTGTCAGTGCAGTTGCATACTTGAAAAGTGCTATAATGTATATGCATATATATTTATAACCAGCTTACTCATCTTTCCTTGGAAAAAAAAACCTGTGGGATAAAGAAAAGAAACAACATTTATTATAGCTTGATGAATACACACTTGACTTCCTTGTACACATTTTCTTTTGGCGAATACTGTTATCAAAATAGCATAAAAACATATGTACATTTTCTTATGGCAGACACAAAATTTGAGCAAAGGTTTGCTTTGAGTCTATGATTTCTCAAATTTTCTCACATTTATTATAGAGTAACATTCTGAGGGGCAGGTGTCCAAATAAGACTACTATATGTGGAATATATTAGTAAGTAGTTATATGTCATTTCCTCTTCTTCTTTTAAACAGCAACATTAGAAGCATACATACCTGCAGCAGCCTGCAACATGCCTTGGCGTGTTCCGGGACTCATTGGGCTCTCTGCTAGATTGGCTTTACAACCCTGGTTGGACTGGTCCTCTATTTCCCTCCCATCCAGGTACACTTCACATCCTTTTTTATCACTCCATCTTTCCTCCCTTATATCGGGCGTTTTGGTGATGATCCTTTACCATGGTCTCCCACCTTCACTCCTGGTTGACCACCATCCTTCTTCTCACTCTATCACTCATCGCGTTCCCCACCAGTCCACCCTCAACTTCACACTTCTTTTTTCACATAATATTCAATTCATCACTTTATTTTTACATCGGTCTTTATTCACATTGCCCCACATTGTTTGAGTTTACTTACTTATCACATTTATTACATTCACACCAGGTGAGCCAGGGGAGCCCTGGTCTGCCGGGGGCCGCTGCCTGTGGTGGGTGCCGCCCTTGGACATGCCCTCTCGGCTCCCGTTACCCAAGCTTTTGGCTGGCCTGCTGGCCTGGACATCACGCTGTCCGGTGAATATACATCCGTAAGTTTGCTTGCCCTATTTGGGTGTTCTGGGGGGATTTTTACCTATATTCCCCCAACCTTGATATAGAATACCTACGCAAATCATTTTGTATTGCAGATAATTCACACGTCTGCTCCTGAAGAGCAGTTTGAAGCCGTTAGATATTGTGAATAATTTACACACCCATCATGATATGTGTTGATAATATTTTTATCTTGATAAGGATTTTAAGAACTATTGATCGTGCAGTTGCTATTTTTTCAAACATTTATACCCCTTATGAACGTTGGTGGACCCCTTAATTTTACCATTAATATGCATGATTGTAAAAAAATGTTATTATCAGTTTTTGCCGGTTTAGAAATTGGCACCTGGACAATGGGTGCATCTCTATGTATGTGCAATTTTATGTATGTCAAACATGTTTCCATGCAATATTAAACAATTTTTACCTCCAACCATTTTGTTCATTTTGTCATCATGAGCTTCATTTAAAGTCCCACCCTCCTTGTTTACACCTGGCTTCCCTTTGTTGCACCGGTGCTTGTTTTTCGTCACAATAGAGTTAGCCAGTTAAAAATGTGGGGATGATACTTACTGGCAAACTCCAGTAATGAGACTGTGACTGTGCATTTTGTGCATGGCCACGTGTAGATGGAGTATGCCATGCAACTCCAAAGCTGGTGTCTATCATACCTGCAGCACTGATAGTACAGCTTCTGCTGTACTATCTGGTATATCCAGACAACAGAAGCTATTAATTAATAAGTCTTCAAAAGGTATTAAAATGATGGTGTCCAGGGCTGGGCCTTAAAAACCAGTCAGTGCTCTTCTAAAAATTCTTCATACAATTTATTTTTAAAGAGAATTGGTAAAAAGTTTCTAGCATAAATTCATTAACAAATATTTTACTCTTCTGCTGTGTGCCTGTTCAACTGGGTGGTCAACAATCCTTCATATTGCAAAAAGTTTGTATAAGGGTGACCTGCTTCACTTAATAATTAGTGGTAACAGAGTTTATTTTGGCTTGTGAGCACAACTCTTTTCTGTTATTTTGGTTTGACTTTGTTGCTGTCCAGATTAGTCTTAAACTTAATTGAACTTAATCTGTCTTTACCCTGCTTTACTGTGTATTTAAAAGGTCTCCTCTTTGGGTTTAATGCGTCTGTATTTTTTCCCTAAAAATATTCTTTGTCTCTGCCGTCACTACTTGTCTACATGGCCTATAACTGCTACTTACCAACTACTTTCTGTAAAACATTGTTGCTTCCAGTCTTTGCACTGCTAATCCACCTGATAGCCCCTGTGAGGCTACATCCACCACGTCCACCAAGGCTATGTAATCCACCCATCCATTACAACAGTATCTTTAACTTCTTCCCATCTGGGCCAATTCTGACACTTCGAACCTACATGTAAAAATTTACTTTTGTTTTGATAAAAAATTACTTAGAACCCCCAAACATTATATATATATATATTTTTAGCAGAGGCCCTATAGAATAAAATGGCAGTCATTGCAATTTTTTATGTCACAATGTATTTGCGCAGCGGTTTTTCTAACGTATTTTTTTGGGGGGAAAAAAAAAGCACTTTCATGAATTAAAAAAAAACAAAACACTAAAGTTAGCCTATTTTTTTGTATAATGTGAAATATGATATTATGCTGAGTAAATAGATACCTACCATGTCAAACTTTAAAATTGCATCTGCCTGTGAAATGGTGGCAAATTACAGTGCTTAAAATTCTCCATAGGCGAAGCTTTAAGCGCCTTTTCAGGTTACTAGATTAGAGTTGCACAAGAGGTCTGGTGCTAGAATTATTACTCTCACTCTGATTTTGATGACAATACCTCACACGTGTGGTGCAAACACCGTTTACATATGCGTTTGGGAGTAATGTATATGTTCGTAGTTGAGCATAAGCACGGTGGGATGGGGGCGCTTTACATTTTTTTTTATTATTTATTTTCTACAATTATTTTTTTTTACACTTTTTTTTTTGGATTAACTTTATTGCTATCACAAGGGATGAAGAACATTCCTTGTGCCAGCATAGGCCTTGACAGGTCCTCTTTATGGGGAGATATGGGGTCTATTAGACCCAAAATCTCTCCTCTAGCCTCCCATGCAGCCGATCAAACACAGATCGGTCTGATCATATGCTACTCGTCGCTCCCGGTTTCTGGGGTTACAGGGAGAGAGGCACTATCTCAGTTCCTCTCTCTCTGTCCAGGGCAGCCATTGCCGCTGGCTAGGGTTGCCACCTCATCCCTTTAAAACCAAACACATATTAATTCCACAGGTTCTGTGCCCTATCTGCATTAAAATAGCCTCAGAACCTGTGAAATTCATATGTGTTCAGGTTTAAAGGGCTGAGGTGACAACCCTACCATCGGCTGCATCACTCCCGGGGCTCCGCAACGGGATGGTAGAGCCCGGGAAAGGCGGTGGCAGCCACGAAGGGGGGTGAGACTCCCTTACATCATCCACATAAGTTATTGAGTGGCTAATCGCTGGCTGAAAAGATCAATACTGGGATGATGCCTGTAGGTGCAGGCATCATCCCGTTATAACTACTGAAACCCGAGGATGTCCATGGATGTCCTACGAGCAGGAAGTAGTTCATCTTGTAGAACGTAATTATATGGCTAAATGAGTTTACCACCAGTCACATGCCCCTATCTTTTTTTATATCAATATTGTAATAACAATGCACCATCCATAAAGGAAAGCCTCTATTCTGAAAACATTTGATTGATACTAATGCCTCAGTCCTACTCAAATGTCATGGGTGACTGTAAGCATTTCTGAAGTTCAATGCCAGTCAGTTCTAGTAGAAAGTCTAAATGCAGGATGAGCTCCCACTGATTAACTTACAAAGGAAAGGCCAAGATTTGAAATCTTTAGCCTTTTGTTAGGACAGAGTGTTCAAATCTAGTTTACAACTGATAATGGAGATCTGACAATAAATGACTCAAGCGCAACTAGGAGAGCAGAAGAAAACAACTGGTAAAATGATCTGCAGGACGGTCAACTAGGAGACAGCCTAAACCATCCAAAAGCAGCACAAATCAAACACTATAAACAATTCCTGCAGTGCTCACGCACAAATACTTAGTACAAAGATAAACATAACAGGAATAAATAACATTTGTGATAATAAGACAAGACACTCAATCTATAATGGCAGCTGCGTGTAGCTTCTGAGCTATAACTGTGTTGCTCCAATGTTGCTATTGCAGTGCAAGCATGTGTTTGCCTGATGGCAGGTTTAATAGGAGCAAAGCAAAGAGGAGCACTGATCAACTAAACACAAAAAGTCCCAGTCAGTGACACTCACCCTGTGTCTGATAGCAAAAAAACTCAGTCACTAAACATTCAGTGTGCACTGTCATCTGTTTAGTGATTCTGAGTTATGTGTACAATATGTTTGCACTAAGGAATTGTGTGTGAACGCTGCAGGAATAGTTTATACATAATAAAGATTTGTCGACACAGTATAGACAGGGTTAATTATGGCAAACATAGCTCCTCAACCCCTCATTAACAAAGTATAAAAGCATACAAACAAGGTAAGCTTATTTTTTTATTTTTTTTTAACCACTTGCTGCCCATACACCTTACTTATACTGCAGAAAGGTGGCACTGCTGCTTCAGATCACATACCTAGTACATGATCCGACACCTCCGGGTCTGGGGCGTGCATGTGCGCCACCGGCGACCAGCTCCCGCTGTGATTATGCACAGTGGGAGCTTATCTGGGGGCACCACGGACTTGATGTCTGCTGGCACCCACTGATCATTCAGCACAGAGGCAGAATGGTGATCTGTCTATGTAAACAAAGCAGATCGCCATTCTGTCAGTAAGGAAGGCATGGATCCTGGGTTCCCGCAAAGCAGGGACACAAGTCTATTCCTTGTAAAAGCACCTCCCATATTACACAAAAAAACTAGCTAGTGCACACAGTTAACCCTTCGATCGCCCCTGATTACTAACCGCTTCCCAGCCAGTATCATTAGTACAGTGACAGTGCATATTTTTAGCACTGATCCCTGTATTAGTGTCACTGGTCCCCAAAAAGTGTCAAAAGTGTCAGTTAGTGTCTGACTGTCCACACAATATCGTAGTCCCACTACAAGTCGCTGATTGAAGTCATTATTAGTAAAATGATAAATAAATAAATAGAAAAATCCCACAGTTTGTAGACGCTATACCTTTTGTGCAAACCAATCAATTTACACTTATTAGGATTTTTTCTACCAATAATATGTAACAGAATACATATCATCCTAAACTGATGAAGAAATTGGATTTTTTACATTTTTCATTGGAAATGTTTTATAGCAGAAAGTTTTTTTTTTTTCAAAATTGTCTGTCTTTTGTTTATAGCGCAAAAAAATAAAAACTGCAGAGGTGATCAAATACTACCAAAAGAAAGCTCTATTTGTGGGAATTTTTTTTTTTATAAATTTTGTTTGGGTACAGCGCCGAACAACTGCACAATTGTCAGTTAAAATAACGCAGTGCCGCAATGACCTGGTCATGAAGGGGGGTAAATCTTACGAATCTGAAGTGGTTAAAGTTATGCTATGTGAGTGGGTAATGAATATAAAGTAGGCATTATCAAAATGTGGCTACCAAAATAGAAATAAAATTTGGCTACAAAAGTAGAAATACTTTTTCATTACATTTTTATTTTTATTTTTATTTATGAAAATATACATAGTTAGTCAGGTCCAAAAAAGACACAAGTCCATCCAGTCCAACAAATAAAAAAATCATAGAATCCCATATACTCAATCTTATAATCTTATACCCACAGTTGATCCAGAGGAATGCGAAAAACCCCAGCAAAGCATCATCCAATTTGCTATAGAAGAAAAAAATTCCTTCCTGATCCCCTGAAAGGCAATCAGATATTCCCTGGATCAACTTTAGCTATAAATTTTAGTACTTAAATAATAATGTTAGAAACGTAACTAAAATTAAGTGCACCTGTTTTCACTTCTAGCATCCTGTAATGTAGCTCACAAAACCTTCCTTCAAGCTTATTTCACCTCACCACGTAGAAAAACAGGTCCATTGACCTAAAATGTATGTTTTTGTAATAAAATATGTAGGTAAAAATATGAAAAGAGAAGTAAAAAAAATATATATTATTTTAACCACTTCCCACCTGGCCACTGCACATATACAGCCAGGTGGGTGATTCTTCCTTCTGAGTGGACGTTCAGGAACATCCCTCAGAAGGAGCAAGATCATGCCCATGCAGCCATGCAATCCCAATGCGCTCCTATCAGCCAGACATGGCGCATCTCAGAGTGACAGGAGGGCTCTAATTGGCCCTCCTGATCACATGATAGCTGTGTCCAATCACAGCCATCATGTGATGTAAATGGAAGTTGTCAGTGAGGAGAGGGATAGCGGATCGTTGCAGTCAGCGGTGATCAGTGAGTATGAGCTGTTTTTTACAGCTTTTTACACACTGATCACTGGCCCAATGTCCCCCCAACAGTGTCATCCGATAGTGTCCCCACACAATAAAAATACCTGTCCCTCATATGTCCCAGTAAAATCATCTGTCCCAATGATCATCTGCACACATATGTCCGTGATCATCTGCGTACATCTGTCCGTGATCACACAAACCAATTATTATACACTTATTAGGATTTTTTTTAACAAAGACGTGTAGCAAAATACATTTTGGCGGGGGGCGTGGCCTGGCTACGGAGGAGTGAGGACGTGTCTCACCTCAGCTCCTCGTCCGTCGCACCATTCCACACCGCACAAAGGGGATAATTTGGCTCCGGAACCCCGGAGATTATGTCACAGGGACGGAGAGCGCTGTCCCAACAATCGAGAGCCGAGGGGACCCGGCAGGGACACCTGGAGACATACTTCGGCCTGAACTGCGGGCCGGGACACGAGGCCTCCAAGATGGCGCCGGCCCCGACTCCCAAAGCTACTAAGGCCGCAAAAGCCGCACAGAAGGCACAGGTCCAACAGCAGCAACGAGACTCCCAGATCCCCTCTCTGAAGCTGGTGAGTGACACAGCCCCTCCACTCTCCCCGGGATCATCTGCCTCCCATGACCAGGACCCTGACATGGCTGATTTCTTAGGGGAAGGAGACATAAAGCGCCATATCTGGTCCCTTCCCACCAGAGAAGACCTAGAGAGATTCACTGCCAGAGTGGAGAAGGCTTTCAGGGAAGATATAGCCCAGCTTAAGGCTGACACTAACCACTTGGGGTCTAGGATGGAAACTGTAGAGCAGAGGATGGATGAAGTGCTGCCTGCTATCACAGTGTTACAAGACAGATGCAGCCTCCAAGACCAGAAAATTGAAGCATTATTGTGCCGATTAGATGATTTTGAAAACCGCAGCAGGAGAGCAAACATCCGCATACGCGGTCTGCCAGAAGCTACAGCTCCTAAGGACATTGTGCCCACACTGGAAGATGTATTCAGAGAAATACTAGGTTTACCTGCCACGGCTCCGATTGAAATTGACCGAGCTCACAGGGCCCTTAGACCACCCTCTCAGGACGCAGACAATCCGAGAGATATCATCTGCAAGCTACATAAATACACCTTGAAAGATAGGATTATGCAGAAGATGCGTGGGAAGCAATACTTTGATTTTGACGGTGCACACCTGTATTTTTACCAGGACATTTCAAAACGCACCCTAATGCAACGCAGAGCTTTAAGGCCCTTACTGGAAGCTCTTCAGAAAGCAGGCCTGCCTTATCGGTGGGGATTCCCTTTCTACCTACAAGCATCTAAAGCTGGGAAAAGCATCACGCTGCGTACTAAAGATGACCTTCCTTTCTTTCTGGAGACTTTGGGACTTGAACCGGTGGATTTTCCTGGAGAGGCCCACAAGACCATCCACATCTGCAACTTCCCCAACCTTGGCTCCCAGTTAATCGCAGGAGTCGCAGACGGGAACGCAGACGCCCCACGTCTTCCTCCCCCATGGATGCGGTTTCACCTCGGCATTAGCTGAAAACACCTTACCACTGACTAGTTTTCTGCACTCTTGTGAGGAATAATTTTGCCTCAGTTACAGGGCTCCATCTTATTCCACGCAGGAATCTATGTCCATCCGGACGAATAAGACTGATGCTGGAAGCTGCGACATGGCCATAAGCTACAGATGTGATCCTGGACCCCTTCTCCATTAAGACTACCACCCCCATCCCTGAGCTAGACTTTGACTGCATAACCGCTGCCCTGAGGGGGATTATGGAGATTATAGTCCTGGTACTACCCAGACAGGCCATGGTTTTTGGAAGCCCTGCATATAATTTTTTCTTTATCTTTTAGAGGTTACAACTGTACCCCTTAGCTTCCCTTTTTTTTTTTCCTCTTTTTCTTAGCCCAGTTCTTACCCCAGTTTTTTATTATTTCTTTAGCTTATGGGATGGTTCTTCCCCCTATTCAATGTACCCTTTGTGTTACTTTTTGCTCAGGAGGCGGCGATGGACGGGGGCTGACCCTCGTCTTCCCTCCCCCTTCATGACGGCACACGTTCCCCCCGTAGGCCATACCTTCTTAGGTATTTTTTTCCTTTTTTTGGAAATAGAGACGGGTCTCGAGTTCCTCTCCCTTGTGGGGAGGAGCCTGATACCTGACCCCCTGACATCTCAGGTTAAAACTATGTTTACAATAATGCACTTTTAGTTTTATATGTGCCTTACCATCTTTAACCTTGTTTTTTTCTTTTCTTTTCTTTTCTTTTTTCTTTTCCCTTTCTTTTTGCCTACTCTTTTCTGCTGTATATCTCTCTACTGGGACTGCCTCCGGCTCTGCCTCCCACTCTGCGCCCTCAAGAACACAGCAAGATTTCACCACTCTAAGAATCCCTGATGACATCACTTAAGGTAATTTCATATAATGTACGTGGTCTCTGTTCCCCATGTAAACGCAGTAAATTATGGTGGGAATTAAAACGTTCAGGGGCACAGGTTATTATGCTACAAGAAACGCATTTTAATCCCCTCTCCATACCTAAATTGCCCAATCACATTTATAATCAGTGGTTCCTAAGTAACTCACGATTGCAAAATCCAGAGGTACGGCAATTGCAATACACAAATCTTGCCCTATCCAGATTCTGGACAGTAAGATGGACCCCCAGGGAAGATATGTTTTTTTAAAAGGGACCATAGCCGGGCAGAAGCTTACGATTGCCACGATATATGCTCCAAACTCAAACCAACTCACCTTCCTGGATAATACCCTTGACAGTTTGGCGGAATTTAGGGAGGGCCCTTTGATCCTGGGAGGTGACTTTAATATTAGCCCTGACCCTCAGATAGACACTTCACATAAGCGCTCTTCCCACTCAAACGCCTTTCTTAAACACTTCCGCAAATCCTTGCAAACTCACCGTCTACTCAACAGTTGGCGAACCCTCCATCCAGTAGATAGGGATTATAGCTACTACTCAAAAGTGCACGACATCTACACCCGCATAGATATGATTTATGTAGATCATGTGGCCCTGGAGTGGCTGCAGACCTCGTCCATAGGGAGCATTACGCTCTCCGACCATGCTCCAGTGACGGCATCCCTGGTCATGCCACATGGCACTCGCAGGGCTTGGTCGTGGCACTTAAATGAATCCGTGTTGGATGATGCGGCTGTGGTATCAGGAGTCACAAAAGTCTTGTCACATTATTTTAAAGAAAATAACACAGAAGGGATGAGTAAAGGAATTATATGGGAAGGCCACAAAGCAGTGGTAAGAGGAGAACTGATCTCTCAGGGATCCAGACTTAAGAAAGCCAGACAGGTAGATTTTGACAGGGTACTCCAAGCGCTGCAGCAAGCGGAACTTAAGCATAAACAAAATAGTGACCCGGAGGCCTTGAAAACACTGATAGACTTGAGGGGACTGTTCTCACGACTGCTAGAACGACAAGCACGTAGACAACTGCGACACTTGTCGCATAAATACTATGAACACGGCAACAAATGTGGTCGTATGCTGGCTAGAGCTCTTAGGAAAAAACGTGCTCACATGTATGTGCATCAACTACGGCTTCCCTCGGGGGAACATACGGCCAGACCTTCCGAAATAGCTGCTGGATTCCGAGACTATTACACTACTTTGTATAATTTAAATTCTTCCCAGACCCCAGAAACCCAAACTGCTAGGAAGAAGGATATTCAAACATACTTAACTGAATCCGGCCTTCCCACACTGACAGACGAACAATGTTCTCTGTTAGAAACCCCCATTACTGCCACCGAAATAGAGACCACGGTGACCTCCTTACCTAATGGAAAAAGCCCAGGCCCGGATGGACTTACTAAAGCATATTATAAGATGTTCCTCCCCCTACTGATTCAATGTGTAGCTACTTCAATTCGATAGCAAACGGTACTGTTATCCCTAGTGAGGCCCTATTGGCACACATTTCCGTAATACCCAAAGAGGGGAAAGACCCTGCTTTACCCCAAAGCTATAGACCCATTTCCCTTCTTAATGTGGATATAAAAATCCTAGCTAAGATCCTCGCGACTAGACTGAAACACCTCATCCCATTAATAGTCCACCCAGATCAAACGGGGTTTATAACAGGCAGGGAAGCTAGAGACAATTCAATCAGAGCAATTCACCTTATCCACTGGGCACAAACTTCTCCTGACTCTCCCCCCTATTTGATCCTCTCTACCGATGTGGAGAAAGCCTTCGATCGGGTGGACTGGACCTACCTGCGGGCTGTGCTGGAGGCTTTAGGTCTACGTACCCATATGCTCGCATGGATTATGGCCTTGTACTCAGACCCCAATGCCCAAGTAAAGGTAAATGGCTGTCTCTCCCCGAGATTCCCGATCAGAAATGGCACGAGGCAGGGGTGTCCCTTGTCCCCGCTGTTGTTTGTCCTAGTACTAGAACCGTTTTTACGAACTGTTCGGGCAAACGTGGACATTAAAGGGCTCAAGGTGGGACACACGGAGCATAAGCTATCGGCTTATGCCGATGATGTGTTATTCCACCTTACAGACCCCCTAACTTCTTTGCCCAATTTGATGCGAGAACTCCAGAACTTTGGGACGCTTTCAAATTTTAAAATGAATTACACGAAATCAGAGATATTACCAATTCAACTGACTCCATCCCTGACTGACCGACTGCAAGCTGCCTTCCCGTTTTCATGGACTAAATCATCCCTGAAATACTTAGGAATAAAACTGACTGATAGATTTGAAACCTTATTTACCACTAACTTTCCCTCCCTAATAAACACTATTAAAAAAGACTTGACCCAATGGACTAAGACAGCCTTCACATGGATTGGAAGACTCAATATTATCAAAATGAATGTTCTCCCGAGGGTGTTGTTCTATATGCAAATGATACCCGTGGCCCTACCTAGGAGCTTCTTTGCTCAACTATCAACCGTGATATCCACTTTTGTTTGGAATAACAAGAAACCCAGAATAGCGCTTAGGTTGCTGAGCCGTCATAGAGATAGAGAGGGGTTGAGCTTCCCAGATACTCAGAGATACTATAGGGCTATAGTCCTACAAAGAATACTGAACTGGCGCTTTCACACTCAATCCAAGGTGTGGGTTTCTCTTGAAAAATGCATGGCAGGAAGAAACCTAGCATATGCTCCGTGGCTTGCCCGGGAGCACAGGGGACTGTCGGCCTTTACTTCACCGCTTACGACCCAACTTCTAAAATCTTGGGATCGACTCAATGATAACTTATCGCTGTCGCCCCCTGTGTCCCCGTTGGCTCCGCTAGGGGGCTACTTGTGGTTCCCCCCTGGGGAGCAAGCAACCTTTTTTGGTCCCTGGGTAGATGAGAATAGTGCCAGTTGCGGCAAACTAATGCGAGACGGTAAATTAATTCCCCTAGATACTCTGAGACAGAGGTCAGGGAGCTTCCCCCTGGACCTCTGGCGATACAGACAACTCCATCATTTTTTCAAAACACAGGGAGACTCAATAAGAGATATCTCTTCCCTTACACCTTTCGAGCAACTTTTTATTACAGAAGAACCACTTACACATATGATTTCTGAATTATACCAATTGCTTAGCTCGGCTTCTCCTGTGGTGAAGCCCACATACGTTAGAGCCTGGGAACGAGACCTTGATACTGTTTTTACTCCGGCTCAACTTTCTTCCCTATACCAACTTACTAGAACTAGCTCAATTGACTCTAAGACACAGGAAACAAACTATAAAGTTTTGATGCGTTGGTATCGGGTACCAGCAGACCTGGCTAAAATATATCCAACAGTATCAGACTTATGTTGGAGAGGGTGCGGTCAAAAAGGCACCCTTTTACATATTTGGTGGGACTGCCCCATAGTCAAACCGTATTGGGAAGACATTAAAAGTCAAATTAAAGAAATTATGGGCATTGACATACCTCTCTCTCCGATTCACTTCCTGCTACACATTCCTCCCATGCCAACAGGTCACTACAAAAAAAGTGTCCTGCCTCATTTGCTCAATGCAGCAAAGCGGCTGCTTCCCATATTTTGGAAGCGCCCGCAAGTTCCTTCCAGGGAGGAGTGGAAGAGCAGAGTGAGTGACATCCGGGAGGCAGAGGAGTGGATTGCTACCTGTAGAGAAGTCCGAGAACGATTTACAGCAACTTGGCAACCATGGATAACATATACCTTAGACCCTGGCCATATACCCTCCAGCTTAGATGTGGCCCTACTTGAGTTAGCTGATCCGACCTTGAAGGGATGCCCTACAGATAACTAAATGGAACTCTGCTTTACGCCCTAAAATACCAGTCTATTATTTATACAAAAGAGAAAGTGGGAAAGAGCCACGTTTTTTCTTCCTTAGCCTGTGATGCTGTTGGGGGTGATCGGAGAGGAGGCGGAGTCGGACGCTAATTCCCAGGTATATCTCATTTTACTTGTCCTATATCTTACTACTTTCTCTATACCCCCTTTTTTTTTTTTTTTTTTTTTTCTTTTCTCACTTATTGAAAGTTACGATTTAACTGGTTATAGTTGCACATCTAAAAGTAGATACTGTGTCTGAAGTTGTAGAGACAGGCAGGAATGGACAGACAAGCTGATAATGTGAGCTTTGAAGATCCGATGCCACGTGATACCCTGACCTGTTAGGGGTATTGGTACCTCTGTGCCGACGTGGTATGGGTCTCTGATGGATGGGGGGTCTGAGGGAGGTGGGGCCGTGGGGGTTGGTCAGATGGAGGCATTAGTTGCCCCTCTGCCCTCGTGAGTCCCCGCCTCCCTCACCCCGTCACTCTCCTAGATAAAGAAAGGTAGGAAAGAAATGATGCAAGATGTTTGTCCTTTCTAGAAAGCTTGGCTATTGAGTCACACAAACTCCATTATATTACCACTAGACCAAATTGTTATAGACACAGACTAAAACACCAGCTACAGTTATAGCAGTTGCACATTCTTTATTTTGAAGTTGAATTGTTATTATTTATTTACTTCTACTCTTATGTTTCTTACTATTTTTCTCCTGTATACATTAACAAAAAGAAAAAAAATAAGAAGGATTAGTGTACTACCTGGAGTTATCACTTTTTGAAGATATAACTGTATCTTACAGTTTGCTATTGTGCAATGTAATACTCTGTCTTTCACAAATAAAGATTATATTAAAAAAAAAATACATTTTGGCCTAAATTTATGACAAAATTAGATTTTATTGGATTTCTTTTACAGCAGAAAGTAGAAAATATTGTTTTTTTCTTTCAAATGTTTGCTCTTTTTTCGCTTATATCGCAAAAAATAAAAAATAAAGTATTGAATAAATACCACCAAAAGAAAGCTCTATTAGTGTGAACAAAATGATAAAAATGTCATTTGGGTACAGTGTAGCATGACCGTGCAATTCTCATTGAAAATGCAAGAGCACTGAAAGCTGAAAATTGGTTTGGGAAGGAAGAGGGTGAAAGTGCCCAGTATTGAAGTGGTTAAATACATACATAAATACATTTTAAATAAACAAATCTCCTTTGATTTTGTATACAGTATATGGACATTCTGAGGTAAGGGTCAAACTGTTGCAGAGTTCTTTGAATATTATAAAGAGCTGTACAGGTTGCAACACTGTGTAGAAAGGGGTGAGATGGAAAAATTCCTGGAAGGAACTAAGCTCCCGGCCCTTTCGGCTGCAGATAGGATCAGTCTAGAAGCCCCTATAACTCTCGAGGAAATGTGGCAAGCTATATCAGATATGCCTAATCGGAAAGCCTTAGGTCCAGATGGTCTGCCAGTTGAAATTTATAAACAATATGGGGAAGTGCTGGTCCCGGAGCTTCTGCAGACACTGAATTGGTCGGCGATCGTCGATAGTCTACCATCCTCGATGTCCGAAGCAACAGTAGTTTTAATCCAGAAGGAAGGGAAAGATCAAGTAGACACATCTTCATATAGGCCAATTTCTTTGTTAGGGTCTGACGTCAAGATTTTGGCAAAAGTCCTGGCAGCTAGGCTAAATAAGTGTATTACTACCCTGGTGCACCCAGATCAATCTGTGTTTATACAGAATAGAGCTACTAGCAAAAATATCAGAAGGACATATTTGAATCTTCAGACCCCGACTGTAAACATAGGATCCAGAGCTGTCTTATCTTTGGATATTGCCAAGGCATTTGACACCCTGCAATGGGGCTATCTATGGTGGGTTCTGGAGAGGTTTGGAGTTGGCCCGGGGTTTATTAGATGGCTTAAAATACTTTATCAGCACCCTAGCGCCAGATTAAAGATTAACAAAGCATTTTCGCGGAAGATATCCATTGGGAGGGGAACTAGGCAGGGTTGTCCACTTTCACCCCTGCTGTTCGCCCTGGCAATGGAGCCTTTTGCTGAAGTTGTGAGAAAAGCTGCTGGTTTGCAGGGATTTAAGAGGAAAGGGGGAGAGGAAAAAATAGCCCTTTATGCTGACGATGTTTTAATATTTCTGGGGGACACAGGGCCCTCATTAATAAAAGCAATGCAGCTGGTGGAAGGTTTTGGGAGGGTATCGGGACTGATGGTCAACTGGGAGAAGTCGGTTCTGCTCCCAATTGACTCGTTTAGTGGCTTGCTGCCCCAGGGAGTACCCCGGGTTAAAATAGTGGAAAAGTTTAAGTATTTGGGAATAGTGGTATCTAGTACACCTGACCAGTTTATTAGTGACAACTTAGTCCCACTCTTAGAAAAATTTAAAAGGAAGAAGGATATTTGGTGCCGGCTCCCTCTGTCGGTAGCAGGCCGGATAACCCTGATCAAGATGATTTGGATGCCGCAGTTAATGTACATACTCCACAACTCTCCGGTCTGGATAAAAAGAGATTGGTTCGTTAAAATAAATTTCCTTTTTCGAGAGTTAATATGGAAAAAAGGTCAGGCTAGGATCAGTCTTCAGACATTACAACGTTCCACGGGGGAGGGGGGGCTGGCGGTTCCTCATCCATATAAGTACTTTCTGTCTGCACAGTTACAACATTTGGGAGGGTGTGAAAAGAGGGGGGAGGTGAACAACAGTAGGGAAATTATGTTATCAGGTAACCCACACAAATCCTTAGCAGGGGCATTAGAGGCTAAGTCTACTCACTGCGCGCTACCGACATACAAACTGGTGGCAAAAATCTGGCGGGTAGTGAAGGCGGAGTTGGGATATGAGGGCTTTACGGAGTTCTCACCCATATGGAACAATGAGCAGTTGAAGGAACTAAACTTTGTTGGGAAAAACAGGTGGTGGGAAGAGTGTGGTTTGGTCCGGCTGGCCCAATTGTATAAGGATAAGGTTCTTAAGTCTTGTATGGAGCTAAGAAGTGAATTTGGTATTCCAAAGGAAACATTTTACTATTACCTCCAGATCAGACATGCCCTGGATAAACAGTTTAAGTCTAGGACTGTGGAATGGAGCAAGGCCCCCCTTCTTAATAGTGTGGTACTAACATCTAATCTTAAGGGTATGATTTCAGGGATCTATGGACAATTGATGGCTAGAATGGCAAATACACAAACGCTCGGGCGTGCCAGGGAGGGGTGGGAGGCGGATGTGGGGGAGTTGACGGACGACCAGTGGAATAGAATATTGGCGCTGGGTCCTCTGGTGTCGGTCTCTCCGTCGCAGCGGGCGTCCCACCTCTTGCTGGTACACAGAGCTTATTACACCCCAAAGAAGCTGTTCAGGTTCGGTCGCAGATTAGATGAGAAATGTCCTAGATGCGGTGAGACGGGCGATCTCATACACATGATGTGGAGATGCCCGAAACTAGCCAGATATTGGACCGAGATCCTGAAGATTATTGAATCTAGGTTTGGGATAAGTCTGGATTCGGAGGCTAAGGCATGTGTGCTGGGTTTAATTGGTCAGAACATGGGAAATAGGCTTAAAATTACAGCAGTGGTAAGATGCCTCTATCAAGCGAGGAAACTGATAGCACAGTCCTGGCTTTCAGCGCCCCCCCCCCTACCCCGTAGGCCTGGGTTAGAACAATGAATGTGCTGGTGAGAACAGAGAGAATAATTTATATTAGAAGAGGAAGCTATAGGAAATTTAGGAATATATGGGAACCGTGGCTCCAGGGGCTGGGTAATGACCGGGGGTTCCTGTAGGTTGGGCCGCAAAGCGACTCGAGACTCGGGATGTGGGAAAGGAATGGAAGGGTAATTCGTAATTGTTGAAATTTCTTTCAACTGTAGATTTGATTATTGCGGAATGGTATTAGAGCTTCTCTTGATAGAGCCAGAGGGTTGAGGGTGGGGGTTGGGGTGGGTACAAAGGGAATGGGTAAAATAAATAAAGGTTTGACGGTAATTTCGTGAGTTACTGGAGGGGGCCATGTTGGGCCTCTGGAAATGATTTTATATTCATATTAAAATGTGATGTTGATCTCTGTATTTGTATACCTTGAAAATTTTATAAAAAAGATTTAAACCAAAAAGATATTCCCTGGATCAACTTTAGCTATAAATTTTAGTACTTAAATAACAATGTTAGAAACGTAACTAAAATTAAGTGCACCTGTTTTCACTTCTAGCATCCTGTAATTTAGCTCACAAAACCTTCCTTCGAGCTTATTTCATCTCACCACGTAGAAAAACAGGTCCATTGACCTAAAATGTATGTTTTTGTAATAAAATATGTGGGTAAAAATATGAAAAGAGAAGTAAAAAAAATATATATTATTTTAACCACTTCCCACCTGGCCACTGCACATATACAGCCAGGTGGGCGATTCTTCCTTCTGAGTGGACGTTCAGGAACATCCCTCAGAAGGAGCAAGATCATGCCCATGCAGCCATGCAATCCCAATGCGCTCCTATCAGCCAGACATGGCGCATCTCAGATTGACAGGAGGGCTCTAATTGGCCCTCCTGATCACATGATAGCTGTGTCCAATCACAGCCATCATGTGATGTAAATGGAAGTTGTCAGTGAGGAGAGGGATAGCGGATTGTTGCAGTCAGCGGTGATCAGTGAGTATGAGCTGTTTTTTACAGCTTTTTACACACTGATCACTGGCCCAATGTCCCCACAACAGTGTCATCCGATAGTGTCCCCACACAATAAAAATACCTGTCCCTCATATGTCCCAGTAAAATCATCTGTCCCAATGATCATCTGCACACATATGTCCGTGATCATCTGCGTACATCTGTCCGTGATCACACAAACCAATTATTATACACTTATTAGGATTTTTTTAACAAAGACGTGTAGCAAAATACATTTTGGCCTAAATTTATGACAAAATTTGATTTTATTGGATTTCTTTTACAGCAGGAAGTAGAAAATATTGTTTTTTTTTTTCAAATGTTTGCTCTTTTTTCGCTTATATCGCAAAAAATAAAAAATAAAGTGGTGAATAAATACCACCAAAAGAAAGCTCTATTAGTGTGAACAAAATGATAAAAATGTCATTTGGGTACAGTGTAGCATGACCGTGCAATTCTCATTGAAAATGTAAGAGCACTGAAAGCTGAAAATTGGTCTGGGAAGGAAGAGGGTGAAAGTGCCCAGTATTGAAGTGGTTAAATACATACATAAATACATTTTAAATAAAAAAACCTCCTTTGATTTTGTATACAGTATATGGGCATTCTGAGGTAAGGGTCAAACTGTTGCAGAGTTACCTGGAGCATCTTGTACAAGCGGATGTACATTATGTAGATGGTTTGAAAGAAACCCATTACTGCCTATGATTCCTCACAAATGTGATATGCTGTAATTTGCACTATAGCATATCTTCTCCAGTCTTATGCCCTGTACACACGATAGGATGTGTGATAGGACCTTGTTGTCGGAAATTCCGACCGTGTGTAGGCTCCATCACATATTTTCCATAGGAATTTCCGACACACAAAGTTTGAGAGCTTGCTATAAAATTTTCCGACAAATAATTCCGATCGTGTGTACACAAATCCGACACACAAAGTGCCACGCATGCTCAGAATAAATTAAGAGACGAAAGCTATTGGCTACTGCCCCGTTTATAGTCCAGATGTACGTGTTTTACATCACCGCGTTCAGAACGATCGGATTTTCCAACAACCTGTGTGACCGTGTGTATGCAAGACAAGTTCGAGCCAACATCCATCGGAAAAAATCCATGGATTTTGTTGTCGGAATGTCCGATCAATGTCCGACCGTGTGTACAGGGCATTAGAGAATTCCTATCTAGATATAATATGCTACATCAATTCAGTCAGAGAGAAATGTTATTTTCTTTGCCCATCCTTAGGAAAGAGCGAACAGCTGTTCATTTGTGTGGAACTTAATGACTCACAAATAATGCATTAATGCTCTACCATATTGCATAGCAGTTTACTTCCAGGCAAGACATTAGGTTACTGACTTGGCTTGAATAATTAATGTGAAATTAATCTACCGTGAGATTCTCCGTTGTATTATAAACTTCATATACAACAATTCTTATTATCCTTCATGGGTTACGTTTATGCCATCAATATAAAATGTATAATGTATATCCTTGATATCATGCCTTCAAGAAGCCACAGTCTACTGAACTTTAAGTAATATGAATTAAGGCCCAATAACCCAGTAGACGGGGACTCGGATAATCAGTATTATGTATCTGTAAATACATTAAGCAAAGATAACGCATCTGATATAGCTAATTGCTACAATTATCATCAGTCTCGCCACTAATTATGCAAATGAGCAGATTACACATTCATCTGTGCTGTTAACCTTATCGTGTGTGATGTCACTGTGCATGCAAATGAGAAAAGTTAGTATTAAACTGCATACATACTTGTGTACATAATAACTCAAATTCATCCAGTCATATGCATATGCTTAGTGATAACATATTTTAAAATGTTCTTTTTTTTTTTTTTTTTTAATTTAATTTTTCAAAACTTCATACAAAAACAAAAAAACAACCAGCCCCATACAAATAGGGACATACATTAAGATTTACTACAAAAATTCCAAAAACTCTAGAGCTTATGTCCTATATACTCCCCCCAGTTTGATCTCTCCCCTACCCCCCCCCCCACCCACCCCCCTCCAAGATGCGCCTTACTTTCTCATTATCACCATATGCTCCCAACTCCTCCCCCCATTTTCTAATAAATGAAGGTGTCTCCGTCCCCATTTCTCTCACCAAGATTTTATAAATTTCTGAAATTTTACCCTTCTTCAACTCTTTGCAGAACAGTTTCTCTATCGGTCTATAATCTGCTTCCTCCCTTAATGGTCCAGGGAGGCTAGCAATAAAGTGTGCTAGCTGGCCGTATCTCCACCCGTTTAAAATCCAAACCCCCTCTTGTGCTGCCATTTCATGAAAAGTGCAAATTTTTCCTTGTTTAATAATACCCCTTACTTGTGCCTCTCTATCCAATATCCAATTACCCCCCACTTTCTCCATCCCCGGAGGGAAGAGTAAGTTCTCTTTTAGAAACATTAAAGGGGAATTGTATTCCCATTTGTTATTTATGTGTAACTGATCCCAAGTTTTAAATGTGAAGTGTGTAATATAATGTGTATCCTTTCCCAACCCCCTGAAGTGTGGGGGGTTCCAAATCAAGTGATTTAATTGTGTATTACTCAGCCTTTTTTCTAGACTAACCCATCTTTTATTTTCCCTACTATTTGCCCAATCCAGTGCCCGTGCTAAAACTACTGCTTTATGGTACAACCTAAAATCTGATAGGGCCAGCCCTCCACTTGCTTTTTCCCTCCTCAATATCTTTAGGGCAATCCTTGTTTTTTTATTATCCCAAACATATTTATTTATGAGACTGGACAACATTCTGAAAAAATTGTCCGGAAGGGGGATCGGGAGCATCTGCATCTCATATAAAGAACCTTTGGGGCTAGCACCATCTTTACTAAATTGATTCGCCCTATCCATGAGACGGGGCAGTATTCTATTTATTTCCCTTTTTATTTCATTTCATTTTCATTTAATAGAAGGATAAAATTCTGCCTATACAGCTTTTCTCTGTCGCATATTAAATTAACCCCCAGGTACTTTAAACTATCTTTCCATGGGAAATGGAACACTTCACCAAGTCTATGCGCTTCCAGTTTTTTTATATTGATTTTTAAGGCTTCTGACATTTCTATATTTATTTTAAAATTTGAGAGCTCACTATAGTTCCTCAATATGGACAGCAAGTTTGGTATCGTAATTCTAGGGTTGGAAACAAAAAGAAGCACATCATCCGCAAAAGCGGCTAGTTTGTGTTCCTCCTCACCCACTGTACAGCCGCTTATATCCAGATTTTTCCTGATCATAGCTAGGAGGGGTTCTAACGCCAGGACAAACAATAGGGGAGACAGAGGACAGCCTTGCCTCATCCCGTTTTTCATAACAAATTGTGCTGAGGGGGTATTATTGACCTTTACAAATGCTGAGGGCTGATTGTATAAAATTTTTATCCATTTTAGCATTATGGGCCCTATTCAAATTACTTCAAGTGTATGAAACATGAATCCCCAGTCTACCCTGTCGAACGCTTTTTCGGCGTCGATCGACAGGAGTAGACTGGGGACCCCGCTCGATCTAAATGCCTCCATTATCAGGAGGGACTTCACCCCATTGTCCCTATCCTCCCTCCCAGGGACAAATCCCACCTGGTCTGGGTGGACCAAGAAGGACATTTTCTCTCTGAGCCGTGTTGCCAACACCTTCGCATATAACTTGGTGTCCGCGTTTAAATTTGCGATCGGTCTGTAACTCGAGCACAAAGTCCGGTCTCTCCCCTCCTTTGGAATAAGGGTTACTGCAGCCAACAGGGCATCTCTGCACAATTCTCCCTGCTTCCCTACACCATTCCAAATTTGGCACAGCCGAGGGACCAGGGTACTGCTAAATTTCTTGTAGAAATTGCTTGTAAAGCCGTCTGGCCCCGGGCTTTTGCCCGGGGGGAAGACTTTAGTGCCAAATCATAGACTCATTTATCTATAGATTCTAGATAACACCTCTTCTGAGTTAAATGAATTACAAGGCATCAAGGGCTCCCCACTTCCTTCTAGACTCACAGGAATCATTAAGAAAGCAATGCTGTGTCACTATGTGACACCACTCCCTGCAGCATTCAGGAGTCGCCAACCGACGCGCTGGTACAGAACCCCTTCAGTGCTAGCTAAGATATTTCCTCTACAATCTGACCACTGCTGGCGCTGCAACCTACACTCAGGTACTCTATTACATATTTTCTGGGACTGCCCTGTGCTCAAAACTTTTTGGCAGCCGGTGCTTAAGCTCGTACAGAAACTCACGGATATCTCCCTTCAGGATAATCCAGCTGCGGTTCTTCTTAACCTTACTCCCCTGTCAAGGAAACGTTACCATAAATCCCTCCGTAAGCATCTCCTTAACGCGGCTCGGGCTAGCATTCCACCTCTTTGGAAGCAACAGTCTGCGCCAACGGTGGCCCAATGGTTCGCGAGGGTGAAGGACATTGAGCAGATGGAGGATCTGACCTCTGCGTTGCGGGACAAGTCAGAGGAACATAAGTCCAGATGGTTTCATTGGAACCTTTTTCGCTTCTCTGACGAATTCCACCAATACTTGTCAGGATCCATCGTCTAGGATCCCCATCAACAGTTCAGCATTACCGAATTTGGCTCCCCGGGGGCAACCGCCTATCCCCTCCTCCCCCCCCTCCCAGGAGTATTGTTTGTTTTTTTTTTTGTTTTTTTTTATCTCTCTTTCTTTTTCTCTTTCCTCAGTCTTCTCTCTCTAACTTTACTATTTTTCTCTTTCTATAAAAAAGACATAAAAATGATGGGCACAGATGTTTAAGTTTACATTATATTAGACTTCAGCGAGTAGTATCTCAGTCTAACTGAATAATGACCTTCATTCACATGTAACTGTTAAGTTTCTGACTGTTATACTTGACGTGTTCATTACAGTTTAAATGCAATGCGAAGCTATCGTTATATTTGTATCTGTGTCATATCTTTGAATAAAAAATTTTAAACAGGAGTCGCCAACCACCAGAGAAAGAAAAGGGTGAGGAGGACAGGTGATGTCATGTGAAAGCCAGAGGACCCATTGAATGTATAGGGGTACTCCAAATGAGCAGTGTCCTGAGAGGGGAATGGGCTTTAAATTGTTGATGTGTCTTATTTAGTTTTTGAAAGTAAGTAGCTTCTGATGGAAACCTATCCATCCACCCATGTTTAACATTGTTGATTCATGCCTAACAGTTTTCATGTTACTGCAGAAAATGCTATGTTTTTTAGCATATTTAACCACTTGACAACTGGGCACTTAAACCCCCTTCCTAACCAGACCAATTTTCAGCTTTTGGTGCTCTCACATTTTGAATGACAATTACTCAGTCATGCAACACTGTACCCATATGAAATTTTCGTCCTTTTGTTCACACAAATAGAGCTTTCTTTTGGTGGTATTTGATCGCCTCTGGGTTTTTTATTTTCTGTGCTATAAATGAAAAAAGACTGTAAAATTTTGTAAAAAAATGCATTTTTCCTCATTTGTATTATAAAATTTGGCAAATAAGTAATTTTTCTTCATAAATTCGGGCCAAAATTTATACTGCTACATATCTTTGGTAAAAATAACCCAAATTAGTGGATATTATTTAGTCTGTGTGAAAATTATAGAGTCTACAAGCTATGGTGCCAATCACTGAAAATTGATCACATCTGATCACACCTGATGTACTAAGGCCTATCTCATTTCTTGAGACCCTAACAAACCAGGAAAGTACAAATACCCACAAAATGACCCCTTTTTGGAAAGTAGACATTCCAAGGTATTTAGTAAGAGGCATGGTGAGTTTTTTGAAGTTGTTATTTTTTCCCACAATTCTTTGCAAAATGAAGATTTTTTTTTTTTTTTTTTCACACCAAATTGTCATCATAACAGGTTATTTCTCTCACATGGCATGTACATTACACAAATGACACCCCAAAATATATTCTGTTACTCCTCCTGAGTATGGGGATACCACATGTGTGAGACTTTTGCACAACTTGGCCACATAAAGAGGCGCAACATTGAAGTAGCACATTTAGGCGTTCTAGGAGCATAAATTACACATCTAATCTCTCAACCACCTATTACACTTTTGAAGGCCCTGGAGCACCAGGACAATGGAAACGCCCACAAAGTGACCCCATTTTGGAAAGCAAACACCCCAACGTATAATATGTGAGGCATATTAAGTCTTTTGAATGGTTCATTTTTTTCCAGAGGTTTTTGGAAAATGTGGAAAAAAAATGAAAACGCGTTTTTTTTTTACACAAAGTTGTCCATTTCTAAGATATTTCCAACACATAGCATGTACATAGCAAAAATGACACCCCAAAATATATTCTGCTACTCCTCCCGAGTATGGTGATACCTCATATGTGAGAATTTTACACAACCTGGCCACATACAGAGGCGCAACATTGAAGTAGCACATTCAGGCGTTCTAGGAGCATAAATTACACATCTAATTTCCTTACAATCTATCACATTTTTGAAGGCCCTTCATATTTCTAACACATAGCATGAACATACCAAGAATTACATCCTAAAATACATTCTGCTGAGCAAAGGGTAAACAAAAGATTACCTGTGGTTTTAGTAGTGCAGTTGTCCACAGGAGGAGAGCCCTGATCCAGGCAGCAGGCAGGGACGTGGTCAGCGACAGTGAATGGAATAGTCCAGGCAGCAGGCAAGAATATTGTCCATAGTACAGGCAGGGATACTGTCCTTATACAGTCCAGGGTCAGTGCAAGTAGAGACATTGCCAGTAGTGCCAAAATATTGGTCCTGGTAGTAAGCAGGAACATGGTCCAAGTAACAGGCCAGGAAAGAATGGGGACAGGGGTAGAGGCTTCTCCCACCCAAATCTCTTTGAAGCCTCCGAGACCCTAAATCTGGGAATGAGAAAACTAAAAAATTAGCTTTCTTCATCCAGAAAAACATTTCTGGAGCCCCTCACATATGTGAGACCCCTGTGTTCCCACTAGCATAGCAGGGTAAATGATCAGTCCAAGAGGCAGGCAAAAAACGTGGTCAAACAGTCCAGGGTCTGTTCCAGAGCAGGCAGAGGTAGGTACAATTTAGCGTTAGGCAGAAGCTTGGTCGTATACCAGGCCAGGGTCAGTTCCGGAGAAGGCAGAGGTATGTTTATCGTTAGGCAGAAGCTTGGTCGTATAACAGGCCAGGGTCAGTTCCGGAGAAGGCAGAGGTAGGTACAGTTTTAGTGTTAGGCAGAAGCTTGGTCGTATAACAGGCAAGGGTTGGTTCCAGACAAGGCTGAGGTAAGTCAGGTTCAGTGCAGTGGCATAAGGGGTGTGGAGGAAAATGACAGGAAATGAGAATTACGTTTACCATACTTCCCTAATAATGTAGAGAAGTATGGTAATGGCGGAAACATTCATCTATACAGAGGCCTGGTTGGGAAGGACAATCGGGACAATACTACATGGTGTCTCTTCTAATTCCTCTTCTGGAGCACACCCGGCATTTCTTCTGACATCTGTGGCCTCTTTCACGGGGGGGGATTTTGTCAGGAAAGTGGCATTCGTGGAGTCTGCTCACGGAATCAGAGCGAATATTTTCTGGTGGGCTTTCAGGGTACAAAAGGGAGGAGATTACTTGTTTCTGGTATTGCAAATAGGATACGGGGGTCTCAGTAGATTTTTGGTAAATAACATAAGTGTTATACATGGCCAAACTGAAAAATTAAATGGACAATTTTTTATACCAGTGGCGGGATTTTCTTGTGGGAAGGTAGGGTTCAATCATCTGATCGTTGAAGTCCACTCCCCCCATAAACAAATTATAATCATAAATACAAGCAGGTTTCTGGACTGGGTCGTTTCTTCTTGGGACTTCCACGTAGGTGTCATTATGGATTGTCATGAGCATGTGGACGTTTCGTCTGTCCCTCCACTTGACAGCCAATAGCTCCTGGTTACGCAAAGACACTGTATCCCCTCGGCGTAGCCTTTCATTGACCAGTTTTTGCGGGAAGCCTTTTCTATTGGTTCTTACGGTACCACATGCTGGGGTGTCCCTCTGGTAAAGATTGTGGAAGAGGGGCAAACTTGTATAAAAGTTATCCACATAAAGGTGGTACCCCTTTCCAAAGAGTGGATAAACAAGCTCCCAGACAACTTTGCCGCTGGTTCCAATATATTCTGGACATTCAGGGGGATGCAGTTGGGTGTCCTTCCCTTCGTACACCCGGAAGGCGTAAATGTACCCCGTGGCTTGGTCGCAAAGTTTATACATTTTAACCCCATATCGGCCTCTTTTGCTGGGGATAAACTGTTTGATGCCAAGCCTGCCTGTAAATTTTACAAGGGACTCATCAACAGAAATATTCTGGTCGGGGGTATATAGCTGGGGAAATTTTTCAGAGAAAAAATTCAGGAGTGGCCGAATTTTGAATAATTTGTCAAAGGCTGGGTCATTTCGGGGAGGGCACTGGGTGTTGTCATTGTAGTGGAGGAAGCGCAAAATCATAAGGTATCTTGATCTTGGCATTATCGAAGAGAAGAGTGGCATGTGGTGGACGGGGTTAGTTGACCAATATGAGTACATTTCGTTTTTTTTTGTGAGACCCATTGTAAAAGTTAGGCCTAAGAAAATTTTAAATTCCGCTATGGTAAGCTCTCTCCACTCAAAGGGACAGGCATAACTAGAGCCAGGGTTGCTTACTATGTACTGCTGTGCATAGAGATTGCACTGGGCCACAATGGACGATAGTAAGTCTTCGGTGAAAATCAAATAAAAAAAATCAAGTATGACAAAATCATCGGTGTTCACCTGGACACCTGGCTGGGCGGTAAAAGGGGGGATATTTGCTGCTCCGGGAATTAGGGGGAAGCCACAGGGGGTTTTGAAGGGCATAGGGAAGGCTGGCATGGCCTCTATCCCTTTGGGGCTGAGATGACACCCTACTGGTGCCTGGCCTTTGTTGCAGTGGCTCTTCGCTTGAGGTGGACGGCACTGCGCTTGAGGTGGACGGCACTGCCCTCGAGGTGGACGGCACTGCCCTCGAGGTGGACGGCACTGCCCTCGAGGTGGACGGCACTGCTCTCGAGCTGGACAGCACTGCTCTCGAGGTGGTAGTAGGCTGCTGCTCCACGCCAGAATGCCTTCTTTTCACGGGCACACGTTCCTCTTCTGATTCTGTATCAGACCCGCTGCTTGTCATGGGTTCATAGGCTGAATCCGAATCGGACAGAGAATCAGAGAGCTCCCCACTGCTCTCATCGGTCATGCTGAGACGCTGGTAGGCCTCCTCGGCCGTAAATAATTTTTTTGCCATACTGGTAGCTGGTGAGGTTGATGTGGCGCAGATGAGCACTGATGGGCACAGGTGGCACTGGTGTGCACTGGTGTGGCTCTGGCTGCACTGGTGTGGCTCTGGCTGCACTGATGTGGCTCTGGTGGGCACAGAGGTGGCTCTGGTGGGCACAGAGGTGGCTCTGATGGGCACAGGCGGCACTGGTGGGCACAGGCGGCACTGGTGGGCACAGGCGGCACTGATGTGGCACTGATGGGCACAGGTGGCACTGATGGGCACAGGTGGTACTGGTTGGGCACAGGTGGCACTGGTGTGCACTGTAGTGGCACTGGTGTGGCTCTGGTTGCACTGGTGTGGCTCTGGTGGCACAGAGGTGGCACTGGTGGGCTCAGGCGGCACTGGTGGGCTCAGGCGGCACTGGTGGGCACAGGCGGCACTGGTGGGCACAGACGGCACTGATGTGGTACTGCAGTGGTGCAGATGAGCACAAGTGGCACTGATGGGCACAGGTGGCACTGATGGGCACAGGTGGCTCTGGTGTGGCACTGGTGTGCACTGTAGTAGCACTGGTGTGGCACTGGTGGCACTGGTGTGGCTCTGGTGGCACATAGGTGGCACAGAGGTGGCACAGAGGTGGCACAGGTGGTACAGATGGCACAGATGGCAAAGATGTGGCACAGATGGCACTTGTGGCACAGATGACACTGTTGTGGCACTGTTGGTCACTGTTGTGGCACTGTTGGGCACTGCTGTGGCACTGTTGGGCACTGATTTATAGAAAAAGACTCACAGTTTGGCACCGTAAAGCTCTCCTCTCCTCTCACGCTGCATCGGTGTGAGGAGAGCGATAAACTTCTGGTGACCCTGCTGCACAGCCTTTGTTGACATTTGTGATCGCTCCGTCATTGGATGGAGCAATCACATGGTAAAGGGCCGCTGTCATTGGCCCTTTACCGCGATCCGTGCTGCGCCAGGTCCCGTGAACCCCGCGAACATGGATGTTCCCGTGTGCGCGCCCAGGGGGGCACGCGGGACCGTTTCTCTGGGAGGGCGTCATAGTATGCCCTCCCAGAGTTATCCAACTGCCCTGCAGCCGTCATTCGGCTATGAGCCGGTAGGTAAGTGGTTAAACAGATATTGAATGATGTATTTTAACATCTAAAATTTGGAGCTCAAACCTCGGCTATGTGCGCACTTCAGTTTGGATTCTCTAAGAATGTGGATAAGGATAGTCAAGCACTGAACCTAGTCATATAGTGAACTTGGTGTAAAATTATTCACTTTAAGGTCATCACAGAGGACAAGGGGGCATGCTTTATGTCTGAAGGAAAAGAGATCATCTCCAAATATGGAAAGGTTTCTTCACAGTAATGCCCTGTAAACACGGCCGGACATTGATCGGACATTCCGACAACAAAATCCATGGATTTTTTCCGATGGATGTTGGCTCAAACTTGTTTTGCATACACATGGTCGCACAAAGTTGTCGGAATTTCCGAACGCCAAGAACGCGGTGACATACACCACGTACGATGAGACTATAAAAGGGCAGTTCAATACCAAGCGTGGCACCCTTTGGGCTCCTTTTGCTAATCTCGTGTTAGTAAAAGTTTGGTGAGAGACGATTCGTGCTTTTTCAGACTCGTGGTTTTCATATCGTAGTTCTGCTGTTCAGTTTGTGCTTGTGGGTTTGTATCTGGTCTTCAGTGCGTGCAGTGAGTTCCCATTGACTTGTCATTGTGTTCTTGTCCGTTCGTTACTGATTTTTCAGGTCGCTCTTCACATGCCTTGCTGTTCTTCAGTGTGTTCTGTTACTTCGTTCTGACCAGCCGACCATTTTCTAGCCATGTTGCATGTACATACTCATCGTATAGTTCGTGCTGTGCGGGGGCTTGCTGTTGGGGTCCTTACTTTGACACAAGCCCAGTCCATGAACAGGGCAAGGAGGAGTTCATGGACGAAGAATTGGTTGCTCCAGCGTGACCAATTTTGTCACATGCCTTTGCTCCGTGAGATCCGTGAGAATAATCCTGACGATTTCAGGAACTTTCTCAGGATGACGGACCCCGTATTTCACCGTTTGTTGGCTTTGCTGACCCCTTATATTAGCAGGCAGGATACCTGCATGAGGCAAGCCATCATTTCGGAGCAGAGGCTAGTCGCCACGTTGTGGTACTTGACGACGGGGAGAAGCCTGCAGGACCTCAAGTTCTCGACAGGCATCTCCCCCCAGGCTCTGGGGATCATTATCCCAGAGACCTGTTCTGCCATCATTCAGGTCCTGCAGAAGGAGTATATTCAGGTAAGATTTTTATCCTTTTACATCACATTTTATTGAATTGAACTTTTGCTAATGTAATGTATTTCTTTCCTTATTCCCTAATTACCATTATTGTAATATGCGGTGAATGCCCCTTTGTCCTCATGCATGCTGTTTTTTTTATATATTTTTTTGTCCTTCATACATATTTGCCTTCACTAACCTCCCCAACATGCTCTCCTGGGCCTAAATCCACCTTGTCTACTCAATTAACAATGTATTTTGCCAGCTCCATAGTAGTGCTTTACCCTAAACACACTCTAAAATGTGTAAAATTGTGATTTGTGCTTTAAATTCTGGCAGAGTGCCAGAGGTTTTTTTTTTGGGGTCCCAAAATCATTTGGAACCCTCCCTCCTCCCAACTGCTAACTCAGCTGATACCGATCCTCTATCTGCTGACTTTGCCAAACCCATTGTCATGAAGATCCTGCCAGTAACAGGCAGATTAGACCTATCGGTGCACGATTGCGGGCGTCTATGCGCACGTGCACATGCACTCGTTAGTGTCTGGCGGGTTATTTAAACTTGTCTGGCACTTGCATCATTGCTGTTTGCTCTGCAGCTCTGTGTATGTGTTTCCTGAAAACCTGATATCTGCTCCTGTTTTGACCCGGCTTGCTTTGAGACTATTCCTGTTATCTGCCTGTACCTGATCCTTGGCTTGTTTGACGATCCCTCTGCCTGCTCCTTTTGTACCTCTGCTGCCAGCCTGCTTAACAACCCGGCCTGTCTGACGATTCTGGACTCCCATCCAGTCTGCTGAGCCTGTCTGATGAGCCATCCAGGCTGTTCACCTGTCTGCTGATCATCCAGTCTGCTGGGCCTGTCTGCTGAGCCATCCAGGCTGTTCACCTGTCTGCTGATCATCCAGTCTGCTGGGCCTGTCTGCTGAGCCATCCAGGCTGCTCACCTGTCTGCCTGATCCATCCAGTCTGCTGTCCTGTCTGCTGAGTTGTTTAGTCTGCAGTTCCTGTCTACTGATCAATCCCATCAGCTGTGCCGGCTATCTGATCCCTCTGCTGTTGATCCTGCCAGGCACTCATACCCCTCCGCACTCCTCCACCCCTGTCACCACTACCAGGGGCCCTCGAGTCGGAGGCGTAGGAGAGGCCATCCTCTGCAATTCGGGCTCACCCTTTAGGTACGTAACAGTAGCAAACAGCCATGTCTGAGCCCGAGCAGGGAACCTCTCCTATGCAGGAACTTTGTTTGCACTTAGCAGGCCTGACCCAGGCTGTCAAAAGCCTTCAGCAAGGATACACCCGGTTGGAGGAATGGGTCCAAGCACTGTCTTCTCCCACTGGAATTCAAGGAACCCCTCAAGCCTCTACCTCTTCTACAGGCACCGCATCCTCTCCTACGGTGGTGATGCTTCCGCCTGAACCACGTGTCCCCACACCCGAAAAATTTGCTGGGGAACGTAGCAAATTAAGGGCGTTTCGCAATTCCTGTGAACTGTGCTTTGCCCTCCAGCCACGTACCTTCTCCTTGGAAGCCACCAAGGTGGGCTTTGTCATCTCTTTACTTTCGGGTGAACCTCAAACCTGGGCCCATCGCCTCCTGGAACAGAAAGCCGATGTGTTGACCAACCTTACCACCTTCTTCAGTACCATGGCTCAACTGTATGAAGACCCTCAGCTTTCTGCAACTGCCGAAGCCGCACTGCACGCCCTTCAGCAAGGGCGGCGGAAGATTATGTGGCTGAATTTCGGCGGTGGAGCGCAGACACTGACTGGAATGACGCTGTGCTCCATTACCAGTTTCGCATGGGACTGTCTGACCCTTTGAAGGACGAGCTAGCCTGAGTTGGTGTGCCCCAGACCCTAGACGCATTAATCAATCTTGCCATACAGATTGACCGGCGGCTGAGGGAACGTAGGTCGGAAAAAGCAACTGGATTTTCCTGACCAACTTGGATGTTACCTAGAGTGCCCAGTCACCTGCATCCGGCCCCTACCTCTCAGTCCACTTCTACAACGGACACTTCGGAACCCATGCAGTTGGGGGTGCTTCACCCTTCTCTTACTATGGAAGAGCTCCAACGCCGCCGGGCAAATAATCTATGTCTCTACTGCGGGGAACCCGGTCACTATGTCAAGAATTGCCCTACTAAACTTCGTAAGTGTTTCCGAAAATATCCTGAACATGTGCTTACTGGAATCCAGACCTCTTCTCATCTTGCCCTCTCTATCTCTTTGCAGCTTCCAGGAAAGACTCTGTCAGTGTTTTTGCCATTATTGATTCAGGAGCCTGCAGCTGCTTTATAGACTCATCTTTTGCAACAAGACATCAGATTCCTCTGCTTCCTAGGACCCAAAGACTGTCCATTCACCTGGCTGATGGGTCCACTATTAAATCTGGGCCGGTTATCCAAGAGACTTCCCCTTTGCCAGTCACCATTGCCGGTGCCCACCACGAACTGCTTTGTACTGACATTATCTCCTCACCTCTGTTTCCTGTAATTCTTGGAATGCCTTGGCTTCAAGCCCACAATCCTGGTGTCAACTGGGCCACAGGGGAGGTCACCTTTTCCTCTCATTATTGCCAGCAATTCTGTGCCTCAAAGGACCCCCATGGGCCCTTTCCTTTGCTATGTCTGGACACTGAAGCTGAGCTATGCCAAACTGTCCTGAAAACCTACCATGACTTCATTGACGTGTTCAGCAAGAAAGGAGCAGAAACTCTACCTCCCCATCGGGCTTATGATTGCCCTATCGAGCTCCTTCCAGGGGCCGAAATTCCCTTCGGAAGAATATTTCCGTTAACCGAGTTAGAACAGGTGGCCCTTAAGGACTATATCGATGAAAACTTAAAGAAGGGTTTCATTCGTCCATCCACTTCCCCGGCAGGTGCGGGTATCTTTTTTGTAGAGAAGAAGGATCACACACTTCGGCCTTGCATAGACTACCGTGAGCTAAATAAAATTACCATCAAGAACAGGTACCCCCTTCCCTTGGTCCTCGAGTTATTCCAGAGACTGGGAACAGCTACTATCTTTACTAAACTTGATCTTCAAGGAGCCTATAACTTGGTCCGCATCAGGGAAGGAGATGAGTGGAAAACGGCGTTCCGCACCCATTTTGGGCACTTTGAGTACCTAGTTATGCCCTTCGGTTATGTAACACTCCTGCCACGTTCCAGTATTTTATTAATGATGTTTTCCGGGATTATTTAGATCTGTTTGTCATCATCTACTTAGACAATATTTTAATCTTTTCTTCCTCCCTAGATGCTCATCGCAGACACGTCAGGTGTGTTTTGACACGACTTCGACAGCATGGCCTGTACTCGAAGTCAGAAAAATGTGAATTCGAACAAGAGAGTATACCATTCCTGGGATTAATCATCTCCATAGAAGGTATCAAGATGGATCCGCAGAAGATCGCTGCAATACTTGACTGTCCAGTTCCTGTTGACAAAAAACGTTTCGTTGGATTCGCTAATTTCTACCGGAAATTCATTAAGGGGTTTTCTGCCATCATTGCCCCTATTACCCAATTAACCAAACTGGGGGTTCGCTTCCATTGGACCCCAGAAGCTCAAGTTGCCTTTGAATCTCTCAAAGCATTGTTTACATCTGCCTCCGTTCTAAAACACCCTGATTCCGACCTGCCATTTGTACTTGAGGTAGATGCTTCTGAGATCGCTGTTGGAGCAGTACTCTCCCAACACCAAGGAACCAAGGCACTGCTCCACCCGGTAGCCTTCTTCTCCCGCAAACTTTCGGCTGCCGGAAGGAATTACGATGTGGGGGATCGGGAACTGCTGGCAATCAAATCTGCACTTGAAGAATGGCGGTACTTACTTGAAGGAGCAACTCACCCAATCTTGATCTTCACTGATCATAAGAACTTAGAGTACTTGAGGTCGGCAAAGAGGTTGAAGCCACGGAAAGCCAGATGGGCGTTGTTTTTCTCCAGGTTCTCTTTTCATGTTACTTACCGGCCAGGCTCTAAGAATACAAAACCTGACGCCCTATCCAGAATGTTTCACAAATCCAAAGAAATGACTTCCCCCGATACCATTCTTTCTCCTGGGAATTTTCTTCTGCTGCAGGAAGATTTGCTCTCCCGGATCAAGCAGGCTACTCTGGGGTGGACGTCCCCCGCTAAATTGGAACTACGAGCAAAAGACGGGTTGTTCTGGTACAGGGACAAGATTTTTGCACCTGAAAGCGTACGAGTCCCTATATTAGAACTCTGTCACGATCACGCACTAGCTGGACATTTTGGCATAACTAAAACCACCAATTTGGTACAACGTACCTTCTGGTGGCCTCAGGTAGGCAGAGACTGCAAGAAGTTTGTGGAATCCTGTGTCACTTGCATTAGGAACAAGAGCAGTAAAGCCAAGGCCTGGGGATTATTGAGACCACTGCCTGTTCCGGATAGACCCTGGAAGATGTTATCCATAGACTTCATTGTAGAGTTACCCCCAGCAGAAGACCATACCACCATCTTTGTGGTGGTAGACAGGTCGTCAAAAATGGCACACTTTATCCCTATGAAAGGCATTCCTCTGCTTCTGAGACTGCACAGGTATTCATCAGAGAAATCATCAGACTCAATGGAATACTGGCCAACATTGTCTCAGATCGGGGGGTACAATTTACTTCCCGATTCTGGAGGTCCTTATGCAAAGCTTTGAACATCGAGCTATCTTTCTCTTCTGCTTATCACCCCCAGACAAATGGGAAAACAGAGAGGACCAACCAAACCCTCGAACAATACCTCCGCTGCTTTTCTTCATTTACTCAAGATGACTGGATCTCTTTGGTTCCACTGGCTGAATTCGCCTACAACAATTCTACACACTCTGCTACAAAACAAACCCCATTTTTTGCCAATTATGGCTTCCATCCATCATTCCTGCCCAGCTCCATCCCAGAATGTCCTGTACCAGCAGTTCATGAAACAATTAATTTTTTTTCTCTCAACAATCAGCTCTTGCAAGAAACTATGGCCAGGACACAGGAACACAATAAAGAAGTTTTTGATAAAAAGAAACGTGGAGAACTGTTACTGGCACCCGGTAATCTAGTTTGGTTGTCTATACTGAACCTGAAGATGGCATGCCCTTCGAAAAAGCTTGGTCCTAAATTCATAGGCCCATTTCCTGTGAAGAGGAAAATCAATGAAGTGGCTTATGAGTTGGAACTTCCTGAGTCACTTAAAATTCATCATGTTTTCCATGTAACACTATCAAAACCCCCTGTTGCTAATCCCTTTCCTGGCCGAAGCTCTGACCCTCCTGATCCTGTATTAGTAGATGGGGAAGAGGAGTTTGAGGTAGAAGCAATAGTGGATTGCAGGAGGAGAAACCTGAAGAAAACATCCACGCTGAGAGTCTGGTTCAATCCTTCAAAAGGTCCCATCCTGAAAAATTGGTTCGGATGGGCATCCGGAGGCTGCCCCTTGGGGGGGGGCAATGTCATGAAGATCCTACCAGTAACAGGCAGATTAGACGCATCGGTGCACGATTGCGGGCGTCTATGCGCACGCGCACATGCACTCGTTAGTGTCTGGCGGGTTATTTAAACCTGTCTGGCACTTGCATCATTGCTGTTTGCTCTGCAGCTCTGTGTATGTGTTCCCTGAAAACCTGATATCTGCTCCTGTTTTGACCCGGCTTGCCGTGAGACTATTCCTGTTATCTGCCTGTACCTGATCCTTGGCTTGTTTGACGATCCCTCTGCCTGCTCCTTTTGTACCTCTGCTGCCAGCCTGCTTACTGACCCGGCCTGTCTGACGATTGTGGACTCCCATCCAGTCTGCTGAGCCTGTCTGCTGAGCCATCCAGGCTGTTCACCTGTCTGCTGATCCATCCAGTCTGCTGGGCCTGTCTGCTGAGCCATCCAGGCTATTCACCTGTCTGCTGATCATCCAGTCTGCTGGGCCTGTCTGCTGAGCCATCCAGGCTGTTCACCTGTCTGCTGATCATCCAGTCTGCTGGGCCTGTCTGGTGAGCCATCCAGGCTGCTCACCTGTCTGCCTGATCCATCCAGTCTGCTGTCCTGTCTGCTGAGTTGTTCAGTCTGCAGTTTCTGTCTACTGATCCATCCCATCAGCTGTGCCGGCCATCTGATCCTTTTGCTGTTGATCCTGCTAGGCACTCATACCACTCCGCACTCCTGCACCCCTGTCACCACTACCAGGGGCCCTCGAGTCGGAGGCATAGGAGAGGCCATCCTCTGCAATTTGGGCTCACCCTTTAGGTACGTAACACCCATACACACTATACCCACCTCTTTTGTGGTCAGATTTATGGATAAATTCATCAAAGCATGTAGTGCAAAGGCCTGCCTGAATACTTTCAAATGGTACTGTTTAAAGTTTTTGTATCCTATTATCTTGATAGGTAATATCAGAAAAAATGTGGTAAAATGTGTACAGTGTGTATTTATATCTTTGTATTATGACACTTCTTACCTGTCCAGTGGGCTGCTAATAGTGTAAAGTAAGGAGGGGCTGGCCAAAGTAACACACATCATGTATGCATTCATCTCTAAATGAAGTGGAGAGGGTTACCTGTCCAAAACATCTCCCCACCCCTAAAATTTTTAAAATGGCCCATGGCAGGGGGGATCTGATAGGTGGACCTTCTACCTTTGTCTTTAAATACTCCCTAAAATAAATGTTATACTGATGTTGGCCAAGAATGTTTGTGTCTAATCTGCTTTCCATGTTTATGTGCAAAATGATTCATTTATTTTTCTTGTTTGACTCCACAGTTTCCTTCCAACCCACAGGAATGGCAGACTGTGGCCTCCCACTTTGCCCAGCAGTAGGACTTTCCTAACTGCGTCGGGGCAATGAGAAACACGTCCACATCGTCCCACCACCCAACTCGGGGTCATACTATTACAACTACAAGGGGTTCAATAGTATTGTGATGTTGGCGGTGGTGTCGGCTACTTACGAGTTCCTGTATGTGGACGTGGGGAAGAATGGCCGGATGTCATATGGTGGAGTCATCGCTCACATGGAGTTGTACAGGCGTCTCCAGAATGGCAACTTGGGCTTGCCACCTCCAGAAGACAATGCGGAAGGACTCCCATTCATCTTCGTTGTGGATGAAGCGTTTGTGCTGGGGGACCATCTTATGTGGCCATTCCCTTTGAGGACCTTCACCCCGGACCAGAGGGCTTTTAATTACCGGCTGGCCAGAGCCAGAAGAGTGGTGGAGAACACGTTTGGAATAATGGCCAGCCAGTTCCGCCTATTTCTTACACCGTTACACATGGAAGAATATAAACTCAATCACATCATCCTGGCTTGCTGTGTTCTCCACAACTTTTTAAGGAGAAATTCTGTGAACTATGCTGCCTCAGTTGGGCCTGAGGCCGGAATTCATATTAATGAACTAACCCTGACGGCGCTTGAAGCTGGCCTTCCTGGCTTGCCCCCCAAAGTGCCCACGAGGTCCGTCTAAGATACATGGAATACTTTGGGGGTAGGGGGGCCATTGATATGCCAGAAAATGTCTGAGACATTTTTTAAATTAAAATATATTTTAACCACTTGCCGACCGCCTCACGCCTATATACGTGAGCAGAGCGGCACGGGCAGGCAAAATCACGTACCTGAAACGTGATTGCCTTCCCGCGGGTGGGGGGTCCGATCGGACCCCCCCCCCGGTGCCAGCTGCGGTCGCATTTGGTTGGAAGCGATGGGAGACGAGGGGGAGGCCATCCGATCGTGGCCCCCCCCTCGCGATCGCTCCCAGCCAATGACAAACATCCCCTGCCTCTGTATAGTACACAGAGGCAGAGGATGTGATGTCATCTCTCCTCGGCTCGGGAGTTTCCGTTCCAGCGCCGAGGGGAGATGACATGTAAGTGCACCAACACTCACACACACACAGTAGAACATGCCAGGCATACGTTACACCCCCGATCCCCCCCCGATCGCCCCCCGATCCCCCCCCAATCACCCCCCCCCCCCCTGTCACAAACTGACACCAAGCAGGTTTTTTTTTTTTTTGTTTGTTTTTTCCTGATTACTGCATAGTGTCAGTTTGTGACAGTTAGCAGTTAGGGTAGTAACTGTTACCCCCCTGTAGGTCTAGGGTACCCCCCTTACCCCCCCTAATAAAGTTTTAACCCCTTGATCACCCCCCGTCACCAGTGTCGCTAAGCGATCATTTTTCTGATCGCTGTATTAGTGTCGCTGGTGACGCTAGTTAGGGACGTAAATATTTAGGTTCGCCGTCAGTGTTTTATAGCGACAGGGACCCCCATATACTACCGAATAAATGTTTTAACCCCTTGATTGCCCCCTAGTTAACCCTTTCACCACTGATCACCGTATAACCGTTACGGGTGACGCTGGTTAGTTTGTTTATTTTTTATAGTGTCAGGGCACCCGCCGTTTATTACCAAATAAAAGTTTAGCCCCCTGTAGGTCTAGGGTACCCCCCTTACCCCCCCCTAATAAAGTTTTAACCCCTTGATCACCCCCTGTCGCCAGTGTCGCTAAGCGATCATTTTTCTGATCGCTGTATTAGTGTCGCTGGTGACGCTAGTTAGGGACGTAAATATTTAGGTTCGCCGTCAGTGTTTTATAGCGACAGGGACCCCCATATACTATCTAATAAATGTTTTAACCCCTTGATGGCCCCCTAGTTAACCCTTTTACCACTGATCACCGTATAACCGTTACGGGTGACGCTGGTTAGTTTGTTTATTTTTTATAGTGTCAGGGCACCCGCCGTTTATTACCGAAAAAAGGTTTAGCCCCCTGATCGCCCGGCGGTGATATGCGTCGCCCTAGGCAGCGTCAGATTAGCACCAGTACCGCGAACACCCATGCACGCACCGTACACGCACCGTACACCTCCCTTAGTGGTATAGTATCTGAACGCATCAATATCTGATCCGATCAGATCTATACTGGCGTCCCCAGCAGTTTAGGGTTCCCAAAAACGCAGTGTTAGTGGGATCAGCCCAGATACCTGCTAGCACCTGCGTTTTGCCCCTCCGCCCGGCCCAGCCCAGTCCAGCCCACCCAAGTGCAGTATCGATCGATCACTGTCACTTTTTTTTGTAGCGTTTTGGTGAACTGGCAAGCACCAGCGGCCTAGTACACCCCGGTCGTAGTCAAACCAGCACTGCAGTAACACTTGGTGACGTGGCGAGTCCCATAAGTGCAGTTCAAGCTGGTGAGGTGGCAAGCACAAGTAGTGTCCCGCTGCCACCAAAAAGACAAACACAGGCCCGTCGTGCCCATAGTGCCCTTCCTGCTGCATTCGCCAATCCTAATTGGGAACCCACCGCTTCTGCAGCGCCCGTACTTCCCCCATTCACATCCCCAACCAAATGCAGTCGGCTGCATGAGAGGCATTTTCTTTATGTCCTCCCGAGTACCCCTACCCAACGAACCCCCCCAAAAAAGATGTTGTGTCTGCACCAAGCGCGGATATAGGCGTGACACTCACTATTATTGTCCCTCCTGTCCTGACAATCCTGGTCTTTGCATTGGTGAATGTTTTGAACGCTACCATTCACTAGTTGAGTATTAGCGTAGGGTGCAGCATTGCACAGACTAGGCACACTTTCACAGGGTCTCCCAAGATGCCATCGCATTTTGAGAGACCCGAACCTGGAAGCGGTTACAGTTATAAAAGTTACAGTTACAAAAAAAAAGTGTAAAAAAAAAAAAAAACACAAACAAAAATAAAAAAAAATAGTTGTCGTTTTATTGTTCTCTCTCTCTATTCTCTCTCTCTATTGTTCTGCTCTTTTTTACTGTATTCTATTCTGCAATGTTTTATTGTTATTATGTTTTATCATGTTTGCTTTTCAGGTATGCAATTTTTTATACTTTACCGTTTACTGTGCTTTATTGTTAACCATTTTTTTGTCTTCAGGTACGCCATTCACGACTTTGAGTGGTTATACCAGAATGATGCCTGCAGGTTTAGGTATCATCTTGGTATCATTCTTTTTAGCCAGCGGTCGGCTTTCATGTAAAAGCAATCCTAGCGGCTAATTAGCCTCTAGACTGCTTTTACAAGCAGTGGGAGGGAATGCCCCCCCCCCCCCACCGTCTTCCGTGTTTTTCTCTGGCTCTCCTGTCTCAACAGGGAACCTGAGAATGCAGCCGGTGATTCAGCCAGCTGACCATAGAGCTGATCAGAGACCAGAGTGGCTCCAAACATCTCTATGGCCTAAGAAACCGGAAGCTACGAGCATTTTATGACTTAGATTTCGCCGGATGTAAATAGCGCCATTGGGAAATTGGGGGAGCATTTTATCACACCGATCTTGGTGTGGTCAGATGCTTTGAGGGCAGAGGAGAGATCTAGGGTCTAATAGACCCCAATTTTTTCAAAAAAGAGTACCTGTCACTACCTATTGCTATCATAGGGGATATTTACATTCCCTGAGATAACAATAAAAATGATTTAAAAAAAAAAAATGAAAGGAACAGTTTAAAAATAAGATAAAAAAGCAAAAAAATAATAAAGAAAAAAAATAAATAAATAAAAAGCACCCCTGCCCCCCCTGCTCTCACGCTAAGGCGAACGCAAGCGGCGGTCTGGCGTCAAATGTAAACAGCAATTGCACCATGCATGTGAGGTATCACCGCGAAGGTCAGATCGAGGGCAGTAATTTTAGCAGTAGACCTCCTCTGTAAATCTAAAGTGGTAACCTGTAAAGGCTTTTAAAGGCTTTTAAAAATGTATTAATTTTGTTGCCACTGCACGTTTGTGCGCAATTTTAAAGCATGTCATGTTTGGTATCCATGTACTCGGCCTAAGATCATCTTTTTTATTTCATCAAACATTTGGGCAATATAGTGTGTTTTAGTGCATTAAAATTTAAAAAAGTGTGTTTTTTCCCCAAAAAATGCGTTTGAAAATCGCTGCGCAAATACTGTGTGAAAAAAAAAAAATGAAACACCCACCATTTTAATCTGTAGGGCATTTGCTTTAAAATAATATATAATGTTTGGGGGTTCAAAGTAATTTTCTTGCAAAAAAAAATAATTTTTTCATGTAATCAAAAAGTGTCAGAAAGGGCTTTGTCTTCAAGTGGTTAGAAGAGTGGGTGATGTGTGACATAAGCTTCTAAATGTTGTGCATAAAATGCCAGGACAGTTCAAACCCCCCCCAAATGACCCCATTTTGGAAAGTAGACACCCCAAGCTATTTGCTGAGAGGCATGTCGAGTCCATGGAATATTTTATATTGTGACACAAGTAGCGGGAAAGAGACAAATTTTTTTTTTTTTTTTTTGCACAAAGTTGTCACTAAATGTTATATTGCTCAAACGTGCCATGGGAATATGTGAAATTACACCCCAAAATAAATTCTGTTGCTTCTCCTGAGTACGGGGATACCACATGTGTGGGACTTTTTGGGAGCCTAGCCGCGCACGGGACCCCGAAAACCAAGCACCGCCTTCAGGCTTTCTAAGGCCGTAAATTTTTGATTTCACTCTTCACTGCCTATCACAGTTTCGGAGGCCATGGAATGCCCAGGTGGCACAAACCCCCCCCAAATTACCCCATTTTGGAAAGTAGACACCCCAAGCTATTTGCTGAGAGGTATAGTGAGTATTTTGCAGACCTCACTTTTTGTCACAAAGTTTTGAAAATTGAAAAAAGAAAAAAAACATTTTTTTTTCTGGTCTTTCTTCATTTTCAAAAACAAATGAGAGCTGCAAAATACTCACCATGCCTCTCAGCAAATAGCTTGGGGTGTCTACTTTCCAAAATGGGGTAATTTGGGGGGGGTTTGTGCCATCTTGGCATTTTATGGCCTTCAAAACTGTGATAGGTAGTGAGGAGTAAAATCAAAAATGTATGCCCTTAGAAATCCTGAAGGTGGTGCTGGGTTTTCGGGGCCCCGTACGCGGCTAGGCTCCCAAAAAGTGCCACACATGTGGTATCCCCGTACTCAGGAGAAGCAGCTGAATGTATTTTGGGGTGCAATTCCACATATGCCCATGGCCTGTGTGAGCAATATATCATTTAGTGACGACTTTTTGTAAATTTTTTTTTTTTTTTTGTCATTATTCAATCACTTGGGACAAAAAAAAAAAATATTCAATGGGTTCAACATGCCTCTCAGCAATTTCCTTGGGGTGTCTACTTTCCAAAATGGGGTCATTTGGGGGGGTTTTGTACTGCCCTGCCATTTTAGCACCTCAAGAAATGACATAGGCAGTCATAAACTAAAAGCTGTGTAAATTCCAGAAAATGTACCCTAGTTTGTAGACGCTATAACTTTTGCGCAAACCAATAAATATACGCTTATTGACATTTTTTTTACCAAAGACATGTGGCCGAATACATTTTGGCCTAAATGTATGACTAAAATTTAGTTTATTGGATTTTTTTTATAACAAAAAGTAGAAAATATCATTTTTTTTCAAAATTTTCAGTCTTTTTCCGTTTATAGCGCAAAAAATAAAAACGGCAGAGGTGATCAAATACCATCAAAAGAAAGCTCTATTTGTGGGAAGAAAAGGACGCAAATTTCGTTTGGGTAGAGCATTGCATGACCGCGCAATTAGCAGTTAAAGTGACGCAGTGCCGAATTGTAAAAAGTGCTCTGGTCAGGAAGGGGGTAAATCCTTCCGGGGCTGAAGTGGTTAAACTGAGCAAATATTTGCTTAGATTTACTGCTTGTCTTTCTTTTAGCTGACCATGACTGAAATTTGGGGAGTCCTGAAAATGGCGTGATTGTGTAAAATTATAAAGCACTGTTGGGTGTTATTTACTAAAGGAAAATACAATTTGCACTACAAGTGCACTTGAGACTGCACTGAAACTGCACTTGTAGTGCAAAGTGGATTTGCCTTTAGTAAATAACCCCCATTGTCACAGAAAACATCAACTTTACTACAAAAAATGCTTTTGAGCATTGAAAGAAGAAGCCACACATTGTTGATTCTCAATCTTTTTAATCAAAGCACAATCACATGTGCATTTATAAAAGTTTTTTAGAACAAACCAACATGTTTGTTGTATAACAATTTTTAGGTCACATTAAAAAGTCAAAATTGCCTTTTAAGGTAAAACAGGCATGTTTAACCACTTGCTTACTGGGCACTTAAACCCCCCTCCTGCCCAGACCAATTTTGAGCTTTCAGCGCTGTCGCACTTTGAATGACAATTGCGCGGTCATACAACACTGTACCCAAATGAAATTTTTATCATTTTTCCCCCACAAATAGAGCTTTCTTTTGGTGGTATTTAATCACAGCTGGGGTTTTTATTTTTTGCTAAACAAACAAAAAAAGATGGAAAATTTTGAAAAAAAAAAAAAAATCATGTTTAATAGTTTGTTATAAAATTTTGCAAACAGGTCATTTTTCTCCTTCATTGATATGCACTGATGAGGCGGCACTGGTGGGCACTGATAGGCTGCACTGATGGGCACAGATAGGCACAGATAAGGCGGCACTGATAGGCACAGTTAAGGCGGCACTGATAGGCACAGTTAAGGCGGCACTGATAGGCACAATTAAGGCGGCACTGATGGGGACAGATAAGGTGGTACTGATGGGCACAGATAAGGCGGCACTGATGGCCACGGATGGGCGGCACGGATAGGTGGCACGGATAGGTGGCACAGATAGGTGGCACTGATGGGGGGCACTGATGGGGGGCACTGATGGGGGGCACTGATGGGCGGCACTGATGGGCGGCACTGATGGGGGGCACTGATGGGCAGTGATGGGCGGCACTGATGGGCACTTATGGGCACTGGTAGGTGACACTGATGGGCACTGATAGGTTGCACTGATGTGGGTGCTGATGGGTGGCACTGATGTGGGTGCTGATGGGTGGCACTGTGGGCACTGATGGGTGGCACTGTGGGCACTGATGGGTGGCGCTGATTGATGGCACTGTGGGCACTGATGGGTTAATCTGGTGGGCACTGGTAGGCAGCACTGCTGTGTTACAAGATCGCCGTGATCGGGACTGATGTCCCGATCACGGCCGCCGGTGATCGGGTTTTTTTTTCCTCCTCACGCTGTCAGCGCGAGGAGGAAAATAGCCGATTACCGGCTCTGTTTACATCACATGATCAGCTGTCATTGGCTGACAGCTGATCATGTGGTAAGGGGTTGGGACCAACCCCTTACTCTGATCTGTGATCAGGCGAGTCTCATAGACTCGCTGATCACCGAGCGCGCCGCGCGCGCCCTGCAGGGGGCGCGCAGGCCGCTCGTGCACGGGACGACGTCAATGGACGTAGTCCCGGCAATTTAGATCCGCGCTGTTGCCGTCATTTGGCAATGGCCCGGATCTGAAGCAGTTAAAACCAAAAAGAAATACACAACTCTGAAACTTACAAAGTTCAACTTTTATAGAAACTGAAGGCAATATCAGACATGAGTATTTATAAACTGTGTTTGATATTGCGTTCAGCAGATGGGGTGAAGTCACCCCTGGAAAAGCCAAATTTTGAAGATGCACACAAATTGCCGAATGTCAACATGTGCTAGCTGCCATCATGGGGGATCAAGGGACGTGTTTTGTGGGTGCAACCCCTTCCTCTAAGCTACTTTATTATTGAGGAAGGGGTTGCATCCCCAAAACGCGTACATTGATCTCCCATGATGGCAGATAGCACATGTTGACACACTGTGTGCATCTTCAAAATTTGTCTTTTCTATAATATGTCACAGAATTGTCACAAAATTGTCAGAAAAACAAAAACACAAAGCAGAAATAAGTTAGGGATTTCTAGGGGTTTTACATTCTCCCTAAAACATCAATGATGTTCTTCATTTTGTTTTGAACATCATTGATGTTTTGCTTGATGTTTTCCAAGTCCCTATTACACCCCATTATCTCCCCGATCAGGATCTGGGCACTTTTACTGGTGAAAGGACCTTCTTCCACATCACGATCACCTAAAAATATATAAAAAAAAAAAACACACCATGTATTATGAATATGCCGGCATTCATCTCTTACCTGAGTCTGTGGTCGCAGACATTCACCTGTTGTGGTGATAATTTACACCATGTCTCCCTCCTCCTCCTCTGCTTGGGTTTGGGGGATTTCCCCTTCTTCCTGAGGTGGGGGGTCTGTGGTCTCCTCTGATGAGTGGTGTCCTCCGAGTCTTTTCTCTCCTATGTAAAAAAAGTAGGTATACTTAGCACACAGATATTTGATGGCAGAAATAGGAATATGAAACATTGCTTGGAAGTGGTGTACAATTGTCTCTTTTGGCAGAGTTGCAAGATGAAGAAATATTTTTGTCCTTTGTCAAGCTTGAATACTTACCTGTTTTGGACAAGCTTCACAGATGGAGACAGCCTATAGTATACACTGGAACACCTGTGTGGGGCCCCCTAATAAAAAGGGTGTTCTTTTGTCCCCAGCGTCCAGATGTGTAAACAGCTGCTGAGTGTCCTCTCCTTACACAGAATCTAGTTTTGCATTTCATTCTAGTTACTAACCCATCTAGACAACAGAATTATTTTAAGAGAAGTAGGCCAGAAAAAATGTATTGAAATGCATCTGGACAAAACATGGTGTTTTATTGGCCGAACAAAGAATGTTTCCTACGAACGAATAATGTGTCCATGAACATGAAAGTTGCCATTTTAAACTGTACAACAGTAAAGAATAGCACATGGAGCAGCAAGAACATTATAAAAATAACGAATAGGAACACAGGATAACTACTTACTTTTTTGCAGCACTCTCCTGATCCTTCTATACCGATCGTGCTCCCTGATTTTGAGGTCTGACCACCACTACCTGAGTTGATCCTTGGATCGCTGTACCCCAAAATTCCTGTGTAGACTCTTCACAACTTTCACCATGATCTTGGCCTTTCTGACATTGGGGTTGGGGTAATCCTGGGATCGTGACGTTTCTGGCTCTGGGATCGTGACGTTTCTGGCTCCGGGCTTTCCTCCTCCTCCTCCTCGTTGCTCTAATTAGCACACACCTGCTCGGTCTCCGCCATGTGCTCTTCCCCACTGCGCCGAATGAGAAGGGGTGGGGAATAGACTAGAAAGAACGTCAGGGTACACGTGTGCATCGTACCTACGATCTGTGAGCGGAAGAAGGAGTATCAGAAGCGCTGATCGTGATAACGAAAGTAACATTTAAACTTGGGCCTATACTGCTTATAGATTGAGGCCTATATTGGGACAAGATTAGGAGAATTTAGCCCGACATTAGGGTTTGTCTTGTGTTGTATCTTGCAGAGAAAATGAATATATTGAATGATCAGGACTTTATCCCCATATTCATTGATATGTACAGGGAGCTGCCCTGTCTGTGGCAGGTAAACCACCCACATTATGAGAATCAAACAAAGAGGAAGGCAGCGCTGTATCAATTAATGGAATTTGTGAAGCCGGTGATCCCCACGGCAGACATCACCTATTTGAAGGCCCTAATTGGTGGCATGAGGAGCACTTATCTACGGGAGCGCAAGAAGGTCCAGGATTCCCTGAGATCAGCAGCTGCAGATGCCATTTATGTCCCCAGGCTGTGGTACTATGACAGACTGCATTTTCTGGCAGGTCAGACTGAACCCAGACCAGACTGAACCCAGGCCAGACTGAACCCAGGCCAGCACTCTCCAGTCTTCCTTCCACGCTTCCTGAGGAGCTGAGGCTTCTGGCGTCTGAAGCCTCAGCTGAGCTGAGGCTTCTGAAGTCTAACCTGGGCCTTCCAGGCAGCAACATGTGGAGGAGCCCAGCTTGAGCCAGGTATAGCATTCTTCTAAATATTTTCTGTTGGTCAAATTAATGATGTTAAATCTATGTTAGTTTGGATTCCCAATTTCTCATTGTGATTGATGAACAAAAAAACTAAAACAATGTCCCTTTTTCATACACAGGAAAGTCTCAGCCAGGAGGTGGCCGGGCCCAGTAGCCTGGCCAATACCCAGGTCCCTCCCCTCCGCCTTCAACCAAAAAGTGGCAGGAAGAGGAGTAATATGAAGGAGGCAGCAATTGGCCTATTTATGAAGGCTACTGCAGCCCTCAGAACCCCCCAAAGTGTTCAAGAGGACTTTGCATACATAACAGCCTGCAAAATGCTGGAAATGGAGGAGAGCCAATGCCTCTTATGTGAGTATATCATCTTCCAAGCAATAAATAAGGGGTTGAGGGGCCAACTCACAAGCCAAAGCCACGTTTGTGAGCTCAAGCATGGTCCTCCTCCTCCTCCTCCAGGTCCTCCTCCTCCTCCTGCCACACCTCCAACACCAGAGCCACAGCCTGGAAGGAAGCGTGTAAGGAAGACCAGAGAGTGACGGCGTGGGTTCAGTCTGGTCTGACAAAAGATGCAGGCTCTTGTATGACCACAGCCTGGGGACATGTATATCATCTGTTGCTGTTCATGATCTCTTGGACTTCTGGACCAGATTGTACTCCCTTATATATGGACTCCTCAGGCCACCAATTTTGCATTAAAATAATTTATGTGTGCCCTGGGGGCCAAAGGCTTCGCCAATTTCTGCTATTTATCCAGCGTTGCCTCCCTCTTTCTTTGGTTATAACCCCTTAATAAAAGGTATTTTTATTTCTATTATACTCGCCTATGTGTGTTTTTCTTCAAAAAGGACAGTTTGTTTGTGAGGAGGCAGGTACATTTCAAAAATACAATGTGAAATTAACAAGAGACACCAACACCAAGCGATCTCCTTGAGATTAAATAATACAAGATAATAATGGTGTTGTGGTAACTTGACACACAAAACACACCCAAAACTATTCTGGAGTAAAAGAAAAAAAAAATTACAAAAAATAACAGTAGATCAGGATTTAAAAAAAAAATAAAAATGTAAAAACATCCAAAAATGTATTTTTTTACGTGAAATGTGACTTATCAAAATATTATATTCATGAAATCACAATAAATAATAAAGAAAGAAGTTTGTGAGAAGTCTGTGTGAATATGAGCAGCAAAACAACTTCATTCTTCTAGCATTATAAAGAAGAAGAGAGTGCGCTGCAATTTAAAACATTGCAGCCTGACGAAAGTGCTATATCCATTACGAACGCTAATTTTACCAGACCGAGCAGTTCCATCTTGGAATTTATTCTGAGCATGCGTGGCACTTTGTGCATAGGAATTGTCCACACACAGTCGGAATTGATGCAAACTGATTTTATTGTCGGAAAATTTTATAGCCTGCTCTCAAACTTTGTGTGTCGGAAATTCCGATGGAAAATGTCCGATGGAGCAAACACATGGTCGGTATTTCCGACAACAAGCTCCGATCGCACATTTTCCATCGGAAAATCCGACCGTGTGTACAAGGCATAAGAGGTGTGAAAATGTGGAATAGACTCCCTCCAGAGTTGGTTCTGGCCAGCTCAGTGGAATAGGCAAATTGACCATATAGAGCAAGTTCGCATGCACATTAAGGACCACTTTCGGGCAGGATCCGCGTCACCCTACAATCCCATCATCCATGTCAACACCAGGTAATATTGGGGGTGGTTTGGGATTTTAAACAGCCAATGGTGATAGATTCTCCTTAAAATGATGTGGTGCCCAGGAGTACGCCTGGGCACCACATCATTTTAAGGAGAATCTATCACCATTGGCTGTTTAAAATCCCAAACCACCCCCAATATTACCTGGTGTTGACATGGATGATGGGATTGTAGGGTGACGCGGATCCTGCCCGAAAGTGGTCCTTAATGTGCATGCAAACTTGCTCTATATGGTCAATTTGCCTGTCCCCTTGGTATGCTGTCTGAGGTTCGCTGCAAGAGAGTTCCTGCCTACCCCTTCCTTGTGAGGAGATCCATAGAGTTGTGTCCCCCGTGTGGATATCCATAGATAAGCTATTATCCAGCTTACCTCTGGTAAGCGTACATCTATATAGGTGGAGGATTTTTCACTGGGTGCTGAGTGTTTAACCGTTTGATCACCTATTCTATCGGCTTTAGCTCCAGGGACTCATTTCCTTTGAACATTTTTCCACACTTTTGGATATATTTTTGCCATTTGTCACATACAATTTTAATATTGCAATTTTGAGTTATATTGGGTTCACCACATTATCCATATATTCCCACTGTATGATTTTTATTACTTGATTGATTGATTTTCTTTATATTCACATTATCATATATGTTGTTAAATATGTGTTCTAGCGCAGTCTTTTTTTGATTTTCCTTTGTATGTTTGTGTGCACGCCTCACTTTAGGACTGCAGCTTGCTTTATTCTACTAATCATCAGTAGCACAACTTTTATGTTAGCGCGGTAATTCTTGTGGTTTATTCAGCTCAGTGGAATGCTTTAAAAAAGGCCTGGATTCTTTCCTAAATGTACAGAATATAACTGGGTACTAACATTTAAAGCTAAAGTTGATCCAGGTAAAATCTGATTGCCTCTCGAGGGGTCAGGAAGGATTTTTTCCCCTGCTGTAGCAAATTGGATCATGCTTTGCTGGGGTTTTTCGTCTTCCTCTGGATCAACTGTGGGTGTAGGATTGTGAATATGGGAATGTATGATTTTTTTTTTTTTTTTTAATTGGTTGAACTAGATGGACTTTTTTAACCTGACTAACTATGTAACTATTTAGCCAAGCCTGAGCATGGCTATATAAAAATCACTTGTCACATGTTCTGTCTAAGTTATTAAAGACCTCTACAAACAGATAAAGTAAATTTGCCACGTTATTATCTATGTTATCTAAATCCCATTACCAAAGTAAGTAATGCTATCCAGGTGAGTTTCACTGTTTCATCATAGGCAGGCATGTTAACCAGTCCCCACACAGTGGAGGGAGACTTGTAAATGGCACATATTCCCCCAATGCCCACATCAACTTATATGGAAGAGAGATCACACAAACGTCCATAAAGAGCTATTTTAATTTATATGCAATGGGGTTGAAGACAGGGCCCAGGACCCCCTTTGCCTGAAAGATACAAGTGAAAGTTTAAAAGAAGAGTTGCAGCCTTTTTTTGTGGTTAAAATAATACAGTTCTCGGTAGGGTGGGTGTATTATTCATACAAGATCACTGGGCAGGACTGATAATCTGTTTGTAAGGCCTGCCATTTGGATAACTGCAAACCCATTAACTATTCTTGCTTCTATAGTTTATTAATACATACAATATTGAGGTATTAATTTTTGTAAAATGGCCAAGAGGCATAATTTTACTAAATTTCTAATTCATATCTGGCTGCATCTTGATGTTCTATTCTTCCTTTATCAATATGTTTATTTCACAGTGTGTGTGTGTATGTTTTTTAATCTTGCTTTCACCAAGTACATAGTGTAAGCAATCCTTATTCTTACGTGGAACATTGTATTGGACAGGCCCTAATACAAAGAGTATGAATATGTCTATTTTTATGCAACCACTGCACCCATTGTAAGCTGCAACTGATTCACTTATTGTGAAGTGATATACAAATCTATTTGAATCTCTCTTTATATCTTGTTTAACTTATCCTGTATGATTAAATAAAGATTATACAAAAAAAAGGGATATAGGCCTGATGGTACATACAGTATATAATATAAGATTTCAGGTTGCAGTTTCTTTATTTTTTTCTTATTTGACAACATTGGTTGTGCAGTGAGCTTTGTTTTTATTGTGTAGTGAGCTTTAGTGCTGCATTCATTTGAATGCTCAACTTCCAACATTTAGGCCTCATGCACACAGACATTTTTACAGCTGCTTTTTTGAGCTTTTATTTCAGCTTAAAAAGGCCTGTCTATGTTAATCTATGGCTTCATGCCCACCTAGGCGTTTTTGAGCTGCAAAAAAAACCCAGGACCAGTGGGTTCTGAGAGACGTTTTTAGCTGTAAAAACGCTCTAACACTGATAAACGCTCAAAAACATCTTTCACCAACGTTTTTTAACGTTTTTGATCCATTGAAAAAAAAAAAAAAATTTGAAAAAAAAAATCGCTAAAAAACGCTAAAAACGCTAACGCGGAAAAACGCTCAAAAACGCTATTGCAAAAACGTTGAAAAAATCTGAAAAAAGTTAAAAAAAAATCACTGCAAAGATACTGGCATTTTCATAACGTTATTTTAACAGTGTGCATGAGGCCTAACGAATCAGACACCAAAGCCAGCTATAGATGGTTTGAATCTCGGTCAGTGCAATTATTGAAAGAGGCTGTTATACAATGGCTCCATGGGAGGGATTCCCCTTTCAACACTGTCCATGATGATGGGGGAGTCAAGCAAATTTCTTTTCTGCAACCAATGGTTGTTCCGTCTATGGCCTGCCCTAGTCTCCAAATCATCCAATGAAAGTGGATATACAGTTATAGACAACTTGGGAAATGATGATCATGGTGTAATTACACATGCTATAAGTTGCTGGAAAGAGAAACTTGTTGGTATGATGAAAACTCTATATTTCTAAAATGCAAACTTCAATGAGCTGTGATCCTTACTGCATGGCATGCAATGGGGCCAACGGTTATAGTTATTGATTCTGGATTATTCATTCTGGAGAAGAGGGGATATGTTTACAATTAACAAATATATCATAGCTGAATTCAGTAACTGTAATAAACTATTAGAAGGTTTTTTACTGTTACAGCAGTTAAAATGTGAAAGTTTATATATAGTTTTACATATATCTGCACATACACATGGCATAAACATAATAGATACATTTATGTCAACTTGGCAGCTAGAAATGAGCCGAACACCCCCCACCCCCCCTGTTTGTTTCGCACCAGAACATGCGAACAGGCAAAAAATTTGTTCGAACACGCGAACACCGTTAAAGTCTATGGGACTCGAACATGAATAATCAAAAGTGCTAATTTTAAAGGCTTATATGCAAGGTATTGTCATAAAAAGTGTTTGGGGACCTGGGATCTGCCCCAGGGGACATGTATCAATGCAAAAAAATGTTTTAAAAACGTCAGTTTTTTTGGGAGCAGTGATTTTAATAATGCTTAAAGTGAAACAATAAAAGTGTAATATTCCTTTAAATTTCGTACCTGGGGGGTGTCTATAGTATGCCTGACAGCAAAATGACAATCCGACAAGAGCCGAGATACACATACCCGAGTGTTCTCGGCTTTTTTCGGCGCCGCTCACAGTCGTGCCCAGTCCCGCCCTATGATGGACATAACACAGGTCCAGGGGCGGGACTGGGCGTGACGGCGGCGCCGGAAAAAGCCTAGAACACTCGGGTATGTGTATCTCGGCTCCCTGCAGTCTCGGCGCCATTTTTGAATCTACCCACAGCTGTGTATGTCGGCGGCGACCGCGGCAATTGCCGCGATTGCTCCGATGACACAGAAATCGGCGGGGATCGGCCTATAACACGCACCCACGATTTTCCCTTGATTTTAAGGGGAAAAAAGTGCGTGTTATATGCCGATAAATACGGTACTCACAGGTCGCCTCTAACACTGTACTTGGCTGGCAGCGAGGAAGATGGGACCCCAAATGGTTGTCTGTCCGGAGCTGAGGCAAGGGACCCCACCCCAGCCAGGAAACCACCCACATGGCATGCTCGACTGCCACAACACATTCCACATGTGTGGGGAGGATTGCAAATATGGTGTTCTGGAAAAATATATGTAAAAAATGTGAAAAACATATGTGAGAAAAATATAAAAAGTGAAAAAATGTGAAAAGTGAAAAAACATAAGAGTAAGTGAAAAATATATATATATATATATATGATGATATGTGCATATTCTTATAAATGTTATGTGTGTATAAATATACATACACAATGGTACATGGGTGTATTGAATGTGTCAAAAAAAGGGAAGAAAAAAGAAAAAATTGTGCATACCTTACGTGTATGTGTATCCAGTGAATGGGCTGTGTGTGTTGCCTCCCTGGTGTCAAACACATAGTGAAATGGTAAGGCAACCAAGCTCCCCTGCTTAAGTAATCCAGGGGGAAGGGGCGGGTCTCCGACCAACGTCATGCACAACGTCGAATGAGAATCGGAGTTGGCAGTGAAATCCACCACCGTCGCAAGCGCCAAAGTGGAGCCCCGCCAACCCCATCTCCGGCATGAGATGGTCCAAGGACGTCCCTGTATTGTGGCGTCAAAAGATGCCGCAAAGAGGTCGTATCATGACGCTGATGTGCAGGAGGGCCCAACGCCAATATCTCAAAAGAGACTCAGAAGAGAAGCACTGCTGCGCATTGCAGCTCGGGAAAGACAAGAAAAAAGGGGCACCCCCCATCCCCGACCAGCCTCAGTGTGGATAGAGTCCTATAGAACAACAGAGGCCCAGTAGAAAAATATATAAATATATATATATATATATATATATATATATATATATATATATATATATATAAATAATTAGAAAAAATGGGCTTGGTATCAAATAGTATATCTAATACAGATATTGCATATGTCATTATTATATGTTATATAAACGTTTTGTTGATCAGAGCACTGTTTTTGTTAGACTGGCTGGCAGGGCTGCTGATAAGGCAGTACAACTGGTCCTGTAGTACTGGGCCAAAGTCCCATCAGCTAAACAGGGGGGCCTGGGGCAGCTTTATTGTTCAATTCAGCCTAAACAAATACATGGATTTTACTAGACCACACCTCTGCTCCTACTTGCTTACCAGTGCCTAAACTACTTTTTTTTGGGCCCCATTGGGTCAACAGAGGGGCACAGGAGGTGGGAGCAACTTTTTTCATTTTTGGGGCATAGGTGGATAAAGTCAGTGCCGGTGTTTACTGCACCTTGTGGGGGGTAAGTGGGGTGTAGGCGGAGTTGGGGGGCATCATGAAGCCTGTATGGTGCCCCAGGTATCAATGCAAAAAAAGTTTTTAAAATTGCTGTTTTTTTGGGATCAGTGATATTAATAATGCTTAAATTGAATCAATAAAAATGAAATATTCCTTTAAATATCATGCCTGGGGGAGGGGGGTGTCTATAGTATGCTTGTACAATGGCACATTTTCCCTGTGCTTAGAACAGTACCACAGCAAAATTACATTTCTAAAGGAAAAAAAGTCATTTAAAACTGATTGCAGCTGTAATGAATTGTCGGGTCTCGGCAATATAGATAAAACTCATTGAAAAAACGGAATGGGTCCCCCCCCCCCCAGTCAATTACCAGGCACTTTTGGTTTGGTATGAATATTAACCGAACCAAAGTTTAATAAAAAAAAAAATTGGATTTTGGGGTCTCCCAAAATCCATACCAGGCCCTTCAGATCTGGTATGGATTTTAAGGGGAACCCTGCGGCAAAATAAAAAAATCATGTAGGGTCCCCCCTAAAATCCATACCAGACCCTAGCCAAGCACGCAACCTGGCAGGCTGCAGGAAAAGAGGGGGGGATGAGAGAGCGCCCCCCTCCTAAACCATATCAGGCCACTTGCCCTCAACATGGGGGGGTGTTTTGGGTTCCCCAAAGCACCTTGTCCCCATGTTGATGGGGACAAGGGCCTCATTCCCACAACCCTTGCACGGTGGTTGTGGGGGTTTGGGGGAGGGGGGCTTATTGGTATCTGGAAGCCCTCAAACAAGGGGACCCCCAGATCCCAGCCCCCTATGTGAATTGGTAACGGTACATTGTATCCCTACCAATTCACAAAAAAGTGTCAAAAATAGTAAAAAAGACAGGAGACACTTTGGGACAAGTCCTTTATTAAAAAATAAAACGGCGCCCGACGAACCGAAAAAAGAAAAAAAAATGCAACAGCTCCACCTCCATGGGAGGCTCCTAAAAAATAAAAAAATGAAAATGTCTCACAATGTAAATCCATCTCATGCAGAACCGGAAAAAAAACGCAACAGCTCCGCCTCCATGAGAGGCTCCCACCGACTGACACTTCTTCTCGCTTTGACAGCTGTTATATAGCTGAGGGCGGGCCACTCGGTGACATAAACTGGTGACCCCGCCTTCCTCTGACATTACGTGATGTCAGAGGGGGTGGGATCACCCATTTACGTCACCAGGTGGCCCCGCTCTCAGCTATATAACAGCTGTCAAAGCAAGAAGAAGCATCACTCGGTGGGAGCCTCTCATGGAGGCAGAGCTGTTGCGTTTTTTTTCCCCGTTTGGCATGAGATGGATTTACATTGCGGGACATTTTCATTTTTTTATTTTTTAAATAAAGGATTTGTCCCAAAGTGTCTCCTGTCTTTTTTACTGTTTTTGGCACTTTTTTTGTAAATTGGTACCCCCCCATGTTGAGGGCATGTGGTCTGGTACAGTTCGGGAGGGGGGCACTCTCTCAGCCTGCCAGGTTGCATGCTTGGATAAGGGTCTGGTATGGATTTTGGGGGGACCCCTACGCCATTTTTATAAAAAAATTGGCGCAGAGTTCGCCTTAATATCCATACCAGACTTGAAGTTTTGGTTCGGGGTTCCCCTTAATATTAATACCAGACCCAAAGGGCCTGATAATGGACTGGGGGAACCCATGCCATTTTTTCAATGAGTTTTATCTATATTGCGGGGACCCGACAATTCATTACAGCCGTGATCAGTTTTAGATTACCTTTTTTCCTTTAGAAATGTTATTTTACTGTGGTACTTTTCTAAACACAGGAAAATGGGGACCTGGGGCAGGACCCAGGTCCCCAAACTTTTTATGGCAAATACTTGCATATAAGCCTTTAAAATGAGCACTTTTGATTTTTCATGTTCGTGTCCCATAAACTTTAATGGTGTTCGCGTGTTCGAACAAATTTTTTGCCTGTTTGCAAGTTCTGGTGTGAACCGAACCGGGTTCAAGCCTCACTTTGATCCTGTGGCCATATTAAAAATAAAACAGGGAGGAAACAAAACAACAAGTGGGTTCCCTATTCCTAATTTACACAAACCAAAAGCAGAAATTACAGTTACCGCCATCTAGTGGAGAAATTTAAAAAAATCACCTTTATAAAATAAAAAAAAAAAGAAAAACAATTTAAAATAAAAGTTAAAAAAGTTTACAAAATTAGGAAAAAGTTTGAGAAAAATATAAAACAAGGTATAGATCAATTTCCACAGTATTATTCTACTGGACTATAAGTTAAAAATTGTCAACCATCATTAATAGAAACATATACATCCTATTACTTGTTCAGGTCATATAGAGAGTAAGTTTTGAATTTTCCTTTTGGGGTAACCCCCTTACCAATCGTGGATACATTTCTCCAGTACTAATAAGATAGTCCCTTGTTGTGAATAGCCAAATTATATTTTGGAGCACTATGGCCCTTACAGCCATTCCTTATGTTGTTTAAATTATTTATATTCCCTCAAACAAATACCCAGTGCCTGTGTGGCCCTGCCAACATATTGCAGGCCACATGGACACTGGAGTTAATAAACAGCATGGGTAGTGACACAAGTGATAAAATATTTGCTGTCATAATTTCTAGACATCACAGTGGATGTGAAAGAATTATGCAAAAAAAGTTGGCCTAATGGGTCTGTCAATTACATTAGGAGTGTATGTGTCATGAAGATCCTGCCAATAATCAGCGATCCAGACGCAGGGGGACTCGGCCGCGGGTTTCACTGCGCATGCGCGCGCGTTCACGGGTGCTGTCACGCACGGGCACGCGCGCACTCCCGCTAGTGCCAGGCGGGCTATTTAAACCGGCTTGTCACACTCCATCCCCGCTGTCTGCTCTACAGCGTTCCGTGTGCCTTAACCTGATCTGACCTGTGTACTCTGCTATTGACCCGGCTTCCTGTTAGACCATCCTGCTATCCGCCTGCACCAGACCCTCTTGGCTTGCCTGACCATCCCTCTGTATTGTCCCTGGTACCTCTGCTGATCGACCGATACCGACCTCTGGCTTGTTTGACCACCCCTCAGTCTGATAACTGTATCCAGCGTTCCAGTCTACTACCTGCTGCCTTGTTCCTGGTTCCAGTCCAGCGTTCCAGTCTACTACCTGCTGCCTTGTTCCTGGTTCCAGTCCAGCGTTCCAGTCTACTACCTGCTGCCTTGTTCCTGGTTCCAGTCCAGCGTTCCAGTCTACTACCTGCTGCCTTGTTCCTGGTTCCAGTCCAGCGTTCCAGTCTACTACCTGCTGTCTTGTTCCAGGTTCCAGTCCAGCGTTCCAGGCTACCACCTGCTGTTGTTCCAGGTTCCAGTCCAGTGTTCCAGGCTACTACCTGCTGCTTGTTCCAGGTTCCAGTCCAGCGTTCCAGGCTACTACCTGCTGCTTGTTCCGGGTTCCAGTCCAGCTTACTTACCTGCTTCCTATCTACTAAGGCTCCGGTCCTCTCTGCTATCCAGCGTCCCCTCCAGCTTCTGGACCCAGAGGGTGTCACCACTCCTGAACTTCCGGTGACTGTCGATCCTGCCAGGCACCCATACCACTCCTCACTCCTGGCCTTCTGTCTCCATTCCAGAGGAACAGGAGTGGGAGCTGTAAGGGAGGTCCTTCTCTGCACTTCAGGCTCACCATCTACCAGGTACGTGACAGTAGCAGACAGCCATGTCTGAGCCTGAGCAGGGAACGTCTCCCATGGAGGAACTCTGTGCACACCTGGCAGGATTGACTGAAGCAGTCAAGAATCTGCAGCAAGGATACACCAGGCTGGAAGAACGAGTGTTAACCTTGTCTAATCCCATTGGGGCTCAGGGAGTTCCTTCCGCTTCTGCTCCTTCAGTCGGGCCTTCCTCAACAGTGGTGATGCTCCCTCCAGAACCCAAGGTCCCGACGCCTGAACGTTTTTCCGGAAATCGCCTCAAATTCAGGGCTTTCCGCAACTCCTGTGAACTGTTCTTTGCCCTTCAGCCACCTTTTCCCTTGAGGCTACTAAGGTGGGCTACGTAATCTCTCTGCTTTCTGGTGACCCCCAAACCTGGGCCCACCGCCTCTTGGAGCAAAAGGATGTGTCCTTGACTAATCTCTCCGCCTTCTTGGACGCACTAGGTCAGCTGTATGATGACCCCCAGCTGTCCGTGACTGCAGAAGCGGCTTTGCACACCCTTCAGCAGGGTCGCAGGGCTGCAGAGGACTATGTGGCGGAGTTCAGAAAGTGGAGTGTAGACACGAACTGGAATGATGCGGCTCTCCGCTATCAGTTCCGAATGGGACTTTCTGACTCTCTGAAAGATGAATTGGCCAGGGTGGGTACCCCACAGACTTTGAACGCATTGATCGATCTAACCATCCAGATCGATCGACGTCTAAGAGAACGGAGGACTGAGAGAGCAATGGGAACCTCTCGCCCCACTTGGGCTACCCCTAAAGTTCCCCATCATACATCACCAGCACCACCAATGTCTACATTTAACCCACCTGAGCCAATGCAATTAGGGGTTCTGCGGCCTTCTCTTACTCAGGAGGAACGACAACGTCGTCGGGTGAATAATCTGTGCCTGTATTGTGGGGGACATGGGCACTATGTCAGGAACTGTCCCCTTAAACTCCGTAAGTGCCTATCTCTGTCCTCTGACTATGTTGCACCTCTGGCTAAGAACACTACTCACCTTGCTCTCTCTCTCCTGTTACAGCTTCCAGGAGAGACCCTGCAAATAGCCGCCATTATTGACTCTGGAGCTTGTAGTTGTTTCATGGACTCTCTTTTTGCTACTCAACACCGGATACCTCTGTTGCCTAAGACCCATGGACTCTCCATTCATCTAGCTGATGGAACAGCCATTAAGTCAGGGCCTGTTACCCAAGAGACTGTTCCAATACCCGTTTCCATCTCCAATTCTCATCAAGAACTGTTATGCCTAGATATCATCGCTTCACCTATGTTCCCCATAATCCTCGGCATGCCATGGTTACAGGCCCACAATCCTGACATTAATTGGATCACAGGTGAGGTTACCTTTTCCTCCCCATACTGCCAACAGTCTTGTAGACTTCAGGACACTCAGAAGAATCCTACCTTGCTCTGTTTAAACACAGATCCTAGTCTGCACCTTTCCATTCCTTCTGCATATCATGATTTCTTAGATGTATTCAGCAAGCAGGGGGCAGAGGTCTTACCCCCTCACCGGGCCTATGACTGTCCTATCGAATTACTCCCCGGTGCCGAGATACCTTTTGGAAGAATATTTCCTTTAACAGAAGTGGAACAAGGGGCTTTAAAGGAATATATCGATGAGAATCAAAGAAAGGCTTCATTCGTCCATCCACGTCTCCAGCAGGTGCAGGTATCTTCTTCGTACAAAAGAAAGACAAGACCCTCAGACCATGTGTAGATTACCGTGAGTTGAACAAGATCACGGTAAAGAACCGTTACCCTCTTCCTCTGGTACCAGAGCTGTTCCAAAGACTTGGGACAGCTACCATATTCACTAAGTTTGACCTCCGCGGAGCCTACAATTTGGTTCGTATTAGGGACGGAGACGAATGGAAGACCGCCTTTCGTACCCGTTATGGACATTTTGAATACCTTGTGATGCCGTTTGGGCTGTGCAATGCCCCTGCTACATTCCAGTACTTCATCAACGACGTTTTACGAGACTTTCTAGATCTATTTGTTATCGTCTATTTAGACGACATACTAATTTTTTCTTGTTCCCTTGAATCCCATCGCAGGCACGTCAGAAGTGTATTGGCCCGTCTTCGACAACACGGTCTATATGCAAAAGCTGAGAAATGTGAATTTGAACAGGAAAGTATTCCATTTTTGGGGCTAATCATTTCCAGCAAGGGCATTAAGATGGACCCCCAAAAGGTCACGGCAGTACTAGACTGGCCAGTCCCAACAGATAAAAAGGGGATCCAGCGATTCGTTGGATTCGCTAATTTCTACCGCAAATTTATTAAGGGGTTTTCAGCCATCATCACACCCATCACACAGCTAACCAAACAGGGTACACGTTTCCACTGGTCTGCTGAGGCTCAAAAGGCTTTCGAGACTCTCAAGGGCCTTTTTACCTCTGCTTCCGTGCTAAAACATCCAGATTCCTCTCTGCCATTTATACTAGAGGTGGACGCGTCCGAAATTGCAGTAGGGGCAGTGTTGTCCCAAAGGCAGGGAACTAAGGCCCTGTTATATCCTGTGGCCTTCTTCTCTCGTAAATTGTCCACGGCAGAGAGAAATTATAATGTAGGTGACAGAGAATTATTGGCTATCAAATCCGCGTTGGAGGAGTGGCGCTATCTGCTTGAGGGTGCCGCTCATCCAGTCTTAATTTTTACAGATCATAAGAACCTGGAGTATTTGAGGTCTGCAAAAAGATTGAAGCCACGCCAAGCCAGGTGGGCCCTCTTTTTCTCCAGGTTCTCTTTTCATGTCACTTATCGCCCTGGTTCCAAGAATACCAAGCCTGATGCCCTATCCAGGATGTTTCAAAAGCCCCAAGAGGTTTCCCCTCCGGACACCATTCTGTCCCCGGGGAATTTTCTTTTGCTTCAGGGAGATCTGCTTTCCCGGATTAAGCAGGCTTCCGCAGAATTGGGGTCTTCCATTAGACCAGAACTCCAAGTTAAAGATGGGTTATTATGGCACGAGAATAGGATTTTTATACCTGAAGAACTACGAGTTCCAGTACTAGAACTCTGTCATGACCATGCTTTTGCTGGGCATTTTGGAGTGGCTAAAACTACTGATCTGGTACAGCGTACCTTTTGGTGGCCTCAGCTACGTGATGATTGTAGGAGATTTGTTGAATCCTGTACCACCTGCATCAGAAACAAGGGGCACAGGACCAAGGCATGGGGTTTGCTAAAGCCATTACCTGTCCCAGATAGGCCTTGGAAGATGCTTTCTATAGATTTTATTGTGGAATTACCTCCGGCTGGGGGTTTCACCTCAATTTTTGTCATAGTAGACCGGTTGTCAAAGATGGCCCATTTTGTCCCAATGAAGGGCACTCCCTCAGCTACAGAAACGGCACAGGCATTCATTAGAGAAGTCATCAGGCTCCATGGGGTACCGGTTAATATCGTTTCAGATCGGGGGGTACAGTTTACCTCCTGATTCTGGAGGTCTCTATGCAAGACATTGAAGATTGAACTCTCATTTTCATCTGCTTACCACCCCCAGACTAATGGGCAGACAGAGGGAACAAACCAGACTCTTGAACAATATTTACGCTGTTTTTCTTCATTTGCCCAGGATGATTGGATTTCTGTTCTTCCATTGGCCGAGTTTGCCTACAACAACTCTATTCATTCCGCTATCAAACAGACCCCATTTTTTGCAAATTATGGTTACCACCCTTCTTTTCTGCCTAATTCTCTTCCAGAGTGCACAGTACCCGCAGTTCAGGAGAGGTTGGACTTCTTCACGTCCAACAATCAAGTTTTGCAAGAGACCATGACCAGGACCCAGGAGTATAATAAGGCAACTTTTGATAAGAAGAGACGAGGTGAGCTGTTACTTACACCCGGGGACCAGGTATGGTTATCTACAGTAAATCTCAGGATGGCTTGCCCATCAAAGAAATTGGGTCCCAAGTTTCTTGGCCCATTTCCTGTTAAGCGAAGGATTAATGAGGTGGCATACGAACTTGAACTTCCGGAAACATTAAAAGTGCATCCAGTATTTCATGTGTCTCTACTCAAACCCTCTGTTTCTAACCCATTTCCAGGCCGAAGTACGGACCCTCCTGATCCAATTTTGGTGGATGGGGAGGAAGAATTCGAGGTGGAGGCTATCATGGACCATAGGAGAAGAGGCAACCAAAATCAATTTTTGATTAAATGGAGGGGGTTCGGCCCAGAAGAAAATTCTTGGGAACCCGAGGATAATATTCATGTTGAAAATCTTTTACAATCTTTTAAAAGAGCCCATCCGGAGAAATTCCTTCAAAGGGGCATCCGGAGGCTGCCCCTTGGGGGGGGGGGGGCAATGTCATGAAGATCCTGCCAATAATCAGCGATCCAGACGCAGGGGGACTCGGCCGCGGGTTTCACTGCGCATGCGCGCGCGTTCACGGGTGCTGTCACGCACGGGCACGCGCGCGCGCACTCCCGCTAGTGCCAGGCGGGCTATTTAAACCGGCTTGTCACACTCCATCCCTGCTGTCTGCTCTACAGCGTTCCGTGTGCCTTAACCTGATCTGACCTGTGTACTCTGCTATTGACCCGGCTTCCTGTTAGACCATCCTGCTATCCGCCTGCACCAGACCCTCTTGGCTTGCCTGACCATCCCTCTGTATTGTCCCTGGTACCTCTGCTGATCGACCGATACCGACCTCTGGCTTGTTTGACCACCCCTCAGTCTGATAACTGTATCCAGCGTTCCAGTCTACTACCTGCTGCCTTGTTCCTGGTTCCAGTCCAGCGTTCCAGTCTACTACCTGCTGCCTTGTTCCTGGTTCCAGTCCAGCGTTCCAGTCTACTACCTGCTGCCTTGTTCCTGGTTCCAGTCCAGCGTTCCAGTCTACTACCTGCTGCCTTGTTCCTGGTTCCAGTCCAGCGTTCCAGTCTACTACCTGCTGTCTTGTTCCAGGTTCCAGTCCAGCGTTCCAGGCTACCACCTGCTGTTGTTCCAGGTTCCAGTCCAGTGTTCCAGGCTACTACCTGCTGCTTGTTCCAGGTTCCAGTCCAGCGTTCCAGGCTACTACCTGCTGCTTGTTCCGGGTTCCAGTCCAGCTTACTTACCTGCTTCCTATCTACTAAGGCTCCGGTCCTCTCTGCTATCCAGCGTCCCCTCCAGCTTCTGGACCCAGAGGGTGTCACCACTCCTGAACTTTCGGTGACTGTCGATCCTGCCAGGCACCCATACCACTCCTCACTCCTGGCCTTCTGTCTCCATTCCAGAGGAACAGGAGTGGGAGCTGTAAGGGAGGTCCTTCTCTGCACTTCAGGCTCACCATCTACCAGGTATGTGACAGTATGCAACTAAATGTAAATGTCTGGTACCTACTCTTAGGAATGTATTTCTTAGTATATTAAGCCTGATCTTATATTTTTAGGCACAGAACTTTTCAAATGTACATTCTAAAAAGAGTATAAGCAATATAAAGAAAAGTATTTTCCAGCATCTGTGTTTAGTACAAGCCTTACAGAAAAATATTTTTATATTTTTACATTTGTTTGGATACATTTTTTTAAAATATTCCCACAGTAATGAAATTGAAGCACTTTGCTGTCATCCTCACCTCAAGACAAAGTTGAATCACCTAATTAGGGAAAGTTAGTACTGTACCATCTACAGTTCTTTTATTTTATTTTTTAAGGTTCCAATTATTCCCACAGGCATTTTCACCATGTGATGTAATTACAGCCGTTTGTCTTCATTTATTATAAGAATTGTCAGTTTCTACTGATGTATACAAAACCTATACCCTGCTGAAATATTGTTTCAAAAAAATGTGCCCAGCTAAAGTAGATTTTTCTTCTTTATAACTTCTAAGATAAAAAATATCTGTAATTATTATATTATATATTTATATAAATCCTATAATATGGGAAAATAATCATTTTTAGAAACTCTGACCTAGTCATCAAAAAATCCAAGATGTCATAGACGGAATATCTATAATATGTGCTGAAGCTAGCAACCAAGAATATACCTCTGTCTTAACTAGTAGGTAGGGATGGGCCTGAACGACCCCCTGTTCGGTTTGCGTCACAGCAGTGATTTACCGATGCTTAAAAGGAGAAGTCCAACCTGAGCTTTTTAGGCCAGGCTTCTCTTAAGGTTCACAGGAGTGCAATTTGTTTTGCACTCCTGTGACGTGTTTTTAGCGGAGATCGGTATAAAGTCTGCTCTCCGCTGACGTCACTGCAATCGGTCAAGGCAGTGCATCATCCCGACTTAGGAAGACTGGATCCGCCATCTGCCTGGACTGATGGCAGCCTCGGCCTCTCAGCTCCCTGCTGAGAGGCTGAGACGGCTGCTCCTCACTCCTCCACAGGTCAGCTCTTCAATGAGTGTGAAGGAGCAGAGCACGAGAGATGCTGATTGATGGCAGCATCTCTCCACTCGGGGAGGTGAGAGAACAAAGCCATTGGCGATGTTTAGTGGCTGAGTTCTCAGTGAAGAGGTGGCAGGGGACAGACGCAGTAATGGAGCATCAGTCTGATGCTGCATCCAACAAGGTAAGTATGAATACCCCATAAAAAAACATGCTTCTCTTTTTAAGTGAAACCATCAAAATGAAACGATAAAAAAGAAAAAATCCTTTAAATATAGTGCCTGGGCTGTCCCCTTAGTCTGCATGTAATGTGGCACATCTGTGCCGTGTATAGAGCCTGCTGCAGCAATAATTACATTTATAAAGCCAAAAAATTACATTTTCCATTCAAGCTTTCTTGTTTTTATAAACAATGGCTTGGGGAGCAAGTCTGTATGATGAGGCCACAATTTAGTGCACTTGGAACAAGAGTAGAGATTTTTGGATAAACTCTGGTGTCTTTTGCAGACTTTGGATAAAAGTAACAGGTGTGGAAAAATTGGGCTTTGGGTGTCGGTGGGGCCTTCACACCGCAACCCTATAGAGGTACTCTTAATGAAAGCAAGAATTGGCCTTGTTGTCAAAAACTGAAATGATATACACCTGTCAAACAGGTGCGGAAAAAATGGTACTTGGGTGTTAATTGTGCCCATGAAACCTACACCAAAAAAAATCTTCTAGATGAAATCAACACCCACAAAGCTAGGCAGCCTAGACAGTCTTTCAGAGATTTGAGATCCAGAAAGCACTTAATTAGCAACATCGGCATCGGGGGCTTTATAGCTGCTGATAATCCAGGAGTCAGAGCTGATTGATTTTGATAAATGTCAGCCAGTTCATGGAGTCTGTGCACAGATGCGCTCTCTTATCTGTCACAAAACCTCCAGCAACACTGAATGCCCTTTCGGAAGCCACATTTGATGCAGGTCAGCCCAGCAGCTCTTTTCCATACTGGGCAAGTTGTGGCCAGTAGTCTATTCTCATGACCCAGTAACCCAGTGGATCATTAACTGGAAAGCTCTCCATATTTGTTTTTACCCTTAGATAATCTCACACCATATGATGAAGACGCTGCCGATAGGATTTGGAAGTTGACAGCCATAGGCGCAGAGGACTAAAAAACTGTTCAAAGGCATCACTGAGGCCCCTTCTTCACCGCTCCTCTCTTGACCAACAGAAGCCTCAAAACTATGTCTTCCACAAGACTGTAACCAACCAGAGAATGGTTAAACTCCTCTTTAACCACTTCCCTACCAGGCCATAGTAAAATAATGCCAGCAGGAACACTCTCCCATCCTGGTCGGGCATCATATGACTTCCTCCCATTCTCGCCTCTCCTGCGGGCCCCCGGTGATCTTGGATGGGGCGTGTCCTTCGTGACACAGCCCATCCCAGATCAGTGTAAAGAGACAATAAAAATGTTTCTTTACCACGTGACCAGCTGTGCCCAATAACAGCCAGTCACATGCACTGTTCTCATGCACGGCGCTCGTGTGCGCCCCTAGTACCAAGTGACTGGCTGTGTCCGGCTGTGTCCGGTCACAGGATGTAAACGAACCAGGGTAATGAGCTGTTACCGGCTTCTCCTCCTCACACAATTGACACGATTGTGTGAGGAGGAGATTGCGGTAACAACTTGTCACCTGCCCGTCAAAGTACCTGTCACCAGCCCATCAGAGTATGCGAGTACCTGTCACAACCCCTCAGATTACCCCTGCCCATCAGATTATCCAAGTACCTGTCACCAGCCAATTAGAGTACCTGAGTACCGGTCATAAGCCCATCAGAGTACCCGAATACCTGTCACCAGCCCATCAGAGTACCTGTCACCAGCCCATCAGAGTACCAGAGTACCTGTCACCAGCCCATCAGAGTACCAGAGTACCTGTCACCAGCCCATCAGAGCACCCGAGTACCTATCTGCAGCCCATCAGAGCACCCGAGTACCTGTCTCCAGCCCATCAGATTACCCGAGTACCTGTCACCAGCCCATCAGAGTACCTGCGTACCTGTCACTAGGGATGAGCCAAACACCCCCTGGTTCAGTTTGCCCTAGAACCTGCAAACGGACCGAAAGTTTGTGCGAACTTTAGAACACCATTAAAGTCTATGGGACTCGAACATTCAAAATCAAAAGTGCTAATTTTAAAGGCTAATATGCATGGTATTGTCCTAAAAAGGGTTTGGGGACCCGGGTCCTGCCCCAGGGGACATGTATTAATGAAAAAAAAGTTTTAAAAACAGCCGTTTTTTCGGGAGCAGTGATTTTAATGATGTTTAAAGTGAAAAAATAAAAATGAAATATTGCTTTAACCACTTCAGCCCCGGAAGGTTTTACCCCCTTCCTGACCAGAGCACTTTTTACAATTTGGCACTGTGTCGCTTTAACTGCTAATTGCGCGGTCATGCAATGTTGTAAGTTTGCATCCTTTTCATCCCACAAATAGAGCTTTCTTTTGATGGTATTTGAGCACCTCTGCGGTTTTTATTTTTTGAGCTATAAATAGAAAAAGATCGAAAATTTTGAAAAAAAATGATAATTTCAAATTTTTTTAATAAAAAAAATCCAATAAACTCAATTTTAGTCATACATTTAGGCCAAAATGTATTCAGCCACATGTCTTTGGTAAAAAAAAAGTCAATAAGCGTATATTTATTGATTTGCGCAAAAGTTATAGCGTCTACAAACTAGGGTACATTTTCTGGAATTCACTCAGCTTTTAGTTTATGACTGCCTATCTCATTTCTTGAGGTGCTAAATGGCAGGGCAGTACAACTCCCCCCCCCCCCCCAAATGACCCCATTTTGGAAAGTAGACACCCCAAGGAAATTGCTGAGTGGCATGTTGAGCCCATTGAATATTTTATTTTTTTGTCCCAAGTGATTGAATAATGGCAAAAAAAAATATTTTACAAAAAGTGGTCACTAAATGATATATTGCTCACACATGCCATGGTTATATGCGGAATTGCAACCCAAAATAAATTTTGATGCTTCCCCTGAATACCACATGTGTGGGACGTTTTGGGAGCCTAGCCGCGTACGGGGCCCCCGAAAACCAATCACCGCCTTCAGGATTTCTAAGGGCGTACATTTTTGATTTCACTCCTCACTGCCTATCACAGTTTTGAAGGCCATAGAATGCTAAGATGGCACAACCCCCCCAATGACCCAATTTTGGAAAGTAGACACCCCAAGCTATTTGCTGAGAGGCATGTTGAGTCCATGGAATATTTTATATTTTGCCACAAGTTGCCGGAAAATTACAAACTTTTTTTTTGCACAAAGTTGTCACCAAATGATATATTGCTCACACAGGCCATGGGCATATGTGGAATTGCACCCCCAAAAAAATTCTGCTGCTTCTCCTGAGTACGGGGATACCACATGTGTGGGACTTTTTGGGAGCCTAGCCGCGTACAGGGCCCCAAAACCAAGCACCGCCTTCAGGATTTCTAAGGGCGTAAATTTTTTATTTCACTCCTCACTACCTATCACAGTTTTGAAGGCCATAAAATGCTAAGATGGCACAACCCCCCCCCCCCAAATGACCCCATTTTGGAAAGTAGACACCCCAAGCTATTTGCTGAGAGGCATGTTGAGTCCATGGAATATTTTATATTTTTCCACAAGTTGCGGGAAAATTACAAACCTTTTTTTTTGCACAAAGTTGTCACTAAATGATATATTGCTCAAACATGCTATGGGCATATGTGGAATTACACCCCAAAATACATTCTGCTGCTTCTCCTGAGTACGGGGATACCACATGTGTGCGACTTTTTGGGAGCCTAGCCGCGTACGGGGCCCCAAAACCAAGCACCGCCTTCAGGATTTCTAAGGGCTTAAATTTTTGATTTCACTCCTCACTACCTATCACAGTTTTGAAGGCCATAAAATGCCAAGATGGCACAACCCCCCCCCCCCAAATGACCCCATTTTGGAAAATAGACACCCCAAGCTATTTGCTGAGAGGTATGTTGAGTCCATGGAATATTTTATATTTTTCCACAAATTGCGGGAAAATTACAAACTTTTTTTTTTTGCACAAAGTTGTCACTAAATGATATATTGCTCACACAGGCCATGGGAATATGTGGAGTTGCACCCCAAAATACATTCTGCTGATTCTCCTAAGTACGGGGATACCACATGTGTGGGACTTTTTGGGAGCCTAGCTGCGTACGGGGCCCCGAAAACCAAGCACCGCCTTCAGGATTTCTAAGGGCCTGTGATGTACCTATCACAGTTTTGAAGGCCATAAAATGCTACACCCCAAGCTATTTGCTGAGAGGCATGGTGAGTATTTTGCAGCTCTCATTTGTTTTTGAAAATGAAGAAAGAAAAGAACAATGTATTTTTTTTTTCTTTTTTCAATTTTCAAACTTTGTGACAAAAAGTAAGGTCTGCAAAATACTCACCATACTTCTCAGCAAATAGCTTGGGGTGTCTACTTTCCAAAATGGGGTCATTTGGGGGGGGGGGGGTTGTGCTATCTGGGCATTCCATGGCCTCCGAAACTGTGATAGGCAGTGAGGAGTGAAATCAAAAATTTACACACGAAACCCTGAAGGTGGTGCTTGGTTTTCGGAGTCCCGTACGTGGCTAGGCTCCCAAAAAGTCTCACACATGTGGTATCCCTGTACTCAGGAGAAGCAACAGAGTGTGTTTTGGGGTGTAATTTCACATATGCCCATGGCATATTTGAGCAATATATCATTTAGTGACAACTTTGTGCGAAAAAAAAAAATTGTCTTTTTCCCGCAAATTGTGTCACAATATAAAATATTCCATGGACTCGACATGCCTCTCTGCAAATAGCTTGGGGTGTCTACTTTCCAAAATGGGGTCATTGGGGGGGTTGTGCCATCTTAGCATTCTATGGCCTTCAAAACTGTGATAGGCAGTGAAGAGTGAAATCAAAAATTTGGGGGGGGTTTGAACTGTCCTGGCATTTTATGCACAACATTTAGAAGCTTATGTCACACCCACTCTTCTAACCAAGACAAAGCCCTTTCTGACACTTTTTGTTTACATGAAAAAAAAAATTTTTTGCAAGAAAATTACTTTGAACCCCCAAACATTATATATATTTTTTTAAAGCAAAGGCCCTACAGATTAAAATGGTGGGCGTTTCATTTTTTTTTCACACAGTATTTGTGCAGCGATTTTTCAAACTCATTTTTTTGGGAAAAAACACACTTTTTTAAATTTTAATGCACTAAAACACACTATGTTGCCAAAGTGTTTGATGAAATAAAAAAGATGATCTTAGGCCGAGTACATGGATACCAAACACGACATGCTTTAAAATTGCGCACAAATGTGCAGTGGCGACAAACTACATACATTTTTAAAAGACTTTAAAAGCCTTTACAGGTTACCACTTTAGATTTACAGAGGAGGTTTACTACTATAATTAATTAATTATAATTTTTTTTTTCTTTATTATTTTTTTTGCTTTTTTATCTTATTTTTAAACTGCTCCTTTCATTTTTTTTTTTATCATTTTTATTGTTATCTCAGGGAATGTAAATATCACCTATGATAGCAATAGGTAGTGACAGGTACTCTTTTTTGAAAAAAATTGGGGTCTATTAGACCCTAGATCTCTCCTCTGCCCTCAAAGCATCTGACCACACCAAGATTGGAGTGATAAAATGCTTTCCCAATTTACCAATGGCACTGTTTACATCCGGCAAAATCTAAGTTATGAAATGCTCGTAGCTTCCGGTATCTTAGGCCATAGAGATGATTGGAGCCATTCTGGTCTCTGATCAGCTCTAAGGTCAGCTGGCTGAATCACTGGCTGCATTCTCGGGTTCCCTGTTCCTCTTCCTGGAATTTAAGGAAGGATCCAGTCCGTCCTGAAGCTCTGTATAGCACATGAGCATTCAGCAAAGCCAACTGAAATAAGTATACACACACTTTTTTATACCAGCGTCTGGCCTTACGGGAAACTAGGTACGGCACTAACAACTGGTCGTTGAGGTCCACCCCTCCCATATTTTGGTTATATTCGTGGACACAGAGGGGTTTCTCCACAACACCAGTCGCCGTAGTAATTTGGACCGTCGTGTCTGCATGAAGGGAGGTAAGAACGAAAACATTCTTATTATCCCTCCACTTCATAGCAAGCAAATTATTACACTGCAAGCAGGCTCCCTCCCCCAGCCTAAGACAGGAATTTACAAGTTGCGGGGGAAAGCCCCGGCAATTAGGTCGCATGGTGCCACATGCTCCAATCTGATGATCAAAAAGGTGACTAAAAGTGGCACGTTCGTGTAATAATTGTCCACATATAAGTGGTACCCCTTTCCGAATAAGGGTGACACCAAGTCCCACACAATCTTGCCAGTGCTTCCTATGTAGTCAGGGCAGTTTGTCGGCTCTACATGGCTATCTTTTCCCTCGTAAACCATAAAACTACATGTATAGTCTGTGGCCCTGTCACAGAGCTTATACATCTTGACCCCGTATCTGGCACACTTGCTGGGAAGGTACTGTTTGAATGACAAGCGGCCAGAAAACTTAATCAGGGACTCATCAACGCAGACAACTTGATGGGGAGTAAACAAGTCTGCAAAATGTTGGTTGAAGTGGTTTACGAGGGGCCGAATTTTGTAGAGCCGATCGTATCCAGGGTCTCCACAAGGACGACAGAGTTCATTGTTATTGAATGCATGAACCGCAAGATCTGCTTGTATCGTGCCCTGGTCATGGAGGCAGAGAACAAGGGCATATGGGGAATTGGGTCAGTGGACCAATATGACCTCAACTCACTCTTTTTAGTTATGCCCATGTTGAGGGAAAGGCCCAGAAAGAGCTTAAATTCAGAAACCGTAATTGGTCTCCAATCTCTGGCAAGGGAGAACTGGGGAATAGTGGCAATGTGTTGACCAGCGTACAAATTGCTTTGGTCCACAATAGATCTATAGAGATCTTCGGTGAAAAACAGCAAATAAAAGTCAAATGGCGTAAAATCAACGGTTTCCACCTGAATGCCGGGTTGGCCAGTGAATGGGGAAAGTACGGGTGCTGCAGAAGTGGTGGGTTCCCAATTAGGATTGTCGAATGCAGCAGGAGGGGCACTATGGGTACGACGGGCCTGTGTTCATCTTCTTGGTGGCAGGGGGACACTACTTGTGCTTGCCACCTCGCCAGCTTGAACTGCACTTATGGGACTCGCCATGTCACCAAGTGTTACTGCAGTGCTGGATGTACGACCAGGGTGTACTAGGCCGCTGATGCTTGCCAGTTCACCAGAAGGAATAGCGGCGCTAGTATTGCTCTGCTCCATACGAGAGCCCTGCGGTTCTTTCACCTCAACAGCAGAAGAAGAAGATTGGGGTCTGGTACGCCTGACCTTGGCAGGGACCACAACTCCATCGTCAGAGCTATCTGTCATGGAGCCGCTGCTGTCTACAGGTTCATATTCTGAGCCTGAATCTGACAGATGAGTGACTTCCTCTTCACTATCTGTCATGCTCAGAAACATGCAAACCTCTTCACCAGTGTACCTTTGATTTGCCATTTTGGGCTCTAAATTTAGTGGTACACTAATGAGACTCACAGGCAAAAAAGCTCCTGACTGTTAGAGACTGTATCAAAACGCTACCAAAAAACTGTTAGCGATCGCAGGGATCAGGCCTGACTCTGCGAACACTGCAGTTATGTGTTTAGTGTTTTGTAAGTGACAGTGCTCGATCGATACTGCACTTGGGTGGGCTGGGCTGGGCGGAGGGGTAAAACGCAGGTGCTAGCAGGTATCTGGGCTGATCCCGCTATCACTGCGTTTTTGGGAACCCTATACTGCTGGGGACGCTAGTATAGATCTGATATTGATCTGTTCAGATACTATACCACTAAGGGAGGTGTATGCTGTGTGCTTGGGTGTTAGCGGTACTGGCACTAACCTGACACTGCCTGGGGTGACGCAGACCCTATCTGACCCTAAAACCTAACTTATATCATCGCCGGGTGATTAGGGGGTTAAACCTTTATTGGGTAATAAACGGCGGGTGCCCTAAACAAACTAACTAACCAGCGTCACCCGTGACAGTTATACGGTGATCACTGGTGAAAGGGTTAACTAGGGGGCAATCAGGGGTTTAAAACCTTTACTAGGTAGTATATGGGGGGCTCTGACGCTATAAAAAGCTGACGGCGAACCTAAATACTTACCTGCCTAACTAGCGTCACCTGTGACACTAATACAGCGATCAGAAAAACGATTGCTTAGTAACACTGGTGACGGGGGGAGATCACGGGGTTAAAACGTTATTAGGGGGGGTTAGGGGGGGTACCCTAGACCTAAAGGGGCCTACCACTAACTGCCCTACCACTTATAACTGTCACAAACTGACACCAATGCAATAATCAGAAAAAAAAAAAACTGCTATTGGTGTCACTGTGACGGGGGTGCAGGGGGGTGATCGGGGGGTGATGGGGGGTGAAAAGTGTGCCTAGAGTGTTCTACTGTAAGTGTAGTGTTGGTGATGACTTACTTGATGTCTTCTCTCCTCGGCACCGGAACGAAAAATCTACTCGAGGAGAGATGACATCACTTCCTTTGCTTCTGTTTACATTACAGAAGCCGAGGAAGCCTGTCATTCGCCAGGAACGATCATGAGGGGGTGGCCATGAATCAGTGACCTCCCCCTCACCTTGGATCGATGACAAGAATCTGACCGTCGCAGGCACCGGGGGGGTCCGATCAGACCCCCCGCCCGCGGGCAGGCAGGGACGTACAGGTAAGCCCTTATGCCTGCCTGTGCCATTGTGCCGACGTACATTGGCGGTCGGCAACTGGTTAAATATCGTACCTGGGGGGTGTCTATAGTATGCCTGTAAAGTGGCGCATGTTTCCCGTGTTTAGAACAGTCCCTGCACAAAGTGACATTTTTAAAGGAATAAAAGTAATTTAAAACTGCTTGCGGCTTTAATGTAATGTCGGGTCACGGCAATATGGATGAAAATCAGTGAGACAAATGACATGGGTACCCCCTCCCCTGTCCAGGCCCTTTGGGTCTTGTATGGATATTAAGGGGAACCCCGTACCCAAATTAAAAAAAGGAAAGGCGTGGGGGGCCCCTAGGCCCTATATACTCTGAACAGCAGTATACAGGCGGTGCAAACAAGACAGGGACTGTAGGTTTGTTCTTAAGTAGAATCTGTTTGTAATTTTGAACTGGTACATTTTTAAAGTTTAGCTCCAGCCAAACAATCTATTTTTAAGCTTTTTGGAAAACATGGGGAAGGGTTATCACCCCTGGAACATTTGTTTTACTGTCTGTGCACCTCTTCAGAAGATTTCACCTCACTTTCTGTCCCAATGACAAATGTTTTTTGAAAATTTGGGGTTTTTAGTGAAACAAGGATTGGTGATAAAGCATCAGTGAAGAGGAGACACATTTTTCCCATATTAACTCTTATGCCCGTACACACGGTTGGATTTTCCGACGGAAAATGTGCGATCGGAGTGCGTTGTCAGAAAATCTGACCGTGTGTGGGCTCCATGGGACTTTTTCCATCGGATTTTCTGACACACAAAGTTTGAGAGCAGGCTATAAAATTTTCCGACAACAAAATCCGATTGCGTCAGTTCCGACCGTGTGTGGACAATTCTGACGCACAAAGTGCCACACATGCTCAGATGAAATTCCTAGACGGAATAGCTCGGTCTGGTAAAATTAGCGTTCGGAATGGATAGAGCACTTTCGTCAGGCTGCAATGTTAAAAATTGTTTAATGCAGCGCACTCTCTTCTTCTTTATAATGCTAGAAGAATGAAGCAGTTTTGTTGCTCATATTCACACAGAGTTCTTACAAACGTATTTCTTTATTATTTATCGTGATCCCCTCAATATATTTTGATTTGTCACATCTGACAAATTTTTTTTTTGGTTATTTTTTTTGGTTTTGTACTTTTTTCAAGGCTGATTTTAATTTTTTTTATTTTTTGCTGGGTGTGTATATGTTTCAAGGCTGATGTTTTGTTTTTTTTTTTTTTACTCCAGAATATTTTTGTGTGTCAAGTTACCACAACACCATTATTATCTTGTATTATTTAATCTCAATGAGATTGTTTGGTGTTGGTGTCTCCTGTTAATTTCACATTGTATTTTTGAAATGTACCTGCCTCCTCACAAACAAACTGTCCTTTTTGAAAAAAAACACACTTTGACGACTATAATTTAAACATAAATTCCTTTATTAAGGGCTCAGAACGAAACAAAGAGGGAGGCAACGCTGGAGAAACATCAGAAAGTGGCGAAGCCTTGGACCCCCAGGGCAGACATCAATTATTTTACTGCAAAATTGGTGGCCTGAGGAGTCCATATCTAAGGGAGTGCAGTCTGGTCCAGAGGTCCCAGAGATCTGGAAAGCAGCAGATGACATGTATGTCCCCAGGCTGTGGTACTACAAGAGGCTGCATATTTTGCCAGACCAGACTGAACCCAGGGTCATCACTCTCTGGTCTTCCTTCCCGGCTGTGGCCCTGGTGTTGGAGATGTGGCAGGAGGAGGAGTAGGACCTGGAGGAGGAGGAGGAGTAGGACCTGGAGGAGGAGGAGGACCATGGGTGAGGTGACAAATGTGGGTTGCACATGTGAGTTGGCCCCTCAACCCCTTATTTAGAGCTTCCAAAATTAAGAACTCACACAGGAGCCGTTGGCTCTTCCTTTATCTGCATCATTTTGCAGGCAGTTATGCCAGCAAAATCCTCCTCCACACTGTGTGGTGTTCTGAGGGCCTCAGTAGCCTTCCAAAAGAGGCCTATGGCAGCCTCCTCCAGGTTACTCCTCCTCCTGCCACTTTGTCTTTGAAGGTGTAGGGGAGGGACCTGGATATCATGCAGCCTGCTTGGCCCGGCCACCTCCTGGCTGAGACTTCCCTGTGTATGAAAAAGGGACATGGTTTTAGTTTTTGCATCATCAATCACAATCCTAAATTAGTACTCCTAACTAACATATATTTAACATCATTTATTGGACAACCAGAAATATTTAGAAGAATGCTATACCTGTCTCAAGCTGGGCTCCTCCACATGTAGCTGCCTGGAAGGCCCAGGTTGGGCGTCAGAAGCCTCAGCTGGGGGGGGGGAAGGAAGCGTAGAAGGAAGACTGGAGAGTGCTGGCTTTGGTTCAGTCTGACCTGCCAGAAAATGCAATCTGTCATAGTACCACAGCCTGGGGACATAAATGTCATCTGCAGCTCCTGATCTCTGGGAATCCTGGACCTTCGTGTGCTCCCTTAGATAAGTGCTCCTCAGGCCACCAATTAGGATCTTCAAATAGGTGATGTCTGTCATGGGGATCACCGACTTCACAAAATGCAGCAAATTATCCAGCGCTGCCTTCCTCTTTGTTTGGTTCTTATATTCAGGGTGGTTTATCTGCCACAGACAGGGCAGCTCCCTGAACATATCTATGAAGATTGGCATAAAGTCCTGATCCTTCAAGATATCCATTTTCACTGCAAGACACAACACAAGACAAACCCTAATGTCAGCCTAAAGTCTTCTAAACTTGTGCAAATACAGGTCTAGAAGCAGTATAGGCCCAATGTTAAATCTTACCTTCGCTATCACGATCGGCACCTCCGTTACTCCTTCCTCCGCTCACGGATCGTACGTACTACGCACGCGTGTTACACTTTATAGACACTGCGCATGCGTGAAACTCCGCCCACCCCTGACGTTCTTTCTAGTCTATTCCCCGCCCCTTCTTGTTCGGCGCAGTGGGGGAAGAGCACATGGCGGAGACACAGCAGGTGTCAGATAATTACACCAACGAGGAGGAGTAGGAAGAAAGCCCGGAGCCTGAAACGTCCCGATCCAGAAGGAGACGATTTAAGGCATCGAATATGTCCTTTGGGGAGATGCTGGAAATGGTGGACATCCTGAAGAAGGCCAACTATGACGGGAAGTATGGACCTTACCCCAAACCCAATGTCAGAAAGGCCAAGATCAGTGCAAAAGTGGTAAAGAGTCTGCACCGGAATTTCGGGGTACGGCGATCCAAGGATCAGCTCAGGAAGTGGTGGTCGGACCTCAAATTAAGGGAGTACAGAAGGATCAGGAGAGTGCTGCTAAAGAGTAAGTAGTTGTCCTGTGTTCCTATTCTTTATGTTTAGTACGTTCGTGCTGCTCCATGTGCTTTTCTTTACTGTTGTCCAATTTAAAATGGCAACTTTCATGTTCATGGGCACATTATTCGTTCGTATGAAACATTGTTCGTTCAGCCTAGAAAACACCATTGTTTTGGCCATATGCATTTGCAAACATTTTTTATGGCCTACTTGTCTGAAAATAATTTGGTTGTGTAGATAGGTTTGTAACTAGAATGAAATGCAAACTAGATTCTGTGTAAGGAGAGGACACTCAGCAGCTGTTTACACATCTGGACACAGGAGCACTAGTGTGGGACCCCAGAACACCCTTTTTATTAGGGGGTCCACAAAGGTGCTCCAGTGTATACTTTAGGGGTGTCTCCATCTGTGAAGCTTGTACTAAACAGGTAAGTATTCAAGCTTGACAAAGGACAATAAAATTGCAACATCTTGGAACTCTGCCAAAACAGACAATTGTACCCCACTTCCAAGCAATGTTTCATATTTATAGTTCTAAAAAAGCGCTCAGGGGCTGCATCCATCGTGCCCGACGCGTTTCTGTGAAATACACTTCTTCAGGGGCGGATGCTCTAGGATTTCTGAAATAACAAGGTAAGTAGCATCAGAAAGTGGGCTGGTTAATAACCAGAAGGGGCAACAAGTCAGTTTCTAGAGATTTACATACGTGGCCAAGCTGTGGTGACGTGCAGGTATCGGGTCAACAAACATTGCCCCTTTCCGGAGCTGAGGCGACAGAGACACCAACACACGACAGACGCACACAGGTATCCTCCACTGGGTGCATATTATTTCCGCAATATGGTGACCATGAGCTTCAAATGGTGAGGAATATCCGAAATGGATAGATAAGTCCACTAAGATATGCCCGGGCCGTGAGAGTCCGCCCATGACAGGCACTGTCACGTCCAAACATGTCAGCAGGATGGAAAAAGTTCACTTCCGCACAACGGCGCCAGATGATGACATCGTGTGCGGGAGTGGAGCGTGACGCCGATGCGATGTGCGGCGCCCACCCGACCCCCCAACACCAAACCAACCCCCCTTGGGGTGGACGTGGGGGGGGTGGGAGGGGCCCGCAGAGCGCATCGCAGCTCCGGACATGGAACAAGAATTGGCCCAAAACCGGCCACCATGCTGGAGAATGTATGTGGTAACCCAGGGTGGAAAACGACACATCGCCGCGACCGGTGCGTGCAGACCAAAGGGGTTTGTTGGTATGCAGACAAGACTAGGCAGGGGGTGGCTGCCTGGTACTGTCAACTGTCTCCATCCCAAATATCAAGTATCAATAGAAGAGTGGGACTTTGAGTGAGGCAAAAAATAGTGCCTCCATCCCAAGTTCAGAGAAACGAGAAGGGACTTTAAATGAGACAGTTGACAGATAGGGGTTAAAAATAAAAATATACTTAGTTGCATATAATTCATGCTGGTATGCTTATTATATGTGGGAAGTTACCTGTGCATACGCACCAAGTATTAACATACATAAAAAATAGTAGTACAAAATTCCAGCAATGAATAACTAACATATGGGTCACAGACACCGGTCGCAACAAAGTGCCATCCCCCCACCCCAGGTTCACCAAGACACATAAACACCCCAAAAGAAGCCAGGCAGGGGAAAACTGCCTGCTACTGTCAACTGTCTCCATCCCAGGTATCAAGTATTAAATAAGAGTGGGACTTTGAGTGAGGCTCGGGGTAATGCCTCCATCCCGGATTCAGAGAAACAAAAAAGGGGGGAAATGGGACTTTAAATGAAACAGTTGACAGATTGGGGTTGAGAGTAAAATACAATTTATTACATGTGATTTATGCTGATATATACCTTCAACATGTGAGAGGTTGCCGGTGCATATGCGCCAGGCATAGCCTGTATACATGCACATGCACAAAGAACAAGCAGCATTACATTCCAGTAATAAGTAGCTAACACGTATGTCATATAGAGATTGTACATATAAAAAATCACAGACCATGATAATGTAGAAATTGAATTGTAAATAGATACATAAGTATTTCATAAAAATAGAGCGATGTGTCGTTTTCCACCCTGGGTTACCACATACATTCTCCAGCATGGTGGCCGGTTTTGGGCCAATTCTTGTTCCATGTCCGGAGCTGCGATGCGCTCTGCAGGCCCCTCCCACCCCCCCCCCACGTCCACCCCAAGGGGGGTTGGTTTGGTGTTGGGGGGTCGGGTGGGCGCCGCACATCGCATCGGCGTCACGCTCCACTCCCGCACACGATGTCATCATCTGGCGCCGTTGTGCGGAAGTGAACTTTTTCCATCCTGCTGACATGGTTGGACGTGACAGTGCCTGTCATGGGCGGACTCTCACTGCCCGGGCAGGGGCCACGCCTCTTGCCTCGTCAGCCTTACGTGACGTTGGCGGCAATCACCGACGCAGATGAGCTGCATATCAGGTGTCTCCTCTCGTGCAGTCCTCCTCTCCACTCACATACAAATGCCGCATTGATGCAGACGCTGTATTCCTTTTGGACAAATTCTTTTTGGACAATTTCTGTTTCCAGCAATCTAAGGTACTACATTTTTGACCATTCTTTCCAAAGTTGTTTATTCTCTCAATACCTCCCCCTTTTTTAGTTCCCACACCCTTGGTATATCTTAGTGGACTTATCTATTAATTTCAGATATTCCTCACCATTTGAAGCTCATGGTCACCATATTGCGGAAATAATATGCACCAAGTGGAGGATACCTGTGTGCGTCTGTCGTGTGTTGGTGTCTCTGTCGCCTCAGCTCCGGAAAGGGGCAATGTTTGTTGACCCGATACCTGCACTTCACCACAGCTTGGCCACGTATGTAAATCTCTAGAAACTGACTTGTTGCCCCTTCTGGTTATTAACCAGCCCACTTTCTGATGCTACTTACCTTGTTATTTCAGAAATCCTAGAGCATCCGCCCCTGAAGAAGTGTATTTCACAGAAACGCGTCGGACACGATGGATACAGCCCCAGTGCGCTTTTTAGGATTCTATTTTTATGAAATACTTATGTATCTATTTACAATTCAATTTCTACATTATCATGGTCTGTGATTTTTTATATGTACAATCTCTATATGACATACGTGTTAGCTACTTATTACTGGAATGTAATGCTGCTTGTTCTTTGTGCATGTGCATGTATACAGGCTATGCCTGGCGCATATGCACCGGCAACCTCTCACATGTTGAAGGTATATATCAGCATAAATCACATGTAATAAATTGTATTTTACTCTCAACCCCAAGCTGTCAACTGTTTCATTTAAAGTCCCATTTCCCCCCTTTTTTGTTTTCATATTTATAGTTCTGCCATCAAATATCTGCGTGCTAAGTATACCTATTTTTTTTTACATAGGGGATAAAAGACTCGGAGGACACCCCTCATCCGAGGAGACCACAGACCCCCCACCTCTGGAAGAAGGGGAAATCCCAAAACACAACAGGAGGAGGAGGAGGAGGAGGAAGGAGACGTGGTGGAACTAGTCACCACAACAGGTGAGTGTCTGCGACCACAGGCTCAGGTAAGAGATGGATGCCGGCATATTTATAATACATGGTGTATTTTTGTTTCTATCTTTTTAGGGGATCGTGATGTTGTGGATCCAGATCATTTCACCTCTGAAAGTGCACAGATCCTGATCGGGGAGATCATGGGGTGTAATAGGGACTTGGAAAACATACAGAAAAACATCAATGATGTTCAAAAAAAAAATGAAGAACATCATTGATGTTTTAAGGAGAGTTTAAAACCAATCCATATCCCTTTGTTTTTTTGTGCTTTTTGTGATCTAAAAATTTATACAATTTTTTGACATATTTACGAAAAGCCAAATTTTGAAGATGCACACAGTGTGTAAACATATGCTATCTGCCATCACGGGAGATCGATGTAGGCATTTTGGGGGTGCAACCCCTTCCTCAATTATAAAGTAGCTGGGATCCCCCGTGATGGCAGCTAGCACATGTTGAGATTTGGCAATTTGTGTGCATCTTCAAAATTTGGCTTTTCCTGGGGTGACTTCACCCCATCTGAACGCAATATCAAACACAGTTTGTAAATACTCATGTCTGATATTGCCTTCAAGTTCTACCAAATGTGAACTTTGTAAGTTCAAGATTTGTGTCTTTCTTGTTGGTTTTAAACATGCCTGTTTTATCTTAAATGGACATTGCTACTTTTTCTAATGTGACCCCAAAAATTGTTATACAACAAACATGTTGGTTTGTTTTAAAAACCTTTTCTAAATGCACATGTGATTGTGCTGGTATTAAAAATATTGTTAATCAAGAACGTGTGGATTATTGTTTCAACGCTCCAAAACTTTTGTTGTGCTCTAATTGGTGTTTTCAGTGACAATGGGGGTTATTTCCTAAGGTAAAATCCACTTTGCACTACAAGTGCAATTTCAAGTGCACTTGTAGTGCAAAGTGTCTTTGCCTTTAGTAAATAACACCCAACAGTGCTTTGTAATGTTGTTACACAAGCATGCCATTTTCAGGACTCACCACATTTCTGTCAGGGTCAGCTAAAAGAAACACAAGCAGTAAATGTCACCAAAGATTTTAGTAGTTATTTTTTTTATTATTTGAAAAAGGTTTCAGACATTGTCTGGCATATTGATAGCCCCCCTACCCGCAAAGTATTCAAGGTATCTTAGCCGGACATCACGGGCACTCAGGGGGGGCAAGCCAGGACGGCCACTTTTAAGCGCCATCAGGGTTGTTTCATTTAGAATTCCGGCCTCAGGCCCAATTGAGCCAGCATAGTTGGCAGAATGTTGCCATAAAAAGTTGTGTAGAACACAGCACGCCAGGATGATGTGATTCAGTTTGTACTCCGCCATGTGTACAGTATGGGTGTAAGAAATAGGCGGAACCGGCTGGCCATGATTCCAAACGTGTTCTCCACCACTCTTCTGGCTCTGGCCAGCCGGTAATTAAAAACCCTCTGGTCCGGGGTCAGGGTCCTCATCGGGAATGGCCGCATAAGATGGTCCCCCAGCGTAAACGCTTCATCCGCATCAAAGACAAATGGGAGTCCTTCCACATTGTCTTTTGGAGGTGGCAAGTCCAAGCTGCCATTCTGGAGACGCCTGTAGAACTCCGTCTGGGTGATGACTCCACCATCGGACATCCGGCCATTTTTCCCCATGTCCACATACAGGAACTCGTAAGTAGCCGACACCACCGCCAACATCACAATACTATTGAACCCCTTATAGTTGAAATAGTATGACCCCGAGTTGGGTGGTGGGACGATGTGGACGTGTTTCCCATCAATTGCCCCTCCGCAGTTAGGAAAGTTCCACCGCTGGGAAAAGTGGGAGGCCACAGTCTGCCATTTCTGTGGCGTGGAAGGAAACTGTGGAGTCAAACAACAAAAAAAACTTAGTCATTTTGCACATAAACAGGGAAAGCAGATTAGACACAAACATTCTTGGCCAACATCAAGATAACATTTATTTGAGGGAGTTTTTAAAGACCAAAGTATAAGGTACACCTATCAGATTCCCCCTCCCCCCTCTCATGGGCCATTTCTAACATTTTAGGGGGGGGCTCTTGGACAAGTAACCCTCTCCACTTCATTGAGACATGAATACCTAAATAATGTGTATTACTTTGGCTACCCCCTCCTTAGTTACACTATTGACAGCCCACTGGACAGGTAAGAAGTGTCATAATACAAAGATATAAATACACACTGTACACATTAGAGCACATTTGGAAATTCTCCCACATTTGGAAAAAACTCCCTCATTTATTTGAGGGAGTTTTTAAAGACCAAAGTATAAGGTACACTTATCAGATTCCCCCCACCCCCTCTCATGGGCCATTTCTAACATTTTAGGGGGGGAGCTCTTGGACAGGTAACCCTCTCCACTTCATTGAGACATGAATACCTAAATAATGTGTATTACTTTGGCTACCCCCTCCTTAGTTACACTATTGACAGCCCACTGGACAGGTAAGAAGTGTCATAATACAAATATATAAATACACACTGTACACATTAGAGCACATTTGGAAATCCTGCTATTACCTATCAAGATAATAATAGGATACAAAAACTTTAAACAGTGCCATTTGAAAGTATTCAGGCAGGCCCTTGCACTACATGCTTTGGGGAATTCATCCATAAATATGACCACAAAAGAGATGGGTATAGTGTGTATGGGTTTGGCAAAGTCAGCAGATAGAGGAGGAGGGAGGGTTCCAAATGATTTGGGGACCCCCCAAAAAAAGCCTCTGGCACTCTGCCAGAATTTAACCACTTCAGCCCTGGAAGGATTTACCCCCTTCCTGACCAGAGCACTTTTTACAATTTGGCACTGCGTCGCTTTAACTGCTAATTGCGCGGTCATGCAATGCTGTACCCAAACAAAATTTGCGTCCTTTTCTTCCCACAAATAGTGCTTTCTTTTGATGGTATTTGATCACCTATTTGCTATTTGCTGAGAGGCATGGTGAGTATTTTGCAGCTCTCATTTGTTTTTGAAAACGAAGAAAGACAAGAAAAAACATTTTTTTTCTTTTTTCAATTTTCAAAACTTTGTGACAAAAAGTGAGGTCTGCAAAATACTCACTATACCTCTCAACAAATAGCTTGGGGTGTCCACTTTCCAAAATAGGGTCATTTGGGGGGGGGGGGTTGTGCCACCTGGGCATTCCATGGCCTCCGAAACTGTGATAGGCAGTGAAGAGTGAAATCAAAAATTTACGCCTTTAGAAAGCCTGAAGGCGGTGCTTGGTTTTCGGGGTCCCGTACGCGGCTAGGCTCCCAAAAAGTCTCACACATGTGGTATCCCCGTACTCAGGAGAAGCAACAGAATTCATTTTGGGGTGTAATTTCACATATTCCCATGGCATGTTTGAGCAATATATCATTTAGTAACAACTTTGTGCAAAAAAAAAAATTGTCTTTTTCCCGCAACTTGTGTCACAATATAAAATATTCCATGGACTTGACATGCCTCTCAGCAAATAGCTTGGGGTGTCTACTTTCCAAAATGGGGTCATTTGGGAGGGTTTTGAACTGTCCTGGCATTTTATGCACAACATTTAGAAGCTTATGTCACACATCACCCACTCTTCTAACCACTTGAAGACAAAGCCCTTTCTGACACTTTTTGTTTACATGAAAAAATATTTTTTTTGCAAGAAAATTACTTTGAACCCCCAAACATTATATATTTTTTTTAAAGCAAAGGCCCTACAGATTAAAATGGTGGGTGTTTCATTTTTTTTTTTCACACAGTATTTACGTAGCGATTTTTCAAACGCATTTTTTGGTGAAATTTTAATGCACTAAAACACACTATATTGCCCAAATGTTTGATGAAATAAAAAAGATGATCTTAGGCCGAGTACATGGATACCAAACATGACATGCTTTAAAATTCCGCACAAACTTGCAGTGGCAACAAAATAAATACATTTTTAAAAGCCTTTACAGGTTACCACTTTAGATTTACAGAGGAGGTCTACTGCTAAAATTACTACCCTCGATCTGACCTTCGCGGTGATACCTCACATGCATGGTGCAATTGCTGTTTACATTTGACGCCAGACCAATGCTTGCGTTTGCCTTAGCGTGAGAGCAGGGGGGACAGGGGTGCTTTTTTTTTCTTTTTTATCTTATTTTTAAACTGTTCCTTTCATTTTTTTTTTTTTTTTAATCATTTTTATTGTTATCTCAGGGAATGTAAATATCCCCTATGATAGCAATAGGTAGTGACAGGTACTCTTTCTTGAAAAAATTGGGGTCTATTAGACCCTAGATCTCTCCTCTGCCCTCAAAGCATCTGACCACACCAAGATCGGTGTGATAAAATACTTTCCCAATTTCCCAATGGCGCTGTTTACATCCGGCGAAATCTAAGTCATGAAATGCTCGTAGCTTCCTGTTTCTTAGGCCATAGAGATGTTTGGAGCCACTCTGGTCTCTGATCAGCTCTATGGTCAGCTGGCTGAATCACCGGCTGCATTCTCAGGTTCCCTGTTGAGACAGGAGAGCCAGAGAAAAAGACGGAAGACGGTGGGGGGGCATTCCCTCCCACTGCTTGTAAAAGCAGTCTAGAGGCTAATTAGAAGCTAGGATTGTTTTTACATGAAAGCCGACCGCTGGCTGAAAAGAATGATACCAAGATGATACCTAAACCTGCAGGCATCATTCTGGTATAACCACTCAAAGTCGTGAATGGCGTACCTGAAGACAAAAAAAATGGTTAACAATAAAACACAGTAAACGGTAAAGTATAAAAAATTGCATACCTGAAAAGCAAACATGATAATACATAATAACAATAAAACATTGCAGAATAGAATACAGTAAAAAAGAGCAGAACAATAGAGAGAGAATAGAGAGAGAGAGAACGATAAAACGACAACTATTTTATTTTATTTTATATATTTATTTATTTTTTTTACACTTTTTTTTGTAACTAACTTTTATAACTGTAACTGGTTCCAGGTTCGGGTCTCTGAAAATGCAATGGCATCTTGGGAGACCGTGTGAAAGTGTGCCTAGTCTGTGCAATGCTGTACCCTACGCTAATACTCATCTAGTGTATGGTAGCGCTCAAAACATTCACCAATGCAAAGACCAGGATTGTCAGGACAGGAGGGACAAAAATAGCGGGTGTCACGCCTATATCCGCGCTTGCTGCAGACACAACATCTTTTTTGGGGGGGTTCGTTGGGTAGGGGTACTTGGGAGGACATAAAGAAAATGCCTCTCATGCAGCCGACGGCATTTGGTTGGGGATGTGAATGGGGGAAGTACGGGCGCTGCAGAAGTGGTGGGTTCCCAATTAGGATTGGCGAATGCAGCAGGAAGGGCACTATGGGCACGACGGGCCTGTGTTTGTCTTCTTCTTGGTAGCAGCAGGACACTACTTGTGCTTGCCACCTCACCAGCTTGAACTGCACTTATGGGACTCGCCACGTCACCAAGTGTTACTGCAGTGCTGGTTTGACTACGACCAGGGTGTACTAGGCCGCTGGTGCTTGCCAGTTCACCAAAACGCTATGCTGCAGTTATGTGTTTAGTGTTTTGTAAGTGACAGTGATCGATCGATACTGCACTTGGGTGGGCTGGGGCAAAACGCAGGTGCTAGCAGGTATCTGGGCTGATCCCGTTAACACTGCGTTTTTGGGAACCCTAAACTGCTGGGGACGCTAGTATAGATCTGATCAGATCAGATATTGATCCGTTCAGATACTATACCACTAAGGGAGGCATATGCTGCGTGCGCTAACACTGCATTTTTGGGAACCCTAAACTGCTGGGGACACTAGTATAGATCTGATCCGATCAGATATTGATCAGATATTGATCCGTTCAGATAGTATACCACTAAGGGAGGTGTACGGTGCGTGCGTGGCTGTTAGCAGTACTGGCGCTAACCTGACGCTGCCTGGGGCTGGTGCTTGCCAGTTCACCAAAAGGCTACCAAAAAAACTGTTAGCGATCGTAGGGATTAGGCCTGACTCTGCGAACGCTGCAGTTATGTGTTTAGTGTTTTGTAAGTGACAGTGATCGATCGATACTGCACTTGGGTGGGCTGGGCTGGGCTGGGCGGAGGGGCAAAACGCAGGTGCTAGCAGGTATCTGGGCTGATCCCGCTAACACTGCGTTTTTGGGAACCCTAAACTGCTGGGGACGCTAGTGTAGATCTGATCAGATCAGATATTGATCCGTTCAGATACTATACCACTAAGGGAGGCATATGCTGCGTGCGTGGGTGTTAGCGCTACTGGCACTAACCTGACGCTGCCTGGGGCTGGTGCTTACCAGTTCACCAAAAAAACTGTTAGCGATCGCAGGGATCAGGCCTGACTCTGCGAACGCTGCAGTTATGCATTTAGTGTTTTGTAAGTGACAGTGATCGATCCATACTGCACTTGGGTGGGTTGGGCGGGGCCGGGAGGAGGGGCAAAATGCAGGTGCTAGCAGGTATCTGGGCTGATCCCGCTATCACTGCGTTTTTGAGAACCCTAAACTGCTGGGGATGCTAGTATAGATCTGATCGGATCAGATATTGATCCGTTCAGATACTATACCACCAAGGGAGGCGTATGCTGTGTGCGTGGGTGTTAGCGGTACTGGCGCTAATCTGACGCTGCCTGGGGCAACAAATATCACCGCAGGGCGATCAGGGGGCTAAACCTTTATTAGGTAATAAACGGCGGGTGCCCTGACACTATAAAAAATAAACAAACTAGCCAGCGTCACCCGTAACGGTTATACGGTGATCAGTGGTGAAAGGGTTAACTAGGGGGCAATCAAGGGGTTAAAACATTTATTAGGTAGCATATGGGGGTCCCTGACGCTATAAAACGCTGACGGCGAACTTAAATATTTACCTCCCTAACTAGCGTAACCAGTGACACTAATACAATGATCAGAAAAATGATCACTTAGCGACACTGGCGACGGGGGGTGATCAAGGAGTTAAAACTTTATTGGGGGGGGGTTAGGGGGGTACCCTAGACCTAAAGGGGGCTAACACTAACTGCCCTACCACACTAACTGTCACAAACTGACACCAATGCAGTAATCAGAAAAAAAAAAACTGCTTGGTGTCAGTGTGACAGGGGGGGGTGATTGGGGGGATCGGGGGTAAAGGGGGGTGTTATGTGTGCCTGGCTTGTTCTCCTGTGATGTGTTGTGTTGGTGCACTCACATTGCAGTCTTCTCTCCTCGGCGCCGGAACGGAAAATACCGAGCCGAGGAGAGATGACATCATTTCCTCTGCCTCTGTGTACTATACAGAGGCAGGGGAATGATCTAATTGGCCAGGAGCGATCGCGAGGGGGGGGCCACGAATGGATGGCCTCCCCCTCACCTCCGATCACCGGAGAACAAACACCGACCGCCTCGGGCACCGGGGGGTCCAATCGGACTCCCCGCCCGCGGGAGGCAGATCATGCACAGGTACGTCATTCTGCCTGCCCGTGCCATTCTGCTGACGTATATCAGCGTGAGGCGGTCGGCAGGTGGTTAAAGCACAAATCACATTTTAAAACATTTTAGGGGGTGTTTGGGGTAAAGCACTACTATGGAGCTAATAAAAAACATTGTTAAGTGACTACATGAGGTGAATATAGGGCCAGGAGAGCATGCTGGGAAGGTAAGTGAAGGCAAATATGTATGAAGGACAAAAAAAAAATTATAGAAAAATCAAGCATGAATGAGGACAAAGGGGACATTCACAGCATATTCCAATCATGGTAATTAGGGAATGAGGAAAGAAATACAATATATTTTCAAACATTAAATACAATAAAATGTGATATTAAAGGATAAATCTTACCTTAATATACTCCTTCTGCAGGACCTGGATGATGGCAGAACAGGTCTCTGGGATAATGATCCCCAGAGCCTGGGGGAAGATGCCTGCTGAGAACTTGAGGTCCTGGGGGGCGCATGCGCGGATGCCTAGGAGAGCGGTAATGCTGTCTTAGAGCTCCGCTCCTGGGATGAATGCACCGGAGGACTACAGGTTCCAGAGGCATCGCGAACGATACACAGCGATAGCTGGTACTTCCTAGAGCCCTCAGGTATTATTATCATGGTCCTGCGGGGCCCGAAACGTAAATATAAAGCAGGTATGGCTAAAGAAGCGCCGGCCAGGCAGTCTTCCAAGATGGCGGCGGCAGTTACCTCACAGCCCTCTACACCGCACACTAGAAAAGCACTGCCACACAGTTCAAAGATTCAGGATTTCACCGCTGAGTCTGACTCTGATACTGGTGGCTCACAGACTGTGATTCAATCTGTCATGTTTAAAACATTTGAACAAATGCTACAGAAAGCCCTCAAACAAACTTCCAATCACATTACTGATAAATTGACAAAGGAAATGAGGGAGCTGGGACAGAGAACGGCTGAGCTGGAATTGCGGGTGGATGAAATAGATAGCCACACGCAGCACATTATCTCTGAATTTGAGAACCTTAAAGAGGAAAATCTTATACTACAGTCACGTTTGGAGGAACAGGAAAACAGAGACAGGCGATCGAATCTGCGAATTAGGGGAATCCCTGAGACTGTCATTGATCTTCAAGCCACTATGATAGCTTTATTCCAGGAAGTACAGCCTGGTATTCCTGTGGATAGACTGGAAATGGACAGAGTGCACAGGGCTTTAGCTCCTCGCAAAACTAATGGTCCCCCTAGAGACATAATTGCCAAATTTCATTATTATAAAACCAAAGAGCAATTACTTTCAGCTGCTAGAGGGAGAGATTCACTGCAATTCCAGGGCCATGTGTATCAGCTTTTTGCAGATATTTCCCCACTCACAGTAGCAAAGAGGCGGGGCACTCAAACCCCAATTACAGGTGCTACAACAAAACCAAATCTCCTATCATTGGGGATTTCCCTTTTCTCTTTGATTCACACACCTTGAAACCAAGTATGTTTGTCGCTCTTCAGAGGACTTGCAGTCGGCTATGATTGAAATGGGTATTGCAGATAAAACAACACCTAAAGAACAACCTAGTAGACGATCGGCCTCCAGCTCCTCTCCACAAAATACAGCAGCAGGCTTCAATAATCCCTCTTCCACTTCACGCCAGAATATCCATAAACGTGGACGATTTGAAAATTCAACGCCATCTAATGAAGATTCCATGGACTGACCTATACACTTTTTCCAGATCACAACTCACTATTCGATCCCAGTACTCGGTGCTGGTTAATACACTTTTCTGTTGACACTAACAAAGTCACGAATTCTTACTGGACTCTCACTTTTTTTTTTTTTTTATCATTAAGTTGATGAAACTCCTTAAGCCTTTTTGTTTTATCTTTACTCATAAAAATAGTGTTTTTTTTTGTTTTGTTTTTTTGGTTTTTATTTATTTATTTATTTATTTTTTGAGAGTTTTGGTATCTACTAGCTCACCTGACATATCTTATATATGGTTTCTTGTTCGCTTTTGATGGTCCTTTTTTTTACCTCTTTATAACCAAGCTACCACTCTTTTTGACCTCATTAATTACCTTTGTCTTTTTTCTTTTCAGGTTTTCATAAGGTTGTGTATATGTATGCATACATACATACATACATACATACATACATACAGGTATATATATATTTTTTCTCTTTTTTGCTGATTGGAGTGAGCTTGGTAGTTGGTAGTTATTGTTACACATAGATTACAAATGCTATATTTTAATGATAGTTACTTATATAACCCCTGTGGTTCTCCGGTGTTGATCTTCCCTTAGGAATTTCTTGCCGCCCCCTTTACCACCCTCAGACCCCTGCTACTATTATGCGGGAGTCTGTTGGTGGCCCTGGAACCTCTCGGAGATTTTTTTTTTTTAAAGAAGTTTTATTGAAGAGCAGTACATTACACTTCATAGGCTGACAGTGCTGTGGGGCACAGCCCACTTCTGTGATCAAGCTCAAATAATGAACAATAACAAAGAAGTTGATCAAAAACGTAGGGTTATACGTAAGTATAGGGAGAGAAGAACCCTCAGGGGAGACAATGCACGGCCTAGTGCAACATGTGGGCTCGACACCCCTAATGGGAACATACTGTGTCGAGCACCGGAGAGTGGCCTTCGATAACCATAAGGTGAGTGGCTAATCTTTTAAGGCCCATCGCACCTTCCGGGAGATTAAATGTCCCAGACTGCGTGAGGGAACCTTCCCAGGCTCTCTCTGGCCAGAAGACCAGAGGGGCCAGGGGAGCCGTAAAGAAATCCTGAGGGTTCCGGCTTAGAAGAGCGACCCATGGGGAATGGGTCAAGGTACCGTCTGGATACAAACAAGTGCATATAAAACTGGGAGGAACCGTGTGAAGCCGTATAATTACAGTAAATATTTAGTAACAACTTCCTGAGACATAAGAAGAGAGAGAGAAAGGACAGGTGGGAAGGAAGACAGAGGAGAAGAGAGGATGGGGGTGGGGTGTGTTGACAGACTGTAAAATCACAATGGCACCAGGTCAAGCTTCAACTCCCGGTATAAGAGAGATGCCTACATGCCGCGCCCAGGGTTCCCAAACCACCAAAAATGCTTTATTTGAGTCTGCTATGGTACTGACTAAATTTTCCTGAGACATGATCCATGAGATCTTTCTCTTGGCAGACGCCAGGGAGACCCCTGGTTGTTTCCAAGCCTTTGCTATGGAAATCTTGGCGCCTGTCAGAATAAAAGCGATAAGTTTAGCAGATGTTTTGGAAATTTTGGGAATATTACCATTTAAGAGAGCTATTTGGGGGGATTTTGGAATGGGAGTGTCCGTAATTTTCCTGATCAGGTGAAAGATCCCGTTCCAGAACCCCCTGATTTTCGGACATTCCCACCAAATGTGTAACATGGAACCCTGGGCTTGGCAGTTTCTGAAACATAAGGGAGACGAGGAGGGGAACATCAGCGCAAGTTTGGAAGGAACCAGGTACCATCTTGTAAGGACTTTCATGTTAGCTTCTATTATTGCAATATTAACTATACCTTTGTAGGCTCTTGTGCTCATTCTGTTCCAGCTCTCCAGGTCCCAAGACTCGCCCAAGTCTCTCTCCCAGTCTGTCATGTATGTAAGTTTGGAAGTGGGAGTTGACAGGGCTTCATAAATCAGGGATATGCCTCCTTTTTGCTCTGTTGCTTGTCCACACCATTGCTCGTACGGTGTGCACACTGGGGGTATTGATTTGACTTTCCAAATGGTGTGAAGGAAATGGGAGATTTGAAGAAATCTAAATTTCTCGGATTCTGGGAGTTCTAGTTTATCAACGCAATGTTTCATGGAGATTGGACCGGAGGCGACGAGGTAATGTCCGATGCGGTACATTCCCTTATCAAGCCACCATTGGAAGGATTTGATGTCCAATCCTGGCTTGAAGAGGGGGTTGCGGAAAATGTGTGAGAGAGGGCGGATCTGTGAGGTCAGGGCTGGGTTGTGGATCAGGGTGTCCCAAAGTTTGAAGGAGTGAGAAAGTGTGGGAGCCATGATAGGCGGTCTAGATTTGCTGGGGGTCCAGAGTAGATAGTCTAGTGTGTGGGAAGGAACCGCTTGGCGTTCTATTTGTATCCAGTCGGGTTTTTCGCCTCTGAAATATAAGGTGGAGAGTTGGGCCAGTCTAGCTGCTTGGTAGTATCTGAAAAGTTCGGGGAGACCCAGACCTCCCTTGGACTTTGGGGCATAAAGGGTGTTTCTCGAGAGTCTATAGCCTTTCCCCCCCCAGATAAATTTTATGATCTTCCCCTGGAAGTGTTTGAGGTGGTTTCTGTTAATCGCGATTGGGAGGGCTCTAAATAAGTACAATATTCTGGGGAACAGGGTCATTTTGATGGCATGGATTCTCCCCAGCCATGATAATTTGTGGAAGGACCAAGCTCGTATGTCTTCCTCCAATCTACGATACATAGGAGGGAAATTAGCTTGGTAGAGGGAGTCTATGCTGGGTGTGAGGTTTATACCTAGGTATCGGATTGAGGCGTCACTCCAGTTGAAATTAAAGGACAGTTTTAACCTCTCAACTAGGGCTGGATTAAGGGAGATGTTTAAAGCTTGTGATTTGGTCATGTTGACCCGGAGGCCTGAGACTTTGCCAAATGTCTGGAGTAGTCTGTTGATGTTGAGGAGAGTGGTAATTGGTGATGTGACGAATAGAAGAAGGTCGTCTGCAAAGAGGGCGCATTTATGGGTGTTCAAGCCGCAGTTGACACCTTTAATGTTTGGGTCTGACCTGATCGCAATGGCTAGTGTTTCTATTATTAGAGCGAAAACAAGTGGGGAAAGGGGACAGCCCTGTCTAGTGCCCCTGGCAATTTTGATTGGGGATGAGAGGAAGCCCTGTAGTTTGACTTTCGCTTCCGGTTCTGAATAAAGAGATTTGAGGATTCCGATGAAATGTTCTCCGAATCCCCAGAATTTAAGGGAAGCGAAAATGAATGGCCAGGACACAGAGTCGAAGGCCTTTTGAAGATCTAGGGAGAGGAAGAGGCCCTCCTGCTTTGGGCTTCCGTCCCATCCCGAGCGCAAAATTGAGGCTATGTCTATGGCCCTTCTGACCTGGTCAGGACCCTGTCTGCCGGGAATAAAACCCACCTGGTCCTTGTGGATATAAGTGTTGATGAATGTATTTAATCTGTTGGCGTAAATTTTCGTTAGGATTTTTAGATCGTTATTTATTAGTGAAATTGGTCTGTAATTTTCTACCTGATCTGGATTTTTGTCGGGTTTAGGGATGACAGTAATGAAGGCAGCATTCATCTGGGGGTCTATGGGGTCTCCCTTGCGTTTGGAATTGAACATTTTAGTTAAGTGTGGCGCTAAAGTCTCGGCAAAAGTCTTGTAGTAAAGATTGGAAAGACCATCTGGACCTGGGGCTGAGCCCCCTTTCAGATTTTTTATGACCTCCAAGGTTTCCTCCACTGAGATCTGAGCCTCCATAAAATCTTTGTGGGATTTTTGTATAGTGGGGATAGGGAGGAGCTCTAGAAATGCTTCTATAGCTCGTGAATCGTTGGATTCATTTGCTCTGTATAGTTATGAGTAGAAGGCTTGGAAAGAATCCAGGATTCTATGTGGATTTTGAGAAGACATCCCATCCTGTAGTTTTATTTTGGGGAGGGCGAAGAGACGGGTCCTGGGGGATAATTTGGAGGCCAGCATCGTGCTCATTTTGTCCTGATTCAGGTAGAAATTGTAAAGAAAGTCTGAGGACTGACCCCTAACATAAAACACCTCCATCCCTAATATCAGAAAAAAAGCAAATGAACGTCGCCCACGGGACTTTAAATGAGGTGTAAATGGTGATCAAAGGGTAAGCAAGTATAAAAGGTACAAATATTTTATTGAAAACAACAGTATAATCCATAATAAAACATGAGCATGGGTGAACAGGTTCATAAAACAGCAACATTGCAATGTAGTCCTAAAACATAGCCATCATATAATAGTAATATATATAATACAGGTATGCATAGTACATCTCTAACCCGACGCGTTTCGCGAGCTTTCCTCGCTTCATCAGGGGCTGATGTGCATAACTGCTGTCTGTAAATACAGATTAAAGTAATTAGAGTATCGGTTGTAATAGGGTAAAAGCAAGAAGCCAGACCTGGTCATCCCAAACTTACTTGCAGGACCAAAGCTGTAGACACATAACCCAGGCACGGGCCGGCGGAGGGCATCTCCCCCGGGAGCTGAAGGGGCCGAGGATCCAACCAGAGGACCGAGGCCAGGCGTGGGGGGCAGCATGGCAGAAATGAGAAAGAGAAAGGAGAGCGTGAACCCAAATTGATCCCAAATGCAATGCATGGCGACTCACTGTATAGGGATATAGATAAAATTGAAACGTTAGGAAGTAAGAGATGTATATCGTGACATAATGCAAGGTATGTTGGTAAGCAAGGTCTAAAGTAATGTCATAAAGTAATTGTCGTAAAAATATAAAATATATGCTACTTGCATAATATGCACAAAGTGTCCCGCAGAGCAAAGAGAAAGAGGAGGGTACAGGGTGAAAAAGTGAATGAGAAAGGAAAAGGAAAAGGAAGGAGGAGAAAACAGGGGGAAGTGAGGTGAATGGTAACAGAAAAAAGACAGAGAAAGAAGAGAGAAATGAAAAGAGGGGGGAACGGGACCGGGGGGGGGGAAAGAAAAAGTGAGTGAAGAGAAGGGAGGAGAGGCACAGTGAGATAAGGGGCAAAATGATTATTGGTGTGAAGCGCTGGAAAAGTACTTATGTGTAAGGGAGCAGAGAGTGATTGGAGGAGTCAGTCAGAAGCAGCAAGTGAGGATAGGTGCGCTGTGAGGTGCAAGTATACATATTAGAGTAGATAGATAGGGTGCCTACCAATACAGTGCAGCGTCCCGACTGAGTGTTGGAGAGGTAGTGAAGGAAAGGTTGCCATACTGACACCCCCAGCCTTTTACCCGGACATCCGCCGAGTTCTCCGCCCCTAACGTCATGCGTCAGGCGGAGCAAACGGAGATCGCAACGCACCCGCCGCATGGGGCAGGCACTCGCGATCCACAGCCACCTCCTGGATGACACATCCCGCCCATCAGGGAGGGGGGTACCGCTGAATTGCAGGCATCCCCAGGTGGGCGTGGAAGAGCATGACGCCGATGCCCTGGTGGCCCCGCCCCTCCGGAGAAGCCAGAGAAGCGGGGACAGCTGGGGAAATAAATCCCCATTTGTGCATCGCAGCTCCCAGAGGGTGAACAGACCGCTCAGCCCAAACGTGGGTGCAGTGAAAAAGCCGGGTCTGCAAGTAGATAGGAAATTCAAACATGATCATGTAAAAGGGTATACTAGTAAGGTCATAAAGGTTCGGTGATAGCCGAACCAATGTAGCCCCTAAGATCTAGGGTCAGCATCAGACCAGGGCATTATGGTGTTTTCCACCTGGGTACAAATTGTAAAGAAAGTCTGAGGACTGACCCCTAACATAAAACACCTCCATCCCTAATATCAGAAAAAAAGCAAATGAACGTCGCCCACGGGACTTTAAATGAGGTGTAAATGGTGATCAAAGGGTAAGCAAGTATAAAAGGTACAAATATTTTATTGAAAACAACAGTATAATCCATAATAAAACATGAGCATGGGTGAACAGGTTCATAAAACAGCAACATTGCAATGTAGTCCTAAAACATAGCCATCATATAATAGTAATATATATAATACAGGTATGCATAGTACATCTCTAACCCGACGCGTTTCGCGAGCTTTCCTCGCTTCATCAGGGGCTGATGTGCATAACTGCTGTCTGTAAATACAGATTAAAGTAATTAGAGTATCGGTTGTAATAGGGTAAAAGCAAGAAGCCAGACCTGGTCATCCCAAACTTACTTGCAGGACCAAAGCTGTAGACACATAACCCAGGCACGGGCCGGCGGAGGGCATCTCCCCCGGGAGCTGAAGGGGCCGAGGATCCAACCAGAGGACCGAGGCCAGGCGTGGGGGGCAGCATGGCAGAAATGAGAAAGAGAAAGGAGAGCGTGAACCCAAATTGATCCCAAATGCAATGCATGGCGACTCACTGTATAGGGATATAGATAAAATTGAAACGTTAGGAAGTAAGAGATGTATATCGTGACATAATGCAAGGTATGTTGGTAAGCAAGGTCTAAAGTAATGTCATAAAGTAATTGTCGTAAAAATATAAAATATATGCTACTTGCATAATATGCACAAAGTGTCCCGCAGAGCAAAGAGAAAGAGGAGGGTACAGGGTGAAAAAGTGAATGAGAAAGGAAAAGGAAAAGGAAGGAGGAGAAAACAGGGGGAAGTGAGGTGAATGGTAACAGAAAAAAGACAGAGAAAGAAGAGAGAAATGAAAAGAGGGGGGAACGGGACCGGGGGGGGGGAAAGAAAAAGTGAGTGAAGAGAAGGGAGGAGAGGCACAGTGAGATAAGGGGCAAAATGATTATTGGTGTGAAGCGCTGGAAAAGTACTTATGTGTAAGGGAGCAGAGAGTGATTGGAGGAGTCAGTCAGAAGCAGCAAGTGAGGATAGGTGCGCTGTGAGGTGCAAGTATACATATTAGAGTAGATAGATAGGGTGCCTACCAATACAGTGCAGCGTCCCGACTGAGTGTTGGAGAGGTAGTGAAGGAAAGGTTGCCATACTGACACCCCCAGCCTTTTACCCGGACATCCGCCGAGTTCTCCGCCCCTAACGTCATGCGTCAGGCGGAGCAAACGGAGATCGCAACGCACCCGCCGCATGGGGCAGGCACTCGCGATCCACAGCCACCTCCTGGATGACACATCCCGCCCATCAGGGAGGGGGGTACCGCTGAATTGCAGGCATCCCCAGGTGGGCGTGGAAGAGCATGACGCCGATGCCCTGGTGGCCCCGCCCCTCCGGAGAAGCCAGAGAAGCGGGGACAGCTGGGGAAATAAATCCCCATTTGTGCATCGCAGCTCCCAGAGGGTGAACAGACCGCTCAGCCCAAACGTGGGTGCAGTGAAAAAGCCGGGTCTGCAAGTAGATAGGAAATTCAAACATGATCATGTAAAAGGGTATACTAGTAAGGTCATAAAGGTTCGGTGATAGCCGAACCAATGTAGCCCCTAAGATCTAGGGTCAGCATCAGACCAGGGCATTATGGTGTTTTCCACCTGGGTACAAATTGTAAAGAAAGTCTGAGGACTGACCCCTAACATAAAACACCTCCATCCCTAATATCAGAAAAAAAGCAAATGAACGTCGCCCACGGGACTTTAAATGAGGTGTAAATGGTGATCAAAGGGTAAGCAAGTATAAAAGGTACAAATATTTTATTGAAAACAACAGTATAATCCATAATAAAACATGAGCATGGGTGAACAGGTTCATAAAACAGCAACATTGCAATGTAGTCCTAAAACATAGCCATCATATAATAGTAATATATATAATACAGGTATGCATAGTACATCTCTAACCCGACGCGTTTCGCGAGCTTTCCTCGCTTCATCAGGGGCTGATGTGCATAACTGCTGTCTGTAAATACAGATTAAAGTAATTAGAGTATCGGTTGTAATAGGGTAAAAGCAAGAAGCCAGACCTGGTCATCCCAAACTTACTTGCAGGACCAAAGCTGTAGACACATAACCCAGGCACGGGCCGGCGGAGGGCATCTCCCCCGGGAGCTGAAGGGGCCGAGGATCCAACCAGAGGACCGAGGCCAGGCGTGGGGGGCAGCATGGCAGAAATGAGAAAGAGAAAGGAGAGCGTGAACCCAAATTGATCCCAAATGCAATGCATGGCGACTCACTGTATAGGGATATAGATAAAATTGAAACGTTAGGAAGTAAGAGATGTATATCGTGACATAATGCAAGGTATGTTGGTAAGCAAGGTCTAAAGTAATGTCATTAGTATTGTCGTAAAAATATAAAATATATGCTACTTGCATAATATGCACAAAGTGTCCCGCAGAGCAAAGAGAAAGAGGAGGGTACAGGGTGAAAAAGTGAATGAGAAAGGAAAAGGAAAAGGAAGGAGGAGAAAACAGGGGGAAGTGAGGTGAATGGTAACAGAAAAAAGACAGAGAAAGAAGAGAGAAATGAAAAGAGGGGGGAACGGGACCGGGGGGGGGGGGGAAAGAAAAAGTGAGTGAAGAGAAGGGAGGAGAGGCACAGTGAGATAAGGGGCAAAATGATTATTGGTGTGAAGCGCTGGAAAAGTACTTATGTGTAAGGGAGCAGAGAGTGATTGGAGGAGTCAGTCAGAAGCAGCAAGTGAGGATAGGTGCGCTGTGAGGTGCAAGTATACATATTAGAGTAGATAGATAGGGTGCCTACCAATACAGTGCAGCGTCCCGACTGAGTGTTGGAGAGGTAGTGAAGGAAAGGTTGCCATACTGACACCCCCAGCCTTTTACCCGGACATCCGCCGAGTTCTCCGCCCCTAACGTCATGCGTCAGGCGGAGCAAACGGAGATCGCAACGCACCCGCCGCATGGGGCAGGCACTCGCGATCCACAGCCACCTCCTGGATGACACATCCCGCCCATCAGGGAGGGGGGTACCGCTGAATTGCAGGCATCCCCAGGTGGGCGTGGAAGAGCATGACGCCGATGCCCTGGTGGCCCCGCCCCTCCGGAGAAGCCAGAGAAGCGGGGACACTGTGCCTCTCCTCCCTTCTCTTCACTCACTTTTTCTTTCCCCCCCCCCCGGTCCCGTTCCCCCCTCTTTTCATTTCTCTCTTCTTTCTCTGTCTTTTTTCTGTTACCATTCACCTCACTTCCCCCTGTTTTCTCCTCCTTCCTTTTCCTTTTCCTTTCTCATTCACTTTTTCACCCTGTACCCTCCTCTTTCTCTTTGCTCTGCGGGACACTTTGTGCATATTATGCAAGTAGCATATATTTTATATTTTTACGACAATACTAATGACATTACTTTAGACCTTGCTTACCAACATACCTTGCATTATGTCACGATATACATCTCTTACTTCCTAACGTTTCAATTTTATCTATATCCCTATACAGTGAGTCGCCATGCATTGCATTTGGGATCAATTTGGGTTCACGCTCTCCTTTCTCTTTCTCATTTCTGCCATGCTGCCCCCCACGCCTGGCCTCGGTCCTCTGGTTGGATCCTCGGCCCCTTCAGCTCCCGGGGGAGATGCCCTCCGCCGGCCCGTGCCTGGGTTATGTGTCTACAGCTTTGGTCCTGCAAGTAAGTTTGGGATGACCAGGTCTGGCTTCTTGCTTTTACCCTATTACAACCGATACTCTAATTACTTTAATCTGTATTTACAGACAGCAGTTATGCACATCAGCCCCTGATGAAGCGAGGAAAGCTCGCGAAACGCGTCGGGTTAGAGATGTACTATGCATACCTGTATTATATATATTACTATTATATGATGGCTATGTTTTAGGACTACATTGCAATGTTGCTGTTTTATGAACCTGTTCACCCATGCTCATGTTTTATTATGGATTATACTGTTGTTTTCAATAAAATATTTGTACCTTTTATACTTGCTTACCCTTTGATCACCATTTACACCTCATTTAAAGTCCCGTGGGCGACGTTCATTTGCTTTTTTTCTGATTCAGGTAGAATTTCACCCCGTTCCAACGCAGAGAGTCCTCAGCTTTAACCGTGAGCGCCAAGTTTAGTTTAATCCGAGCAGCATCAAGCTGGTCGGATTGAACCGGGGATGGGTTAGCTTTATGGTTTTTGCGTAAGAGGAGGAAATCTCTCTCCAGTTTTGCAATGTCCATGGTTCTCTCCTTTTTGAGTTGGGAGGATATTTGGATCAGTTTGCCTCGTATCACGGCTTTGTGGGCTGCCCAGAGGGTCTCGGCTGAGATATCGTCTACGTTGTTCAGAAGAAAATATTCTTTTAGTGTCTTAGTGAGTTCCGATATCTGAATGGGGTCTTTAATGATGTGTTCTTTAATACGCCAGATGGGGGATGAGGGTCTGAGAAGCGAGCCTTGGATAGAAAGAGAGAGCATAGAGTGGTCGGAGAGGGGAGTGTCCTTAATTTTAGCTGATATAGCGGCGGGAATATGCATGGAGGAGATCAGGATATGGTCAATTCTGGAGTATACTTGGTGGGGTATTGAGAAGTGGGTGTAGTCCCTTGAAGTGGGGTTGAGTTCTCTCCAGATGTCTGTGAGGCCCTGTTGGTGAATCAGTTTAGCAATTTTGGAGCTGATTTTTGTTGGTCTGGAGAGCTGTTTAGCTGGGGGTTTAGATTTATCGAGGCTCTGATCAAAGGCGACATTCGAGTCTCCTCCAAAGATTACTGTTCCTTCCATGAGGGGGCCTATTGTTTGGAAAAGCGAAGAGAAAAATACACTCTGTCCCTTGTTTGGGGCATAATAGGATATCAGAGAGAAAGTTTGGTCTGCGATCTGACCTTTTATTAGTATGTACCTGCCTTCGGGGTCACAAAGAGTCTGGCTTACTTTGAATTGGCAGTCCTTAGCAAATAGGATCGCGACTCCCCTGGTTTTATCCTCCGCGTTTGCCAAATAAAACGAGGGGAAGCGCGCATGTAGGAATGAGGGGGAGAATCGAGAAGGGAAATGCGTTTCCTGGAGCATCACTATCGACGCCCTCTGTTTATGGTATGATTGGAAGGTTTTCCTTCTTTTAATCGGGGAATTGAAACCTTGGACGTTGTGGGAAATAATTTTTATCTGGGGACGAGATGTAGTGGTGTTAGGCATGTTTTTTGGGTGATGAGTGTGCTATTGATGATGGAACACTTACCCTGAACCAGTTGGAGAGGGGTGGGCAGGAGGCGAATGAGGGGCGAGGTCTGGAACCTGGAGATGCTGGACGAGAAGGAGCTGCAGACATTCCGTCAATCCTGGCAGGGGGGGGGTAAGGGAGAAAGAAGCACAGATGGGTTAAAACATAGAGACAGAAGGAGAAAGAGAATATGTACAATATGACCTGAATTAGGCCGGAGGCGGAGAGGGGGGAAGGTGTTCCCCTTTCCGAACTCCAAAAACAAAAAAAGGTGGTCCTGGGATCGAACCACCAGTCCATCGAACGCGAATGGGGATTCCATTTTCGCAGGATGGAGGAAGTCGCAGGGCAGCTACCGCAGCCCAAGCCACCCTTGAAACCTTGCATAGAAAAATAAACTTTGTAACAATATAGTTAAAAAAGAAGCATATGGAGAACAAAAAGGCGTATCAAAAACTGAAAAAAGGAGAGAAAAAAAAAACAAAAAAAAAACTGAAGTGTTTTTAACGTGGGACCGCTCTGGTCTGGAGTACAAAAAGAGTCTTCCTGGTAGACATAACGGATTCCTCTGTGGGGATGGAGAAGGAAGATGGTGTGGAAAGTCCAAGTCCCGCTGTGGATTTGGCCAGTCCGTTGTGAGGGAAAGAGGTTGTGGAGAGGGGACAGAACGTCCTGCTGACGCTGGGGGTGTCAAGGGGGACAATGAGGGAGTGAAGTTCCAGAACCGAAGAGGCCGTTCTTGTGGAGAGCAATGGGCTAAAACTTTAAACCTCCTGAAGGCGTGGGTGAGGGAAAGGAGCAATAGTAGAACTTGGGACACTGGATATGTAACCCCGCTTGGGTGCTGGGATGCAGACTTGAGAGATAGGGACGGATGGAAAAAAAAAAAAAAAAAACGGAAAAAAAATATATCCCCTTGCGGGGAGAAGGCCTCTTTGTGAAGGATCCGAGAAGGGTGGAGAACCTCTGGTATGAGGTGGATTGGAGACGGTGGATCACAAAGAGGGAGAAGGGTGTTGCCGGGGTCTTGTGTAGGACCTCCTCAGGTTGGTAATTGATCTTTCAGTCGCCTGCTTTTATTAGCTTTCCAGGCTGGAGAGATGGGGCTGTTGGGAGTTTGGCGTTTAGAGGAACCCGCTTGAGTGTTGGTTATGTCCATCTCCGAGTCTAGGGATATGAGCTTAAGTGAGAGGAGGATTCGTTCGCCTTCAGTGAACGTGGTGAATGAGTGGGTTCTGCCTTTAAGGGAAAATTTTAGGGCGAAAGGGAATGCCCACCAATATTTAATCTCCTTCTGGGAGAGGACGAGCAGAAGGGGCTTGAGGGCTCTGCGTTTCTGGATGGTCGTGGGGGAAATGTCCGCGAAGATTTGCACTTCCTGTCCTTGAAAAAGGATGCGGGATTGCTGGCGTGAAATTTTCATTATTTCTTCCTTTACACTGTAGAAGTGTGGCTTCACGACCACATCTCTGGGGGATCCATCTTTTCTGGGGGGACCCAGGGACCTGTGTGCCCTGTCCAGCTCCAACTTGATGGGGGGCAGCTCAGGGATGAGTGATTTGATTAAATCCTGGATAGCTTTGGGGACGTCTGTGATTGATTCGGGGATACCTCTTACTCTGAAATTGTCCCTTCTCGACCTGTTCTCCAGGTCATCGATTCTGTTCAGTGCCACCTCTAGTTGCTCTTGAATAGTATGAATGTGCTCAGTGTTCTGGTTAGCTCTGGACACTGTAATGTCTAATTTGTGTTCTATGGCTTCCATCCTTGCTCCCAAGTTTTGAAAGTCTGCTCTTATCTCGTTTGTGATTCTTGTGGCTGTGTTTGCTAAGCCTCTGTCTAGTAGATCTGACAGTTTGAGGAATAAATCTCCTGTGTTGAGGGGTATGGCAGCCTCCGGATCTCCTATGGATGATCCAGCTCCCTGATGTGGTGGTGTAGCGTTCAGTGGGGACAGGGAGTAGTTCTCAAAGGTGCGCTCTAGGAGGGATACTGTGGATGCTGGGGATGGGGTCCCCAAAGGCTGGTTATGGGAAGCAGGTAAGGGTGTGTAGGCCAGAGTGGCAGGAGCAATCACTTGCCTGGTTTCCACGTGTCCCCCTGCATACTGATCCTTGTGCTGTGCTGCGGCCGCCATCTTGGATAAGGCCCGGGAATCCTTTGCTGAAAACTGCGGTCCCAGGTCCCTGCGGACCGTGCTGTTTGGCATGGATCGATGCAGCGGGTGTTCCCGGGTCCGGTATCGCTAGTGGTGGGCGAAAAGGCGGCCTTAATCCAGCTCTTGGGTGGCTTGCTGGGCTGGGTAGAGCGGAGCTCCCGGCTTACGCGGCCATCTTGGGAGTCCCGCGCCTGCGCACTCTGCTCTCGGAGATTTTTGATTACTCTCTCGAGACGTTCCCACACCCTACTGTTCCGACTCAAATTAGCGATATTATGTCCTTATTCTAGGGTAGTTCAATTTCATTATTTTACTTTTTTCTCTATCACTTTCTTCTCTCTTTTATCCCTCCAGGTGGTGGTCATGGTTTTCGGTATGTGTTATTTCCCTCATGATATAATAATATCCCTGACACTATTATGGCCCCCATAAATATTTTATCTTTAAATGTACAAGGGTTTAATATCCCACATAAATGCACAAAGGCTATGTGCTCCTTTACAGCTAAGAAAGCTCATATTATTTGTTTGCAGGAAACCCATTTTACAGACAACGTTTACCCTAAGTTCCTTTCGACCTCATACCCACAATTTTACACCGCCTCTGCCTCAGTTAAAAAGCGTGGAACTCTTATTGGCTTCCATCGCAATACTCCCTTTACCCTTGTGTCACAGTTAAATGACCCAGAAGGAAGATATACATTACTTACTGGCTATATTTCCGATACTCCCATTACGATAGTATCTTACTATGCCCTAAATAAACGCCCAGAAGCTTTTTTATCCCATCTTTTTCAACTAGTTGATACGCACAAATTTGGTATGGTTGTCCTGTGTGGAGACTCTAATGCAACGGTTTTTCCTTTCTTAGATAAATCCCCTTCAGCCCCAATTACAAGCTCTGCTAGATTAACTCTCCAATGTCTGCTTTCTACTCATAACTTAGTAGATACTTGGCGAGAACTCAATCCTACCAGTAAACGTTTCACACACTATTCATATCCACATAACTCTTTCTCACGTATTGATCATGTCTTAGCCCCATCCTGTATGATACCAGAAATTATTTCCTCTAAAATAATCCCATTTCCATGGACTGACCACTGCGCTGTTTTCACAACTATAGCTTCCACTATTCCCAGATCACACGACACCACTTGGTGTGTTAATGACTCCATACTAACCAATCCATCCCTTAGAACTGAGATTGAAGGGGCAATCACTGATTACCTTTCATTCAATGACACGGATGATGTCTCCCCCCTCACACTGTGGGAGGCCCATAAAGCGGTCATTCGGGGCAGATTGATACAACAAGCGTCAGCAATTAAAAAAGAACGCAAACTAATGTTCGCAAAGCTTGAGGCTGTTTACAATAAATGCCATGTGGCCTTTCAATCTCACCCGAATGCCACCAATAACTCAAAGCTGGAGAAAGCTCGTCTTGATCTAGACCTTTTTCTAACTGACTCTGCTGATAAATTACTACGTAAATGCCAACATATCTAATATCTTAAAGCTAATAAACCAGACACCCCCATGGCGCGTAGTTTAAAGGCGATACAACATGCACAGGCTTCTTTCAGACTGAAAATATCCCGTGATGGATATACTAGCAACCCAGTTAAAATATTAGAGATATTTTGCACTAATTTAGCTAAATTGTATTCCTCTGCTCAAGACTTTGATAAAACAAAAGCAGACACTCTGTTTTCCAACATTATGCTCCCTACCTTAGACCAGGAACAACGTGATACCCTTGAGTGCCCCATAACAGCACCTGAAGTTCTGACTGCCATTAAAATATTAAAACCACATAAGAGATCGGGTCCCGATGGGTTCTCGGCATTATATTACAAACAATATGCGCACATTTTAGCACCGATCTTGACCAGGGCCTTTAATTCTATCCTGAAAGGTTACTCATTTGGGTCTGATACACTGACCTCCATTATAGCAATGATTCCCAAACCCCGCTCAGACTCTACCTCTTGGACCAATTACCGCCCCATATCGCTCCTTAACCTAGACATTAAATTGCTAGCCAAGATCCTGGCGACTCGTTTAAATAACATTATAGGTCGACTAATTCACAGAGACCAAACAGGATTTATGCCAACGCGCCAGGCAGGTGATAATATCAGACGAGCTCTCTTACTTATTCACGCAGCTAAAGTCAGACACATCCCTACATGCCTATTATCCCTGGATATCAGAAAGGCTTTCGATCCTGTCACCTGGCCATATTTGCAGTACATGCTTCAAAAATGGGGATTTGGGAACCATTTTCTTACATGGATCTCCTCTTTGTATAACAACCCAAAGGCATACATTAAATATGCGGGATATAAATCTGCAATGTTAGACATTAGAAGAGGGACAAGGCAAGGCTGTCCTCTATCCCCGTTGCTTTTTGCTCTCCTGATTGAACCACTAGCACAACTAATTAGGACTCATCCTGATATTAAGGGAATCGAATTAGGCGGATATCAGCACAAGTTATGTCTTTATGCAGATGATGTTCTTATCTTTTTATCTCATCCCCATATATCAGCCCCAAACTTACTAAATGTCTTGTAAAAATTTGCCCAAGTATCTGGACTTTTTGTTAACCCCACAAAAATGAATGTGTTAAATATATCTTTGCCACAAGCAGAACTTCGACACGTCTAAACCTCATTACCTTTCAACTGGGTTACCCATCAAATCCCATATTTAGGAGTACAACTTACAACTTTGATTAGATCTCTTTGCGGCTAATTATCTTCCTCTACTGAAACAAGTTACAGGCTATATGAAACAATGGACATCTCTTCAATTATCATGGTTGGGACGGATCAATGCTATAAAAATGTCGATATTACCAAAATTGTTATACTTATATAGGGTATTACCTATCCCGTTACCTACATATTTTTTAAGACTCACACAACGTAGAGTCATGTCTTTTATCTGGGGAAACACTAAACCCAGAATTTCTAAAACTACACTGTATCTCAAAAAATTGAATGGCGGATTAGGTTTGCCAAACTTCACTTCCTATTACTACGCTGCACAACTATCACCCCTTCCTAAATATCACTCAATGGTGGAAACACCCCTTTGGGTTCATATTGAATCAGTTGACAGCGACCCTATCTCTGTGGCCAATATGCTATGGCTCCAACCTAAGGATAGATCGCACCTTTCTAATCCCATAATGAAACATTCTTTGGCTATTTGGGATAAATTTAGCAGAGCTTGTAATCTCCAATCCCCACATAATCCTCTTCTTTCGTTCCTCAGGAACCCGGCCTTTTATCCTGCTTGGAAATTCCCGAAGTCATTTTCTGCATGGTCTTCTACAAATTTAATTCGATTTTATCAATTAAGCAACAATACCACTATTCGTGCATTCCCGGTACTATGTGAAACATGTGGGCTTCCTAGATCTGAAATTTTTCGTTACTTGCAAATCAAACATTTTTACACTCCCCTCAATATCACAGGCTCAACAATGAATCAAATGTCACAATTTGAGCGTATTTGTAAAAGCGACCCACATGTGAGGGGCTTGTTTTCATCTTTATACCAACAACTTACTGAGACTCATAATGGATCACTACCCTCTTATACAGATAAATGGGCACAGGATATGAACCGAGTATTTGACACCAATGACTGGTCCGATATATGGTTAGCCACTAAGAATTCCTCCCCAAACTGCTATGCTTTGGAAACAAATTTTAAAGTCTTAGCACGGTGGTACTTAGTACCAGCCAGAATTGCAAAATTTATCCCAACATACCCAATTAACTGTTTTAGAGGCTGTTCTACACCAGGTACCCACTTTCATATATGGTGGCAATGCCCCGTAGCTCAAGAATTTTGGAAGAATATTTTTGTGATGGCCTCTAAAGCTCTGGAAACCTCTATTCCCCCAGACCCAGCCTTGGCACTCCTAAATTTGAAACCCACTACGCTAACCCGCACCCAATTTCAGTTATTTATCCAGCTTAGCACTGCAGCCAAGCAAACTATAGCAAAGGCTTGGAAGTCTCAAACCTTGATTGTCGCGGAAGCCAAACACAGAATGAATAAAGCCCTCATATATGCCAAAATGACAGCTATTGAGGACAATAACATTAATACATTTTGCTAAATCTGGCAACCATGGGTTAAACATTACTTCTCCTATGATTTTGACCAGTCGTTATTGTTACTCTACTAGGATTCTTGATTGCTTACTAACTAAATACGTGTTGGTGCCGGGCCACCACCTGGAGAGATTACTCTTCTTCTTCTTTTTTTTTTTTTCTTACCCCTTTTCTTTACTTTCTTACTCTTTCTTTCCTCTAATATGATATATACATTTGGGATACTCTTTTACTATCATTACATTATTTGCTATTTATAAATAGTATGATATATTGCATCTGTATATTTATTTTGAGCAATCAAATTCTGCAAATAAGAGGGTCATGACTCTGTTTTATAATATATTCCATTTAATTTACCTCTGGTTATCATTGTAACAAACGTATTTAAATGTCCCCACCCTTCCACAGATTGTACCCATTGGGGTGGAAAGGTGGTCTGGAGGCATGGTTTATAGGTTCCACAAATTGATCAGAGGCTCTCAGCCCGATCTTATACTATATATAAGAACACAGATTGCTCATATACTTTACGCTCTCTTTTTTTTTCTTATTTTTCATTTATTCATCCTTTATTGTATGTCACAATATATTCATATATTTATCAAAAATTGAATGATTTTGACAGTATCCCTTATACCAATGTTCATATTCTATTGTTCTTCTTTATGTAAATCCTAATACAAACATTGAACAAGAGAACTTGAGGTCCTGCAGGCTTCTCCCCGTCGCCAAATACCGCAGGGTGGCGACTAGCCTCTGGTCCGGAGTGATGGCTTGCCTCATGCAGGTATCCTGCCTGCTGATATAAGGGGTCAGCAAAGCCAACAAACGGTGAAATACGGGGTCCGTCATGCGGAGAAAGTTCCTGAAATTATCAGAATTATTCTCACAGGTCTCACGGAGCAAAGGCGTATGACAGAACTGGTCACGCTGAAGCAACCAATTATTGGTCCATGAACTCCTCCCCACCCTGTTCATGGACTGGACTTGTGTCAAGGTAAGGACCCCAACACCAAGCCCCCGCACAGCACGAACTCTACGAGGAGTACGTATACGCAACATGGCTAGAAAACGGTCGGCTGCTCAGAACGAAGTAACAGAACGCACTGAAGAACAGCAAGGCCTGTGAAGAGCGGCCTGAAAATCAGTAATGAACGAACAAGAACACAATGATAAATCAATGCGAACTCACTGCACGCACTGAAGACCAGATATAAACCCACAAGTAAAAAACTGAACAGCAGAAAACAATCTGAAAGCCACGAGTCTTAAAAAGCGCGAATCGTCTCTCACCAAACTTTTACTAACACGAGATTAGCAAAAGGAGCCCAAAGGGTGCCGCACTTAGTTAGGACCTGCCCTTTTCTAGTCTCGTCGTACGTGGTGTACGTGACCGCGTTCTTGGCGATCGGAAATTCCGACAACTTTGTGCAACCGTGTGTATGCAAAACAAGTTTGAGCCAACATCTGTCGGAAAAAAATCCATGGATTTTGTTGTCGGAATGTCTGATCAATGTCCGATCGTGTGTACGGGGAATTATAGGAAAGAATTTCCCTTCCTAGGGGTAGATTTCATCTCACTTCCTGTCGTCTCCTTCCGTTTGCAAGTTGGAGTTGTTTGTAAGTTGGATGTTTGAAAGTAGGAGCCTGCCCTATATACTCTGCAGTAGGGATGAGCCGAACACCCCCCTGTTTGGTTCGCACCAGAACATGCGAACAGGCAAAAAATTTGTTTGAACACGCGAACACAATTAAAGTCTATGAGACACGAACATGAATAATCAAAAGTGCTAATTTTAAAGGCTTATATGCAAGTTATTGTCATAAAAAGTTTTTGGAGGACCTGGGTCCTGCCCCAGGGGACATGGATCAATGCAAAAAAAAGTTTTAAGAACGCCCGTTTTTTCGGGAGCAGTGATTTTAATAATGCTTAAAGTGAAACAATAAAAGTGTAATATTCCTTGAAATTTCGTACCTGGGGGTGTCTATATTATGCCTGTAAAGGGCGCGTGTTTCCCGTGTTTAGAACAGTCTGACAGCAAAATGACATTTCAAAAGGGAAAAAAAGACATTTAAAACTACTCGTGGCTATTAATGAATTGCTGGTCCGACAATACACATAAAAGTTCATTGTTAAAAACGGCATGGGAATTCCCCACAGGGGAACCCTGAACCAAAATTTAAAAAAAAAATTGCGTGGGGGTCACCCTAAACTCCATACCAGGCCCTTCAGGTCTGGTAAGGATATTAGGGGAACCCCGGCCAAAATTTTTTTAAAAAATGGTGTGGGGTCCCCCTCAAAATCTATACCAGACCCTTTAGGTCTGGTATGGATTTTAAGGGGAACCCCGTGCCAAAACTTAAAAAAAATGGCGTGGGGTCCCCCCAAAAATCCATACCAGACCCTTATCCGAGCACGCAACCTGGCAGGCCACAGGAAAAGAGGGGGGGACGAGAGAGCGTCTCCCCTCCTGAACCGTACCAGGCCACATGCCCTCAACATTGGGAGGGTGCTTTGGGGTAGCCCCCCAAAGCACCTTGTCCCCATGTTGATGGGGATAAGGGCCTCATCCCCACAACCCTTGCCCAGTGGTTGTGTGGGTCTGTGGGCGGGGGGCTTATTGGAATCTGGAAGCCCCCTTTAACAAGGGGACCCCTAGATTCCAGACCTCCCCCCTGTGTGAAATGGTAAGGGGGTACAAAAGTACCCCTACCATTTCACAAAAAGTGTCAAAAATGTTAAAAATGACAAGAGACAGTTTTTGACAATTCCTTTATTTAAATGCTTCTTCTTTCTTCTATCTTCTATCTTCTATCTTCTTTCTTCTATCTTCTATCTTCCCTACGTAACGGGTGCCCTCACCCCCCTCTGACATCACAGGGAATGCCACAGGGAAGTCCCCGTCAAGTCCACGTGCGTCAGAGGGGGCGGGGTCACCCGGTGACCCCGCCCCCTTTGACGCACTCCGTTATTTAAGAACCGTCAGAAGACGAGAAGCATCACACAGCGGGAGCCTCCCATCATGGTGGATGCGGAGCAGCCTGAGAAGAAGAAGGGACGAAGACGCTGCAAAGGAAGATGCTGGACGAGAACACCGGAGGAAGAACCAGAAGAAGAAGAAGATGGAGGAAGAAACCAAAGGAAGATAGAAGAAAGAAGATAGAAGATAGAAGAAAGAAGAACATTTAAATAAAGGAATTGTCAAAAACTGTCTTGTCATTTTTAACATTTTTGACACTTTTTTGTGAAATGGTGGGGGTACAAAACCCTTACCTTTTCACACAGGGGGGAGAGCCGTGATCTGGGGGTCCCCTTGTTAAAGGGGGCTTCCAGATTCCGATAAGCCCCCCGCCCGCAGACCCCCACAACCACCGGGCAAGGGTTGTGGGGATGAGGCCCTTGTCCCCATCAACATGGGGACAAGGTGCTTTAGGGGGCTACCCCAGAGCACCCTCCCAATGTTGAGGGCATGTGGCCTGGTACAGTTCAGGAGGGGGGAGTGCTCTCTCACCCACCCCTCTTTTCCTGCGGCCTGCCAGGTTGCGTGCTCGGATAAGGGTCTGGTATGGATTTTTGGGGGAACCCCACGCCATTTTTTTAAAAAATTTTGGCCGGGGTTCCCCTTAATATCCATACCAGACCTGAAGGGCCTGGTATGGAATTTAGGGGGACCCCCCACGTCATTTTTTTTTTAAATTTTGGTTTGGGGTTCCCCTGTGGGGAATTCCCATGCCATTTTTATCAATGAACTTTTATGTGTATTGTCGGATCGGCAATTCATTAATAGCCGCGAGTAGTTTTAAATGACTTTTTTTCCTTTGAAATGTCATTTTGCTGTCAGACTGTTCTAAACACGGGAAACATGTGCCCCTTTACAGGAATACTATAGACACCCCCCAGGTGCAAAATTTCAAGGAATATTACACTTTTATTGTTTCACTTTAAGCTTTATTAAAATCACTGCTCCCAAAAAAACGGCCATTTTAAAAACTTTTTTTTGCATTGACCCAGGTCCCCAAACACTTTTTATGACAATACCATGCATATAAGCCTTTAAAATTAGCACATTTGATTTCTCCCATAGACTTTTAAAGGGTGTTCCGCGGCTTTCGAATTTGCCGCTAACACCCCAAATTGTTTGCTGTTCGGCGAACTGGTGAACAGCCGATGTTCAAGTCGAACATAAGTTTGACTCAAACTCGAAGCTCATCCCTACTCTGCAGAAATTGGGGCCTTAGGTGTTGGTGTTGCCACAAACTGTAAGCCCTCACAGTTACTTTTGGTGGGCGCTGGAACGGGCCCTGCTGTGAAATATTAGATCAAGAATTGTAATTACATGCCATTGTTGAACAGTGGTAGGAAAATTGGGCCTTTGGTGGTGGTCCTGGTGCTGGTGCCACAACACTGTAAGTCCTCACAGTTACTCTTGGTGGGCGCTGGAACGGGCCCTGCTGTGAAATATTATATCAAGAATTGTAATTACATGCACCTGTTGAACAGGGGCAGAAAAATTGGGCCTTTGGTGGTGGTGGCGGTGTTGCCACAACACTGTAAGCCCTCATAGTTAATCTTGGTGGGCGCAGGAATGGGCCCTGCTATAAAATATTAGATCAAGTATTGTAATTACATGTCCCGGTTGAACAGGGGCAGAACAATTGGGCCTTAGGCACTGGTGCTACAACACTGCAACCCCTAACAGATACTCTAGTTGGAGTGCAGAAATGAGCCCTGCTGCAAAGTATTGCATCAAAAATTGTAATTACACGCCCCTGTTAAACAGGGGCTGAAAAATTGGGCCTTGCACACTGGTGCTGGTGCAACAACACTGTAAGCCCTCACAGTTACTCTTGGTGGGTGCAAGAATGGGCCCTGCTGTGAAATATTAGATCAAGAATTGTAATTACATGTCCCTGTTGAACAGGGGAAGAAAAATTGGGCCTTGGGCACTGGTGCTGGTGCCACAACACTGCAACCCCTCACAGATACTCTAGTTGGAGCACAGGAATGAGCCCTGCTGCAAAGTATTGCATCAAAAAATTTAATTACACGCCCCTGTTAAACAGGGGCAGAAAAATGGCCACAACACTGCAACCCCTCACAGATGCTATAGTTGGAGCGCAGGAATGAGCCCTGCTGCAAAGTATTGCATCAAAAATTGTAATTATACACCCCTGTTAAACAGGGGCTGAAAAATTGGGCCTCGGGCACTAGACATGTGCACACTGAAATATTTTGTTTCGGAATTTCGTTTTCGTCCGAAAAATAAATTTATTTAGTTACTCCCAAAATTAGTTTTTCTTTATTTCGTTTTTCGTTAAAAACTTGCATTTGTCCAAAAATCCAAATTAAATAAGGTTGAATCTGTCATTGAAGGCTTATGGTGTCTGTCGAATGTTCAAAGAAGATTCGACAGAACAGCTAAACTGTACGACGCCGCAATCGTACATTTCCGGTCGAATTTTCTGCCTACAAGCTAGCTGTAGTAGAATTCTAATTTTGTATGACTAGTAATAGATTAATAATTATATTTTATTAATTATTTTACTAGTCAACCAACATTAGAAATTTTCTATAGCCTATGGGCGGATGCATTTGGCCAGAAATGTACGATTGCAGCATTGTACAGTTTACTAGCTGCTCAGTCGAATCTTCTTAGAACTTTTGACAAACACTATAAGCCAAAGATTCAACGTTTGTATATTTTTCATTGCTTTGTCGAAGTAACGTGTCTGATTATTTATTTTTACATTTTAATCACTTGCCGACCGCTGTCAGCACATATACGTCGGCAGAATGGACGGCTGGGCAAAATAATGTACCTGTACGTTACTTTAAATTTTCTGCCGTGCACGCACGCGCACCTGCCGCAAGCTCTGTGACTGTGCCCGCGGGACTCACGGACTTGATCACTGCTGGGATACCCGCGATCGTGTCATGGAGCTAAAGAACGGGGAGATGCCGATGTAAACAGCATCTCCCCATTCTGCCTAGTGACAGGACACCGATCGTCTGCTCCCTGTCATCGGGAGCAGCGATCAGTGTCATGTCACTGCTAGCCCATCCCCCCACAGTTACAATCACTGCCCAGGACACACTTAACCCCTCCCCACCCCCTAGTGGTTAACCCCTTCACTGCCAGTGACATTTTTACAGTAATCAATGCAATTTTATATCATTGATCGCTGTATTAATGCCAATGGTCCCAAAAATGTGTCAAAATTGTCCGATGTGTCTGCAATAATGTCGCAGTCATGATAAAAATCGCTGATCGCCACGATTACTACTAGTAAAAAAAAAATATTAATAAAAATGCCATAAAACTATACCCTATTTTGCAGACGCTATAACTTTTGCGCAAACCAAAAATATGTTGAAGAATACGTATCGGCCTAAACTGAGGAAAAAAATGATTTTTTATATATTTTTGGGGGATATTATTATAGCAAAAAGTAAAAAAATAATGCTTTTTTTCAAAATTTGCACTTTTTTGTTTATAGCACAAAAAATAAAAACCGCAGAGGTGATCAAATACCACCAAAAAAAAGCTCTATTTGTGGGAAAAAAAGGACGTCAATATTGTTTGGGAGCCACGTCGCACGACCACGCAATTGTCAGTTAAAGCGACGCAGTGCCGAATCGCAAAAAGTGCTCTGGACAGGAAGGGGGTAAATTCTTCCGGGGCTGAAGTGGTTAACCACTTCAGCCCCAGAGGATTTGGCTGCCAAATGACCGTGCCACTTTTTGCGATTCGGCACTGCGTAGCTTTTACTGACAATTGCGCGGTTGTGCGACGTGGCTCCCAAACAAAATTGACGTCCTTTTTTTCCCACAAATAGAGCTTTCTTTTGGTGGTATTTAACCACCTCTGCGGTTTTTATTTTTTGCGCTATTAACAAAAAAAGAGCGACAATTTTGAAAAAAAAGCCTTTTTTTTATCTTTTTGCTACATAAGTAATGTATCCCTAAAAAATATATAAAAAACAAATTGTTTCCTCAGTTTGAGCCGATACATATTCTTCTACATATTTTTGGTAACAAAAATTGCAATAAGCGTTTATTGATTGGTTTGCGCAAAAGTTATAGCGTCTACAAAATAGGGATAGTTTTATGACATTTTTATTAATATTTTTTTTTACTAGTAGTAATGGCAGCGATCAGCGATTTTTATTGTGACTGCGACATTATGGCAGACACATCTGACACTTTTGATGCCATTTTGGGACCATTGTCATTTATACAATGATCAAAGCTCAAAAATGCACTGATTTTACTGTGTAAAAAATGACACTGGTAGGGAAGGGGTTAACCACTAGGGGGCGCTGAAGTGTGTCCTAGGGAGTGATTCTAACTGTGGGGGGATGGGCTTCCAGTGACACAACACTGATCACTGCTCCCGATGACAGGAAACAGAAAATCACTGTCCTGTCACTAGGCAGAACAGGGAGATGCTCCGTGACACGATCGCTGACACCTGGCGGACATCGAGTCCGCGGGTCCCGATGTCACATTACTTTGCGCAGCTGTGCCATTCTGCTGATATATCGGCGTGAATCGGTCGGCAAGTGGTTAAAAATGAAATCACATATTATGCCCAAAAACAAGTCCCCCCCTCCGTTCTTGTCAGGTAACGCAAGCGCTTGCGTAACTTACGTAATCTGACAGAACGTCGCCGATCTGAACTGAGGCGCCTGATCAGTGGCGGTGCACCTAGCACTCGCCGGCGCCGCTGGAACCAGGACAGGTAAGTGCCTCATATTTTTTTTATTTTTTTTTACTGATTTTTTCTAAATGGTGAATTCATGTCCCTGCCTTGTAGATAAACATTAGTGACCTGCCCTGTATTGCCTTGCTAATGGATAATTAATTTTATCTATATACACTACAGTATATTTATTTATAGTAAGTTGAAGCTTGAACATTGTAACGTTCATCATTTCTCCTTTAAATAGGTGTCATCCAATCAGAGGGGGAGACTCAGGAGGAGGAGGCTGAGGCAGCAACGTCCACATGTAAGTTAGTTGGTATACTCTTGCTGGTATCTGCTGAGTGATTATCAAACATGTTTCAATGTTCTTGTACTAATGTGTGAGATTGTTGTACACTGCAGATTGTAATGTTCTTTTCTATCATTAATCAACAGCTGCTGAGGCTGAGCAGGAGGTGGAGGAGACCTGCCCTGTAGAGGCTGATGGTAGGGTGACCACATTTCCAAACTGTTATTCAGGGACACCCCCCACCCCCCTCGCACCTGCCCAAAAAAAGATGTTTTTTGATACTTTTTTTGCCAATTTTTGGGGAAAAAAAGCAAACAGTGGTAACCAGTTTAGACAGGTGGTATAGACAGCCGAATGGAGGGGGACATGGAGGAAGAACAGTGGGGGACAGCAGCAGAACGGAGGGGGAGCATGCTCACTGTAACAAATTGTGAGTGTGTGTGTGTGTTAGTACACTAACCTGTCCTGGAAGTTTGTCAATGTCTGGCACTGCAGGCGGAAAACTTGCAGACCTCATGGGCGGGAGCCTGAAGGAGGACTCGGAAGAGGCTCGGGCTGCTCAAGAGAGAAGTTGTACTGTTACTTTTCCGTGTGCTGCTGGCAAATGGCAATGGGCTGCAGAGCAGCGGAGAGCGGCTGCGGGAGTAGTCGGCGGTGGCCCCGGCCGGGACTGGCACTGACTGGGCACAGGCTGGATGATCCTTACCAGTAAGTGACTGTGGCTGTCTGGTCACTGGCGTGGTGTCACTCTGTGGCTGTGCTGGCTGCTCTCAGCCTTAGGGTGCGGGTGCACTGCCCACACTGACTGCCCACGTGTCAGCCCTCAGGTCTCAGCCAACGTCACTGGTTGCTAGATGCGGGGCGGCCCTAGCCTGGCAACCAGCTTATGATGTGTCATGTGTGAGACCGTGTAGTGTTTATAATTGTGGCGGCGGAGTCAGCGGACTGGTCTGACTCTGGTTGTGTGGTTTTTTTTTTCATTCCGGGACATTGTATTGTCCCGGAATGAAGGTGCCCGGGACATGGGACATAAATCAGAAATCAGGGACAATCCCGGGCAATCCGGGACACGTGGGCACCCTAGCTGATGGTGATGTGAAAGAACAAAACCAGAAATCTCTCCTGCGCTTGGGTATTGAGTTCCTCAATGTGTGGTATGACCGAATGCCTCAGTGGTAATTGCCGTCTTGCAGCTCTCCTCAGAATAATGGGTATTCATAGACTATAAAAAAAAGAAAAGAAAGGAGGGCGCACCGACCTAGTGCATTACCACTGGTAACATTTATTAAAAAGATAAAACAGCAAATGAATACTCACAAACAAACAGGCAATGGCTCATCTACCCGATGTCCGGTCCAGGTTTTTGACGTTTGATTCTGCTCACCTGCAGCTATTGTCTATGCCTGATATTTCATGTTCGTTTGTGAGTATTCATTTGCTGTTTTATCTTTTTAATAAATGTTACCAGTGGTAATGCACTAGGTCGGTGCACCCTCCTTTCTTTTCTTTTTTTGATGTGAAAGAACAGCCAGACGCGGCAGATCCAGGGAGTAAGTATAACTTTTTTTGTATTTTCCAGGCAAATATAGTATGAAATGCTGATGGCATACCTCATCAAGAAATGGTTGTGATTTATTCTGCAAGGCTTCGGTTTAGCTGGAATTATTAGTCCCCCTCTGCAGATGATTCCAGTCTTCCTGTTAGCGTGACCTGTGCTTGTTATTTCCTTAATGTCCCTGATCACGCCACCTCCTTGCTGCAGTTCAGATTCCCAGTCTGAGCCAATCACTATTAATCATTGTGAATAACACAGCAGGCTGGAGGGGGTGTGTCAGACAAGAATCTCAGGCTATTGGCAGGCAGTCCCTGGACATGTTCAATCTCTGGCATGCCCCTAATGCATGCATTAACACTTTTCTCATGATGTTATACCTGTTATACCACCTAGCCTAGACCAGGAGTGAGTAACCTACCTAGCCTAGAACAGAAGTGGGGCTAATTCAATCAGTGGCCATACAAAATTATCAACTTTAAAAAGTAGCCTGCTATATTTTATTAAACATTTTTTTATTGGGTCATCCCAAATGCAGTGGCTTGAATGGCTTCTCTTTGGTGAGTGTACTGTTAAAAGCTGGTATAGCTGATATGTTTTTCTGCAAGTGCAACTGATCTTCCATATTTGCGACAGTCAGTCAGTCTGGATGAGGTAGATTAGTTAGTGGTCGGTCAGCACTTAGGCGTCCATTACACTTTAAGATTTTCTCCAGCCGGCTGTGCGACCAAGCGCATAAAATCTTTGGGAGATTCCCCTTTACAGTTACACTACTCGATGTGTAGAGGGGAATCCCTTTGTACTCTGGCCAGGGAGGACACTCAGCTCTGCTCTGGTCAGAGTACAGTAAAGTACTACACCTTCCTGCACAGCTCTGCAAACTTGGTATGACGCAGCAAATTGACACAGACACCACTATCTCCTACACACAAATTGATTAGGTGCATCTCACTGAATATCAAAAATGGAAAACTGGTATGGAAGTGAAAACATCTCAAGATGTTACATGATTGTCTACAAGGGCTGGGAGATAATTGCCTTTATATAATGTTAGGGTGAAGAAGCCATGTGTAATGTAATAAGAATATTCCTGCGCTACCCAATTGGAAAAAGAAAAGAAAACAAGAACTCAGAAAAATAGTAAAAACACACGTATGCGACTGGACAGCTGCATGCACCGAAGCAAGGGTCAGACATAGGCCCAAAATCAAACTGAGGTATAGGGGGGGAGGTGCTGCGCTAACCAGAAGAAAGCTGTAAATCTCTGTCTGTGGTCAATTAATAAAATGACATAAAATCGCTTAATAAATCGCATAAATTGCATAAATAAGTGTTGACACTAAAAACATTCAAGTCTTAATAATCAGCATCATGTGTATGTGAAAAAAAGTGCATAAAAAATCCTTTTCAGTTGGTATATACTAAATAACAAAAAAAATTGCATGTAAAATCGCATAAATAAGTGTTGACACTAAAAACATATAAATCTAGATAATCATGGGTAGGTGCACAAAGGGACATAAACACTACTTCATGTGAATAATTCTAAATAAAAATACATAGAATAAATCAGAAATAACCATCAAAAACATATCCTTATAAATGGTGCAAAACGTCCAAAGTGCCAGTGCTTAAAGGTGATCTAGATATCGCAAATAAAACACATCAATCCAAGGCAATATGGATAATAAATAATATAAATAAATGTCCCCTGAAGAAGTCACGTGATCGGTGATGACACGCGTAGGGACGGAATAGGCTGTTTCACATTGCTAGACACAGAACGAGTTCGCTGCTCGTAGGAGAGAGGTTTGCTCTGCATTGTTTTTATTACATACATACCTGAGATGTGGAGGCTGAGCTAGGATCCGCGCTGGTCCAGGACCCCTGATAGGACCATAGCCACTTGTAATCAGCTGCCATTAGGATAACCCAACACCGGCAAGCGTGGATATAGGGACGCGATGGAGGCTCAGGACCTGGCGTTTTAGCTACAATTCATGCGGTTGACCTAGCACCGCTAGGTAAGGGGCCACTGCTTACATTAGTGTTTTATGCACGAAGAGGACACTGAGTGAATTGCATCCCAGACACCCCACTGTTGTTTTGTTGAATACACCAGAACTTGCTTTTGCACCTTCAATGACTGGTACTTTAAGTTTTCTGCACTTACTGGCATGTCATTGGTCATTTGTTTCACAGGCCAGCACAATATATTTTATATCACTATTATTGGGACATTTATTTATATTATTTATTATCCATATTGCGTTGGATTGATGTGTTTTATTTGCGATATCTAGATCACCTTTAAGCACTGGCACTTTGTACGTTTTGCACCATTTATAAGGATATGTTTTTGATGGTTATTTCTGATTTATTCTATGTATTTTTGATTAGAATTATTCACATGAAGTAGTGTTTATATCCCTTTGTGCACCTACACATGATTATCTAGATTTATATGTTTTTAGTGTCAACACTTATTTGTGCGATTTTACATGCAATTTTTTTTTGTTATTTAGTATATACCAACTGAAAAGGATTTTTTATGCACTTTTTTCACATACACATGATGCTAATTATTAAGACTTGAATGTTTTTAGTGTCAACACTTATTTATGTGATTTATGCGACTTATTATGCGATTTTATGTCATTTTATTAATTGACCACAGACAGAGATTTACAGCTTTCTTCTGGTTAGTGCAGCACCTCCCCCTATACCTAAGAAGCCATGTGTATTGTATTATTATCTATCTAATGTATTTTCTTTTCTTCACAGGTGAAGTCTTCATCCTTCACCTCCACCCGGAGGACGAAGGCCTGGACCTGCCCGCGTCTGGTTGGGCTGACTGTCCTTCCTCCCCAGCGGTTTCTACAGGGCATGTTCTCCTCCACCCTTCATCACTATCTCCCCAACTGGACACACCCATTGGTGCCTCCTCCCCAGTGCGCCCTGGTGTGGATTCTCCACCCGCTCCAGGACCAGTACACATCCCCCCTCCAGAGCCACATGTGAATGATTATCTGCGGCGCATTGTGGAGGTCCAAGAGAGACAATATGCCTTAACCAGGAGGCTATGTCACTCTTTGGCCCTCCACAATCGCCAGCAGCTCCGTCACTATGTGGCTCTGGAGAGGTACCAACGTAGCCTTAGGAGGCAACTGGAGGCTACTCGGTACCTTGGTGACCAGATGGCTGGCATTAATATGTCCCTACAGCGACTGGTCACCAGGTTGGGGGAGAATATATTTTTACATTTTTTTTTATTTTATGTTTTGTTTATGTTAAAAATAAAAAAATGTTGTTCAGAAATAATAGTTTTGTTGAGTTTTGCTTTCCTTGTTATGCCGCGTACACACGAGCGGACTTTACGGCGGACTTTGCCCGGCGGATTTTTCTGCGTACTTTACGACGGACTTTCTGAATGAACGGACTTGCCTACACACAATCCACCAAAGTCCGTCGAATTCGTACGTGATGACGTACGACCGGACTAAAACAAGGAAGTTCATAGCCAGTAGCCAATAGTCGAACTAGCATACAGACGGCGGACTTTTCGACCGGACTCGATTTCAACGGATAAATTTTAAACAAGTTTCAAATCTAATGCCGCGTACACACGGTCGGACTTTCCGGCATACTTGGTCCGGCACACTTTCCGACGGACTTTGTCCGCCAGGTGCGCCGGACTTTAAAACGGACGGACTTGCCCACACACGCCGGGACTTTCCGGCGGGCTAAGTCCGCCCGTCTTTCCGACGGACTTTCGCCGGAGTTCCGGCGGACTTTCAGAATGAACGGACTTGCCCACACACGGCCAAGTCCGTTCATTTTGAACGTGACTCAGGTGCGACGGGACTAGCAAAGGATGTCAATCTTGCCGCTTTTATCGGCGAGATTGACACCTTGCGAGCCCCGTTGCGGGGCATACCAGGCCCTTAGGTCTGGTATGGATTATAAAGGGAAGCCCCTACGCCGAAAAAACGGCGTGGGGTCCCCCCTAAAATCCATACCAGACCCCGATCCGAGCACGCAGCCTGGCCGGTCAGGAAAGGGGGTGGGGACGAGCGAGCGCCCCCCCCCCTCCTGAACCGTACCAGGCCGCATGCCCTCAACATGGGGGGGTGGGTACTTTGGGGGAGGGGGGCGCCCTGCGGGCCCCCCCCCACCTCAAAGCACCTTGTCCCCATGTTGATGAGGACAAGGGCCTCTTCCCGACAACCCTGGCCGTTGGTTGTCGGGGTCTGCGGGCGGGGGGCTTATCGGAATCTGGGAGCCCCCTTTAATAAGGGGGCCCCCAGATCCCGGCACCCCACCCTATGTGAATGAGTATGGGGTACATGGTCCCCCTACCCCTTCACCTAGGGAAAAATTGTAAGTAATAAAACACACTACACAGGTTTTTAAAATATTTTATTAAACAGCTCCGGGGGTGGGGATCTTCCTCCGGCTTCGGGGGTCTTCTTCCGGCTTCGGGGGTCCCTCCGCTTCATCTTCTCCCGGCGTCCGGTTGGTTCTTCTCCGCTCTCTTCTCCGGTGTTCCAGTTCTTCGGCCGGCTCCTCTGCTGTGTTCAGGTAGCTCTCTTGCCAGCAGAGGTCCGGACTTCTGAGCTGCTGGGCTTCTTCTCTTCTCTTCTCTTCCCCCAGATGTTGACACGACGCTCTCTCCGGCTGGACTGGTCTCCGAGGGCTGCGTTGTGACTTATATAGGCGGAGACCCCGCCCCCTTTTGATGTCACAGTCCCTGGGCATGCTGGGACTGTGACGTTTTAGGGGGCGTGGTCGACCACGCCCCCTAAAACGTCACAGTCCCAGCATGCCCAGGGACTGTGACATCATATGGGGGCGGGGTCTCCGCCTATATAAGTCACAACGCAGCCCTCAGAGACCAGTCCAGCCGGAGAGAGCGTCGTGTCAACATCTGGGGGAAGAGAAGAGAAGAGAAGAGAAGAGAAGAGAAGAGAAGAGAAGAAGCCCAGCAGCTCAGAAGTCCGGACCTCTGCTGGCAAGAGAGCTACCTGAACACAGCAGAGGAGCCGGCCGAAGAACTGGAACACGCGGAGAAGAACCAACCGGACGCCGGGAGAAGATGAAGCGGAGGGACCCCCGAAGCCGGAAGAAGACCCCCGAAGCCGGAGGAAGATCCCCACCCCCGGAGCTGTTTAATAAAATATTTTAAAAACCTGTGTAGTGTGTTTTATTACTTACAATTTTTCCCTAGGTGAAGGGGTAGGGGGACCATGTACCCCATACTCATTCACATAGGGTGGGGTGCCGGGATCGGGGGGCCCCCTTATTAAAGGGGGCTCCCAGATTCCGATAAGCCCCCCGCCCGCACACCCCGACAACCAACGGCCAGGGTTGTCGGGAAGAGGCCCTTGTCCTCATCAACATGGGGACAAGGTGCTTTGAGGTGGGGGGGGGGCCCGCAGGGCGCCCCCCTCCCCCAAAGCACCCACCCCCCCATGTTGAGGGCACGCGGCCTGGTACGGTTCAGGAGGGGGGGCGCTCGCTCGTCCCCACCCCCTTTCCTGACCGGCCAGGCTGCGTGCTCGGATCGGGGTCTGGTATGGATTTTAGGGGGGACCCCACGCCGCTTTTTCGGCGTAGGGGCTTCCCTTTATAATCCATACCAGACCTAAGGGCCTGGTATGCCCCGCGCTCGCCGCAATAGGAAAATTTGTTTTTCCTATTGCAGCGAGCGCGAGATGCAATACCCTGCCCTCGCGTCGTATCTGGTCCGTCGGACCAGCCTACACACGAGCGGCCTTTCCGTCGGACCAGCACACACACGAGCGGACTTTCCGCCCGAAACTGAGTCCGACGGAAAGATTTAAAACTTGCTTCAAATCTAGGTCCGGCGGGCTTTTCGGAAGAAGTCCGCCGGAAAAGTCCGCCGGCGCCCACACACGGGCGGATTGTCCGGCACACTCTGGTCCGCCGGACCAAGTATGCCGGAAAGTCCGACCGTGTGTACGCGGCATAAGTCCGTCCAACTTTTGAGCAAACAAAGTCCGCTGGAGCCCACACACGATCGAATTGTCCGACGAAATCCAGTCCGCCGGGCAAAGTCCGCCGTAAAGTACGCTCGTGTGTACGCGGCATTAGATTCATGTGACGTTTATCTAAATGAACTAGTCCATTTATTGTTACTAACTTACAAGAGTAATTGTAGTTTTTCTACATTTAACCATCAGGCTGAACTTAGAAAATTTAAGAGATTTCTCTCTACACTATTTCAATGGGCAAAGGGTAATCCCATGTATTGTGTCCAGTCACGCCGTTCAGCTTTCACCCCCACCAGAATACACAGCAGATAGTTACAGCAGGGGTTAACCATAACCACCATACAGTCCTCAAAAGTTCACAGGACATGGGTTGCAGGCTTGCAATCATGAGGGCAACAGTTAACCAGACAGAGGTTCACAGGCTAACACAATCACAAGGGGCAACAGTTCAAAGGGCAGTAATCATTTCCAGGGCTTGAGTAACATGGCAGCAGGGTAGATTACTCACACTGGTGACTTTGGACAATTGCAGATGGTCATGAAACAGGCGGAGGATCAGCCCTGGTGTCCCCAGGGTCAGAGATGGCAAATGGGAGGGGTCCTGGGCATCTGGATGCAGCTCAGCAGTGCCAGTGACCAACTAATCTATCTTGCATAGAATCACGTTTCCAACTGTATGCTTCTTTGTGCTATCTTGTGTTGGGAACATATTCTGATCCTTGAGTTGACAGTCTCTCCATCAAGAGGAACTGTCATACTGTTGAGGTCATCTTTAATCATTGTCTCTTATTTCCAGACCATCATACAAAAATGGTTAAATTAGCACACGTTGCTATTTGTATTTACAAAGACAGCAACACGTGAGCAGTAGCGCCACGTCAAGGCTTCAACCCTTGCTACTGTCCATTCACACAACATTCAATCATGCAATCACGCACACTCTTGTCATTCTACACAACATTCATTAGAAAAAAGGGTGATGGAAGGAATAAAGGGAAAAAATTGGATTGCTTAAAACAATATAATTATATTTAAATCTTGGGGTCACACCAAAGACAAGTAGGCAACTGCTATTGTGTCAAGTGGTAAGAAAATAAAAAAAATGATTTTCCTCAACATTTGGATGGTTCCTCTGAGTCCCATCTATCTTCAATGGTAACAATGATTCAGGTCTTCCAAGTTAAGGATAGGGTAACCCAGCTTGGGGAGGTTAAATTTGAGGAAAGTTATTTGTTCCATCAAATGGGGTGTTAGTTGTGCACAGTGTGGATTAAGGATATTCCCAGTAATAGAGAAAACTCTCTCACTTTGCACAGTGGTTGGAGGACAGGATAGTAGTTGCTGGGCAACCAGGCAAAGACCAGGCCACAAACTTTTCTTACCATCCCAATAGGTCAAAGGGTCCTCTGTAGGAAGCAAAGGTGCTTCATATAGGTAGGCCCTGACCATTTCAGAGGCACTGCTCTCCTCTCAATTACCTGCTGCTTGACCTGCATCCACCAGATTGTCAAGTGCCTCTACCCAACATGCACATGCGCCACTCGGTTGTTTTTGAGTGATGGTGCCAGGCCTTGGAATAGCAGACATGGCAGGTGAATCTTCCAAACCGGCCTCATCTGCATAGATCTCTGTTGCTGCAAATTACGGACCCTTTCAATCAGTTTTTCTTTCCAGTAGGAGAGGCTATGTTGGCAGAGCTGTGTTTATCATCACGGACTCCTGTGTGGAGCAGGAAAGCTTGATAACCCTGCTGGTCTTGCGCTGCAGACCTGCTTCCTGATGAAGTTTGAACTCTTACACTAGTGCCACCACCAACAGGCACAGTGGCCTGCCACCAGTGTGCAGTCAAAGACCGGAAAGCGTGTTGACCGTTGGGAGCTGTCCACAAATCAGTGGTCAAATGAATTGTCTGACCCTCGGCTTTGGCCATTTTTTCCTTCAATAATGCAACGCACGAATGGTATAGTGCTGGAATAATCTTTCTGCTGAAAGTTGTTCGTGCAAGAACAACGTATTGTGGAGCAAGGGCATGCATGAGCTGTTTAAACGGCTCCCCTTTAATCATGCGAAAAGAGGCTCCTCCAACAGCAATGAATTGGCCAATGAGGCGGGTGATTTTGTTGGCCTGCTGTTTTGACATGCCCTTGGAACGAAAGCCAACAAAACTATCTAGGGTAGGCTGATGATGTCCTTGGGAGGATGAGGAGCCTGATTGGGTCCGCAGTGGAACTATTGCACGTGGACGGTTTGTCTTAATTGAACCTTCTCTATTGCCAATGAATTTGCTCTGAGTAAGTGGTGTGGTTGACGAGGTACCACCAGTACAGTCAGAGTCCGTTATGCTGCTTCCTGCACTACCATCTTCTTTTTCTGCCTCTGCCCGCAGTAAAGTAGAGTGGTGGTAATTTTTAAGGTGTAGGTTCATACCAGCATTGGTTAATTGTCCTAACTTTTTACCCCTACTCACTTGCTTCCCACACAATTTACACTTTGCAAAGAACCCGCCTTCCAATGTTTGAAAGTATTTCCAAACATTGCTGCGGCAGGATGCAGCCCCTTGACCCTGTTGATCTCTATTTAGGGCTGATATAGCTGCAGCAGGTAGCACACCAGTGGTGGAAGCTGTTGCCACTACAGTTACACTTGGTGAACTAGAACTAGTGCTGCTAATGGCAGGGGTGCTGGGGACTGGGAGGTCAGTGATATCATCACAGGATTCTTCCTCCATAATAACAGAGGGAGTAGGTGAGTTAGCAGCAGATGAAAACAAGCGAACTGCTACCTGTCCTACTCCTCTCAGAATATCCCTCTTGCACTTTCTCTAGGTCAAACTGTAGGTCCTGTGGGCTAAGAGTGTATAAAACATCTGCAGTGGTTGGGGAAAGAGGAGCATCACATTCAAAATCATTCTCTTCTTGGGCCAATGAAAAAAAAGTCTCACACTCTGTCTCTGCTGCTGTCTCCCTCAATTTCTTCTTTGTGGAGCTGGGCAGTGGCACTGGCAGTGTGATTGGTGGTGGTGAGTGTAAAGGCAACTCCACTTTACTTGGTTTCTTGCCTATTCCATAAAAATAAGAAGCCATGACACCTGTAGAAGTAGAAGGAGGCGCTGCACTGGCAGTGGAAGTGGGAGCAGCAGATGTTGGTGGTCTGGCAGGAAAACTAATAGTAGAACTGGTGGTGGTGGAACTAGCTTTGCTGGTGGCACTGGTGATGATACCCACTGTTGTGGACAGCATGTTTGTGGCGGCAGAAGTGTCAGAGGCACTAGTAGCAGAGACCTTGCCACTTTTTTTAGCAAGGCGTCCACCACGACTGCGACCACGACCACTATCTCTACCTGCCTTCAGTTTTCCATTATAACGGTACATTGCTAACTTGCTGTTGCTGTATAGTTCAGAAAATGGACTGGTGATTGTGATCACTGATCAGACAGGTAACAAGATAGGGTATATAGAATCTCAATCTATAATATAGAATCTATAATAATAAATCCCGCCCCCCACAACAGGGGCAGCCGCTGAAGCTATCACAACACTAGCAGCAACACTAGTATCACTAATATCTATCTATCAAGTTCACAACACTAACACAATAGCAGCAGATTATTGTGAAAAAGTTAAGTTGAACTGTAGCTTGCTTCACTATTGTTCTGCTGCTGTGCTTATGCGCAATAGATAAATAATTCAGGTTCTTTGACAAAGTGACAAACGGACCAGCTAAGATTGACTGTCTAATGAAATGATTCAGCGTGTGTGTGTCTCTCTCTGCTAGCAAATCATAAGTGAAAGTAAGTTGGCTGTACGTGCGTGGTTCTAGCTATTTTACTGCCCCTCCTCTTTGGTTACAATGGGACAATAACATTCATCATCATCATTATTTTTATTTTACTTTCCCCACCCAATTCCAGCAGCGATCTTTTCTCTCTATGTCAAATCGTTTCTCTCTACAGTATGTTGAATCGTTTCTCTCTATGTTGAATCTTTTAGAATAATCTTGGACTACTATGGATGGACTATAGAGTTAAGGTTAGGCACATTCGACCACAGGTTCGATAGACACAGATTGTTATTGTCAGCGTCATGTCGAATCTCCTATCTATATTGAACTGTTGTCGCAACGAAAACGAAAATAAAGCATTTGTTTATGTCGGATCTTTCGGTTTTTGGATTCTGCGCTTTCGTTATCGTTTGTTAAAACGATAACGAAAATACCTGAAATTCCGACGTAAATGCATTCAGACGATAACTAATGCACATGTCTATTGGGCACTGGTGCTGGTGCCACAACACTGCAACCCCTCACAGATACTATAGTTGGAGTGCAGGAATGAGCCCTGCTGCAAAGTATTGCATCAAAAATTGTAATTACACGCCCCTGTTAAACAGGGGCTGCAAAATTGGGCCTTGGCCACTGGTGGTGCCCAGAACCAAAAATGTTCTTACAAGCTATAAGCATGAAAATTGAGGAGGAAGAGGATTGTCACTCAGCATAACAGGATAGTCACTCAGCATCAGCATAGGCAGTCTTGAAGGGATCTCACATAAAAAAAAAAATCAATCGGTTACATCAGCATCAGGTGCTTGGTAGCTGGTGATCCAAGACTGACTCATTTTTATGAAGGTCTGCCGATCGACCAGTTCGGTGGACAGGCGCACCCTGTGATTGGTTACAAAGCCTCCAGCAGCACTGAATGTGCGTTCCGAAAGAACGCTGGATGCAGGACAGACCAGTAGCTCAATTGCATACTGTGCAAGCTCTGGCCAGTGATCCATTCTCAAGACCCAGTAACCCAGGGGATTTTCGGTGGGAAAGTCTGATCTTGCCCCAGGTAATCCTGAACCGTGTGAATCAGAGGCTGGCAATGGTTGCTGGAACCAATCAGACCTTGGGGCTGCGGACTAAATAATTGTCTGAACGCATCGGTCAGATGGCCACCTTCTCCACCGCTCCTTCTGTGACTGACCAAAGCCTCAGCAACACGTTGTCCAAGAGGACCAGGAAATTGTAACCTCCCAGGCTCTGGAAACGCATTGCACAAACCTTTCTGCAAGGCCTCCTGAAGATGTTTCATCCTCTGCTCCCTCTGCGATGGCAAGATAGGGTCCGCAGCCTTACCCTTGTAACGTGGATCAAGGAGGGTTGCCAGCCAGTAATCATCCCTCCCCTTGATACCACGAATACGAGGATCCTTCCACAGGCTTTGCAGGATCAGGGAGGCCATGCAGCATAGGTTTGCTGAGGCATTTCGGTCCAGAGTCCTCTGGGTCACTAAGGATGACATGATCTGCAGCCACCTCCTCCCAGCCACGTACAAGTCCATGGGTTTCTTCGGACTCTAAATGATCCCTTGAAGACTGCTGCTGATGCTGAGTGCCAGGCTCCACCTCCATGCTGACACAATTCTCCTCCTCCTCCTTCTGTGTGATCGGCGGGCACGCAGGAACACTGTCTGGATAAAGGGGGCCTTGAGAGGTAAGGAAGTCCTCCTCTTCCTCCCTCTGTTCTGCCTCAATTGCCCTGTCCATTGTTCTACGCAGCGTGCTCCAACAGGTGGACAAGAGGGACAGTGTCACTGATGCATGCACTGTCACTGCTCACCATCCTTGTGGCCTCCTCAAAAGGTGTCAGGACAGTGCATGCATCCCTAATCATAGCCCACTGGCATGGGAAAAAAAAAACAAGCTCCCCTGACCCTGTCCTGGTGCCATAGTCGCATAGGTACTCATTGATGGCCCTCTGCTGCGTGTGCAGCCGCTGCAGCATGGCAAACGTCGAGTTCCACCTGGTGGGCATGTCACAGATTAGGCGGTTCTTGGGCAGGTTAAATTCTTTTTGGAGATCAGCCAGCCAAGCACTGGCATTATATGACCTGCGGAAATGGACACAGACTTTCCTGGCCTGCCTCAGGACATCCTGTAAGCCCGGGTACCTGCCCAAGAACCGCTGCACCACCAAGTTAAGGACATGAGCCAAACAGGGCACATGGGTCAGTTGTCCCTGTCGGAGGGCGAAGAGGAGGTTGGTGCCATTGTCGCAAACCAACATACTTGCCTTAAGCTGGCGTGGCATCAACCACCTCTAAACCTGCCCCTGCAGAGCTGACAGAATCTCTGCCCCAGTGTGGCTTCTGTCGCCCAAGCACACCAGCTCAAGCACCGCATAGCATCTTTTTGCCTGCAAGCTTGCATAGCCCCTTGAACGCTTACGGAGCACCGCTGGTTCCGTGGACAAATCAGCACAGGAAGAGTCCATGGAGGAAGAAGAAGAGGAGGGGGTGGAGGAGAGAGGTGTGGCAGAATCACCACTAGTAGAATTTTGGAGGTGTGGTGGCGGAACAACCTCCAACACTACTGCACCGTGTCCTGCATTCTTCCCAGCTGCCAGAAGAGTCACCCAGTGCGTGGTGAAAGATAGGTAACATCCCTGTCCATGCCTGCTGGACCATGAGTCAGCGGTAATATGCACCTTACCACTGACCGCCCTGTCCAGCGAGGCCAAGACATTGCCTTCCACATGCCGGTAGAGAGCCGGAATCGCCTACCGTGAGAAAAAGTGGCGTTTGGGAACCTGCCACTCAGGAACCGCACAATCCACAAACTCACGGAAGGGGGCAGAGTCTACCAACTGAAAAGGCAGCAGTTGAAGTGCTAGCAATTTAGCCAATCTAGCATTCAACCGCTGGGCATGTGGATGGCTGGGAGCAAACTTCTATCGGCGGTGCAGTAGCTGAGGCAGGGAAATTTGCCTGGTACAATCTGACGTCAGTGTACCTATAGCAGATTGCCCACAAGTACTTGGCTGTGACACACCTAATTCTACACCTTCATTCCTCTCAGTGCAGGTTTCAGAGAGGACTGAAGGTATAGTGGGGTTGGAGATCCCAGCTGATGAGGAGCAAGGAGAGGTCGGCTTTGTTCTTTGGTGTGGGTCTTTTAGGTACGCTTGCCAACGAACTGCATGCCAGGTCGACATATGTCTGGTCAAGCATGTGGTGCCCAAGCGGGTGATGTTTTAGCCACGCGAGATATACTTGAGACATATGTTGCAAATAGCAGTGGTGGGATCTGATGCACTCGTCTCGAAAAAGGCCCACACCAAAGAACTTTTGGAATAACGTGCAGAGACAGCAGCGCCCTGCACATGCGGAGCTCTGCGGTGTGATGCAGTCAGTGTGCTGCCCTTAAGCTGGGCCCTGGAGGGCATCCTGCCTTGTTGGAGATGTGCCTCCTCCTCCTCTCTCCAATCAGGCACCCATGTGGAGTCAGTGACCTCATCATCCCCTCCCTCCTCATCACTGGAGCAAAGCTGGCAGTATGCTACAGCTGGGGGAACATAACTGCCAGATTGCTGTCCTTCTTGGGCACCCCCTCTCTCTGGGCTCACGTTACTGCCTTCCTCTAGCTGGGTACCATCATTGGAGCCTTCAAAACGCTGGGCATCCTCCTGGAGCATGTACCCAACACTGTGGTCAAACAGTTCGGGGGACTCCTCAGGAGGACATGGTGGGGTTAGGGAAGGAGTGACTGATGCCATTGAGCCGAGGGAAGAGGCCACGTTGGCAGTTGCTTTTCCAGACAAAGTACCCTGAGCCTGGGTGAGAGAGGATGAGGAGGATTAGGAGGATGAGTACGGCTTGGTCATCCACTCTACCAAGTCTTCCGCATGTTGCCGCTCAACATGGCCACCTGAAGAAAATTGGTGGTGTTCTTCTGATCCTATTAGTACCACAGGCAGGCAGCTGCAGTATTTACAGTTAGTTACTGCGTCCTCTGAACAGTGTGCACCTAAAGCTACCTGAAGACAATTGCTGTTGTTCTGATCCTATTAATACCACAGGCAGGCAACTACAGTATTTACAGTTAGTGTACTTTGTCCTCTGCACAGTGTGCACCTAAAGCTACCTGAAGAAAATTGGTGGTGTTCTTCTGATCCTATTAGTACCACAGGCAGGCAGCTGCAGTATTTACAGTTAGTGTACTGTGTCCTCTGCACAGTGTCCACCTAAAGCTACCTGAAGACAATTGCTGTTGTTCTGATCCTATTAATACCACAGGCAGGCAGCTGCAGTATTTACAGTTAGTGTACTGTGTCCTCTGCACAGTGAGCACATAAAGCTACCTGAAAACAATTGCTGGTGTTCTCATACTAATAATACTACAGGCAGGCAGTTGATTCTGCTAGCTGCAGTATCAGTATATATATATATATATACATACATACATCCCAGCTTTGTGCAGCTACATCTCACTGCAGGCCATTAGTATGTCTGGAAGGCCAACAAGGAGAGGCAGACAGTCACAAGCCAATAAAAGAGGGCAAGCAGGCTCTGTGTCTAGAGGCAACAGTGCTGGTCGTAGAGATGGTGCATCCTCATGAGCATGTGGCCTTGGGACACGCTTGTCCTTTTTTTTTTCAGCTGGCCATGTTGAGCGGCAACATGCGGAAGACTTGGTAGAGTGGATGACCAAGCCATACTCATCCTCCTCATCCTCTCTCACCCAGGCTCAGGGTACTTTGTCTGGCAAAGCAACTGCCAACGCGGCCTCTTCCCTCGGCTCAATGGCCATGTTGAGCGGCAACATGCGGAAGACTTGGTAGAGTGGATGACTAAGCCGTACTCATCCTCCTCAGCCTGCATCCTTTCTGTGTCTTTCAATAAAATCTTTTATGAAGAAAAAAAAAATGTTGTTTGGGTACAGTATTGCATGACTGAGTAATTGGCCTTCAAATTGTGATAGCTCTGAAAGCTGAAAATTGGTCTGAGCAGGAAGGTGTATAAGTGCACTGTATTGAAGTGGTTAAAGCAGAGCATGCACAGTGGGCACCAGGCTGTGAAGCCGCAAGCTGGTATAGCCGAGTGTCCACACTTGTGATGCCAGCGCCTAGGAGAGAACTGAGGGTTTGGGTGCCCGCATCGCTGAATTATGGGACAGGTGAGTGTGTGTTTACTAAAAGTCAGCAGCTACTCTTTTTGTAGCTGCTGACTTAATAAACACAAAAATGCTGGCACTCCACTTTAAGGTGTCCTCAAGAGATTGTTGCTCCCTCTGTGGGGACAGGATGAGTTCTGAGACTTTCCCCTTGTAACAGTGGTCAAGGAGGGTTGACAACCAATAGTGATCCCTCTCCTGAATCCACGTAGTATCTGGTGCTTTCGAAGGCTTTGAAGAATGAGGGCAGAAGTTTGCAGAGGCAAGAGAAGCAGGATCCTCTGGGTCACTGAGGATTACAGTAGCTGGATCTGCCTCCTCCCAGCCACGTACTACTCCCAAGGGCACTGGGGATAGAAAACCATCTGGCAAGGGTTGACATATGTCTTACTCTGCTTCAATGTCTCCAAATCTGCTAGAATCCTCCTCCCTCTTCTCTTGTGTGTTAGGTAGAAGAATGGTATCTGCATAAAGTGGGACTTGAGAGGAAAGAAAGTCCTCCTTTTTCCTCCTGCTGCTCTGCTATAACCGCTTCCCGAGTGCCTTACGCAGATATACTGCGGCAGATGTGGCTTGTGGGCGCGCGCCTGCCAGGAGCTCTATGACCATGATCGCAATGTCTGTGGGGATACCCGCGATCGTCTCATGGTGAGGAAGAAGGAGGAGATGCTAATGTAAACAAGCATCTCCCCATTCTGCCTAATGACACTCTCACTGATCACAGCTCCCTGTAATCGGGAGCGCTGATAATTGATGTGTCACACACAGCCCCTCCCCCCACAGTTAGAATCATTCCCTAGGACACACTTAACCCCTACAGTGGCACCTAGTGGTTAACCCCTTCACTGCCAGTCACATTTACACAGTAATCAATGCAATTTGTAATTGCACTGATCGCTGTATAAATGTGAATGGTCCCAAAATCGCGCCAAAAGTGTCCGATGTGTCCGCCATAATGTCACAGTCACGATAAAAATCATTGATCGCTGCCATTACTAGTAAAAAAAAAAAAATTATCAATAAAAATGCCATAAAACTATCCCCTATTTTGTAGAAGCTATAACTTTTATACAAACCAATCAATAAGCACTTATTGCAATTTTTTTTACCAAAAATATGTAGAAGAATATGTATCGGCCTAAACAGAGAAAAAAAATGTTTTTTTTAATATATTTTTTGCGGATATTTATTATAGCAAAAAGTAAAAAATAATGCATTTTTTTCAAAATTGTCGCTTTTTTTTTGTTTATAGCGCAAAAAATAAAAAACGCAGAAGTGATCAAATACCACCAAAAGAAATCTATATTTGTGGGAAAAAAAGGACATCAATTTTGTTTGGGAGCCACGTCGCATGACCGTGCAATTGTCAGTTAAAAAGAAGCAGTGCTGAATCGCAAAAAGTGCTCTAGTCTTTGGCCAGCCAAATGGTCCAGGGCTTAAGTGGATAGGTGCCCTGTCCATAATTCCACACACAGTCTGCTCCAGCAGAAAACAACAGGGTTTTTTGTCACTGATGCATGCATTGTTACAGCTCATCATCCTTGTGGCCTCCTCAAATGGTGACAGTACAGTGCATGCATCCTTATCATCAGCCATTGGCATGGGAAAAAAAAGCAGGGCCAGCAGTGGCGGCCCGTCCATAGGGGGTGCCCGAGCGCTGCCCCCCCTCCTATAGTCACCTAAAAAAAAAAAGAATAAAAAAAAAATCATTTTTTAAAACGGCCCCTTTAAGAAAAAAAACAATTCCAAAAAAAGTCCTTTAACTAAGTGCACTGTGTTCGGGCGCCGGACATAGTGCACTATGGGAAGCACCACGTCAATGCAATCACGAGATTGCAGACGTGGCGCTTCATTTGCAGGCTTTTAACCCACCTTGCCGCACAATCCAAATCGCTGATTAGCTTCCATCCATAGAATCACTATGGGTAGGAGCATTGTTGTTTAAATTTAGAGGTTACTTCCGGGTTTCGTGGAATAGACAAAAAACAGAAGTGACATCGGCACTCGGCAGCTCCATTCTTTGCATGACCCAAGCGGAGCTGAAAGCAAGGTAAGAGAGAGTGCGTCATGCAGCCCTGATATTTGGGTTCACTAAGGAGTCTAGGCTAATCTGCCATCAGCATCAATGTGCTAGCTACAAACTCTCAGCCAGAGGCCCACTGAGCATATGCAGTGAGCTGCTTTGTCACTATGGCAATTGGCAACATAAAGCTAAACTCTAGCAGTATGGAGTCTCTGGAGAGGAGAGGTACAGAGCAGGTAGGACATGGAGAGAGCATGGATGTCCCGTCATTTTTTATATATATATATATATATATATATATATATATATATATATATATATATATATATATAAAATGATATTCAAGCATTGAGCTGTTTGTTTTGCTGAGGGATTGGGGGACCATTGTCATAGGCATGGACAGGACATCCTGAGACTTGTAGTTCCACAGAGATCAGAGCACCATAGGTTTGTTATTTGTGAACATGCACTTTAAGTGATAATACCTTGTTTAGATCTGCTCTGAGTTATGGATTCAAGTGATATTGAACCCAAAGGCAAACATGTAAGATATTGCATTATTCCAGTCCCTAAATGTGATGACTGTATTCATTTTATTTTTTTAGGCTTTCTTAGAGCCTGGTATATGATGTACAGAGACCTGTGTATAATGTAGAGCCTGGTATATGATGTACAGAGACCTGTGTATAATGTACAGCCTGGTATATGATGTACAGAGCCCTGTGTATAATGTGCAGCCTGGTATATGATGTACAAAGCCCTGTGTATAATGTACAGCCTGGTATATGGTGTACTACAGGAGATGGAGTGGGTGGATTCTATAAGAGGTGGGGCTTGTGAGAAGTGGGATGGGTCAAAATGGAAGGGCGTGGTCTGGCACCCCCATCTTAAAACGTCACCAGCTGCCACTGAGAGCCAGCCTGAGCCTGTTGTGCCATACTCACACAGGTACTCGTTGATGGCCCTCTGCTGCATGTGTAGATGCTGCAGCATTGCTAAAGTCGAGTTCCCCCTAGTGGGCCTGTCACAAATCAGGTGGTTTAGGGGCAGAATTAATTCCTGCTAAATTTCAGCCAACCAAGCACTGGCTGTGTATGACCGCCTGAAATAGGTACAGACTCTTCTGGCCTGCTTCAGCTGATCTTCCAACCCTGGGTACCTATTTAAAAAAGGCTGCACCACCAAATTGACGACATATGCCAAGCATGGCACATGTGTCAACTTTCCCTGTCTAAGGGCAGACAGGAGGTTTGTGCCATTATTGCACACCACCATTATTGGCTCCAGCTGGCACGGCTTGAACCACCTCTGGGCCTGCCCCTACAGAGCCACCAGAATCTCTGCTCCAGTGTGGCTCCTGTGCCCTAGACAGACCAGCTGAAGCACTGCATGGCACCTTTTAGCCTGACTCATTGAATAGCCACTTGAACGCTTAGTGGGTACTTGTAGTTCATTGGACAATTTAGCAGAGGAGGGCATGGAGGAGAAGGAGGAGGAGGGGCTGGAGCTGACAAATTCTGCATCATCACTACTAGCTGTATGGAGACGTGGTGGCACAACAAGCTACAGCACTGAGCCCTGTCCTGAATCTCTCAGAGTTGCAAGTATAGTTACCCAGTGTGCTGTGAATTAAATATATCATCCCTGACCATGCTTGCTGGACCACATGTCAGAAGTAACGTGGACCTTGCGACTGACTGCCTTGCCCAATGATGCCACAACATTGCCTTACACGTGATGGTAGAGAGCTGAAATAACCTTACATGAAAAGAAATAGTGACTGGGAACCTGCCATTGTGGTACAGCACATTCTGCAAATTCATGGAAGGGGCAGAATCCACCAGATGAAAAGGCAGGAGTTCTAAAGGCAGCAGTTTTGACAAGTTTGAATTTAGATGCTGGGCATGTGGGTGGCAGTGACTATTTTCTTCACTGCAGCAGATGGGGCAGAGACATTTGTGTGCTGTAGTCTACAGCTGGTGGTGTGCTACTGGCAGACCTGCTGCAAGGACCTGGGACTCCCTGCACTATACCATCATCCCTGTCAGTGGAGGCTGCTGAGAGGTCATAAGGTATAGCAGGGACAGACCGGAAAGGTGAGGAGTGAGGAGGAGCAGAATTGCATCCCTTTTGTGTGGCTTTCAGGTGCTCTTGCCAACAAGTTGAATGTTGGGAGGTTAAATGCCTTGTCAAGCATGTGGTACCCAAATGGCTGGGATTTTTCCATGCTTGATGTGCTTGAGGCAAAGTTTGCAAATTGCAACAGTGTGATCAGCTGCACATGTGTTAAAAAAGACCCAAACAGCTGAGCTGTGGAAAGTGGACTAGGAGACAATATCTCCACAATCTGGTGAAATAGGGTAGCTGCTCTCTACTCTTCCATGATGGCTGCCTCTTTGGGGTTGTGTGTCGCCCTCACTTTCCTCCTCTGCTCTATCCATCCAAGTTGCATCATTGACCTCATCATCATCCTCTCCATTCTCATTATGACTGGAGACAACTTGGCAATACGCTGCGGCTGGGGGAACATGACTGCCAATTTGTTGTTTACCAGTGTTCTCCCTGCTCATGTTCCTACCTTCCTTAACCTCAGAACCAAGATTTGAATCAAGTAATGGCTGTGCATCATGAAGGAACAAGTGGCTAATACTGTGTTCAAATAACTCAGCTGACTCCTCCATGCCTGATGCTTAGGCTATGGCAGGAGTAGCTGTGGACAAGGAGGCAGAATAAGCCACTCTGGCAGCTGCAGTGGACTGTGCACTAATCTCTGCTTGGGTGACAGAGGATGAGAATTATGATGATGGTTTAGTAAGCCAAGCCACCGCCTCCTCTGCATGCTGTGGCTGGATGGCATAGGCAACATCACTAAACAGAGGAAATGATGCCCTGCCTGAGGACGGACCACGTCCACATTTGCCTGTGGACACATACGCTACTGGCCCCCTAACAGTGCCATGGGAACGTCTGCCTCTCCTTGTTGGCCTCCCAGACATGATGGGGGGGGTGCTTATTAACAAAATTTAATAAAGATGTGGAAATGTGTACATGGATGCACTTTAACGACTTCCCGACAGCCGCCGTCATTATACTTGCCAGATTGGAGCGTTCTGGGGAATCATCGTAGCTGTTGAAGAAATACTATCTAATATTCTTGTATCTCAAGGGCATTTCTGGATGAATAGCATTGATAGTCAGACTGACTTAAAACAAAGTGTGAGTTTATTGTCACACAGTTGGCATCATAAATACAATGTAATAAGTATAATAGTTCAGTTCAGTGTAGGTAAAAATATAGGAAATAGAATAAATTGTTATAAAGCTGTAATAAGCTTATGAAAGCATGTGTGCTTCATGGCTGCTGCCTTCTGTCTCCATGCTGTCTTGTGTAACCAAAAAAAGCAGGAAATGACATTCCAATGCCCTGTACACACGATAGGATATTCCACAACAATGGATGTTGGCTCAAACTTGTCTTGCATACACACGGTCACAAAAATCTTGTCAGAAATTCCGAACGTCAAGAACGCGGTGATGTACAACACGTACGATGACCCGAGAAAAATTAAGTCCAATAGCCAGTGCGGCTCTTCTGTTTGATTCCGAGCATGCGTGGAACTTTGTGCGTCGGAATTGTGTACACACGATTGGAATTTACTACAACGGATTTTGTTGTTGGAAAATTTGAGATCCAGATCTCAAATTTTGTGTGTCGGAAATTCCGATGGAAAATGTCCGATGGAGCCTACACACGGTTGGAATTTCCAACAACAAGCTCCCATAGAACATTTTCCGTCGGAAAATCCTATTGTGTGTATGGGGCATTAGACTTCTAGGAGAATTCAGCTGTTCCAACTTGTCAAAGTCTTTGTGTAAATATGTCTGTGTCATCTCTCCTAGTGGGTGTGTGTGTCTGTCAGAACTTCAATATGGAAGCGTTGGCTTTATATGTTACATGTGAACATCATAACCTCACAAAAACTTAGAACCTTGTATGGCACACATTCATTTCTGCAAACTTCAGCAATATGTTATACAAAAGGAAATACTAACTCAGAGAGTCATACAGAGTTTGATTGACAAGCCCACATGTAACACTTGTAGTAATGTGCTGATTAGGGATGGGCTTTATGTTCGGGTCAAACATGAGTTCGATTCGAACATCGGCTGTTCGCCCGTTCGCCGAATAACGAACAATTTGGGGTGTTCGCGGCAAATTCAAAAGCCACGGAACACCCTTTAAAAGTCTATGGGAGAAATCAAAAGTGCTAATTTTAAAGGCTTATATGCAAGTTATTGTCATAAAAAGTGTTTGGGGACTTGGGTCCTGCCCCAGGGGACATGTATCAGTGCAAAAAAAAAGTTTTAAAAACAGCCGTTTTTTCGGGAGCAGTGATTTTAATAAAGCTGAACGTGAAACAATAAAAGTGAAATATTCCTTTAAATTTCGTACCCGGGGGGTGTCTATAGTATGCCTGTAAAGTGGCACTTTTTTCCCGTGTTTAGAATAGTCTGACAGCAAAATGACATTTCTAAAGGGAAAAAAAGTCATGAAGTAATAGTGGCTATAGTGAATTGTCGGTTATAGTGAATTGTCTATGGGAGAAATCAAAAGTGCTAATTTTAAGGGTTAATATGCAATTTATTGTCATAAAAAGTGTTTGGGGACCTGGGTCCTGCCGCAGGGGACATGCATCAGTGCAAAAAAAAGTTTTAAAAACGGCCGTTTTTTCGGGAGCAGTGATTTTAATAATGCTTAAAGTGAAACAATAAAAGTGTAATATTCCTTTAAATTTCGTACTTGGGGGGTGTCTATAGTATGCCTGTAAAGTGGCGCATGTTTCCCGTGTTTAGAACAGTCCGAGTGCAAAATTACATTTCTAAAGGAAAAAAAGTCATTTAAAAGTACTAGCGATAGCGCCGGCTATAATGAATTGTCGGTCCGGCAATACACATAAAAGTTCATTGATAAAAACGGCATGGGATTATCCCAAAGGGGAACCCCAAAACCAAAATTTAAAAAAAAATGTGTGGGGGTGCCCCCAAATTCCATACCAGGACCTTCAGGTCTGGTATGGATATTAAGGGGAACCCCGCGCCAATTTTTCTCTTTTTAATGGCATGGGGGTCCCCCTAAAAAAACATACCTTTCGGGTCTGGTATAGATTTTAAGGGGAACCCCGCACCAAAATTGAAAAAAAATGGCGTGGGGGTCCCCCTTAAAATCCATACAAGACCCTTATCTGAGCACGCAGACCCCCCGCAGACCCCCACAACCATCGGGCAAGAGTTGTGGGGATGAAGCCCTTCTCCCCATCAACATGGGGACAAGTTGCTTTGGTGGGGCCACTACCCCAAAGCACCCTCCCAATGTTGAGGGCATGTGGCCTGATATGGTTCAGGGGGGGAACTCTCTCATCCCCCCTCTTTTCCTGCGGCCTGCCAGGTTGTGTGCTCAGATAAGGGTCTGGTATGGCTTTTTGGGGAAACCCTACGCCATTTTTTTTTATTTTGGCGTGGGGGTTCCCCTTAAAATCCATACCAGACCTGAAGGGTCTGGTATGGATTTTGAGGGGGACCCCCACACCATTTTTTTTTTAATTTTGGCATGGGGTTCCCCTTAAAATCCATAGATTTTGAGGGGGACCCCCACGCCATTTCTTTTTTTATTTTGGCGTGGGGTTCCCCTTAATATCCATACCAGACCTGAAGGGCCTGGTAGGGAATTTGGGGGGACCCCCACGCATTTTTTAAAAAAATTTGGTTCGGGGTTCCCCTGTGGGGAAATCCCATGCCGTTTTTATCAATGAACTTTTATGTGTATTGCCGGACCGACAATTCATTATAGCCGGCGCTATCGCTAGTACTTTTAAATGACTTTTTTTCCTTTAGAAATGTAATTTTGCACTCGGACTGTTCTAAACACGGGAAACATGCGCCACTTTACAGGCATACTATAGACACCCCCCAGGTACGAAATTTAAAAGAATATTACACTTTTATTGTTTCACTTTAAGCATTATTAAAATCAATGCTCCCGAAAAAACAGGCGTTTTTAAAACTGTTTTTTGCACTGATACATGTTCCCTGGGGCAGGACCCAGGTCCCCAAACATTTTTTATGTCAATAACTTGCATATTAACCCTTAAAATTATCACTTTTGATTTCTCCCATAGACAGTTCACTGTAGCCGACAATTCACTATAGCCGCTATTACTTCGTAACTTTTTTTCCCTTTAGAAATGTAATTTTGCTGTCAGACTATTCTAAACATGGGAAAAAAGCACTACTTTACAGGCATACTAGACACCCCCAGGTACGAAGTTTAAAGGAATATTTCACTTTTAGCTTTATTAAAATCACTGCCCCTGAAAAAACGCTAGTTTTTAAAACTTTTTTTTGTACTGATACATGTCCCCTGGGGCAGGACCCAGGTCCCCAAACACTTTTTATGACAATAACTTGCATATAAGCCTTTAAAATTAGCACTTTTGATTTTTCATGTCCCATAGACTTTAACAGTGTTTGCGTGTTTGAACAAAGTTTTTGCCTGTTCGCATGTTCTGGATGCGAACCGAATGGGGGGGGGGGGGGGGGGCCTTGTTCGGCCCATCCCTAGTGCTGATCATGTATTGTCATATAACCAATCTAATAATATGAACACATATTGCCAACTATATCTACTTTAAGTAACTATATACTAATACTTATTAATATGTCTGAGACTACACTAAACTAACTTAACAGGATATAAACAAATACCTGTATGTATTATTCCTCTAGCTACGTAGATAGATGTCTAATTTTGTCTTCTCATGACATTCTATACCAAGATACCTTATATGTCATTCTCATACACCAAAAAACACCTATAAGTGCCGAATTATGAATTTGGAATCATATTCTAACAGCTGTATGGCAGTTCCTTTAGGTCCCAAAAAAGTGTCAAAAGTGTCCAATCTGTCAATCGCAATGTCGCAGTCCCGCTAAAAATTGCATATCGCCGCCATTACTAGTAAAAAATAATTAATAAAAATTCCATAAAAATGCCATAAATCTACTTCCTATTTTGTAGACGCTATAACTTTTCTGAAAACCAATCTATATACGCTTATTGCGTTTTTTTATCAAAAATTTGTAGAATACATATTGGCCTAAACTGATGAAGAAATTAGTTTTTTTTATTTTTTGGGGGGATATTTATTATAGCAATTTTGAGGGAGACCCCCACGCCATTTTTTTTTCAATTTTGGCGCGGGGTTCCCCTTAAAATCTATACCAGACCCGAAAAGGTATGTTTTTTTAGGCGGACCCCCATGCCTATTCATTTAGGGGCAAATCCATTCCGGTCCTTAAGTGGTTAATCAATGGAAAATGGTGTTTGGTGCATTTTAACTTGAGTGCTTACTACACTGACACACTACAATATACTGAGTTAAACATGCAGTAACGCACTGATATATACTGCGGTAAACGTACAGTAACCCACTGATATATACTGCATTAAATGTGCTATATAAACTGTGTTAAACATGCAGTAACACTCACAAAAACTCACACACTACACTCACACTGAATTATCACTAGATTCACACTAAACTGATATTCTACACTGCCAATAGAAGCACTATAGCACACTAACTTGCTAGTAGCACTGAACAGGCCTCTGTTCTATCTCTCTCCATGCCAATATCACACTGCAAATGGCCGCTATGGGGAGAATATTTTCATAGTGTGGGGCGGGACTAAGAACAATGAGCCTTGAATGGATAGAGTCATCATTGTTTTCTCCAATCATGGCTCTGACAGTGCTCTGTGTCCTGATTGGGCAAAGTTTTCATTGCTTTAACCAATCAGGGCTTCCAATGCACTGTGCAGTGGTGCAGTGCATTGTGGTCATTCGGCGGGGTAAAAAAAACGGTCGAAAGCCCTGATAATTTGGGTATTTGAATGGGTGAACATCCAATGTTCGGCCCAAACTCATGCTCAGGCTGAACTGTTCACCCAACTCTACTAGTAGGTTTTGTACCATGTATTGGTTTGTATAATATGGTTCTTACATCTACACAGAGACACACTACAGAATGTTGTGGCCTGCAATTAGAAGCTATTAATTTTCAGCTGCACCCAATAGCATTTCTGTTTTGGATGGGTATTGTTGACTATTTATATATCTCAGAGACTCCCATAGTATGATTTCTCCAGAGCAGTTTTTTGTAATGACAAATTGTTCCTGTGTTGGTGGTGTCACTGGAAAGAAAAAAATACCACAATTTCTGTGGTGTCATTGAAAGAAAACAATGTTCTTGTGTCAGTAGTGTGTCAGTACCAGCATTCAGGCTGTCCATTTAAGGTTGAGCAAAACTAACCTGAGACAATTTTAACCTGGAAATGATGGTGATTGGCCTGTTGTCTATGTTTAATAAAGCACATGTTGTACAAACCACCAGTTCCCATGAGAGTGGATGCTACCTTGTATGCTCTTGCTTGACCCAGCCTATATCTGCTCAGTGAATTATGATGTATGACCCAGCTTGTTTGACCCTGCTCTCTCCTTGCTGTGGTTGTGTACCATTTGGACTCTAATGTACTTGTGTCTTACCTGGCTGATCTAGACTATGCTTCTGCCTGACCCTCCTGTGTTATCATAATCTCTGTTACTACTTGGTCTACTCTGATCTGCTCCTCCTACATGCCAGTCTATGCTATCCTTTTGACATCTGCGGTGGTGCACCATAAGTACCAGAAAGCCTGTTCTGTCTATAGTCCTGCTCATGGTATGCACTATTTATTATTGAACTGTCTGCACATGTGGCACATCTGAACTATTTTATTGTCATCTTTACTCCTGTCCATACAATTAAAAGGGAGGACGCTCCAATGGATTCTTTACAAGCGCATACGTTGCCAAATAACTTATCTGTTTATATAAGCAAGTTCACAAACTGACTGCCAAGCTCACTAAGGTGCAATCTCCTCCTCCTAGTACCAGTGCCAATGCTTTACCACGTGAACCAAAGATTCCTTTACCAGATCATGTTTCTGGTGACCGTAGATGGTTCTGTGACTTTAAAAACAGCTACAAATGATATTTCAAGTTAAAGCTATCCTCAGCTGACTCTGAAACACAAAGGGTGCAAATGATCATTTTGTTACTGCAAGTCGACCCCAGGGCAAGATTAACATCGCAGGAGTAGGGATGAGCCGAACACCCCCCGGTTCGGTTTGCACCAGAACCTGCGAACGGACCGAAAATTCGCACAAACATTAGAACCCCATTGACGTCTATGGGACTCAAACGTTCAAAATCAAAAGTGCTCATTTTAAAGGCTAATTTGCATGGTATTGTCCTAAAAAGGGTTTGGGGACCCGGGTCCTACCCCAGGGGACATGTATCAATGCAAAAAAAACGTTTAAAAACGGCCGTTTTTTCGGGAGCAGTGATTTTAATGATGCTTAAAGTAAAAAAAAAAAAAGTGAAATATTCCTTTAAATATTGTACCTGGGGGGTGTCTATAGTATGCCTGTAAAGTGGCACGTGTTTCCCGTGTTTAGAACAGTCCCTGCACCAAATGTCATTTTTAAAGGAAAAAATCTCATTTAAAACTGCTCGCGGGTTTAATGTAATGTCGGGTCCTGGCAATATGGATGAAAATCAGTGAGACAAACGGCATGGGTACCCCCCAGTCCATTACCAGGCCCTTTGGGTCTTGTATGGATATTAAGGGGAACCCCGCACCCAAATTAAAATAAGGAAAGGTGTGGGGCCACCAGGCCCTATATACTCTGAACAGCAGTATACAGGCGGTGCAAACAAGACAGGGACTGTAGGTTTGTTGTTAAGTAGAATCTGTTTGTAATTTTGAACGGGTACATTTTTAACGTGTTTAGCTCCAGCCAAAAAATCTTTAAGCTTTTTGGAAAACATAGGAAAGGGTTATCACCCCTGTGACATTTGTTTTGCTGTCTTTCCTCCTCTTCAGAAGATTTCACCTCACTTTTTGTCCCAATGACAAATGTTTTTTGAAAATTTGGGGTTTTTTGTGGAACAAGGATTGGAAAGCATCAGTGGAAAGGAGAAATGTTTTTCCCATATTAACTCTTACAGGAGAGAATTTCCCTTCCTAGGGGTAGATTTCATCTCACTTCCTGTTGTCTCCTTCTGTTTGCAAGTAGGAGTCGTTTGTAAGTTGGAAGTAGGGGCCTGCCCTATATACTCAGCAGAAATCTGGACCTTAGGTGTTGTGGCTGTGAAATATTAGATCAAGAATTGTAATTACATGCCCCTGTTGAACAGGGGCAGAAAAACTGGGCCTTTGGTGGTGGTGGTGCTGGTGCCACAACACTGTAAGTCCTCACTCGCTCTTGGTGGGTGCAGAAATGTGCCCTGCTGTGAAATATTAGATCAAGAATTGTAATTACATGCCCCTGTTGAACAGGGGCTGAAAAATTAGGCCTTAGGCACTGGTGCTGGTGCCACAACACTGCAACCCCTCACAGATACTCTAGTTGGAATGCTGAAATGAGCCCTGCTGCAAAGTATTGCATCAAAAATTGTAATTACACGTCCCTGTTAAACAGGGGCTGAAAAATTGGGCCTTAGGCACTGGTGCTGGTGCCACAACACTGCATCCCCTCACAGATACTCTAGTTGGAATGCTGAAATGAGCCCTGCTGCAAAGTATTGCATCAAAAATTGTAATTACACGCCCCTGTTAAACAGGGGCTGAAAAATTGTGCCTTAGGCACTGGTGGTGGCACCCAGAACCAAAAATGTTCTTACAAGCTATCAGCGTGATCATTGAGGAGGAAGAGGATAATTACTCAGGGATAGTCACTCAGCATCAGCATAGGCAGTCTTTGAAGGGATCTGAGATTTCAAAAAAAATTATTCGGTTACATCAGCATCAGGTGCTTGGTAGCTGGTGGTGATCCAAGACTGATTCATTTTTATGAAGGTCAGTCTATCGACCGAGTCGGTGGACAGACGCACCCTGTGATCGGTTACCACGCCTTCAGCAGCACTGAATGTGCGTTCCGAAAGAACGCTGGATGCAGGACAGGCCAGTAGCTCAATTGCATACTGTGCAAGCTCTGGCCAGTGATCCATCCTCAAGACCCAGTAACCCAGAGGATTTTCGGTGGGAAAGGTGTCCAAGTCTGATCTTGCCTCCTAGGTATTCCTGCACCATGTAAAACAGACGCTGGTGATGGTTGCTGGAACCGATCATACCTTGGGGCTGCGGACCAAAAAATTGTCTGAACGCATCGGTCAGACGGCCACCTTCTCCACCGCTCCTTCTTTGACTGACCGAAGCCTCAGCAACACGTTGTCGAGAAACAGGAGTTTGTAACCTCCCAGTCTCTGGGAACGCGTTGCACAGACCTTTCTGCAAGGCCTCCCGAATATGTTTCATCCTCTGCTCCCTCTGCGATGGCAAGATAAGGTACGCAACCTTACCCTTGTAACGTGGATCAAGGAGGGTTGCCAGCCAGTATTGGTCCTTCTCCTTGATACCACGAATACGAGGATCCTTACGCAGGCTTTGCAGGATCAGGGAGGCCATGCAGCGTAGGTTTGCTGAGGCATTCGGTCCGGAGTCCTCTGGATCACTAAGGACTACATGGTCCGCAGCCACCTCCTCCCAGCCACGTACAAGTCCATGTGTTTCTTGGGACTGATCCCTTAAAGACTGCTGCTGATGCTGAGTGCCAGGCTCCACCTCCATACTGACACAATTTTCCTCCTCCTCCTCCTCCTCCTCCTCCTCCTCTTCCTGTGTGATCGGCGGGCACGCAGGAACACTGTCTGGATAAAGGGGGCCTTGAGAGATAAGGAAGTCCTCTTCCTGCCTCTGTTCTGCCTCAAGTGCCCTGTCCATTATTCCACGCAGCGTGTGCTCCAACAGGTGGACAAGGGGGACAGTGTCACTGATGCATGCACTGTCGCTGCTCACCATCCTCGTGGCCTCCTCAAATGGTGACAGGACAGTGCATGCAACCCTGATCATGGCCCACTGGCGTGGGGAAAAAAAAGAAGCTCCCGACCCTGTCCTGGTGCCATAGTCGCACAGGAACTCATTGATGGCCCTCTGCTGCATGTGCAGCCGCTGCAGCATGGCCAAAGTTGAGTTCCACCTGGTGGGCATGTCACAGATTAGGCGGTTCTTGGGCAGGTTAAACTCCTTTTGGAGGTCCGTCAGCCGAGCACTGGCATTATATGACCGGCGGAAATGCACACAGACTTTCCTGGCCTGCCTCAGGACATCCGGTAAGCCCGGGTACCTGCCCAAGAACCGCTGCACCACCAAGTTAAGGACGTGAGCCAAACAGGGCACATGGGTCATTTGTCCCTGTCGGAGGGCAGAGAGGAGGTTGGTGCAATTGTCGCAAACCACCATTCCTGCCTTAAGTTGGCGTGGCGTCAACCACCTCTGAACCTGCCCCTGCAGAGCTGACAGAACCTCTGCCCCAGTGTGGCTCCTGTCCCCCAAGCACACCAGCTCAAGCACCGCATGGCATCTTTTGGCCTGCGTACTTGCGTAGCCCCTTGAACGGCTATGGAGCACTGCTGGTTCCGAGGACAAAGCACAGGAAGAGGCCATGGAGGAAGAAGAAGAGGAGGGGGTGGAGGAGAGAGGTGTGTCACAATCATTAGCATTTTGGAGGCGTGGTGGCGGAACAACCTCCAACACTACTGCACCTTGTCCTGCATCCTTCCCAGCTGCCAGCAGAGTCACCCAATGCGCCGTGAAACTTAGGTAACGTCCCTGTCCATGCCTGCTGGACCATGAGTCAGCGGTAATATGCACCTTACCGCTGACCGCCCTGTCCAGCGAGGCATGGACATTGCCTTCCACATGCTGGTAGAGAGCCGGAATCGCCTTCCGTGAGAAAAAGTGGCGTTTGGGTACCTGCCACTGAGGAACCGCACATTCCACAAACTCACGGAAGGGGGCAGAGTCTACCAACTGAAAAGGCAGCAGTTGAAGTGCTAGCAATTTTGCCAAGCTAGCATTCAACCGCTGGGCATGTGGATGGCTGGGAGCAAACTTCTTTCGGTGGTGCAGCAGCTGGGGCAGGGAAATTTGCCTGGTACAATCTGACGTCAGTGTACCAAAAGCAGATTGCCCACAAGTACTTGGCTGTGACACACCTAATTCTACACCTTCATTCCTCTCAGTGCAGGTCTCAGAGAGGACTGAAGTTATAGTGGGGTTGGAGATCTCAGCTGATGAGGAGCAAGGAGAGGTCCTCTTTGTTCTTTGGTGTGGGTCTTTTAGATACGCTTGCCAACGAACTGCATGGCAGGTCAACATATGTCTGGTCAAGCATGTGGAGATGTTTTGGCCACGCGAGATGCGCTTCAGACATATGTTGCAAATAGCAGCGGTGCGATCTGATGCACTCGTCTCAAAAAAGGCCCACACCAAAGAACTTTTTGAATAACGCACAGAGACTGCAGCGCCCTGCACATGTGGAGCTTTGGGGTGTGATGCAGTTAATGTGCTGCCCTTAGGCTGGCCCCCGGAGGGCATCCTGCCTCGTTGGTGATGTGCCGCCTCCTCCTCCTCCTCCTCCACCTATCAGGCACCCACGTTGAGTCAGTGACCTCATCATCCCCTCCCTCCTCATCACTGGAGCAAACCTGGCAGTATGCTGCAGCAGGGGGAGCATGACTGCCAGATTGCTGTCCTTCTTGGGCACCCCCTCTGTCCGTGCTCACGTTACTGCCTTCATCGAGCTCAGTATCATCATCAGAGCCTTCCAAACACTGGGCATCCTCCTGGAGCATGTACCCAACACTGTGGTCAAACAGTTCGAGGCACTCCTCAGGAGGACATGGTGGGGCTAGGGAAGGAGTCACTGATGACATTGAGCCGAGGGAAGAGGCCACTGCTTTGCCAGACAAAGTACCCTGGGCATGGGTGAGAGAGGATGAGGAGGATGAGGACGGCTTGGTCATCCACTCGACCAAGTCTTCCACATGTTGCGGCTCAACACGGCCAGCTGCCGAAAAAAAGGCCAAGCGTGTCCCACGGCCACGTGCTGATGAGGATGCACCGTCTCCACGACCAGCACTAGACACAGAGCCTGCTTGCCCTCTCTTATTGGCTTGCGAATGTCTGCCTCTCCTTCTTGGCCTTCCAGACATACTAATGGCCTGTAGCTGCACTAAGCTGGGATATATATATATATATATATATGTACTGATACAGCAGCTAGCAAAATCAACTGCCTGCCTGTAGTATGAGAACACCACCAACCTTCTACAGGTAGCTTTAGCTGAACACTGTGAGGTGGACGCACCCCACTAACTTGTAGGTTTAGCTGAACACTGTGAGCAGGACGCACCACACTAACTTGTAGGTTTAGCTGAACACTGTGAGCAGGACGCACCCCACTAACTTGTAGCTTTAGCTGAACACTGTGAGCAGGACGCACCCCACTAACTTGTAGGTTTAGCTGAACACTGTGAGCAGGACGCACCCCACTAACTTGTAGCTTTAGCTGAACACTGTGAGCAGGACGCACCCCACTAACTTGTAGGTTTAGCTGAACACTGTGAGCAGGACGCACTGCACTAACTGTAAATAGTCTAGCTGCCTGACTGTGGTACTAATAGGATCAAAAGAACACCAGCAATTTTCTTCAGGTAGCTGTAAATACTGTAACAAGACAAGCCTGCCTGTCAGTAAGAAGATAACAGGAACGGATCTAGCTGAACACTGTGAGCAGGACGCACCCCACTAACTTGTAGGTTTAGCTGAACACTGTGAGCAGGAAGCACCGCACTAACTTGTAGGTTTATCTGAACACTGTGAGCAGGACGCACCGCACTAACTTGTAGGTTTAGCTGAACACTGTGAGCAGGACGCACCCCACTAACTTGTAGGTTTAGCTGAACACTGGGAGCAGGATGCACCGCACTAACTTGTAGGTTTAGCTGAACACTGTGAGCAGGATGCACCCCACTAACTTGTAGGTTTAGCTGAACACTGTGAGGTGGACGCACCACACTAACTTGTAGGTTTAGCTGAACACTGTGAGCAGGACGCACCCCACTAACTTGTAGGTTTAGCTGAACACTGTGAGCAGGACGCACCCCACTAACTTGTAGGTTTAGCTGAACACTGTGAGCAGGACGCACACCACTAACTTGTAGGTTTAGCTGAACACTGTGAGCAGGACGCACCCCACTAACTTGTAGTTTTAGCTGAACACTGTGAGCAGGACGCACTGCACTAACTGTAAATAGTCTAGCTGCCTGACTGTGGTACTAATAGGATCAAAAGAACACAAGTAATTTTCTCCAGGTAGCTGTATATACTGTAACAAGACAAGCCTGCCTGTCAGTAAGAAGATAACAGGAACGGATCTAGCTGAACACTGTGAGCAGGACGCACTGCACTAACTGTAAATAGTCTAGCTGCCTGACTGTGGTACTAATAGGATCAAAAGAACACCAGCAATTTTCTTCTGGTAGCTGTAAATACTGTAACAAGACAAGCCTGCCTGTCAGTAAGAAGATAACAGGAACGGATCTAGCTGAACACTGTGAGCAGGACGCACTGCACTACCTGTAAATAGTCTAGCTGCCTGACTGTGGTACTAATAGGATCAAAAAGAACACCAGCAATTTTCTTCAGGTAGCTGTATATACTGTAACAAGACATGCCTGCCTGTCAGTAAAAAGATAACAGGAACGGATCTAGCTGAACACTGTGAGCAGGACGCACTGCACTAACTGTAAATAGTCTAGCTGCCTGACTGTGGTACTAATAGGATCAAAAGAACACCAACAATTTTCTTCAGGTAGCTGTAAATACTGTAACAAGACAAGCCTGCCTGTCAGTAGGAAGATAACAGGAACGGATCTAGCTAAACTGAATACAGTGTATATATATATATATATATATATATATATATATATATATATATATATATATATATATATATATATATATATATATGCATGCAACACCTGGGATGCATATATATACACAATACACTGTAAGTGCAGCTAACTGACTGACTGTTCTGCCTAATCTATCTAACTCAAATCAAATGTCACTGTCTCTCTCTCTCTCAATGAACGCCGGAACACACACTACACAGGGCCGCCGTGCAGGTGGCCTTATATAGTGTCTGGGGCGTGTGCTAAATCCCCTGAGCCATAATTGGCCAAAGCCTCCTTGGCTTTGGCCAATTACGGCTCTCTGTTCAGACGGCACTGTGATTGGCCAAGCATGCGGGTCATAGTGCATGCTTGGCCAATCATCAGCCAGCAATGCACTGCGATGCCGCAGTGATTTATGGGCCGTGACGCGCCACACGAATTTGGCGCGAACGGCCTATATCGTTCGCAATTGGGCGAACAGACGATGTTCGAGTCGAACATGGGTTCGACTCGAACACGAAGCTCATCCCTACTCAGGAGCCTATAGGCAGAGAGTTTTAAAGCACCCTCCCTCACGCAAAAAAAGACATCACAACATTTCAGTAAAAAAACACACTAAAGTGAATTTTTGGGCAAACAAATGCAATAAACTGCCTACATTTTTGGTAACATATAAAATATGAGGTTGCACTAAATAAATACATACACAGCATGTCAAACCTTAAATTTGTGTTTGTGGTGACAAACTTCAGTATAGTATATAGTATAATACAGTATGTTTTCCATAGGTCATCAGTTTAGTGTTAGAGAGGAGGTCTTGTGCTAGAATTATCGCTCTTACTCAGGCGTGCGGGACAATATACAACATGTGTATCACAATCAACGTTTCACATGTAGGTGCCCCCAAAGTGTTTGTTTACATTCATAAGTGGGTGGGGGGAGCTCAAAAAAATTTAAGAGGCAATTTTATATTCTTGGGTGTAAACTTTACATTTATTTTTTTGCTTAACTTTTTTTTTCCTCTCATAGGGGACAAAAAGTCCCCTATGTGATGATTTTTAGGTGACAGGTTCTCTTTAATGAGACATGCAGTGTCTCCTCTGGGCTCCACTGAATGTATTGAAATGCATTGCAATTGTAATACATCCCTTCTTGGATATGCTAACCGTGGAAAGTGACAGGGTGACCACTGACCTGGAAGTGAACTCAGTCACCAACAAGAAGAGGATGAGAGCAGACGTGTGTCCGATGTTCAGCTGGCACCCGCCATATCGGTCCTGGACCTGCAGATGGGCAAGTGGAGCCCGGAATACATGGGGGGGATTGTGTGTGAAACCCTCCGCTGTCAGGTCTGTACAACGTCCCCAGCTAGCGGGGCTTAGTGGGAAAGGAGGTATGGAAGTCTCGAATAAGAGCAGGAGTATGCAAATCTTAGGCTGAGACCCAGGAACGGTCTGTCATGGGATATCTCTTACAATGAACCAGATACTCTAGGCCACGACCCTGTCGTCTTCAGGAATCAAGAATCTTAGAGACTTCAAACTCATTTTGTCCATCAACAAGAACAGGAGGAGGTAGCTGTTGCATTCTGGAGTAGCGATTGAAAATTGCCTTTTGAGGAGGGAAACTTGGAATACGTGGTGTATCTGGAGAGAGGAGGGCAATTTCAACCGATAGGAGACTGGCCCGACTCGAGCAATAATTCTGTAGGGACCGATGAATGGAGGGCCCAATTTGGTAGAAGGTTGTTTCAGTCTCACATATTTGTTTGATAGCCAAACTCTGTCCCCCACCACATATGGAGGTATATGGTGTCTTTGTTTGTTGGAGAAAAGCACATACTTGCCTGCTGACTTCCGTAGTAATAAGCAAATCTTTTTCCAATGTAACAGAATATTTTTCACCCGCTGATCTGCTGCTGGTACACCAGAAGAAGGCTGAAGTAGGGGAAAAGTCTGAGGGTGATAGCCTAGGGCTGCATAGAATGGTGTGGTATGAAGAGCACTGTGCCAATGGGAATTAATGGCAAACTCAGCCAAAGGCAAATACTCAGACCAGTTGGAGTGTAAGGCATTGACATAATGTTGAAGATAGGTTTCCAGGGTCTGGTTCATGCGTTCAGTTTGACCATCTGTTTGAGGGTGATGTAAGGTAGAGTGTGAGAGCGTTACTCCCAGTTTCTTGCAGAACGCTCTCCAGAATCGGGAAACAAACTGGGATCCGCGGTCTGAGACGACATTGGTAGGTATGCCATGATATCTCACAATATGGGAAAGGAAGAGGGTAGACAGTGCTTTCGCTGTAGGTAATCAGCGGCACAAAATGAGACATTTTGGAAAAGTGATCCACCATGACCCATATAGCAGTTATGCCCTCGGACTTGGGTAAGTCTGTAATGAAGTCCATATTCATATGGGTCCAAGGCTGGCAAGGTGCCGGAAGTGGTTGTAACAGTCCAGTAGGCAATGTCCAGGGTACTTTATTAGCAGCACAAGTTGGACAGGCAGCCACATAGTCAGTAACATCCCTTTTCATATGAGGCCACCAGACATGACGCTGCAAGGTCTTAAGAGTGATGGTGACACCAGGATGACCGGATAACACACCATCATGTGCCCAGAGGAGTACAGGTTTTATGAAGCTAGGGGCTACGAACAGGTGACCTGGTGGTATCTTCAAGCCTTGGGGAACACATTTCTGGGGTTCTTGTAACTGTTGTGAAAGAGCCATAGAGATCTGTGCGACAATTTTGTGAGGTGGGATTATATGCTGCATGGTAGGTTGATCTTCTTCAGAGGTAGCAAACTGTCTGGAAAGAGCAGCGGCTTTCTTGTTTTTATGCCAAGGAACATAAGAAAGAACAAAATTAAAATGGGAAAAAAACAGAGCCCATCGAGCCTGATGTGAGTTCAAACGTCTTGCAGTCTGAAGATACAGCGGGTTTCTATGGTCAGTGAGGATAGAAAAAGGCTTGGGAGCCCCTTCCAGAAGATGTCGCCATTCAGACAATGCCAATTTCATAGCCAGTAGTTCTTGATTCCCAACATCGTAATTAATCTCCGCTGGAGAAAGCTTTCTACAAAAAAAACGCTACTGGATGGATTCTAACAGACTTATGCCCCGTACACACCATAGGATTTTCCAATGGAAAATGTGTGATAGGACCTTGTTGTCGGAAATTCCGACCATGTGTAGGCCCCATCACACATTTTCCATTGGATTTTCCGACACACAAAGTTTGAGAGCAGGATATAAAATTTTCCGACAACAAAATCTGTTTGTCGGAAATTCCGATCGTGTGTACACAAATCCGACGGACAAAGTGCCACGCATGCTCAGAATAAATAAAGAGATGAAAGCTATTGGCCACTGCCCCGTTTATAGTCCCGACGTACGTGTTTTACGTCACCGTGTTTAGAACGATCGGATTTTCCGACAACTTTGTGTGACCGTGTGTATGCAAGTCAAGTTTGAGCCAACATCCGTCGGAAAAAATCCTAGGATTTTGTTGTCGGAATGTCCGAACAAAGTCCGACCGTGTGTACGGGGCATTAGGCTGTCTCTGGGACAGCATGGCACCTGCTCCTACCTCAGAGGCATCAACCTCAAATATATACTGGAGATCGGGATTTTGATGCTGAAGAATTGGAGCCTTGCTGAACATATATTTTAATTGCTGGAAAGCCGATTCTGCTTCTGAGGGCCACACCTTGCAATTTGTACCTTTCTTAGTCATAGCAGTAAGAGGGGCCACAATGGAGGCAAAACCTTTGATGAAGCAACTGTAGTCATTTGCAAACCCTAGAAAGCTTTGGAGCCCTCTCAAAGTGGTCGGTTGGGGCCATTACAAGACAGCGGAAAGTATTTGAGGGTCCACTTGGAAACCAACAGCACTTATAATGTATCCAAGGAAAGGAATACGGCTTTGATGGAAACTGCATTTCTCAAATGTCGCGTAGAGGTGGTTTTCTCTCAGTCGTTATACCTGCTTTACATGTGAGATGTGCTCTAGATGAGTCTTGGAAAAGATTAAAATGTCGTCCAAGTAGATGATCACAAAACTGTTGTTGAAATCATGAAAAAATGTAATTCATAAAACATTGGAAGACAGCAGGGGCGTTACACAACCCAAATGGCATAACCAGATACTAAAAATCTGAATGCTGTCTTCCACTCGTCCACGTCTTTAATTCGAATCAGATTATAAGCCCCTTGTAGGTCCAGCTTAGAGAAGATAACGGCTCCCTTAAGTACCTCAAACAGTTCAAGAATGAGAGGCAAAGGGTTGGAGTCTTTTACAGTGATATGATTTAACCCTAGATAGTCTATGCATGGTCGATGACCCCATCTTTTTTTTCAACAAATAAAAAGCCTGCCCCTACTGGAGAAGAAGAGGGTTGGATAAAACCTCTTTCCAGGTTGTCTTTTACGTATTCCTCCATGGATTTTTGTTCAGGCAAAGACAGGGGATAGGTCCTTCCTTTAGGAAGAAGTGCTCCAGGAATCATATTAATTGCACAGTCAAAAGGACAATGTGGAGGTAAAACCTCTGCCTTTTGCTTGCAAAATACATCTGCAAACTCATGGTATTCACAAGGCAAGATAGGTGGGATGGCCACGGAAGCCAACAGACAACCAGAAAGTCTTTTGGGTTGAGACAAATGACCGAATGACCACCAAGAGGTTAGTTCTCCATTTCCGCGGCATTCGAATTTGCCGCGGAACACCCTTTAATAGTCTATGTGAGAAATCAAAAGTGCTAATTTTAAAGGCTTATTTGCAAGTTATTGTCATAAAAAGTGTTTGGGGACCCGGGTCCTGCCCCAGGGGACATGGATCAATGCAAAAAAAAGGTTTTAAAAACGGCAGTTTTTTCAGAAGCAGTGATTTTAATAATGCTTAAAGTCAAACAATAAAAGTGTAATATCCCTTTAAATTTCGTAGCTGGGGGGTGTCTAGAGTATGCCTGTAAAGGGGCGCATGTTTCCCGTGTTTAGAACAGTCTGACAGCAAAATGACATTTCGAAGGAAAAAACCCATTTAAAACTACTCGCGGCTATTGCATTGCCGACAATACACATAGAAGTTCATTGATAAAAACGGCATGGGAATTCCCAACAGGGGAACCCCGAACAAAAATAAAAAAAAAAAGACGTGGGAGTCCCCCTAAATTCCATACCAGGCCCTTCAGGTCTGGTATGGATTTTAAGGGGAACCCCGCGCCAAAAAAAAAAACGGCGTGGGGTCCCCCCAAAAATTCATACCAGACCCTTACCCGAGCATGCAACCTGGCAGGCCGCAGGAAAAGAGGGGGGACGAGAGTGCGCCCCCCCTGAACAATACCAGGCCACATGCCCTCAACATTGGGAGGGTGCTTTGGGGTAGCCCCCCAAAACACCTTGTCCCCACAACCCTGGCCGGTGGTTGTGGGGGTCTGCGGGCGGGGGGCTTATAGGAATCTGGAAGCCCCCTTTAACAAGGGGACCTCCAGATCCCGCCCCCCCCTGTGTGAAATGGTAAGGGGGTAATTACCCCTACCATTTCACTAAAAAACTGTCAAAAATGTTAAAAATGACAAGAGACAGTTTTTGACAATTCCTTTATTTAAATGCTTCTCCTTTCTTCTATTTTCCTTCATCTTCTTCTTCTTCTGGTTCTTCTGGTTCTTCCTCCGGCGTTCTCGTCCAGCATCTCCTCCGCGGCGTCTTCTAACTTCTTCTCCTCGGGCCGCTCCGCACCCATGGCATGGGGGGAGGCTCCCGCTCTTCTCTTTTCTTCTCTTCTTCTCTTCTCTTCTCCATTATCTTCTCCGGGCCGCTCCGCACCCATGCTGGCATGGAGGGAGGCTCCCGCTGTGTGACGGCGTCTCCTCGTCTGACGGTTCTTAAATAATGGTGGGCGGGGCCACCCGGTGACCCCGCCCCCCTCTGACGCACGGGACATGGCGGGACTTCCCTGTGGCATTCCCCGTGATGTCACGGGAAGTCCCGTCAAGTCACTGTGCGTCAGAGGGGGGCGGGGTCACTGGGTGGCCCCGCCCCCATTATTTAAGAACCGTCAGACGAGGAGACGCCGTCACACAGCGGGAGCCTCCCTTCATGCCAGCATGGGTGCGGAGCGGCCCGGAGAAGAAAATGAAGAAGAGAAGAAGAGAAGAAGAGAAGAAGATGAAGAAGATGAAGAGAAGAGCGGGAGCCTCCCCCCATGCCATGGCTGCGGAGTGGCCCGAGGAGAAGAAGATAGAAGATGCCGCGGAGGAGATGCTGGACGAGAACGCCGGATGAAGAACCAGAAGAGCCAGAAGAAGAAGATGAAGGAAGATAGAAGAAAGAAGAAGCATTTAAATAAAGGAATTGTCAAAAACTGTCTCTTGTAATTTTTAACATTTTTGACAGTTTTTTAGTGAAATGGTAGGGGTAAGTACCCCCTTACCATTTCACACAGGGGGGGCCGGGATCTGGGGGTCCCCTTGTTAAAGGGGGCTTCCAGATTCTGATAAGCCTCCCGCCTGCAGACCCCCACAACCACCGGCCAGGGTTGTGGGAATGAGGCCCTTGTCCTCATCAACATGGGGACAAGGTGTTTTGGGGGGCTACCCCAAAGCACCCTCCCAATGTTGAGGGCATGTGGCCTGGTATGGTTCAGGAGGGGGGGCTGCACTCTCGCCCCCCCCTCTTTTCCTGCGGCCTGCCAGGTTTCGTGCTCAGATAAGGGTCTGGTGTGGATTTTTGGGGGGACCCCACGCCGTTTTTTTTTTTGTTTTTTTTTGGCGCGGGGTTCCCCTTAAAATCCATACCAGACCTGAAGGATCTGGTATGGAATTTAGGGGGACTCCCACGTCATTTTTTTTTTTTTTAATTTTGGTTCGGGGTTCCCCTGTGGGGAATTCCCATGCCGTTTTTATCAATGAACTTCTATGTGTATTGTCGACAATGCAATAGCCGCCAGTAGTTTTAAATGGGTTTTTTCCTTCGAAATGTCATTTTGCTGTCAGACTGTTCTAAACATGGGAAACATGCGCCCCTTTACAGGCATACTATAGACACCCCCCAGCTACAAAATTTAAAGGGATATTACACTTTTATTGTTTGACTTTAAGCATTATTAAAATCACTGCTCCTGAAAAAACGGCCGTTTTTAAAACTTTTTTTTGCATTGATCCATGTCCCCTGGGGCAGGACCCAGGTCCCCAAACACTTTTTATGACAATAACTTGCATATAAGCCTTTAAAATTAGCACTTTTGATTTCTCCCATAGACTTTTAAAGGGTGTTCCGCGGCATTCGAATTTGCCGCGAACACCCCAAATTGTTCGCTGTTCGGCGAACTTGCGAACAGCCAATGTTCGAGTCGAACATGAGTTTGACTCGAACTCGAAGCTCATCCCTAATCTGTACAAACCTACATTCCACATTTTGTCCAGATTTTACCTTGCTATGACTCCCTGTATGTATTTTCTAAAGGGTCAGTTGACACTTTACCACCTCATTGTAGTTACGACTGATCCATTGATCTATTACTGGGTGCTACATCTGCTCAGTGAAGAACATTATTACCACCATATGAGCCAGATGCTACAGAGCCTGTGTCTGCTGCCTATCTAGTCTCATTCCAGGCTACCTCTGTACCAGCAGCTCCAGTCCAATCAGAACCAGCATCAGCAGTATCAGTCCAGCATTGCCTGGTGCCATCAGTTGTATTAGTTCCTGTGCCAGTTGCTCCAGTCCTGCCTGTCTCTGTACCTGCTTCTCATTTCAGCCTGTTTATATGAACATTAGCAATAAGCTCTGCATGGTTTGAGATTATTAGGTCCAGCAGAGCATCATTCTTAATCACCTCTGAACTGTACCATACAATTCTCTTGTAACAGGTTAAACCACTTCAATACAGGGCACATTTGCACCTTCCTGCCCAGGCCAATTTTCAGCTTTCAGTGCTGTCACTTTTTAAATGAGAATTGCGCGTTCTTACTACACTGTACCCAAACTAAATTTTTATTATTTTTTTACCATAAATAGAGCTTTCTTTTGGTGGTATTTGATCACCTCTGCGGTTTTTATTTTTTGCTAAACAAATAAAAAAAGACTGAAAATGTTGAAAAAAAAAGTTTTTCTTTGTTATACAATTTTGTAAATAAGAACGTTTTCGCCTTCACTTCACTCCTTCACTGGTAGGCACTGATAAGGCAGCACTGATGAGGTGGTACCAATGAGATGGCACTGATGAGTTGGCACTGCCGATGGGCACTGATAGGCAGCGCTGATAGGTGGCACTGATATGTGACACTGATGGGCATTGATAGGCGGCACTGATAGGCAACACTGATGGGTACTGAAAGGTCGCACTGATAGGTACTAATGGGTGGCACTGATAGACGGTACTGCTGGGCACTGATAGTCAGCACTGATGGGCACTGAAAGGCGGCATTGATGGCCACTGATAGATTTCACTGATAGGCATCACTGGTGGCACTGGCAGGCATTTTTCATTGGCACTGATTGGGAGCTGCCTGGGCACTGATTGGCATTTCCCTGGTGGTCTAGGGTGGCGTACCTGGTGGCCCAGTGTGGTGGCCATCCCTGGTGGCCTTGGCGGCATCCTGATGGTTCTGGGCGGGCATCTGAGGGGAGGCTGCGCTGATAAACAATCAGCACAGACCCTCCCTATCAGGAGAGCAGCCAATCGGCTCTCCTCTACTCACGTCTGTCAGACGCGAGTGAGGAAAAGCCGATCAATGGCTCTTCCTGTTTACATCATGATCAGCCGTGATTGGACATGGCTGATCACATGGTAAAGAGTCTCTGTCAGAGACTCTTTACATAGATAGGAGTTGCGGTTTGTCAGACTGACACGAAACAACAACGATCGCTGCAATGCACACCCCTGGGGGCGCGCAGCAGCTTGTTATCCTGACCACGTCATATGACGTCCGGGCAGGATAACACAACCACTTTGCCAACATCATTTTGCTATATGGTGGGTGGCAAGTGGTAAAACATTTGTGCTCTTTAACTGTGCCTGTAGTGCCTTTACTCCAGTCAATTTCTGAGTAGTTAAAATCCCCTATTGTTATCACTGTCCAAACATTTAGAGCCTTTTCTATCTGTGCAAGGAGCCGAGCCTCCACCTCCTTATTAACACTGGGTGGCCTATAACAAACTCCAATGATTACCTTTGTAGTATTCACACCCATGTGCAGTTCCACCCATAATCTTTCAGCCTCATGACACTCTATCAACTAGGTCCTCTTTCACATTTGCTTTGAGATCACTTCTCACATAGAGACAGACACCAACACCTTTCCTTTCTACCCTGTCTCTTCGAAAGAGAGCATAGCCAGGAATATTAATAGCCCAGTCATGTGAAGAACGAAGCCAAGATTCAGCAATACCAATTAAATCATAGTTCTCTTTGTGCACCAAAGCTTCCAACTCACCTATTTTGCTTGGCAGACTTCTGGCATTGGTGAACAAACACTTTATTTCATTGTCACATTTTGCACACATATTTTGCATATTTTTTTTTTATTTTAGTACAAATAGTACCGTTTCCAATGGTTGTTTGTAACATGGGAACCTTCTTATTACCTGCCATAGCCCTCTCCCCATTTTTCCCCATTTCACCCACCAATAGGGATTGACCCCTGTCTAACCTATCTGCCCTTTTAAAATCCAATTCTCCCTCCCACCTCAATCCTAGCTTAAATACTGCTCCAGCCTTCCCATAAACCTCTCCCCCAGCACAGCAGACCCTTTTCCTTTTAGGTGCAAGCCATATTTAGCATATAGGTTGTAACCCAATGGAAAGTCAGCCCATTGCTCTAGAAACCCAAATCCTTCCCTCTTACACTACGTCTTTAGCCATGCATTCAGTTCTCTAACCTCCCCCTGTCTCCTGTGTTGTGCATGGCACAGACAATATCACCTTAATGGCCCTTCCCTTCAACTTGCAGACTAGTTCTTTAAAAGAAAAACTCAACTTTTGTTGAGAAAAAAAATTCCCCTCTAGTTGATCTATGTGCATTACAAGATTTCTAACAAACTTTGTTTCAGATTCCTCGTACCTTTTGTTATTCTGAAGAAATCGCTATGTGTTTGTCTGTTTCCATGTGGGAAAGTGAATCTAATAGGAGTGAATGAAACAAATGTCTATCAGTGCAAATGGTTAAAGCCTCAATCACTAAATAGTGATGACAATGATAAGTGATATAACAAAATACCACCAAAAAAAAAAAAAAATCAAGATTTGTGAAAAATACCCCCCCCCCACCTGGCTGCTGCACACACAGAAAATGCGTTCACTTCACATAAGTAATATAAATAACAGAACAGTGTTGCGCTACCAAAATACCAAAGTGACTACAAATAAATCCTAAATGAAGAATAAATGATTAGCTTGCAAAGTTGCAAGATACTGGGTACACCATCAAATATTAATGCTCCCTAATTGGGAATAGTGAAAAAACAATATGCTATATCAGTGTTCCCTGACTGGGAATAGTGAACCAAAAACAATAATAGTGAAGTCCAAACACTCAAAAAATGACAAAACAGTCCAAAAGAAAAAAAACAGTCCTCAAAATCTTCTGCATAAAAACAAAGAAACTACCACTAGTGAATAAAAGTTTATTAAAACCCCATTGAGAGAATCTGTACTGGCTGGTGTTCATCTAATCAGCCGGAGGCAGCACAGACGGAATAGGAGCTCCATGATCAGCTGATCCATTTGCATGCCTGAGAGGGAACCTGCTTTTTCTGACCTTCTGGTGAAACAGGGGTCAGAACGTGAGGTGAGCAGCTAGGATATTGAGGTGGAGGAGAGCACTTGCAGTCTCAACTTTTATTCACTAGTGGTGTTTTCTTCATTTTTATGCAGAAGATTTTCAACTGCTGCACCTGCAGGGCTCTAATGAGAAGAGCTGCTGGGTCTGCATCCCTTTATGCCGCGTACACATGGTCGGACTTTTTAGCTACAAAAGTCCGACAGCCCGTCCGACAGACTTTCGACAGACTTTCGACGCACTTTTGGCGGACTTTCAACAGACTTTCTAACGACACGCGATCACACAAAAGTCCGACGGATTCGTACGTGATGATGTACACCGGACTAAAATAAGGAAGTTGATAGCCAGTAGCCAATAGCTGCCCTAGCGTCAGTTTTTGTCCGTCGGACTAGCATACAGACGAGCGGATTTCTGGGTCCGGCGGAGTTAAAGATTTGAAGCATGTTCCAAATCTAAAGTAAGTCAGATTTGCGGCTGGAAAAGTCAGCTGAAAGTCCGGGGAAGCCCACACACGATCGGATTGTCCGACTTATAGGGCGTACACACGGTCGGACTTTGTTCGGACATTCCGACAACAAAATCCTAGGATTTTTTCAGACGGATGTTGGCTCAAACTTGTTTTGTCTACACGCGGTCGCACAAAGTTGTCGGAAAATCCGATAGTTCTAAACGCGGTGACGTAAAACGCGTATGTCGGGACTACAAACAGGGCAGTGGCCAATAGCTTTCATCTCTTTATTTATTCTGAGCATGCGTGGCACTTTGTCCGTCGGATTTGTGTACACACGATCGGAATTTCCGACAACGGATTTTGTTGTCGGAAAATTTTATCTCCTGCTCTCCAACTTTGTGTGTCGGAAAATCCGATGGAAAATGTCCGATGGAGCCCACACACGGTCGGAATTTCCGACAACACGCTCCGATCGGACATTTTCCCTCGGAAAATCCGACCGTGTGTACGGGGCATCAGTCCGTCGGCGTCCGTCGGACTTTTGTAGCCGAAAAGTCTGACCGTGTGTACGCGGCATTAGATGTGATTTCTTATTAGGAGTATCTCAATAAAAATTACATTTTTGTTTGCAGGGGATGCCTGATATCTGACTTCTATCTTAGGGCAGGATTTTGTGAAAATCAGTGAGCCAATCACACAAGCAGGACATTATGTTTCTAGGGGGCATTCTATATACATTTTGTGTACAGAACACCTCCAGATAGCCATATTGCATTGCATTTTACAGAAAATTACAGCGCTGCAGATTAAAAAGGAAAGGTAATTTTAAATAACATTGAATTACAATATGACTTGTGTCATATTTTTTTTTTTTTATTTGCTATTTTTTCCCACAAAAGTGGGGTTATCCTTTAAATTGATTCTTAAGGAGTCTCCACCTTCAATGTATTCTGTCATTGGTTCCAACACGGACCAAGACAGCTGGGTCATGCCCAGCCCCTCCCAGTAATTTATTAACCTGGTCCACCACATACCAAACCCTGGCACCAGGGAGACAACAAACCATTTGGTTGAGGCAATCCAGGCAACAAATTATTCTATTGCCGCATACACACGGTCGGACTTTCCGGCATACTTGGTCCGGCAGACGAGAGTCCGCCGCACAATCCGACCGTGTGTAGGCTCCGGCTGACTTTTTTTTCACAAAAGTCTGCCGTACCTAGATTTAAAGCATGCTTTAAATCTAATGCCGCGTACACACGGTCGTACTTTTCGTCTACAAAAGTCAGACAGCCTGTCCGACAGACTTCCGGCAGACTTTCGGTGGACTTGCGGCGGACTTGCGGCCTACTTTCTAACGAACGGACTTGCCTACACACGACCACACAAAAGTCGGTCGGATTCGTACGTGATGACGTACACCGGACTAAAATAAGGAAGTTCATAGCCAGTAGCCAATAGGTGCCCTAGCGTGGCTTTTTGTCCGTCGGACTAGCACACAGACGAGCGGATTTCGGGGTCCATCGTAGTTACGAAGTAAAGTTTTGAAGCATGTTTCAAATCTAAAGTACGTCGGATTTGAGGCTAAAAAAGTCAGTTGAAAGTCCGGAGAAGCCCACACACGATCGGATTACCAGCCAGCTTTAGTCCGTCAGCGTCCGTTGGACTTTTGTAGACGAAAAGTACGACCGTGTGTACGCGGCATTAGTCCGCTGGACACAGTTCCTGACGGAAAGCCCGTTCGTCTGCATGCGTCTGTATGCTGGTCTGACGGACCAGATACGACGCAAGGGCAGAGTACTGCATCTCGCGCTCGCTGCATTTGGAGAAACAAATTTTCCTATTGCGGCGAGTGCGGGGCATTCCAGGCCCTTAGGTCTGGCATGGATTTTAAGGGGAACCCCCTACGCCGAAAAATCGGCGTGGGGTCCCCCCCAAAATCAATGCCAGGCCCTGATCCAAGCACGCAGCCCGGCCGGTCAGGAAAGGGGGTGGGGACGAGCGAGCGCTCCCCCTCCTGAACCGTACCAGGCCCCATGCCCTCAACATGGGGGGGTGGGTGCTTTGGGGAGGGGCGCCCTGCGGGCCCCCCCACCACAAAGCACCTTGTCCCCATGTTGATGAGGATGTGACGTTTTAGGGGGCGTGGTCAACATCACCCGGTGACCATGCCCCCTAAAGCATCACAGTCCCAGCATGCCCAGGGACTGTGACGGCATAAGGGGGTGGGGTCTCCGCCTATATAAGTCACATCGGAGCTCTCAGAGACCATTCCAGCCGGAGAGACCGTCGTGGCAACATCGGAAGAAGAGAAGAAGCCCAGAAGCCAGAGGCCAGAAGTCCAGACCTCCGCTGGCAAGAGAGCGGCATGAAGACAGTGGAGGAGCCGGCCAAAGAACTGGAACACCGGGAGCAGAGGCCAAAGGGAGCGGAGAAGAACCAACCGGACGCCGGGAAAAGAGGAACCGGAGGGACCCCCAAAGTCGGAAGAAGACCCCAGAGCTGTCTAATAAATTACTTCAAAAACCTGTGTAGTATGTTTTATTATTGACACTTTTCCCCTAGGTGAATGGGTAGGGATACCATGTACCCCATACTCATTCACATAGGGTGGGGGGGCCGGGATCTGGGGGCCCTCTTATTATAGGGGGCTCCAGGATTCCGATAAGCCCCCTGCCCGCAGACCCCGACAACCAACGGCCAGGGTTGTCGGGAAGATGCCCTTGTCCTCATCAACATGGGGACAAGGTGCTTTGGGGGTAGGGGGGCCCCGCAGGGTGCCCCACTCCCCCAAAGCACCCACCCCCCCATGTTGAGGGCATGCGGCCTGGTACGGTTCAGGAGGGGGGGGCGCTCGCTCGCTCGTCCCCACCCCCTTTCCTGACCGGCCAGGCTGCATGCTCGGATCGGGGTCTGGCATGGATTTTGGGGGGACCCCACGCCGATTTTTCGATGTAGGGGGTTCCCCTTAAAATCCATTCCAGACCTAAGGGCCTGGTATGCCCCATGACAGGGCTTGCAAGGTGTCAATCTCGCAGATAAAAGCGGCGAGATTCACTTCCTTTTCTAGTCCCATCGTACCCGAGTCACGTTCAAAATGAACGGACTTGGCTGTGTGTGGGCAAGTCAGTTCATTCTGAAAGTCTGCCGTAACTCCGGCAAAAGTCAGTTGGAAAGAAGGGCGGACCTAGCCTGCCTGGAAAGTCCGGTCGTGTGTAGGCAAGTCCGTCCGTTCAAAAAGTCTGGCGGTAGTCCGCCGGAAAGTCCGGCGGGAAGAACGTCAGACCAAGTATGCCAGAAAGTCCGCTTGTGTGTACGCGGCATATCAGTCCTTCTGATTATAGAATCCCCTATTAACACTAACTGTCTAGTTCTTCATGCACTACCCTCACCACCCCTACTAGATGGGCCACTTTCGCGGCTGTTAGGGGTAGCAGTGACATCTAGGCCATCTGAGCTTTCCATCCCCATATCTTCACCCAACTTGGCAAATCTGTTTGGGTGCTCAAATCCAGGGCTGGCCTTCCTTTTCTGTGAGCCCTTACCACTCCGTCTGACTACAGTATCCCATCTTCCTACCTGATAATCCTGACTTACCCCTCCACATCAACCCCATTAACCACCTGCTCAGTGAGCAGAAGACCCCTTTCAAGGTTGTCAGTTCTGCCCAGTGTTGCAACTTGCTCCTTCAGATCTCTAATGTGAGCTTCTAGAATAGCAACCCACTCACATCTTTTGCAGTGGTATCCATCCTGGAGCTGTTGCTCCATTGTTGTATACATGCAGCAGTCTGCACTGCACAAAACCTTTAACTTTGCTAGCTCTCATTATCCCAGTTACAATATTAACCACTTGCCGACAGTGTCACGCAGATATACTGCGGCACATTGGCACTCCTGGGCGAAATCCCATACGGTTACGTCCTACTCGTTTTCAGCCACCAGAGGGCGTGTGCACACTGCCTGCATGGCGGGGCGATCGCATGCATGAGTGCCACCACGGGGATTTGTGTGTATAAACACACAAATCCCTGTGCTGTCAGAGGAGAGGAGCCATATAGTTTCTTTCTTCCTTCTAAGTAGGAAAAACGATATGGCTCCTCTCCTACTCACTCCCATCCCCATACATCCCACACAGAACATGCTGAAGGAACAAACATTTAACCCCCCTTGATCGCCCTCTAATGTTAAGCCCTTCCCTGCCAGTGACATTTACATAGTTATCAGTGCATTTTTTTAGCACTTACAGTTTAGAGGACTCCTGTTATAAACTGCATTTTTTTAACTCCACTTTGTCAAAGTTTCTGCAAGCTCACAGTGAGTTCTACAGAAAGGTATATACAGTGCCTTGAAAAAATAGGATTTTTTATTACAGCTTACCTGTAAAATCCTTTTCTTTCGACGGACATCACGGGACACAGAGCCACAGTAATTACTGATGGGTTATAGGGTATCACTAGGTATTGGACACTGGTCACACCCCAATCAGGAAGTTCAACCCCCTATATAACCCCTCCCCTTCCAGGGATACCTCAGTTTTGTAGTAAAGCAATATAGGTGTATTAGAAGAGGGGCGGGACCTCTGTGTCCCGTGATGTCCGTCGAAAGAAAAGGATTTTACAGGTAAGCTGTAATAAAAAATCCTATTTTCTTTTCTCGGACATCACGGGACACAGAGCCACAGTAATTACTGATGGGATGTCCCAAAGCAATGCCAACTGAGGGGGGGGAATCACAACCCGGTAGGGTGCTATCAGACCTGAGGACCTTGTACCGCTGTCTGCAGCACACTACGCCCAAAGGCGATATCCTCATGCCTTCCCACATCCACCTGATAGAATCTGGTGAATGTATGAACTGAAGACCAGGTTGCGGCCTTGCAGATCTGAGCCATAGAGGCCCGGTGATGCACTGCCCAAGAAGCACCAATAGCCCTTGTGGAATGTGCCTTGATCTGAAACGGGGGAACCTTCCGTTTCAAACCGTAAGCTTGAATAATCAACTGTCAAATCCATTTAGAAATGGTCGCTTTTGACGCTGCCTGTCCTCTATTGGGACCCTCTGGCAGCACGAACAAGACATCCGTCTTGCGAATCTGAGCGGTTGCCTCCAGATAGGTCTTGACTGCTCTTACTACATCCAAAGAATGTAAGTAAGGCTCTTTACAGGAAAGAGCTGCTATTTCTGACACTCTTCTAGCAGAAGAGATGGCTACCAGAAATATTAGTTTCCTCGTTAGCAAGACTAAAGGAATCTGACGTATTGGTTCAAAAGGTTGTTTCTGTAACACCGATAGAACCAAGTTCAAGTCCCAGGGGTTTAGGGGCGCCTTAACCGGAGGATTAAGACGCATCACCCCCTGCATAAAGTTTCGGACCAGAGAATGCGAAGCAAGCGGCCGTTGAAACAACACTGATAAGGCCGAGACCTGGCCCTTGATGGTACTCAAGGCCAGCTTCATCTCTAATCCTAATTGTAGAAAATCAAGAATTCTACCTATGACATATTTCCTGGGATGCCAACCCCTGGATTCACACCAGGATACATAAGCTTTCCAGACTCTATGATAAATCATTCTGGAAGCTGGCTTCCTTGCATTGATCAAGGTAGATATGACAGGATCTGAAAGCCCACGACTTTTCAGAACGTGGGTCTCAATAGCCCACCCGTCAAATCTAGCGTTTGTAAGGCAGGCTGGAATACTAGACCTTGAGATAACAGGTCTGGGCGTACCGGTAGGGTCCACCGGGAACCCACCATCATCCCTGCTATTTCTGCTTATCAAGTTCTTCTGGGCCACATGGAGGCCACCAGAAGTGCCGACTTCCCTTCTTGCCTGAGCCTGCGAAGGAGCCGTGGCAGTAGCAGAATAGGAGGGAATGCATACATCAGTGAAAGCCGCTGCCACGGGATCACCAACGCATCCGTCCTGCCTGCAAGAGGATCCCAGGCAACCGGTAGGAAGGAATTCCCCTTCTGCAGGTTTTCGGGTATGAGCCATCAACTGAGGCTCTGACGCATCGCATGCGACAGGTGCATTGGAAAGTCTAATGCCTGCACCTCCTTGTTCCAGGCCGACAGAATACTGTGTTGCAACAGTCCTGCCTGGAACTGCGCATAGGGAACTGCTTCGAATGAAGCCACCATCTTCCCCAGCAGCCTTATACAAAGGGGGACAGAAGGACCCTTCTTGGTCCTGACTGTCAAAATCAGCTCCCTTAGAGCAGTGATCTTTGCCTGCAGACACTTCAGTTGAGCAGGAAAAATGGGCCCAGGTAGGCCTGCATCTCTGATGCCTATTGATGTCAGAAATTCTCCTCCCTGCAGGATGGAGACTACTGTCCGAATTGATTCCAAACGGAAGGACTGCATCCTCGGGAATCAATTCAGATCTCTTAAATCCAAAATGGGTCTGACGTCCCCATTTGGTTTTTGGACCATAAAAAGATTGGAGTAGAGTCTCAATCCTTGATCCTTTGTGGGAACCCCCACAATGACCTCTTGCGACAAAAGTCGCTCTATCGCTAGAAGGAGCGACTGCTTCTCTTCTGGTTCTCTGGGAACACCGGATCTGAGGACACGAGGAGAGGGAAATTTTTGGAGCTCCAGACTGTACCCTAAGGTTACCGTGGAGATTACCCATCTGTCCTGGAAGTCCTTCTGCCAGGGCCTTGAGAGCTGCAGCAGTCTTTCCCCCCACTCGAGCGAGCGGGGCGCCCCTTCATGAAGAGGCCTTAGTGTCTTGTCTAGAAGACTTCTTCCCCCAGGATCTCTTGTGTCCCTGGGGTTGACTCTTGTTTTTTGCCCCAGACGGAGGAGACCGTCGTGACTGCCTGGAGGCTGATGTCCCTGGCGCTGGGGAAAGAGTCCGTTTAAAAGAGGGACGCTTACTCTTCTTCTTATCAGGTAAGAGAGTGCTTTTCCCACAGGAGATCCTCTTGATATAATTATCCAAGTCCTCTCCAAACAACCTTTCACCACGAAAGGGAAACCCAGCCAGGAGCTTCTTACATGGTGCTTCGGCTGACCAGTTCTTTAACCATAAGATTCTACGTATATGCACCAACCCAAGCGAGAGGCGAGAGGTCTGCACGATAGAATCTCTGATGGCGTCAACAACATAGCATAAAGCCGCAGGAAGGTTAGCCAACCCCTGGGCCTGTTGTTCAGGTAATACTTTGAGGACCTGCTTAACATGGTCTCTTAAGTATTGACAGACTCCAATCGCTGCTACTGCAGGTTGGGCCACTGATCCTGCTAAGGAAAAAACATCTTTCAATAAGAAGTCCATCTTTTTATCCACAGGATCTTTGAGCATCTGAGAGTTGTCTACAGGACAAGTCAGACTACTATTTACAGAGGAAATGGCCGCATCAATGGCCGGTATTCCCCACCTCTTAATACACTTTTCTTCCATAGGATAAAGTGTAGAAAACTTTTTCGGCGGAAGAAATCGCTTATCTGGGTGTTCCCACTCAGAATAAAGCAGCTTTTCAAGTAAATTATGAACAGGAAAAGCATGTGCTGCTTGGAAAGGTTTCAGTGACCCCAAAGCAGAAGAGGTTTCTGTAGTAGTTTCAGGTATGGGCAACTTAAATGTGGAGCGGACCAAACCAGTGAGGATCTGCACTAAGACCTTCTCCTCTTGGGAAGTCGCAGAGGGTCCCTCTCCACCTGAATCCTCCGAAGAGGAATCATCCGTCCCATCCCGATCCTCTGAAAGGGATTCATCTCCTTTATCCCAGAGCTCCTCTGTCTGAGGGTCTTGGGGAGCAGAGGAAGGCCTTGTGCGTTTTCTTCCACTAAGTGAAGATGTAATCACGGCCATTAGTCTTTTTTCTAATCCAGTAATGGTTGAGGAAAAAACTTCTTGTGTAATGTACACAGGGGCTGAAGTGCCGGCAGCAAGTGTAGCCCCTAACCCCAATGGCTCTCCCTGTTCAGCTGCCCCTGGTCCCTCAGGAGGGGATGGTGTAGCAGACAGGGGGTCCTCAGAACCTGAACGAGACCCCCTAGTGCCTCTGGTTCTTGGGGTACCTGAACCTCTTCTACCCATAGTGCAAAGCAACAAGGTGTGAGGTATCAAACGAACACTGACTGCTGAGCGATGTAGTCTGGCTAAAAGCCTTGCTACCAAATGCCCAATCCGGTGTTCTTTAGTAAATGCAGCCCAGGGGAATGCCTGTGTCCCACCTTACATGCGACTGTCAGCTCTGTGTCCCTCTAAGGCTCAGAGCACCTGTACAGTGTGCTTTAAATAGCCATGCTTTGTGGCACTGTGGGTGTCTGAGCACGCTGACGCTGTGCTGACGCCCCGCCCCCCCCCCTCGTTTTTGAAAAACGAGCGCTTCCCGCGTGAGCCGACCCTTCCTGACAAGCCTGAAGGAAGGCTGGGGGTGGGGGAATAAGGAGGAGGCCGGCAGTGATGGGCCCTGCATTGCAATGTGGCTTCGGTGGCGGCGGCGGCAGCGGCTGTGACAGTGCGGTCTCACCCGCCTTCCAGCATACCTGAGCCTTTCCCTAGCCTGGGGGGACCATCCCAGCAGAGAAAACCCCCCACCATCTTACCTTTGGAGCCAGAGGGAGAGCCTGTGCAGCGGACGCTGAGACAGAATCAAGCATGAGAAGGTTTGTGCTCTTGGCAGCCCCCGGTGGTCACAATAGGCACAGCATGCATTTACCTTAAAGGAGAAAAGCCACTAGAATTACAATTCTGTGGAATCTCCTCTTACCTTATCCAGCCGCAGGGTTCAGTTTACACAGACCCAATCTTCGCCTCTCAAGGTGGGCTCCGTTTGTGAAAAACCGTCAGAGACTGGGGCCCCCATCAGTAGGGGGATCCTTCAGTTCTGGGCCTGTAAAGCACCTCGCCAGAAATTAGGAAGTTTAAAGCCATTTTCTGATCCGCGGGTCCAGCTCTCTAAAAAGAGAAGTGTTACAGGTAAAACCTCGTTTCTTCGGACACAAGGTCCGGGTACCATCCAATTCGGCCATGAAAAGACACTTTGAATGGATCCGGTCGCCTGGCTTGCCCCAGTATAGGATCTTAGGATATTCCTTTTGGAGCTTCAGCACAGGACATCCTTGCACGTCCAACACCTAAGACACTGGCGTAAAAACTGAGGTATCCCTGGAAGGGGAGGGGTTATATAGGGGGTTGAACTTCCTGATTAGGGTGTGACCAGTGTCCAATACCTAGTGATACCCTATAACCCATCAGTAATTACTGTGGCTCTGTGTCCCGTGATGTCCGAGAAAAGAAAGTATTCATACCCCTTGATATTCTCCATATTTTGTCATGTTACAACCAAAAACGTAAATGTATTGTATTGGGATTTTATGTGATAGACCAACACAAAGTGCCACGTAATTGTGAAGTGGAAGAAAAATGATGAATGGTTTTCAATTTTCTTTACAAATAAACATCTGAAAAGTGTGACATGCATTGTATTCAGCCCCCTTTACTCTGATACCCCTAACTAAAATCTATATGAACCAATTGCCTTCAGAAGTCACCTAATTAGTAAATACAGTCCACCTGCGTGTAATTTAATCTCAGTATAAATACAGCTGTTCTGTGAAGCCCTCAGAGGTTTGTTAGAGAACCTTAGTGAACAAACAGCACTATGAAGGCCAAGAAACACACCAGACAGGTCAGGGATAAAGTTGTGGACAAGTTTAGGACAGGGTTAAGTTATAAAAAAAATATCCTGAGTTGTGAACATCTCACGGAGCACTGTTCACTCCATCATCCAAAAATGGAAAGAGTATGGCACAACTGAAAACCTACCAAGACATGGTTGTCCATCTAAGCTGACAGGCCAGGCAAGGAGAGCATTAATCAGAGAATGGTAACTCTGGAGGAGCTGCAGAGATCCACAGCTCAGGTAGGATAATCTGTCCACAGGACAACTATTAGTCATGCACTCCACAAATCTGGCCTTTATAGAAGAGTGGCAAGAAGAAAGACATTGATGAAGGAAAGTCATACGAAGTCCAGCTTGCAAGAAGCCATGTGGGGGACACAGCAAACATGTGGAAGAAGGTGCTCTGATTAGATGAGCCCAAAATTGAAACTTTTGGCCTAAAAGCAAAATGCTATATGTGGCAGAAAACTTACACTGCACATCACCCCAAACACACCATTCCCACCGTGAAACATGATGGTGGCAGCATCATGTTGTGGGGATGCTTTTCTTCAGCAGGGACAGGGAACCTGGTCAGAGTTAATGGGAAGATAGATGGAGCCAAATACAGGGCAACCTTAGAAGAAAACCTGTTAGAGTCTGCAAAAGAATTGAGACTGGGGCTGAGGTACACCTTCCAGCAAGACAACGGCCCTAAACACACAGCCAGAGCTACAATGGACTGGTTTAAATAGGAGCATATTCATGTGTTAGAATGGCCCAGTCCAAGCACAGACCTAAATCCAAATGATAATCTGTGGCAAGACTTGAAAATTGTTGTTCACAGACGTTCTCCATCCACTCTGACAGAGCTTGAGCTATTTTGCAAAGAATGGGCAAAAATGTCTCTCTAGATGTACAAAGCTGGTAGAGGCATACCCAAAAAAGACTTGCAACTATAATTGCAGCAAAAAGTGGTTCTACAAAGTATTGACTCAAGGGAGCTGAATACAAATGCACACCACATTTTTCAGATATTTGTAAACAATTTTAAAAACCATTTATCCTTTTCCTTCCACTTCACAATTATGTGCCACGTGTTGTTGGTCTATCACATTAAATCCCAATAAAATACATTTACTTGGTTGTAACATGACAAAATTTGGAAAATTTTAAGGGGTATGAAAACTTTTTTCAAGGCACTGTAGTACCTGGAGCAGGGGCATACCTAGAGCATTTGGCACTCGGGATGGATCCTATATCTGGCACCCCCCAACTTTAAAATGTAAAAACACCCACTGAAATGTGTAATGTTTTCAAGAATATTTAGTGCACAAATTTGTAGTCTACCTTCATATGGTAACCTTCCACCCCAGTCCACCTTCATATGGTCACGTTCATACCCAGTCCACCTTCATATGGTCACTGTCCATCCCAGTCCACCTTGATATGGTCATCATCCACCCCTGTCTACATTCATATGGTCATCGTCCACCTTCACATGGTGACCGTCCGCCAAATTCTTCCTTCATATCATACTGTCCACCCCAGTTCACCTTCATATCATCACTACGAAACGCGTTGAGCCACCAATTGCCGTGTTCTATCGTCTTACTAATCCCCATCAGTTTTATCCTATTTACTCCCCCCACAGGTCCAATGAGGCCTTAGGTCCAGCAGGCATTATCGTTTCAATATCTATGTTACCCAAATTGCTTGTGGTGCACTAGGGAATTTATGAATGTGGTATCCTGATTCATCATTCTGTAACGTGTTTTAACTTTGTACCTTGTTATCCATCTATCAATTGTACGAACATTACAATGTATGCTATATCTTATCTAATTATACATTTTTTACCTATTTATCTGTGCATGTATTGGTTGACTGTATGTACTCTATGGTTACAATGCGTATGTTTGAATATTATGTCAATAAATTCCTCTATGTTCATCCTATTACCCTTTTGCTGTCACATGCTTCATTTAAAGTCCCAACCTCCCTCCTAGCTATTCCCCTGTTTCGTGATTCATATCATCACTGTCCATCCCGATCCACCTTCATATCATCACCATCCACCCACCAATCTACAGAACTTGAGCATGAAAAAAGTGCTGAAGGCTTTAAAGGTTTCTTCTTACTGTATCCCCCATCTCTGTCCTGGGTGCGGGAACACCCCTATGCCAGCCAAATCCTGCAAACAGATCCCTTGCAAGGTTGTGGGATGGTAGGAATGAATGGTCCCCATCTGCTATGGCTGTCACTGATCACACCAGGGAGCCTAGAGACTGGGGGAGACTGCATCTGGCTGCAGAGGACCAGCACTGCTCCTGGGGATGGGAGGGATGGTGGCAGTAATATTGGGAGTAGTAATTCTAGGACTACTAGTAGCATGCATAGGACCAGCAGGGGCAGCCTGCATCCTCCACATCTCTGCTTTCAGCTCATGGCTGCTCACCTCATGCTGCTCCCACTGGCTCTTTGTTTTATATCGGCACCTTTTTCTATCAGGACTAGCCGGGAGACACACACAGCCCAACACCCCGTCCTTGGAGGAACCACCGCCACCACTGGACTGGAGCCCTGCAAGCTCCTCCCAGGGCTGTGCTCTCTGGCTGATTAGAAAACTGCTGCTACTGGAGGACAGCGGGGACGTGAGTGTGCATGTACCAGCCACAATGTACCCGGGCTGGCGGCCCTCCATCGGCCGCACCAATGTTGTAATCACGTGCATAGAACTGGCAGAGGAAATCACTGGTCACTTACTATGTGCTACAGCCAGGTGCCAGCCAAGACACCCCCAGTGAATAAGCAGCACTGGCCTGACACCTCCCAATGTGTGGCACCCGGGGCAACCCCCCCCCCAGTTGGTACGCCACTGAGCTGGAGCACCTGTGACAAATTAACCACTCCCTTAACCACTAGCCTACCGCCCACCGTCATATGACGGCCGGACGGTAAGCCTATTGTTCTGAGTGGGCGTCATATGACGTCCACCGTTTAAACAGGGCATACGCGCGATCGTGAGCACGCAGCCCTGTACTGTCGGTGGCGGCGTGTCACTGAGACACCGCTCGTCACCGACAGGGGTGAACAGCCACTGGGCATGGCTGTTTACCACGTGATCGGCCGTGATGAAGTCACGGCTGATCACTAATGGTACATCCCGCATTGCACGGCGCATGCACGCGATCGTGAGCGCGCTGCGCGTGCACGTCGGTGGCGGCGTGTTCCCCGGGAACACTGCTCGTCACCGACGATAGTTTACAGCCATTGGCCAGTACTGTGTACCATGTGATCGGCTGTGATCCATTCACAGCCGATCACTAAGTGTAAACAAAGAGCTGTCACTAGCTGTTACTAGCCCTTCTCTCCTCACACACCATTTCCAGTGTGAGGAGAGAAGAGCCAGGAGCAGTGAGTTACAGATCTTTGTATTTGTAGTGTCTGCACCAACACCACTTCTGTCCCATCGCCCCCCCAATTGTCATCTGTCACCCAACAGTCACCCCATAAAAAGTGCACCTGTCACATAGAGACTGCCATTAGTGACCATCAGCGGTGCCCTGTCACCCACCAGTGACTGTGCCCTGTCACCCGTCACCCATCAGTGACCTGCCCTGTCACCCGTCACCCATCAGTGACCTGCCCTGTCACCCGTCACCCATCAGTGACCTGCCCTGTCACCCGTCACCCATCAGTGACCGTGCCCTGTCACCCGTCACCCACCAGTGACCATTAGCAGTGCACCCGTCACCCATCAGTGACCGTCGCCTGTCAACAATCTGTGACTATCACCTGTCACCGTCCGTGGCCTGTCACCCATCAGTGACCGGGCCCTCTCACCCGTCACCCATCAGTGACTGTGCCCTGTCACCCATCAGTGACCATCAGCGGTGCACCTGTTACCCATCAGTGACCGTCGCCTGTCAACTATCTGTGACCATCGCCCATTACACCATCACCTCTCAGTGAACGTCACCTGCCACCCATCGCACAGCCCATCAGTGACCGTCACCTGCCACCCATCTGTCACCCGTCGCACAGCTACCCGCCACACAGCCATGTCCAAAAGAGGATATACAAGTGAGGAGGCATTCCAGATCCTCTCTATGACTGATGAGAGCACCGGGGAGCTCTCATCAGAGTCCCATTCTGATTCTGAATCAAATTCGGCATTTGAGCCGATCGAGAGTAGCAATGGTTCGGATGAAGAATGGGTCCCTCCTAAAAGGGCACGACACTCTGGAACCCAGGAAGCCGCCAGCAACCGGGATTATATTCCCAGTACCAGCTCTGCCGCCAGAAATAGGCCCCAGGAAGAAAGGCCCAGTACCAGTGCTGCCGCCAGCAATAGGCCCCAGGAACAAAGGCCCAGAACCAGTGCTGCCACCAGAGATGGGCCCCGCGCACAAATACCCAGTACCAGTGCTGCCACATCACACCCGAGTTCCAGCACAGGAAATTCAACTCCCCCAACTACTGGAGTGTCACGTCCCCCAAGAGCCAGGGCCGCTACCTATATGCCAGATGTTCTTGCCAACCCAACATGGCTGCCTTCCAACTCGGGATCACCAAATATTCCCCCTTTCACAGCACAGCCAGGTGTGCAGGCCAACACCCAAAATTTTACAGAGATCAATTTTTTTCACCTGTTTTTGCCTGACACTTTGCTGCAGTTCATTGTGGACCAGACAAATTTGTATGCCCAGCAGTATATTGCCAGCAACCCCCAATCATCTTATGCCCATCCGTTTGAGTGGAGAGATTTGAATATGGAGGAGTTCAAATTGTTTTTGGGCCTCACCCTAAATATGGGGCTTACAAAAAAAAATGAAGGACATACCTATTGGTCCACCCACCCCATCCACCATATGCCCATGTATTCTGCCGCTATGTGCAGGTCCCGATATGAGATGATTATGAGATTCTTTCATTTTAACGACAACACCCAGTGCCCTCCCAACAATCATCCAAATTCGGATAAGCTATACAAGATTCGCCCACTAATAAATTCATTTTCCCAACGATTTGCAGAACTTTATGTCCCCGAGAAGAATATATGTGTGGATGAGTCCCTGGTACCATTTTCAGGCCGGCTAGGAATAAAACAGTATATTCCTAGCAAAAAGGCCAAATATGGAGTCAAATTTTACAAGCTGTGTGAGAGAGCCACGGGATATCTATATGCATTCCGCATATATGAGGGAAGAGATTCCCAGCTCCAGCCCCCTGAGTGCCCAGCCTACATGGGCACAAATGGAAAAATCGTATGGGATCTGGCTTACCCACTTCTAAAAAAAGGCTATCATATATACCTGGACAACTTTTATACCAGCCTGTCCCTTTTCAGACACCTATATATTGAAAAAACCCTGGCCTGCGGAACTTCAAGAAAAAATAGGAAGGGCTTCCCACAATCCATTGTGAACAAAAGGCTGAAAAAGGGGGAAAGAGCAACACTGAGATGTAATGAAGTGCTGGCCTTGAGGTGGAAGGATAACAGGAACGTGCACATGATGTCCACCATTCATGATGACACTGCAGTTGTAGTTCAGCGAAGACGAGGTCCCATTGAAAAACCGACATGTGTCCAAGACTATAATCTCTACATGGGGGGGTGGATTTCAATGACCAAATGATTCAGCCCTATTTGTCAATAAGGAGGTCCCGATTCTGGTATAAGAAGGTAGCAATTAGGGATGAGCCGAACACCCCCCGGTTCGGTTCGCACCAGAACCCGCGAACGGACCGAAAGTTCGCATGAACGTTAGAACCCCATTGACGTCTATGGGACTCGAACGTTCGAAATCAAAAGTGCTCATTTTAAAGGCTAATTTGCATGGTATTGTCCTAAAAAGGGTTTGGGGACCCGGGTCCTACCCCAGGGGACATGTATCAATGCAAAAAAAACTTTTAAAAACGGCCGTTTTTTCGGGAGCAGTGATTTTAATGATGCTTAAAGTAAAAAAAAAAAAGTGAAATATTCCTTTAAATATCGTACCTGGGGGTGTCTATAGTATGCCTGTAAAGTGACGCGTGTTTCCCATGTTTAGAACAGTCCCTCCACCAAATGTCATTTTTAAAGGAAAAAATCTCATTTAAAACTGCTTGCGGGTTTAATGTCATGTCGGGTCATGGCAATATGGATGAAAATCAGTGAGACAAATGGCATGGGTACCCCCCCAGTCCATTACCAGGCCCTTTGGGTCCTGTATGGATATTAAGGGGAACCCCGCACCCAAATTAAAATAAGGAAAGGCCCTATATACTCTGAACAGCAGTATACAGGCGGTGCAAACAAGATAGGGACTGTAGGTTTGTTGTTAAGTAGAATCTCTTTGTAATTTTGAAGGGGTACATTTTTAACGTGTTTAGCTCCAGCCAAAAAATCTTTTTTAAGCTTTGGAAAACATAGGGAAGGGTTATCACCCCTGTGACATTTGTTTTGCTGTCTTTCCTCCTCTTCAGAAGATTTCACCTCACTTTTTGTCCCAATGAAAAATGTTTTTTGAAAATTTGGGTTTTTTTGTGGAACAAGGATTGGAAAGCATCAGTGGAAAGGAGAAATTTTTTTCCCATATTAACTCTTACAGGAGAGAATTTCCCTTCCTAGGGGTAGATTTCATCTCACTTCCTGTTGTCTCCTTCCGTTTGCAAGTAGGAGTCGTTTGTAAGTTAGATGTTTGAAAGTAGGGTCCTGCCCTATATACTCAGCAGAAATTTGGGCCTTAGGTGTTGCTGTGGCCACAACACTGTAAGCCCTCACAGGGCCCTGCTGTGAAATATTAGATCAAGAATTGTAATTACATGCCCCTGTTGAACAGGAGCTGAAAAATTAGGCCTTAGGCACTGGTGCTGGTGCCACAACACTGCAACCCCTCACAGACACTCTAGTTGGAACGCAGGAACGAGCCCTGCTGCAAAGTATTGCTTCAAAAATTGTAATTACACGCCTCTGTTAGACAGGGGCAGAAAAATTGGGCCTTAGGCACTGGTGCTGGTGCCACAACACTGCAACCCCTCACAGACACTCTAGTTGGAACGCAGGAACAAGCCCTGCTGCAAAGTATTGCATCAAAAATTGTAATTACACGCCCCTGTTAGACAGGGGCAGAAAAATTGGGCCTTAGGCATTGGTGCTGGTGCCACAACACTGCAACCCCTCACAGACACTCTAGTTGGAATGCAGGAACGAGCCCTGCTGCAAAGTATTACATCAAAAATTGTAATTACACGCCCCTGTTAAACAGGGGCTGAAAAATTGTGCCTTAGGCACTGGTGGTGGCGCCCAGAACCAAAAATGTTCTTACAAGCTATCAGCGTGATGATTGAGGAGGAAGAGGATAATTACTCAGGGATAGTCACTCAGCATCAGCATAGGCAGTCTTTGAAGGGATCTGAGATTTCAAAAAAAATTATTCGGTTACATCAGCATCAGGTGCTTGGTAGCTGGTGGTGATCCAAGACTGATTCATTTTTATGAAGGTCAGCCGATCGACCGAGTCGGTGGACAGACGCACCCTGTGATCGGTTACCACGCCTCCAGCAGCACTGAATGTGTGTTCCGAAAGAACGCTGGATGCAGGACAGGCCAGTAGCTCAATTGCATACTGTGCAAGCTCTGGCCAGTGATCCATCCTCAAGACCCAGTAACCCAGAGGATTTTCGGTGGGAAAGGTGTCCAAGTCTGATCTTGCCCCTAGGTATTCCTGCACCATGTAAAACAGACGCTGGCGATGGTTGCTGGAACCGATCATACCTTGGGGCTGCGGACCAAAAAATTGTCTGAACGCATCGGTCAGACGGCCACCTTCTCCACCGCTCCTTCTTTGACTGACCGAAGCCTCAGCAACACGTTGTCCAGAAACAGGAGTTTGTAACCTCCCAGTCTCTGGGAACGCGTTGCACAGACCTTTCTGCAAGGCCTCCCGAAGATGTTTCATCCTCTGCTCCCTCTGCGATGGCAAGATAAGGTCCGCAACCTTACCCTTGTAACGTGGATCAAGGAGGGTTGCCAGCCAGTATTGGTCCTTCTCCTTGATACCACGAATACGAGGATCCTTACGCAGGCTTTGCAAGATCAGGGAGGCCATGCAGCGTAGGTTTGCTGAGGCATTCGGTCCGGAGTCCTCTGGGTCACTAAGGACAACAACGTCCGCAGCCACCTCCTCCCAGCCACGTACAAGTCCATGTGTTCCTTGGGACTGATCCCTTAAAGACTGCTGCTGATGCTGAGTGCCAGGCTCCACCTCCATACTGACACAATCTTCCTCCTCCTCCTCCTCCTCCTCGTCCTCTTCCTGTGTGATCGGCGGGCACGCAGGAACACTGTCTGGATAAAGGGGGCCTTGAGAGCTAAGGAAGTCCTCCTCTTCCTGCCTCTGTTCTGCCTCAAGTGCCCTGTCCATTATTCCACGCAGCGTGTGCTCCAACAGGTGGACAAGGGGGACAGTGTCACTGATGCATGCACTGTCAGTGCTCACCATCCTCGTGGCCTCCTCGAATGGTGACAGGACAGTGCATGCATCCCTGATCATGGCCCACTCTCGTGGGGAAAAAAAACCAAGCTCCCCTGACCCTGTCCTGGTGCCATAGTCGCACAGGTACTCATTGATGGCCCTCTGCTGCGTGTGCAGCCGCTGCAGCATGGCCAACGTTGAGTTCCACCTGGTGGGCATGTCACAGATTAGGCGGTTCTTGGGCAGGTTAAACTCCTTTTGGAGGTCCGTCAGCCGAGCACTGGCATTATATGACCGGCGGAAATGCACACAGACTTTCCTGGCCTGCCTGAGGACATCCTGTAAGCCCGGGTACCTGCCCAAGAACCACTGCACCACCAAGTTAAGGACGTGAGCCAAACAGGGCACATGGGTCAGTTGTCCCTGTCGGAGGGCAGAGAGGAGGTTGGTGCCATTGTCGCAAACCACCATTCCTGCCTTAAGTTGGCGTGGCGTCAACCACCTCTGAACCTGCCCCTGCAGAGCTGACAAAACCTCTGCCCCAGTGTGGCTCCTGTCCCCCAAGCACACCAGCTCAAGCACCGCATGGCATCTTTTGGCCTGCGTACTTGCGTAGCCCCTTGAACGCCTACGGAGCACCGCTGGTTCCGAGGAAGAGGCCATGAAGGAAGAAGAAGAGGAGGGGGTGGAGGAGAGAGGTGTGTCACAATCAGCATTTTGGAGGCGTGGTGGCGGAACAACCTCCAACACTACTGCACCTTGTCCTGCATCCTTCCCAGCTGCCAGCAGAGTCACCCAATGCGCCGTGAAACTTAAGTAACGTCCCTGTCCATGCCTGCTGGACCATGAGTCAGTGGTAATATGCACCTTACCGCTGACCGCCCTGTCCAGCGAGGCATGGACATTGCCTTCCACATGCCGGTAGAGAGCCGGAATCGCCTTCCGTGAGAAAAAGTGGCGTTTGGGTACCTGCCACTGAGGAACCGCACATTCCACAAACTCACGGAAGGGGCAGAGTCTACCAACTGAAAAGGCAGCAGTTGAAGTGCTAGCAATTTTGCCAAGCTAGCATTCAACCGCTGGGCATGTGGATGGCTGGGAGCAAACTTCTTTCGGCGGTGCAGCAGCTGGGGCAGGGAAATTTGCCTGGTACAATCTGACGTCGGTGTACCAAAAGCAGATTGCCCACAAGTACTTGGCTGTGACACACCTAATTCTACACCTTCATTCCTCTCACTGCAGGTCTCAGAGAGGACTGAAGGTCTAGTGGGGTTGGAAATCTCAGCTGATGAGGAGCAAGGAGAGATCCTCTTTGTTCTTTGGTGTGGGTCTTTTAGATACGCTTGCCAACGAACTGCATGGCAGGTCAACATATGTCTGGTCAAGCATGTGGTGCCCAAGCGGGAGATGTTTTGGCCACGCGAGATACGCTTGAGACATATGTTGCAAATAGCAGCGGTGCGATCTGATGCACTCGTCTCAAAAAAGGCCCACACCAAAGAACTTTTTGAATAACGCGCAGAGACTGCAGCGCCCTGCACATGTGGAGCTTTTGGGTGTGATGCAGTCAATGTGCTGCCCTTAGGCTGGCCCCTGGAGGGCATCCTGCCTCGTTGGTGATGTGCCGCCTCCTCCTCCTCCTCCTCTCTCCTATCAGGCACCCACGTTGAGTCAGTGACCTCATCATCCCCTCCCTCCTCATCACTGGAGCAAACCTGGCAGTATGCTGCAGCAGGGGGAGCATGACTGCCAGATTGCTGTCCTTCTTGGGCACCCCCTCTGTCCGTGCTCATGTTACTGCCTTCATCGAGCTCAGTATCATCATCAGAGCCTTCCAAACGCTGGGCATCCTCCTGGAGCATGTACCCAACACTGTGGTCAAACAGTTCGAGGGACTCCTCAGGAGGACATGGTGGGGCTAGGGAAGGAGTCACTGATGACATTGAGCTGAGGGAAGAGGCCGCTGCTTTGCCAGACAAAGCACCCTGGGTGAGAGAGGATGAGGAGGATGAGGACGGCTTGGTCATCCACTCGACCAAGTCTTCCGCATGTTGCGGCTCAACGCGGCCAGCTGCCGAAAAAAAGGCCAAGCGTGTCCCATGGCCACGTGCTGATGAGGATGCACCGTCTCCACGACCAGCACTAGACACAGAGCCTGCTTGCCCTCTCTTATTGGCTTGTGACTGTCTGCCTCTCCTTCTTGGCCTTCCAGACATACTAATGGCCTGTAGCTGCACTAAGCTGGGATAGAACACCTGTAATTTTCTTCAGGTAGCTTTATATACTGTAACCAGACAAGCCTGCCTGTCAGTAGGAAGATAACAGGAACGGATCTAGCTGAACACTGTGAGCAGGACGCACTGCACTAAATGTAAATAGCAGGAACGGATCTAGCTGAACACTGTGAGCAGGACGCACTGACTGCACTAAATGTAAATAGCAGGAACAGATCTAGCTGAACACTGTGAGCAGGACGCACTGCACTAAATGTAAATAGCAGGAACGGATCTAGCTGAACACTGTGAGCAGGACGCACTGACTGCACTAAATGTAAATAGCAGGAACGGATCTAGCTGAACACTGTGAGCAGGACGCACTGCACTAAATGTAAATAGCAGGAACAGATCTAGCTGAACACTGTGAGCAGGACGCACTGCACTAAATGTAAATAGCAGGAACGGATCTAGCTGAACACTGTGAGCAGGACGCACTGCACTAAATGTAAATAGCAGGAACGGATCTAGCTGAACACTGTGAGCAGGACGCACTGACTGCACTAAATGTAAATAGCAGGAACAGATCTAGCTGAACACTGTGAGCAGGACACACTGCACTAAATGTAAATAGCAGGAACGGATCTAGCTGAACACTGTGAGCAGGACGCATTGACTGCACTAAATGTAAATAGCAGGAACGGATCTAGCTGAACACTGTGAGCAGGACGCACTGCACTAAATGTAAATAGCAGGAACAGATCTAGCTGAACACTGTGAGCAGGACGCACTGCACTAAATGTAAATAGCAGGAACGGATCTAGCTGAACACTGTGAGCAGGACGCACTGCACTAAATGTAAATAGCAGGAACGGATCTAGCTGAACACTGTGAGCAGGACGCACTGACTGCACTAAATGTAAATAGCAGGAACAGATCTAGCTGAACACTGTGAGCAGGACGCACTGCACTAAATGTAAATAGCAGGAACGGATCTAGCTGAACACTGTGAGCAGGACGCACTGACTGCACTAAATGTAAATAGCAGGAACGGATCTAGCTGAACACTGTGAGCAGGATGCACTGCACTAAATGTAAATAGCAGGAACAGATCTAGCTGAACACTGTGAGCAGGACGCACTGCACTAAATGTAAATAGCAGGAACGGATCTAGCTGAACACTGTGAGCAGGACGCACTGCACTAAATGTAAATAGCAGGAACGGATCTAGCTGAACACTGTGAGCAGGACGCACTGCACTAAATGTAAATAGCAGGAACGGATCTAGCTGAACACTGTGAGCAGGACGCACTGACTGCACTAAATGTAAATAGCAGGAACGGATCTAGCTGAACACTGTGAGCAGGACGCACTGCACTAAATGTAAATAGCAGGAACGGATCTAGCTGAACACTGTGAGCAGGACGCACTGACTGCACTAAATGTAAATAGCAGGAACAGATCTAGCTGAACACTGTGAGCAGGACGCACTGCACTAAATGTAAATAGCAGGAACGGATCTAGCTGAACACTGTGAGCAGGACGCACTGCACCAAATGTAAATAGTCTAGATAGAAGATAACAGGAACAGATCTAGCTAAACTGAATACAGTGTATATATATATATGCAACACCAGGGATGCATATATATACACAATACACTGTAAGTGCAGCTAACTGACTGACTGTTCTGCCTAATCTATCTAACTCAAATCAAATGACACTGTCTGTCTCTCTCTCTATCTCTCAGCACACCGGAACACACACTACACAGGGCCGCCGTGCAGGCGGCCTTATATAGTGTGGGGCGTGTACTAAATCCCCTGAGCCATAATTGGCCAAAGCCACCCTGGCTTTGGCCAATTACAGCTCTCTCTACTGACGGCGCTGTGATTGGCCAAGCATGCGGGTCATAGTGCATGCTTGGCCAATCATCAGCCAGCAATGCACTGCGATGCCGCAGTGAATTATGGGCCGTGACGCGCCACACGAATTTGGCGCGAACGGCCCATATCGTTCGCAATTCGACGGACGGTCGAACAGCCGATGTTCGAGTCGAACATGGGTTCGACTCGAACACGAAGCTCATCCCTAGTAGCAATATATCTAATCCATTTGGCCATTTACAATTCCTACATAATCTACACAAAATCCACAGAAAGCCCCGCCTCCTTCCTAAAATTCATAGAAGAAGTAGTCACGTCCCTCATCTATCCACAAAGACCCCTCCCAGAATTACCTCGTTCTGATGCTGTTAGCCGACTTCATGAATGCCACTTCCCGTACAACATTCCACCATCGGAAGCAGGCCGAAGACGGCAAAAAAAATGTCGTGTGTGCAGCAGAAGAGGTTTTCGAAAAGATACCAGCTACCATTGTCCCCAGTGTCCCTCCCAACCTGGCCTTTGCATTGGTGAATGCTTCGAACTGTATCATACATCCCCAAGTTATTAGCCCATATTTTCCCCATTTTCGCTGATCATTTTTCATGCTTCCCCAAATAACCATGCCACTGCCTTCAATGTGAACTGACCCTGGCCTGCTTTTTGACTATGCCTCTGCCTACCGTTTGGACTGCTTCCACATGAACTGACCCTGGCCTGTTTTGACTATGCCTCTGCCCACCGTTTGGACTGCTTGCTCGTGAACTGACCCTGGCCTGTTTTGTGACTACTCTTCTGCCTACCGCTTGGACTGCTTGCACGTTAACTGACCCTGGCTTGTTTTATGGACTATGCTTTTGCCTACCGCTTGGACTGATCTGTTGCCCTGCTACTATAGTACACAGGGGTCTCACATATGTGAGGGGCTCCAGAATAGTTTTTCCGGATGGAGATAACAATTTTTTTTGTTTTCTCCCAGTTTTGTAATTTCCGGATTAGGGTCTGGAGTCCGGAGGCTTCATAGAGATTTGGGTGGGTCGAAGCCTCTACCCCTGTGCCCCTGTGCACAGGTCTTACCCAATTGCGGCCCTCAGCCTTCTGCTGACTTACTGCCATCATGCCTTTGCCTGCCGCATGAACGGACCACACATCTGCCTGCTACCTGGACTATGCAAATAATTCGCTGTAGCAAAAGGCAGTATGTTTATGAAGGGCTGGAGAGCGGTACAATAATGTGTGTCTGCAGGTAACAGTGTACCAGGACCAATATTATGGCTGTGCTGGCTGTCTCTGCCTGGACAATTCCTATGGACTGTGCTGTGCCGACTATAGACAATATTCCTGCCTGCTGCCTGGATAGTTATTGCTGTCGCTAAGCACATCCCTGACTGCTGCCTGGACCAGTGCTCTCTTCTGTGGACACTACTAAAAGCACAGGTAATACTTTTTTTTTATCCTTTCCGCAATAGAATTTATTTTCGATTGTAATTCTTGGTATGTACATGCTATGTGTTAGAAATATGAAGGGCCTTCAAAAATGATAGGTTGCCAGGAAATTATCTATGTAATGTATGCTCCTAGAACGCCTGATGGTGCTACTTGGATGTTGGGCCACTGTATGTGGCCAAGCTGTGTAAAAGTCTCACACATGTGGTATCCCCATACTCAGGGGGAGTAGCAGAATGTATTTTGGGGTGTCATTTTTGCTATGTGTTGGAAATATCTTATAAATGGACAACTTTGTGTAAAAAAAATGCGTTTTTATTTTTTTTCCACATTTTCCAAAAACTTCTGGAAAAAAAAATAACCATTCAAAAGACTCATTATGCCTCATAGATTATACGTTGGGGTGTTTGCTTTCCAAAATGGGGTCATTTTGTGGGCAATTCCTTTGTCCTGGTGCTCCAGGGCCTTCAAAAGTGTAATAGGTGGTTGAGAAATGAGATGTGCAATTTATGCTCGTAGATCGCCTGATGGTGCTACTTCAATGTTGGGCCTTTGTATGTGGCCAGGCTGTGTAAAAGTCCCACACATGTGGTATCGCCATACTCAGGAGGAGTAGCAGAATGTATTTTGGGGTGTCATTTTTGCTATGTATTTGCTATGTGTTGGAAATATCTTATAAATGGACAACTTTGTGTAAAAAAAATGCATTTTTATTTTTTTTCCACATTTTCCAAAAACTTCTGGAAAAAAAATAACCGTTCAAAAGACTCATTAGGCCTCATAGATTATACGTTGGGGTGTTTGCTTTCCAAAATGGGGTCATTTTGTGGGCAATTCCTTTGTCCTGGTGCTCCAGGGCCTTCAAAAGTGTAATAGGTGGTTGAGAAATGAGATGTGCAATTTATGCTCGTAGATCGCCTGATGGTGCTACTTCAATGTTGGGCCTTTGTATGTGGCCAGGCTGTGTAAAAGTCCCACACATGTGGTATCACCATACTCAGGAGGAGTAGCAGAATGTATTTTGGGGTGTCATTTTTGCTATGTATTTGCTATGTGTTGGAAATATCTTATAAATGGACAACTTTGTGTAAAAAAAATGCATTTTTATTTTTTTTCCACATTTTCCAAAAACTTCTGGAAAAAAAATAACAGTTCAAAAGACTCATTATGCCTCATAGATTATACGTTGGGGTGTTTGCTTTCCAAAATGGGGTCATTTTGTGGGCAATTCCTTTGTCCTGGTGCTCCAGGGCCTTCAATAGTGTAATAGGTGGTTGAGAAATGAGATGTGCAATTTATGCTCGTAGATCGCCTGATGGTGCGACTTCAATGTTGGGCCTTTGTATGTGGCCAGGCTGTGTAAAAGTCCCACACATGTGGTATCCCCATACTCGGTAAGAGTAGCAGAATGTATTTTGGGGTGTAATTTGTTGTATGCATATGCTCTGTGAGAGAAATAACCAGTTAATATGAAAATTTTGAAAAAAAAAAAAAAAAAAAATCTTCCTATTGCAAAAAATTGTGGGAAAAAATGACACCTTAAAAAAACTCACCATGCTACTTACTTAATACCTTGGAATGTCTACTTTCTAAAAAGGGGTAATTTGGGGGGTATTTGTACTTTTCTGACTTGTTAGTACCTCAAGAAATGAGATTCACCTGATGTACTGAAGGCCTGATCAGATGTTTTCAATTTTCAGTGATTGGCACCATAGTTTGTAGACTCTATAACTTTCACAAAGACCAAATAATATACATTAATTTGGGTTATTTTTACCAAAGATATATAGCAGTATAAATTGTGGCCAAAATATATGAAGAAAAATTACTAATTTGCTAAATTTTATGACAAAAACAAAGAAAAAGGCAATTTTTCACAAAATTTACGGTCTTTTTTTATTTATAGCACAAAAAATAAAAAACCCATTAGTGATTAAATACCACCAAAAGAAAGCTCTATTTGTGTGAAAAAAAGGACACAAATTTCATTTGGGTACAGTGTTGCATGACTGAGTAATAGTCATTCAAAATGTGAGAGCACCGAAAGCTGAAAATTGGTCTGGGCAGGAAGGGGGTTTAAGTGCCCTGTATTGAGGTGGTTAATAAGCAGACTGAAGGAAGGAAATAACATTCTTTTTAAAAAGTGAAGGAAAATTGTGTTTTGAAAAGCTGCTAGCAAGGACCCCAAAGAAGAAACTAAAACAAATGCAAACACAAGCAATCACCAGCAGTCAAAAGCACTGTTTTTCACTCTCTACTTAAATTTCACACGCTTCAGCTTCCAGCCAACAAAATGCGGCAGCACTGCCCACAGAACACTTAATGGTAAAAAGTCATTTGAGGCTCTCGATGGGCCATATTCCACATGCACTATGTTAGAACCAAATAAAAGTACTTACTGTACATTAATATGAATCAGCACATCCCACAATGCCTTTATTGAAAGAATGCTTACCTACTGTTTCAATCATTTAGTGAAGTCAAAAGATTAAAATTTAGTGCTTTCAGCTGGCCCATTGGAGTTTGTGTACAAATATTTCATATATACATTCAGTGAGGTCACTGAGACTAGGCAGAGACTTGTAGTCAAAGAAAGTGTGGGAAAGGAGGGGATCCAATCCATAAGACACAGTATGGGATACAGAAACTAACTAGTTAGTGGTGCACAAGATACCCTTTCCAGATCATTTCAGGGTGAAGCAAAGCTGCAAAGCAAATTATAGGTATGGATTTCACAGATCACACATCACAGATCATGAAAATCATAAGCCTTGGCAAATGTGTACATTTTTTACAGTCCATTTTGGGGACTTAACACCGTTATGTGGTTTTTCAATGGCTAAAAAAGTAACAGAGTAGGAGTCCTGAAGGAGATAAAGATTACAGGATTTGCACATTGCAAGTCTTGACAAAAGGTGAACATTTTTCACAGTCTATCTAGGGACTCAATACCGTCATAGGTATGTGTAGCCTAATGCATTAGGGTGTGCACCCCAAAGCTCAAACACACATGCGTGTGTGTGTCTACATGTACAGTATATACATATATACATATACACACACACACATACACAGTGCCGTGAAAAAATATTCATATCCCTTGAAATGTTCCATATTTTGTCATGTTACAACCAAAATGTAAATTTTTGGGGGGCAATTTTATGTTATAGACCAACACAAAGTGGCACATAACTGTAAAGTGGAAGGAAAATGATAAATGGTTGATAAATATCCAAATCTTTGATGATCCCTAGAAGCACCATCAAATCTATCATAACCAAATAAAAAGAACATGTCACAACAGCAAACCTGCCAATATATGGCTGCCCACCAAAACTCACGGACCGGGCAAGGAGGGAATTAATCAGAGAGGCAGCACAGAGACCTAAGGTAACCCTGGAGGAGCTGCAGAGTTCCACAACAGAGACTGGAGTATCTGTACATAGGACGACAATAAGCCGTACGCTCCATAGAGTTGGGCTTTATGGCAGAATGGCCAGAAGAAAGCCATTACTTTCAGCAAAAAAAATAAAAAATTTAATCTCAGTAATACGGCTGATCTGTGAAACCCCTTAGAGGTTTGTTATAGAACCTTAGTGAACAAACAGCATTATGAAGGCCAAGGAACACACCAGACAGGTCGGCGATAAAGTTGTGGAGAAGTTTAAAGCAGGGTTAGGTTATAAAAAAATATCCCAAGGTTTTGAACATGTCACAGAGCACTGTTCAATCTATCATCGGAAAATAGAAAGAGTATGGCACAACTGCAAACCTACCAAGACATGGCCATCCACCTAAACTGACAGGCCGGGCAAGGAGAGCATTAATCAGACAAGCAGCCAAGAGGCCCATGGTAACTCTGCAGAAGATGCAGAGAGCCACAGCCCAGGTAAATATGTCCACACAACAACTATTAGTCGTGCACTCCACAAATCCTGCCTTTACTGAAGAGTGGCAAGAAGAAAGCCATTGTTGAAAGAAAGCCATAAGAAGTCCCGTCTGCAGTTTCCAAGAAGCCATGTGCAGGACAGAGCAAACATGTGGAAGAAGGTGCTCTGATCAGATGAGACCAAAATTTTACTTTTTGGCCTAAAAGCGAAACGCTATGTGTGGCAGAAAACGAACACTGCACATCTCCCTGAACACACCATCCCCACCGTGAAACATGGTGGTGGCAGCATCATGTTGTGGGGAAGCTGGTCAGAGTTGATGGGAAGATGGATGGAGCCGAATACAGGGCAATCTTAGAAGAAAACCTGTAAAAGACTTGAGACTGAGGTTCACCTTCCAGCAGGACAACGACCCTAAACATACAGCCATAGCTACAATTAAATGTTTAGATCAAAGCATATTCATGTGTTTGAATGTCCCAGTCAATGTCTAGACATAAATCCAATTGAGAATCTGTGGCAAGACTTGAAAATTGCTGTTCACAGTAGCTCCCCATCCAATCTGACAGAGCTTGAGCCATTTTGCAAAGAAGAATGGGCAAAAATGTCACTCGCTAGATGAATAGTAAATAGTATAGTAAAATGACAGTGGGCGGGAGGTAGTTAAAAGTAGTATGGACTTACTTTTTATTTTATAATTATACTTACCCAGGTGGATTCAGCATAGGTCCAATGCTGTATCTGTCCCCCGCAGGCTCTAACACAGAGAACTGAGCAATCCAATACCACAGATCATTGACTGACAGTCACCACTCTCTGCTCTGCTCCCTCCCCGCTCACTAGAGCCCTGGGCTGTGGAAGGGGTGGGTGCTGAAAGCCTGTGCCAGTCTAGGTATGTGGGTGGATACCGACTTCATGGTCGCGATCTTGCCCGAGCCTGGACTGGCTCTGTGACGTCAAAAGACAGCAGAATTCAGCCTGCTGTCTGCTGAAAACGGGTCACAGGAGTGCAAAACAAACTACACTCCTGTAATCCATAGGAGAAGTACAGCCAAACAAGCTTTGGCTGTACTTATACTTTAACAAACTGGGAACATCCGGTTGTTAGGAGTGGGCAGCTACAACAACCCTAACAACTGATAAATCATCATTTGTCAGTGGGATTTCCTGCTGACAGCTGAATTTAAAAAAAAAGAATTGCTGGCAAGGAAAAAAAATGGAAAATAAATGGATTAGGGCCCCCCTCCCAATCCACCCCAGGTCCTTATCCAAAAATGCAGCCGGCAGGCCAGGAAAGGGTGGGGGACAAGTGAGCACCCCCCTCCTGAACCATACCAAGCCACATACCCTAAACAAGATCCCCCCAGATCCCACCTCCCCTTTTGTGGAGAAGAGGCCCTTGTCCCCATCAACATGGGGACAAGGTGCTTTGGGGGAGGCAGAGCATCCTCAGCCCCAAAGCACCCCCCTATGTTGAGGGCATGTGGCCCGGTAAAGTTCAGGAAGGGGGGCACTCGCTCGCCCCCCATTTCCTGGCCTGCTGGGCTGCATGTTCGGTAAGGGTTTTGGTATAGATTTTGGGGGGCCCACGCCATTTTTAATTACTTTTAGCTTGGGGTTCCCCTCAAAATTCATACCATATTGGAAGGGCCTGGTATGGATAGGGGGTACCCCACGCCATTTTTTTTATTGCAGGCAATTCTTTTTTTGATATTCAGCTGTCTGCGGGTACCCCGCTGACAGATTATGACTCATTGGTCAATAGGGTGTGGCAGCCACCCGCTCCTTAATAACCGGCTATTCAGTTTGATAAGGAGTAAAAAAAAAAAAAAAAAAAACACAAAATGCATGTAAAAACGCAACACGTCTATTGAAGTCTATTACCTGCAAAATGCAATCTGTGGGAAAAAAAAGTCCCTGACCCTTTCCAAAAATGCAGACATGTTAAATGGACTGTAGTGAGTTTCTGCAAAACGCACTAAGAGAACGTATAGGTGTTTACCTGAACTTACAAATCATGAAAAATCATCACTATGTGGTTAAAAACTTTGCAAAAATCTATTTTTTCCATGTCCTTTTGTAACTTACTGAACTAATTCTCCAGAAGCTGTTTTTCTTCTGCACAAACTGATAAAAATACGCCTCAAAGTCTACAAAGATTTCTCTGAACCAAGCAATTTTCTTCTTTCATACTGCCCTTGAAGCTCCAAATAAAACCTAAAATATATGTTTTGTTGATGTTCAGCTTTCCCCTTTCCTACAACTGCAGATTGGAGACAATGACCAACATTGGTTCCTTTATGTTACAGGAACTGCCCTTGAGATATTTTTTAGACACTTGGTAGAGTATTTTTTATTCATATTAAAATATCATATCTTCCCTAACAATTAAATATTAGGCTATGCCATCTTACACAGCTACTGGCATCAACAAAGCGAAATCTTTGGCTATTGTATACACAGTGTTGTGTGAGTCAGCATCAGTCTTGTGTCTTTCATTTAAAATTAGGTAAAAGCGGAAGTCTGGCCACAGAATTCTTTTTTTTTTTTTTAACTGGTATCCCTTCATAATGCATTAATAACAAAAATAAAGTATATATGTTTGTGGCTAAGACTTCTATCTATCCTTTTTTTTCTATCTACGATTTATAAAATCCTCTTCTGGCAGTTGCCATGATGATTGTGGGCATGTGAAGCCCAATCGCATCCTCTTTCTGGAATAGCGATGGAGAGGTGCATGCTGGGTAACCAGCATACACCTCTCAAACTCGCACATGCAGGATGCACCGGCGGCCGTAGCGCCGATTGTTTACCAAGTTGCCGTAACGGACCCGAAGGGCCTGGTATGGATTTTAGGGGGGACCCTTACCCCATTTTTTTTTACATTTTGGCACAGGGTTCCCCTTAATATCCATACCAGACCTGAAGGGCCTGGTAATGGACTGTGGGGGAGACTCACAACGTTTTTTTCAATGATTTGTATGTATATTGCCAGGATTCGGAAGTACATTATAGCCACAAGCAATTTTGAATTCATTTTTTTCCTTTAGAAATGTAATTTTTCTAAGAAGCCTTACATAGTGTGGGGCATGGACTTAGCCCCCTGAGCCACAATTTGCCAAAGATACCATACCTTTGGCCGATCATGGCTCTCACAGCAGAGAGTGCTGTCTAAGGATGAGCTCCGGCGTGTTCGCATACCCCACGTGCAGAGCCTGCCAGGAAGTCGGCACTGCGCTGCGCTAATCACAGGCAGTGAGACATTTCCCAATCTCTGCAGCCAACAATGTCTCACTGCCTGTGATTAGCGCAGCGCAGTGCTGACTTCCTGGTGGGCTCTGCATGTGGGGTGTGCAAACACGCTGGAGCTCATCCTTAGTGCTGCGATTGGCCAAAGCATGCAGGTCAGGTGCATGCTTTGGCCAATCAGCAGCCATCAATGCACTGTGATCTTGCATTACGGGTGCTCAAATTTCCCGCAAATGCCCTATAAGGTTCTAAATTCAGCAAACACCCGATGTTCGAGTCGAACTTACGTTCAACTTGAACATCGGGCTCATCCCTAATGCCGTACACTGATTGATTTTGTGTTTGTGCTGTGTAGTGAGCCTGTTTGAGCTCAATATGAGTTAACAAGCTCAGGTGTAACATATGAAGCACTCAGAGCTCTAAAAAAACTCTCAGGCTGCTTGGGAAAAGGGGCTCCACCCTGGAACCAGATCTCTGTGCATGGCAGACTGGGGAGCAGCAACACCTCTGAGTGGTGAGATGAAGTAGGTGTGACTAAAAGCCTCTGTTTATTTCTGTGTGACCGTCAACTGTCTGGGCAGCAGTAGGCTGTGGCAGAACAAGTTGTCAGGTTCCTGTGGTTTTGTAGTTAGATGCCTAAAGTGGCAAGGGTTATTTTCTGTTTTGTTTTATTTTGCCTGTTTTGATAACTGCACTTTGTAACCACAGTCATGTAATTAAGCCACAGTTTTGCTTGTTTTTTGTCCGTGCCTACTTCACTCTGCTGTGACCCATCCAGGGGGTCCTGTACACCCCGCTATGGAGCTATCCCTTATATATGGTGGAGGTTTTGCAGGGCAGGTGAAGTAAGGCCAGTATGGAGGAGCTGAGACAGCTTGCTCTGGCAAATGCTAACCAACAGCAGACAAATGCAACTTTGCAACAGAGCCTTGCAGCCCAACAAAAGGCTCACCAACAGAGCCTTGCAATTCAGCAGAAAGCAATGGAACAGCAGGAACAGAAACTCCAACAACAAATAGAGGCCATCATAAAACAGTTTGAGCAAAGGCAGCAGACGGAGAGTGGGAGTGATTTCAGTAACACATCATCTTTTTTGGGTAAGCCACCTGTTGCCAAAGATGACTGCAGATGAGGACCCTGAGATGTTTCTGACCACCTTTAAAAGCACAGCAGAAAAATAAAGTTTGCCCAAAGAACAATGGCCTGGTCTAGTGCCCCCCTACTATCTGGAGAATCCCAAAAGGCTTATTTTGACTTGGAGCCTGCAGATGCAAAAAACTATGATCATTTGAAAATTGAACTATTGGCACAACTGGGTGTAACCCTGGCTGTCCATGCTCAGCGTGTCCACAATTGGAGTTATCGGTTGAGAAAGCCACCCCGGTCACAAATGTATGACCTTATCCAATTGACCAGGAAATGGCTGCAGCCAAAAACTCTGTCTGGACCAAAAATTGAGGGTGGTCATGGACAAATTTCTGAGGTCTCTCCCTACCACCTTGCAGAAATGGGTGAGTAATGGAGATTCGGAAACAGCAGACAAACTTGTAGACCTTGTGGAAAGGTATCTAATGACTGAGAATCTTACATCTTCCTTCAAAGACTCAGAGACTTTCCACCCCAAGACCAGACCATACCTAGCTACAGGTAAGACTGCACCAAGGGATGGGGTGGAGAGAGTGAAAAAAGGGTAACTAAAGGTATTTTTTGGACTGCTTCTAATGTCTGGCAAGAGCGACCTGGAAGGCCAATCCCACAGGAGGTGACTAGAAAGTTAATTTGATACCGCTGCTGGGAAGAGGGACATGTAGCTGCAGTTTGCCCAGCTATTGATGAACCAGTGCACTGTGACTTTCTCTCAGAGAGAGACTTGTAGCTTTAGCTGAAGACTGTGCAGAGGTCACACTACACTAACTTGGAGCTTTAGCTGAACACTGTGCAGAGGTTGCACTACACTAACTTGTAGCTTTAGCTGAACACTGTGCAGAGGTCGCACTACACTAACTTGGAGCTTTAGCTGAACACTGTGCAGAGGTCGCACTACACTAACTTGTAGCTTTAGCTCCACACTGTGCAGAGGTCGCACTACACTAACTTGTAGCTTTAGCTGAACACTGTGCAGAGGTCGCACTACACTAACTTGTAGCTTTAGCTGAACACTGTGCAGAGGTCGCATTACACTAACTTGTAGCTTTAGATCAACAATGTGCAGAGGTCGCACTACACTAACGTGTAAATAATGTAGCTGCCTGCGGTAGTGATAGGATCAGGAAAACAACACCAACCTTCTACAGGTAGCTTTAGCTGAACACTGCAGAGGTCGCACTACACTAACTTGTAGCTTTAGCTGAACACTGTGCAGCGGTCGCACTACACTAACTTGTAGCTTTAGCTGAACACTGTGCAGAGGTCGCATTACACTAACTTGTAGCTTTAGCTGAACACTGTGCAGAGGTCACACTACACTAACTTGTAGCTTTAGCTGAACACTGTGCAGAGGTCGCACTACACTAACGTGTAAATAATGTAGCTGCCTGCGATAGTGATAGGATCAGGAAAACAACACCAACCTTCTACAGGCAGCTTTAGCTGAACACTGTGCAGAGGTCGCACTACACTAACTTGTAGCTTTAGCTGAACACTGTGCAGAGGTCGCACTACACTAACTTGGAGCTTTAGCTGAACACTGTGCAGAGGTTGCACTACACTAACTTGTAGCTTTAGCTGAACACTGTGCAGAGGTCGCACTACACTAACTTGGAGCTTTAGCTGAACACTGTGCAGAGGTCGCACTACACTAACTTGTAGCTTTAGCTGAACACTGTGCAGAGGTCGCGTTACACTAACTTGTAGCTTTAGCTCAACAATGTGCAGAGGTCGCACTACACTAACGTGTAAATAATGTAGCTGCCTGCGGTAGTGATAGGATCAGGAAAACAACACCAACCTTCTACAGGTAGCTTTAGCTGAACACTGTGCAGAGGTCGCACTACACTAACTTGTAGCTTTAGTTGAACACTGTGCAGAGGTTGCACTACACTTACTTGTAGCTTTAGCTGAACACTGTGCAGCTGTCGCACTACACTAACTTGTAGCTTTAGCTGAACACTGTGCAGAGGTCGCACTACACTAACTTGTAGCTTTAGCTGAACACTGTGCAGAGGTCGCACTACACTAAAAAATAATGTAGCTGCCTTCGATAGTAATAGGATCAGAAAAACAGCACCAATCTTCTACAGGTAGCTTTAGGTGCACACTGTGCAGAGGATGCACTACACTAACTGTAAATACTGTAGCTAATAGGACTAATAGGATCAGAAGAACACCAGCAATTTTCTTCAAATACTGTAACAACACCTGCCTGCCTGTCAGTACAAAGATAACAACAGGAACAGATCTAGCTAAACTGCATACAGTGTATATATATATACACACCTGGGATGCATATATACACAATACACTGTAAGTGCAGCTAACTGACTGACTGTCCTGCCTATTCTAACTTAAATGAAATTACACTGTCTCTCTGTCTCTGTCTCTCAATGCCGGAACACACTACACAGGGCCGACGTGCAGGCGGCCTTATATAGTGTGGGGTGTGTACTAAACCCCCTGAGCCATAATTGGCCAAAGCCACCCTGGATTTGGCCAATTACAGCTCTCTGTACAGACGGCGCTGTGATTGGCCAACCATGCGGGTCATAGTGCATGCTTGGCCAATCATCAGCCAGCAATGCACTGCGATGCTGCAGTAAATTGTGGGCCGTGACGCGTCACTCAAATTTGGCACGAACGGCCCACATCCTTTCGCAATTCGGTGGACGATCGAACAGACGATGTTCGAGTCGAACATGGGTTCGACTCAAACACGAAGCTCATTCCTAGTGTTTAGTACTGTTTTGATGTTCATGTCTCACTTCAGGAGATATATGTTTATTAACTTTGTTGTCTCCTAATGCTTCATTCTCATCAATTTCTCCAGGGGGCTCTCCCCCACTTTATTTCTCAGCGTGCCCTGTGGCCGGAGCGGTGCTGCTTGCCACTCCACCTGCTGTGACCTAGAGGAGTTTGCCTCCCTGGGTGACACCAGGACTGCAACCCAAATTTGGGCTGCCTTTCAACCAAACCCCACAAATTTTAGGGATTCGGAGCAGGACTTGGCCTCCCATTCCTGCTTTCACAGAGACCAGGATATTTACTATGCTGGACTTAGTCTATTTCAATCTCTTCTTATCTCTCTCCCCCTTCTGGTCTTTCTCCACTTCCTCTGCTCTTGTTTCTTCCCCCCCCAGGTGCCTTCAAGGAGAGCTGGTCGTGTCTGGCTTACTTGGACCCAAGGCTTGCCTCAAAATCCCCAGCTGGACGGATCTTTTCATGAGGACCAGGTAAGAAATTTTCACACACACGCGCTTTCTCCCCCTCATGCCCATGGCTGACGAACCTTCCAAACAGACGTTCCTCAAAATAGCGTCCCACAACACACAGGGCCTAAATTCACTGATTAAGAGGCGTAAGGCCTTTCATAATTACCATTCTAGGGGGCTTGACATCATTCTAATCCAAGAAACTCACTTCCCGAAGAGCTTTAATCCCACTTTCATGCATCATAATTATCCCACTTTTTTCCTAGCCAATGCAAACGATAAAAAAAGAGGAGTAGCCATCCTCATATCCAAACGCACTCCATTCACTCTTTCCAAAACTTTCAAGGACAGCGAAGGAAGGTACATACTAGTAAAAGGACATATAAATGGGACTTTATTCTCCCTCATCTCGTATTATGCCCCAAATAAAGGCCAGGCTTCCTTTTTCTCTTCCATGCTTGCCTGCCTCTCCCCTCACCTTGAAGGCAAGGTGATCATGGGAGGCGACTCCAATGTTGCATTCGATCACTTACTTGACAAATCGTCACGGGGCAATTCCCAACTCAAACGACCCCCCAAGCAGAGCCTCCGTATAGCTTGACTCTTACACTCACTAGGTATGATAGACGCGTGGAGGGAACTTCATCCCAATGCTAAGGATTACACTCATTTCTCTGCTGCTCACAGGACTTATGCCCACATAGATCACATATTCTTACACACTTTGATATCCAAGTAGCTACTCAGGCCTCCATAAGTGAAGTTCCCTGGTCAGATCATTCCTTAGTTTCTCTTAAAATTATAGGCTTCTTAAACCAAGCGAGCACCCCACAGTGGCGCCTTAACGAAGCACTACTCACCAACCCGGTACATTGCACCATGATCGAAAGGGATATTAAGGAATACTTCTGCATTAATGATACTCCTGACATATCCCCAAGTTCGTTATGGGGAGCCCACAAGGCAGTAGTCAGGGATAACCTTATACAATTAGCTTCACGCCTGAAACGGGTAAAACAAACTGATATTAAAATTTTTGAGAAAAATTTCCATTCCATAAGTAAGTCCCAGAAAAAACATCCCTCACCATCCTCTCTTGCTCTACTGGATGCAGCTAGGATTGCGCTAAACACGGCCCTCACATCAAGTGCAGAAAAACATTTAAGATGGGTAAATGGTAGATTTTATCTCCATTCGGACAAATTTGGCCCCCATCTCGCAACAAAGCTTTCACCTAAATATAGAACCCACGCCCTGCCCAAAATAAAATCTCTGTCTGGCTCCCTAACCCAAAACCCCAAACTAATCCTTGAAGCTTTCCACTCGTTTTACTTAAACTTATGTTCCAGCCCTATTCCCACCAGTACGCACAGTCTTTTCTAGACAACATCCCTCTCCCCAAAATCTCTGATTCACATCGTGCCATAATGGACGCCCCTATTTCCGAGGATGAAGTCAGAGAGGTCATAAAAGATATGAAGAAAGGCTCGGCCCCAGGCCCGGATGGGTTTTCGACGCAGTATTATAAGACTTTCGGCGAGGTGTTGTCTCCTTATCTGGTCCAGTTCATTAATTCCCTTAATAAGGATTATCCCTTAGACGCAGCAGCAAATTTAGCATACATTTCGGTCATCCCCAAACCTGGCAAGGACCAGAGCCAAGTGAGCAACTATAGACCCATATCTTTAATTAACAACGACTTAAAAATAATGACAAAAATTCTCTCCAATAGACTAGGCTCCTTTATAGGATTTTTTTTTTTTTTTTTTTTTTTTTTTATGTTTTAAAGTTTTTTTTTGATTTTCAAGAATATAACAAAATATACCAATATACAAGGCATGGCAATCAGTAAAAAGAAATGTTTAACAACAATATGGTTCTACATAACTAGTATCTATAAACTGGAAAGATAGTCTTCCAGGAGGCATATTACTTTCTGGGAAATTAGGTAAAAAAATGACTTATCAGCCATGGACCAAGTGGGATTAGGTAAAAAGACTTGCTATCTCCTCACCCTACACTCCAAAAGGGTTCAAGCTGTGTAGGGGAGGAGGGAGCTAACCCACGTCCAGCAGCCCCATGTCAGTTGAAATCCCCAGATTTTTTTTGAGAAATCTGCTAGACCATTGTACAATCAAAACCGGTTAATGATGCTGTTCTATAGTTGACCATGCATGACATATAATAAAAAGACTAACAAAAAAAGAGGGATATGCCCCACTATCTTCAAAACTGGTGTCCATCTACAGGACACTATAACACTGGGGCAAAGCCCAAAATAAAATTGAAAGGGTAAGGGACAAAGTGGACAAACGACCCGATAGGTGTCAGCTGACCCCAGATGATGCCTGTTTAGGTAAAACGCGTTGGGGTTTCTTGCTGGTCCACAGTTATTGTCTCTTTTTCCAACTTTTTTTTTTTTTTTTTTTCTTCCATATATTTATTAAAAGATTTTCATACAGATTATACATTATACAATTGGACATTGTATGTCGTGTAATGACATTCCAGTTAGACAGTATAAGGAATACAGTTCAACTTGTGAGTTCAATAATTATAACATTTTACCAACCTTGGTTGGTTATAACTTTTATTTAACTTAAATCCATTGTGGATTCTAGACTAACAGTGTTATTATCCGTAGTTTCGTAGTTTTTACGTTTTAGACCTCTTCACTAGAGTCGCACCCCAAATGGGACCTTTAGTGCCACAGGAGTGAAGAGGCCCCTTCTATCGTGTGTTAATATTGATAGATATGTGCTAGTTAGAACTAGCTGTTGCATATAACTTGTTTCTCTTGCCTATAGAAAGGTATTGCTCGGTCAAGAAGAGGAGGTGTGTATCTGTGTTTAGGTTAGTAGCTTGCGCAGTGTGCAGTCCAGTAAGTCCATGGTTGCCAGTTCTTGTGTGTTTTCGTCGCCTGGCCAGTGTGCGTAGCTGTTATGATCTCGTAGCTGTAATGAAGGGCTACTAAGTCAATGACTTGGGTTATTGTCAGGGGATTGTCAGACTTCCATTGTCTGGTTATGTTGAGTCTTGCCGCCAGGAGGATGTGAGTGACCACTGGCCTGAATGAATGTGGGATTGATTCTATAGTTAGGTTAAGTATCGCCAGTGCAGGGGAGGGGTGGATTTTAATTTGGGTTATGTGCGAGATTAAACTAAAAATTCTTTCCCAGTAGTTGTGGAGTTTAGTGCATGTCCAGAGTATATGCAGTATGTCGCTAGGAGAAGAATGACATCTCCAGCATATATTAGGTATTTGTGGATTAAAGGTCGTAATTCTGGCTGGAGTGATGTACCAATGTAGTGTGATTTTCTGTGTGAGTTCCCAGGGCAGCGCATTTAGTGGCCTTGTATATAGTTTTGAAGGCAAGTTGCCATTGGTCTTCCGTATAGGGCTGGGCTAGATCTTTTTCCCAATTTTGGTGGGGTTTTAGTTTAAGGAAGGTACGTTTGTTGTGGAGAATGTTGTAGAAGTATGATATACCTCTGGTTTTAGTGGCTGTGTTGGTGAGGTATTCCCAGGTTTTAGGGTGGATATTGTAGAGGGGGAGGGGTAGGGTTTTTAGATAGTGGTGTAGGCGCATGTAAGTGAATTTGTCAGATGGTGTTAGATTGAATTCGGATTGGAGTTGTGCGTATGATTTAATGTGGTTGTCATGTATTAGATCTTGTATGAGAAGTATGCCTTTGGTGGTCCAAGGTGATAGAGAGATTTCTGGTAGCGTGTGATGTAGGGATTCCAAGGGGATGTGCCCTGGAGATGTGGCGGGAATAGGGGTCAGTAAGGTTACTGATTTCTTCCATGCGAGTGCCGAAGCTCTCATGGTCGGGGGAAACGCCTTTGGTATTATGGTTCCCAGTGGAATACTAAGTAACCAAGTTTTCAAGTTTGGTTGAGATAATGCGGAGCTTTCAATTTGTCCCCAAAGTGTAGTGGGTTGTGATTGGAACCAGGAAGGTAATTGAGCTAGGATTGTTGCTAAGTAATAGTCTTCGAAGTCTATAGATCCTGTTCCACCGACTAGTTTATGTTTTACTAAGTTGTGTTGGGCACTCCTCGGTTTTTTCCCGCTCCATAAGTATTTGTTGAAAATAGTTTTGAGAGATTTGAAGAAGGTGGTTGGCAGTGGTATAGGTAGGGTTCTAAAGTGATAAAGTATTTGGGGGAGGCATATCATCTTAAATGCTGCAAGTCTGCCCGACCATGAGAGCTCGTGCTTTGCTATTTGTTGAGATGTTGACTGAATTTGTTGTAAGAGTGGTATGTAGTTGCTCGAGTAAATTTTCTTAGTTTCCCTCGGGAGTTGAATGCCCAGGTATGATATGTCGGTTTCTGCCCATTTAAATGGGTATTGTAGTTGTAGGAGGTGTTTCATGGTGGTGTTTATGTTTATGTCTAGTATGAATGATTTGGTCACATTAACCTTGTAATACGAAATCGAGCTAAACCAAGTGAGCAGTTTTTGTACTTCTGCCAGGGAAACAGTCGGATCTGTAAGGATTAAAATTACATTGTCTGCGAATAAACTTATTTTGTGGTGTGAGAGGCCTATACGCATGCCTGAGATGTTAGGGTGGGAGCGAATGTGTTCAGCCAGGGGTTCCATGACCATGTTAAATATTAGAGGGGAGAGGGGACAGCCCTGGCGTGTGCCATTTGTGATGGGGAATGGGCGTGAGAGCATGCCTTCTGTGAACACTTGGGCTTCAGGGTTAGAGTACAATGCTAGGATGGCTGTTAGGATCTGTCCCTGGAATCCGAATTTGTGTAGGACAGCTTCTAGATAGGTCCAGTGAACTCTATTAAACGCCTTCTCTGCATCTAGGGAAAGAAGCAGAGAAGACGTTCCAGTGGATTCAGCATGGTGGATAAGGTCTAGCATTCTCCTGGTGGCGTCTGAAGATTGTCTGCCTTTGGTAAAACCAGTCTGATCTTGGTGTATGATAGTTGGCATAATCTCGTTTAGTCTATTGGCTATGGTTTTGGAGTAAATTTTTAGGTCTAAGTTGAGTAAGGAGATTGGGCGAAAATTTTGGGGGGCATCCGACTGCTTCCCTGGTTTTGGTATGGTTATTACAAGCGCTTTTAAGTATTCTTTCGAGAAGCTAGCAGAGGAGGCAGCGTGGTTAAAGAGATCTGTAAGGTGTGGGATTAGTTGATTGGAGAACAATTTGTAGTATTCCCCTGTTATCCCATCTGGACCTGGTGCTTTGCCACTAGGCAATGAGTCAATAGTAGTCTTGATTTCCAGGTCGGTGAATGGTGCATTCAGTGTGGTCAGTTGGTCGGTAGATAGTTTGGGCAGTTTGATTTTAGTGAGGAAGTTGTTAATGTCGTCTTGTGTGGGTTGGGGGGTATGGTGGTCATGTTTTAAGTTGTACAGGTCTTCATAGTAGGTGCTGAAAGCATCGGCAATGTCCTGTGGATTGGTCAATGGGGTGTTGGTGTGGGGGTGTTTAAGTAGTGTTATTCTAGTTTTATTTTGTCTTCCTTTGAGTCTTTGGGCTAATGTCTTCCCTGCCTTGTATGAAGATGCTTTAAATTTTCTTTGAAGGAATTCGTATGAGTGAAGGAGAAGGGTTTTCAGTTCCTGTCTTAGGGATAGTAGTTGGTTTGTGAGTGGGTTTTGAGGGTCACATTTGTGTTTCTTTTCTAGGTCCGCTATTTGGGCTGTTATTTTATCTATGCGCTGCGTCCTCTGTCGCTTATGATGAGAGCTTAATTTAATGAGCATTCCCCTCATATACGCTTTATGAGCGCTCCACACCACGGCAGAGTCGGGTACCGATCCCTTATTCAACGAGAAAAATTCTGAAATGTGTTCTGAAATTTCTGGGGTGTATTTAGTATTTTGAATTATGGAGTTGTTTAGTCTCCATAGGAATGTATTATGTTGAAGATTGTGATCTTGGATGGTAATTGAGGTGGGTGCGTGGTCCGACCATGCCATGGTGTGGATTACAGACTGAGATATTTTTTGTAAAATATGTTTATCAGACAGGAACAAATCAATTCTGGAGTAAGAACAATGTCTGGGGGAAAAAAAGGTGAAGTCACGTTCGGCGCCATGGTGGCAGCGCCAGACATCATACAGGTCATGGGTTTGTATAAACGCTTTTAGAGGAGATTCACGTCTCTTCGCTGAAGAGGTAGAGTCCAGGGACACATCTGGGACCAGGTTGAAGTCCCCACACACAATTGTGTGGCCTTTTTGGATGGGTTTTAATGTGCGGATAATCTTGCGTAGGAATCTCATTTGGTGGGAATTCGGAGCGTATAGGTTGATGATGGTGTAGGTTGCTCTATTAATGGTACAGATAAGGATGATGAAGCGTCCTTCGGGGTCTGGGACTATTTCTAAGAGTTGGAAGTCTATGGTATCTTTGACGGCTATCATGACCCCTCTGGTCTTGGTAGAATGAGTTGCGTGGAATATGTTTGGAAAGTGGCGATTTTTACACAGAGGGGTGTTGGGAGCTAGTAGGTGGGTTTCTTGGACACAAATTATGTCACTCTGGAGATCTTTGACGGTTTTCCATAGAGAGTGGCGTTTGGCTGGATGATTCAGCCCGTTGACATTGAGTGAAAGGATGTTAAATGGCATCTTGTGGGTGTGGGTGTGGTGTAATCTTCTAGTAACACTTACAGTTAGGCGATCTCGTGATGAGCTGGTTTTTTGTTTTCCCAGTCGATGTGATGGGTAGGGTGCGGTATGGAAGTCCGAGAGTCAGTTCAGCTGGGTTCTGTATAGAGGAGCGATGAGCGTTGTTTCTGGCTGGCCAGGGGGCCGAGGTGAGGATGGACTAGTAGACTGCAAATAGAGCAATATGTTAGGTAGCAAGGCAGTTATAATCAAATAGAGATCATGTATACTTTGGGTAGCAATGAAAATTTTGAGAGAGCTCTGTGTTGTGAGCTGGTGAGTTAGCTTGCTAGCAGAGAGGTGGCGGATATAGCGTTGCAAGAGAGAATAAAAACTTTGTAAGAAAAAAGAACAAAAAATAGAAAATCAAGCAGAGGGGGTGCTGAGCACCTATGGACCTCTGTAGTGGGGTACAAAGAGTCACTACCACGGGTAGCAGAAGGCTGGAGTGGAGGATAGCCATAGCACAGGGGAGCTGTTGTTGCTATTATCGGCTTTGTGGATTTGGTATGTTTTCACTTGATGTTGTGATCTAGTTGTCTGCGGGGAGAGGATGAGGTTCTGTTATGCTGAGCAGGATTAGGTGGTTCTGGGTTTATGCCCCAGGTATGAAGTAGCTTCAGGCCTTTTTCTAGTTCCCCAATTGTGTGGGTTTGACCGTTGCGGACAATGAGAACGGTGGCTGGGTATCGCCATTTGTATTGCAGCTTGTGATTTTGTAGGCCTTTGGTGATCGGGTTCAAATGGCGCCTCATTTGGAGGGTGTATTTTGAGAGATCAGGGAATAGCTGAATTCCCGTGTAAGGCGCTGGTAGTGGCGATTTAGCCCTGTGTCCCATGAGCAGTTTTTCTTTGATGTGGTAAAAGTGAACCCTCATCAGGACATCTCTGGGGACTGAAGCAGCTAAGGTGGGATGGTTTAGCAATTCTATGGATTCTGTCCACGATAACGTCTCTCGGGGAGGCCTCAGGGAGAACTAAGTGTATCAGTTCTTTTGCGTAGCGTGGCAGATCTGCGGGTAGTATGGACTCGGGGACCCCCCTCAATTTAACATTGTTCCTGCGAGATCTGTCTTCTAAGTCGGCCAGCTTGGCGCGCATCCATGTCTGTTCCTCTCTAACAGCTTCAAAGGCTTCAATGGTGTCATTCACTGTGGAGGTGCAGGCATGTATTCCTCTCTCAGCGTTTGTCACTCTATCATCCAGAGAGTGGATGTCAGTGGTGATCTTGTGGAAGAGGGATCATAGATCTGTCATGAGGGAGGTCTGCAGGGATATGAGCATATCCTTGAGCGTTGTGTCCATGACCGGCTGCCCTGAGGTGGGGAAGGAGGCCATAGAGGATTGTAAGGCCTGGTCTAGTGAGTAATGGGTAGGAGCCTGGGCCTCAATTTGCGAGTACCGCGACCGTTGCGGCATCGCATCTATCCTCATTTTTGCCTTTGCTGGGCTGCCTAGGTTGGGATCCCCTTCTGGGGTATGGGGGAGGTTATCCACGGTACCTGTATCCTGAGGATCATCTGTCTCATCATCCGGCAGGTCTGTGTAAGCTATGGACGGCGCGGCCTGGCCGGCGCCATCTTGGATCTTCCATCCCGCCGGCTTGTAAGCAAATGAGTGAGTTTTTGCGGTATGTGGTCTGTAAATCTCTTCCTGGAAGACATCCTTGTTGTCCCCTGACTGTGAGGAGTGTGGATGGGTAGGTTTGATTCGTTTTTTGCAGCCGATGGCGTTGGATTCTGTCCCCTGGCTCAGAGCTGTGGAATTAAGCGTCCATCTGCTATCCCGGCTGGCCACGCCCCCCCCGTCTCTTTTTCAAGCGCTTGTATTCCTATTGGCAAATAAACTGCATTCTACCAGCCACTCTCACCAGGAGGTTCGGACCAAGCTTGCCCTCACGTTTCTTCCGGATGATAATTTGATGTCCATCGGCTGACACCTATCGGGTCGTTTCTAGTCCTCTGGATATCCCTTCACCGCTTCAGGGAGGTCGAGGAGCGTGGCAGAGGTTCCAGCCTAACGGATATCCTTTACAGCCTTGGTGGGGCTCAATGCTTTATTGACTCCATGTCATAAGACAGGGGAGTCCACGCCATCTGGTAAGAGTACCCACCCTTCTCTACATTTTGATGCTTTACACCTTGATGTCTTACACCTTGATGTTGGTTTTCAGTCACGGATCTACATTGTCCACCATTGACTTTGTTTTTTCACCTGTGGATCCACATCATCCACACCTGCCTATGCAGGTCTTCTTTAAATACTATAGTTTGGATTAATTTCCCTGTCTAGTGTGAACTTATTATACATTTGCTATATACTTTGTACATGGATTTTTGAACACATGTTCCATTACTAAGTGCACTATCCTTCTATAAGGTTTGGCTACACCAAACACTTCACATTTTTTTAGCGCTGAATTTTCTTTTTATTTGTTATTTATTGTTTGTCACAATGTATGCAGCGGCTGTTTTATATATATTTTGGTTTTTGCATTAGAGTGCAGTGTTTTTGTATTTCCCTGAATCCCACCATATGTGCATCATGGTACCCCTCATATGGCACCCTCGGAAGCATAAAGGAGAAACTGAAGGATACATGAGGGATAGCTGGGAGGGGGTGTCAGAGAACTCACACAGCAAGTACCCGTCTCCATGCAGCAGCTGCCAATCCTCATTCTGCTAATGCCAAGGTGCATGCACGGAACCATAGCCAGAGGCAAATGAGATTCAGGGTGGGCATGCACAATAGCACCTCTATGTGAATGCGCATGCGCGCTAACGAGTGTCCGCGAGTGCCAAAGCCCAATATGCTAACGCACATGCGCCAATGTGCCAAAAGTGCTAATGTGCTAACGCGCATGTGCCAATGTGCTGGTTGCTAATGCGCATGCGCGTACGCACGTACGCTGGCGCCAATCCTGGCACACAGCACCCTATATAAACAGAGAGTCTGCCTAGCATCAGTGCTGGATTGTCTTCAGCTTGTTCCTGTGTTCCTGTTGTTACTCTGCCTGATTGACCTTGTTCCTGAAAACCCGGCTATCTTCTGACCATTCTCTTGGATCTCCCCTGCCTGCTGAACCTGCCTCTACTTGCAATACTGACCTTGGCTTGGACTTATGGTTACGGCTCTGCCTCCTGATTCTGTACCCTGCTGCCCGTCTGTTGCCAACCCCTGCCTGTTCCTGACTACGGTTTTGCCTTCTGACTTGGTACCCCGCTGCCAGGCTGTTGCCGACTCCTCAAGGGGTTAATATGGCGCACAATGGGGGGGCGTGGTCTTGACATGCAGCAGTAAGGACGTGTTTTTCCTGAGCTCCGGTGGCGGCACCCCTTATAACTACTACTACCCAGAGAATCTACCTACATCACCCTAAGACATCATGGGGAAAAGGACGGGCAAATCCCTGCCGCAAAAAGGAACTCCGTCAGGCTCCATAAAATGGTATCTAGCCGCGGAAACAGAGGACTCAAACAGCATGGACGGACTAGGCCGCTCGCCTCGCGGCCCGAGCTCCGCCTCCCGCCACGGCCCTACAACCAGGAGACGCTCTCCGGCAGTATCAACCTGCTCTGACGGGGAAGAAAACACCTCCAGAAACTCGGAGGTCGCGGCTTTGGTTAGTGACCTTCCTACCAAGACGGAGCTAGCCTCTCTGTTCTCTAACCTGGAACGCTCCATTAAAAAGGAGCTCTCATCACTCAGATCAGACCTAAACCACGTGTTGGAACGGGTGGAAGAGTCCGAGCTGCGCCTTGATCGCCACGCGGCTGCAATACGATCCCTGCAGACGACTACCCGCACCCTTTCTATCTCACATCGCATGGCTCTATATAAGATCGAGGATCAAGAAAACCGCAATCGGCGGAACAATATACGGATCAGAGGTTTGCCGGAGGCCACAGGTGATGACGATCTGTTGCCCTCCCTTCGCGGCATATTCAACGGCCTACTTGGCCAGCCTGCGGACTTTCCATTGAAAATTGACAGGGCCCACAGGGCTCTAAGGCCTCGCAACCTAGCCTCTGATATCCCACGCGACGTGATCTGCAGGCTACACTACTTTGAGGAAAAAGAGAGAATTATGCGGAAAGCCCGGGAACAAACACCACTGGACTTTGATGGCGCATCTTTGCTATTCTTTCCGGATCTTGCTAGAGAGACACTGGAGAGACGCAAGGCCCTGCGCCCTCTAACCGAACAACTGCGTTCAGCCTCTATTAACTACCGATGGGGCTTTCCTTCAGCTCTGATAGCCCATAGAGACGGCAAGACGGCTATCCTCCGCTTCCCGGAGGACCTGGGAAAATTTTGCGCGGATCTCAACATCTCGCCTCCGAATCTTCCAGGATGGCAAGAAGCCATTCCCTCTCTGTGTCCCTACGGATGCAAGCTGGCAAAAAGTACAGCACAAACGTGGATCGGGCTCCCCGGATGCATCCTCGCAATTTGGGTGACTGTAACTATCTAAGCTACCCAGGAGACTCTCCATAAACGCTGTATCTGCAAGTATACTGTTCTAGAATGTGTTACGTTTACACCTCCCACACAGCTGTGGAATTACCGTTGATTTGTCTTTTTATTTCCAGTTAGTTTACTAAGATGTTCTTATCTAGAATATGATCTCCTACCTCATATGATAAGCCCACCCCTATTTAGTTGTTTTTTCTTTTTTTAGTTGTGCATACCTGTATTGTAAGTGGGGGTGGAAAATGAAAGTAGATGGGGAGGTTAGGTAGGAGAGGCAGCGGAGTGTGAGAGATCTCCTGGCAGGCTCACTTGAGTTGCCTATATACATTATTCTTCTTCTTTTTCAAATCGTTTATTTTCAGGTTCCTTTTTAGAGAGAGAGAGAAGGAGAGAAGGAGAAGAAAATCTCTTTTTTTTTCTGTCTCTCTGGGTAAATACATATATTTGTTTTTCCATAAGACTGGGTGCCGCGTCCGGAGCGATGGGACGACGCACGCGCAGTTATGGTCGTGCTCTGTCTTTCGGTCCTGGCGCTGAGACAACCCCCTCGGGGGGGCCGGGGGGCTCGTCGTCCTCACGCACCCACTCCCCTCGGGGATGGGGGTGGGGGGGCTGCGTGCCCACGGCTTGCCCCGTCTAGGCACAATAGACTTTTGAGTGTCCTCGGCCGCCTCTTTCAACGGTGGCCTTTGATTGTGCTAAGAATGTTTATTAACACATGCTTTCTATTTTTCTCATCTTTTGTTTTTCTTCTCCCCTTTGCTCCCTTATCCCCCCTTTTTTCACCCCCCCTTGCCGTCCGCTCTGGAACAGATAGAGGTGGAGAGTGCATTGAACGAGTGCTCCCTGTTGTAGTCAATGGCTAAACTCAATTTGATATCACTTAATGTCCGCGGGCTCCATGCACCAGGTAAGAGACATAATCTATACAGAGAGCTGGATCGTCTGCGGGCGGACATCGTCTTCCTGCAGGAGACCCACCTCACTCACACCACTTCGGTCAAGCTCTTCTCTCCAAATTACCCTACATGGTTCTATAGCCTGACAGACGTGCATAAATCAAAAGGCGTGGCCATTGGACTCCGCAGGGATACTCCGTTTAAATTTGACTCCATGGTTAGTGATCCCCTGGGACGGTTTTTATTTGTGAGAGGTAACCTGGGCAGTATGTTATGCACCTTAGCCATGCTTTATGCTCCAAATCGAGACCAAGTCTCTTTCCTGTCGGGCACTCTTAAGAAGCTGACGGAGTTTGCGCAGGGCTGCGTCCTCCTCTCGGGAGACTTTAATGTCCCCCTTGAACCGTTATTGGACACGTCTCTGGGCAAATCCTGCATCTCACATGCGCGCTTAACATTTATACGTAAACGCCTACACGATGCTCAGCTGATGGATATCTGGAGAATCCTACACCCTCAGATGAGAGATTACACACATTTCTCAAACTTACATCATTCCTATTCGCGCATCGATTATTTTTCTGTCAGTCACCATCACCTTCCCTTGATAATGGACTCACACATTGACACATCTACTCTCTCTGATCATGCCCCGATTGTCCTTAAATTACAGGTCCCATCTATTCCACATAAAAGAACAAACTGGAAGTTAAATGATAATTTATTGACAGAAGAAATAGACATGACAACGATTGCTAAGGAACTGAAATTTTATTTTCAGGAAAATACCAGTTCAGACATATCTCCAGGCACAACATGGGAGGCCCATAAGGCCTTTGTCCGAGGGAAATTCATTGAGTTGGGTACTAGGAAAAAAAAAGAACGAACGAGTCAGCAACTTGCACTAATCCGGGACATAAATACTCTTGAGCGTCAACACAAATTAAGCCTCTCAAAGTCTGTATTGGTAGAATTAACTAGCAAGAGGGAAGACTTAAAAAATCTTTTCCAGGTTGCACAAAAACAACAATTTCACATAATTGCTCACCGTATGTACGAATGGGGCAATAAACCTGGCAGGTTGCTGGCTCGTTCCCTTCAACAAAAAAAGGCAGCAAGTTTTATACCAAAAATTAAAACCAAAACCAATGAAATAGTCCACCATACCCCTGCCATAGCTGCGGAATTTAGGAAGTTTTACCAGCAGTTATACAATGTACATCACCATAGTGGAGATCAAGAGTCCCGTAGTCGTCTTATACAGGATTACCTAAAACAGGCCGATCTTCCTAAGTTACCGGAAGACACTTTAGCTACCCTAGACGGGGAATTTACCACTGAAGAGTTTCGTAAAGCTCTTAAGGCCATGGCCAATGGTAAGGCCCCAGGCCCGGACGGCTTAACAACCGCATATTACCGCTCATTCGCTGATATACTGCTTCCGAACCTGGCTAAATACGCAAACTCGATGACCTCAGGTGAATCCTTCAGACCCGAAACCCTACATGCTCACATTACCGTAATCCCGAAAACAGGGAAGGATCCGAGCGTTTGCGGTAGCTATCGCCCCATTTATCTTTTGAATTTAGACGCCAAACTTTACGCAAAATTAATAGCAAATAGACTTCTCCCTTTAGTACCGAAATGGGTCTCTACGGAACAAACTGGCTTTATTCCAGGCAGGGAAGCCCGTGACAATTCCCTGCGTACTCTCTCCTTGATTGCACATGTTTGTGACACCTCCCAGCCCACCCTGTTACTTTCGACAGATGCTGAAAAAGCGTTTGACAGGGTGGACTGGGAGTTCTTGCTAGCGACCCTATCCCATCTAGGTATCAGCCCCTCTTTCCTAAGTCAGATATCTGCCCTATATAACTACCCTACGGCACAATTGAGAATTAATGGTACTCTAAGCGATTCATTTACACTTCACAACGGCACGCGTCAGGGTTGCCCTCTTTCCCCTATTTTATTTGCCCTCTCTCTTGAACCGTTTTTATCTACAATTCGGCACAACCCGAACATCCATGGCATCATGATAGACAAGTTTGAACACAAATATGCCGCATATGCGGATGATATTTTATTCTATGTCCAACAACCTATAATTACTCTACCCAATCTGCTGCAAGCCTTTTCCGCATATAATCAAGTTTCAAATTTTCAGATCAATATGTCCAAATCCGAAATTCTAAATATTTCAGTCCCCCAGGAGACAGCTAGCAATCTTCAGAAATCTTTCCCATTCGCCTGGCAAAAAACAGCAATGAAATATCTCGGTATATTTCTGACTCCTAATCTCTCATCCCTATTTCATGCTAACTTCATGCCCCTCCTTAATACACTTAATTCGGACATACAAAAATGGTCACAGCTCGCACACTCTTGGTTAGGTAAGATCAATGTGATCAAAATGAACGTACTGCCCAGGTTACTATTTTTGTTCCAGATGATACCTTTCCAAATTCCACCTAGTTTCTTCAAATGTGTAACGAAAATTCTAAGTAAATATGTTTGGAATAGACGTAACCCAAGAATTTCTAGATCAATATTGCTTAGACCTAAACGGTTAGGAGGCTTAGCTCTGCCAGATATTAAGCGATATTACATGGCAACAATCTTATCAAGAATATCAGACTGGAAATACAACAAGACATCAAAAATCTGGGTATCACTGGAAATGTCATTAGGGGGTAGTGACCTTTACAAGATGATCTGGATTCCTGCGAAATTCCGATCGCTGCCCTCAACCACATCTCCACTTACTCGATCTACCTTTGCATGCTGGGATCTGCTGCACAGAACTCAGCAGTGGCAATACAATTCCCCCCTTATGCCTCTGACTGGACACAACTTCTTCCCACCAGGTAATATGGATCCCGGTCTTCATTCTTGGAACCTTGGGAATACTATTCAACTACACCAAGTCGTAGACGCCTCGAACATTGTACCACTATCATTGCTCACCTCAACGCCAACCCCATCACTATTGGATCAATGGAGATATTTGCAACTAAAGGACTTCATCCAATCCCTTCCTAAGCCTCTACGCAATGCAACTAACCTAACACCAATTGAATCAGCATTTGTAGGAGACATGCCAGTAGAAAGGCCGCTTTCTTATTTCTATCAAGCACTAGCCTCACTCACCCCGGCTAGCTACCCTACATTTCTTCACAATTGGGAGAGGGACTTAAATAAAAATCTGACGGATCAAGAGAAGTCATCCATCCTCTCTTTAACCCACTCAACTTCGATCGCCTCCAAAACTGCTGAGGTTAATTACAAGTTGTTGACCAGATGGCATTACACACCAGTAACTCTACATAAGCTCTTCCCCCAAGAATCACCACTATGCTGGCGTGGTTGCGGAGATGTCGCATCGCACGCTCACATCTGGTGGTACTGCCCCCTGATAAGGCCGTATTGGCTTACCATCTTTCACTGGATTAAAGAGATTCAGGGATCTGAAGTCCCTAATGACCCCTGGTATGTCCTTTTACACTGTACAGGCGAGCCAGTAGGATCATATAAAAAGTCTATCACTCCGCATTTACTAAATGCCGCTAAAGCCCTTATCCCTAAGTTCTGGAAAACTTCTAAAATACCCTCCCTACGTCAATGGCTGAGGGAGGTAGCTCATACATACTATATGGAGGATCTAACATACTCCAATAAAAAGAATTCAGAAACGAAGAGAAAAATGTGGTCCTGCTGGTTCGCCTTTAAATACACAACCGCATATGCGGAAATTATGGATCCTAAATGATGTACATTATGTATTGAGATCTAATATAGGATGAACCCTCCAGAGACGGACGGCAAATTCCAATCCCACCCCCATCCTCCCTTATCCCCATACCCCACCTCGACCTCTCAGTCTTCATTTTTGTTTATTCTCTTTTTTTTTTTTTCCCTTTTTTCTTTTTCTTTCTTTCTTCTTTATTATCTTTCATTTTTTTTTTTTCTTTTTTCTATATATTAAAAATTTGACAGGATCTAATATCTCTGACTGAGGTCGCTATTTTCTCAGATAATATAGTGCTTAAGATAAAGTACTCAATTGACCCTGACGACCTTACTCTGAGATGATGCGATATTGACATTGCTAGTACCTGCATATAATATGATATCTTGATGTAACTCTTTTCTTTTTGTGAACATCCTGTGTTTCAATAAAAAATTATTAAAAAAAAAAAAAAAAAAAAAAATATGGCGCACAATGGAGGTAGCCGAGTACATATAACTAAAAATGGTGGGGGGAAGGGGGTGGGTTGGGGGTTCCTGAGAGGGGGAACTTGATGGTGGTAGTTAATGTTTCACAACAAGTTCGGGTATTAGTCCATGTGAGGATAAAATGATGCTGAATAAATGGAAGGCAGCCAGTCTATAAAAGCTAGAAGAAGCTCTGGAACAAATAAAAAAGAAAGAAGGACGGCGCCCTCTAAGTGCAGCATGTATGTTAAAAATATTTATTACAATAGATAAAAACACTCACATTTGAGTTGCTAAAAACCAGCATGTAAAGTAGTTTCATCCGCGTGCTCTCGGGGGATGTGGGTGTCACGGGCCAGTTCAGGGGTTCCTGGGATGTGAGTCCTGTAACCTGGGTCCTGGTAGCTGTTCCGGTGGTGCCGAGGGTCCTCAGAGCCTCCGGGCGGCCAGGATATCGGTCATGGATCCTCCGTGGAGTGCCGTGCTGACCTGCGTCTTCACTTCCGGGAGCGGGGTGAGGCGGGCGGTGCTTCGCGTTCGGAGCATGCGTGCTCCTTCATCAGGCTATGCTGGTGGCCATATTCAGTGTGGGAATTTATACCATAGGCAATGGGAGGGGTGGAGAGGTAATTGAGAGGAGGGCGGGACTATGTATAATGATTGGGCACGTAGGTAACCATGGAGATGGGGTGTACACAATGTGGAAGGGGAGTGGAGGGAGACGGGGAGTGGGCGGGGCGGGGAGTGAGGAGGGGGGAAAAAAAAAAAAAAAAAGGAGATATGCAAATGAGTGTGTTGTGGTAAGAACATATATGTGTGTATATGGAATGTGGGGTAAGGAGAAGGCGGTCTGTAGGAAGAGGAATGTTGTATTGATCATAGTGGACGGGAACAAAATATATATACATATATACATGTGTACATATATATATATACATACACGTCAACATATATGGGAAGGGAATACAAAAATGCAGAAAATTGTATATAATTAAATAGGTATATAATTATAGGGAGAGATTGGTGGTATATGAGAAGAAATGACGCAATGATGGAAAAGGGATAAAACATGTACAATGTATATACGTGTGTAAACACAAAGAACCGTTTAAAAAGGATCCCTTCACACACACATACACATATATACACATTTAAATGACGCGTAAGATTGGGACAAAAGAAGGGGGGGAGTGTGTTTCCAGACGGGTATTTGGGAATGAGAGGAATGTTATGGGAAATACTGGGAAATAAATAAATAAAAGTAAAAATAAAAATAAAAATAATAAAAATAATAAAAATATATAGAAATATAAATAAAAATAAAGATAAATATAAATATATATATATATATATATATGTAAAAATAAAAATACAAGTACAAATAAATAAAAAAAAAAAAAAATAAAAAAATAAATAAATAAATTAAAAAATATATAAAAAATATATAAAAAATATATAAAAAATATATATAAAAAATATATAAAAAAATAAGGAAATTAAAAATAAAATATTTTTTAATAAGAATAAAAATAAAAATAAATAAAAAATAAAGATAGGAATAAAAATAAAAATGGTATGTGTTATACACTAGGGCTATGTGGATAGGGGTAATGGGTGGGAGACGGGTATACCCATACACGTGCTCCACGTGGACTGTAAGTTAATGGGGTAGTGACTAGATGATGGATAAAACAATAAATGAGACAACAGGTAGGACAATGGATGAAACAATATGTGGTGAATTGGGATGAGATGATGTGATGAGGCAGGGATATGGTTGGGGTCACAACAAAATGTTAATTTCAATGCCTTCATTGAGGCCTCCTGGCGATAAAGTGTCCAGTGTGTATATCCAGTAGTTTTCTTTTATCCATCATCTAGCCCTAGTGTATAACACATACCATTTTTATTTTTATTCCTATCTTTATTTTTTATTTATTTTTATTTTTATTCTTATTAAAAAATATTTTATTTTTAATTTCCTTATTTTTTTATATATTTTTTATATATATTTTTTATATATTTTTTAATTTATTTATTTTTTATTTTTTTTTTTATTTTTTTTATTTATTTGTACTTGTATTTTTATTTTTACATATATATATATATTTATATTTATCTTTATTTTTATTTATATTTCTATATATTTTTATTATTTTTATTATTTTTATTTTTACTTTTATTTATTTATTTCCCAGTATTTCCCATAACATTCCTCTCATTCCCAAATACCCGCCTGGAAACACACTCCCCCCCTTCTTTTGTCCCAATCTTACGCGTCATTTAAATGTGTATATATGTGTATGTGTGTGTGAAGGGATCCTTTTTAAACGGTTCTTTGTGTTTACACACGTATATACATTGTACATGTTTTATCCCTTTTCCATCATTGCGTCATTTCTTCTCATATATACCACCAATCTCTCCCTATAATTATATACCTATTTAATTATATACCATTTTCTGCATTTTTGTATTCCCTTCCCATATATGTTGACGTGTATGTATATATATATATGTACACATGTATATATGTATATATATTTTGTTCCCGTCCACTATGATCAATACAACATTCCTCTTCCTACAGACCGCCTTCTCCTTACCCCACATTCCATATACACACATATATGTTCTTACCACAACACACTCATTTGCATATCTCCTTTTTTTTTTTTCCCCCTCTCCTCACTCCCCGCCCCGCCCACTCCCCGTCTCCCTCCACTCCCCTTCCACATTGTGTACACCCCATCTCCATGGTTACCTACGTGCCCAATCATTATACATAGTCCCGCCCTCCTCTCAATTACCTCTCCACCCCTCCCATTGCCTATGGTATAAATTCCCACACTGAATATGGCCACCAGCATAGCCTGATGAAGGAGCACGCATGCTCCGAACGCGAAGCACCGCCCGCCTCACCCCGCTCCCGGAAGTGAAGACGCAGGTCAGCACGGCACTCCACGGAGGATCCATGACCGATATCCTGGCCGCCCGGAGGCTCTGAGGACCCTCGGCACCACCGGAACAGCTACCAGGACCCAGGTTACAGGACTCACATCCCAGGAACCCCTGAACTGGCCCGTGACACCCACATCCCCCGAGAGCACGCGGATGAAACTACTTTACATGCTGGTTTTTAGCAACTCAAATGTGAGTGTTTTTATCTATTGTAATAAATATTTTTAACATACATGCTGCACTTAGAGGGCGCCGTCCTTCTTTCTTTTTTATTTGTTGCCGACTCCTGCCTGTTCCTGGTTCTGCAGTTGATCCTGATCTGGCTCCCGCTGAACAAGTTTGGTGATCAGTTTCCACATCTCCTCAGCAGAGGTTCCTATATCTCCAAGTTCCAGCCTCCTGCCTGCAGGCACCTGCACCCTTTCGTTGCCCTCGCACTCCCTGTACCCACCACCAGGGGTGCTTGAACCGAAACCGTGAAAGAGGCCACCCTCATCATTTCGGGCTCCGCTGTAAGGTACGTGACAGGGGGTCATGTACCATCTGGTGATGACCTTCAGGCTGGCTTCTATTAGTGAAATATTGAGGATACCCTTGAAGGATCTAAAGAAGGCTTTGTGCCAGGAGTCCAGATCCCAAGATTCCTGCATGTCCTTCTCCCACTCCAGCATGAACAGTGCTTTCCGACCATTTGCAACAAGTGTTGAATAGATTATGGAGATCCCTCCCCTCTGCTCCAGGTGTTGTCCACACCATTGTTCTTAAGGGGTGAATTGAGGAGGCACAGGTTTCGAAATCCAAATTGAGTGTAGAAAATGTGACAGTTGCTGAAATCTAAACCTCTCTGAATTGGGTAGGTCTAGGTTCTTAATGCAGTGGGTAAGGGAAATAGGTCCAGCTGAGGTGAAGTAGTGCCCGATCCGGAACATCCCCCTATCCAACCACCACTGAAATGCTCTGATGTCAAGGCCTGGACAAAATTCTGGATTACGGAAGATATGTGTTAAGGGTTTGCTTTGTGAAACCAAAGAAGGAGAATTCCTGAGCGTATCCCATAACGTCAAGGTATGTGACAAAGATGGTGATAAGATGGGAGGCCTAGTCTTAGGGGGACACCAGAGGAGAAAATCCAAGGTGAAGGATGGGACTGCCTGCCTCTCCATATCTACCCAGTCTGGTCTGGCCGTTTTAGAATAAACCGTGGATATAGCTGAGCAAGTCTAGCTGCTTGGTAATACCAAAAAAAATTAGGGAGACCTAAACCTCCCTTATTCCTCAGTCTATATAAGGATCGTCGTGCTAGGCGATGACCAGATTTACCCCATATAAATTTAACCACTTTGCTTTGGAACGACGTGAGATGATCCTTTCTTATAGCAATCGGGAGTGAGCGAAAGATGTATAAAAGTCTCGGGAGTAGGATCATTTTGATGGAGTTTATCCTGCCCAGCCAGGAGAGTTGGTGTGGATATATTGTTTAAGATATAATTCTAATTTTTTGTAGATGGGGGGAGAATTGGCTTGATATAGTTGTTCAAATTTAGGTGTAAGATTTATACCTAGATATCGTATAGAAGACTACTTTATGAGAAGCGGAATGATTCCTTCAGCTGGGTCACCAGAGATGGTCAAAGAGATACGTTGAGTGCTTGTGATTTAGTGTAGTTAACATGTAATCCTGAGATCTTAGCAAAATCATCTAGGAGTTTACATAAGACAGGTAGGCATATGGCTGGGGAGGTGATGTAAAGAATGAGGTCATCTGCAAATAAGCCGCATTTGTGAGTTTTGTGTCCACATCTGACCCCCGCTATGTTTGGGTTGGTGCGGATAGCAATTGCTAACGATTCGATTGCTATCGCAAATGGCGATAGTGGGCACCCCTGGCGCGTCCCTCTCGCTATTTTGATGGGATCTGAATACTGTCCTTGCAATTTGATCCTGGCCTCGGGGTTAGAGTAGAGTGATTTAAGTAGCCCAAAGAATCGGGGACCAAAGCCCCACATTTCCAGAACGGAAAACAGGTAGGACCATGAAACAGAGTCGAAAGCCTTTTGAAGATCTAACGACAGTAGCATACCTGCTTGATCATGATCGTCATCCCATCCAGATTGCAAGATAGAAACAACATCTACTGTTCTTCTGATTTGAAACAACATCTACTGTTCTTCTGATTTGATCAGGGCCTTGCCTTCCGGGGATGAACCCAACTTGGTCTTTATTAATGTAAGATCCATTAATGATCCAATGAAGGACGCCAGGTGATCTGCCATAATTTTAGTCATTATTTTAAGATCGTTATTGATCAAAGATATGGGTCTATAGTTAGTAACCTCGCCTGGGTCCTTGTCTGGTTTTGGGATGACAGTTATGAATGCAGCATTCATCTGTGAGTTCAGGGGTTCCCCTTTGGTTAGAGAGTTAATAAATTTGGCCAAATAGGGTGCTATGATATTCGCAAAAGCTTTATAATATGGTATAGAGAACCCATGTGGACCTCGGCAGAATTTTTCTTTAAGTTTTTTATCACTTCTAATGCCCCGTACACACGGTCAGATTTTCCGATGGAAAATGTGTGATAGGACCTTGTTGTCGGAAATTCCGACCGTGTGTTGGCTCCATCACACATTTTCCATCGGATTTTCCGACACACAAAGTTGGAGAGCAGGAGATAAAATTTTCCGACAACAAAATCCGTTGTCGGAATTTCCGATAGTGTGTAGACAAATTCGACGCACAAAGTGCCACGCATGCTCAGAATAAATGAAGAGATGAAAGCTATTGGTTACTGCCCCGTTTATAGTCCCGACGTACGTGTTTTACGTCACCGCGTTCAGAATGATCGAATTTTCCGACAACTTTGTGTGACCGTGTGTATGCAAGACAAGTTTGAGCGAACATCCGTCGGAAAAAATCCTAGGATTTTGTTGTCGGAATGTCCGAACAAAGTCCGACCGTGTGTACGGGGCATTAGACTTCCTCTGTAGTGACTGGGGCTTCGAGTCTATCTCTATGGTCCGCCAATAGGGTGGGTATCGGTAAATTTTCTAGAAATTTGGTCAGAGCATGAGGTCTATTTGCCCCATGTACACTATATAGGTCAGCATAGAATCTATGAAAGGCTTCCATGATTTTGAGGAGATTCGCCGTGGGTGGTTGACCAGCTATTTTAATTCTGGGGAAGGTGTAATGCCCCGTACACACGGTCAGATTTTCTGATGGAAAATGTCCGATCGGAGCGTGTTGTCGGAAATTCCAACCGTGTGTGGGCTCCATCGGAAATTTTCCATCAGATTTTCCGACACACAAAGTTGGAGAGCAGGAGATAAAATTTTCCGAGAACAAAATCCGATCGTGTCATTTCCGACCGTGTGTGGCCTGTTCCGACGCACAAAGTGCCACGCATGCTCAGAAGAAATTCCGGCACGGAACAGCTCGTTCTGGTAAACTTAGCGTTCGCAATGGATACAGCACTTTCGTCACGCTGCAATGTTAAAAATGGTTTAATACAGCGCACTCTCTTCTTCTTTATAATGTGACAAGAATATAGTAGTTTTGCTGCTCATATTCACACACACTTCTCACAAACTTATTTTGTTACTATTTATCTGGATTCCCTCAATATATTTTGATTGCTCACATCTGACAACATATTTATTTTTTTGGCTTTAATGTAGATTCTTTTTTTGTGTTTGTATTTTTTTGAAGGGTTTTTTTTTGGGGGGGATTTTGATTTGTACTCCCGAAAATGTTTGTGTGTGTTTTTTGTGACAAGTTCCCACAACATCATTGATATGTTGTTCTATTTAATCTGTAGGAGATTGTTTGGTGTTGTTGTCCCTTGTTAATTTCACATTTTATGTTAGAAATGTACCTGAATCGTCACCAACAAACTGTCCTTTTTGGATGAAAACACACACAGGAGAGTATACTTTCCCAAAAAAAATTTTATTAAGGGCTCACAACTAAACAAAGAGGGAGGCAACGCTGGTGAAACTGCAGAAGTGGGCGAAGCCTTGGACCCCCAGGGCAGACATCAATAATTTTTAAGCAAAATTGGTGGCCTGAGGAGTCCATATCTAAGGGAGGGCAGTCTGGTCCAGAAGTCCCAGAGATCCGGAAAGCAGCAGATGACATCTGTGTCCCCAGGCTGTGGTCATACGAGAGACTGCATCTTCTGTCAGACCAGACTGAACCCAGGGTCATCACTCTCAGGTCTTCCTTCCACGCTTCCTTACACGTGGTGGCTGTGGTGGTGGAGTTGTGGCAGCAGGAGGAGGAGGAGGATGGTCCAACTCAACCACGTCGGTCTTGGGTGTTAGTTCCCCACTCACCCTCTTACGTAGCACTTTATACATAAGGTCCTCACAGAGCCTGCGTTGACCCTCCTGCATGCCCTGCAGTTTTCTGGCAGCCATGCAGGCAAAGGCCTCTTCAGGAGTGGGTAAGGCTCTGAGGGACGCAGAAGCCTCCTGGATGAGCCTGAACGCTGAATTCTGCATGGACTCGGAGTCTTCTTCCTGGCTCTTTTATATGGAAGGTGGAGGGGAGGAACCTGAGACTCAGTCAGGCTGCGATTGGTCCCTGGCTTCTCCTGGCTGCCACTTAGCCCCGCCTCCTCCTGGCTGCCAGTAATCACTGCCTCCTCCTGACTTCAACATTCCACAGCCTCCTCCTGGCTGAGGTCTTCCTGTGTATGAAAAAGGGACATAGTTTTAGTATTTTTTTCATCAATCACACACAATTTTCACCTCCTGACTGCTGCAAATTGAATGTTAACAAATATAACAGACTATCCTTCTGAGCCCAGCAGTTTTCATTCTAGTCCCAATTTTGGGTGCCCACTACTGTCTATTGATATGTAAAACACTTTCAAGCAGCAATTAGTGATCAATAATAACATCTAGTAAACATCATTTCTTTATTGACCAGAAATCTGTAGAACAATGCTATACCTGACTCCAGCTGGGCTCATCCACTTCTTCCTGGCTGGAAGGCCCAGGTTGGACATCGGAAGCCTCAGATGGGGTGGAAGGAAGCGTGGAAGGAAGAGTAGAGAGGGATTCCCTGACTTCAGTGTGGTCTGACAGAAATCGCAGTCTCTCGTAGTACCAGAGCCTGGGGACATAAACGTCATCTGCTGCAGCTCCGGACCTCTGGGAATCTGTGACCTTCTTGCGCTCCCTAAGATATGTGCTCCTCAGGCCACCAATTTTGGCTTTTAAATAGGGGATGGTTGCTGTGGGGACCACCGGCTTCACCAACTCCAGCAGTTTCTCCAGCGCTGCCTGCCTCTTCTGTTTATGGTTATAGTGGGGGTGTCTGACCTGCCACAGACAGGGCAGCTCCCTGTATTTGTCAATGAACAGGGGGAGGAAATTGTGGTCGTTGAACCCATCCATTTTCTCTGCAAGACACAACACAAGACAAACCCTAATGTCAGGCCAAACTCCCCTAATCTTGTTACAATATAGGCTTCCATTTCGAAGCAGTATAGGCCCAAGTTTAGATCCTACCTTCGTTATCACGATCGGCGCCTCCGATGCTCCTTCCTCCGCTCACAGATCGTACGTAAGACGCACGCGTGTTACGCTTTATACACACTGCGCATGCGTGTAACTCCGCCCGCCCCTGACGTTCTTTCTAGTCTATTCCCCGACCCTTTTCGTTCGGCGCAGTGGGGGAAGAGCACATGGCGGAGACACAGCAGGATCGTGCTAATTGTAGCAATGAGGAGGAGGAGGAGGAAAGGCCGGATCCAGACACGTCCCGATCCAGAAGGAGATTTAAGGACTCAAATATGTCCTTTGGGGAGATGTTGGAGATGGTCGACATCCTGAAGAGGGCCGACTATGACGGGAAGTATGGGCCTTACCCCAACCCCAATATCAGAAAGAACAAGATCATGGCGAAAGTGGTCAGGAGTCTGCACCGGAATTTCGGGGTACGACGATCGAAAGATCAGCTCAGGAACCGGTGGTTGGACCTCAAATTACGAGAACATGAGCAGTACAGAAAGATCAGGAGAGTGCTGCAAAAAAGTAAGTAGTTGTGCTGTGTTCCTATTCTTTATGTTTATTACGTTCGTGCTGCTCCATGTGCTTTTAGGAACTGTTGTACAGTTTAAAATGGCAACTTTCATGTTCATGGGCAAATTATTCGTTCGGATCAAACATTTTTCTTTCGGACTATAAAATACCATTGTTTAGGCCATATGCACTTGGCCACCATTTTGACGCCCTATACTTGTCTTAAAAAAATTGGGTTGTGTAGATGGCTTTGTTACTAGAATGAAATGCAAACTAGATTCTGTGTAAGGAGAGGACACTGAGCAGCTGTTTTCACATCTGGACACTGGAGCACTAGTGTGGGACACAAGAACACCATTTTTATTAGGGGGGGCACACAGGTGCTCCAGTGTATACTATAGGGGGGGCTACATCTGTGAAGCTTGTACTAAGCAGGTAAAGTATTGCAGGTTGACAAAAGACACTAAAAAAGCTACATCTTGGAACTCTGCTAAAATTGACAATTGTACCCCACTTCCAAGCAATGTTTCCTATTTCTAGTTCTGCCATCAAATATCTGTGTGCTAATTATACCATTTTTGTTTGACATAGGGGATAAAAGACTCGGAGGACATCCCCCATCCGAGGAGACCAGAGCCCCCCCCCCCTCTGAAAGAAGGGGAAATCCCCCCAACACAATCTGAGCAGGAGGAAGAAGACGTGGTGGAACTAGTCACCACAACAGGTGAGTGTCTGCAACCACAGGCTCAGATAAGAGATGGATGGCGGCATTTTTTTTAGACCTATTTTATTTTGGGGTTCCTCTCTTTTTAGGTGATCGTGAGGTTGTGGATCCAGATCCTTTCACATTCGAAAGTGCCCAGATCCTGATCGAGGAGATCATGGGGTGTAATTTACAATTGGAAATCATCAAGAAAAACATCAATGATGTTATTCCAAAAAATAAAAACATCATTCATGTTTTGGGGCGAGTTTAAAGCCCCTCCAAATCACTTTCTTCTTTTGTGTGCTACAATGTGCTAAATGTTTTTGTGATTTTTCCCAAAGCCAAATTTGGAGGATGCACACAGTGTGTCAACATGTGCTATCTGCCATCACAGGAGATCAATGGACGCGTTTTGGGGGTGCAACTCCTTCCTCAATAATAAAGTAGCGGTGAGGAAGGGCTTGCTCCCCCAAAACACATCCCTTGATCCCCCGTGATGGCGGGTCGCACATGTTGACATTGTTAAATTGGTGTGCATCTTCCAAATTTGGCTTTTCCTGGGGTGACTTCACCCCATCTGAACGCAATATCAAACACAGTTCCTAAATACTCATGTGTGATATTGCCTTCAAATTCTACCAAATGTGACGTTTGTAAGTTCAAGATTTGTGTCTTTCTTGTTGGTTTTACACAGGCCTGTTTTATCTAAAATGGACATTTTGAGTTTTGATAATGCTACCCCAAAAATTGTTATACAACAAACATGTTGGTTTGTTTGAAAAACCTTTGGTAAATGCACATGTGATTGTGCAGGTATTAAAAAGATTGATAATCAAGAATGTGTGGATTATTGTCTCAACGCTACAACACTTTTGGGGTGATGTCATTGTTGTTTTCTGAGAAAATGGGGGTTATTTACTAAGGGCAAATCCTCTTGGCACTACAAGTGCAGTTTCAGTGCAGTTGCAACTGCACTTGTAGTGAAATGTGTTTTTGCATTTTAGTAAATAACAGCCAACAGTGCTTTGTATAATAAGGTTACACAATCACAACATTTTCTGGACTCAACACATTTCTGTCAGGGTCAGCTAAAACAAACACAAGCAGGAAATGTCCACAAAGAATTTCTTTTTTTGTTTTATTATAAAAAGGCTTCACAGATTTGCTGGCATATTGATAGCCCCCCTACCCGCAAAGAACTCCAGGTAGCGTAACCGGACATCACGGGTACTCAGGGAGGGCAAGCCAGGATGGCCGCTTTCAAGCGCCGTCAGTGTGGTTTGATGTATCATTCCGGCCTCAGGCCCAACTGAGCCAGCATAGCGTAGATGTTTCCTTAAAAAGTTATGGACAACACAGCACGCAAGTATAATATGGTTCAATTTATACTCCGCCATATGGATGGGTGTCTGAAATAGGCGGAACCGGCTGGCCAGGATTCCAAATGTGTTCTCCACCACTCTTCGGGCTCTGGCCAGCTGGTAATTAAAAAACCTGTTTCGGGGTGAGGGTCCTCATTGGGAATGGCCGCATCAGGTGGTCCCCCAGTGCAAACGCTTCATCAGCAATGAACACAAATGGGAGTCCTTCAATATTGTCCTCTGGAGCTGGCAAGTCCAAGCTGCCATTCTGGAGACGCCTGTAAAACTCCGTCTGGGCGATGACTCCACCATCGGACATCCGGCCATTCTTCCCCACGTCCACATACAGGAAGTCGTAATTAGCCGACACCACCGCCAACATCACTATACTATTGAACCCCTTATAGTTGAAATAGTATGACCCCGAGTTGGGTGGTGGGACGATGTGGACGTGTTTCCCATCAATTGCCCCTCCGCAGTTAGGAAAGTCCCACCACTCGGCAAAGTGGGAGGCCACAGTCTGCCATTCCTGTGGCGTGGAAGGAAACTGTTGAGGAAAAAACAATAAACTAAACTAAATTACTATTTTTTCTCAGAAACATGGCAAGCAGATTAGACACAAACATTATGGGGCAACCTCCAGATAGCATTTATTAAGGGGAATTTAACAACGCCAAAGTATAAGGTACACCTATCATATTCCCCCTCCCCCCCTCTCATGGGCCATTTCTAACATTATAGGGGGTGTGTGGAAATCTTGGACAGGTAACCCTCTTCACTTCATTGAGAGATGAATGCCTAAATAATGGGTATTACTTGGAACAGCCCCTCCTTAGTTACACTATTGGCAGACCACTGGACAGGTAAGAAGTGTCATAATACAAAGATATAAATACACATTGTACACATTTGAGCACATTTGGACATTCTGCTATTACCTATCAAGATAATAATAGGATAGAAAAACTTGAAACAGTACCATTTGAAAGTATACAGGCAGGCCCTTGAACTACATGCTTTGGGGAATAGTGTGTATGGGTTTGGCAAAGTCAGCAGATAGATGATTGAGGATAGATAGGGAATTGGGATCAGATGACTTAGCAGTTGGGGGTTGGGAGGGTTACTAAAAATGATTTGGGGACACCACCAAAAAAAAGCCTCTGGCACCCTGCCTGAATTTAAAGCAAAAATAACATTTCTAAACATTTTAGGGGGTGTTTGGGGTAAAGCACTACTATGGAGCAGAAAAAATACATTGTTAAGTGACTACATGGGGTGAATATAGGGCCAGGAGACACCATGCTGGGGAGGTTATTGAAGGACAAATATGTATGAAGGACCTAAAATAATAATTACATACAAATCCAGCATGCATGAGGACAAAGGGGACATTCACAGCATATTCCAATCATGGTAATTAGGGAATGAGGAAAGAAATACAAGATATTAGCAAACATTCAATACAATAAAATGTGATATAAAAGGATAAAAATCTTACCTTCATATACTCCTTCTGCAGGACCTGGATGATGGCAGGACAGGTCTCTGGGATAATGATCCCCAGAGCCTGGGGAGAGATGCCTGTCGAGAACTTGAGGTCCTGCAGGCTTCTCCCTGTCGCCAAGTACCGCAGGGTAGCGACCAACCTCTGCTCCGGAGTGATGGCTTGCCTCATGCAGGTATCCTGCCTGCTAATATAAGGGGTCAGCGAAGCCAACAAACGGTGAAACACGGGGCCCGTCAACTTGAGGTCCTGCAGGCTTCTCCCTGTCGCCAAGTACCGCAGGGTAGCGACCAACCTCTGCTCCGGAGTGATGGCTTGCCTCATGCAGGTATCCTGCCTGCTAATATAAGGGGTCAGCGAAGCCAACAAACGGTGAAACATGGGGCCCGTCATCCTGAGAAAGTTCCTGAAATCATCAGGATTATTCTCACGGATCTCACGGAGCAAAGGCATATGAGAGAACTGGTCACACTGAAGCAACCAATTCTTGGTCCATGAACTCCTCCCCACCCTGTTCATGGACTGGACTTGTGTCAAGGTCAGGACCCCAACACCAAGCCCCCGCACAGCACGAACTCTACGAGGAGTACGCATACGCAACATGGCTAGAAAACGGTCGGCTGCTCAGAACGAAGTAACAGAACGCACTGAAGAACAGCAAGGCCTGTGAAGAGCGACCTGAAAAACAGTAACGAACGAACAAGAATACAATGACTAAAGTCACGCGGAACTTGCTTGCACGCACTGAAGAGCAGATACAAACCCACAAGCACAAACTGAATGGCAGAAAACGATCTGAAAGGCACGAGTCTGAAAAAGCGCGAATCGTCTCTCACAAAACTTTTACTAACACGAGATTAGCAAAAGGAGCCCAAAGGGTGCCGCGCTTGGTTCTGAACTGGCCTTTTCTAGTCTCGTTGTACGTGGTGTACGTGACTTGCGTGGTTGGCGATCGGAAATTCCGACAACTTTGTGCGACCGTGTGTAGACAAAACAAGTTTGAGCCAACATCCGTTGGAAAAAATCCTAGGATTTTGTTGTTGGAATGTCCGAACAAAGTCCGACCGTGTGTACGCCCTATAAGAGTGGTTGCGTGGTGTGAGTTTGGAGGCCAAGAGAGACCCAGGTTTATCCTTCTGGTGGTAGTATTTTGCCCCTTGCCAAAGAATACTTTTTTCTGCCTTAACTGTGAGAGCTAAATTAAGTTTAAGGTGGGCTGTGTCCAAAGGGGACATGGGAATATGACATGGATCTCTCTTGTGCTCCAGACAGAGTGTTTGAAAGTTCTTTTCCAGATTGTCAATGTCGACCTTTTGGGCTCTTTTAATTTGGGAAGCTATTTGAATTAATTTCCCTTTGACGGTCACCTTATGTGCCGCCCATAAAGTTTCAGCCGAAACGTCAGCAGTATCATTCTAAAAAAAATATTCAGAAATGGCCTTTTCAATTTCTATTTTCCTAATAGGGTCTGAGAGGATTGTTTTATTCAATCTCCAGTAAGAAGATTTGGCTTGGGGAGCTCGGTTATTGATCGCCACACTCAACAAGGAATGATCAGACCAAACCATGTCTGTGATCCGTGCTCTTTGGGCTAACAGGATAAAGCTATTTGAGACCAACAGATGGTCTAGTCTGGCGTAAGATTGATGTGCATGGGAGAAATGTGTATAATCCTTTTTGGTGGGGTTTAGCTCTCTCCAAATGTCTGTGAGGCCCTGCAAGTAAATCAATTTAGCTATCTTGGAGCTACTTCTGGTTGGGCGAATGGTTTGGACATGGGGAGGTTTGGATCTGTCCAGGCCCTGATCAAAGGCTACATTTGAATCCCCACCGAAGATCATGGAACCTTCTAATAGGGGACCTAGCGCCTTGAACATGTTACTGAAGAATCTATGTTGTCCTGAGTTAGGGGCATAATAGGATACCAAGGAACAGAGGCGACCATCTATTGTGCCTTTTACCAGGACAAACCTCCCCTCTGGGTCCCGCTGTTCCAGCTGTAATGAGAATCTGCAATTCTTTGAAATGAGGACTGCCACCCCTCTAGTTTTGTCTTCTGAATTAGCCAGATAAAACAGGGTGTACTGGGCGTGCAGGAAAGTGGGTTTGTACCGGATCGGGAAGTCAGTTTCCTGAAGAAATAGGACATCTATTTTGTGTGATTTCATATAGTCTAGAACTTTCCTATGTTTAGAGGGTGAATTTAAGCCTTGGGTGTTATGAGTTGCTACTCTTAACAGAGTAGACGGTGCATCAGAGTCAGCCATGGAGCAGAGGGGGCGGGAGCATGAACAATCCACTGTCACTTACCTGTACCAAGCAGCTATGGGAATCGGAAGACTTTGCAGGAGTGGAGATCTGTCGCTTTCTGTGTGGAGAAGGGTCGGCAGACGGCTGACTGCAAAAAAAGAAAATGTTACAGAGGAAAGCAGAAAAGGGGAAGGGGGGAGAGGGAAGAAGGGTGGTTCAAGCCCGAAAGGGGCTTGAGTGAGCAGTGAGAGAAATGGATCTCACTGCTCAACAGTATAGGAAAAACGTCCAATCCCTGCTGACAGGGTGAACTCCTAACCCAGGGAGGAGGCATGACCTAATCTGTGGGGTAGGGAAGGCACGGCATAACTGCCCCAACCTCCGCGCACCTTTGAAAAAAACTGCAAAATAAAAAAAAAGTGTTATCCTGATTTGGGGGCTCAGGAGACCCCGGCAGCCCACCCCCATGAGTCCGCTCCCCCCTCCCGAGGAAAAAATCAGGAGGGAGGCTCGGACTCCCCAGGAACCAGCCTCGGGGAGACAGGGCCAGGCCCGTGTACTTAGTACATCAACAGTAAATGTGATTACATTAGAACCCTGACAGTAGCCTCTGTAAACGTATACCTGCATCTGGAAGAGAGAAAATTGAAAAGCGAGAGACTAACAATCAAAATTGACCAGTTCCAAGTAGATTTTACATTGCAGCTATAACTGTGCTAATAGATCTTGGTGGGTAGGCTTATATCGGAATCAAAAGGAAAATTGTCAACAAAATGATGAATATAACAAACAGAGAAGGTTCTTGAACAATGTGAAAATGTAGATGAAAGGAAAAAAAGAAAGGGTTTTTTTACCCCAGCATCTCCCGGAACTCAGAATGGAGATGAAGGAGGAAATCCATTTAGAGTGTTACCAAAAAAAAACTTGACCCGTGGTGTCATGGAGGTCTGGTTTCTTTAGATCTTTTGTATTTAGGTTTGTCCCAAACATTCGGCAGAGGGCTCGCTGGAGAAGGGCGTTTGGTGGAACCTGCAGAAGAATTAGTGAGATCCATTGCTGCTTCTTGTGAGATGAGGCGAAGATCTAGTAGGATACGTTCACCTTCTTGTAAGCTGTGGAAGGAATGTGTCTTACCCTATAGTCAAACTTTAGTGCAAAAGGGAAGGCCCATTTATACTTGATGTCACGTTGAGATAAAATAGTAAGTAGGGGTTTCAGGGATCTCCTTTTTTTGTATCGTGGTCAGTGAAATGTCAGCGAACACTTGAATGGCGTGCCCTCTGCACGTGAGGGGGTGTTGATATCTGCACTTTTTCATCACCTCTTCCTTCACCGAGAAGTAGTGGAGTTTAACCACAATATCCCTGGGCATGCCGTCTTTCCTCGGGGGTCCTAAAGTTCTGTGGGCTCGATCGATCTCCAACTTGTGCAGTGGAATGTCAGGGATTATCTGTCTGAGAAAATCTTGTACTACAGATGTGGTATCCGTGATCAATTCTGGGAGCCCCCTGATTCTGAAGTTCTCCCTTCTAGATCTATTTTCAAGATCATCGATACGAGATAGAGCAGTGTCCAGTTGATCTTGTAGCACCCGGATGTGGTCAGAGTTCTGTCTGGTTTTAGAGATGGTTTGGTCGAGTTTATTTTAAATAAATTTAATCCTTGAGCCAAGGATTTGGAAATCCTCCCTGATATCTCCTGTAATTTTGGCTGCAGTCTGAGCTAATAGGACTGACAATAGGACTGACAGTTTGGAAAATAGATCAGGTGCTGAGAGCAGTGTGTGGGGAGTCATGTCTGTCAGTGCAAGCCCGTTTGCAGTGTGAGGCGATGCAGGCCTCATGGGAGAGTGCAGGAGATCCTCCATTGATTGTTCAATAAGGGATTCTGTGGATGCAGGGGAGTGAGGCATGGGCATGAGGTTACTCACGGGGGTCCCAGGAGGGTGAATGCGGGTTACTGCGGCATAAGATAGCCTATCTCCAGGGCTCTCCTCAGCTTTCTGTGTGCGAGGCTGCGTGGCGCCTGCCATCTTGGATTTGGCCCGCTCTGCCAAGGCTCTAAACTGAGGCTCCAGGTCTCTCCTAGACGTTCGGACATGGGCCTGTGTCCCAGCTATTCCCCCAGTGGATGGGGTGGGTATAACGGCCTCCGGGGTCCCGGATCCCGCGCTACGTGCGCCGGGTGGTTAGGGCAGCACGGAGCTCCTGGCTTAAGCGGCCATCTTGGAGCGGTCCCTACTTTATCTGTCCTTTATAGGATCTTATGTACACAAGGACCAGGTAGGCTTCATACCAGGGAGGCAGGGCCCGGACCAGATAAGAAGGGCAGTGGACATCATTTCCCTATTGAAATCACGCTGGGATGGCAACCCTACACAGGAAGGCTATCTTTTATCCATCAACTTCCAAAAGGCGTTTGATACTGTCACATGGCCATACTTATTTAGCACTTTAGAAAGATGGGGTTTTGGCTCACACTTTATCAATCTTCTCACAGCCCTTTATTCCCAGCCTAAGGCTCAGGTTAGAATCCAAGGACACCTATCAGATCCCTTCCCCATCACCAAAGGAACAAAGCAGGGATGCCCACTATCCCCTCTCCTTTTTGCCATAGGAATAGAGATTTTAGCTATTGCCATTAGAAATCACCCAGACATTCACGGAGTCAACTGTGGCCATTCAACGCACAAATGCACACTCGTCGCGGACGACCTCCTCCTCTTTATCACATCCCCTCTCATCTCCACTCCTAATGTCCTAAAACTCCTTCAAACTTTCGGACAGATTTCGGGATTGTTAGTCAATATGTCTAAATCAGTAGCTCTTAATGTCTCCTCTCCTAGACAGTTTAGGGAACCATTTCCCTTTCGCTTGGAGCACTACCTCCATTTCCTATCTAGGAGTTCAATTAACTTCCAATATAGACCAAGTATATAAATATAACTATCCACCCATGTTTAGAAAGCTTAAGAATGATCTTGAACAATGGTCGCTACACAAATTGTCATGGCTAGGTAGAATAAATGCTGTTAAAATGACCCTCCTCCCACGGTTATTATATCTCTTCCGCTCTCTTCCTATACCTGTCCCCAAACTTCATATACATAATCTACAATCAACAATAATACGATTTACCTGGGGTAAATCAAACCACAGACTCCCTAATAAGACCTTTTTCAGATCCAGAATGAAAGGAGGCCTAGGACTGCCCAATCTCTGGTGATACTACCAGGCAGCACATTTAAGCCAAATATCAGCTATTTACTCTAGAGGTTCTAAACCTGAATGGATAGAAATGGAAAGACAGGCTATACCTAACTTTACTATTGACTATCTTCTTTGGCGTCCCCCTAAATCCAGGCCTCCGATCCTATCCCCTACCCTTTCACATTCTTTCGCATTATGCGACCCAATACATAAACTGAATACCATAACATCCAAATGGCATCCCCTGGCCCACATTTTCAATAATCCCCTTTTTCTGCCGGGGACGGATATCAAGGCATTTCAATGGTGGCTCAATAAGGGTCTATTCCGAAAAGGACACTTTTTTTAACTCAAATGGTTCCCTATAAACTGAGCCACTGTACTTCTAAATTGGATATGCCTCCTTAGGCCACTCAATCTCCTCCCAAGAATCCCTCCCCCTAGCTATTACCCCCTATGAACAATGGTGCTCCTCGGCCGTGGACATGAGAGGGGGAATATCCCTAATTTACTCAGCCTTAGCTGAACCACAGGAGAAAGCAACATATATGCTGAGTTGGGAGCGTTACATCGGATTCGAGTGGGATCTAGACATTTGGCATTCTCACTTCTCAATAGCCTACAAAGGGATCCTAAACGTCTCCCTAATTGAAGCAGACCTCAAGATCATTTCCCATTGTTACCTGGTCCCAACACGACTAGCTAAATTTTTCCCACAGTCATCTCCCTTATGCTTTAGGGGTTGCAGACACCTGGGATCCCTCCTTCATATATTTTGGGAGTGCCAGAATCAGAGGCTTTTGGAACAAACTTTTCAATCTAATTTGCAAAATCACAGGTAAGGTGGTCCCCCAAAACCCAAAAATTGCTCTCTTAAACCAAACGACCAAATTCTAAACCAATATATTCTCATTGGAGCTAAATTGACGATAGCTCGGGCCTGGAAGTCCTCCAAAGTCTCATTCCACTTAGCTAAACAGAAGGTTTCCTGGATTATGTATGAGGAAAAAATCTCCAATACTATCCTCGACAAACTTGAAAAAACCCAGATTTATTGGTGTTCCCCTTTAATCCCGGCCTCACCCATACCCTATGAAGACCCCTCAGAGGTGAGCCTCACTACTTCCTATAGCTCTCCTTGAGGCACATATCCCCTCCCCTTCCACTTCTTGCTGATCCCCCACACTTCTCTATCTTAGTCTATTTTTCTCTCTCTCTTTTTTTCCATCTCTGTATCCACTCTCCCCACCAGCATCTGCTGGTAAGCGGAGGGGAGGAGTTTGTAACAAGAAACTCTTTTTCCATTACAACTTCATGATTTTGCATTAGAGCAATTTGTTTTTGTTATCCTTATTGCATTTGAGCAGAGATCCTTGGAGCAGTCTTATTTTTGTCCCTGAGGGTAATTCCCCTCCAAGTTATCAACAGGTGTTTTAATGGTATTTCAATATTCTCTATGTGTGCACCTTGACTTATTCCATACCCGTAGACCAGAAGACCTTGAGGCGCTGACACAGTTTGAACCCATTTGGGGTGTTGGGACATCAAGGCTGATGGCGTTTTATTATTTTAAATGTCCAGGCACATTACGCCCCCATATCATTCATATCTCCATTCAATATATCCTATGCTCTAATTGCAGATATAAATAAGCAATGTTTATCCCCATCAACCTGTTTTGATTTATACTGTTTCTATGTATACTACTAAACAATCTTTCGATTCCCCTACGAGGGAAAACATTTCTTGTATTATACCTTTTCATACAATAAACTTTTTTAAAACTCAAAAAAAGAAAAAAAAAAGAAAAAAAGAAATGGCGCCAACAGGACCCTGTTTTAATAAAGGCAGAGAGCCTGTCTTGGGTCATACTGTATAGATGAGTTCTTCCATTTCTCCCACCTTAAGTTTCAGGAACCGTGAGGGAGTACATGCTTGTGTCCAATAATGGGGAATGTACGTGCAAGTTGATCATATGCATAGCTAATGATGTTTATTTTTTGTTATGTTACTTTTCTGTTATTTATTTGGTTTGGTTTGTAAATAAAAAGGCTGTTTAAACCTGTCACACAGTCTATGTTATTTTAGGAGGTAATTAGAAGTACCTGGATTGACAAATCCTTTAGTCATGTGTGCTTTAGGAATACGCCCAATAGGTATATATGGATATGTTTGTTTATGTAATTCTTGCTTAATGGTTTTATTACACAATATACTGTAGACCTGTGAACAACAGTTTGTATTGATGCTGAAAGATCAAGCATTCATGATGAATGCTTTTCACTGCAGGCCTTTTGTACAACATATATGGAGACAGCATGATGCAGTGATTTCAGCAAGCTAAGTGAAAGCAAAATGTGATAGATTTTTAAAGCAGTTCTACAAAGGAAATGTGTAGCCATCCACAAGGAGTAAAAGTAATGTGTCTTTTCTGTTCAAAACCATTACTGCAGTTAAGAATGGTCTCAAATGTAAACTTTGTAAAATAAAAGTACTTCAAGGTATAAAAAGTACATAAACTTCACTGCCAAAGAAATAGATTTTTATGTGTTTCTTCAAAAAGTGGAGTGTAGCTGAAGGGAGTGGGGTGTAACTTCAAGTTGATCTGCTGCATCTACAACATATAAAGGCTTGGGTTATTTTATTTCCATTAGAATAGAATCTCTGTTGTAATTGACATGCCATAAAGAATACCCCATGATTATAGCCTATTTGCAGAATTTGATGGGATTGCTTGTTTGTTGATCTGATAAAATAAAAAGGTTAGTACCCAATTTAGGGCATACCTTAGGAAAGAGGGGATGGGTGGGAGCCCTAACAGACATGCCATATTTAGACTCTGTTGTAAAAATGGCCACATTGTACACCATCTGCAGAACACCTTAACGATGCATGTTGTTATGTGAACTAAAATTTGACTTTAATATAGCTCTAACTCTCAACTCTGGTTCTTATTCCATAATTTAAGCTGAAATGGTGATACCTTCAAAAATGTGCTTTTCAAATGAATAAGCACATAACAATTCATTTTGACACCAAACACACCTATGTTGTGAGGGACAGAATGCTAATGGAGCATCTTAGAACTTCCAAGCAATATATGTATTTGATTTATAATATATTTGGTCTTCAACAAATCATTTCTTCCTTCTGTGCAATAATATGTTAGTTGTTGGATTGTGAAACTTTGCCATCTGCAAATATGTTAGAAATATGGTAGTTAGAAAAGTTTCCAAGCAAAGTGTGTTTGTTGATCATGAAAATATTCTCCAGCTTCTTCAGCACACCTATCAGAGCCTTTGATTAGTTGTGTTAATTAAGTAAACACCCCGAAAAAGTGGCTGCATTTGCAGCTCTGGAGCCTTCACAAATATCAAAACTATGAAGGGTTGCTAGGGGTTATCTATAAGAGCCAGTGACTCTGATATATCAGATTGGACTTGCTCTGAATGAAATCAAATACCAGGAAAACTTAGCTAAATACTTTTTAATTTAAACCACATTTGTTGAACTACTGCTATTTTTCTTTTGCAGTATATTTCTGTAAATAATTCTTTGTGTTTATTTAAAAAAAAACCAATATTTTAAACTCCTATAAGATGAATATCTAAAATGTTCTAATTAGAAATGTAAAAATCTTTATTCTGTGAGGGCTACCATGTTTTAAAACTTTGTTGCATTCTGTTAAAGAATGTGGTTGGGATTGCCGTTGGTTTGAAAAGGGTTAATTGCATAGTTAAGATGTCCCAGTGATGATCACTCTTCATCTTCTGGTGCTTTGGTTTTAATTCTACAAACTGAAAAATCTCTGTGCAGGATGAGGCAAGGGTGACATGTCACAGCTAGCACTGTAACATTGGGGCAAAACTATGAAGATTCACTAAATACCTTGTGATGTTGAATTAAGGAATTTACAAAAGAATAAAAAGATGGATGGGTGGATGGATGAATCCAGCGGTTAATAATCTATCCACAGAAATGTTCCATTTTATATTTCAATGTTTTTATTGAGAAAATCGGGTAATGACGGAAATAGCATTTAAACAAAAGTCAATTCTCTGATTGTCACTATATCAAAAACGCAAGTACCAAAAGCATGAGCAAACAAAAATAACATGGTCCATGAATAAAAAGGGACATACAGTACTCAAGGGATGTTTTCAGATAAATATTCTGAGAATAGAAACCGACAATACCAGGGAACAGCGAACATATACCTGATCTACTAAAGATCAGGAGCTGAATTTCGCCACAGACTCCTTTGTGGCGGAACCCCAACCTCCCTGAGCTCTTTGGTCATCCAGACTCGACCTGGTGGAGTCGACATGGGATTACACATCTAACTCACATAATCAAAGTTTGGATCTTTGACCATTGAGCTCATGGAATCGTCTATTGAAGATCTCCTGTCGTTCCCCGAAATTGCCAAACTGGTGACAACCTTTTATGGTCACCTCCAACTGGTGGGAGCTGATCCTTTCCAGAACTCTCATTGCAAATGGCTATTGTCTATGTCTGAGCTTTCTGAAAAGGACTGGGAAGAAGCAACTGAGATATGTTTTTAAGATATCATTAGCACTGCTGACCTACTGGTACAATTCAAGTTTATACACCAATTGCATTATACTCCAGGTAGGCTGGTATGGATGGGGTTGGGACAGGATATTGCATGCGCTAGATGTGATACAATTGATGCTGACTTTTTCCATATGTTCTGGACCTGTCCCAGACTTTCAACCTTCTGGAAGGAACTGTTTGTGTTCTTCGACCACTAACTCCACCTCCCATCATGGGAGGTGGGACTCTTGGGAATACTCAATGACCATGTTCACTATACTCATGCCAGGACATTGCTATGTATATTATTTTATGCACATAAAACCATCCTTATGCACTGGAAGGATGTGGGCCCTCTTTCAACCCACACCTTCTTCCGCAATGTTCATGGGGTCCTTCCCCGGTTCAAATTGATATACAATAGTAGGGCATGCCCTAAGAAATTCACTAAAATCTGGCAACCATGGCTTGATTTATTGGAGGATTTCTGGGGGAATGTCCTCTCATCACAGCTTTCCCAGTAGACCCACTGCTTATGCATTCTAATATTATTGCCTGGCAAGAAACAAAACTAAGAATCATGGGATATCTTTTTTGAAGCACCTACTACATAGGGGGACTCTGGACCTTTGTTGTCTGCACAGGGCCGCATGTGTTGCAGGTTTGAATGGTTGTATGTATGAACTTATGAATGCGTTCTGTTGGGGTATTTCTGTCTTCTGGACTAGTAAACTCGTTCCAATGTTTTTACTATGTAAGGGCTCTACTAAGTGCTCCAGATATACTTACAGTCCCTCTTTTGTTACCTCCTCTTGTATTTTAATGTTACAAAATCAAAATAAACACCTTTTTTTTAAAAAAGATCAGGAGCTGAGCAGTTCTAATCAGTAGCCAATATGGTACGGGGAGATAGGCGGGGGGGGGGGGTGGACGAGTGTTCGGGTGGAGGGGAGAATAGTGGATAAGGAGTAACAGGGGAACCTTCTTACCAATTCCTGAGAATGTCATCAATAACAGAACCTAATTAGGCTCTAAAGACAATCCAATATACAGTTGTGCTCATAAGTTTACGTACCCTAGCAGAATGTATGATTTCTTGGCCATTTTTTCAGAGAATATGAATGATAACACAAAAACATGGTTAGTGTTTGGCTGAAGTCATTTATTATCAATCAACTGTGTTTACTCTTTTTAAATCATAATGAAAACAGAAACTACCCAAATGACCCTGATCAAAAGTTTACATACACTGGTGATTTAGGCCTGATAACATGCACACAAGTTGACACAAATGCTATTAAAGGTAACCATCAACACCTGTGATCTGTTTGCTTGTAATGAGTGTGTGTATAAAAGGTCAATCAGTTTCTGGTTTCCTTATAGACCCTTGCATCTTTAATCCAGTGCTGCACTGACGTTTCTGGATTCTGAGTCACGGGGAAAGCAAAAGAAATCTGCGGGTAAAGGTAGCTGAACTGTATAAAACAGGAAAAGGATATAAAAAGATATCCAAGGAATTGGGAATGTCAATCAGCAGTGTTCAAACTCGAATCAAGAAGTGGAAAATGGGGGGGTTCTGTTGAAACCAAACCACGGTCAGGTAGACCAACTAAAATTTCAGCCACAACTACCAGGAAAATTGTTCGGGATGCACAGAAAAACCCACAAATAACTTCAGGTGAAATACAGGACTCTCTGAAAACATGTGATGTGGCTGTTTCAAGATGCACAATAAGGAGGCACTTGAAGAAAGATGGGCTGCATGGTCAAGTCGCCAGAAGGAAGCCATTACCATGCAAATGCCACAAAGTATCCCACCAAACAGCACACAGACAAGCCTCAAACCTTCTGGCACAGTCATTTAGAGTGATGAGACCAAAATTTAGCTTTTTGTCCACAACCATAAAGACTTCATTTGGAGGGGAGTTAACAAGGCCTATGATGAAAGGTACACCATTCCTACTGTGAAACACGGGAGGTGGATCGCTAATGTTTTGGGGATTTGTGAGCTACAAAGGCACAGGAAATTTGGTCAAATTGATGGTAAGATGAATGCAGTATGTTATCAAATAATACTGGAGGAACATTTGCATTCATCAGCCAGGAAGCTGCGCATGGGACATACTTGGACATTCCAACATGACAATGATCCAAAACACAAGGCCAAGTCAACCTGTCATTGGCTACAGCAGAATAAAGTGAAGGTTCTGGAGTGTCCATCTCAGTCTCCTGACCTCAATATCATCGAGCCACTCTGGGGAGATCTCAAATGTGCAGTTCATGAAAGAACTGGAGTTTTTTTTGCCAAGAGGAATGGGCAGCTTTACCATCTGTGAAGATAAAGAGTCTCATCCATAAATACCACAAAAGACTTCAAGCTGCCGTTAATGTTAAAGGGGCAATACATGGTATTAAGAACTGGGGTATGTAAACTTTTGATCAGGGTCATTTGGGTAGTTTCTGTTTTCATTATGATTTAAAAAGGAGTAAATACAGTTGATTGATAGTAAATGGCTTCAGCCAAACACTAACCATGAGTGAAAGAAACGTTTGTGTTATCATTCATATTCTCTGAAAAAATGGTCAATAAATCATACATTCTTTCAGGATGTGTAAACTTATAAGCACAACTGTATATTGAATTCAAACAGCATAGAAAAAGGGAGAAGAAAAGGAGAGGAGAGGAAAAAAAAGTGTAAGAGACAAGAAGGTCAGTCCGGAGCTCATTAGGGAACTGAGATGTGATGGATCCACGGGTCCCATATTTGATCAAACGTTTTAGAGTTATTATGGAGTACATGAGCGAGTTTGTCGTTGACCATACTTCAGTAAAGTTTACTCACAACGTAATCCAGAGGAATAACCGACTGTTTCCAATGCCTAGCAATAGTGATCCCCGTCTTTGAAAACGTCCTATGACGAAACGCGTAAGGCAGAGTCACGCTCACACGTCATACCCAGAAGTGAAGGCTGGAACGCAAGGTGGGACGCACGCTCGCAGATCGCTGCTGGTCCCATCCCTGCATACAGCGGTGCCTGTTTCATTATTACCTACTTTGTGGCTTGTATTTTTGGACTTTTTTGGCTTATGTGCAATAAACATACCAGACATACTTCACGAAGGAAGCCCCCTTGTGTTTCTATATAATTATTATTTTCTCTGGCGCCATTTTGTCCCAAAATTTTTGAACTCTGGGGTCAATTTATTATTTATTATTATTTTTTATTCCTAATTAACTACACCGTTCACTATATTATTTTTTCACTCATTTACCATATATTCTACTTGGGCTGACACATTTATCCCACTGGGGGGACATAACTTATTCAGCAGTTTCTATAATACTGGCGTTTTTGAATATTTTCGGTTATCTCCGAATATATGATCTTTGGTTTAGATCGCATTATGATAGCTATTATTTGAGCTTTCATACATTATAGCTAGGGATGAGCCGAACACCCCCCTGTTCGGTTCGCACCAGAACATGCGAACAGGAAAAAAATTCGTTCGAACACGCGAACACCGTTAAAGTCTATGGGACACGAACATGAATAATCAAAAGTGCTAATTTTAAAGGCTAATATGCAAGTTATTGTCAATAAAAGTGTTTGGGGACCTGGGTCCTGCCCCAGGAGACATGAATCAATGCAAAAAAAAGTTTTAAAAACGGCCGTTTTTTCAGGAGCAGTGATTTTAATAATGCTTAAAGTCAAACAATAAAAGTGTAATATCCCTTTAAATTTCATACCTGGGGGGTGTCTATAGTATGCCTGTAAAGGGGCGCATGTTTCCCGTGTTTAGAACAGTCTGACAGCAAAATGACATTTTGAAGGAAAAAACACATTTAAAACTACCCGCGGCTATTGCATTGCCGACAATACACATAGAAGTTCATTGATAAAAATGGCATGGGAATTCCCCACAGGGCAACCCCGAACCAAAATTAAAAAAAAAAAATGATGTGGGAGTCCCCCTAAATTCCATACAAGGCCCTTCAGGTCTGGTATGGATATTAAGGGGAACCCCAGCCAAAATTTAAAAAAAAAATTGACGTGGGGTTCCCCCTAAATTCCATACCAGACCCTTCAGGTCTGGTATGGATTTTAAGGGGAACCCCGCGCCAAAAAAAAAAAAAAAAACGGCGTGGGGTCCCCCTAAAAATCCATACCAGACCCTTATCCGAGCACGCAACCTGGCAGGCCGCAGGAAAAGAGGGGGGGACGAGAGTGCGCCCCCCCCCCTCCTGAACCGTACCAGGCCACATGCCCTCAACATTGGGAGGGTGCTTTGGGGTAGCCCCCCAAAACACCTTGTCCCCATGTTGATGAGGACAAGGGCCTCATCCTCACAACCGTGGCCGGTGGTTGTGGGGGTCTGCGGGCGGGGGGCTTATCGGAATCTGGAAGCCCCCTTTAACAAGGGGACCCCCAGATCCCGGCCCCCCCCCCTGTGTGAAATGGTAAGGGGGTACTTACCCCTACCATTTCACTAAAAAACTGTCAAAAATGTTAAAAATGACAAGAGACAGTTTTTGACAATTCCTTTATTTAAATGCTTCTTCTTTCTTCCTTCATCTTCTTCTTCTTCTGGTTCTTCTGGCTCTTCTGGTTCTTCCTCCGGCGTTCTCGTCCAGCATCTTCTCCGCGGCGTCTTCTATCTTCTTCTCCTCGGGCCGCTCCGCACCCATGGCATGAGGGGAGGCTCCCGCTCTTCTCTTCATCTTCTTCTCTTCTTCATCTTCTTCTTCATCTTCTTCTTCCTTCTTCTCTTCTTCATGTCTTCTCCGGGCCGCTCCGCAGCCATGCTGTGGCATGGAGGGAGGCTCCCGCTGTGTGACGGCGTCTCTTCGTCTGACGGTTCTTAAATAACGGGGGGCGGGGCCACCCGGTGACCCTGCCCCCCTCTGACGCACGGTGACTTGACGGGACTTCCCTGTGACGTCACGGGGAATGCCACAGGGAAGTCCCGTCATGTCACCGTGCGTCAGAGGGGGGCGGGGTCACCGGGTGGCCCCGCCCCCCGTTATTTAAGAACCGTCAGACGAAGAGACGCCATCACACAGCGGGAGCCTCCCTCCATGCCACAGCATGGCTGCGGAGCGGCCCGGAGAAGACATGAAGAAGAGAAGAAGGAAGAAGAAGATGAAGAAGAAGATGAAGAAGAAGATGAAGAAGAGAAGAAGATGAAGAGAAGAGCGGGAGCCTCCCCCCTCATGCCATGGGTGCGGAGCGGCCCGAGGAGAAGAAGATAGAAGACGCCGCGAAGAAGATGCTGGACGAGAACGCCGGAGGAAGAACCAGAAGAGCCAGAAGAACCAGAAGAAGAAGAAGATGAAGGAAGAAAGAAGAAGCATTTAAATAAAGGAATTGTCAAAAACTGTCTCTTGTCATTTTTAACATTTTTGACAGTTTTTTAGTGAAATGGTAGGGGTAAGTACCCCCTTACCATTTCACACAGGGGGGGGGCCGGGATCTGGGGGTCCCCTTGTTAAAGGGGGCTTCCAGATTCCAATAAGCCCCCCGCCCGCAGACCCCCACAACCACCGGCCACGGTTGTGAGGATGAGGCCCTTGTCCTCATCAACATGGGGACAAGGTGTTTTGGGGGGCTACCCCAAAGCACCCTCCCAATGTTGAGGGCATGTGGCCTGGTACGGTTCAGGAGGGGGGGGGGGGCCGCACTCTCGTCCCCCCCTCTTTTCCTGCGGCCTGCCAGGTTGCGTGCTCGGATAAGGGTCTGGTATGGATTTTTAGGGGGACCCCACGCCGTTTTTTTTTTTTTTTTGGCGCGGGGTTCCCCTTAAAATCCATACCAGACCTGAAGGGTCTGGTATGGAATTTAGGGGGAACTCCACGTCAATTTTTTTTTTAAATTTTGGCTGGGGTTCCCCTTAATATCCATACCAGACCTGAAGGGCCTTGTATGGAATTTAGGGGGACCCCCACATCATTTTTTTTTTTTATTTTGGTTCGGGGTTCCCCTGTGGGGAATTCCCATGCCGTTTTTATCAATGAACTTCTATGTGTATTGTCGGCAATGCAATAGCCGCGGGTAGTTTTAAATGAGTTTTTTCCTTCCAAATGTCATTTTGCTGTCAGACTGTTCTAAACACAGGAAACATGCGCCCCTTTACAGGCATACTATAGACACCCCCCAGGTACGAAATTTAAAGGGATATTACACTTTTATTGTTTGACTTTAAGCATTAATAAAATCACTGCTCCTGAAAAAACGTCCGTTTTTAAAACTTTTTTTTGCATTGATCCATGTCCCCTGGAGCAGGACCCAGGTCCCCAAACACTTTTTATGACAATAACTTGCATATAAGCCTTTAAAATTAGCACTTTTGATTTCTCCCATAGACTTTTAAAGGGTGTTCCGCGGCATTCGAATTTGCCGCGAACACCCCAAATTGTTCGCTGTTCGGCGAACTTGCGAACAGCCAATGTTCGAGTAGAACATGAGTTCGACTCGAACTCGAAGCTCATCCCTAATTATAGCCATCTTGATTTAGTTTGCATTTTATGACACTCGCACCCAGTACTTAATAACTTAGAGGGCAGCGCCGTTTTCATTCTCATTTCACTTATCAATAGTGATCCTTGCCTCCAACATTATATATGCGTGATTAACTTCACTGACTTCCTGGGCACTTCATCAGGTAATTTATGAAACAGAGCAACTTCTGAGGATTTACAGATATTCACCCCATCACTGAATCAATTAAATTAAATATCCAAATGCAAAACCTAGTCACAAGGAGGCACTGCCACTAGATATGATGCATTGCCCCCAACTGACCAAAACATCAAACAGGCAATGTGGACGGATGCAATTTGGTCACCTAAATAGGGACCAGGTACCAATGAAGAAGTGTTTTATAGATAGCTTCATTTAGTGTGGTATTGATGGAGACTTTAGATAAAGCGTAGGCAACATCCTACCACTGAGATAGGTGAAATGTGCCATTTTAAGTCATAAATATACTATGCCACTAACCATTGTAAAGATTCATGGTGATTAAACTCAAATAGTGCATGCGATTTCAAGACATAGTGCCAGTCCGAACTGCATTTTCAAGGGCATGTCAGCCCACTTTTATTTAAAGGAACATAAAGTTCACAAAACAACAACAATTTCCCTCGCAGGGGGTTCCACCATTACTGTAACTTGCTACTTCAGCCTCCTGGCTTACTCACTTGCCACACAGCTGCTTCAGGCCTCACACCTAGGCCTTAGGTCTGCTCCTCAGACCAACACAAATGTACCCTTTGGTCAAGCTCTCTCCTAGTTTACTCGGGTTCAGCTTTGTGCTGCGCTGATGCAGACTCCATCTGCCTCCTTAAGACATGTACGATCAGGCTGCCACCTGCAGCCTCTGACTTCTAGAGAGGATAGAAGCCCTCCTGACTCCCATGCACAGACCTCCTGTCTGTTGGGTGGAGTTCTCCTGACTCCTGGGCCAGACCTCTCGTCTGTTGGGTGGAGTCCTCCTGACTCCTGGGCCAGACCTCTTGTCTGTTGGGTGGAGCCGTCTCCAACTGGGAGCCCTGAGCTCTAACCCTGGGAAGATTATGAACCCAGCCCACAGCTGTGCAATCAGCATGCCTGCCTCTCCAAAGATCTGGCTAAAACTGCTAATAAACACAGTGACACAGGCTCGCCTCTCTACACCATATCATTTAAATTAAATAAACTTTTTTTAGTGCTAATTTTATATATTTATATTTAGTTTTAAAAAAAGCAACATTTTCTTACAGAACAGTTTATATTTTCAAAATCAACTTCTGAACATATGGATATAACTCATCCTGTGCTGATAATTTGCTGTTGTTGCATATTTGCATCTATACATATGTATACATATCTTATGGAAGCTGTCAAAGTTCTAATACATCTCATTTAAAAAAAAACAAGCTTACATTTCCTGTGGATAGCAAGAGCGCCACCATTGCTTAAAGGGTATATATATATATATATATATATATATATATATATATATATATATATATATATATATATATATATATATATATATATATATATATATATATATATATATATATATATATATATATATATATATATGTGTGTGTGTTGTTTCTACCCTTAGGAATCTCAAGTTTTTTGTTTGTTTTAAAATGCATAGGTATTCATCTATTAAATCTAAATGTACATTTTTCTGAGCTAATTGGGCAAAACAAAATGTGCTATTTTCTCTTCTGAATGATTGTTCTTTTATAATGGGCAGCAGTAAAAGAAAGACTGAATTATGGCCACTGGATGGAGCTGGGGAGAAATGTGATATACAGACTTTTTTTTACCAGAACTACAATGGAATAATTCTACAGAATGCAAGAGGTATTAAGCAAATAGTTGTAACTAATGTTTAGATTTATTTGCTATTTCCCTGCATCATTGTCTAGAACTGTTACATTGTATCTTTTGCTACAATGACATATGCATTTGCTATGCTCCTCACCTCCATCAAGTGATTATAATGTAGTACTTTATTTTGCTCATAATAAAGTAACATTTGTTCAGAGGAGAAAATAGCCTAAATTACATGTGTGTTATTTTTCCAGTTTACATAGAATGAATGCACATGCAGATTTACATGCAAATTTTCTAAATGAATGGGATTCATTGCGATTTTTTTTTTAATAGACTCCTTAGTGATCTCTATCCCAGTGAACCTGCTAATAGAACATATTGAATAAATACAAGGTATGAGACCCCACAAGACATGACATCAGTTGACATCTGTTGTATGACAGCAGTTGTCCTTGGGAGCCAATATTTACCGCATATTATGCAATTTTCAGCTTGGACACCCCAGCATTGGACAATTTGATATAGAAATCTCCCTGACATAATGAGAGCTATACCCAATGCATTTCAGGAAAATACTGGCAGTTTGTTAGCCACTGTTAGGTACCAATGTCTATCAGTATCTCAATTCACTTAGTAACTCTAGTTCACACAAGGTTTTCTAGTGACAGATTTTTTTAATGTAATTGCTGAAGAATCTGCATAATACCTGAAGATGCAGATGCTTACAAGATTCTTTCAAAATATGGACTGAGAAAAAAAGTAATTTGGTAGAAGCTCAAGTTAATCATGTTTTTGCATCTGTATGCTTAGTTGTTTGAAATGTACAACATGAAATAAAGACTGCTATCATGCAATTTCTAATCATAAAAATTCTTCTAATTAGAATATCCCTCTAACAAACCCTCTAATCAGAATATCCAGTCATTAGACCATCTGTGCCAGTTTTGGCCTACAGTATATATAAAAATCTTGATGGATTAAATGCAAGCTAATTGTTTAGATTGTGATATTTGACACTCACAATCATTTTTTAGATGAAGTAGAAAAATAGTAGAAGTGATTAATTACAGACCATAAACACAAGCCAATATTTAGATATATTTAGTTTATCTGAGCACTGCATGACCCAGCTTGACACCTTAAAAAATAGGTATCGGAAGTGTTTCCTATCACTTGTATTGCAATCCTAATGTCATATGCTCATATATTCTTGTGTTGGATGGAAGATTAGATTGTTTGATATTTTAGAAAGTGAATGTATACAACTCTAGTTTGACCATTGTCCTAAGAGCAATTTGAGTGATCAGGTATTACCTGGATGTATTACCTGGATTATCCAAACAGTATATGTCAGATTAATTTAGTCTTCAACATCTTGGCCTCAGCTCTGTATCAGTCAAAAGTAGAAATTGGTTAATAAGTCCAAGGTCATTGGTCAGTACATTTGCCTTATGCCTGGTACACACAGACAGTTTTCTTATATTCAATTACTCATTTCACGGATGGATAGGGACCAACTTCTGAAAGATAATACTAAAAAGAAATGTGAACTGGACTATGTTCCTTTTCTGACCAGTTTCAATAGGGACTACAAAAGTGTTGAAAAGGCTTTTCTAAAACACTGGCCAGTTCCGCTGGGAGACAGGACTTTGTCCAGCTTCCTACCGGAACGCCCTAGGTTTATTTATCGGCGTGCACCAAATTTACACAATAAACTAGCCCCGAATGTATTAAACCCCCCCAGGAGAGCTCCTACTTTCTTAGATGTCAAAGGGTTTTTTTACTGTAGGAAGTGTAAAGCTTGCAAATTAACTAGAAATAATACGAGGAAAGTAGAACACTTCACTTCCTTAAGCACGGGCAAAGACTATAAAATAGACTTATTCATCACCTGCAAATCCACCTTTGTTATGTACCTTATTATTTGTTACAGTACGTTAGACGTACCAAAAGAAACCTCTGCACACGTATCAATGAACACCTCACAAATATTAAAAACGGTTTTCCCAAACACAGTCTCTCTAACCATTTCAGAAACCACCACCGGCAGGATCCTAGCTTGGCCAGATTCTTTGGGATCTACAAGCTGGATGCTGATTTGAGGGGAGGAAATATGGTTTGGAGAATATAAAAAAATGAAACGGAAAGAATCTATCGATTGAATACACTCACTCCGGCAGGTATTAATGTCGACATTGATCTAAATTGCTATCTGTCGAATTACTAACTTCTACTGTATCTTTATAGATTGTGAAGGGGCAATCCATTCCGGTCCCATCTCTCCGTATTTCTCTTCATATTTTTAAAATTTTTTATTATTATATATATATTTGTGTTAATTTTTTCATTTAATCTAATTCATTTCTCATCATTTCATTATATTCTAAAATGTTTAATTTTTGTCAATTCCCAATATTTATTCTATTTATCAATGACACTTATTTAGTTGTGCAATCTGGCTATCCACATGATGGCAGTTTGGATGTTGTAATTATTTCACAATTGTATTCTGCTTGCTGGTCACAAGATGGCAGTATTTCTTTTAATTCATTTTTCAATTTTGGTTAATCCTTCTGTGAGGCGGGATGCAACCGGATTGGATGCCTTTGATTGACATATGTATTTAAGGAGGCAGCGTGCCCATTCGTATGATCCCTGATGACGTCAGAACGCACTGACGAAACCGGTCGGATGTAACGAACATGACACGCCACTTCCGCACGCAATGCAGTTTGCTTGTTTGTCTGTCCGCATGAACCCTCATGTGGGCGATGCGGTTTTTAAACTTGTTTTTAGCCTAATAAATTTTTGGCATACTTCACCATGGGAGTTTTCCATTTAATTTCTCCCCATTCATGGCACTTATGGTCCCATTGATCCATCTCTATTTGGAAAGTTTGTTTGCATGCAGCTACAGTGTTACCTACAGGCACCTGAGTTCCAGCGCCTCAACAAAGCCGTGACCGCGAGAAGCTTCTTTGGTAGTTCTTTAAGCGTGTTTGACTCCTGTCATGGGAGTCACTTCAATCTGGTGAGTAGGCTGTGTGGCTGGTGATGGTGGCGGAATACTGTTATCTGATGCTTTGCTGAACCCAAGGAAGACTCACCCAGAAGTTTTGCGTTACCCAGAAGTTTTCATTATTGTTTGAACATTTTCCTGAACACATATGATTTTTGGATCTATATATTTTTGGATATTTTCAAATTCAATTTCATTTTTTAATTGTTGTTTTCACTTGTTTGTTTCACATTGTTTTCACTCAGTTGTTAGTTATTATCAATGGTAAAAAAAAAAACACATTTTTTTTTGGTCCTGTTTCACAATACTAGCTCATTATGCCTTTGTCTTACTGGGTTTTTTTTCAGTGGGTTTACAACCACTTTAAGAAGTAAATACAAGTATAGTTAAATAGTAATCAATTGGTGTTGTTTTTTTTTCTCCATAACAAAGGGCATGCCATTGAAGTAATGTAGAAAACTTGTACAGGTTTAGAATTTATTTTTTATTTATTCATTCATACCACTAGGGTAGACAGATTTCAAACCACTCTTTGCTCTCAGAGACAGAGATGGTAGTTTATGATGGGCAGGCATAAACCAAAACATGTTTTTAACAATAGGTGAACCAGACAATGTTGGGTGCTCTGCACATTCTCCAAACCCATTGAGAAGTTTGCAGATATCAAGCATGGTACTTAAAGTGGAGTTCCACCCAAAAGTGGAACTTCCACTCATCAGATTCCTCCCCCCCTCCGGTGACACAGTTGGCACCTTTCAGGGGGGAGGGGGGTACAGATACCTGTATATTACAGGTATCTGTACCCACTTCCGGCATAGATAGCCGCAGAATCTGCGGTTATTTACGCCACTTCCTGCTCCCTCCCCGCTGCCTGCTGGGAAACACACAGGTCCCAGAGACAGCAGGGACCATCCGTATTGCGCTGCGTGACTCGCGCATGCGTAGTAGGGAACCGGGAAGTAAAGCCGCACGGCTTCACTTCCTGATTCCCTTACCGAAGATGGAGGCGGCAGCACCCAAGGACAGAGAGACGGTTCGGCCTCGGGTGCCGACATCGCAGGCGCCCTGGACAGGTAAGTGTCCATGTTTTAAAAGTCAGCAGCTGCAGTATTTGTATCTGCTGACTTTTAAAAAAACAATTTTCGGCGGAGCTCCGCTTTAAAGTGGTTGTAAACCTCAGTGATGGAATCTGATCTGAGCAAAGCACATCTATCTGTCGTGTTTACAAATATTTTTCCAAAGTGTGTTTCTCCCTGGTGCTTTGTTCCTCTGTTATCAGTATGAGTAACTTTTGAGAAGTTTTCCCCACACATGAGATACATTTGTGTGGAGAGGGGGGGAGCTCAGAACGGAGCACTTTTTTTAGAACACAGTTCTTCTGCCCTTTTGAAGGGGTATAGAGAGGAGAAGACTGCAGATAAACAAGTAAAACATATATAGGAGGATTTGTTTAAGCTCTGTGTGCATTTTGTCATGTTACAACCAAAAATTAAAATGTATTTTATTGGGATCTTGTGTGATAGATCAACACACAGTGGCACATAATTGTGAAGGAAAAGGAAAATGATAAATGGTTTTCAAAATTTTTCACAAATAAATATCTGAAAAGTGTGGCATAAAAAGTCAATACTTTGTAGAACCCCCTTTCACTGCAATTACAGCTGCGAGTCTTTCTGTGTATGTCTCTACCAGCTTTGAGCATCTAGAGAGTGACATTTTTGCCCATTCTTCTTTGCAAAATAGCTCATGCTCTGTCAGATTGGATGGAGAGAGTCTGTTAACAGCGATTTTCAAATCTTGTCACAGATTCTCAATTGGATTTAGGTCTGGACTTTGGCCATTCTAACACATGAATATGCTTTAATCGGATCCATTCCATTGTAGCTCTGGTTGTATGTTTAGGGTTGTTGTCCTGCTGGAAGGTGAACCTCCGCCCCAGTCTCAGGTCTTTTGCAGACTCTAATAGGTTTCTTCTAAGATTGCCCTGTATTTGGCTTCATCCATCTTCCAATCAACTCTGACCAGCTTCCCCGTCCCAGGTGAAGAAAAGCAACCCCACAACATGATGCTGCCACCACCATGTTTCACAGTGGAGATGGTGTGTTTAGGTTGATGTGCAGTGTTAGGTTTCCACCACACATAGGGGTTGATTTACTAAAGGAAAGTAAACTGTGCACTTTGAAAAGTGCAATTGCACTCTGCAAGAGCAGTTGCTCCGGAGTTTAGTAAATGAGCAGAAGCCCTGCTGACTTCCATCATCCAATCGTTTGCAAGGAAAAATGCTTTTTTTTTATTTTCCTTGCACGTGATTGGGTACTCGTTGTAGATTGAAGCTTTAACTCATTTACCAAGCTTTGGAGCAACTGCACTTGCAACTGCCTTTAGTAAATCAACCCCATAGTGTCTACAAACTATGGTGTATATATATTGAATTTTTTATTAATTAATAGATTTATTTAATTTTATACTAGTAATGCCAGTGGTCAGTGACTTATAACTGGAATGCGATAGTATGGCAGGAAATCTGACACTAAGGGGTTGATTTACTAAAGTAAAATACTCTGTGCACTTTGCAAAGTGCAGTTGCACTCTATAGGAGCTGTTGCTCCACATGTTAAAAGCCTTTCACACTGGGGCCGTCCATGTGTTTGCACTAAAGCGGCACTTTTCGGCCACTCGTGGACCACTTTTAACCCCAAAAAAGGGGTTAAAAACTTTCATGTTGCGGAGCTTCCAAATCGCTTTTCAATGCAATGGGCAGAGGCATTTTGGGAGCGTTGTATACATCGCTCCCAAACTGCCCCAAAAATGCTGCTTGCAGGACTTTTTGTAATGTCACGAAAGCGCCCCACCTGGGTGTGAAAGCACCCATTGCAATGAATAGAAGGCAGTTTTTGGGTGCTTTACACATGCTATTTCTAGTGCTAAGACACCTGAAAACTGCCTCAGTGTGAATGGGGTCTTAGTAAACAAGCCAAAGCTCTGCTGACTTCCATTATCCAATCATGTGCAGGCAAAAATGCTGTAAATTTTATTTTCCTTGCATGTGATTGAATATTCTTTGCAAAGTGAATCTTTATCTCATTTACTTATTTCAAAGTGCACATTCTATTTGCCTTTAGTAAATCAACCCCTAACTGACACTTTTGACACTTTGTGGGAACCAGTGACACTAATACAGTGATCAGTGCTAAAAATATGCACTATACTAATGACACTAGCTGGGAAAGGGTTAGACATCTAAGGTGGTTAAATGGGGTTAAATGTATGCCTAACTAGCTTTCACTAAGAGATGTGCCTGTTTTCATTCCCTGCTTTGGATGGAAACAAATCTGACACATCCCCGATGACCAGACAGAGCTCTGCCCTGTCTTCCTCCTTGCTGATCAGCAGGTGCCAGCGGTCATTCATTAGCTGGAACCCGCTGATCAGCTTGTGCTGTGACTAATCGCAGCACAGCCGGTGTGCACGCCCCCTACCTGGAAGTGCCAGATTACATTCTAGATATCTGATTCTGCACTGGAGAGCCGCTCTGCCACCAAACTCCTTCATGAGGTGGTTGGCAAGCCGCTATTTTTGAAGTATTGAATACTGTACTTTACAAAGAATTTGTACAGTAAACCAGATATACAGTACATCTTCAAAGGGCCCACTAAAGCAAGTACAAAAAACACAGGCAAAACCCATGGAAGGGTGAGGCAACCAGTTGTATGTGAGTATGGTATGGTATGTTTCCATTGCAGTGGCTGCAATTCTTCACAATTATAAAATCATCATGTCATGTTTGACAGACATTCTGCTTGCCAAACACATTCAGTCAAAGAGACTGTGCTGCAACTGAATACTAACCTCTCAGCACATGGTTGTGGCATGGTATTGCCATGTAAAATCTCCATTGAGACAATAAAAAAAAATCAGAGAGCAGTGACTGTCAGTTAACGCTCTCCACTCTGATCCTCCAGTGCTCACTGGAGTGCCAACCTAGAGAGGGCAGGCCCAGCTGGCTTCAGCTCTCAGCCTCGCACTGAGAGCCACAGCCAGCTGATAATTAGGCAGCTAGGTTGATCCTGACAATATTGTTGGGATCCCTCCAGAACAGGAGGAAGGAACAGACAGCTGCTAAAGCACTTTACCTGTTTGGCAGCTGTCTGTTCAAGAATGCAGTACTGGGAAGTGTGGAATATGATTCTTTTTTTTTTTTTTGCAAGCGCAAGTTGCTCCAGAGCTTAGTAAATGAGGTAAAGCTTCACTTTGCAAAGAATACCCAATCACATGCAAGGCAGAAAAAAAAACAGCATTTTTGCTTGCTTGATTGGATGATGGACGTCAGCAGAGCTTCTGCCCATTTACTAAGCTCTGGAACAACTACTCTTGCAGAGTGCAACTGCACTTTGAAAATTGCACAGTCTATTTGCCTTTAGTAAATCAACCCCATAGCCTTTTGCTTTTAGGTCAAAAAATAGGATTTTTATAACAGCTTACCTGTAAAATCATTTTCTTGGAGTACATCACTGCACCATAGAAATAACTATATGGGTTATAGGCCACCTTTAGGTGAATGGACACTGGTATAACCAAAAAGGAAACAGGAAGTGCCCCACCCTATATAACCCCTCCCATACCGGGAGTATCTCAGTTTTTGTAGCAAAGCAATATATACACATATCCCAATAAGAGGGGAGGGACCTCTGTGTCCCGTGATGTACTCCAAGAAAAGGATTTTACAGATAAACTGTTATAAAAATGCTATTTTCTTTATCGTACATCACGGGACACAGAGCACCATAGTAATAACTATATGGGATGCCCCAAAGCAATGCTACCTGAGGGGAGGGAGACACAAAGCAAATAGCTGCTGCCAGGCGTGAGGACCTATACTGCTGCCTGCAGCACACTGCGCCCGAAGGCGGTCTCCTCCTGCCATCTTATATCCACGAACTGAAAGTGGCGCTGCTCTACAGCAAACCGCAGAAACTTCTGGTGAGCGGGAAACATTGGCACATGTAGATACGCATCCTTGATATCTATGGATGCTAGAACCTCTCCTCCCTGTAGGGTGGAAACAACTGACCGAATCGACTCCATTCGAAAGGAGCGGATGTTTAGGAAGTGATTCAGATTCCTGAGATCTAGAATGGGTCTGACATATAGTTACATAGTAGGTGAGGTTGAAAAAAGACACAAGTCCATCAAGTCCAACCTATGTGTGTGATTATGTAAACTCCATTTGCTTTTGGTACCATAAAGAGATTTGAATAAAACCCCATGTCCCTCTCTTCTGAGGGAACCCTGACACAGTAATTGGTCCAGTGCTAGAAAATAAGGACTTTTTCTTTACTGGGTCCTTGGGAACATTTGCTTTTTGAAAACATGATGGTGGAAACTCTTGAAACTCTAGTTTGTAGCCTAGGGCTACTACAGAGAGGACCCACTTGTCTTGGATTTCCTCTTGCCAAGTTTCTGAAAACCACTGCAGTCTTCCCCCCACTCGATCGAGTGGGGGTGCCCCTTCACAAGGAAGCCTTGGGATTCTGTTTTGTGGACTTCTGACCCCAGGACTTTTAGTAGCCCTGTGTCTGGTTATGAGGCTTACCATTTACCCCTGAGTACCCCTGGAGGCCGTCGATACTGCCTGGAGGCTGGAGGGGAAGTCATAGGAGGGGAAGTCTTGAAAGAAGGCCATCTATTCTTTTTCCTAACCGGCAGAAGGGTACTCTTACCCCCAGAAATCTTTTGGATATACTCCAAATCTTCCCCAAACAACCTTTATCCATGTTAGGGAAACCCAGCCAAGATCTTCTTGCATGGTAACTCGGCTGACCAATTTTTAAGCCACAGAGTCCTGTGCATATCTATCAACATAAGTGCAAGGTGAGACACCTGATGGATGGAATCCTTAATGATGGTGGATGGTCCCTCCAAACCCCTACTGATGGTTGACAGAGCAGGAGAAATAAAAATGCTGCTGCAGGAAGCCTTTGTTGACACATCACAGGGGAAGCATGGAATGCTGGAAGCCAGGTATGTAGCTTTTATACCCTCTAGTGGCAAAACACAGGAAAAGCATATATATATATATATATATACACATTCCCTGTCTTTCTGACTTACCTGATACCCAATGCAGGACTGCTGGAAATTATCACAGACAGATCCAGCCTTCACCCATCACGGTGGGCCATGTCATGTCAGACCTTCAAGGACTGGGTCCTCTTACATGGGCCCACTCCCTTTGACCTGTACAGCACCACTGCCGGAACACTCTTTGGCTGTATTAACATGACCAAGTGTCGGGTCCCAGGGTCCAGCTCTCAAAAGAGAAGCATTACAGGCAAAAACCTTGTTTCTTCTTGTACGAGGCCCGGGAACCATCCATTTGGCTTTCAAGCACTTTAGATGGATCCGTTTACCAGTGTCCATTCACCTAAAGTGGCCTCTAACCATATAGTTATTACTATGGTGCTCTGTGTCCCGTGATGTACAATAAAGAAAGTTACATTCTGGTGTCATAAGACTAGAGCACCTTCTTCTACATATTTGCTGTGTCCCCCACATGACTTATCGTAAACTGTAAACAGGACTTCTTATGGCTTTCTTTCAACAATGGCTTTCTTCTTGCCACTCTTCCATAAAGGCCAGTAAACATGCGCTAGTCACCCCCATACTAAAAAAGCCCTCACTGGATCCCACCAGTCTCAACAACTTACGTCCCATCTCCTTACTCTCCTTCTCCTCCAAACTTCTTGAAAGACTGGTCTACAACCGACTAAGCGACCATCTGACCATAAATAAACTTCTTGATCCCCTTCAGTCCGGTTTTCGCCCTCAACACTCCACGGAAACTGCTCTCCTTAAACTCTCAAATGACCTACTAATGGCTAAAGCCAATGGACACTACTCTATACTACTTCTCCTGGATCTCTCTGCTGCCTTTGACACAGTGGACCATCCTCTCCTCCTCAAAAAACTCCACTCCTTTGGTCTCCGTGACTGTACTCTTCGCTGGTTCTCATCCTACCTATCCCACCGCTCCTTCAGTGTCACTTACAACTCTACTTCCTCCTCTCCTCTTCCTTTTTCCGTTGGGGTCCCCCAAGGTTCTGTTCTCGGACCTCTCCTTTTCTCAATCTACACCACCTCCTTGGGTCAGTTGATTGCCTCCCACGGCTTTAAATATCATCTCTACGCTGATGACACCCAAATCTATCTCTCCACCCCCCAGCTCTCTCTATCTGTCTCCTCACGCATTACCAACTTACTAGCAGACATATCAGCCTGGATGTCACATCACTTTCTCAAACTCAACCTATCCAAAACCGAGCTCATGATATTTCCTCCCTCAGGTGCCACTTCCCCTGATCTACCTGTCAAGATCAACGGCTCAACTATCAACCCATCTCCCCACGCCAAGGTCCTAGGTGTAATCCTGGACTCTGAACTAACCTTCCGGCCCCACATCCTATCACTATCCAAAGCTTGCCGCCTCAATCTTCGCAACATCTCCAAGATACGCCCCTTCCTAACCAATGACACCACAAAGCTTCTAATCCACTCCCTGGTCATCTCCCGCCTCGACTACTGCAACTCCCTCCTCATTGGTTTACCTCTAAATAGGCTATCCCCACTTCAGTCCATCATGAACGCTGTGGCCAGGCTCATCCACCACACAAACCGATCAGCGTCTGCTACACCCCTCTGCCAATCCCTCCATTGGCTGCCACTCAGTCACCGAATCAAATTCAAGATACTAACTATAACTTACAAAGCCATCCACAACCTGGCCCCCAGCTACATCTCTAACCTAGTCACAAAATACCAACCTAATCGTTCTCTTCGCTCCTCCCAAGACCTCCTGCTCTCTAACTCCCTTGTCACCTCATCCCATGCTCGCCTCCAGGACTTCTCCAGAGCCTCCCCCATCCTCTGGAATGCTCTACCCCAATCCGTCCGATTTTCTCCTACTTTATCCACTTTCAGACGATCCCTGAAAACTCATCTCTTCAGAGAAGCCTATCTGGCCCCCACCTAACAACTGTACACTTATCTTCTCCATCAGCACATCACCCACAGTTATTACCTCTTGTATCTCTTGACCTTCCCTCTTAGATTGTAAGCTCTAAGGAGCAGGGCCCTCTGATTCCTACTGTATCAAATTGTATTGTATTTGTACTGTCTACCCTCAAGTTGTAAAGCGCTACGTAAACTGTTGGCGCTATATAAATACTGTATAATAATAATAATAATAATAATAATTTGTGGAGTGCATGACTAATAGTTGTCCTGTGGACAGATTCCCCTACCTGAGCTGTGGATCTCTGCAGCTCCTCCAGAGTTACCATCAGCCTCTTGGCTGCTTCTCTGATTAATGCTCTCCTTGCCTGGCAAATATCACAAAAATAAAAAATATTAGGGTACAAACGCTAAAAAAAATATAATGTGAGTAACCATATCCTAGCTGAAATGAAAAAAAATACTATGGCACTGAAATGTGTAGCACTGCATGTGATGTGGCAAAAGGGATCTTGGGGAATTACATTGACTAAATATAGCCATGACAAATTTTTTATTATGAATAAGTAACAAGGAGTATTATGTAACCCATGCTTATTGATGTGTGTGTGTGATATCTAGGGGCCTTATAATTATAAAAGGGGGCTTCAAGATTCTGACAATTCCTTCCTACAGACCCTCACATCCATTTTGGGGGACAGAATGTGGGGTAGAGACTCTTGTTCTCTAAAAATGGGGGTAAGGTGCCATGTAAAGAGGGGGAGCTTTGTCACTTCCCCTTGCAAGCTACACTCAATGATGAAGGCATGTGGCCAGGTATGGTCCAGAAGAGGGGCTGCACACTCTTTGCCTCTTTTTCCTGGCCAGCAAGGTTGCATGCCTGGATAAGGTATTTTATTAATTTTTAAGGGACCCCATATTGTTTTTTTTTCATGCAAGGCACTCTGTCCTCATGTTAAAAGAACAAGGGCCTCATTCCTACATTCTTTCCCGCAAAAATGGCGTTGGGGTTTTGGAATCTGAAATCCCCTGTAGACTAAAGGGCCCCTAGATATTCCCTCAGTACATAGTACCCCTTTGTTACTCATTCACAAAAAAATTAAATTAAATAAAACAACAATCCAACAATTGTTTTGATTTTTAAGGGGGATGTAAAGCAAAAAAAAAAAAACCCACAATGGGTTCCCCTGAAAAATCCATACCAGACCCATATCTGAGCTTTTAGCCTGGATAACCAGAATTAAGAGGAATGGCAAATGTGCAGCCCCTCTTCTCAACCACACAAAGCCACCTGCCCTCAATACTGAAGGGGGGAGGGTGTCTTTCCAAGGCACCTTTTCCTATGTTGGTGGGGCCAAGAGCCCCATCACCAAATCCCTAGCCTGGTGTATGTGGGGGTCTGTGGGGAAAACTCATCAGAATATGGAAGCCCTCTTTAGAATAAGGGGGATCCTAGATATCCAGTTCTCCCCTTGCACGGATGAGTAAGAAGTACATCACCTTGTCCAGTGATATAGAGCCACGTCAAGCACTGCCCAACAATTCTGACTTGGTGCCATTTCAAGCCATGATGATTCTGCCCCGCCGCTACTCTTGTTGCAAATTTTTATTCCCCAGCAGCTTCTGTATGTAAAAAAAAGGCAATGGGGATTGTGTGTGATGTAATTGACCAAATATATTGTGGTCAATGACATCATCCAGGATTCCCTCTGGCTTCTTTAAAAACTGAAGCCAGCTTGGGATCTGTCATGTTATTTATTGGCAGTAGATGTTTACAAATATCAGCAGGAGTTTTGGCAGACAAACTGGCCAAATGTGGCCTGTTTGTTCACCTTTTCATTAACTGCAAACCGGCTAGATTTATGACCCGTACACACGGTCGGACATTGATCGGACATTTGGCAAGAAAGGGGGCTTCCATCATGACAAATATGGAGTGTGGTGGTCCCTTCCCTTACGTAATAAATCATTGAACAAAGAATCCCCCTTATGCTGGCCATACACTATACGAAAAATCGGCCGAAAAATCGTTCGTATAGACACTTTGTTCATTTTTTGGCAAGTTAATGGGCACAAATCGATAATCGTTTGTGACGTTTTTGTGGGAAAAAAATGAACGGGAAGTTTGGAAAATTTCTGCCGAACGTACGATAAATTGCAAGGTTAATGTGTTTCCCGTCCGAACTGTCTGCACTAGGTATATGTAAAAAAACGAACAAAAAATTATTTATTCATGTCCACTGAACAATTTATCGGTCATTACATGATGGCACGATCGTTTGCGGTCACGGTCGAACGTTCGTTTTTCGAAAATGGGTTCGGCCGATTTTCTGTATAGTGTATGGCCAGCATTACATTGGGACTTTGACAGACCACCAGACCCATTCAAGTAAAAAAATATATTTTATTGATCTACTTTAAAAAAGACGTAGGAGCGTCTATAGTATACGGTATATAAAAAATCAAAAAAAATCATTCCATACAGCATAGAGACAAAATCAGAAACAGAGAAAATATAGAAGGTGACAATAGTTAATGTACTCTCATGGGGGTGGTGTGCCCCCATGGTGGTGTGGATATCGGGGCACACCACCCCCATGAGAGTACATTAACTATTGTCACCTTCTATATTTTCTCTGTTTCTGATTTTGTCTCTATGCTGTATGGAATGATTTTTTTGATTTTTTATATACCGTATACTATAGACACTCCTACGTCTTTTTTAAAGTAGATCAATAAAATATACGTAATGGGTCTGGTGGTCTGTCAAAGTCCCAATCTAAGGGGGATTCTTTGTTCGATGATTGATCGGACATTCCGACAACAAAGTCCATGGATTTTTTCCGACGGATGTTGGCTCAAACTTGTTTTGCATACACACGGTCACACAAAGTTGTCGGAAAATCTGATCGTTCTGAACGAGGTGACGTTAAACACGTACGTCGGGACTATAAACGGGCCAATAGCTTTCGTCTCTTAATTTATTCTGAGCATGCGTGGCACTTTGTGCGTCAGATTTGTGTACACACGATCGGAATTTCCGACAACGGATTTTGTTGTCGGAAAATTTTATAGCAAGCTCTCAAACTTTGTGTGTCGGAAATTCCGATGGAAAATGTGTGATGGAGCCCACACACGGTTGGAATTTCCAACAACAAGGTCCTATCACACATTTTCCGTCAGAAAATCCGACCGTGTGTACGGGGCATTAGGTTGAACTCATGCACAACCCAAAGCTCATCTCTTGTTATTATACATGCACATCCAAAGCCTGTTGAAATCAATATCAACCACTTAGATAATAATCTGTAGTTGTAGGAGTCTTTTTGTAAAACCACCCACTCTGCCTTGATAATTGTTTTATGTATAGTTACTCATAGAAAATACCAGTATTTGCAATGTCAAGCATAAAAAAGATGTTTTGTTGCAGTCATAAAAAACAAACTAATTTAGTTTTGTCTTGAAAGATAGAGGGCAGGGGGGAGATGGGTGGAGCCTAGCGGAGCAGACATGCATTGTTAGAGCTCTGCACCGCTGAGGAGAGAAGAGAAGGACAAAGCGGAGCCTGCAGGCTCAAAAGGTATCCATTTGAACCTTTTTGCCCCAGGGAACAAACTGTGAAAGTTTGGGCAGGAAATATGGTACTGGGGGGAAACCGTGGCAGAAATAAAAATCACCTCACAAAGAGCTCACAGGCACTCACTGCAACTAAAGCAGCTCCAGTCACCTCACAAGATACAGCATCAGGGCGCTCTCACAGACAGAAAATGTCACAGCAAGACTCTCCATTTGAGTCAAATACAGAACAAATCCTCTCACAAACTTCTCCACAAGCCTCCTCAGCATCCCCAGTAATATTATTACAATTTGAAAAGATGCTTCATAAGGCTTTAAAACAAACCTCAGACCAAATAACAAAAAGCCTAACCAAAGAAATAAGAGAGCTGGGAAACCGCACCGCAGCCTTAGAAATAAAAATGGATGAAATTGAAATTACAACCCAAGTAAATATAACAGAATTGGAACAATTAAAAGAAGAGAATTTAATACTTCAAACTAAGCTCGAAGATTACGAAAATAGAGCCAGACGTTCAAACTTGCGCATAAGGGGAATACCTGAAACTGTCACAGACCTGCAATCTACTATTACTGCTCTATTACAAGAACTAAAGCCAGATATCCCTATTGAACGTTTAGAACTGGACAGAGTACACAGAGCCCTCACAGCCAAAAAGAAAGATGGACCCCCACGTGATATAATCACAAAATTTCATTATTACAGAACGAAAGAACAAATACTAATTGCTGCAAGAGAAAAGAAGGAACTTAATTTTCAAGGACACAATTATCAAATTTTTGCTGACCTATCCCAACTTACTATTACTAAAAGACGATCCATGAAACCCCAACTAATGGAACTGCAACGTCACAACATTATGTATCAATGGGGCTTCCCCTTTTCAGTCAGATTTAACTACCAAGGTACAATTTACAGAAGCAGATCAGCAGATGAACTACAACAAACCCTTTTAAAATTAAATCTGACAGAACCCACAAGCAGCAACTCTCCCACACGCAGAAGAATGGCATCATCTTCACCTTCAGGCAGCACTCAGAAAATTTCAGAACAAAATGGGAATCATCATTCTCACAAAAGAGGTCGTTATGCCACATTATCCATGGGCCAAGAAGATTCAATGGACTGACATCCTAATTCCTGATATCTCTTCATTTATTATACTAAGAGATGGTTCTCTATAAAAAAAAACTGTATTTATAGCTGAATGTAACTGCATTCTGATAGTCACACACTGTGTGGGATCATTTTACATTCCAGTTATATTTCTTATTACTTCTGATTCATATAGCCTTAGAATATATAAGTGAAATAAGGAAATTCTTGTTCAGTTATATATTATCAGGTAATAACAATAGATTTATTACTTTTTAGGACAAATATTTTCAATAATCCAGAAGTAATGGAAGCTTTTTCTTTCTTTTCTTAAAACAAATATATTATTACCTAACTAGTTCCTAGAATTATGTTTTTGTTTATTCTAATCTGAAGCAATACAACCTCAATTTTATGAGTTAACATATCTAAACAGTTACATATGAATAAAATATGTAATTGTTTACTCTAAAAGGGTTAAAATCCAAAAATAATTCAAACTATCTTCATCAATACCAATGTTATTAACAGTACCTTTCTAACTGAATTATTTAGCCTAGGGCAAGACTAACCATATACAACCACCCTGGAATAAATAATTTCAACAAAAACTATATTCTGCACTCCAATTAATGAATCATCATTTTGATGTCTTTTGACATAGCACTTCTCTCCTGTAAGCGGAAGATCCGTGTACCCCCATTAGCCCTCCTCATTCTCCCAACCATATTATGTGGGAGTGTGACGAAGGCACTTATTCCCCTGAGAGAGATATTTACTCTCTTTCACGGGTAAATTGTGATTACTTGCAAAAAATAATTTATACAATGTATCATCTAATCTCATATGTTTTTTGTTTACTCTTTACTCCAGAATTCACTGGTTTCTTTTCTATCTATTCATCTCTTCAGTCCACACAGGTTGATCTGCGCAGTCAGCTCTGCATAACAAAAAGTAAGTCAAAACTATTTGATCTATTGCCATGGCACCACTGAATATACTTTCCCTGAATGTTCAGGGAATAAATGTCCCTCAAAAAAGGGCCAAAGCCTTCCGTACTTTTCATAACAAGAAGGCTCACATAGTATGCCTCCAAGAAACACACTTCACCAAAGATTCTACTCCAAAATATATTTCTCCTTTTTATCAACAAATTTACACGGCTTCTGCCTGTACCAAGCAAAGGGGAACTCTAATTGCATTTCACCAATCCACACCATTCACCTTATCATCAGAAATTAAAGACCCAGAAGATAGATACCTGATACTCATGGGTTATATAATGGATACAGGAATCACAGTGATTTCCTACTACGCTCCTAACAAACAACCTACACCATTCCTCTCACATATATTACAAGTGATTAATACACACAAAATAGGAACAGTGATAATGTGTGGGGATTCGAACCAGGTCCTCCTCCCATTTCTAGATAAATCACCTTTTACACCATCCAAAATAAGCTCTAGATTACCTTTTTCTCAACTTCTTTCCAAATACAATCTGGTAGATTCGTGGAGAGAAAGTAACCCAATGAAAAAGAAATTCACTTATTTCTCGCACCCTCATCAAACCTTCACCAGAATAGATCATATTTTTCTAACAATAGGAATGATACCAGAAATTATTGCATCAGATATAATTCCGATTCCGTGGTCTGACCATAATGCAGTATACACTACTATAGCCTCAGCCATACCAAAAGCGCATGACCCAACGTGGTACTTACCAGACATAATGCTCAAACACCCACTACATCAGATGGCCATTGAACAAGCTTTAAAGGAATACATATCAATTAATAATACAACAGACATCTCCCCAATAACACTGTGGGAAGCTCATAAGCCTGTCTTGCGTGGTACAATACAAAGACAAATGGCACTATTTAAACGGGAACGCAAAAATCTAGCAAAAAAACTAGAACTCAATTTTAATGCAGCCTACATATCATTTCAAGATAATCCATCTCAGAGTACAAAATCTCATCTGGAAAAATCTAGATTGGAATACGATCTATTTCTCACTGAGTCAGTTGATAAATCCCTCAAACGCTCCAAACACAATTTCTACATGAATACAAACAAACCAGGTACATATTTGGCTCGGGCATTAAATTCAACTAACAAATCTTTCAAACCAATACGTTTGAAATTATCAAAACATGTTTACACTTGTAATCCAGTTAAAATAGTTCATAAATTTCACTCACATCTAGCAACTTTATACAAGACAAACAATTAATTTAATCCTACAGAGGCTGAATCCTTCTTCTCAAAAATAACCTTACCTGAGTTATCTCAGAATCAAAAAAGCAGTTTGGATGAGCCTATAACTATAGATGAAGTTGCTAACGCCATAAAAGACCTAAAACTTAACAAAAGACCAGGCCCAGACGGCTACTCGGCTTTATACTATAAAACATTCTCAGAAATACTCTCTCCCATTCTCACTGAAACTTTTAACAAACTTCTAGATGGACATTCTTTTCGGCAAGAAACACTAATGGCAATTGTTTGTATGATCCCAAAACCCCTTTCTGATGATACTTCCTGTGTGAATTATCGGCCTATCTCTCTGTTAAACCTCGATATTAAATTATTAGCAAAAATAATAGCAAAACGCCTCAATAGCATTATAGGAAAATTAATACATAGAGATCAAGTAGGCTTCATGCCAAATAGACAGGCAGGCGATAATATACGCAGGGCAGTGTTATTGGCACATATTGCTAAAAAACGGAAAATCCCTTTATGTTTTCTATCTCTCGATATTAAGAGGGCATTTGACACAGTATCCTGGCAATATATGCAATATTCATTACAAAAATGGGGTTTTGGACCCCACTTTTTAACATGGATCAAAGCGTTATATAATAAACCCAAAGCCTATATAAAATATGCTGGATACAAATCTGATGCCTTTAATATTGAAAGAGGTACCCGACAGGGTTGCCCATTATCTCCCTTATTATTTGCCCTTATACTCGAACCCATGGCCCAATACATCAGAACAAACCAAACTATAACTGGCATTGAAGTAGGAGGGATTACACACAAATTGTGTATATTTGCAGACGATATATTACTTTTTCTATCATCACCACAGGTCTTTGGTCCTAACTTAATACCAGCTCTTGATGGATTTGCAGCCCTATCCGGCCTTATGATTAATCCTAAGAAATGCCTAGTGCTTAATATTTCACTCACAAACATGGAATTGATCCCGGCTAGGGCTGCACTCCCATTCACATGGGCAGAAAAATCAATCCCATATCTTGGAATTCATTTAACAGCATCTCATTCTGACTTATTCTCAACCAATTATCCTCCTGTATTAAGACAGATCACAAATCTAATAAAACAATGGTCGCAACTTCCTTTATCCTGGATAGGGAAGATTAATGCAATCAAAATGACTATTCTACCCAAATTGCTTTATCTATTCAGAGTCCTCCCTATTCCAATTCCTCCCTATTTTTTGAGAATAGTACAAAAAAGAGCAACTTCGTTTATATGGGGCTCTTCTAAACCACGTATACCTATACACACACTACATCTTCCCAAAAATAAAGGAGGCCTGGGATACCCTAATTTTACTAACTACTACAGAGCAGCACATTTGGCCAGTCTGTCCTAATACCATGCAAAACAGGAAATCCCATTATGGTTATTTATAGAGGCTTCAGAAAATGACCCTCTATTAATATCAAATTTATTATGGCTTGATCCTAAAGACCGCTTTAAAATTCATAATCCCATAACTAAACACTTCTTATCTCTCTGGGATAAACTAAAAACCAAATATCAGTTACAATCTCCACACAATCCTCTCCTTTCTTTTATCAGAAATCCGGCCTTTTATCCGGCATGGATCTACCCAAATTCTTTTAAAGCTTGGACAACATCAGGCATTCAGACACTAAATGACTTCATAGCATCTAAATCATTCCTTTCATTCCCATCACTTAGAGAAAAATATGATCTACCAAACTCTGAGATATTTAGATATCTCCAAATCAAAAATTTCTATACACCATTCCTAAAGGGGGATACACCATTATCCCAATTATCCGTTTTTGAATCAATCTGTACAAAAGATCCATTTGCTAAAGGTACAATTTCATCACTTTATAATCAATTATATGGAGTAGCAAATCTTAATAGACCCTCTTACGTTCAGAGGTGGGAGTAGGACCTGGGACGAACTTTAGAAGACACGGACTGGTCTAACATATGGCTCACATCTAAGTCATCTTCACCCAACATCTTAGCACTGGAGACAAATTATAAAGTCCTAACTCGCTTGTACCTTGTACCCGCTAGAGTGGCAAAATATTCACCTAATACCTCAGCTCTTTGTTTTCGAGGATGCCCAGAAATAGGCACACATTTACACATATGGTGGACGTGCCCAGTAATCCAAACCTTCTGGAAGGAAGTCTTCGTGATTGCATCTAAAATATTTAAAAAAATAATACAACCAGATCCATATTTAACTTTACTTAATCTAAAACCGGAATAGTTAACACTCTCTCAATTCAAACTTATGATCCAACTAATAACGGCTGCAAAACAAACAGTGGCCAAGGCATGGAAATCTCCTACATTGGTACTAGCAGAAACAATTCACAGAATGAATAATACAATGTCCCATGCTAAGATGGTAGCCATCGATCAAAATCAAATTCCAAAATTTGAAAAACTTTGGCACCCTTGGATAAAACAACAGTTCCTGTCAAACTTCAATGACTCTGTCCTGTTGCCATGGTAACAGATTAAATGACTTACAGAGACACCCATTCTAAGGCTTCAAAGAGAACTAAAAAGAATAATAAACTGACGAGCGGGACAACCTTGTGGACCATACCTCTACCTTTCTACCCTTTTTCTTCTTTCTCTTTCCTTTTCTCCACCTTACAATTAAAGCTCATTATCAGAATTTATTTGACCTATATACACTCTACTTGTAAACAATATGTATAGTAGGTATAAATGGAAATGATATATATCTTTAATTTAGGTTTACGTGAACCCAATGTTTAATATTTGAAATTTCATGATATTTACCTATATAAACCCTACTGTAAAACAATGAGCTTACTTTATAGATCCTTGTAAACTTACTTTATGTATCTTTATAATATTGTATACTCAATAAACTTCTTTTGACAAGGAAAGATAGAGGGCAAAATAGGAATCCACCTGTGAACACTGTAATACAAACAGCAAAATAAGCAATTACCTTAATGACATCCCTAAATTGTTTTAATTGTTTTAATATCTGTGGGTGAACATTGTGTGGTTGGAATATGTAACAACAGGCTGTATACCAATGCAGCAATTATCATACATTAGCTTTAATTAACAGACCAATATTTTGCTGTTATCAGTACCTTAACTTTTCTTCAAAGGCAACGTTAATACAAATAATTAAACAGGAAAAGTGATTGAGGACAACTATTGAGAAAGCTTTGCATTTAGATAAGCACCTGGTTTATTAAATGACTTATCACTTTTTGCTGTAAGACATCAGCATGGAATGTTTATGCAATATTCCGCATACATTTCAAAAAAATGTAACCACGTGTTTACATTAGTAAATAGATTTTTAAAAAATCACAACAAGCAATATATTTGTTCTAAACTGCTGGAATCTCAAATAGATTCCCTTTAACAAGAAGCATAAAGTTGGAAGACAACACACTGCTAATCCCTAAAGCCTCATACACACAGTACGAAAATCAGAAGGGGATTGTCGTTTGATAGGCTGTTGTCCGAAGTTCTTACCGTTAGTACGCTCCTTTCAACAATTATCAATTTTTGGCCAACAAATGTTGGATGACAGGCTAGTAAATTTTTATCAAACGACAGCTCCACGTCCGATTTTTGGATTGTCAGTACACAAATCCGTCACACAAAAGTTGAAAGTACAAACATGCATGCTCGGAATCAATGCTAACCAAACACAAAATTAGCAGAAGGGGCCCAAAGTGTGGCACTCAAGAGCTGAAATTCCTCGTAGTATGTCACTATGTTTGTGTTTGTGACACAACAATTTGGGCGCACAGTGGTGTAGTGGTTAGCACTCTCACCTAGCAGTAAAAAGGGCCGCTGGTTCGAATCCCAACCACGACACTACCTGCCTGGAGTTTGCATGTTCTCCCTGTGCCTGCGTGGGTTTCCTCCGGGTGCTCCGGTTTCCTCCCACACTCCAAAGACATGCTGGTAGGTTAATTGGCTTGTCCAAAATTGGCCCTAGTATATGAATGGGGACCTTGGATTGAGGGTAGGGACTGATGTGAGTGTGCGATGTACAGGGTTAGGGACAAGGGTCAGGGTTGTAGACACACACTCACTCAGGTTGAACTGGATGGACTGGTGTCTTTATTCAACCTTACTAACTATGTAACTATATGTAACTATGTAATTTGCGTAACATTAGTATGTAAGACAAGATCCTGGTACACGCCCTTTTGACAAAAATCAGACTCTTGGTTGTCCAACAATCGTACCATGTGTACGAGGCTTTAGTCTTCAAAACAACTTAATTTAGAACACTCAACCTGCTGTTGGTCTCATGTGATGCATTTTGCCCCCTACTGGGGCTTAATCATAGAGTCTTTCATGGAAGATTAGGCCCCAGCACTTGGTAAAAAACACCAGAGGAAGCATTTAGGTGGAGTGTCTGCTTTGCCAGTTTTTTGTTGAAGACATTGTAGATCAGTGCTGTGCAGTCTTACTTCTCTCTACTTATTGTGTATGTGGGAGGAATAAAGGCTTAGAGAGGGATCAAAACCCATGGCTGGTGGTGTGTGTGGAAATTTGGATGGCTATCTGAAGGGGTGAGATTTGATCTGGGGGGATGGTGCCCTATTCAAGGTCTTTGGACTGGCAACCATGTTTGGGTTTGCAATACACAGTGGGTAAGATAAAAGAAATAAGACAAAAAGAGATATAAATATATTTGATTATGAAATGTATTATTCTTTGTATCAAATTGTATTATGTACACCTGAAAAGTGTCTTCCACTGGCTGCAAAACATGTAGAGGCAGAACTAGACATGTGCGGTTTGTTTTGTTCTGAATAAATTCTGACAAATTTTCGTTTTTCAGAAATTCAGTTGTATCCGAATCCGAATTACAATAGTACCGAATTTAAACTAATCTGAATTAACGGAAAAAAATTCAGATGAAATTCAAATTCAAATCATTTTCGAATTCGAATAATTTTCAAATTCAAATAGTTTTCAAATTTGAAAAGTTTTCCAATTTCCAAAAAGAATAAAATAGAATTTAAAACAAAGGAATAGAATAGTCAAAAAATAATAGACTAGAAAAGAATATAAAATAAAATAAAATATAATATAATAGAGTAAAACAGAACAAAATATAAAAAAAATAAAGAACAGAGTAGAATAGAATATAATAGAAACAAATAAAATAGAATAACATAGAAAGAATATAACCATCTTCTCAAATTCAAATTTCAAATAGAATAAATTTGAATACATAAGAAAACAATAGAATTGAAAAAAAAATAAGAATAGAGTTGGCTATAATAGAAAAGAAAAGAATTAAAAAAACAATAGAATCAATTAGAATAAAAAGAATATAACCATTTCCCAAAATTCAAATAGAATCAATTTGAATTTGAATAGAATAGAAAAGAATAGAATAGAATATAATAGAAAATAACAGAATAGTATAGAAAAACACAGAATAGAATAGAAAGAATATAACCATCTTCTGAAATTCTAATTTCAAATAGAATACTTTTGAATAGAAAATAATAGAATGGACCAGAAAATAGAATAAACAAATAAAAAAGGGAATATAATTTAAAAAAACAATAGAATATAATAGATTAGAATAGAAAGAATATAACAATTTCCCAAAATTCAAATAGAATCATTTCAAATTTGAATAGAATAGATTAGAATAGGAAGATGGTTATATTCATTCTATTCTATTCTATTCTATTCTGTTATGTTGTTTTTTCTATAATCTTGTGTTATTTTCTATTCTATTCTACACTATTCTTTTATATTATATTCAAATTCAGATTGATTCTATTTGACTTTTGGAAAATGGTTATATTATTTCTATTCAAATCTTTTCTATTCTATTGTTTTTTTTAGTTCTATTCTTTTTTATTCTACTTGAATTTCAGGAAATGGTTATAATATTTCGATTTTTTTTATTCCTTTCTATTCTATTCTATGCCATTCTATTCTGTTCTTTTATTTTCTATCCTATTTTGTGCTGTTTTACTCTATTATATTCTATTCTTTTATTTTATGTAACATTCTTTTCTATGCTATTCATTTTTTTTATTTTCTATTCATTTATTGTCTATTCTATTTTATTCTCTTTGGAACTTGGAAAACTATTCAAATTCAAAAACTTTTTGAATTTGAAAACTATTTGAATTTGATTTAAAAGCTTTTTGAATCAATCCAAAAACGAATAAACAAAAGAAATGAAACAAATTTAACTAAACACATTTATGTAAATAACAAATCGAAATGAAGCAAAACTAAACACATTTTTTTCGTTATGCACATGTCTAGGCAGAACCATTGATGACCCCTCTTCCTCCCACTTCTTGTGCTTTAAAAGACTCCATCTGCAATAAGGATTTATATGACCTTTGTGCAAGGTTCAGCAGTTAGTCTTATGATACAATTATTCTGAAATATTAGGTTGGAAGGACAGGGACACCAAATCATACATACAGTATGTTAGAATTCAATGTTGTTTTAACAAAATAATCTTCCTTCCTATTTGTATGCAATGTATGATTTGTATATATGATGTATGTATATTATATATATATATATATGTATATATATATATATATATATATATATATTTATAGTTGGAGCCCTATGTATGATATGGACATAGATAACATTCATAGTTAACATAAGACTTACCATCAGAAATAGACCTGGAAGTGTGGACTTACCATATGAAATGGACCTGAAAGTGTGCCTTGGTCTGATGGCCGGTATGCCAAAATAAGGGGGCATACCCTAGTTTAAGAAATGATTATTCTGTAAAGAGAAATGAATAGTTGAGAAATGCTCTGAAATGGGGATGGGAGGGTGGGTATCGCACACAGGAAGCCGGCAAGCACCACAGGTGAGCGGGCTGCTTAAATACCCCCCGGGCTCCTCCCATAAGTTCAGGCCACCATACTGGCCTTCCTACTTATGGTTGGAGCCCTATGTCCGATATGGACATAGATAACATTCATAGTTAACATAAGACTTACCATCGGAAATAGACCTGGAAGTGTGGACTTACCATATGAAATGGACCTGAAAGTGTGCCTTGGTCTGATGGCCAGTATGAGAAAATAAGGGGGCAAAAACATTCAGGTAGGGGTGTAGTTTTATTAGTTTTATCTTTGTTTATTTGAGCAAGTTTGGTGGATGCTTGTGCCGTTTCCACCTAAGGAGTGGGGATGTACCGGGCGAGGTAGGCAGAGTTTCCCCTGCTAGTCTCTTAATGACGTGGTCTGGGACCCATGCCGAAATGCTGCCAAGGCTGCCACGATACTGAAGAGTGACCGGAGTACTGACTGGGGTCGAGGTGTAGACTGCGTAGAAGAGCCCCCAGGTGTTTAACCACTTGACGACCGCCTCACGCCGATGTACGTCGGCAAAGTGGCACGGACAGGCAAAATCACGTACAGTGTACGTGATTTGCCTTCCGCGGGTGGGGGGTCCGATCGGACCCCCCCCCGGTGCCCGAGGCGGTCGTCTTTTGTCCAGCGGCGATCGGTGATGAGGGGGAGACCATCCGTTCGTGGCCCCCCCCTCGCGATCGCCGCCGGCCAATGAGAATCTTCCTTTGCTGCTGTATGCTAAACAGCAGCAAAGGAAATGATGTCATCTCCCCTCGGGTCGGTATTTTCCGTTCCGGCCCGAGGAGAGAAGACATCAATGTGAGTGCACCAACACACACACACACAGTAGAACATGCCAGGCACACAAAACACCCCGATCCCCCCCCCGATCGCCCCCCGATCCCCCCCCAATCACCCCCCCCCCCCCTGTCACAAACTGACACCAGCAGTTTTTTTTTTTTTTTTTTTTTTTTTTTTTCTGATTACTGCATGGTGTCAGTTTGTGACAGTTACAGTGTTGGGACAGATACTGTTACCCCCCTGTAGGTCTAGGGTACCCCCCTAACCCCCCCTAATAAAGTTTTAACCCCTTGATCACCCCCCCTCACCAGTGTCACTAAGCGATCATTTTTCTGATCGCTGTATTAGTGTCGCTGGTGACGCTAGTTAGTGAGGTAAATATTTAGGTTCGCCGTCAGCGTTTTATAGCGTCAGGGACCCCCCTATACTATCTGATAAATGTTTTAACCCCTTGATTGCCCCCTAGTTAACCCTTTCACCACTGATCACCGTATAACCGTTACGGTTGACGCTGGTTAGTTTGTTTATTTTTTATAGTGTCAGGGCACCCGCCGTTTATTACCGAATAAAGGTTTAGCCCCCCGATCGCCCGGCGGTGATATGCGTCGCCCCAGGCAGCGTCAGATTAGCGCCAGTACCGCTAACACCCACGCACGCAGCATGCGCCTCCCTTAGTGGTATAGTATCTGATCGGATCAATATCTGATCCGATCAGATACTATACTAGCGTCCCCAGCAGTTTAGGGTTCCCAAAAACGCAGTGTTAGCGGGATCAGCCCAGATACCTGCTAGCACCTGCGTTTTGCGCCTCCGCCCAGCCCACCCAAGTGCAGTATCGATCGATCACTGTCACTTACAAAACACTAAACGCATAACTGCAGCGTTCGCAGAGTCAGGCCTGATCCCTGCGATCGCTAACAGTTTTTTTGGTAGCATTTTGGTGAACTGGCAAGCACCAGCCCCAGGCGTCAGGTTAGCGCCAGTACCGCTAACACCCACGCACGCAGCATACGCCTCCCTTAGTGGTATAGTATCTGAACGGATCAATATCTGATCCGATCAGATCTATACTAGCGTCCCCAGCAGTTTAGGGTTCCCAAAAACGCAGTGTTAGCGGGATCAGCCCAGATACCTGCTAGCACCTGCGTTTTGCGCCTCCGCCCGGCCCAGCCCACCCAAGTGCAGTATCGATCGATCACTGACACTTACAAAACACTAAACGCATAACTGCAGCGTTCACAGAGTCATGCCTGATCCCTGCGATCGCTAACAGTTTTTTTGGTAGTATTTTGGTGAACTGGCAAGCACCAGCCCCAGGCAGCGTCAGATTAGCGCCAGTACCGCTAACACCCACGCACGCACCGTACACCACCCTTAGTGGTATAGTATCTGATCGCATCAATATCTGATCCGATCAGATCTATACTAGCGTCACCAGCAGTTTAGGGTTCCCAAAAACGCAGTGTTAGCGGGATCAGCCCAGATACCTGCTAGCACCTGCGTTTTGCCCCTCCGCCCGGCCCAGCCCACCCAAGTGCAGTATCGATCGATCACTGTCACTTACAAAACACTAAAAGCATAACTGCAGCGTTCGCAGAGTCAGGCCTGATCCCTGCGATCGCTAACAGTTTTTTGGTAGCGTTTTGGTGAACTGGCAAGCGCCAGCGGCCTAGTACACCCCGGTCGTAGTCAAACCAGCACTGCAGTAACACGTGGTGACGTGGCGAGTCCCATAAGTGCAGTTCAAGCTGGCGAGATGGCAAGCACAAGTAGTGTCCCGCTGCCACCAAAAAGACAAACACAGGCCCGTCGTGCCCATAGTGCCCTTCCTGCTGCATTCGCCAATCCTAATTGGGAACCCACCGCTTCTGCAGCGCCCGTACTTCCCCCATTCACATCCCCAACCAAATGCAGTCGGCTGCATGAGAGGCATTTTTATGTCCTCCCGAGTACCCCTACCCAGCGAACGCCCCCAAAAAGATGTTGTGTCTGCAGCAAGCGCGGATATAGGCGTGACACCCGCTATTATTGTCCCTCCTGTCCTGACAATCCTGGTCTTTGCATTGGTGAATGTTTTGAACGCTACCATTCACTAGTTGAGTATTAGCGTAGGGTACAGCATTGCACAGACTAGGCGCACTTTCACAGGGTCTCCCAAAATGCCATCGCATTTTGAGAGACCCGAACCTGGAACCGGGTACCGTTATAAAAGTTAGTTACAAAAAAAGTGTAAAAAAAAAAAAAATATGAAATAAAAAAAAATAGTTGTTTTATTGTTCTCTCTCTCTCTATTCTCTCTCTCTATTGTTCTGCTCTTTTTTACTGTATTCTATTCTGCAATGTTTTATTGTTATTGTTATTATGTTTTATCATGTTTGTTTTTCAGGTGTGTAATTATTTACACTTTACTGTGCTTTATTGTTAACCATTGTTAACCATTTTTTTGTCTTCAGGTACGCCATTCACGACTTTGAGTGGTTATACCAGAATGATGCCTGCAGGTTTAGGTATCATCTTGGTATCATTCTTTTCAGCCAGCGGTCGGCTTTCATGTAAAAGCAATCCTAGCGGCTAATTAGCCTCTAGACTGCTTTTACAAGCCGTGGGAGGGAATGCCCCCCCCCCCCCACCGTCTTCCGTGTTTTTCTCTGGCTCTCCTGTCTCAACAGGGAACCTGAGAATGCAGCCGGTGATTCAGCCAGCTGACCATAGAGCTGATCAGAGACCAGAGTGGCTCCAAACATCTCTATGGCCTAAGAAACCGGAAGCTACGAGTATTTCATGACTTAGATTTCGCCGGATGTAAATAGCGCCATTGGGAAATTGGGGAAGCATTTTATCACACCGATCTTGGTGTGGTCAGATGCTTTGAGGGCAGAGGAGAGATCTAGGGTCTAATAGACCACAATTTTTTCAAAAAAGAGTACCTGTCACTACCTATTGCTATCATAGGGGATATTTACATTCCCCGAGATAACAATAAAAATGATTAAAAAAAAAAATATGAAAGGAACAGTTTAAAAGTAAGATTAAAAAAGCAAAAAAATAATAAAGAAAAAAAAAAACAAAAAAAAAAAACACCCCTGTCGCCCCCTGCTCTCGCGCTAAGGCGAACGCAAGCGGCGGTCTGTCGTCAAACGTAAACAGCAATTGCACCATGCATGTGAGGTATCACCGCGAAGGCCAGATCGAGTGCAGTAATTTTTCCAGTAGACCTCCTCTGTAAATCTAAAGTGGTAACCTGTAAAGGCTTTTGAAGGCTTTTAAACATGTATTTATTTTGTTGCCACTGCACGTTTGTGCGCAATTTTAAAGCATGTCATGTTTGGTATCCATGTACTCGGCCTAAGATCATCTTTTTTATTTCATCAAACATTTGGGCAATATAGCGTGTTTTAGTGCATTAAAATTAAAAAAAGTGTGTTTTTTCCCCAAAAAATGCGTTTGAAAAATCGCTGCGCAATTACTGTGTGAAAAAAAAAAATGAAACACCCACCATTTTAATCTGTAGGGCATTTGCTTTAAAAAAATATATAATGTTTGGGGGTTCAAAGTAATTTTTTTGCAAAAAAAAAAAACTTTTTCATGTAAACAATAAGTGTCAGAAAGGGCTTTGTCTTCAAGTGGTTAGAAGAGTGGGTGATGTGTGACATAAGCTTCTAAATGTTGTGCATAAAATGCCAGGACAGTTCAAAACCCCCCCAAATGACCCCATTTTGGAAAGTAGACACCCCAAGCTATTTGCTGAGAGGCATGTCGAGTCCATGGAATATTTTATATTGCGACACAAGTTGCGGGAAAGAGACAAATTTTTTTTTTTTTTTTTTTTTTTTGCACAAAGTTGTCACTAAATGATATATTGCTCAAACATGCCATGGAAATATGTGAAATTACACCCCAAAATACATTCTGCTGCTTCTCCTGAGTACGGGGATACCACATGCGTGAGACTTTTTGGGAGCCTAGCCGCGTACGGGACCCCGAAAACCAAGCACCGCCTTCAGGCTTTCTAAGGGCGTGAATTTTTGATTTCACTCTTCACTGCCTATCACAGTTTCGGAGGCCATGGAATGCCCAGGTGGCACAAAACCCCCCCAAATGACCCCATTTTGGAAAGTAGACACCCCAAGCTATTTGCTGAGAGGTATAGTGAGTATTTTGCAGACCTCACTTTTTGTCACAAAGTTTTGAAAATTGAAAAAAGAAAAAAAAAAATGTTTTTTCTTGTCTTTCTTCATTTTCAAAAACAAATGAGAGCTGCAAAATACTCACCATGCCTTTCAGCAAATAGCTTGGGGTGTCTACTTTCCAAAATGGGGTCATTTGGGGGGGTTTTGTGCCACCTGGGCATTCCATGGCCTCCGAAACTGTGATAGGCAGTAAAGAGTGAAATCAAAAATTTTCACCCTTAGAAATCCTGAAGGCAGTGATTGGTTTTCGGGGTCCAGTACGCGGCTAGGCTCCCAAAAAGTCCCACACATGTGGTATCCCCATACTCAGGAGAAGCAGCTAAATGTATTTTGGGGTGCAATTCCACATATGCCCATGGCCTGTGTGAGCAATATATCATTTAGTGACAACTTTATGAAAAAAAAAAATAAAAAAAAATAAAAGTGTCACTTTCCCGCAACTTGTGTCAAAATATAAAATATTCCATGGACTCAATATGCCTCTCAGCAAATAGCTTGGGGTGTCTACTTTCCAAAATGGGGTCATTTTGGGGGGTTTTGTGCCATCTTGGCATTCCATGGCCTCCGAAACTGTGATAGGCAGTGAAGAGTGAAAGCAAAAATTTACACCCTTAGAAATCCTGAAGGCGGTGATTGGTTTTCGGGGCCCCGTACGCGGCTAGGCTCCCAAAAAGTCCCACACATGTGGTATCCCCGTACTCAGGAGAAGCAGCTAAATGTATTTTGGGGTGCAATTCCACATAGGCCCATGGCCTGTGTGAGCAATATATCATTTAGTGACCACTTTTTGTAAATATTTTTTTTTTTTTTTTTTTTGTCATTTTTCAATCACTTGGGACAAAAAAAATAAATATTCAATGGGTTCAACATGCCTCTCAGCAATTTCCTTGGGGTGTCTACTTTCCAAAATGGGGTCATTTGGGGGGCTTTTGTACTGCCCTGCCATTTTAGCACCTCAAGAAATGACATAGGCAGTCATAAACTAAAAGCTGTGTAAATTCCAGAAAATGTACCCTAGTTTGTAGACGCTATAACTTTTGCGCAAACCAATAAATATACGCTTATTGACATTTTTTTTACCAAAGACATGTGGCCGAATACATTTTGGCCTAAATGTATGACTAAAATTTAGTTTATTGGATTTTTTTTAGAACAAAAAGTAGAAAATATCATTTTTTTTCAAAATTTTCGGTCTTTTTCCGTTTATAGCGCAAAAAATAAAAACCGCAGAGGTGATCAAATACCATCAAAAGAAAGCTCTATTTGTGGGAAGAAAAGGACGCAAATTTCGTTTGGGTACAGCATTGCATGACCGCGCAATTAGCAGTTAAAGCGACGCAGTGCCAAATTGGAAAAAGACCTCTGGTCCTTAGGCAGCATAAAGGTCCGGGGCTCAAGTGGTTAATGAACTGGCAGGCACTCAAGGGTTTGCTCGAAAAGGTAATAGGGGACTAGAGTTTGAGTGTACTGGTAGGAGTGACAGTAGGTGGTCGAGTATGGTTACAGGACACCGGACGTTGTTTATTTTATGGAGATGGATGTCTATCGTGGGGCTTGATTGCCGGGTTTTAGACGCTGCAAGGTGAAGGAAGAAATGGTGTTGGTAGAGAGCCAACTACTCAGGACTTGGCCTGCGGGATTGCTGCGGGTGAACTCGCTGGGCCACCAGAACCCGTAGTAGGCTAAGTAAATGGCTGCTTGTATGAGCAAACTGGGGAGAAGGCCAAATGGCGAACTAGTAAAGATAGTAAACATGTCCCCGAAGATGGCAGCCTGGAATGAACGTACAGTGGACATTAAACTGGTGTTGCCAAGATAATTGCACCAGCCTGAGCAGTAAGGACATAACAGAGCGATGCGGACCTGGCTTCATCAAGATCGCCTCGGACCGGTTGTCGGTGGCGAAAGCCACGGCCTGTCCTGTCCAGATATGACCCTAGAGTTGAGCGGCTGCCATGACCGGGTATAGCTTGAAGAGGGAGGAAGTCCGTGTAAACACAGGGTTTAGGAGTGTCTCTGGAGGCCATGTTCTTGTAAACCATTGGTGGCCAAAATTTGCAGCGAAGCCTGTGGAGGCTGTGGCATCTGTCACTACCTGGGGTGATAAGGGCAACATAGATGGTATAAACATTGATATACCGATCCATGTAGTATGGGACTTTCCGGCATTGATAGGTCCGCTACCGCCACGGCATCTAAGTTAAGGATCTGCAAGGGGTCCTGTGTGTGGGAGAGGAAGACACAGAAGATGGATCGTGGGGAAATGACCTGTATTGCAAAATTGAGCATTCCCGGGAAAGACTGAAGCTGCTTCTTAGTACACACCCGTGTATGGGTGAAGTCTTGGGGAACTGGCCTGATGCGGGTCAGCTTGTCAAGGGGGAGGCTGGCCTGCGTGGAGTTGTTAGTTCGGAAGAGGTTATTGTAGACCTCGGTTCCGGTTGTTGAGTTTTGGAGACCACAAGCTGAAAAGACGTAATGGTTTTATCAGCGAGTCAAGTGGTGTCTACGTAGTACCTGGCTGCTAGTGCCAGTAAAAGTGAATTTGTTAGGCCGTAGAAAACCACAGAAGGCCAGGTAGATGGCTGCTTGGATGACTAGACTGGGGAATGTGTGAGGTTTGTGACATGTCCGTAAAGATGGCAGTTGTGATGGGCAAGTGTTGCCGTTAGTTCTGGGCTGATGCTTCTGGATGCCACGTAGAAGGAATCTTACTGTATGGACCATAGACACAGGCGGTTCTCTGGGGTCCTGTAAGGACAGGAAATGCTGGATGCTGGCTAGGTATAGCCTGATAGTGTTATGAGAAGGAGCCAGCTGTGTGTGGCAATACGATACCTGGTGTGGGATGGAACCTGAACTCAACTGTCCTAAGCGAGAAATGATACAGAAAATGACGAGTGGATCGTATGAAGATGCCACTGGAGACAACTGGACTATTAAGGAATGTGTTTGTACTGATTGCAAGTAGTCATGCTAAGATGCGAGGCCTGCAATGATTGCCAGAGTTGTGCTTAGATACGTGCTTGCAACGATTGCAAGGGAGTTTGTGTCAATAGAGATGTATTCGCAGTGACTGTAAGAAGTCCGTATTAAGGCATGTGCTTGCACGGACTGCAAGGAGTTATGCTTGGATGCGTGCTCGCAATGATTGCGAGAAGTTCTGTTTGGATATGTGCTTGCAATGATTGCAAGAAGTCATGCTTAGATGTGTGCTTGCAACAATTGCAAGAGGCTGTGACTAGATGCATGCTTGCAATGATTGCGGAAAGTTATGCTTGGGTGTATGCTTGCAATGTTTGCAAGAAGTTGTGCTTGGATGTATGCTTGCAATGTTTGCCAGAAGTTATGCTAAGATGCGTGTCTTGTAATGATTGTAAGAGTTGTGCTTAAATGTGTGCTTGCAACGGTTGCAAGGGAGTTTATGTCGCTGAAGATGTGTTTGTGGTGACTGTGAAAAGTACGTGTTACTGCACGTGCTTGCAAACACTGCAAGAGTTATGCTTGGATGTGTCCTTGCAACGATTGCAAGAAGCTGTAATTGGATGCGTACTTGCAACAATTGCAAGAAGTTGTAATTGGATGCGTACTTGCAACGAAGTTATGCTTGAATGTCTGCCCGCAATGTTTGCGAGAAGTTTATGAATGGTTGCGTATTTGAAATAATTGCAAGAAATTGTGCTTGGGTGTGCTTGCAAGGATTGCAAGAAGTTATGTTTGGGTGCGTACTTGCAACGATTGCAAGAAGTTGTGCTTGGATGTGTGCTTGCCATGATTGCAAGAAGTTATGTTTCGATGTGTGCTTGCAACAAATGTAGATGTTGGATGCGTGCTTGCAATGATTGCGGGGAGTTGTGTTTGGATGCGTGCTTGCAATGATTGCAAGAGGTTGCGCTTTTATTTTTATTTATTTTTTTTCGTGTATGAAATTTAGTCCGATATGAACTGGTTATAAGGTGTATGAATGAATCCAATACGAATCGGTCATATGAAATCATTCTGATAAGAACCGTTTGTAGAGTGTATGAAAATTAATCCAATGTAAAATTGGATTGTGAAGAGTATGAAACTGGATCCGATGTGAATCGCTGTGCCACCGACGCGACTAGATTTGAATCGAAGCTGTAGCGTGTATGAAATTAAACCGATACGAATCTTTTGTATGTTGTATACAATGAATCCTGATACGAATCAGTTTGTAAGGTGTATATAATCATACCAACATAAATCGGATTGTGCGACTATAAGGGGGGATAGTAGTGAGGCGCAGGTTTTAACCAATGAATTGGGACCATGACTGAACTTCGAAGGAAGACGGGGTGTGGCCTTTTTTTTTTTTTGAACTTTGACTGACCTGGAGGAAATGACAGATGACAACCGGTGAAGGTTTTGACTACCTGACTTGAAAAGTGACTTGTAATGTGTTAAAGCGAAAGATGCATGAAATTAAATAGAATGGGTGAAATGTCTATGCCATGATAGAGGCACGAATCGGTGTGCCGTGACTGCGCCAATGAGGCCAAGCCAACTGGGGCCTGCCGGTTGTAATATAGTGAAAACAAAATGATTTGAAATGTTTGCCTTGATCATGAAATGGATATAATCTCTTACCATGACAGAGCACCGCCTCGGTCATGCCGCGACTGTGACTGACCACGAACTGGGCTCTGGAGCATGTACTGAAATGAGGCAACAGAAACATTGGTGCACACCGGAACGAATCGGTGCATCTTTGGATGCATGTGGATTTGATTCGGAGCGCAGTATGAAACAACGAAATGACAGAAATGTTTTACCTTGACCGAGGCTCGAATTGGTTGTGCCACATTTGCGACTGGCAATGAACCGAGCTCTGGTATAGGTATGGATACGGCCGAAACAACTGGGGCATTCCGTGATGAATCGGTGCATCTCGGATGCGACTGGTTTCGAAACGGTGATGCGATATGTGGGAGTGAAATGAATGGTAATAATTCCATGACAGAGATGCGGATCGGTCACCCGATGTCTGCGACTAGCTACGATCCGGACTCTGGAGCATGTTCAGAAATGAGGCTGATCCCTGGGGCATGCCGTAACGAATCGGTGCATCGAAGATGCGACTGGATTCGAACCGGAGCGTGGTAAGTGCAGGTGTAACAGTTTGTTGCCATGACAGAGGCGCGAATCGATCATGCCGCTGTTGCGGCTGACTGCGAATCGGACTCTGGAGCATGTACTGAAATGTGGCAAATACCTGGACCGAGACGAATCGGTGCACTTCCATGCGACTGAATTCGTATCGGAGCGTGATACGTGGCAGTGAAATTATAACCATGACAGAGGTACGAATTGGTGAGTCGTAACGAGCGACTGACAATGAACGTGACTCTAGAGCATGTACTGAAATGAGGCCGTATCTACTGGGGCACACCGGAACGAATCGGTGCATCTTTAGATGCGACTGGATTCGAATCGGAGCACGGTACGTGACTGAAATGAATGAAATGATTCGAAATGGTTTGAAATGTTAGAAATGTTTAGAAATGTTCTGAAATGAGAAATGACTTGGTATCGAATTGAGATGGGTGGATAAGAAATTGCGAATTGCGAATCACAACGGTTATCTACTGACGCATGATAACAATTTAGACATTTGGTTTTCCAAATAACGAGAAATGGTAACATAACGATGGTGCGAGTGGTATGCATTGCGGTTACGCTGTGAAATTTTCCGAGTGATTCGTGAGTTTGATATCACGGTTTAGTGACATGATATCTAACAATGCGTGAAAATAAAAGTCCGACGGGACCCTACCTTCGACAGCCGAGCCAGACGCGTGGTACAAACTACGAATCGGTAACACGGATTTCGAAACTCTCGAGCATGGAAATTGCGAATGCGGGAACTTGCGAGACAAGAACTTGCGGACGCTGGTATTCGAATAGTCGGTCTAGTGACATATATCACGCACAGGAAACCGACAAGCACCACAGGTGAGCGGGCTGCTTAAATACCCCCCGGGCACCTCCCATAAATTCAGGCCACCATACTGGCCTTCCTATATTATATATATATATATATATATATTTATTTTTTATATGGTGTAAATCTTTTGATACCTGGTGCCATTAAAGAACCCACAGATGCTTATTGTGTATTCTTTAAAATTGAATTGGAGGGTGTGACACCTTATTACTGCCCTAATTTGTTATTTGACTTTGTCCAGCAATGTAGATCCAATACCAGTCACGATGAGCGATCTCCAATGACCTGCCGGTACAAACCTGAAGACCTACACTGATGTTTCTCTCGTCATTGTGAATTACATTTTCTTGTGCATGTAATTATTTTTACACAAGCAAGTGAAAAAGTAAAGGTGCAAGCATGAAATAAAATTAAATAAAAAATCACTTGAATGTGTATAAGGCCGGGTTCAAACTGGTACGACAGGGGTTCCCCTTCAAGATCATCAGACCACAAGACGCATGCCAAAGTTGGATCAGTTAAAATGGCAATCCGACTTCGATCCAACTTCAGTGATATTCAATGGGCTAAAGTAAGGGCAAAATTCCCTTTGATTTTGTTTTTCATGTGTTTGCCCTTCCATGTGCTCCTTGCTGTGAAGGCCAGTTATAGGTGTGGGCAAGGACCATAAATTTAGTAGTGTTAGGCCTGCAAGCGATGCAGGGTGCCATGAAGAGGCCTTGCAGCTTACGCATGTGTTTGCAAATGTGTGCTAACTAAACCCATGTTTTTAACGCAGACTGTTGGACAGGTTAATTTGGTTTGTAAGTAGACTGGTTGGTGAGTTGAGCTGGGAATTTCCTTTGGTTATGTCTTTCATGCCTTTGCCCTTCCATGTGCTCCTTGCTGTGAAGGCCAGTTATAGGTGTGGGCAGGAGCCATCTCTTTGTTAAAAGCCCCATAAATACAGTACCTGTTAAGTCTGTCAGTGAAGTTCTCCCAATGTAGTTTCTTGTTATGGAGTGGCAATAGTGCTGCATCACGTTTGAATTTAATTCAGAACAAAGTTGCCACTCTCATGTAGGCTGTACTTAAAAAAAAAAGTGTTGCATTGGACATGTCTATTAGCATTATCACTGCTTATTCACAAGCCTGTACCTTTTTTTTTTATTATTAATAGTCTTTATTCATGTTTATCAATGGTACATAGAAATGAACATAACTGCCAAGTAGTAGGACATAGTAGATAGAACTACATGGCTGGGTACAACAAAGTACCATCTATAAATGAACATTGAACAATGGAATAAAAGTGAACAATGAAATAAGTTCCACATGCTGCATATTGGATGAACGGTATTGCCCGATGCCCCTAGGCACCCCATCTGGGAATAAACTGTGCCTTGAGGGGAGGGCAACATTATCAGCCCTTAACTTCCCCAATAATCCAGAGTACTGTTAGAGTGCCAACAGGCATATAGGACAAGTGTGATTCCACTAGGGTATAAACAGAGAAAGTATTTAAATACATTGAGAGAGAATAACAGATAATTACAGATGTTTGGAATACCAAGCGTTCCATGGTGACCACTGGAGGAGTAAATGCCTTGGGCACCCAGAACACGAAGCCATCATTTGTTCATAAGAACAGCGTAGTTGAGTCAAGTCTATCACTTCTGTTAGAGTGGGAAGAAGGGGATTTTTCTACTTTCTAGTAATGCTTAGTCTTGTGGCTAGAAGGATATGAATGATTGTGTATTGTGTTTTATATGGGAGAACGTTTGTGTCCAGGGACAGTAGGGCATGTCCTGGTTTGGGGGAGCTTGAATCCGGGCAATTTCAGAGATGGTATTGAATATGGATGTCCAGTAGGATGTTAATATGGGGCATTCCCAGAGAATGTGTAGGATATCCCCTTTTTGACCACAGTTTCACCAACATTGATTAGATAGTTGAGGTTTAAACCTCAAGATTTTGTCTGGAGTCATGTACCATCTTAGTGTGATTTTTGTGGAGAGTTACCATAGTGTGGAACAGCATGTTACTTTATGTGTTGTTTTACAGGCCTTAGTCCACTGGGAGTCTGTAAAGGTCTGTCTTAAATCAGCTTCCCATTGTTTGAAGGGGAGAGATTTGATGAAGTGCCATTTTTCTTGGAGGATATTGTAGAAAAGGTAGATTCCCTTTATGTGTGGGATGGGGGAGGTTAGGAAAGACAAAGCTGGAGTTTGTATAAAGTGAGGCCAGTTGGGGATTTCTGAAAGGCAATGTACTATTTGTGTATACTGATATAGATCGCTGTGTGGGAGATGGAATTCTTTTTTGTAGACATGTGAAATATTTAAAGGAATTACCAGAATAAAGGTTGTTGTTATGTAGATTATGCCCTTCTTTTCCAGGATGTGAAGGAAATCAGGGCTATGAGGGGGGTCATGCTGATAAAGGAATCTGCCTTGAGGTTGTGTGGGGATATATTTAGGCTTGTTTGATCAACTTTTTTCAAGATCATGGTGATGCTGTCATGGTTGGAGAGATGTATGAAGGTATCTGGGCACCTAGTTATGCACTGAATAACCATGTGGAGAGGGGGTGGTTATATGTAGATTCTATAGATCCCTATGTTGTGTTGGGAGGTGTTGAGAGCAGTGATTTTAATAATGCTTAAAGTGAAACAATAAAAGTGTAATATTCCTTAAAATTTCGTACCTGGGGGGTGTCTATGATATGCCTGTAAAGGGGCACATGTTTCCCGTGTTTACAACAGTCTGACAGCAAAATGACATTTTAAAGGAAAAAAAGTCATTTAAAACTACTCGCGGCTATTAATGAATTGTCCGACAATACACATAAAAGTTCATTGATAAAAACGGCATGCGAATTCCCCACAGGGGAACCCGAACCAAAATTTAAAAAAAAAATGATGTGGGAGGTCCCCCTAAATTTCATACCAGGCCCTTCAGGTCTGGTATGGATATTAAGGGGAACCCCAGCCAAAATTTAAAAAAAATGGCGTGGGTCCCCCTCAAAATCTATACCAGACCCTTCAGGTCTGGTATGGATTTTAAGGGGAACCCGCGCCAAAATAAAAAAAGAAATGGCGTGGGGTCTCCATAAAATCCATACCAGACCCTTATCCGAGCACGCAACCTGGCAGGCCACAGGAAAAGAGGGGGGACGAGAGAGCACCCCCGCTCCTGAACCGTACCAGGCCACATGCCCTCAACATTGGGAGGGTGCTTTGGGGTAGCCCCCAAAACACCTTGTCCCCATGATGATGGGGACAAGGGCCTCATCACCACAATCCTTGCCCGGTGGTTGTGGGGGTCTGCGGATGGGGGGCTTATCGGAATCTGGAAGCCCCCTTTAACAAGGGGACCCCCAGATCGTGGCCCTCCCCCCTGTGTGAAATGGTAAGGGGGTACAAATGTACCCCTACCATTTCACAAAAAAAGTGTCAAAAATATTAAAAATGACAAGAGACAGTTTTTGACAATTCCTTTATTTAAATGCTTCTTCTTTCTTCTATCTTCTTTCTTCTATCTTCTATCTTCCTTCAGTTTCTTCCTCCATCTTCTTCTTCTTCTGGTTCTTCTGGTTCTTCCTCCGGTGTTCTCGTCCGGCATCTTCCTCCGCGGCGCCGGCGTCTTCTTCCCTTCATCTTCTGGCCCGCTCCGCATCCAGCATGGTGGAAGGCTCCCGCTGTGTGACACTTCTCCTCTTCTGACGGTTCTTAAATAATGGAGGGCGGGGCCACCCGGTGACCCCGCCCCCTCTGACGCACACGGACTTGATGGGGACTTCCCTGTGGCATTCCCTGTGACATCAGAGGGGGCGGACAGGGAAATCACCGTGCGTCCATTATTTAAGAACCGTCAGAAGAGGAGAAGCGTCACACAGCGGGAGCCTCCCACCATGCTGGATGCGGAGCGGCCCGAGAAGACGAAGGGAAGAGGACGCCGGCGCCACGGAGGAGGATGCCGGACGAGAACACCGGAGGAAGAACCAGAAGAACCAGAAGAACCAGAAAAAGAAGAAGATGGAGGAAGAAACCGAAGATAGGTAGAAGATAGAAGAAAGAAGATAGAAGATATAAGAAAGAAGAAAGAAGAAGCATTTAAATAAAGGAATTGTCAAAAACTGTCTCTTGTAATTTTTAACATTTTTGACACTTTTTTTGTGAAATGGTAGGGGTACTTTTGTACCCCCTTACCATTTCAAACAGGGGGGAGGGCCGAGATCTGGGGGTCCCCTTGTTAAAGCGGGCTTCCAGATTCCGATAAGCCCCCGACCCGCAGACCACCACAACCACCGGGCAAGGGTTGTGGGGATGAGGCCCTTGTCCCCATCAACATGGGGGCAAGGTGTTTTGGGGGCTACCCCAAAGCACCCTCGCAATGTTGAGGGCATGTGGCCTGGTACAGTTCAGGAGGGGGGGCGCTCTCTCGTCCCCCCTCTTTTCCTGCGGCCTGCCAGGTTGCGTGCTCAGATAAGGGTCTGGTATGGATTTTTGGGGAGACCCCACGCCTTTTTGTTTTTTGGCGCGGGGTTCCCCTTAAAATCCATACCAGACCTGAAGGGACCTCAAGGGGACCCCCAGATCCCGCCCCCCCCATGTGAAATGGTAATGGGGTACAAAAGTACCCTTACCACTTCACAAAAAAAGTGTCAAAAATATTCAAAATGACAAAAAACCCCCATGCCATTTTTAAAAAAAAAATTGGCGCGCAGTTCCCTTTAATATCCATACCAGACCTGAAGGGCCTGGTATGGAATTTAGGGGGACCCCCACGCCATTTAAAAAAAAAATTGGTTCGGGGTTCCCCTGTGTGGAAATCCCATACCATTTTTATCAATGAACTTTTATGTGTATTGTCGGACCGACAATTCATTAATAGCCGCAAGTAGTTTTAAATTTCTTTTTTTCCTTTGAAATTTCATTTTGCTGTCAGACTGTTCTAAACACAGGAAACATGCGCCCCTTTACAGGCATACTATAGACACGCCCCAGGTACGGAATTTAAAGGAATATTACACTTTTATTGTTTCACTTTAAGCATTATTAAAATCACTGCTCCCGAAAAAATGGCCATTTTTAAAACTTTTTTTTGCATTGATCCATGTCCCCTGGGGCAGGACCCAGGTCCCCAAACACTTTTTATGACAATAACTTGCATATAAGCCTTTAAAATTAGCACTTTTGCTTATTCATGTTTGTGTGCCATAGACTTTAACGGTGTTCAAACAAATTTTTTACCTGTTAGCATGTTCTGGTGCAAACTGAACAGGGGGGTGTTCGGCTCATCCCTAATGCTGACGTCACCCAGGAGCGCTCCCAACAGCTCTGTCCTCGGCTCAGCTCGGCTCTTCCGACTTTGGGTTGCATTCCTACTGGCTTCCCCTTCCATCGGTAGGCTCCGTCCATTGGACATCCCAGACCCTCCGCTGGTTCTGAGTCAGCCCCACGCCCTCAGCCAACCGCGGCAACACAACTGTTTGGATATGGCCAAAGTTCGGATCCAGCCAACAGCTATTACTGCTGGGTCTCCATCCATCCCAGAATGGTTCTTGGCACCTCTCCATGCTCTACCAGCGAGCCCTCTGGATGAAGTTAACCCCTCCATGCCTGTGGCCTGTTAGTGGTGTCCTTGGCTTTTTATTTACCATTTACTGTGTTTTATGACTCTGTTTAATTCATTTCTTATGGCTTTGCCACAAATAAATGATTGAACTTTTTGTTCCAATATACTGTTCATACATCATTGTTTGGATCTAGTCCATAGAGCGCTGCTCATCAGTTTCCTTTACCAATGTCACATTTTCCTAATGTTTTGGCAGCTGCACTGGTTCTGATCCATAATTTACATAATTTGGATTGTCACACTATACCACAGGACCCAATGGTTCGGTAGCACTTCAGGTTTTACGTGTTTTTCCCATCATTAGTTACAAGTAGGATAAGCTCTGGTCCGCCCAACTATATGGGAATTGTTGTTGAAAGAGGTGTCTGGTTGTGGCGTCAATCCCTAGGTCTAAAATTAATGACTTGGTTTCATTGGCTCTGTAATATGAGAGTTTGCTAAACCATGTGAGGATTTTTTGAACTTCTACTAGGGATAATGAAGAGTTGGTCAACATTAGTATTACGTCATCAGAAAATAAGCAAATTTTATGTTCTTGGGACGCGATATTAATTCCAGAGATTTTGTTGTTAGTTCTGATATGTTCAGCTAAAGGTTACATTACTAAGTTGAAAATTAATGAGGCCAAGGGACACTCCTGTATCATGCCAATTGTTATTAAGAATAGGGTGGAAAGAATATTAGATGTGTAAACTTGTGCAGAAGGTTTGGTGTATAAGGCTAGTATGGCTTTGAGAAATTTACCTTGAAATCCAAATTTATATAAGTCCAAAGAAAGGTATTTCCAGTGGACTCTATCAAACGTGTTCTCTGCATCTAAAGATAGAAGCAGAGAAGGCATTCCGGTAATATCTGCGTCATGGATTATATTGATGTCAGAGAGCTCACCTCGGTAGGCAGGGTGCTCGCGGTGGTGTGCGTCGGGGCGCACCGGCGCGCGCGTTCCTGTTGGTCCTGTTGCGCTCCTTGTGGCACTGGTATGCATCTTCCAGTCAGGCCTGGTGTGTGTGCCGGTGTGCGGGTGTGCGCGCGTGTGCAGGTGCATGTGCCTGTGTGTGCTGGTGCGCGTGCGTGCTGTGCGCATGCGCACGCACCGTTTGGCGCCAATCTGGCTATTTAAGCTGGCCTCACTCTCTGATCAGTGCTGCCTGATCAACAGCTCTGCCGTTCCTTGTACCTGTTTCCTGTGCCTGTAAACCAAGATCTCCTGACTAACCTGGCTTGTTCCTGGACTCCTCAGAACTCTGCCTGCACCTGACCTCTGGCCTGTCTGACTATTCTTCTGCCTGCTCCATTGTACCTCGTTGCCTGCCTGTTGCCGAACCCAGCCTGTCTCCTGACCACCCTGTTCAGTCTTGTTGCCTGTGTTCCAGCCTGCACCTTGCTGCTTAAGGATTGCTCATCCACCTGCATCTGGACTCTGTTACCAGGCTCCCATACCCCTCCGTACTCCTGTGATTCCTGTATACTCTACCAGGGGCCGCGAGTCGGACGCATAAGAGAGCCTACCCTCTGCCCAAGTGGACTCACCGGTCTGGTAAGTGAGAAGTCTGATAGTATCAGGCAGCCATGACCGAGTCCGGGCAGGGGGCCTCTCCAATGGATGAACTCTGCAGACATTTGGCGGGTTTAACCCAAGCGGTGAAAAGTCTACAAGAGGGCTATACAAGATTGGAGGAATGTGTCCAGGCTCTGTCTGGTCCACCAGTCCCCAGGAGACTCCCACACCCTCCGAAGTTATGCTCCCTCAAGAGCCCAAAGTACCCATACCTGAAAGATTTTCCGGAGACCGTAGCAAATACTGCGCATTCCGAAATGCTTGTGGACTCTACTTCGCTTTACAGCCCCGTAACTTCTCCCTAGAGGCTACTAAGGTGGGCTTTGTTATTTCCCTGCTGACCGGTGAGCCTCAAACCTGGGCCCACCGTCTTCTGGAGCAGAAGTCTGATTCTTTGGAAAGTCTGGATGCCTTCTTCTTGGCAATGTCACAGCTCTATGAAGACCCTTAGCTAACCGCAACTGCTGAAGCCACGTTGCACTCCCTCCATCAAGGCTGTAGAGCGGCTGAAGACTATGCTGTTGAATTTAGGTGCTGGAGCTCTGACACAGCCTGGAATGACGCTGCCCTGTGCCATCAGTTCAGGATGGGATTGTTTGACCCGCTCAAGGACGAGCTGGCACGGGTCAGAGTGCCCCAAACTCTGGAGGAGCTTATTAATCTTTCGATTCAGATTGACCGTCGTCTGAGAGAACGACTCACCAAAAGGTCTACCAGTACCTTTCGACCCACCTGGATGCTCCTTCAAGTCCCCAGTCCTCCCAGTCGGCCCTCTGCTCCACCGACTTCTCCAGTCCTTGATGCTCCAGAACCCATGCAGCTTGGCCTGCTTCGTCCCTCCTTGACTCCCAAAGAGAAGTTACGCAGACGTGCATATAATCTGTGTCTCTATTGTGTGGAATCTGGGCACTACGCAAGTGTCTGCCCCAACAAGACTGCTCGTATGTGTGCAACTATCATGCCAAAACCTAGTACTCACATTACCATCTCTGTCACTTTGCAGCTTCCAGGAAAGGCTATTCAGGTACCAGTCATCATTGATTCCGGAGCATGCAGGTGCTTCATCGACCTGGCCTTTGCGGCCCAGCATGACATACCACTTTGACCCAAGACCCAGAGTCTTGCTGTACACCAGATGGTTCCATCCTCCGTTCCGGTCCTGTCATTCAGGAGACTGTTCCTCTAGTATCTATCATGGATCTTCAGCGCCAAGAACTCCTCTGTTTAGATGCCATCTCCTCACCTCTCTTCCCTATCATTCTTGGAATGCCGTGGCTACAAGCCCACAACCCCCGTATTAACTGGGCTTTAGGAAGAGTTGAGTTTCCCTCTGAGTACTGTCAACAGCACTGTCTGCAAGGAGTAACCAATGAGACTCCCCAACTTCTCTCCTTGCATCCCGATGCCGAATTACACCAAGCTATCCCAGAATCCTACCGAGACTTCTCGGATGTTTTCAGCAAGAAAGGTGCAGAAATCCTTCCCCCACACAGGCCCTATGATTGCCCTATAGAACTGTTACCCGGAACCGAGGTACCCTTCGGAAGGATCTTTCCGTTAACAGAGCAGGAATTAGACACATTAAAGAAATATCTTGATGAAAACTTGGAAAAGAAGTTCATCCGCCCGTCCACATCTCCAGCTGGTGCCGGCATATTCTTCGTAGAGAAGAAGGATCATTCTCTTCGACCATGCATTGATTATCGAGAATTAAATAAGATAACGATTAAAAATCGCTACTAGCTACCCCTGGTGCCTGAGCTATTCCAGAGGCTGGGAACTGCAACTGTCTTCACGAAATTGGATCTTCGCGGAGCCTATAACCTAATCCGTATCCGAGAGGGGGACGAGTGGAAGCCCGCTTTCCGTACTCGTTTTGGGCATTTAGAGTATCTCGTTATGCCCTTCTGTCTTTGTAATGCCCCAGCAACATTCCAACATTTTGTTAACGATATCTTCCGTGAATTTCTGGATCTTTACGTTATCGTTTACCTTGATGACATCCTCATCTTCTCCTCTTCATTGGCTGACCATCGCAGGCACGTCCGGAATGTCCTTGCTCGGCTCAGGCAACACGGACTGTATGCTAAGCTTGATAAATGCGAGTTTGAACTCCAATGCATTAAATTCCTGGGCCTCATCATTTCAGTTGAGGGCATCAAGATGGACCCTCAAAAGGTGTCCGCCATCCTGAACTGGCCTGCACCCACAGACAGAAAGGGGATTCAACGCTTCATTGGATTTTCCAATTTTTATAGAAAATTCATCAAAGACTTCTCTAAAATTATCTCCCCCATTACAGAACTAACAAAGCAGGGAATCCCAGGGCACAATCAGCCTTTGAGAAATTAAAAGAACTATTCACATCGGCCTCCATCCTCAAACACCTTAACACTGCCTTGCCATTTGTTTTGGAGGTCGATGCCTCAGAAATCGCAGTAGGGGCAGTACTCTCCCAACGTCAAGGCCCCAAGGCTCTATTATTCCCAATAGCTTTCTTCTAATGCAAACTCTCTGTGTCTGAAAGGAACTACGACGTTGGAGATCAGGAGCTTCTGGCCATCAAAATGGCTCTGGAGGAGTGGCGCTATCTTTTGGAGGGTGCTGTACATCCCATTCTAATTTACACCGACCACAAGAACTTGGAGTATCTGAGATCCGCCAAGAGACTAAGACCACGGCAAGCTAGATGGGCACTCTTCTTTTCCCGCATTCAATTCCACATCACTTACAGACCTGGCTCTAAAAATGTTAAACCGGACGCACTTTCCCGCATGTTCCATGACTCCAAAGAGATCGTTCCTCCGGATACTATCCTGCCTGTGGGAAATGCTTTACTCCTTCAAGGGGATTTGATCTCTAGAATAAGGCAAGCTTCTACAGGAATACCCCAACCTGCTGACACCAGCCTAAAAGACGGTTTGCTATGGCACAAGGGCAAGATTATGGTCCCTAAAGACATTACTGGAGCTTTGCCATGACCACAAGCTGGCAGGTCATTTCGGGGCCCTGAAGACGGCCAAACTGGTACAGCGCACCTTCTGGTGGCCACAATTAGCCGATGATTGTAAGAGTTACGTCAATTCCTGTCACACTTGTGCACGAAGTAAAAGTAACCGGACAAGGGCCTGGGGCTTATTGAAACCCTTACCCATCCCTGACAGACCCTGGAAAATGATCTCAATGGATTTCATCGTGGAACTCCCCCCATCCGAAGGCTTTTCTACCATCTTTGTCATAATAGATAGATTGTACAAGATGGCACATTTACTTCCAATGAAGGGCACACCTTTAGCCGTGGAAACGGCGAAGATATTTATCAAGGAGATCGTAAGATTACATGGGGTTCATTCAAATATTGTCTCTGATCGAGGTGTCCAATTCACCTCCAGGTTTTGGAAAGCTCTGTGTGGTTCCCTTGAAATTGAACTGGCGTTATCTTCGGCCTACCATCCCCAGACAAACGGCCAAACGGAAAGAACCAACCAGACCTTGGAGCAATACCTCCGTTGTTTCTCTGCCTTTTGCCAGAATGACTGGGTCTCTCTGTTGCCGGTTGCGGAATTCTCTTACAATAATTCTCTGCATTCAGCCATCAATCAAACACCAACTATGGATTCCATCCCTCCTTTTTACCCAGCTCTATACCCAAATGTTCCATTCCTGCAGTGTCCGAAACAATGGAGTTCTTCTCTGCCAATAGCAAGCTCTTGCAAGAGATCATGGCCAAATCCCAAGCCTATTATATAAAGATGTTCGACAAAAAGAGGCGTGGGGAACTTATCCTGGAACCTGGCAATCAAGTGTGGTTGTCCACAGCTAACTTAAAGATGGCTTGCCCCTCTAGGAAACTGGGGCCTAAATTTATGGGGCCTTTCCTGGTAAGGAGGAAGGTAAATGACGTCACGTATGAGCTCAACCTGCCTGATTCTTTTAGAATACACCCGGTTTTCCACATGTCCTCGATCCTAATCCCTTTACTGACCATAATACCAGTCCACCTGAACCCGTCATGATTGATAACGAGGAGGAATTTGAAATTGAGGCAATTCTGGATTGCAGGAAAAGGCGTAATCAAATGCAATATCTAAAGAAATAGAAGGGGTATGGACCTGAGGACAATTCCTGGGAGCCTGAGAGTAATCTTCACTCTAAGGAACTGTTGCAAGCCTTTAAAAATTCCCATGCAACCAGATTGGCCCAGCTGGGCATCCGGAGGCTGCCCTTGAGGAGGGGGCACTGTCAGAGAGCTCACCTCGGTTGGCAGGGTGCTCGCGGTGGTGTGCGTCGGGGTGCGCCAGCGCGCGCTGGCGCGCGCGTTCCTGTTGGTCCTATTGCGCGCGCTCCTCATGGCACTGGTATGCATCTTCTGGGCAGGCCTGGTGTGTGTGTGCCGGCGTGCAGGTGCGCATGCGCGGGCGTGTGCCTGTGTGTGCCGGTGCGCGTGCTCACACGCATTTTGGCGCCAATCTGTCTATTTAAGCTGGCCTCACTCTCTGATCAGTGCTGCCTGATCAACAGCTCTTCCGTTCCTTGTACCTGTTTCCTGTGCCTGTAGATTTCCAAGATTTCCTGACTAACCCGGCTTGTCTCCTGGACTCCTCTGAACTCTGCCTGCACCTGACCTCTGGCCTGTCTGACTATTCTTCTGCCTGCTCCATTGTACCTCGTTGCCTGCCTGTTGCCGAACCCAGCCTGTCTCCTGACCACCCTGATCAGTCTTGTTGCCTGTATTCCAGCCTGCACCTTGCTGCTTAAGGATTGCTCATCCACCTGCATCTGGACTCTGTTACCAGGCTCCCAATACCACTCTGTACTCCTGTGCTTCCTGTATACTCTACCAGGGGCTGCGAGTCGGACGCGTAAGAGAGCCTACCCTCTGCCCAAGCGGACTCACCGATCTGGTAAGTGAGAAGTCTGATAATTGATTAAGCTTCTGGTAGCATTGGAAGTGAGGTGGCCCTTGGTGAACACAGCTTGGTCTTTGTGGATCAGGGGTGGAAAATGTCTGCTAATCTGTTAGCCGGATGTTTGGCATAGATCTTAAGGTCTAGGTTTAATAAGGAGATGGCACAGAAATTTTGAGGGGTTGTCGGTTCTTTTCCTGGTTTTGGCAAAGTGACTATCATAGCAGAGAGCCTTTCTTTAGGAAAATATGAGGATGAGGCAGCTTAGTTATACATGTCACATAGATATGGGGTTAAAATTAATTGAAATGTTTTGAAGTATTCACCTGTGAGTCCGTCGGGACCCAGGGATTTAGAGTTGAGTAGTTTGTCAATCATTTTCTAAATTTAATCTAAGGAGAATGGTTCGTTTAGAGATGAGGCTTGAAGGCTCGATAGGAAGGTTAATATGGTTCAGAAAGGACAGGATATCTTCTTGGGAGGACTGACATGTGTCTGCTTCATTGTGGATATTGTAAAGGTTGCTATAGTAGCAGCTGAATGCGTCAGCAATGGATTGGGGAAAGTTTGTCACAAGTTTTTATGTGGTATAAGTGTGTGATTTTGGATTTGAGGTGGTTCCCTTTAATTCATAGAGCCATCGCCTTACCTGCCCTGCTACCTGTCACATATGATTTAGCTGTAGCGCTACCCTCGTGAGGGCCACTGGTAGAATCTGTACCCTACTGGTTGTCCCGACTCTGCAAGTCCTACACCACCTCTGACAACACCCTGGGTTCAGTAATTTTTGTAATGCCCTGTACACATGATCGGACATTGATCGGACATTCCGACAACAAAATCCATGTATTTTTTCCGACGGATGTTGGCTCAAACTTGTCTTGCATACACACGGTCACACAAAGTTGGTCGGAAATTGCGAATGTCATGAATGTGGTAACGTACAACACGTACGACAAGCCGAGAAAAATGAAGGTCAATAGTCAGTGCGGCTCTTCTGCTTGATTCTGAGCATGTGTGGAACTCATGTGTCGGAATTGTGTACACACCATCGGAATTTCCGACAACAGATTTTGTTGTCAGAAAATTTGAGAACCAGATCTCAAATTTTGAATGTCGGAAATTCCGATGGAAAATGTCTGATGGAGCCTACACACAGTCGGAATTTCCAACAAAAAGCTCCCATCTAACATTTTCCATCGGAAAATCCGACCGTGTGTACGGGGCATAACCGTTGACACCAATAACAAGAAACCTGTACAGTATTAGTAAAGCAGTTCAGGTTGTTTACTGTGATAAGAATGACACATAGAAATGCACAACATGGGGGCGTGGCCTGACCTCGGGAGAAGATGGCAGCTTAATTCTTCTGCTCCCGCTGACAGAGAGGATCTTCTAGCTAAAACGGAGGTTATTTGCCCGCCTTAACGCGAAAAAACCATGGGAACTTCTTCCCGCAGCTCCTCCGCATCCAGATCAAGGTCCCCTCGCGACTTGTCTGGTAGGAATAGCCATATTATACCAGAAATGTTCCGCTCCCATTCTGGCAACATGGCGCCCACACGAGGCCTGCCTCAGACAACAGGCCTAACGGAGGAAAATGGAGCAGTGATTCTAACGCCGAACTCCCAACCCAGCCTCCAAGACCTACACTCCGTAGCGCAGGATATAAAAAACACCCTCACGGCAGCTCTAACAGCGGCAATCACGGATCTCAAGATCGACATTCAAGCGATTGCAGGCAGAGTCCAGGAAGTGGAGAAGACGACCACGACCCATTCTACGGTGCTCCGCCGCACATGCCAGGCCCTGGATACACACACCCTACAACTGCGAGATATGAATCGACACATGGAGGATTTGGACAATCGCGGTAGGCGCCACAATTTGCGGGTGAGAGGCCTGCCGGAATCGATTGAGGCCGACAGGCTCCAAGCAGAGGTATCCAGCTTCTTTAACAGCCTCCTGGATAAACCACCAGCCACCCCCATAGGTATGGAACGCATACACCGCGCCCTACGCCCACGGGGGAGAGAAGCTGACCCGCCTAGGGATGTGATTTGTCATATTATTGACTATCATCTGAAAGAAGAACTGCTTCGTAAGGCCCGTATGGCTACAAAGCTCTCACACAATGGCGCCGACATACGCATTTTTCAAGATCTCTCCACAATAACACTACAGCGCCGGAGAGAACTGCGCCCCCTGCTGGAAGTACTACGTTCCAAGGACATCCCATACAGGTGGAAATTCCCCTTCGGATTGTCAGCATCCTATCAGGGCCGCACTGCACTGCTCAGAGTGCCGGAAGATTTACGCTATTTCTGCGAAACCCTTGACTTACCGTTCACGGATGTCCCCGAATGGTATGCGGAATTCCGCCCTCCGGCCTCCAGAAAACTCCCGCCTGACAGTGAACCAATGGACACTCAGCCGCATCGCTACAGACGGCAGCGATCCCCATCCGAAGCAAGACAACGTCTCCACGGACCTGGTACTGCCAGGGGCCCCAGCCCGCTAGACACACCGCAGACCAGACGAGCACGCCGGGACCGCTGATCAGCGAAGCCGGATCGCATGACACACGGAGTCTCGATTTGCTCACTGTCTTTTGTTTCATGGGTTACAGTGAGTTCTGTTCCAGTTTTTTTTTTCTTTTCTCCTTCTCTGGTTTATGTTTCGTTTTGATCACACCAGCCGCTAACCGCCAAGCTCCCTGCAGTCCTAACTGTCGGCTCAGGACTTAACCATTCCGCTCGAAACGTCACACTACGAGTGAGAACACTGAAACCACACGGACTGCTGATGTAGAGAAGAATCAGGAACCCCGGATCAACACTATCTTCAACATAGGAAGAAACCAAGATCACACAAGACATGACATTTTAGCGCACACGGCTTTGGTCACTCTCGCCAGCTATGTGCCCACAGTCACAGTATCCTTTCCCCCTCTGATCCCTCACTCACACACACTTTAAACGGAGAATGAGGGAGACCGGGTAGCTCTAAGATTCAACTGAAACGTAAAAGCTCTTGTGCTATCACTAACCTTTTAATGTCTTATGCTAACCATTAGTGCTTAATATCTCTAGTCTGGAATTGACTGGACAAGAATGGGGGAGGTGATGGTTCGCGGGAATGGTATAAATGCTCTCCTACATGATATTGCCAAAATTACACAATACAAGACCGATGCTCCATACACGAATTTATGTGCAATTTAATACAGGTTTGATCAGATTGATCTGGGATATTGCCCGATGCATGGCACACGGTTATCTAGAACGCTGATTACACTACCACTCCTCGGTTAGACATTACCCCGGTTACACCACTTGCAGCATGCAGGTGGGGGAGATGCGGTTCCCGCGGGTCATCACCTCCTATGCTGTATGGATGATACTTGGAATGTATGATATGAAAGGCTTAGGTTTTAGTACCAACTTTTTAAAGCGATGAGCTCATAATTGGTCGATCAGCATGCACATAAATTTATCCTGTGCTCATGGGTGGAGGGGGGGGGCCCGGGGGCATCATGCTACCTAAGCCATCCACTAATAGAATGCTGTGTTCAAGTAATGAAGCAGGTTGCACCCATCTAGATTAGCCCTGGTTGCATTACAACGTGGTAAACAGGGTTCTTATTAACTGGGAAAATATCTCCACTAAACGTCAATCTCCACAGATGGCTGGGGGGCTTGGTGTCCTCGGCGTCCCATCTCATCATACCCAGCATAGGGTATTCTCAATGACGCATACACTATTAACCTGTGGCGTGGGGGCATGGTGTCTCTACAGGCCCCTACTCTATTCATGGCCACGTAAGATTTGAGACTCCACCCAGTATATAGAGGTTATGGAAGGTACTACACATCTAGATGTATCCTAGGCATGGTTGAGGGAAGGCCCATGTTCCCTCTTGATTCGAATTCCTGGTCTCCTACCCTCCAGCTGGTGACGCAGCAGCTTGCCGCGACTTGTCATAGAAGACGCGCACATCTCACTGCCCCCGGTTAAACCAAGACACAGAGCTTAAACATACCCGCCCAACATAGGGGGCAGTAGCCAACGCACTACGCAATTGTTGGACCAAGGCTGATAGCATGATAGGTTGGGGTCTACACGGTTATGAGCTTTATGTGACTTTAATCCATCACCGATGGTCAATTTTAAGAAGTGTTTAGGATTCCTGCCGACATATGGTAATCAAAACCTTTGTAACACTTACGAAACATACACTAGATTAGTCTTGCCTAGACGGTACCCTGAATAGAGACTATCACGGACCAGGGACATACGAATCAAAACCTCAGACGGCACTCTTCCTCAGACATACAGGTAACTCCACACAAATGTTTGGCACGCCTTTGTAACTAAATGAGCATCTCGGCGCCCATTATTTATTATTCCTCATATCTACTCATACATTACCCAGGTTCCCCTCTCCACTAGTTTACCATAATTTTACACCTCCCACATAGGCTTGTTCCACCTCCCTGTCAAGCGGGTAGACTCTCCTCTTCGAAAACACACCCCTTCATTCCGACGTCAGTCGCTCCTCACTTCAGTGGCGCCCATAAGCACTTCAGCTGATATATATCTCAGATCTCATTACACGCCACAGACTCATTCCGGTTCTACCTAAACTTAGGTAGTTTTTCCCTACGGACCAGCGAGCAGGTTCTCGCTGATCACCGGAAACGACCACACCCATAAACGAAGTTACCCGACTGTTCACTCTCACTTACACATTGCACTCTAGCATAATAGTATTGTATTCTTAGACCCCCATACACCTTCTAAAACCCCGGATAATTTTCGAAACCCCCTCCAGAGCTACAAATTCTCTGACACCTCTGTCTAATCCCCTCTACAACCCCTTCCTCGTCCTCCTCCGACAGAGACGCTCAGGTATAAGGACTCTTCACGCTATCCTTACTCAGCTCATCCAAAGTTCAAACCCGCCAGCAATATGCAGCACACACCATCAGCCAACAACAAATCAATCAAAATAATATCTCTAAATGCAAGGGGACTTAACATCCCTGAAAAACGCTCTCAGTTGCTACTTTCCATGCATAAAAATAAAGCGGACATTGTCTTTCTCCAGGAGACACACTTTAGAACAAGCTCCATCCCCAAACTCTCCAACTATCGATTCCCAACTTCCATACACGCAACTAACAACTCTACAAAATCGAAAGGAGTCTCCCTCTTATTTGCTAAAAACTGCCCGTTCCACGTTACAGATACATGCATAGACTCAGAAGCGCGATATCTTTTTGTCAAGGGCACACTACACGGCAAAAGAATAACCCTAGCTAACATATATGCACCCAACACGAAACAAGTACCCTTCTTCAGGTCCACCTTAAGAAAACTCACTTTGTTCCAAGACGGCATTCTCATATTAGGAGGAGACTTCAACGTCCCTCTAAACCCACTACACGATACCTCAACCGGTTCATTCAGCTTACCATATAGCGCGCTACGTGCAATTAAATCGCAATTGACAGAACTATCACTTCACGACTCCTGGCGCACTCTCCACCCGAACGAGAAAGATTTCACTTTTTTTTCGACTCCCCACAACAGATACTCCCGATTAGACTATCTATTTATTTCACAAAGGGACCTGCCAATGCTAACGACGACCACCATAGACCCCGTGTATCTCTCCGACCACCACCCTATTTCCATGACGCTAGCTTTCTCACACACTCAGCCCAGACACCATATTTGGCGTCTGGACCCCTCGCTTCTCACGGACATAGCAACCATGACAGCCATACAACAACGCCTCCTGCTTTACTTTAAAGAAAATGACTCCCCGGAAATCTCCCCTATGATGAGATGGGAAGCACATAAAAGCACCATTCGAGGAGAACTAATTGCGCTTTCAGCAAAACGTAGGAAGGACAGACAGACACACATAAATACCTTGACCTCACGGATACAATCCTTAGAAGCAGCACACAAAACATCCCTGGCAGTGACGTCTCTCCCGGAATTGCTCCAAGCTAGATCAGAGCTTTTAGAAGCTCTCAACAAACAAACAAAACGCAATTATATACTTTCCCAAAAAATATTCTATGAGTATGGCAACAAATCAGGCAAAATCTTGGCCAGAGCTCTACATGCCAAAAAAGCAAAAACAACAATCCACTCAATAACGGATCCTACCGGGAATAGACTAGTTTCCAATGACCAAATAGCCGGACAATTTGTTAACTATTACTCCCAGCTTTACAACCTGCATCCCCACGACACACAGAAGGTTGACAACCACAGACGGAAAGCCATCCAGGACTTCCTCACAAATTACTGCCCTCAACACATATCTATTGATGAAGCAAACAATCTAGAAAGACCCATATCCCCAGCTGAACTGAACGTGGTTTTAAAACAATTGAAACCTGGGAAGAGCCCTGGCCCAGACGGTCTAACGACCGGATATTACCAAACCTACATTGACATACTCAAACCACATTTCCTGCAGGCATTTAATTCCCTTTCCTCAGGTAATCCCCCACCTAGAGACCTACTTGCGGCACATGTAACGGTGATACCTAAACCCAACAAAGATGCGTCTATGGTAACGAACTATCGACCTATATCCTTATTGAATGTCGATCTAAAAATATACGCCAAGATACTAGCCAATCGTCTCTTACCTCTCCTGCCCAACCTCATCTCACTGGACCAGGTGGGTTTTATACCGGGCAGAGAGGCTAGAGACAACACTATTAAGGCCATCAACATACACAAATGGTTAACTTCACAACAACAGCAAGGATTCTTCTTGTCACTTGACGCGGAGAAGGCATTCGATAGGGTTGCGTGGGATTATATGGAGGAGGTACTCAAAAAGATCGGTATACGAGAGCGTATGCTACAATTTATATTAGCCCTCTACGCCTCCCCCACCGCACAGGTCCGTGTTAATGGACACCTGTCGAATGCCTTCTCCATGTCAAACGGGACACGTCAGGGATGCCCGCTTTCCCCGTTAATATTCATCCTTACCCTAGAACCACTCCTTCAACGCCTCAGATCCAACCCGGACATCAAAGGAATATCCATATCAGGGACTACATACAAGCTATCCGCATTCGCAGACGACATCCTTTTGTTTCTGACTGAACCCCACATTTCACTACCTAACTTACTTAAAGACCTCAATATATTCAACCTCCTGACCAACCTACAAATTAACTTTAAAAAATCAGAAGCCCTGAACGTTTCTTTACAAACAGTGACCCTTGAAGCATGTCAGTTTAACTTCCCCTTCAAGTGGACTCGTGAGGCGATTACCTACCTCGGGATACACTTACCAACACGCCTTTCTGACCTGTATATTAAAAACTACTTACCAATCCTCCAACAAATTCAAAAAGATCTTAAGTCCTGGTCAACGGGACTCTTTTCCTGGTTTGGGAGAACAGCAATAATTAAAATGAACATCCTCCCTAGATTACTATATGTCATGCAAACAGTCCCCATACGATTACCAAAAGCCTTCTTCGCTTCATACCGCAGGGCTTGCAACGAGTTTATTTGGGGAACAAACCGCCCCAGGCTTAGCTTCGAAAGACTGTCCCTGCCCAAGTTAAAAGGAGGACTAGCCCTCCCAGACATTGCAAAATACCACCAAGCATGCCAATTGTCCAGAATAGTTGACTGGTCTGTCCACTCCCACACTAAAGCCTGGACGCAAATTGAAAATGAATTCTCATTGACCCCCGTTAGATCACTACCCTGGACGCCCACAAGACAGATTCCCCAGACATGCTCACAACACCCTTTAATTTCCTCCACACTTCAATCATTCAAATCAATGTGCCAAAAACACCACATTTCCTCCAACCCAAGCCCCTTAACACCAATCCGAAATAATGCAGACTTTCCACCGGGTTTACACTCCACATTCCTCAAGGGATACTGGCCCCAAGACGACATACGCGCAAAACACTTCTTTTCAGGAAATACCTTCCAAGCAATCACAAACCTATCCGCACACGTATCTGGAAAACCCTTCCCGCCTTGGATATATAACCAAATCCGACACTTTCTTGACCACCCCCCCAAAAATACAGATTACTCCAGACAGCTTACTCCCTTTGAAGTGCTATGCTCCCAGACAGAACCGCAGAGACATGTAATCTCAGAATTATATGCTCTCCTTTTCTCGGAACACACCCCTAAATCCAACATAGCCACACGTGCTTGGGAAAAAGACTTAGACTTAGATCTTTCAGACCAAGAATGGGAAAACATCTACTCCTATATACACAAAGGTACGATTAATGTGTCAGCACAAGAAAACGGATTTAAGATCTTTTCTAAGTGGTACAAAATCCCCCTTAAACTACACAAAATGTCCCCCTCCATACCTCCGACATGCTGGAGATGCTCAGATGCAGAGGGTTCCATGGTCCATTTATGGTGGTCATGCCCACTTATTCAACCCTTCTGGAAAGAAGTCCAACGTATCACTACTAATATAACCACCTATCCAATTGAATTTACCCCTGCCCAAATGTTATTGCACCACTCCTCTATACCAAAAAAAGACTACCATCGCTCACTAGCACTACATATGTTAAATGCAGCTAAAATGTGCATCCCACCTCTCTGGAAATCTACTAAACCCCCGACTATTGCTGATTGGCTCAAGCGTATATCTAAAATAGCCGAAATGGAGGAACTGATCCACCAAGCCAAAGATACGTCCCCCAAATTCAGAATTATTTGGTCTTGCTGGCAACATTTCCAAACGACACCTGAATATAAAGATCTCCTGCCCTAAGAAATTACAACAATGCCTGGGACTCTGTCGGAGGAGGACTCCTAATACTCCTTTTCACTACACTCAAGACCTTCTCTTTCCTTTCTTATCTTACATACACTTACACTCTCCCTCCCATTTTATATTCCACCCTACTTCATGTCTCCCCGCTAAACGCTTAGGACCCTTTTTACAGACCACTGAGTCACATTGCATACCATTATCTTACCCAAACCCTTCCTCACCTACTTCATACTCTGCTCCTCCCAACCACCCTACCCCATCATGACAGGACTAACACCCCTGCTTATCCAACTAAGATTAGGATTGCTTGTGGTCCGGTGACCGCAATCCTATCACAAGTCAACAACCCAGAGGCAGATTACACGACAAAGTAACTCTCCACACGAAGATGTACCCAGGACGCCACTCTAAAAACTGACAATTTGATAGTAATAAGGAGCGGACCCATGACTATCTTCACACACGCTTGACAGCTCTAAGCCGTTATCAACGCCCTTCTTAAGCTTCCGTTCTTAGATAAGAGATAACTTACATCCCACTCGCTGGATTCAATTACACATTGCCCAAGTTCATCATTCGAATAATAAGAGGATATCTCTTGGTCCCCAATAGAACACATTTTCATAGATATGCCTCTGGGCGCAGATCCGCATGTCTCTTCGTTTATAACTGATGTTTGGTTCTTCAACGTTTCATCATACATAAAAAATTTTTCTGTATCGTTCTTTCTGTATTTGCTCACAAAGCTGAATTGGATGTATTGTATTGAATGAGATGTTTTCTGTATCACATCTTTTACAACAACACAATCTTATGTAAATGCCTGATGTTATGCTGCTGTATAACTTGACTTTTCAATGACAATAAACATGATTCTGTAAAAAAAAAAAAGAAATGCACAACATAACACTATAGGTATTGAAGATATTTTTATGTGAACAATATAGCACTAATATGAAATGCTATTTTTGCAGTTTAGAAACTCATGCTAACAAGGTAAAATGCAAAAGGACACAGTGACTAAGTTCAATTGCAGAAGCCTATGTGAACAGACGGCAAAGAGGCAGAGGATTGACACTTAATAAAACTATGTCAGGCCACTCCCCTCTATCTCCTCAGCCCACAGGCACTTAACATTTAATCACTTCAGCCCCAGAAGATTTTACCCCCTTCCTGACCAGAGCACTTCTTACAATTTGGCACTGCGTTGGTTTAACTTTTGCGCGGCCATGCAATGCTGTACCCAAACAAAATTTGTGTCCTTTTTTTCTCCACAAATAGAGCTTCTTTTTGGCAGTATTTTATTACCTCTGCGGTTTTTATTTTTTGTGCTAGAAGCATAAAATAGCGACAATTTTGAAAAAAAAAACCAATATTTTTTACTTTTTGCTATAATAAATATCCCCAAAAATGTTTTTAAAAAACAAATTTCTTCATCAGTTTAGGTCAATATATATTATTCTACATATTTTTGGTAAAAAAAATCGCAATAAGCGTATATTGATTGGTTTGCACAAAAGTTATAGCGTCTGCAAACTATACGAAAGATTTATGGCATTTTTATTATTATTTTTTTTTTTACTAGTAATGGCGGCGATCTGCGATTTTAGTGGTACTGCGACATTGCGGCGGACAGATTGGACACTTTTGACGCATTTTTGGGACCATTGACATTTATACAGCGTTCAGTGCTATAAAAATGCACTGATTACTGTGTAAATGTCACTGGTAGGGAAGGGGTTAACACTAGGGGCGATCAAGGGGTTATGTGTGTGTTCCCTCAGTGTTTTCTAACAGTATGGGGATAGGACTGACTGGAGGAGGACACCTATCGTTGTTCCTACTCAATAGGAACAAACAATAGGTTTCCTCTCCCCTGACAGAATAGCAATTTGTGTGTTTACACACACAAATCCCTGTTACACACACACACAAATCCCTGAGCGTGATCACCGGTGGCCTGGTGATCGCGCCTGCTGACCACATGCATTGGGCCCCCTGCACTGCCTGGTAAAGGGGGCACCCCAAAGCACCTTCCCCATGTTGAGAGTGAGTGACCTGGTATGGTTCAGGAGAGGGGCGCTCACTGCCCCCCTCCCTTTCCTGGCCTGCCAGGCTGCTTTCTTGAATAAGGGTCTGGTATGGATTTTGCCCATGTCATTTTTTTTTTACATTTTGGCGTGGAGTTCCCCTTAAAATCTATGCCAGACCCAAAGGGCCACACTTTGAATGACAATTACTTAGTCATGCAACACTGTACCCAAACAAAATGTTTATAATTATTTTCACACAAATAGAGCTTTCTTTTGGTGGCATTTAATCAGCACTGGGTTTTTTCTTTTTGAGATATAAGTATAAAAAGATCAAAAATTTTGAAAAAAAACAAACATTTTTTTATTTTCTACTATTAAATTTGAGAAATAAATAATTTGTGTTCATAAATTTGGGCCAAAATTTATACTGCTACATATCTTTGGTAAAAATAACCCACATTAATGTATTTTATTTAGTCTGTGTGAAAGTTATATATATATTTGATCACACCTGATATACTGACGGCCTATCTAATTTCTTGAGGCCCTGAAACCCCAGGACAGTACAAATACCCCCAAAATGGTATAGTGAATTCTTGGGAAAATTAACAAACAAATTGTTTTTTTTTTACACAAAATTGTCAGAATAACAAATTTTCTCACACACAGCATATGCATACTTCCAATTACACCCCAAAATACATTCTGCTACTCCTGCTGAGTATGACGATACCACATGTGTGAGACTTTTTCACAGTCTGGCCACATAGAGAGGCCCAACATGCAGGGAGCACCATCAGGCATTCTAGGAGCATAAATTACACATCTAATTTCATTCCTACCTATCACACTTTTGAAGGTCCTGGAACACCAGGACAGTGGAATTACCCACAAAATGACCCCATTTTGGAAAGAAAAACGCCCTAACGCATATTCTATGAGGCATGGGCTGCAGATAGGTAATCGGGTACACTGATGAGCTGCAGGAGGCACGGAGTGTTCCTACTGGCGTAATTTTACAATGCGCTGGTGGGGAAGTGGTTAAAATCAATACCAGACCCAAAGGGTCCCCCCACGCTGTTTTTTTCCCATTTTATTTTTTTTAATTTACATTCTTTTTTGTACAATATTTTTTTTTATTTAAATTTAGCTCTCAGCGGGGAAGCTTTAGCAACCTATTGACTGTGCTCTCGGTGGGCGAACATCCCACTAAGTGCCCAGAAAGTTTGGTTGATAGGCAAGTACCTGAATGAGCGATGTTCAGTCCAAACTTATGCTTGACCCAAACTGTTTGCCCATCCCAGGTGGTGCCTGAACACTGTAACCCTTCACAGTTACTCTTGTTGGGTGCAGGAACGGGCCATGCTGTAAAAAAATTGTTAAAAATTTTAATTACATGCCCCAGTCAAACAGGTGCAGAAAAAGTGGGCCTTGGTTGTTGGTGGTGCCTGAACACTGTAACCCTTCACAATTACTTTTGTTGGGCACAGAAACGGGTCTTGCTGTAAAATTTCAAAAAAAAAAATTGTAATTACATGCCCCTTTTAAACAGGTGCAGAAAAATTGGGCCCTAGGTGTTGCTCTAAACCAAAAATATTGTTGAAAGCTAGCATAATCAAGATTCAGTAATAGGATAGGCAGTCTTCAAGGGATCCCATATTCCTAGCAAATTAAATCAGTTACATCAGCATCAGGGGCTGATCCAGGACTGATTAATTTTGATAAATGTCAGCCTATCAATGGAGTCTGTGGACAAGCACACTCTTTGATCCATTACAAACCCTCCAGCAGCACTGAATGTCCGTTTAGAAAGCATGCTGGATGCAGGACAGGCCAGTAGCTCGATTGCATATTGAGCAAGTTCTGGCCAGTGTTTAATCCTCAAGACCCAGTAACCCAGTGGATGCTCAGTTGAAAAGGTCTCCAAGTCTGCTCTTGCCCCTAGTCATTCCTGCCCCATATAATGCAGACTCTGCCGATGGTTGCTTGAACTGATCAGACCTTGGCGCTGAGGACTGAAAAATAGTTTAAAGGCATCGGTCAGCCGGCCACCTTCTCCAGCGCTCTTCCTCTGACAGAACGAAGCCTCAGAAACATGTTGTCCAGGAACAGGAAATGGTAACCTCCTAGGGTCTGGAAAGGCTTTACACAAAGTTTCTTCAAGGCGTCCTGAAGTTGTTTCACCCTCTGTTCCCTCTGCAAAGGCAGGATGAGCTTAGCAACTTTACCCTTGTAACGTGGATCAAGAAGGGTTGCCAGCCAGTAATGATCCCTCTCCTTGATACCAAAAATCCTCAGGTCCTTTCACAGGCATTGCAGTATCAGGGAGCCCATGCAGCGTAAGTTTGAAGAGGCATGAGATTCTGAGTCCTCTGGGTCACTAAGAATGACATTGTCAGGAACAGCCTCCTCCCAGCTATGTACAACTCCTTGGTTTCTGGGGACTGAAAACCATCCCTTGAAGACTGCCGCATGTTATCCTCTACATCCATGCTGACACAATCCTCCTCCTCTTCCTCCTGTGTGTTTGGCGGCCCCGCAGGAATGGAATCTGCATAAACAGATTCCTCAAAGCATGTGCTCCAGCAGGAAAACTAGAGGGACAGTGTCACTGATGCATGCATTGTCACTGCTCACCATCCTTGTGACCTCCTCAAATGGTGACAGGACAGTGCATGCATCCTTTATCAGTAGCCACTGGTGTGGCGAAAAGAAGCCAAACTCCCCTGACCCTGTCACACACAGGTACTCATTGATGGCCCTCTGCTGTGTGTGCAGATGCTGCAGCATTGGCAATGTTGAGTTCCGCCTCTAATGACATCCGTTAGGAGGAAACATGTCAGGCAGGTTGACATCCGCACACTGAATGCTGCATAGTCTTTTCTCTGATGCATGCTAACTTGAGCTTCTAACTGTAAGTTACTACATTAAAGTTGTTTTAAATATCATTACGGGCTTCACTATGGGTCCTTAATAGGGATGAGCCGAACACCCCCCGGTTCGGTTCGCACCAGAACCCGCGAACGGACCGAAAGTTCGCACGAACGTTAGAACCCCATTGACGTCTATGGGACTCGAACGTTCGAAATCAAAAGTGCTCATTTTAAAGGCTAATTTGCATGGTATTGTCCTAAAAAGGGTTTGGGGACCCGGGTCCTACCCCAGGGGACATGTATCAATGCAAAAAAAACTTTTAAAAACGGCCGTTTTTTCGGGAGCAGTGATTTTAATGATGCTTAAAGTAAAAAAAAAAAGTGAAATATTCCTTTAAATATCGTACCTGGGGGGTGTCTATAGTATGCCTGTAAAGTGACGCGTGTTTCCCGTGTTTAGAACAGTCCCTGCACCAAATGTCATTTTTAAAGGAAAAAATCTCATTTAAAACTGCTTGTGGGTTTAATGTCATGTCGGGTCATGGCAATATGGATGAAAATCAGTGAGACAAACGGCATGGGTACCCCCCAGTCCATTACCAGGCTCTTTGGGTCTTGTATGGATATTAAGGGGAACCCCGCACCCAAATTAAAATAAGGAAAGGTGTGGGGCCACCAGGCCCTATATACTCTGAACAGCAGTATACAGGCAGTGCAAACAAGACAGGGACTGTAGGTTTGTTGTTAAGTAGAATCTCTTTGTAATTTTGAACATTTTTAACGTGTTTAGCTCCAGCCAAAAAATCTTTTTTAAGCTTTTTGGAAAACATAGGGAAGGGTTATCACCCCTGTGACATTTGTTTTCCTGTCTTTCCTCCTCTTCAGAAGATTTCACCTCACTTTTTTGTCCCAATGACAAATGTTTTTTGAAAATTTGGGGTTTTTTGTGGAACAAGGATTGGAAAGCATCAGTGGAAAGGAGAAATTGTTTTCCCATATTAACTCTTACAGGAGAGAATTTCCCTTCCATGGGGTAGATTTCATCTCACTTCCTGTTGTCTCCTTCCGTTTGCAAGTAGGAGTCGTTTGTAAGTTAGATGTTTGAAAGTAGGGTCCTGCCCTATATACTCAGCAGAAATTTGGGCCTTAGGTGTTGCTGTGGCCACAACACTGTAAGCCCTCACAGGGCCCTGCTGTGAAATATTAGATCAAGAATTGTAATTACATGCCCCTGTTGAACAGGAGCTGAAAAATTAGGCCTTAGGCACTGGTGCTGGTGCCACAACACTGCAACCCCTCACAGACACTCTAGTTGGAACGCAGGAACGAGCCCTGCTGCAAAGTATTGCATCAAAAATTGTAATTACACGCCCCTGTTAGACAAGGGCAGAAAAATTGGGCCTTAGGCACTGGTGCTGGTGCCACAACACTGCAACCCCTCACAGACACTCTAGTTGGAACGCAGGAACGAGCCCTGCTGCAAAGTATTGCATCAAAAATTGTAATTACACGCCCCTGTTAGACAAGGGCAGAAAAATTGGGCCTTAGGCACTGGTGCTGGTGCCACAACACTGCAACCCCTCACAGACACTCTAGTTGGAATGCAGGAACGAGCCCTGCTGCAAAGTATTGCATCAAAAATTGTAATTACACGCCCCTGTTAGACAGGGGCAGAAAAATTGGGCCTTAGGCACTGGTGCTGGTGCCACAACACTGCAACCCCTCACAGACACTCTAGTTGGAATGCAGGAACGAGCCCTGCTGCAAAGTATTACATCAAAAATTGTAATTACACGCCCCTGTTAAACAGGGGCTGAAAAATTGTGCCTTAGGCACTGGTGGTGGCGCCCAGAACCAAAAATGTTCTTACAAGCTATCAGCGTGATGATTGAGGAGGAAGAGGATAATTACTCAGGGATAGTCACTCAGCATCAGCATAGGCAGTCTTTGAAGGGATCTGAGATTTCAAAAAAAAATATTCGGTTACATCAGCATCAGGTGCTTGGTAGCTGGTGGTGATCCAAGACTGATTCATTTTTATGAAGGTCATTCGATCGACCGAGTCGGTGGACAGACGCACCCTGTGATCGGTTACCACGCCTCCAGCAGCACTGAATGTGCGTTCCGAAAGAACGCTGGATGCAGGACAGGCCAGTAGCTCAATTGCATACTGTGCAAGCTCTGGCCAGTGATCCATCCTCAAGACCCAGTAACCCAGAGGATTTTCGGTGGGAAAGGTGTCCAAGTCTGATCTTGCCCCTAGGTATTCCTGCACCATGTAAAACAGACGCTGGCGATGGTTGCTGGAACCGATCATACCTTGGGGCTGCGGACCAAAAAATTGTCTGAACGCATCGGTCAGACGGCCACCTTCTCCACCGCTCCTTCTTTGACTGACCGAAGCCTCAGCAACACGTTGTCCAGAAACAGGAGTTTGTAACCTCCCAGTCTCTGGGAACGCATTGCACAGACCTTTCTGCAAGGCCTCCCGAAGATGTTTCATCCTCTGCTCCCTCTGCGATGGCAAGATAAGGTCCGCAACCTTACCCTTGTAACGTGGATCAAGGAGGGTTGCCAGCCAGTATTGGTCCTTCTCCTTGATACCACGAATACGAGGATCCTTACGCAGGCTTTGCAGGATCAGGGAGGCCATGCAGCGTAGGTTTGCTGAGGCATTCGGTCCGGAGTCCTCTGGGTCACTAAGGACGACAACGTCCGCAGCCACCTCCTCCCAGCCACGTACAAGTCCATGTGTTTCTTGGGACTGATCCCTTAAAGACTGCTGCTGATGCTGAGTGCCAGGCTCCACCTCCATACTGACACAATCTTCCTCCTCCTCGTCGTCCTCTTCCTGTGTGATCGGCGGGCACGCAGGAACACTGTCTGGATAAAGGGGGCCTTGAGAGCTAAGGAAGTCCTCCTCTTCCTGCCTCTGTTCTGCCTCAAGTGCCCTGTCCATTATTCCACGCAGCATGTGCTCCAACAGGTGGACAAGGGGGACAGTGTCACTGATGCATGCACTGTCACTGCTCACCATCCTCGTGGCCTCCTCGAATGGTGACAGGACAGTGCATGCATCCCTGATCATGGCCCACTGGCGTGGGGAAAAACGGAACGGATCTAGCTGAACACTGTGAGCAGGACGCACTGTACTAAATGTAAATAGTCTAGCTGCCTGACCGTGGTACTAATAGGATCAAATAGAACACCTGTAATTTTCTTCAGGTAGCTTTATATACTGTAACCAGACAAGCCTGCCTGTCAGTAGGAAGATAACAGGAACGGATCTAGCTGAACACTGTGAGCAGGACACACTGTACTAAATGTAAATAGTCTAGCTGCCTGACCGTGGTACTAATAGGATCAAATAGAACACCTGTAATTTTCTTCAGGTAGCTTTATATACTGTAACCAGACAAGCCTGCCTGTCAGTAGGAAGATAACAGGAATGGATCTAGCTAAACACTGTGAGCAGGACGCACTGCACTAAATGTAAATAGTCTAGAAGATAACAGGAACGGATCTAGCTGAACACTGTGAGCAGGATGCACTGCACTAAATGTAAATAGTCTAGAAGATAACAGGAACGGATCTAGCTGAACACTGTGAGCAGGACGCACTGCACTAAATGTAAATAGTCTAGAAGATAACAGGAAGGGATCTAGCTGAACACTGTGAGCAGGACGCACTGCACTAAATGTAAATAGTCTAGAAGATAACAGGAACGGATCTAGCTGAACACTGTGAGCAGGACGCACTGCACTAAATGTAAATAGTCTAGAAGATAACAGGAACGGATCTAGCTGAACACTGTGAGCAGGACGCACTGCACTAAATGTAAATAGTCTAGAAGATAACAGGAACGGATCTAGCTGAACACTGTGAGCAGGACGCACTGCACTAAATGTAAATAGTCTAGAAGATAACAGGAACGGATCTAGCTGAACACTGTGAGCAGGACGCACTGCACTAAATGTAAATAGTCTAGAAGATAACAGGAACGGATCTAGCTGAACACTGTGAGCAGGACGCACTGCACTAAATGTAAATAGTCTAGAAGATAACAGGAACGGATCTAGCTGAACACTGTGAGCAGGACGCACTGTACTAAATGTAAATAGTCTAGAAGATAACAGGAACGGATCTAGCTAAACTGAATACAGTGTATATATATATATATGCAACACCTGGGGTGCATATATATACACAATACACTGTAAGTGCAGCTAACTGACTGACTGTTCTGCCTAATCTATCTAACTCAAATCAAATGACACTGTCTCTCTCTCTCTCTATCTCTCAGCACACTGGAACACACACTACACAGGGCCGCCGTGCAGGCGGCCTTATATAGTGTGGGGCGTGTACTAAATCCCCTGAGCCATAATTGGCCAAAGCCACCCTGGCTTTGGCCAATTACAGCTCTCTCTACTGACGGCGCTGTGATTGGCCAAGCATGCGGGTCATAGTGCATGCTTGGCCAATCATCAGCCAGCAATGCACTGCGATGCCGCAGTGAATTATGGGCCGTGACGCGCCACACGAATTTGGCGCGAACGGCCCATATCGTTCGCAATTCGACGGACGGTCGAACAGCCGATGTTCGAGTCGAACATGGGTTCGACTCGAACACGAAGCTCATCCCTAGTCCTTAATTTCTCTTCCCGGGTATTTGATGACTACATACTGGAAAGCCCCATCTCTGATGTGATCATTGGGAGTTGTAGATGTATGAAGGAAGTTACACGGAGGTTGTTGTCTGATGAGGGGTTCCAGGGAGCTGGATTTGCTGGATGCCATTGAAAATTATTCATTCATGCTTAATCCATTTTACCTTCTGGTAAGCAGACTACATTATCAAGTGGTGACGAGTGCCCTTTCTACTTCTACACTGTGTCTGGTGATTTGATTCCTTCCACTCTTCAGATTTCTTTGGACATTTTTTTAGCGCCGCAATATATCTTTTATGTGACTTTTTGTTTGATATCAACAAACTTTGCTGGCCGCTTGCTCATATTTTAGTTCAGCGCAATTTTTTTCTTGTTTTTGATTCCAATGTTGAGTTCCACCTGGTGGGCATGTCACAAATGAGGCGGTTGGTGGGCAGGTTGAATTACAGTTGAATGTCATCCAGCTGTGCACTGGCATTGTATGACCACTGGAAATGACCACAGACTTTTCTGGCCTGCCTCAGAAGATCTTGTAAGCCTGAGTACCTGGTCAAGAAATGCTGCACCACTAAATTCAGGACATGTGCCAAGCATGGATCATGTGTCAAGTGTCCGTGTTGGAGGGCAGAGAGAAGGTTGGTACTATTGTCACATCCAACCATGCCTGTCTCAAGCTACCGTAGCGTCAACCACCTCTGAGCCTTCCCCTGCAGAGCTGACAGAATCTCTGCCCCAATGTGGCTCCTGTCCCCTAGACAGACCAACTGAAGCATCACATGGCATCTTTTAGCCAGACTGATTGTGTAGCCCCTTGAACGCTTAGGGAGCACTGCTGGTTCAGAGGACAATTCAACAGAAGAGGCCATAGAGGAAGAAGAAGAGGAGGGGGTGGAGCAGACAGATGTTTCAGAATCACCACTAGCTTTTTAGAGACATGGTGGTGGAACAAGCTCCAACACTGAACCCTATCCTGCATCCTTCCCAGCTGCAAGCAGAGTTACCCAGTGCACCGTGAAGGAAATGAAACATCCCTGACCATGCCGGTTGGACCATGAGTCAGCGGTAATATGAACCTTGCTGCTGACCGCCCTGTCAACGAGGCCAAAATATTGCCTTTCTCATGAAGGTAGAGAGCTGGAATGGCCTTACTTGAAAATAAATTTATTTTTGGAACCTGGCACATTCCACAAATTCATGAAAGGGGCAGAGTCTACCAGATGAAAAGGCAGCAGTTGTAGAGCTAGCAATTTGGCCAAGCTAGCATTTAGATGCTGAGCATGTGGATGGCTGGGACAGTATTTTTTTTTTAAGGTTCAGCAACTGGGGTAGCGAAATTTGCCTGCTGAAATCAAAAGGTGTTGTACTTGCGGCACTTATTGCTAAACCTTCATTCCACTCAGTGCAGGTTTTTGAGAGGACTTGAGGTATAGTAGGGGTTGAGATCCCATTTGAGGAGCAAGGAGAAGTCCACTTTTTTATGATGTGGGCGTTTCAGGTGCTGTTGCCAATGGACTGCATGGCAGGTCATCATATGTCTTCTCAAGCATATGGTTCCCAAGCGGGTGGTGCTCTGGCCATGCTTGATCCGCTTCAGACAGAGATTTCAAACATCAAAAGTGCGATCTACTGCACATGTGTTGAAAAAAGCCCACACCAATGAACTTTAGGAAGTCAGTGGGGAGTCAGAAGTGCCCTGCACCTGTGGAGATCTGTGGTGTGATACAACAGGGTGGCTGCCCTTATCTGGCTTCTGGATGACATCCTGCCTCATTGGAGTTGTGCCTCCTCCTCACTTTCCTCCTCTCTTCTCTCAGGCACCCAAGTACAGTCAGTGACCTCATCATCCCCTCCTTCCTCATCACTGGAGCAAACTTGGCAGTATGCTGCAGCTGGGGGAACATGACTGCTAGTTTCTTGTCCTTCTGTGGCACCCCCTCTCTCTAGGCTCACGTTCCCTTCCTGCGCATCCTCCAGCAGCATGTAACCGACACTGTGGTCGGATAATTCTGGTGACTCCTCTATGCATGATAGTGGGGCTACGGAAGGAGTAACTGTGGACAAGGAGCTGGTGGATTAGTCTGCTTTGGCAGCTACGTTGGAAGGCAAACTATTATGAACCTGGGTGACAGAGGATGAGGAGGATGAGGACGGCTTAGTTATACACTCTACCAACTCTTCTGCATGTTGTGGCTCAATAACACGGCCAGCAGCAGAAAAAAAGGACAAGTGTGCCCCGCCTGCAGAGGATGCACCATGTCCATGACCACCACTTTTCACTGTAGACACAGAGGCTGCTTGCCCTCTTTTAGTGGCCTATGAGCATCTGCCTCTCCTTAGTGGCCTTACGGACATGATGGGGATTTTTTTTCATATTGCACTACACTGTATTATATACTGTACACCATCTTCACTGTATTATATACTGTACATTGACTGCACTGCATTATATGCTGTACACTGACTGCAATGTATTATATACTGTACACACTGTATTATATACTGTGTACACCACCTGCACTGTATTATATACTGTACACTGACTGCACTGTATTATATACTGTACACTGACTGCGCTGTATTATATACTGTACACTGACTGAAGTGTATTGTATACTATACACTGACTGCACTGTATTATATACTGTACACAGACTGCACTGCATTATATACTGTACACTGCCTGCACTGTATTATATACTGTACACTGACTGCAATGTATTTACTATACACACTGTATTATATTCTGTGTACACCACCTGCACTTTATTATATACTGTACACAGTCTGCACTGTATTATATACTGTACACTGCCTGCACTGTATTATATACTGTACAACGCCTGCACTGTATTATATACTATACACCATCTTCACTGTAATATATACTGTACCCTGCCTGCACTGTAATATATACTGTTCCCTGCTTACACTGTATTATATACTGTACACTGCCTGCACTGTAATATATACTGTACCCTAAAACCAAGAAATCTTGCGAGCTACCCAAAATCTGTAAATATGTAACACCTCCTATCAGGACAGCTGCTAGCACTGATCACGTCCCATACGACCGTGCAAATGCAATAATTATAGGGGAAATTCTGCACTGGATGTTAGCATGAGTGCCTTGATGCAATGACACTAAAAAAAAAAATGTGTTGACGTGCAAACAAAGTCTTTTTACTATAGAGCGTGTGATCACAGCATCACAAACAAACCTTATAATCCACATATGTGTTGAAATGTATAAAGTGCCTCCACGCTGCATCAAATATAGTGATACAAATACATGCAAATTATATATATATATATATATATATATATATATATATATATATATATTTATTTATTTATTTAAAGTGATCCAGTGATCAAAAGTGCTAAGTGCACACACAATAAATGTCAACATTTCATATAAATAGTAACATCATTAAATATTGAAGTTCATTCCAAAATTATTCACAGCTTGTACTGGTGATAAAATTTGCATTCTCATGTTCACTCAAGTGCTCCCCCTTATGTGTGTACACTCACCTTAGAACGTGTGACCTCACAATTAAGTTCAAAACATAAAGTGACTTGATAGTGTGATACCATTTTATAAAATAATTTTATTAATAAACCATAACCCCTTTGACAGGGTACTCACATTTACTTGCTGCTTCAGTGCGTCTCTCCTTTAGTGCGTCTCTTCTTCAGATGATTTGCCTCAGAAAGGAGAGAAACGCTATTTCGACTTTTTTGCCATTTTGTTTGGCTTTCTAAAGAGTGGTGCACTAAAGCACCCAGTAAATGTGAGTACCCTGTCAGAGGGGTTATGGCTTATTAACCGCTTGCTGACCAGCCGCCGTCATTTTACAGCGGCAGGTCGGCACAATCACGTGAACCGTCATAGCTATACGTCGGCTTGCGGGATCGGGATAGCAGCCTCCAGCTGCATGCGCCCGCTGCACAGCGGGGGTGCCGATGGTTGCGATGACCACCGGCCATGAGCGATCATGAGCAGGAGACACAGAACAGGGACGAGTGTGTGTAAACACACACTTCCCTGTTCTGTTTTCTTTGAGGGGTGACAGATTGTGTGTTCCTATTAGCTAGAAACCACGATCCATCACTTCCTCTAGTCAGTTCCCTCCCGCTTCAGTTAGAATTACCTCCCAGGGAACACAGTTAACCCCTTGATCGCCCCCTAGTGTTAACGCCTTCACTGCCAGTCACATTTACCCAGTAATCAATGCATTTTTATAGTATGGATCGCTGTATAAATGCCAATGGTCCCAAAAATGTGTCAAAATTGTCTGAGGTGTCCGCCATAATGTCGCAGTCACGATAAAAATCACAGATTGCCGCCATTATTAGTAAAAAAAAAAGAATAATAAAAATCCTATAAATCTATCCCCTATTTTGTAGACGCTATAACTTTTGCGTAAACCAATCAATATACGCTTATTTTGATTTTTTTACAAAAAATTTGTAGAAGAATACATAAAAAGTATAAAATATTGTGTTTTTTTCAAAATTGTTGCTATTTTTTGTTTATAGCGCAAAAAATAAAAAACGCAGAGGTGATCAAATACCACCAAAAGAAAGCTCTATTTGTGGGAAAAAAGGACGTCAATTTTGTTTGGGTGCAGCGTCCCACGAGTGCTGAATCGCAAAAAATGGCCCGGTCATTCAGCAGCCAAATCTTCCGGTGCTGAATTGGTTAATAAAATGGTATCACACTATCAAGTCCCTTTATATTTTGCATGAGTGTGGAAGCAGCAGAACTGAGCAGCCCAGGACTCCATCACTGAAACTGAACCCGGGGGTGGTTCACAAGCGTGTTCTGACTGAACTTAATTGTGAGGTCACACGCTCAAAAAAAAAGACTTTGCACATCAACACATTTTTAATTTTTTTTAGTGTCATTGCATCAATATATACAGTGGGGATGGAAAGTATTCTGACCCCCTTACATTTTTCACTCTTTGTTATATTGCAGCAATTTGATAAAATCATTTAAGTTTATTTTTTTCCCCATTAATGTACACACAGCACCCCATATTGACAGAAAAACATAGAATTGTTGACATTTTTGCATTTATTAAAAAAGAAAAATGGAAATATCGCATGGTCCTAAGTATTCAGACCCTTTGCTCAGTATTTAGTAGAAGCACCCTTTTGATCTAAGCCTAGAGTCTTTTTTGGAAAGATGAAACAAGGTTTTCACACCTGGATTTGGGGATCCTCTGCCATTCCTCCTTGCAGATCCTCTCCAGCTCTGTCAGGTTGGATGGTAAATGTTTGGTGGACAGCCATTTTTAGGTCTCTCCAGAGATGCGTAATTGGATTTAAGTCAGGGCTCTGGCTGGGCCATTCAAGAACAGTCACGGAGTTGTTGTGAAGCCACTCCTTCGTTATTTTACCTGTGTGCTTAGGGTTATTGTCTTGTTGGAAGTCTGGCCCAGTCTGGCCCAGTCTGAGCTCCTGAGCACTCTGGAGAAGGTTTTCGTCTAGGATATCCCTGTACTTGGCTGCATTAATCTTTCCCTCAATTGCAACCAGTCATCCTGGCAGCTGAAAAACACCCCCACAGCATGATGCTGGCACCACCATGCTTCACTGTTGGGACTGTATTGGACAGGTGATGAGCAGTGCCTGGTTTTCTCCACACATACCGCTTAGAATTAAGGCCAAAAAGTTCTATCTTGGTCTCATCAGACCAAAGAATCTTATTTCTCACCATCTTGGAATCCTTCAGGTGTTTTTTAGCAAACTCCATACGGGCTTTCAGGTGTCTTGCACTGAGGAGAGGCTTCTGTTGGGCCACTCTGCCATAAAGCCCCGGCTGGTGGAGGGCTGCAGTGATGGTTGACTTTCTACAACTTTCTCCCATCTCCTGACTGCATCTCTGGAGCTCAGCCACAGTGATCTTTGGGTTCTTCTTTACCTCTCTCACCAAGGCTCTTCTCCCCCGATAGCTCAGTTTGGCCAGACGGTCAGCTCTAGGAAGGGTTGTGGTCGTCCCAAATGTCTTCCATTTAAGGAATACGGAGGCCACTGTGCTCTTACGAACCTTAAGTGCAGCAGAAATTTTTTTGTAACCTTGGCCAGATCTGTGCCTTGCCACAATTCTGTCTCTGAGCTCTTCAGGCAGTTCCTTTGACCTCATGATTCTCATTTGCTCTGACATGCACTGTGAGCTGTAAGGTCTTATATAGACAGGTGTGTGGCTTTCCTAATCAAGTCCAATCAGTATAATCAAACACAGCTGGACTCAAATGAAGGTGTAGAATCATCTCAAGGATGATCAGAAGAAATGGACAGCACCTGGGTTAAATATATGAGTGTCGCAGCAAAGGGTCTGAATACCTAGGACCATGTGATATTTCAGTTTTTCTTTTTTAATAAATCTGCAAAAATGTCAACAATTCTGTGTTTTTCTGTCAATATGGGGTGCTGTGTGTACATTAATGAGGAAAAAAATGAACTTAAATGATTTTAACAAATAGCTGCAATATAACAAAGAGTGAAAAATTTAAGGGGGTCTGAATACTTTCTGCCCCCACTGTATATGTGTATATATATATATATATATATATATATATATATATATATATATATATATATATACACTGACTACACGCTCTATCCACTAGCTAACCTGCCTAATCTATCTCAAGTTCTCCACAACACACTACATACGGCCGCTGTGTAAACAGCCTTATATAGTGTGGGGTGTGCAATTAGTCCCTGAGCCATGATTGGTCAAAGGCATCATAGCTCTTACAGCAACTTGGCACTGTGATTGGCCAAATAATGCAGGTAAGGTGCATGCTTTGGCCAATCAGCAGCCGTCAATGCACTGCGATCTTGCAGTGCATTATAGAGCACTCTGCGGTGTTCGAATTTCCCGCAAATGACCAATATGTTTGTTTGTTCTGCAAAAAAATGAACACCCAATGTTCAAATCAAACTTACGTTCAACTCAAACATCGGGACCATCCCTACTGAACATTATTCATTATGCTGAGAAAACTCAAATGCCTTCTCTGCTACTTTCCATAGATGCAGAGAGGGCATTCGATAGGGTCCATTGGGGATACATGTCAATGGTTCTCTCCAAATTTGGGTTTCAAGGCCCTATTATCAATGCAGTGCTTGCATTATACTCCTGTCCTACTGCACAAGTCTAAACCTCCGGTCTTCTATCTAAAACCTTCAGCATTTCCAATGGGACTCTACAGGGTTGCCCTCTATCCCCTTTCATTTACAACCTAATGATAGAACCCCTTGCTGAAGCGATCCGAGCACACCTATCAATCACTGGTTTCCAGTTTGAATTTAATCTACATGTAATCAACCTATTTTCATATGATATTATTCTTCTCCTGACAGATCTACGTATGTATGGTAATATTTCCTACTACAAAGTCAACTTTACTAAATCCCTTATTCTAAGGCCCCTTTCACACTTGAGTGGTGCGGGTGCCGGCGGTAAAATGGCACTATTTTTAGCGCTGCTTTAGCGGCGGTATTCAGCAGCTAGCGGGCGGTTTTACCCCCTTGATAGCGGCCGAGAAAGGGTTAAAACCACCGCTAAGCGGCGCTTTGCCGGCGGTATAGCCGCGCTGCCCCATTCATTTCAATGGGCAGGAGCGGTGAAGGAGGGGTATACACACTGCTCCTTCACTGCTCCAAAGATGCTGCTAGCTGGACTTTTTTTTGCCGTCCTGCCAGTGCACCGCTCCATTGTGAAGCGGCTCTTTCAGAGCGCTTTGCAGGTGCTATTTTTAGCGTTGTAGCACCTGCAAAGTGCCCCAGTTTGAAAGGGATCTAAATCTGGGAGTACAGAAAAGCAACAGGCAAAGGTTTGAGCAAAACCTGCCTTACAAATGGAATGAGCATAGTATCCTGTACTTAGGCATAACACTAACAGCCACAATATCATCCCTAGCCAATACCAACCTGAATCCTCTTATTGCCAAATTAGAAACTCGACTAAAGGATATATAGAAAAGAGAATTGTCCTGGCTAGAAGAATAGTGGCATTCAGGATGACAATCCTCCCCCAAATTCTTTACATATTTCTTGTTTTACCTATTCCTCTTCCCTCCCACCACCTTAAAACCCTGTGGAGTCTCATGTGGAAATTCACATGGGGATGGAGAGATGCCCACGCCCTAATCTCATCATCCACAAACAAGCAGGAGGAGCTGGAGTGATAGATATATGCAATTACCTATGGGCAGTTAGACTTGATCGACTTAGACGGTGGTTCAACAAAGGCATACACCACTTAGGGTAGAGATTTAGCAATCCCTAGCCCCAATGAAAGATTTAAAAGCCTTTCTTATAGGAGATATATGGAATCCATGGGACAAACATGAGATTTCTCCCCCTCTATACAATTTTCTATACAAGCCTGGAGGTTTCTACAGAGCCATGGCACCACCAAATCTTCCAAAGTGGAATACCAGCTCCCACTGTACGCAATAGAAGCTAAAATCCCTATGCTCTCTACAAAACTATTCTCAAACGACGGCATTGGCGCATTACAAGATTTTCTATTGAAATCAGGACCAAAGAGTGTCAAGCAACTAGTAACCGAATACAGCCTGCCACAAAATCTTCATTTCCCAAGCACTCGTATTCTGCACTTTCTGAGAGTATACTCCATACCAGAGTTGTATCTACCTCACAAAATATGGCAATTTTATTTTTTCCCAAAGCCCAACACCAAAGGTGTATATATATCGCTTTCCTACAACCTTATCCAAGAGAAGTGTGTCTTCCGCAAATACGCCACTCTCACTAAATGGGAATCAGAACTAAACTCCACATTCACAGGGGATCAATGGAAGTCAGCATTCATGGAGATCTCCAAAGCCTCCCACTGCGTTAGCCACAGGAAATGATGCTTAGAATTTACAACAGGTGGCAATGCACCCCCTACAGATTAGCAAAGTAATTTCCCTGATACGTCCCCCCTGTGGCAGACAGGCCACCTTTTAAACACCTTTTGGGGATGCCCAAACCTTAAAAGCTTTTGGAACCAAGTTTTCCAACTAATCTCTTCACTTACAGTGTTTATAACCCATCCTAAACCTGAACTCGCATTACTCCATGTTGGTATTGAGAGATTTCCCCCAAGCTTCAAACTTGTCCTATCCCACGTGTTACTAGCTGCTCACCCTCTAGTATTACAGAACTGGAAGAGTACTAACTATAAATATCTCAGAATTAAAGGCACAAGTTCAACATAATTATGAACCTTTGAACGACTAAAAGCAATTCATTTCTTAACACGCTCTTCCTTTGACAGTTCTTTGAAAAATCTGGACTGAAAAGTGTATGAACCCATAGACATAAGCAGCACAATGTGTTGTCATCACTTACTCCCCATTCTACACCCAATCCTGCATATTGCGATTATGTATACTGATGATAAGCATTGGTCACCACAGTGTGTCTTACTTTTGTTACTTCTGTTTCTTTGTTTTGTCTTTGTTTTGCTAAACATTAAAAAACAATAAAAATGTAGTAAAAAAAAAGGAAAATTGCAGTAAACATTTAGAAATTTTTCAATTTATAAATAAATTTCTAAATAAAGGCAGCTTTCATTAAAATAAAATCTGACATGAAAATCCTTGTCTAGCATCTATGCCAAAGCAACATTGAACAGGAATGGTTCACAATTTTCAATCAAGTTACGTAGGGATCTTGCGAGCCACAAGTGGACTAATGCCTCTGTAGTGTATGCCAACTATAGATAAGCCGCAAACACTAATCATGTTTCATTCCGTGTGCATAAAAAATATATAACTAATTGTGTCTGCGCTAAAATAAATAGAGTATATATAAAGACTGTGCTGTAATAACACTAATATGATAAAACCAAAAAGATTGTGCCAATAAAAAAACAAATAAATATAATAAGTGCGATCCTTATGTAGAAATATCCTCAAAAGTGCATCATGCAAAAGGAAAATAACACATATATATATATAACTATGGACATAAAATCCAGGTGCTACTCTTGTGACAATCAAGTGTCCACATCAAAATATAATCAACTGATTAGTATCAAAACATAAAGTGCAAATATATAGTGTCCATAAAATTAGTGTCCATCATGCTTCTCCTTAACGGTGTCCACAATCAAACATGCTTTTGTGCTCTCCTGTGATCACCCAATTGTGCTGGCGCTCACCTCTAGGTGTGTGACACGGAAATTAAACAGTGTCTAAACACACATTGGAGCCACTCCTGGGCTCATTCAGGGTACGTTGGTGTGAACTCCAATCCTCTCAGGTAACAACAATGATTTTCATATAAAAGAAAGAAAAAGCTCCATGGTGTAATATAGCTAAGGATTTATTGAAAGTAAAAAATATTCCTCCAGGAGGGTACTCACAATATACAGGTGCGTTAGTGCACCAATCTATCCAGAGTATAGTGTACAATCAACTGCTCGTATGGCGTGCAGTGTGGTGTGTTTCACCTCCTCCTCTGCTGACAGCTCCGTCCTACCCCTCCCCGATGCGTATTCGGCACAGGGATCACGCGCCTTCCTCTGGGCCGATCAGATCCCCCAGAGGAAGGCACGTGATCCCTGTGCCGAATACGCGTCGGGGAGGGGTAGGACGGAGCTGTCAGCAGAGGAGGAGGTGAAACACACCACACCGCATGCCATACGAGCAGTTGATTGTACACTATACTCTGGATAGATTGGTGCACTAACGCACCTGTATATTGTGAGTACCCTCCTGGAGGAATATTTTTTACTTTTAATAAATCCTTAGCTATATTACACCATGGAGCTTTTTCTTTCTTTTATATGAAAATCATTGTTGTTACCTGAGAGGATTGGAGTTCACACCAACGTACCCTGAATGAGCCTAGGAGTGGCTCCAATGTGTGTTTAGACACTGTTTAATTACCGTGTCACGTGCCTAGAGGTGAGCGCAAGCACGATTGGGTGATCACAGGAGAGCACAAAAGCATGTTTGATTGTGGACACCGTTAAGGAGAAGCATGATGGACACTAATTTTATGGACACTGTATATTTGCACTTTATGTTTTGATACTAATCAGTTGATTATATTTTGAGGTGGACACTTGATTGTCACAAGAGTAGCACCTGGATTTTACGTCCATAGTTATATATATATATATATATATATATATATATATATATATATATATATGTTATTTTCCTTTTGCATGATGCACTTTTGAGGATATTTCTACATAAGGATCACACTTATTATATGTATTTGTTTTTTACTGGCACAATCTTTTTGGTTTTATCATATTAGTGTTATTACAGCACAGTCTTTATATATACTCTATTTATTTTAACGCAGACACAATTAGTTATATATTTCACAATTTTCAATATTAGGAGACTCATTCAGAGCAGTGATGTACAGGCCACAATAAACTGCATGTAGATAGGGAAAAGCTGAAAGAGGCTGGAGAAGATCAGAAGCACTGAAATGCAAAAAAAAATGTTAAAACAGTATTTCAATGTAGAAATTCAATTCTGTTTTAATATAAGTTTTATTAACTTTTTCCAACAAAAAATAGTGTACATTCAGTGTACAGTAGGCAAAACAATGAAAGCATGACAAGTGCGATGCTGAACAAAAACATCAAAGGTACACATTCCAAGATAGACGTGCATTTCCATTAATGTACGTATATAAAATAATTATTGGAACCCAGTTGAGGTCTATACCACCTTTCTTTTCAAGTCAGATGTGATTTTATTAAAGGGAAGGAGGGAACCAGGGAGGAGTAAATACAGCGGGAATCGTATACAGATTAAAACGGATGGAGGAGGTCTCAACTGCTGTATATTGTGCTGTATATTCCACAATCAAAATAGGTGTTTGCGCATAAAAAAAGATGTAAAGAGAATACCAGGGCTCCCAACAACAGAAACTGTGTCATGAGTCATGTAAGCCAACCTAGCAGTCTGAAAGCAGGGTAGGTTGCCAATTGGAGAAAGGATCTTAATGATGTATACATTTAAAGGGAGCTTCGGTTATCCAGAAGCCATCAGTTCCAAAGTTGTTTGAATGTTAGATCTGCATGATGTATGTGAGCAAACATTTTCTTGTTATGCCGCGTACACACGATCGCACATTCCGACAACAAAATCCATGTTTTTTTTTTCCGAAGGATGTTGGCTCAAACTTGTCTTGCATACACACGGTCACACAAATCGGAAATTCCGATCGCCAAGAGCACAGTGATATACAACACGTACGACGAGCCGGGAAAAGTTAAGTTTAATAGCCAGTGCGGCTCTTCTGCTTGATTCCGAGCATGCATGGAACTTTGTGTGTCGGAATTGTGTACACACAATCGGAATTTCCAACAACGGATGTTGTTGTCGGAAAATTTAAGATCCAGATCTCAAATTTTGTTTTTTGGAAATCCCAACGGGATGTACACATGATCGGAATTTCCGACAACGGATTTTGTTGTTGGAAAATTTGAGAACCAGATCTCAAATTTTGTGTGTCGGAAATTCCGATGGAAAATGTCCGATGGAGCCTACACACGGTCGGAATTTCCGACAAAAAGCTCACATTGACAATTTTTTGCCGGAAAATCCGACCGTGTGTATGCGGCATAAGAAACATGAGTGTTGAGAGCGCGGATTACAAAGATTATTGTCAGAGGAGCTGTATGTTTCCAATCTCTTGAGAGTTCAAATCAGGTGGCTATAAGTGTATGAGTCTCAAAAACTCTTGTTTAAGCATGGTAGATGTTGATGCCAATCCCTGGAAGTGCTAAGGTTGGAGATGATCATTGTGAGATATTAGTGACTGATGAGATGAGTTAGAACAGGAGTAGGCAACCTCAGTCCTCCAGCTGTTTTGAAACTACAAGTCCCATGAGACATTGCAAGACCCTGGCAATCACAGGCATGACTCCTAGAGGCAGAGGCATGATGGGATTTGTAGTTTCACTACAGCTGGAGTGCTGAGGTTGCCTACCCCTGAGTTAGAAGATGGTAGACCAGAAGGAACTATTATTGCACATTGCCACCATACAGTATATGTAGTTAAGAGCCTTCTTGTCTGCACTGTCTACAGCAGTGGTTCTCAACTGCAGTCCTCAGGATCCCCCAACAGGCCAGGTTTGCAAGATAGCTGAAATACATCACAGGTGATATCACTTGCTGCTCAGTGATTGCAGTATTCTAGTCTGCAACTCCCCAAGGTAATACTTAAAATCTGGCCTGTTGGTGGGTCCCGAGGACTGGAGTTGAGAACCACTGGTCTACAGCAAGTTGAGATGTGAAGGAGAGGAAAGCTGGCTGCCAAAAGAGTGAAATACCATCTATGAAGTAACTTTTGAACTGTCTCCTGATGGAAGAGACATTGTGATGCGTTTCTCGGCCACTGAAGAGTATAGCGCCATTGATGAGGAGATATCTGAAAGTTCAGTTCTTGTTCCCTTCCAAGCATCAACACTAGTTTATCTGGTTGGTGGTTTTTGGAAAGAGGTCCATAAAAAGGCATTATGATTGAGTTTTAGCACTTAAAAAAATGACATATTTGGAGGTATTTGTAAAACAATTTTCTAGGAATACAATAGGTAGAATAGGTAGAGGAGAGGTCAGCATATAAAGTTGGGATACCAGCTGCTTATCTCCATATCAGGGATAACAATTGTCAAAGAGGCTATAGGTATAAGCTTAATAACAGGGAAATGTTCCAAAGAAGAATACTTGAGGCAGGCTAGCCACACTCAAAGATCAGCATTAATAGTGTCAGGGCAGAATCTGCTCACCTGAAAAGTAAATAAGGTGGCTCACTGTAGGCTCTGAAGATCTAAATGTAAATAAAGATCTGAAATAACTCTTTAGCTACTTGGAGTATCTCGAGGCATGGTGGGAGTATCTTAGCACAGGGTGGAAGCAGAGGATGGTAATGGAGGGCCCCAGGTGAACTTTTGCATTGGGGCCCACAAACTTCAAGCTACTCCTCTGTCTCTTATATTTTCATCTTAAAAAAACATTTTAAAAGGAGAACACTATTAGTTTTCATTCTATCTTTGGAGAATATATATTTGTGCCTACCTATGGTGTGGAGGAGACAGGGTGATGTTATTGCAGCCATCCTTTAATGGCTTGCCGCCCGCCGTCTGTCATATGACAGAGAGGCAGCGCGGCTCTCGTTCTGGGAGGGCGTCATAGGACGCCCTGCCCTTTAAACAGGGAATGCGCGTGATCGTGCGCACGCATCCCTGTACCCTCAGTGGCGGCGTGTCACGGAGACACTGCTCGCCACTGAGGGGGGTAAACAGCCATTGGGCATGGCTGTTTACCACTTGATCGGCCTTGATGAAGTCACGGCCATTGACAGCTGGCACCGCCCCATTGTACACAGTGCATGCTCGCGATTGGGAGCGCACAGCGCGTGCACATCTGTGGCGGCGTGTTCCCGGGAACACTGCTCGTCACCGACGATGGTAAACAGCCATTGGCTGGCGGCTGTTTACCACGTGATGGGCTGTGATCCTTTCACAGCCGATCACTAAATGTAAAAACAGTGCAGTAACTACCTGTTACCAGCTCTTCTCTCCTCACACACCGTTTCCAGTGTGAGGAGAGAAGAGCTAGGAGCAGTGAGTTACAAATCTGTGTCTGTATTGTACTGCACAAGCACAGCACTTGTCCCATCGCCCCCCCAATTGTCATCTGTCACCCAACAGTCACCCCATAAAGTGCACCTGTCACATAAGACTGCCATCAGTGACCGTCAGCGGTGCACCTGTCAGCCATCACCCGTCACCCATCAGTGACCGTCAGCCGTCACCTGTCAGCCATCACCCGTCACCCATCAGTCATCACCCGTCACTCATCAGTGACATCAGTCATTACCTGTCACCCATCAGTGACCGTCAGCCATTACCCGTCACCCATCAGTGACCGTCAGCCGTCACCCATCAGCCATCAGTGACCGTCAGCCATCAGCCATCACCCGTCACCCATCAGTGACCTCAACCATCACCCGTCACCATCAGTGACCATCTGCCATTTCCCGTCACCCATCAGTGACGTCAGCTGTCACCCGTCACCCATCACCCGTCACCCATCAGTGATCATCAACCATCACCCGTCACCCATCAGTGAGGTCAGCCATTACCCGTCACCCATCGGTGACCGTCAGTGGTGCACCCATCAGTGACCGTGGCCTGTCACCCATCAGTGACCATCGCCTGTCACACCGTCATCACCTATCAGTGAACATCACCTGCCACCCATCTCACAGCCCATCAGTGACCATCACCTGCCACCTGTCACACAGCCATCAGTGTCATGTCCAAAAGATTACACACCAGTGAGGAGGCGTTACAGATCCTCTCCATGACTGATGAGAGCGGGGAGTTCTCATCAGATTCCAATTCTGATTCCGAATCAAATTCGGCATTTGAACCCAATAGTGAATCGGCAAATGATTCGGAGGAAGAATGGGTCCCTCCTAAAAGGGCACGGCACTCTGGAAACCAGGATTATATTCCAAGACCCAGTACCAGCGCTGCTGCCAGCAATAGGCTCCAAGAACAAATTCCCAGGCCCAGTACCAGCGCTGCCGCCAGCGATAGGCCCAGGGAACAAATGCCCAGTACCAGCGCTGCCACCAGCGATAGGCCCCAGGAACAAATGCCCAGACCCAGTACCAGTGCTGCCACATCACGCCTGAGTACCAGCACAGGAAATTCAATTCCCCCAACTACTGGAGTGTCACGTCCCCCAAGAGCTAGGGCCTCTACATATATGCCAGATAGTCTTGCCAACCCAACATGGCTGCCATCCGACTCATGATCACCAATTATTCCCACATTCACAGCACAGCCAGGTGTGCAGGCCAACACCCAAAATTTCACAGCGATTGATTTTTTATCTGTTTTTGCCCGACACTTTGCTGCAATTCATTGTGGACCAGACAAATTTATATGCCCAGCAATATATTGCCAACAACCCCCAATCATCCTATGCCCGTCCATTTGAGTGGAGAGATCTGAATTTGGAGGAGTTCAAATTGTTTATGGGCCTCACCCTAAACATGGGGCTTACAAAAAAAAATGAAGAACATGCCTACTGGTCCACCAACCCCATCCACAACATGCCCATTTATTCTGCCGTAATGGCCAGGTCCTGATACGACATGATAATGCGCTTTCTTCATTTTAGCAACAACACCCAGTGCCCTTCCCGCAATCATCCAAATTACGACAAATTATATAAACTTCACCCACTGATAAATTTATTTTCCCAACAATTTGCAGAACTCTATTGCCCCGTACACACGGTCGTATTTTCCGATGGACAATGTCCGATCGGAGCGTGTTGTCGGAAATTCCGACCGTGTGTGGGGGCGCCATCGGACATTTTCCATCGGATTTTCCGACACACAAAGTTGGACAGCAGGAGATAAAATTTTCCGACAACAAAATCCGTTGTCGGAAATTCCGATCGTGTGCGGCCTGTTCCGACGCACAAAGTGCCACGCATGCTCAGAAGAAATTCCGACACGGGACAGCTCGTTCTGGTAAACTTAGCGTTCGCAATGGATACAACACTTTCGTCACGCTGCAATGTTAAAAATGGTTTAATACAGCGCACTCTCTTCTTCTTTATAATGTGACAAGAATGAAGTAGTTTTGCTGCTCATATTCACACACACTTCTCACAAACTTTTCTTTGTGTTTCTTTATTGGGATTCCCTGAATATATTGTTATTAGTTGTCACATCTGACAGTTTTTTGTTTTTTTTGGATTTTCAGCCTTTTTTTTTCTTTAATGTTTGGATTTTTTCCAAGGCTGATCTTTGTTCAATGTTATTTTTATTTTTACTACAGAATATTTTTGTCTGTGTTTTGTGTGTCAAGTTACCCCAACACCATTGATATCTTTTATTATTTAATCTCCAGGAGATTGTTTGGTGTTGGTGTCCCTTGTTCATTTCACATTGTATATTAGAAATGTACCTGAACCCTCACAAACAAACTGTCATTTTTGAAGTAAAACACATAGGAGAGTATAATTCAAAACAAAAATTCCTTTATTAAGGGATCAGAACCAAACAAAGAGGAAGGCAACACTGGATCAACAGGAGAAATTAGCAAAGCCTAGGACCCCCACGGCAGACATCAATTCTTCAACATCAAAATTGGTGGCCTGAGGAGTCCATATATAAGGGAGTGCAGTCTGGTCTGGGATTCGCAGAGATCTGGAAAGCAGCAGATGACATTGGTGTCCCCAGTCTGTGGTACCACAAGAGGCTGCATTTTTTGGCCGACCAGACTGAACCCAGGGCAATCACTGTCTGGTCTTCCTTACACGCTTCCTTCCCGGCTGTGGCTGTGCAGTTGGAGATGTGGCAGGAGGAGGAGTAGGACCTGGAGGAGGAGGAGGACTGGAAGGACCTGGAGGAGAGGGAGGAGGAGGACCTGCAGGAGGAGGAGGAGGACCATCGCAAAGGTGTGTCTGAGGTGTAATTTGGCCCCTCGTACCTTTCTCCAGAGCCTCCGATATGAGGGCCTCACACATTACTTTTTGGCCCTCCTCCATCCTCTGCATTTTATATGCTATGAAGGCAGCAATGTTCTCCTGCATGGTGTGGGGTGCTCCCAGGACCTCTGTAGCCCTCCAAAAGAATCCTATAACCGCCTCCTCTAGGGTACTCCTCCTACTGCCACTTTCTGTTTTCAGGGGGGGTGGAGGGACCTTGATATCAGCCAGCCGGCTCGGCCCGGCCACCTCCTGGCTGAGACTTCCCTGTGTATGAAAAAGGGACATGGTTTAAGTTTTTGCTTCATCAATCACAATCCTAAATTAGTACTCCCAACTAACATCTAGTTAACATCATTGATTGTACAAGCAGAAATATTTAAAAGGAATGCTACACCTGGCTCAATCTGGGCTCCTCCACATATCGCCTGGAAGGCCCAGGTTGTGCGTCAGAAGCCTCAGCCAGGGGGGAAGGAAGCGTGGAAGGAAGACTTGAGAGGGATGGCCTGGGTTCAGTCTGGCCTGCCAGAAAGTGCAGCCTGTCATAGTACAACATCCTGGGGACATAGATGTCATTTGCTGCTCTGGATCTCTGCGAATCCAGGACTTTCTTGCGCTCCCTCAGATATGTGCTCCTCAGGCCACCAATTAATTTATTTAAATAGTTGATGTCTGCCGTGGGGATCACCTGCTTCACAATTTCCAACAATTGCACCAGTGCTGCCTTCCTCTTTGCTTGGTTCTTGAAATGGGGGTGCGTAATCTCCCACAGATAGGGCAGCTCCCTTAGCATCTCGAGGAATAATGACATGAAGTCAGTATCTTTTAATAAGATATCCATGTTCACTGCAAGACACAACACAAGACAAAGCCTAATGATAGACAAAACTCTCCTAATCTTGTTACAATATAGGCCTCAATCTAGAAGCAGTATAGGCACAAGTTTGTCTCTTACCTTCGTTCTTACGATCGGCGCGTCCAATGCTCCTTCCTTCGCTCACAGATCGTACGTAATACGCACGCGTGTTACGCTTTATACACACTGCGCATGCGTGTAACTCCGCCCGCCCCTGACGTTCTTTTTAGTCTATTTCCCGCCCCTTTTGTTCGGCGCAGTGGGTGAAGAGCATGATGGCGGAGTTACAGCAGGTGCATGCTAATTCTAGCAACGAGGAGGAGGAGGAGGAAAGCCCGGATCCAGGCACGTCCCGATCCAGAAGGAGATGTTTTAAGGCCACAAATATGTCGTTGGGGAGATGTTGGAGATGGTCGACATCATGAGGAAGTCCGACTATGACGGAAAATATGGGCCTTACCCCCACCCCAACATCCGAAAGGCCAAGATCATGGCGAAAGTGGTCAGGAGTCTTGAGAGGAATTTCGGGGTCCGAAGATCTAAAGATCAGCTCAGGAAACGGTGGTCGGGCCTGAAGTTGAGAGAGCCAGAGCAGTACCGAAAGATCCGGAGAGTGCTGCAAAAAAGTAAGTAGTTGTGCTGTGTTCCTATTCTTTCTGTCTTTATTCCGTTCGTTCTGCTCCATATGCTTTTATTAATTGTAACGTTTAAAAGGGCAACTTTAATGTTCATGGGCCCATTATTCGTTCATATCAAACATTTTTCTTTCGGCCTCTAGAACACCATTGTTTAGGCCATATGCATTTTTACACATTTTTTGGGCCTACTTGGATGCCAAATATTTGTTTGTGTAGATGGGTTTGTTACTAGAATGAAATGCCAACTACATTGTGTGTAAGGAGAGGACACTGAGCAGCTGTTTTCACATCTGGACACTGGAGCACTAGTGTGGGACACAAGAACACCATTTTTATTAGGGGGGGCATACAGGTGCTCCAGTGTATACTATAGGGGGGCTACATCTGTGAAGCTTGTACCAAACAGGTAAAGTATTGCAGCTTGACAAAGGGCAATAAAAAATATACATCTTGGAACTCGGCTAAAATAGACAATTGTACCCCACTTCCAAGCAATGTTTCCTAGTTCTAGTTCTGCCATCAAATATCTGTGTGCTAAGTATACCATTTTTGTTTTACATAGGGGAGAAAAGACTCGGAGGACACCCCTCATCTGAGGAGACCAGAGACCCCCCACCTCTGGAAGAAGGGGAAATAACACCAACCCAAGAAGAAGAGCAGGAGGAAGAAGAAGATGTGGTGGAGATTGGCACCACAACAGGTGAGTGTCTGCGACCACAGACTCAGGTAAAAGAGATGGATGGTGGCAGATTTTTGAGACCTTTTTTTTGTTCTTTATCTCTTTTTAGGTGATCGTAATGTGAGGGAGAGAGAACGTTTCACATCTGAAAGTGCCCAGATACTGATCGGGGAGATCATGGGGTGTAATCTCGAATTGCACAACATACAGCAACAAATCAGTGATGTTATTAAAAAAAATAATAACATCATTGATGTTTTGGGGCGAATTTAAACCCCACAAAATCACCTGTTTTATTGTGGTCCAATCTTCCAAAAATTTTTACAATTATTAGAAAAGCCAAATTTGGAGGATGCACACAGTGTGCCAACATGTGCTATCTGCCATCACGGGAGATCAATGGACACGTTTTGGGGGTGCAACCCCTTCCTCAATTATAAAGTCGCGTTGAGGAAGGGCTTGCTCCCCCAAAACACGTCCCTTGATCCCCCCTGATGGCAGATAGCACATGTTGACATTCGTAAATTGGTGTGCATCTTTCAAATTTGGCTTTTCCAGGGGTGAGTTCCCCCCATCTGAACGCTATATCAAACCCAGTTCCTAAATACTGATGTCTGATATAGCCTTCAGGTTTTACCATATGTGAACTTTGTAAGTTCAAGTTTTTTGGCTTTCTTGTTGGTTTTACACAGGCCTGTTTTATCTGAAATGGATATTTAGATTTTTGATAATGCTACTGCAAAAATTGTTATACAACAAACATGTTGGTTTGTTTTAAAAACCTTTCATAAATGCACATGTGATTGTGCAGGTATAAAAAAGTGGCTTACTCAAGAATGTGTGGATTATTGTCTCAACACTACAACACTTTTGGGGTGATGTAATTGCTGTTTTATGCAAAAATGGGGGTTATTTCCTAAGGGCAAATACACTTTGCACTACAAGTGCAGGTTCAGTGCAGTTGCAAGTGCACTTGTAGTGAAATGTGTTTTTTGCATTTAGGAAGTACCAGCCAACACTGTTTTTTATAAGGTTACCCAATCACGACATTTTCTGCACTCAACACATTTCTGTCAGGGTCAGCTAAAACAAACACAAGCAGTAAATGTCCACAAAGAATTTCTTTTGGTTGGTTTTTATTTGAAAAAGTTTTCACAGATTGTCTGGCATATTGATAGCCCCCCTACCCGCAAAGAACTCCAGGTAGCGTAACCGGACATCACGGGCACTCAGGGAGGGCAAGCCAGGATGGCCACTTTCAAGCGCCGTCAGTGTTGATGGATTTGGAATTCCGGCCTCAGGCCCAACTGAGCCAGCATAGTTGGCTGAATGTTTTCTTAAAAAATTATGGAGAACACAGCAGGCAAGTATTATATGGTTCAGTTTATACTCCGCCATATGGATGGGTGTCAGAAATAATCGGAACCGGCTGGCCAGGATTCCAAATGTGCTCTCCACCACTCTTCGGGCTCTGGCCAGCCGGTAATTAAAAACCCTCTGTTCCGGGGTGAGGGTCCTCATCGGGAATGGCCGCATCAGGTGGTCCCCCAGCGCAAATGCTTCATCTGCAACGAACACAAATGGGAGACCTTCAACATTGTCCTCTGGAGGTGGCAAGTCCAAGCTGCCATTCTGGAGACGCCTGTAGAACTCCGTCTGGGCGATCACTCCACCATCGGACATCCGGCCATTCTTCTCCACGTCCACATACAGGAACTCGTAATTAGCCGACACCACCGCCAACACCACTATACTATTAAACCCCTTGTAATTATAATAGTACGACCCCGAGTTGGGTGGTGGGACGATGTGGACGTGTTTCCCATCAATTGCCCCTCCGCAGTTAGGAAAGTCCCACCGCTGGGCAAAGTGGGAGGCCACAGTCTGCCATTCCTGTGGCGTTGAAGGAAACTGTTGAGGAAAAAACAATAAACATTACTATTTTTTCACAGAAACATGGCAAGCAGATTACACACAAACATTCTGGGTCAACCTCCAGATAGCATTTATTAAGGGGAATTTAACAACAACAAAGTATAAGGTACACCTATCATATTCCCCCTCCCCCCCTCGTGGGCCATTTCTAACATTATAGGGGGGGAACTCTTGGACAGGTAACCCTCTTCACTTCATTTAGAGATGAATGCCTAAATACAGGGTATTACTTGGAACAGCCCCTCCTTAGTTACACTATTAGCAGACCACTGGACAGGTAAGAAGTGTCATAATACAAAGATATAAATACACACTGTACACATTTGAGGGCATGTGGACATTCTGCTATTACCTATCAAGATAATAATAGGATACAAGAACTTTAAACAGTACCATTGGAAAGTATACAGGCAGACCCTTGCACTACATGCTTTGGGGAATTCATCCATAAATCTTACCAGTAAAGAGATGGGTATAGTGTGTATGGGTTTGGCAAAGTCAGTAGATAGATGATTGAGGATAGAGAATTGGGATCAGCTGACTTAGCAGTTGGGGGAGGGAGGGTTACAAAAAATTTGGGGACACCACAAAAAAAAGCCTCTGGCACTCTGCCTGAATTTAAATAAAAAATAACATTTCCCAACATTTTAGGGGGTGTTTGGGGTAAAGCACTACTATGGAGCTGATAAAATACATTGTTAAGTGACTACATGAGGTGAATATAGGGGCAGAAGACACCATGCTGGAGAGGTTATTGAAGGGCAAATATCTATGAAGGACCTAAAATAATAATTACATAAAAATCCAGCATGCATGAGGAGAAAGGGGACATTCACAGCATATTACAATCATAGTAATTAGAGAATGAGGAAAGAAATACAATATATTACCAAACATTCAATACAATAAAATGTGATATTAAAGGATAAAAATCTTACCTTCATATATTCCTTCTGAAGGACCTGGATGATGGCAGAACAGGTCTCTGGGATAATGATCCCCAGAGCCTGGGGGGAGAGGCCTGTCGAGAACTTGAGGTCCTGCAGACTTCTCCCTGTGGCCAAATACCGCAAGGTAGCGACCAACCTCTGCTCCGGAGTGATGGCTTGCCTCATGCAGGTATCCTGCCTGCTAATATAGGGGGTCAGCGAAGCCAACAGACGGTGAAACACGGGGTCCGTCATCCTGAGAAAGTTCCTGAAATCATCAGGATTATTCTCACGGATCTCACGGAGCAAAGGCATATGACAGAACTGGTCACGCTGAAGCAACCAATTCTTGGTTCATGAACTCCTCCTCACCCTGTTCATGGACTGGACTTGTGTCAAGGTCAGGACCCCAACACCAAGCCCCCGCACAGCACGAACTCTACGAGGAGTACGCATACGAAACATGGCTAGAAAACGGTCGGCTGCTCAGAACGAAGTAACAGAACGCACTGAAGAACAGCAAGGCCTGTGAAGAGCGACCTGAAAACCAGTAACGAATGAACAAGAATACAATGACTACTTAAAGTCACGCGGAACTTACTTGCACGCACTGAAGAGCAGATACAAACCCACAAGCACAAACTGAACGGCAGAAAACGATCTGAAAGCCACGAGTCTGAAAAAGCGCGAATCGTCTCTCACCAAACTTTTACTAACACGAGATTAGCAAAAGGAGCCCAAAGGGTGCTGCGCTTGGTACTGAATCGGCCTTTTCTAGTCTCGTCGTACATGGTGTACGTGACCGCGTGGTTGGCGATCGGAAATTCCGACAACTTTGTGCGACCGTGTGTAGGCAAAACAAGTTTGAGCCAACATCCGTCGGAAAAAATCCTAGGATTTTGTTGTCGGAATGTCCGATCAATGTCCGACCGTGTGTACGGGGCATTAGTCCCCGATCAGAATATATGTGTCGATGAGTCCCTGGTACCCTTTTCAGGCCGGCTAGGAATAAAGCAATATATTCCTAGCAAAAGGTGCAGATACTGAGTAAAATTATACAAGCTCTGTGAGAGAGCCACGGGATATTTGTATGCGTTCCGCATATATGAAGGAAAAGATTCCCAGCTCCAGCCCCCTGAGTGCCCGGCCTACATGGGCACAACTGGAAAGATTGTATGGGACTTGGCATACCCGCTTCTGAACAAAGGATATCACATATACCTCGACAATTTCTACACTGGCCTGCCCCTTTTCAAACACCTATACATTGCAAAAACCCTGGCCTGCGGAACCTCCAGAAAAATAGGAAGGGCTTCTCACAATCTCTAGCAAACAAAAAGCTGCGAAGGGGGAAAGAGCAGCATTGAGATGCAACGAAGTGCTGGCCTTGAGGTGGAAGGATAAAAAGGGACGTGCACATGATGTCCACCATCCATGACGACACTACAATTGAGTTTCAAAGAAGAAGAGGTCCCATTGAAAAGCCAGTATGTGTCCAAGATTATAATCTCTACATGGGGGGGTGGATTTCAATGATCAAATGATTCAGCCCTATTTGTTGATAAGGAGGTCCCGATTCTGGTACAAGAAGGTAGCAATTTATCTCATACATTTGGCCGTTTATAATTCCTATGTAGTCTACACCAAATCTGCAGAAAGCCCCCCCCCTCCCTTCCTACAATTCATAGAAGAAGTTGTTACGTCCCTCATCTATCACCAAAGACCCCACCTGAAGACCTTCGCTCTGAGGCTGTTTGCCTACTTCATGAGCGCCGCTTCCCCTTCAACATTCCACCATCTGAAGCAGGCCGAAGACGGCAAAAAAAGTCGCGTGTGCACCAAAAGAGGATTTCGAAAAGATACCAGCTACCATTGTCCCCAGTGTCCCTCCCAACCTGACCTTTGCATTGGTGAATGCTTCCAACTTTATCATACATCCCTAAAATATTAGCCCATATTTTTAACCATTTCCCCATTTTCATCATCTGTGCTGACCATTTTCCATGCTTCCCCAAATAACCACGCCACTGCCTTCCACATTAACTGACCCTGGCCTGTTTTTTGACTATGCCTATGCCTACCGTTTGGACTGCTTTCACGTGAACTGACCCTGGCCTGTTTTTTGACTTCGCCTCTGCCTACCGTTTGGACTGCTGCCATGTGAACTGACCCTGGCCTGTTTTGTGACTATGCCTCTGCCTACTGTTTGGACTGCCTCCACGTGAACTGACCCTGGCATGTTTTATCAACTACGCTACTGCCCACTGTTTGGACTGCCTCTACGTGAACTGACCCTGGCCTGTTTTATCAACTATGCTACTGCCCACCACTTGGACTGCTTGCACGTGAACTGACCCTGGCCTGTTTTATGGACTATGCTTTTGTCTACCGCTTGGACTGATCTGTTGCCCTGCTACTGTAGTACACAGGGGTCTCACATATGTGAGGGGTTCCAGAATTGTTTTTCTGGATGGAGAAAACAATTTTTTCTTTGTTTTCTCTGGGTTTCAGAATTTCCGGATTAGGGTCTGGAGTCCGGAGGCTTCATAGAGATTTGGGTGGTCGAAGGCTCTACCCCTGTGCCCCTGTGCACAGGTCTTACCTGATTGCGGCCCTCAGCCTGATGCTGACTTACTGCCATCATGCCTCTGCCTGCCGCATAAACGGAGCACACCGCTACCTGGACTATGCAAATAATTAGCTGTAGCAAGAGGCAGTATGTTTATGAAGGGCTGGAGAGCGGTACAATGAGTATCTGCAGCTAACAGTGTACCAGACCAATATTATGGCTATGCTGGCTGTCTCTGCCTGGACAATATTCCTGCCTGCTGCCTGGATAATTACTATTGCTGTTGCTAAGCACATCCCTGCCTGCTGCCTGGACCAGTGCTCTCCTCTGTGGATACTACTAAAAGCACAGATAATGCTTTTTTTTTACCCTTTCCGCAATATAATTTATTTTGGATTGTAATTCTTGGTATGTACATGCTATGTGTTAGAAATATGAAGGGCCTTCAAAAATGATAGGTTGGCAGGAAATTATATATGTCATTTATGCTCCTAGAATGCCTGATGGTGCTACTGGGATGTTGGGCCTATGTATGTGGCCAGGCTGTTTAAAAGGCTCACACATGTGGTATCGCCATACTCAGGAGGAGTAGCAGAATGTATTTTGGGGTGTCATCTTTGCTATGTACATGCTATGTGTTGAAAATATCTGATAAATTGTAAACTTTGTGTAAAAAAAATGCGTTTTCTTTTTTTTCCACATTTTCCAAAAACTTCTGGAAAAAAATGCTATGTGTTGGAAATATCTGATAAATGGACAACTTTGTGTAAAAAAAATGAGTATTCATTTTTTTTCCACATTTTCCAAAAACTTCTGGAAAAAAATGAACCGTTCAAAAGACTCATTGTGCCTCATAGATTATACATTGGGGTGTTTGATTTCCAAAATGGGGTCATTTTGGGGGCAATTCCATTGTCCTGCTGCTCCAGGGCCTTTAAAATGTAATAGGTGGTTGAGAAATGAGATGTGTCATTTATGCTCGTAGAACGCCTGAAGATGCTACTATAATGTTGGGCCTTTGTATGTGGCCAGGCTGTGTAAAAGTCTCACACATGTGGTATTGCCATACTCATTTGGAGTATCAGAATGTATTTTGGGGTGTCATCTTTGCTATGTACATGATATGTGTTGAAAATATCTGCTAAATGGACAACTTTGTGTAAAAAAAATGCGTTTTCATTTTTTTTCCACATTTTCGCAATATAATTTATTTTGGATTGTAATTCTTGGTATGTACATGCTATGTGTTAGAAATATGAAGGGCCTTCAAAAATGATAGGTTGCCAGGAAATTATATATGTCATTTATGCTCCTAGAATGCCTGATGGTGCTACAGGGATGTTGGGCCTCTGTATGTGGCCAGGCTGTAAAGGCTCACACATGAGGTATCGCCATACTCAGGAGGAGTAGCAGAATGTATTTTGGGGGGTCATCTTTGCTATGTACATGCTATGTGTTGAAAATATCTGATAAATTGTCAACTTTGTGTAAAAAAAATGCGTTTTCATTTTTTTTCCACATTTTCCAAAAACTTCTGGAAAAAAATGAACCGTTCAAAAGACTCATTGTGCCTCATAGATTTTACGTTGGGGTGTTTGCTTTTCAAAATGGGGTCATTTTGGGGGCAATTCCATTGTCCTGGTGCTCCAGTTCCTTCAAAAATGTAATAGGTGGTTGAGAAATGAGATGTGTCATTTATGCTCGTAGAACGCCTGAAGATGCTACTATAATGTTGGGCCTTTGTATGTGGCCAGGCTGTGTAAACGTCTCACACATGTGGTATTGCCATACTCAGGAGGAGTAGCAGAATGTATTTTGGGGTGTCATCTTTGCTATGTACATGCTATGTGTTGGAAATATCTGATAAATGGACAACTTTGTGTAAAAAAAATGCGTTTTCATTTTTTTTCCACATTTTCCAAAAACTTCTGGAAAAAAATGAACCGTTCAAAAGACTCATCGGGGTGTTTGCTTTCCAAAATGGGGTCATTTTTGGGGCAATTCCCTTGTCCTGGTGCTCCAGGGCCTTCAAAAATGTAATAGATGGTTGAGAAATGAGATGTGTCATTTATGCTTGTAGAACGCCTGAAGATGCTACTTCAATATGGAGCCTTTCTATGTGGCCAGGCTATGTAAAAGTTTCACACATGTGGTATCGCCATACTCGGGAAGAGTAGCAGAATGTATTTTGGGGTGTAATTTGTTGTATGCGTATGCTCTGTGAGAGAAATAACCTATTAATATGACAATTTTGTAAAAAAAAAATAAAAAAATCTTAATTTTGCAAAGAATTGTGGGAAAAAATACAACTTAAAAAAACTCACCATGCTACTTACTTAATACCTTGGAATGTCTAAAAAGGGGTCATTTGGGGGGTATTTGTACTTTCCTGACTTGTTAGTATCTCAAAAAATGAGATAGGCCTTCAGTACATCAGGTGTGATCAGATGTGATCAATTTTCAGTATTTGGCACCATAGTTTGTAGACTCTATAACTTTCACAAAGACCAAATAATTTACACTTATTTGGGTTATTTTTACCGAAGATATGTAGCAGTATAAATTTTGGCCAGAATTTATGAAGAAAAATTACTAATTTGCAAAATTTTATGACAGAAACAAAGAAAAAGGCATTTTTTTCACAAAATCTACAGACTTTTTTATTGTTGTCAGACAATGGCTTGTTAGACAATGATAATAACTATTAATTTAAAGCCGAATAACAACTTTTTTTTCACTAGTCTGAATGGAATCATCAAATCCATCATAGATCATACCTCTGTACCAAGAGAGAGAAAGAGGGGGGAGAGAGAGAGAGAAAAAGGGGGTGAGAGAGAGAAAGAGGGAGGTGAGAGAGAAAGCGGGGGGGTGAGATAGAAAGAGAGAGGAAGAGGGGGGTCAGAGAAAGAGGTAAAGAGGGGGCGAGCGATAAAGAGGGGGTGAGAGAGAAGGGGATGAGAGGGGGAGGGGTGGTCAGTATGTCTTCTGTCTGAGCTTCTGTTGATAAATGGTCAGTCCGATCTGCTGCACCTTCATCCATCACCTCACTACTCAGAACATCCCCAACCACACAGCACACTGAGTAGTGTAGAGGGTAGAGCCCGACACTCTGGTCTGGTCTCTTCAGCCTTGCTAGTCAGAGATAGCCTATCAGGAGGCTGCAAAGTAGAATCCCTGCCCATATTCTCTCCCAGGTGCAGCGCTTGGCTACTAAGGGTGATGGGTGGGGTTTGCCAGCTACAATGAAAGTGGGGGAGTCAGAGCGGGACTTGCATGGCCTGATTAAGCAAATAAAGCGCATGTCTGGTGCCCGATTAGCGCCTAACTTCTGCCCCATTAGGGAGTAATTTCTCCCTACAGAACCCCATCCTGCTTCACTCACTGTAGCTTACAAACCCCGCCCGCTACCTCTAGCACTAGAGCATCGCCCAAAAGTACCTTTAGAGCATCAGGAAGCTGCAAGGAATCTCTGCCCATATTTAATTCTAGGGGCATTGCTCCAGTCCTAGAGGTGGTGGATGGGGTATGTCATATAGCGAGAGAGAGAGAAGCAAGAAAATTAGATCTTAATGTGACACCGACTATGAACCCTTTTAGCCTACCGCAGTCGTGCTTTTGTCTCTGGTAACCCCACTTCCCCTCTGACCTTTAAGAGACTGAATATCGGTGGCCATTCTGCCTTGCCGCTTTGCCAATGGGGCACTGGGTGGGTACAATTTAGTTGATGGTGGGTGTGAGTATAGTGCAGGTTAGGGGAAGAGAGGAAGTGTGTCATGTGACTATTAAAACACCCATAGAGCTGAGCTTGATATACAGTGTACAGTACATAGAAATAACATTCCCTCCTATGAGCTCCCGCCACAGTCCATTCTTTTTTAGGCGGCTGGGCTTATATGAAGGTAAGGGCCTGGAGCTGCAGCTCCAATAGCCTCTATGTTAATCCAGCCACCCTGAGCATTCAATCCTGCCCAGTCACACCTACAGAAAGAGTCCAATCCTCCCAAGTCCCACCTCAAAGATCACAGCATTAGTCAAGAAGGAAACACCTTTATACATGGCCTATTTTGAAAGCTAGCTTTGCTGCTGCTGGGCAGGATTGAATGGATCACAATTATAATTTAATCCTGCCCAGTTAAATATGTTTACCAGTGTGAACAGGGAGAACACCACCCCTCAGATCCTGCCCACCGAGAGCCCTGCTCTCTGTGAAGTGATTAATTTACAAATGAAGAAAACACCTTCATAATAACATCCCATAGCCCTTCCTCTGTAGTCTTGTAGCCATTATTCTTTGGCATGCTGCAAGACAGGAATGACACAGGAGGAGTTATGACACATTTACACCTTTCACTACCCACATGAAGGCCCAGAAACACCCACAGTAACCCTAGGACCCACCCACATTATCTACCAGAACTGGTACAAGTGACTCCTATAGCCCATCCTGAAGCTACAGAGGCTCAAAGGATCATGAGATATGTAGTATCAAGACTGGCAAAGGAAGGAACCAGGAAGTCAGATCACCTAAATGAGGTAAAGTTACACACAAACTGACAGTGGAGTTATGATTCATTTACATGCACAATGCATCTGTTGTTTTTTTTTTGGGGGGGGGGGGGCTGGAGTTCTTCTTCTTTAATCACCACAATTCATGGGGTTTACTGAAATAACCATAAATTGTATTAGAAGGGAATGCAGAGGACGTAGGGCTTTACAGATCTGTCCAGTTGGCCAGGAGACAGTATTGTCCAACCATAATACTTACAGTGAAAGGATTAAACTCTAAGAATAATCTTTACGTATTTGCTCCAGTTTCGTTTGTTAAATAGACAATTGAATTAATTTGTTATGTCTGTTGGATATAGCCAAAAAATACATGTTGACCCTGCCAAAAAATCCAGTGTTTCCAGTGTCCTGTGCACTCTGCATAGATATCTCAATTAATGCTATTAAAAAGTGTATAAAGACTACAAAACACCTCCCCCTCATGTTAAAGATGAGGATAGAAAGAGCTTTTCTATAGTTCTAATATATTTCTGTCCTAGGGTTACAGCATTGCTTTTGCAAAGCTGCAATAAGGTGAGTGATTATTTATTATTTTTTTTTTTAAAGTATAATTTTATTGAGTTTACACAAGTGTTACATAAATGAAAGCATGAAAGTAAATGTCACATATTAGCCCATAGCCAGATATAACATTACATCATAATGCATGACATTATAAGTACTATAACATAGTATGAACAAACGAACGAAGGAACTACAATCAGAAATTTTGTAGGTGATATCTTATGTGGTGGGGGAATAAGCCTTGAGTTGTGGTAAAATATATCTGCGAAATTCTCTTGTCATTAAAATGTATTGCCAATGTGGCAGGAAAGGATGGAATAAAAAAAAAAAAAAAAAAAAGAATAAAAAATTAAAAAGGGGAATAAACCATAGTACGCTATCATCCCAGACTTTATAGGTATTAATGTGTTTACGTCTACATCTAAGGCAAGGTGTGTATTATATCAGTACAATGCAATTACATCTACCTTTGAGTCAAGGTGTAACTTAGGTCGATAAAATTGGAATTTAAGGTAGCAGTTTGAATGAAAATCATTGTAAAGCGTATTGTTATGTTTTCAATTAAATCATATCTCCAATTCCTCCTTTCTCTTCTCCTTATCATCCGGTCAGCAACCTACTCTATTTCCCTGCTTTCTTTCCTAAAGTCTTTCCTTGTCCTTAACCGACCTTGGTTGCTCCGTTCCACCTCTGGGCACCCCTATTGGGAGCAATCTGTGCCCAGTGTGGGACATATGAGGACAGAGAAGACAGAAGCATGTTGAATCTGCCTAGTTAGTTTGAAAAAAGGCGTAACTATGATGCCTATCAGATCTCAGAACGGCAGCGAGGGATCATGCAGATCATTAGTGATCCCTTGGGTGGTAGAGAGGGTCCTACGAGGGAGGGGGAAGGGGGAAGGAATGATGGAAGAACAATGAAAGCCCAAAGATAATTCCATGGATTAAGCAGTTGAATGCGTGTGTACTGTCTCTCCATTCCTTTGAGGGGTGGGGTCAGAGGAAGTGTGCGGTATGTGGGTTGATTTGAAATGAGTCCAACAAGCCCATATATGTTCATACTTGGATGGTGTATCATTGGATTGATGTATAAGGTGTTCCATTTCAGCTATTCTGTCTACCCTCTGTATCCATTCTTGAATAGTGGGGGGGGAGGTGTCTCTCCAGTGGATAGGGATGCATAAGGTAGCTGCGTTGATGAGGTGTAGAACCAGGGATTTCTTGTAGGTGTGTTGTGGAAGGGAGGTGTGATGAAGTAGGTATTGGGCCGGGGTGAAATCAGGCGAATAAGTCGTAATCTGTGTAATTAGTCGATGTATGTCTATCCAGTAATTTTGTATGAGGGGACAATCCCACCATATGTGGAGGAGAGTGCCCCTGGATGCTTGACAACGCCAGCAGAGGGGGGGAAGGTTTGGGTGGAATTTGTGTATCCTATCTGGAGTTCTGTACCATTTTGTAAAGATTTTATATCTGTTTTCCTGTGTGGAGATATTGAGAGAACCTTTGTGTATATGAGTAAGGGCATGTTGCCAGTCTTCTGTGGTGAGGTCTAGATTTAAATCCCTTTCCCATTGTAAAATCAGACTATCAGATTTGATTTCTTGTGATGTGAATAAGAGTTTATATATAGACGAGATAAGGTGTCTTTGGGGCTCTGGGTTATTACAAAAGCTTTCAAAGGGTGTAAGATCTCTGTGTAAGTTTGCAATAGGTTGGATGCTATTAGCGAAGTGGCGTATCTGCAGGTATTTATAAAAGGGAATGTGGTAGTCTGGAAATGTCCGAGTCATGGTCTGGAAAGACATGAGAGTGCCCTGTTGGAACAATTGTTGTAGTCTAAGGTTGGGGCGATTCATATCCGTCTTTGGGGTCTTATTATGTATTCCTGGTATGAAGTCCGGGTTGTTTTCCAAAGGTGTCAAGGGACCCGGTGTGGGTGTCAGTTGGAGTAGTTTGCAGGCTACTTTAAAAGTGTTTAGAGTTGCATTGATGAATTGGTTATGTGTGGCCCCCTCAGGTATTTTATTTTGCTTAATCCATGGTAAAAGATGTAGAGGTATTGCGGTAAAAGCATTTTCTACATGTATCCAGTCTTTGTTAGGTCTGTTATTGTGCCAGTCAACTATCCTAGCGAGGTGACATACCCAATAATATTTTTGTATATCTGGTATGTGTAAGCCTCCTTGGAGTTTAGGAGACGTCAATCTGTTCCAGTTCAGTCTGGGTTGTTTGGAAGACCATACGAAGTTCCTACATGTTCTCTTAAGTATGCCAAAGAAGGAAGGAGGGAGTTGTATAGGGATGGTTTGGAATAAGTAGAGCAATCTGGGAAGTATGTTCATTTTTAGGATCGCCGTCTTTCCGAACCAGGAGAACGGTCCCAAGCTCCATTTTTTTAGATCTGCTTGGATGGTTTGTAAGATGGGTAAAAAGTTTAGTTTATATAGGTCTGTCAATTTGGAGGGTATTTTAATGCCAAGATACGTGAGCGCATGAGGTTCCCAGTCAATCGGGAAGTTAAGTTTACATTGAGTGACTATTTCATCAGGTAGAGATATGTTTAGTGCTTTGGACTTAGAGAAATGTATTTGTAGGTTAGAAAGAAATTTGAAGTGAGCAAATTCTTTAAGTAGGTTAGGAATGGTAATGAGCGGGTCAGTGAGGAACAGTAGGATATCGTCCGCATAAGCGGCTATTTTAAAGTGTTTATTGTCGATTTCCAGCCCTTTGATGTTCGGGTTATCCCTAAGTTTGCGGAGGAATGGTTCTAGAGTGATAATGAAAATCAGTGGGGATAAGGGGCATCCCTGTCTGGTACCGTTGGATACGGAGAAGGCGTTCGACAGGCGACCATTCACCCTCACCTTTGCTGTGGGGGAAGAATACAGTGTCATGATCATTCGGAGTAAGTGTGGAGGCAAACCTATGTAACGCAGGGTAGCCTCCATGAAGTCCCATGCCACCCTGTCGAACGCCTTCTCCGCATCGAGGGACAAGAGGAAGCCTTTGGAGTTAGAGGTAGTGATCCAATGGTGGATGTTTAGCGCTTTGGTGGTGTTGTCTCGGGCCTCGCGGCCGGGGACGAAACCTACCTGTTCTGTGGATATTAGTTTGGGGAGTAGAGGTATAAGACGGTTGGCGATAGCTTTGGCAAACAGTTTGATATCTACGTTTAGTAGAGAGATAGGGCGGTAGTTGGTGACCATGGTTTCATCTTTACCTGGTTTCGGGATAAGGGAGATGTGTGCTTCTAATGTGTCTCTGATAGCGACACTAGAAGGCGGAAAGTTGTTGTACGCTTTGGCTAGAGGTGGGATTAAAATGTCAGTAAAGGCTTTGTAGTATCCTACCGTAAGTCCGTCTGGGCCCGGACTTTTGCCTGGTTTCATCTGTGTTAAAGCTAGTGTAAGCTCCTGTATCGATAGGGGAGAATCTAGTGCCTCTGAGTCCTCTGCCGTGAGTGGGGTCGGGGCGTATTGGGCTAGGAAATGGTTGATAGCTTCCTGTCTATCCTCTAGGGAATTTGGCGTATGGGAGGTTCGTAAGTTATATAATTTTGTGAAGTATTGGACAAATTGATGTGCTATGGCTTCAGAGGTAGCATGACGTGTACCAGAAGGGTCTTTAATTGTGTGTATGGTATGTGCGGCTCTCTTGGCCTGCAATGCTCTCGCTAGGAGTTTTCCTGACTTATCACCAAACTCATAAAAACATTTCCGCTGTAAAATGTATTTGCGCTTTAATCGTTTGTGGAGTTCTTCTAGTAAATCATTTCTGGCTTGCGTTAGGTCAGTAAGTGCCTCAGAAGCTAAGGATTGTTTGTGTTTTTGTTCTAAATGCGCGATAAGTTTAGTCAGTTCATCTATTTTTGCTTTTCGAAGTTTGGTGCGATTTGCAGCTGCAGAGATGAGTATGCCTCGTACCACACATTTGTGTGCTGCCCATACCACTTCAGGTGTGGGCTCTCCCTCGCCATTTTCCATGAAGTACTTGGTAAGTTGATGGGAGATCGAATTTGTGACAGCAATGTCAGATAGGAGGGAATTATCTAAACGCCATATTGGGGAGTGCAGTCTTTTGGCAGGCAGTTGTAAAGTTAATGATATGGGGCTGTGATCTGATAAGACCATGGGTTCAATAGAGGATTTTTTGACCATTGGTAAGTCGTCTTGGGAAATGAAAAAATAGTCTAACCGTGAGTACTTAGAGTGTGGTGGGGAGTAAAAGGTGAAATCTTTTTCATTAGGGTATAGAGTACGCCAGGTATCGTGCAAGAGTAATGCCGCGTACACACGGTCCTACTTTTCGTCTACAAAAGTCCAACGGACGCTGATGGACTAAAGCTGGCTGGTAATCCGATCGTGTGTGGGCTTCTCCGGACTTTCAACCGACTTTTTTAGCCTCAAATCCGACGTACTTTAGATTTGAAACATGCTTTAAAACTTTACTTCGTAACTACGACGGACCCCGAAATCCGCTCGTCTGTGTGCTAGTCCGACGGACAAAAAGCCACGCTAGGGCACCTATTGGCTACTGGCTATGAACTTCCTTATTTTAGTCCGGTGTACGTCATCACGTACGAATCCGACCGACTTTTGTGTGGTCGTGTGTAGGCAAGTCCGGTCGTTAGAAAGTAGGCCGCAAGTCCGCCGCAAGTCCACCGAAAGTCTGCCGGAAGTCTGTCGGAAAGGCTGTCCGACTTTTGTAGACGAAAAGTACGACCGTGTGTACGCGGCATAAGCCTCTCAGTTGTTGTTTTATGGCCCGGAGGGCTCTGTATGTGAGGGAGGAGTGACCATTGGATGTATCAAGGTTAGGGTTTAACGGGACGTTAAAGTCACCTCCAAGTATTAACAGACCTGATCGAAAAGATGTGAGTGTCTGAAGAGTGTCGCGGAAAAAGGAGACTTGTCGCGAATTTGGGGCATACAGGTTTGCTATAGTTATTGGTTGTTCATGTAGGGTGCCTTTTAGGAAAATGTATCTCCCAAGGGGGTCCCTAAGGGTATCTGAAACAATAAGTGGGCAATTTTTAGATATGAGGATGCACACCCCTTTCGATTTGGCTTCATCATTAGATGCGTGATAACTTGTTGGGAAATGCCGGTCCTGTAATTTGGGAATTGTGTCCGTTCTGAAATGTGTTTCTTGGATCAGAGCAATATGGGTCCGGGACTTATGCAGAGAGGAGAGTAAGAGGGAACGTTTTTCTGGTGTGTTCAGACCGCGTATGTTGACGGAATGAAGATTTAGAAGAGCGGGAGATAGCTCCTCATCAGCTAGTGCGTGATTAAGATCCATAGCCTTCAATCACAAAAAAAAAAAAAAAAAGAAAAGGGGGGGGGGTTTTGATTATCCGAAGAGATTACGGAGATAATCAATCCCTTGATTATCCCGCCTTCTCGGGTCTAGAAAAGGGATCGGAATAATACAGCGTGGGTGCAGCTCCTATCCCGTGGGATACGGGTTATTATACTGCACCGTTGCCGTGTGGGGGTTGGTGTAAACCTTACACGAGTGAGGTGGTGTGTGAGTGAGAGGGGTGTAGGCCCCGCCATCACGTGACCATGAAAGTTAAATAAAGGAGGGGTACACTATCAGTGCACTATCCGATGACGTTGGGGTTCACCAGGGATAGCAAAAGAGGTGATGGTTGGATCACCTCAGTGACTCCGAAGAACATCCTGTGTGTGCTTTACTCTAGATAGAGTACCATGTTTTTTGTTTCGTTAAGAATCACTCAGACCTCTGGAATCGCAGCAATGTCTGTGGAGATATGCAGCAAAGATTCCAAGGTGTGAGATTAAGCATAAGATAAAATCTACATAGTATAGCGAATGAGCTTAAAACCTATTCTATGCTTAAGTCTACTAACCATTACAGTATAAGGCTCAACATACCTTCGAAGAATATTAAACTATAAAATTTAGACAAAATTCAGTCCACGCCAGCAGTGAATACCTCCGGTAAAGTGCTCTATGAGGCGTACCTATGAAGAAAAAGGGGTTAGCGGGATCATCTGTAGTTAGACAGCAGCTTTGGTAGTAAGCAACTTCGGCTACGTTATGTGTCCTCAGTTCCTAGAAAATCTCAATATCCGGAGCACCTGCTGTTATTCTGGGATCAAGGTGTGAAGTGGGAAGCCCTTCAGTATTAGGGATCCGAAGTCCATCAGCCATTCGGTATGAAGGTATCAGAGTTCCCATGGGATTAAGCAAGCAAGGCTGTATGACATGGTGGTCATCTTTCCTTGGCTGTTAGTTTTTAGGTCCGGTACAAACGTGTACTGCGGTGTATGCTGCGATTGAGCTGCGATTGAGCCGTATATCGGAGATATTCTTCCCGAACTTCTTGGAATGTAGGGGTTCACTGGGGGAAGCATGACATAGTGGGAATCCGGGAACTTGAAGACCTATTGCCTTTGTTGAGACAGGGACTGTGAGGTGCGCTAATCAGGGAGCACTTAATCATTCCGCAGCCGGCAGGAGGGCAGGTGTTCGTTACCGGGATCAGCGCTAAGGGCGTCATGGGGGTTGTATGCTGCCGCTCGTACCTCAATCCTTCTAGACATGAGGTTTGCTGCTAAGGTAGAGCCTACAAGCCCAATGGCGGATTCCAGACAAGGCCTAACGGTCTGTGCTTACGCAGCAAGTCTAGCCCTGTGATGACCATTTTAGGAAAGTTATCAGCAGTGGAGCACAATCCCTCGCTATTCTATTTTAATAAAGATGAAGGTAACTGTTCGCCTAACATGGCATAACTGTGTGGTTGGGCGTCTGTGACATTAGGCACTTCTCTAACCTGTTATCGGTCCCGTCTGGCTCTTCTCGAGGTGGGCGAGGTTGCTGCACTGAATTCCCGATGATGATAGCGGGAGGTGCTGTGGTACGTCAGGGCAGAAGGCGATCGTCTCCTCCTGTGTCCAGCATTCATGGCCTCCATAGGTTCTTCAGGCTGGCGTTCTCTACGGACAGCCGATCGGCGAAATTCCGCATACCACTCCGGAACCTCCACGGTGGGGATGTTCAAGGTTTCACAGAACTGGGGAAGGTCCTCAGGTACTCTGAGGAACGCCGAGCGCCCCTGCGAGGATGCCGCGAGGCAGAAGGGGAACTTCCATTTGTATGGTATGCCTCTGGTACGTAGAGTGTCTAGGAGCGGCTTCAAATCTCTGCGGTGCTGTAGGGTTATGCCAGAAAGATCCTGAAAGATTTGTACCGTTTTTCCTTCATGGACGATTTGCGGGATACTCCTGGCCTGGCGTAAGATTTCTTCCTTAATCTTGTAGTCCACCAGACAGCAAATCACGTCCCTGGGAGGTTCAGTAGCTTTTCCTTTGGGTCTCAGTGCGCGGTGGATTCGTTCGAATTCAACCGGTGTCTGCTGTGGCCTATGCATTATGCCATTGAACAGGCTAGTTACTGAGGGCAAGAGTTGATCCCCCTCAATCGTCTCAGGGAGCCCCCGTATCCTTAGGTTCCGTCTTCTGCCCCGGTTGTCGAGGTCTTCGAGATGCCTCTGCATATCCCTCATTTGGAGGATATGTGTGTCCACTTGTCTGGTGGTTTTGCGGATTTGAAGGTCTTGCTGCTCTGCCGTTCTTTCTGTCACCGCTACTCTGTCCGTCAGGGCACGGATGTCCAAACGAAGTTCCGATACGGCTGCTGCAAGGGCGTCTTTTATGTCCGTGGCGATCATCCGTAAGTCGCTTATGTTTAAAGGATGCTCTTCCGTGACATTCTCCCCTAGTTGGCTATGAGGTAGGGCTACTGATGGTGTGCCCTGTGAGGAAGATGTGGCCTGGGCGCTTCTATGGCGAGAAGACGCCAAGTTTCCTCTGCTCGAGCGGAACATGTCCGGAATATTGTGCCCGGGGTTATCAGGCTGTTCCCTCGGTGATCTGGAACGGGATGCGGATGTGTTTCTGGATGCGGTCCCCATGTGTTAGGATGGTTGTAGCTCAGTTTAGCCTCCGTTATACTGATCGTAGGTCGTGTGATGGCGGGAGCTGAGGAGTTAAGCTGCCATCGTCATGGAGGGTCAGGCCACGCCGAGAAAAAAGAAAAAAGGCCCGGGGACGCTGGAGGCTCCACAAACCTCAAGATGGCGGCGGGCTGCTAGTGGTCTGATGTATTTTCGACTATGTTTGCCAGCTCGTATAGTGTCCCCTACCAAACCTCCCCCGGGAGAGTATTAATATCTTTTGGCAATGCGATGTCTCTTAATTCGGCCGATCACGGTACTCGAGTCTGGGGATGGTGAGGGCCTGTGGGCCGCAAGATGGCGGCGAATCTCTGTTATGAGGGGCCGGCCGCGGCCTAATAGCAGCTTAGTCAGCCAACCAAACTCGATAATTTCCCCAGGGGCAGATGTATCCGGTGTCCAGTGACTAATGTGTGAAGTTTTGAGGCTCACCTAGGTAAGTAAATCGTAGGATGGCGATGGATTGGCAAGATGGCCACCGTTTGCTGTATGTAGAGCAGAGCCTCAGCTTTACCTAGGTGGTGGTCTGAGGTGGACTTTCCTTAGTTTTTCCCGACCATCAGGGTCTCTACAGCATACCTCTATTATCCGGATGAGTCTGTGAAAGGAAGGGCCGGGATGGCTATCGCCCGTACCGCCGAATGCGGAACTCGAGCCCGGGGACGCTGGAGGCTTCACAGGCCTCAAGATGGCGGCGGGCCGCAAGTGGTCGGAGGTAGTATCAGCTATGTCAGCCGGCTTATAATGTGTCCGTACCCCTGCCGAACCTCCTCCGGAAGAGTATGGACAACTTTTGGCGGTCCGATGTCTTCTAATTCAGCCGATCACGGCACTTGAGCTTGGGGATGGTGAAGGCCTAAGGGCCGCAAGATGGCGGCGAGTCACTGTTGTGAGGAGCCGGCCGCGGCCTAATAGCGGCACGATCAGCCAGCCAAACTCGGTAATTTCACCAGGGGCAGATGTATCCGGTGTCCAGTGACTGGTAAGTGAAGTATTGAGGCTCACCAAGTTATGGAATTTGTAGGATGGCGTTGGATTGTCGAAGGCTCAGCGGAGCTATAGAGCAGTACGTCTGGTCTCCTCAGTGTCCGGACACGCCCCCCCAGGTGAGTGATTATTATCATCCTAGGATGTGAGGTTCAGTTCCATCATACGCCTTACATCCTTGAGAACGAAAGGGTTAAAGTGAGTGAACATTGTCACTCTAGGACCAGAAGTGTGTAAATCCCAGGATCACCAGGTAAAGGTAAGCAAAAAAAAGAGAAAACTGATGCAGACACCACATCCAAAGATTAGTAACCTACAATACATTACATGTTTGTTATTGGGTTTAAATACACTTTAATGTGATAATTTCAAAATTAGGTTATATTTGCAACTAAGAAAATAAAGTTGCATTTGCTATAGAATGTTAATACATGAAGCTTAAAATGATTGATGATTATTTACCAATAATGTTTTAACCTTGTTTGCTTGATGAATATCCTTAATCCTGACAACCTTTTTAAAAAGCATTTTGCTACCTTTATATTCTCACATCTAACTTTTGTTGAATCCTCGTTGGACAACGTTTAATGTCATTGACTGGTGACTGCATATTAGCAATTTTCAATTTATTATAATTTTCGATTTTTTTTTTCATTTTTTTTGTTCTAAGAATTATATTCAAAAGGTTAAAATGTTACTCTGTATACCAGGTCTACTAATGCCCTGATACTACATAATAATTTTAATTATATCTATGGGGCATATTTATAAACTGTTTAAGGGCTGAAGTGCAGTGGCTGGTGTGCGGTGTAATCCAACTGAGTTTAGCGCAGTGATGGAGAGTTGAGCTCAGCGGATCACACTGTCCCCTTTTTTCCTAAATTAACTTTCTATGTCACACTGACATCTCATAAAGTTATATTATCAGCTACGCGGTGCAAGGCAGTGGATTGCAGCCCTGTCAATGTGGTGGGACTGCACTGGAATAGCCGTCAAACGCAGTCCCACCACATCTGGTGTGAACCAATCCTAAAACTCACAGCAATATAACATTTGTCATACATGTCAATATAACATTTGTCCCACATTTGCTCCTTTGCAACACTATTTTCGAGTCCCCAACAATAATAGATCCACATGTGGGAAAATGACACAAATTGGGGTGGCATGGGTCACTTATCCTGAAGCACCTGCCTTAAGGAAAACAGCCTAATCCACCATGAACTGTGACAGAGCACATCTTTAGATCTAAAAGAACTTACAATGTGCCCTTTTAGCTTTTCTTTTATGTTGAAAAGTTGCATACAGTAAATACCTGAATCTATAACTCTGTCTTTTTCAATTACAAAAAGATATATAGACAAAGATGAAGCCATGTGAAAGACCAAGACAGGTACAATATATATTGTATATCTGAGAAGTTGAAATGTATTAGGACAAAAGTTAATATATATTCTTTTTTTTCATTTTGGTCTTGCCTGATGTTGTTCCTTTTATTCCTTTTCCTCTCACCATTCTATGTTCTGACCTCTATTTTCACTGTTTTGTTCCCAAGGTTTACTTTGTCTGTAGTACTGAAAGCTAGAACTTTTGTCTATTATATTTTTCTACTGGGATTGATAGTATATTGAATTCCAAACAAGCAGATCTAAATCATCAGGACAATAGCAATTCAGTTTCTTGGCACAATATTTCATGTTCAATGTAAAAAAGTACCTGCCTTCTAAAAGTACAGATAACTATCAAAGCATTTATTGTCCATGTGTTAATGTTCAGTTAGAATAATATAGACCATGATAAATTTAACTGTGACCGGATTAATATGACTGTATTACCAGTGTGGCTATAAGTGCTGGGGTACATTCATTAACCAGTTGCCTACTGGGCACTTATACCCCTTTCTGTCCAAACCAATTTTCAGCTTTCAGTGCTCTCACACTTTGAATGACAATTACTCAGTCATGCAACACTGTACCCATATAAAATGTATGTCCTTTTTTTCATACAAATAGAGCTTTCTTTTGGTGGTATTTAATCATCACTGGGGTTTTTTTTGTGCTAAAAAGGGAATAGAAGACCGACAATTAAAAAAAAAATAATAATCATTTTTCTTTGTTTCTGTTATAAAATTTTGCAAATTCATAATTTTCTTCATAAATTTTGGCCAAAATTGATACTGCTACATTGCTTTGGTAAAAATAACCCAGAAAAGTATATATTATTTGGTTTGTATGAAATTTAGAGAGTCTACAAGCTATGGTGCTAATTATTGAAAATTGATAACACCTGATGTACTGACGGCCTATCTAATTTCTTGAGACATAATAAGCCAGGAAAGTACAAATACCCCTCAAATTACCCCTTTTTGGAAAGTAGACATTCCAAGCTATTAAGTAAGAAGCATTGAAGTTGTAATTTTTTCCCACAATTCTTTGCAAATAAATATTTTTTTTTAACAAAATTGTCATATTAACAGGTTATTTCTCTCATACGGCATATGCATACTTGCAACTACACCCCAAAACACACTCTTCTTTTCACAAAGCTGTCAATTTAAAAGATATTTCCAACACATAGCATGTACATAGCAAAAATGGCAGCCAACATACATTCTGATACTCCTCCTGAGTATGGCAATACCACATGTGTGAGACTTTTGCAGAGCCTGGCCACATACAGAGGGCCCAACATTGAAGTAGCATCTTCAGGCATTCTAAGAAGTACACATTTAATTTCTCAACTACCTATTACAATTTGGAAGGCCCTGGAGCACCAGTGCAATGGAAATGCCCACAAAATGACCAAATTTTACAAAAACATACACCCCAAAGTATATTCTATGATGCATAATGATTCATAATGAAAACACTTTTTTTTTTACACACAGTTGTCCATTTATACGATATTTCCAACACATAGCATGTACATAGCAAAAATTATACCCCAAAATAAATTCTGCTACTCCTGAGTATGGTGATACCACATATGTGAGACTTGTACACAGCCTAGCCGCATACAAGGCCCACCATGCAAGGAGCACCGTCAGGTGTTCTAGGGGACATACATTACACATCTATATTCCTCACTACCTATCACATTTTTGAAGGTCCTTTATATTTCTAACACATAGCATGCACAGACCAGGAATTTGCTCATTCTGCTGAGCAAAGGGTAAACCAAATATTACCTGTGGTTTTAATAGTGCAATTGTCCACAGAAGGAGAGTGCTGGTCCAGGCAGCAGGCAGGGACTTGGTCAGTGACAGCGAATGGAATTGTCCAGGCAGTAGACAGGGCAGCAGGCAGGGATACTTTCCATATACAGTCCAGGGTCAGTGCAGGCAGAGATATCATCAGCAGTGCCAAAATATTGGTACTGGTAGTAAGCAGGAACATGGTCCATAGTACAGGTAGCAGGCAGACGTGTGGTCAGTTCATGCAGCAGGCAGTGGCATGATGGTAGTAAGTCCTACAGGCAGTAGGCAGAAGTAGGGCCTTAGTCAGGACAGAATGGGGACAGTGGTAAAGGCTTCTCCATCCAGAAAAAACAATACTGAAGCCCCTCACATATGGGAGACCCCTGTGTTATGAATCCCACTACTCCAGTAGCAGGGTAAAAGATCAGTCCAAGAGGCAGGCAAAAAACATGGTCAAATAGTCCAGAGTCAGTTCCGGAGCAGGAAGAGGTATGTACAGAAGCGGTAGGCAGAAGCGTAGTAGAATAACAGGCCAGGGTCAGTCCCGAAGCAGGCAGAGGTATGCACAGTTTAGACCGCAGGCCGAATAACAGGCCAGGGTCAGTTTAGGAGCATGCAGTGGCATTAGGGGTGTGAAAGTAAATGGCAGGAACTGAGGATTAAAATTACCATACTTCACTAATAATGTAGAGAAGTATGGTAACGGTGGAAACAGTCACCTATGCAGAGTCCTGGTTGGGAAGGACACTGGGGACAATAATAAGGGGTGTCTCTTCTAATTCCTCCTCTGGAGCACACCCTACATTTTTTTAATGTTTTTGGTCAGTTTGTCTGGGAGATATTTTGTTGTGGAAAATTGCGTTCGGAGAGTCTGCTTTTCACAATCTGATTGAATGTTTTCTGGTGGGCTATTTGGGAATAAGGGCAGTGATGATTTTCTCCTGATAGCCAAGGAAGCATTTGGGTCTTTTGGTGGAGTTGCAATATATTATCCTCTTCTGGACCGCCCCATGTTTACTGCAGCAGGGCAGTCCGTCTGCAGGAAATTATGTACCTGTACATGATTCATGCCCATGGGTAGGGCCTGTCTGTGATCGAATTTGATTCAGAACTGATCAATCATCAGGTCCAGGCCAATTATTTATGGCCTGGATCTGCTGATTGGTTCTGACAAATGGCAGAACGCTCTGTACCTGTGTAATGTAAACACAGGCACAGGAAATGATGCAATCTTCCCCTGTGAAGTCCTTTTCGGTTCCAGCATGAGAGAAAAGAGCATTTACAGTGAGTAAAAGCACTACACTGACATCAGAACACAGCCGATTAAGTATGAAGAGGCTACTTTGCAGATCTTCCCAGATTTAGCAGCGGAGACCTTGGCCAGGAGAAGGACTCTTAAATCCCTGTTAGAGCACCTGAAGATGAATAACATTCATAACAATTCATAACAATATTCTTGGGGCTTCCCAGCCTGCCTAATAGGGAAAAAAGAAGGGAGGTCGGCTATTCTTAGATATCCAGAAGATATGGATAGCTTCTTCAACAGACTGGTAATACCACAAGTCGAGATACCAAGCTGGTGGAAAGCACAAGATAGTACCCCACCTGTGAAAGAATCAAGATGGCATCTGATTACAAAAAAGAAACTGTCTGTGATAAAGAAGATTCTGAAGGAATGGGAAATTTTAGCAATGATCCGCTCACTTCCCACAGGGAAAGCGCCAGGACCTGATGGCCTGACGGGAGAATATTATAAACAATTTGTCAATCATCTAATCCCACACCTAAAATATATATTCAATAGCGCTGTCTCCTCTTCTAAGTTCCCAAATAAATCTCTGAATGCATTAATAATAACGCTACCAAAACCAGGGAAGGAGCCGAATGCGCCCCAAAATTTCCCTCCAATATCACTACTCAATCTAGATCTTAAAATTTACGCTAAAACTGTAGCAGCAGGATTTCTGGACATTATGCCCACCCTCATACACAGAGACCAGACTGGTTTTACTAAAGGTAGACAGGCACTGGATGCCACTAGAAGAATGATAAACCTGATCCACCACAATGCACACACAGGGAGGGGCCTGATGTGGGCGTTGGACCTGAACGGATGCTGAGCCCGTGAAGTTCCCTCCAGCGGGATGAAGGCCTAAGGAGAGGCCGCCTTCCTACCCTCCACAAACCCCGTAGCCCCACGTCAGTCCCCTGGATGACCTGTGCCAATAGGAGGAACCGCAATAGCGCCGATGGAGGAGAGTGTGCCTTTTCCTCCCCATGCTGTGTACGAATCCTGCGCTCACTTACCCCGGACAGCTGGTGGAGAGAGGAGAATTGCGGCGGTGGAGAGCGGCTTGAATACCTGGAGCACAATGCATGCGTTTGCAGCTAGACGCCACCGGAGGGAGCAGAGAGACCCAGGAGGTTCACGAGGCTCACAAGACGCTGGTGGCAGAGCGGAACAAGAGCCAAATAAACAAATGCATCTGCAAAATTGTGTACAGGAGCAAACCCACCTAAAGTGAGCGCCAGCCTAGGTACCATTAAAAAATACATGATACAGGAGGGAGGTAAAGAAAGCCCGGGGAAACAAACGGGGCTAAAAGTAAAGTCACGGAGGGAGTACAAAAAAACTGACTGAGAAAACAGTTTGAGGATATACAGTCAGGTCCATAAATATCGTGACAGTGACACAATTCTAATCTTTTTGGCTCTATACACCACCACAATGGATTTCAAATGAAACGAACAAGATGTGCTTTAACTGCAGACTTTCAGCTTTAATTTGAGGATATTTACTAGGGATGAGCTTCGAGTTTGAGTCAAACTCATGTTCGAGTCGAACATGGGTTGTTCGCAAGTTCGCCGAACAGCGAACAATTTGGGGTGTTCGCGGCAAATTTGAATGCCACGGAACACCCTTTAACAGTCTATGGGAGAAATCAAAAGTGCTAATTTTAAAGGCTTATATGCATGGTATTGTCATAAAAAGTGTTTGGGGACCTGGGTCCTGCCCCAGGGGACATGTATCAATGCAAAAAAAAGTTTTAAAAATGGCCGTTTTTTCGGGAGCAGTGATTTTAATAATGCTTAAAGTGAAACAATAAAAGTGTAATATCCCTTTAAATTTCATACCTGGGGGGTGTCTATAGTATGCCTGTAAAGGGGCGCATGTTTCCCGTGTTTAGAACAGCCTGACAGCACAATGACATTTCAAAGGAAAAAAAGTCATTTAAAACTACTCGTGGCTATTAATGCATTGCCGGTCCGACAATACACATAGAAGTTCATTGATAAAAATGGCATGGGAATTCCCCACAGGGGAACCCCGAACCAAAATTTAAAAAAAAAATTACGTGGGGGGTCCCGCTAAATTCCATACCAGGCACTTCAGGTCTGGTATGGATATTAAGGGGAACCACGGCCAAAATTTAAAAAAAAAATGACGAGGGGGTCCCCCTAAATTCCATACCAGGCCCTTCAGGTCTAATATGGATATTAAGGGGAACCCCTGCCAAAAATGTTTTCCTTTGAAATGTCATTTTGCTGTCAGACTGTTCTAAACACGGGAAACATGCGCCCCTTTACAGGCATACTATAGACACCCCCCCAGGTCCGAAATTTAAAGGGATATTACACTTTTAATGTTTCACTTTAAGCATTATTAAAATCACTGCTCCCGAAAAAACGGATGTTTTTTAAAACTTTTTTTTGCATTGATCCATGTCCCCTGGGACAGGACCCAGGTCCCCAAACACTTTTTATGACAATAACTTGCATATAAGCCTTTAAAATTAGCACTTTTGACTATTCATGTTCATGTCCCATAGACTTTAACGGTGTTCGCTTGTTCGAACAAATTGTTTGCCTGTTCGCATGTTCTGGTGCGAACCGAACAGGGGGGTGTTCGGCTCATCCCTAGTATTTACATCCAAATCAGGTGAACGGTGTAGGAAATACAACAGTTTGTATGTGTGCCTCCCACTTTCTAAGGGACCAAAAATAATGGGACAGATTAACAATCATTCATCAAACTTTCACTTTTTAATACTTGGTTGCAAATCCTTTGCAGTCAATTACAGCCTGAAGTCTAGAACGCATGGACATCACCAGATGCTGGGTTTCATCCTTGGTGATGCTCTGCCAGGCCTCTACTGCAACTGTCTTCAGTTCCTCCTTGTTCTTGGGGCATTTTTCCTTCAGTTTTGTCTTCAGCAAGTGAAATGCATGCACAATCGGATTCAGGTCAGGTGATTGACTTGGCCATTGCTTAACATTCCACTTCAAAAGCTCTTTGGTTGCTTTCGCAGTATGCTTCGGGTCATTGTCCATCTGCACTGTGAAGCGCCGTCCAATGAGTTCTGAAGCATTTTGCTGAATATGAGCAGATAATATTGCCCGAAACACTTCAGAATTCATCCTGCTGCTTTTGTCAGCAGTCACATCATCAATAAATACAAGAGAACCAGTTCCATTGGCAGCCATACATGCCCACACCATGACACTACCACCACCATGCTTCACTGATGAGGTGGTATGCTTTGGATCATGAGCAGTTCCTTTCCTTCTCCATACTCTTCTCTTCCCATCACTCTGGTACAAGTTGATCTTGGTCTCATCTGTCCATAGGATGTTGTTCCAGAACTTTAAAGGCTTTTTTGGATGTTGTTTGGCAAACTCTAATCTGGCCTTCCTGTTTTTGAGGCTCACCAATGGTTTACATCTTGTGGTGAACCCTTTGTATTCACTCTGGTGAAGTCTTCTCTTGATTGTTGACTTTGACACACATACACCTACCTCCTGGACGGTGTTCTTGATCTGGCCAACTGTTGTGAAGGGTGTTTTCTTCACCTGGGAAATAATTCTTCGGTCGTCCACCACAGTTGTTTTCCATGGTCTTCCGGGTCTTTTGGTGTTGCTGTGCTCACCGGTGCGTTCTTTCTTTTTAAGGATGTTCCAAACAGTTGATTTGGCCACACCTAATGTTTTTGCTATCTCTCTGATGGGTTTGTTTTATTTTTTCAGTCTAATGACGGCTTGCTTCACTGATAGTGACAGCTCTTTGGATCTCATATTGAGAGTTGACAGCAACAGATTTCAAATGCAAATAGCACACTTGAAATGAACTCTGGACCTTTTTATCTGCTCCTTGTAAATGGGATAATGAGGGAATAACACACAGCTGTTTGAATGAACCTGGGAGAGCGAGAGTGCCCCGTGAGCCGATCCTACGCCCGAATACCCATCATGCCCCTGTATACAGGTGGAGAGAGCACTTAATTGTTATACTCTGGATATATAACGGTGATCCATTGGAGGTCATCACTTTGCCCCCTTCTGTGTGGGATAAAGCCTTAAAGCCGAGCACGAGAGTGTGAGGCAAGAGGAGCTGGTGAGTTTATTCGCCTAAGGGGAGTGGAATCACAAGTCACAGAGGTGTGGTGGAAGATTGATTTATTGAAGATCTGCACCGTTATCACGTTATGGATTATCAATGATATTACGTTCTACACATCACTTATTGATGGACTTTTTATATTTGTGTAATATTTTTTTTGATTTAAAAGTCTTTTTCAGCACACTTTTTCTGTGCTCATAGAGATCCTTTATTCACGTAATGGACATTGTTTTTTTGGACACAGTTCACATTGTATTTATGCAGTCTAGTGTAAATTAATATTTACCTTTTCACTGTTATTTTAGGTCAATTGATTTAGCGCTGCTATTTGATTTCACTATTGGTTGGGGCTAGTTTATGGTGAATCATTTATTGCTTTTCACAAAGCTGAAAGTCTGCAGTTAAAGCACATCTTGTTTGTTTAATTTCAAATCCATTGTGGTGGTGTATAGAGCCAAAAAGATTAGAATTGTATCAATGTCCCAATATTTATGGACCTGACTGTAGAACCCCCTGTAGCGAGAAGCAAGGTGACAGAGGAGGAAGTCATAATGAAACCTAGACAAAAAAGCAATTACCAACTAGGGGAGAAATGGCCGAAATGTTTGCAAGGCTGGAAATATCTATAAAGGGAAAAATAACAACCTTGCATGACGATATGAACCACATATTAAAAAGGGTTGAGGACACAGAAGAAAGGTTGGACACTCACGGGGACGAGATAAAAATACTTAAGGCATAGATGGAAGGGATGCAGACACATCAGAGGCATATTATGTATAAAAAGACCAAGAAAACCAGAATTGAAGGAAAAATCTTAGGATCAGAGGTTTGGAGATGCAAGGGGAAGGCGAAGATCTGCAAAAAAATGGATAAAATATTCGGTCACATGTTGGGTGCACCTGGAGCAAATAGTAAAATAAAGTTCAAAAAGAATCCACAGGTTTAGAAAGACCACAGAAATGGCAGAAGATGTCCCAAGAGATGTTATCGCAAGATTCCATAATTTCCATGATAAAGAACAGATAAGGGCATACCTGAAAACCAACCAACCCGCTAAATATGGGGAGATCACTCTGCAGATATTTCCAGACCTGGCAGCAGAGACCTTGGCCAGGAGAAGAACCCTCAAACCGCTACTTGAACAACTTAAGACGGAAAACATCCTATATTTTTGGGGATTCCCAGCCTGCCTAATTTGATGTAAAGAGGGCCGGTCAGAAACTTTAAGATACCCAGAAGACACAGCCAAATTCTGCAATAGACTGGATGTCCCACTAGTGGAAATCCCGGGTTGGTGGGAAAAACAGGAGAATACAGACAACATAGAAGAACAACAGGTTTGGCACCTGAAAATGAAACTGTCAGGAGTAAAGAAGAAATAAGATTTAAGAAAAAAAATATACAGGGAATATAAAAATATGAAGGGGGACTGGGACTGGACATGGGGGGGTGGAGGGAGTGGGGCAGGCACAGGAGGCCCCAAATTAAGGGGGAGTATCGGTCCTGCCCAATGACCACATTTAGAGCTCAACCTCTAGGGGGACAAACCGCTCGGCCGGGAGGAGTTCGGTGGGCCACATTTCACTGGACCTTGGGGAGGCCAATTTCCCTCACTTGGGAGAGGAATGGGAGGGAAATGGGGGGAGGGTTGGGGGTAAGGGGGAGGGTAGAAAATGGGTAGGAAGGGGTACCTACTGGAATAGGTATGAAAGAAGATCAAGAAGCACCGCCTTTTTTTGCTTGTTGCGCTTCATAGAAAACTCCTATATATGGGGGAGGGAAGTCAGAAGAAGAATGGGAGATGGTGGGGGATGTAATAAGCAATGTACGCGGATTAAATGCTCCTATAAAAAGTGCTAATATAATAAGCAAATTAAAACATTTTAAAGCCAACGTGGTACTGTTACAGGAGACTAGGGATGAGCCGAACACCCCCCTGTTCGGTTCGAACCAGAACATGCGAACAGGCAAAAAATTTGTTCGAACACGAGAACACCGTTAAAATCTATGGGACTCGAACATGAATAATCAAAAGTTCTATATTTAAAGGCTTATATGCATGTTATTGTCATAAAAAGTGTTTGGGGACCTGGGTCCTGCCCCAGGGGACATGGATCAATGCAAAAAAAAGCTCATCCCCACAACCCTTGCCCGGTGGTTGTGGGGGTCTGCGGGCAGGGGGCTTATCGGAATCTGGAAGCCCCCTTTAACAAGGGGACCCCCAGATCCCGCCCCTCCTGTGTGAAATGGTAAGGGGGTACAAAAGTACCCCTACCATTTCACCAAAAAACTGTCAAAAATGTTAAAAATGACAAGAGACAGCTTTTGACAATTCCTTTATTTAAAGTCTTCTTTTTTCCATCTTCTTTCTTCTATCTTTTTTCCTCTATCTTCCTTCAGTTTCTTCCTCCATCTTCTTCTGGTTCTTCTGGTTCTTCCTCTGGTGTTCTCGTCCGGAATCTTCCTCCGCGGCGTCTTCTTCCCTTCTTCTTCTCGGGCCGCTCCGCATCAATGATGGGAGGCTTCCCGCTGTGTGACACTTCTCATCTTCTGACGGTTCTTAAATAACGGAGGCCCCGCCCCCCTCTGACACATGGGGACTTGAAGGGGACTTCCCTGTGGCATTCCCCATGATGTCAGAGGGGGGCGTGGTCACCCGTTACGTAAAAAATGTAAAGACATATTGATTCCTAAAATGTGTTCCTATATGTGTTCCTATATGAATGGGATCGGGGCTAAATGTGAGATGCGGAAGGAGGCATTGAAGGCCACTATTACTATCATTCCGAAAGAAGGTAAAGACAGTACACTCTGCTCCAGTTATAGACCTATTTCACTCCTAAATACAGACACTAAGCGTGAAGGTACTCGCAGGGATGATGAAAATAATAATGAACGATATAGTGCATGCAGATCAGGTAGGCTTTATCCCAGGAAGGAAGGGAAGTAGGGCACCAGGACTACTCCTGTCAATCAACGCCGAAAAAGCGTTTGATAGGGTAGACTGGAGCTTTATGTAGAGTACATTGGAGGCAATAGGATTAGGATCGAAAATGATTAATTGGATAAAAGCATTATACATCTGACAAATAAGTAAATAGTAAATAAAAAATGTGAACTGCGCTAAAAACAAATGCAATTAATGTGACAATAATATGAAAATAATAAGACACATATCCTTGAAAGATAAATAAGTAACACTGAAGTAATCAAAAAACATGAAATTAAAAAAAAAAAAAAATTAATCCCAGTTGAAAAATAAAAGTCCAAAGGAACCCAAATAATATTCAATAGTAGGTGCAATAGAACTCATCAAATACACCCTGTGAGGAATCCACCACCAGAAGGATTACACGCTTACCAAAAGCAAGCTATGAATCAGCTTGGAATCAGATGTCCATTCGATGTAGGTATCCTAATCAGACCTCACCATGGGGGGGAGACAGGCAGGATGGCTCCGTCCAATGGGTAAATCGATAATCAGCAAAGAGGACCCAAAAAGATGAAAAAATGGATCTCCATAGTGTAAATCAGTCAACAATGATTTTATTTAAAAAAGAGGTACACTTACACAAAAACGTAGATCAAAGGCAGAAAAACTAAGGTAAAACACAACAGCCGGCCGGCCTGCAGACACCAGTTCGGGACGAGGTACTCAACGATCAGCGTGTCAACCATCCGACGTACATTTCGTCTTAGACAGACGTCGTCTAGGGAACATCCGACCTTCAGCAAGGGTGAAGGCAAATGGGCCTTTTCGGTTTCAATATGTATAACGGCACTAGACAGGGGTGTCCACTGTCCCCCCTACTGTTTGTGTTGGCACTGGAACCCCTCTTGACAGGGATAAGGCAGGACCCGGACATTAGGGGGATTAAGGTAGGGGAGGAGGACCATAAACTAGCGGCCTAAGTGGACAATATTTTATTTTTTATAACTAGCTCCAGGATAAACTTCACTTCATGAAATCCCTAAAAGAGTATGGAGAGATATCCAACTTCAAAATGAACCCAGCCAAGTCAGAAACCTTAAATATCAATGCACTAAAAATAGACAAGCACACTTATCAAAAGGACTTCCCATTTGTTTGGGGCAAAAAAGAACTGAAGTACTTGGGTGTCAAGATAATAACATCCACTGAGACACTATACCAAGTTAATTAAAGCAGAACTGAACAGAATTACAACAGGACAGCTATCTTGGGGGGAAAGAATTCATATTTTTAAAATGGTAATTCTACCTAAAATTATGTACAAGATGCAAATGCTCCTGATTCCACTCCCACAGGCATACTTTAAAACACTACAAACGATGGTACTAATGCCCCGTACACATGGTAGGACTTTGTTCGAACATTCCAACAACAAAATCCTAGGATTTTTTCCGACGGATGTTGGCTCAAACTTGTCTTGCATACACACGGTCACACAAAGTTGTCGGAAAATCCGATCGTTCTGAACGTGGTGACGTAAAACACGTACGTCGGGACTATAAACGGGGCAGTGGCCAATAGCTTTCATCTCTTTATTTATTCTGAGCATGCATGTCACTTTGTCCGTCGGATTTGTGTACAAGTGAACTGATGGTGATAGATAGATGGCAGTATAGCCAATTGAAACATTTTATTGAGGCACTGCCCCAGCCCATTAGATCGGCAGGGAACCTACTTCCCCTGGAGGAATTATGTGTAGATAAAGGAAGGAAGAGGGTGATCTCCAGGATCTATAAAATACTGATTGACATGAAAGGGCCGGAGATACCGCCATACATCGAGAAATGGGAGAAGGAATTGAGAACACAGGTGAAAGACTTGGAGATCAGGCAACTATTCAGGAGGGTTCACTCCACGGCGGTAAATAGTAACATGATAGAATTAAACTATAAATGTTTGGCCCAATGGTATATAACCCCTGATAAGACACATAATTGTCAAAGTGAAACATTGCAGTTATGCTGGCGGGGGTGCAAAGAAATTGCAAAGAAATTGGGACTATGGCCCATGTATGGTGGTCATGCCCCAAAATTAAAAAATACTGGGGTGAGATCAGGCAAATAATTAGAGAGATAACAAATATAGATGTCCATGACATCCATGACATCCAAGATCCATGACATTGTCAGTTATCAGTATGACAATCAAGGCTTATGAATCATATATGGCGCGATCCCTAAGCTAATCTGTTAGTTCACAATTTGTTTCTCATGTTCATATTACAAGTTCAAAAATATTGTTGCACGGCGTACAATGTCCACATTGTTATCTGTGTTTACCTATGAAAATGTATCAATAAAAACCGATTGAAAGTAAAAAAATAAATTTGGCAAAATAAGAGGGAAAGGTGCTCTTACAAACACCTCATTAAGCACAAATAAGCTAGTGGAGTAGGCTTAGTAGATATCAAGGATTATTATCTTGCTGCAAAACTTACCCAAATGAAGCATTGTTTTCATGCTTCATCTGATAATCTCTGGGCAGATATCGAAACTGCTCTTGCAATTACTTCTGATCTCAAACTGCTCCTACTAGCTGATCTATGGATACTCTTATATCTTACAAACCTTTCCATAATGACTATTACTTTGATACAGGCTTGGAGTGTGTTCACACATGCTTCTGTCCACCCATACAAACAATCCTGATATCCGTACCTCTAGTTTTACCTTAGACATCCTCATACTGTACCTTTCTGCCAAAAAATTGTACAACTTAGGAATACACTGGGCTGAGGATCTTATTTGTAATGCAAAACCTAAATCTATGCCTGACTTGGTAGAGAGATAGGGCATACCCAACACAGAATATTACAAGTATATTTGCATCTCCCACTTTTTATCTGAGCTAGATCCACCCAAAGGGCTGGAGATTTTTCACCTGCCCCATAGGCCCTGACAAAGGTATATTATTTTTTTAACCTTCTTCAGAATAAAAAAAAACTTTCAATAGACCCCTTTTGTCTGGGCATCAGACCTGCAACACAATTTAACAGCCTCCCAATGGCTTAGGGCACTTTACTTCACCTACAGTATAACCTATTATGTAAATCATTGGGAACTAGCCTGAAATATTACTACTTGTTGATATATGAAGCTCTACAGGCTAGCTAAATGTTCCTCTATTCACTTCCCGCTGTGATGGAGAGGTTGCAGACAAACGGGTAAAACCTAACCTTCTTCTGGTGTAACACCTTCCATCTTTTTTCTGACATAACTGGCATTTTGACACTCTCCTTTACAGTGCTGGTGATTCTAAATTTAGTTATTGTGTGCCCAACCACACTGAGGTCATTGCTTTGATTAGTATCCACTATGAATATGAGAAATCACTTGCCATCAGATCAGACTCTACTGTATATCCAGATTTGATAATGCTTGGAAGGCATGGGTAGGTTGGTGCAACAGTTGAACAATCGACTGATTACTACTATTATTATTATTATACAGGATTTATATAGCGCCAACAGTTTACTCTGTGCTTTACAATATGAAAGGGAGACAGTACAGTTACAATACAATAAAATACAAGAGGGCCCTGCTCATTATTATTATTATTATTATTAAAAAGGATTTATATAGTGCCAACAGTTTGCGCAGTGCTTTACAACATCAGGGAAGACAGTACAATTACAAAACAATTCAATACAGGAGGGATCAGATGGCCCTGCTCGTTAGAGCTTACAATCTAGAAGGATGAGTCAAGTGGAAACAAAAGGTAATAACTGGGGGGTGAGCTGATGGAGAAAATGAAAAACCAGTTGTTGTTAGGTGTGGGTAGGGTAGGCTTCTCTGAAGAGAAGGGTTTTCAGGGATCTTCTAAAAGCTAATAGAGTAGGAGATAAGCGGACAGATTGGGGTTGGGCATTCCATAAGATTGCAGAGGCTTTGCAAAAGTCCTGGAGGCGAGCATGAGAGGAGGTGATGAGGGAGCTAGAGAGCAGAAGGTCTTGAGAAGAACGAAGAGAATGAGTAGGTTGGTATTTAGAGACTAGGCTAGTGATGTAGCTGGGGACTTAATTGTGGGTGGCTTTGTACATAGTTGTTAGTATTTTGAATTTAATTATTTGGCCGAGCGGAAGCCAGTGGAGGGATTGACAGAGAGGGGTAGCAGAGACAGAGCTATTGGTAAGGTGGATGAGTCTGGCAGCAGCATTCATGATGGATTGAAGAGGTAATAGACTATGTAGAGGTAAGCCAATGAGAAGGGAGTTGCAGTAGTCGATGACCAGCGAGTGAATTAAGAGCTTTGTTGTGTCATTGGTTAGAAAGGGGCATTTTTTGGAGATGTTGCGGAGGTTGAGGCGGCAGGATTTGGACAGTGATTGGACGTGGTGAAGGCGGGTTCAGGGTCCAGGACTACACCTAGAAACTTGGCATGTGGGGATGGGCTTATAGTTGTACCATCGATTTTGACAGAGATAAGGGGAAGGGGCATATGGGGGAGGAAAAATTATAAGTTTGGCTTTGGATAGATTGAGTTTGAGGAAGTGGTGTGACATCCAGACTGATATATCTGATAGTAAATTAGTGATACGTGAGGGGACAGAGGGAGTGAGCTGAGGGGTAAAGAAATAGATTTGGGTGTCATCAGCGTAGAGGTGGTATTGGAAGCCATGGGAGGCTGACCCAAGGAGGAGGTATAGATTGAAAATAGGAGAGGAGAGGTCCAAGAACAGAACCTTGGGGGACCCCAACTGAGAAAGGAAGAGGAGGGGGTTTTTTGAAGAGGAGGGGGTGGTCAACTGTATCAAAGACATCAGAGACGTCCAGGAGTAGGAGTACAGAATAGTGTCGATTGTGTTTAGCAGTTTGTAGATCGTTTGTTAGTTGTAGGAGAGCAGATTCTGTGGAGTGTAGAGGATGAAATCCAGACTGAAGGGGATCAAGAAGGCTATTATCAGTGAGGTGGACGCTCAGTCAGTTGTAGACCAGACGTTTGAGAAGTTTGGATCAGAAGGGGAGTGAGGAGATGGGGAGTAGGTTGTTAATATTAGATGGGTCCAGTGAGGGCTTTTTAAGTATGGGTCTGACAAGTGCATGTTTTAGAGAGTTGGGGAAGATGCCAGAAGAGAGGGAGAGATTGAAGATGTGGGTTAGAGAGTGTAGCATAGAGCCAGAGGGTGAATGTAGCATTTGTGAGGGAACAGGATCCAGAGGGCAGGTGGAATTGTGGACATTAGCAAGTAGTTTAGCAATCTCATCTATAGTGGTGGGGTTGAAAGAGGGAAGTAAGGATTGTGCCTGTGGGCATGAAGTGTAAAGCGTGGAGGGTATCGGAACAGTAGAGATCTCCTCACAAATTGTGTCAATCTTCTGTTTGAAGTGATTGGCGATCTCCTGGGCAGTGAGTGAGTTGGCGGGTGGAGGCGGTGGAAGATGAAGTAAAGAGTTGAAGGCAGAGAAGAGTTGATGGGGACAGGATGATAAGTTGCTAATGAGAGTGATAAAATAGGTCTGCTTGGCAGTGAAGAGGCTGGAATTGTATTTTGGAGGGCAGATTTATATTGGTTGAAATCTCTCTGAGACTTAGTCTTATGCCACAGGCGCTCGTGAGCACGACTATGTTTTTTCAGACTTCTAGTATCATCTGTTTGCCAAGGTTGAAGGGGTGTGATTCTGATTCTGTGTGTAGTGAGGGGGGCAGTGAGTACAGAGAGGCTAGAAGTGAGGCGTTGTAGACAGAACTGGCTAGGTTGGTGCAGGATAGGGGTGAGATTTTGTAGATAGCAGAGTAGAGAAGAGAAGGGTTGAGATGATGTATGTTTCTGCGGGTAACTTTTATGCGGTTGGAAGGAGAGAAGGTGGAGGAGAGGGAGAGAGTGAAACTAATAAGGTGGTGATCAGAGAGAGGGAATAAATAGTTAAAGAGGTTGCATGGAGTGCAAAGGTGAGATAAAACAAGGTCAAGGGTATTGCCTTCGGAGTGAGTAGGAGCATGTATCCACTGCTTCAGGTCAAAGGAGGATGTTAGGCTGAGAAGTTTGAAAGTGGCAGGAGTGTTAGTATTAATAGGGATGTTGAATTCCCTATTCAAGGGAGACAAGGCAAGGGAGCTAATAAAGCATTGTAATGTGGACAGGTCTACAGACTGTTAAGCAAAAATAACATACCAGCAAATATTAAAGACACATAAGCAAATGCTCATAGGAGCTTACAATCTAAGAGGGTGGGACAAGTAGTACAAAAGGTTATAACTGTGGACATGAGCTGTTGGAAGTGATAAAAGATTAGTTGGAGGCATGGTAGGCTTCCCTGAAGAAATGGGTTTTCAGGGATCGCCTAAAGGCAGTCAGAGTAGGAGATAGACGGACATGTTAAGATAGAGAGTTCCAGAGGATAAGAGAGGCTCTGGAGAAGTCCTGGAGACGAGCATGGGAGAAGGAGACAAGGAGACAAGGAAGCTTGAGAGAAAGAAGATTGAGAGGAGCAGGGAGGTCGGTTTGGGTGATATTTGGAGACAAGATTGGTGATGTAGCTCGGGGCAGAGTTGTGAATGGCTTTGTATGTTGTAGTTACTATTTTGAATTTAATTTGATTACTTTGGATCATTTTGCAATAGTATGATGTTATCTACTGTTTCTTTTCTTCTTTCTCTTCTCTCTTGCTATACCCTCTATTTCCTGTTTGGATTATGCATCCTGCAATCCCTGCATGGCTCTGTAAAGACTTCAAATGGTTTATCTTTAAATCTTAAACTATTGTATTTGCTACCATTTTGTAAGTGAAACTCTATTTCTTCTGCTTATTTTTCCTTTTATAATTCAATAAAACGTATTCATAGAAAAAAAGGGATTTGTGTAATGCACTAAATCATGCACTACACTGCCCTTTACTGCAGCAGACAACGGATACCTGCCAGAGCAGGTAATCACAGTTCTAAAGAAATATCAAGAGAAACCCCACAAAATGGAATGCCATCAAAAGGAACATATTTTCCAGGCTACTTTACCCCATGCAGCCTACCTCATTAAAATAATTCCTCAGTCTTTAAAAAACGTCTTAATCTTATTAAAAAAATTTCTGGCAAAGCACTGAACCTTGCATTAGACAATCTCTTCCAAAACATGCAGGTGGTGTGAGAATACTTAAATTTAGGACATTTTACACTGCCTGTTGACTTTTGTGTATATAGTTCACTGGAAACTATCAAATAGTCCCAGATAGACTGGATGACGCTTGAAAAAGCCATTGTGGATAGTCTGTTAGAATTTCTTCTGTAGACTTCCAGAGCCCACATTATTAGCCCACTTAGGTATATTATCCAAATTAAGGACCTCATTGACCTCTTTAAAAGTCAGGTGGAGAAATCCAAAATGTTCATAAATTTTAGCCCACTGACCCCCCAGGCCAACAAGACCAACATGGAACCACTCTACACTCTGTTCTCCCACACACCATCACAGATGACTATAAGTGGGAGGCTTCAAGGGTCAGGGGGAAACTTCTCACAAGAAACACATATATCTTTGAAACTCCAGGTAGGGTACCTCAATAAAACTCAATACATTTTGAATAAAGACCCTTGAGCACTTTTGAGAAAGTTTGCATTGCAGCCTTGCTGAACATACACAATATCTCAGCTATCACTGCTTTACTCCTTCACCCAGATGCTGGACCATATCCTTATTTCAAATCACGTTGAGAATCCAACATTCACATCAGTTTTTTTATGCATTCTTTAGTTAAAGTTTAAAATGTTCATGTAGTACAAATGATGATACAACATGGCAAATTGTGTTACATGTACAGACCATTTGTGAATTCACTTGTATAAAAAACGTAGTCCTGCATTGTCTGAAAAACAGAAACCTAATGGAATAAAGTCTAGTAAAGGTTTAGAGGATGTCAGAGAGCTCACCTTGCTGGTCATGGGATTGGCCACCAGAGGGAGTGCCTGTGAGCAAGCCGGCCTATTTAAGTTTGTCAGGCACTCTGTTCAGTGCTGCCTGATCATCAGCTTCCTGTGCCGTAGTTCCTGTTTCCTGTCTTGTCTTCCTGTTTACCTGATCTCCTGACGACCCGGATTGCCCTTGGATTCCCCTTCTTGCTGCCTGTACCCGACCTTGGCCTGTTTGACTCCGCTTCTGCCTGCTCCTATTGTACCTTGTTGCCCGTCTGTTGCCGAACCCAGCCTGTCTCCTGACCATCCTGCTCAGTCTCATCGCCTGTGTTCCAGCCTGCACCTGCTGTTCATAGACTGCTATTCCACCAGCATCTGGACTCTAGTTCACAGGCTCTCATACCACTCCGCACTCCTGTGCTTCCTGTTACCTTACCAGGGGCCGCGAGTCGGATGCGTAAGGGAGCCTACTCTCTGCCCAAGCGGACTCACCGGTCTGGTAAGTAGGAGTCTGATAGTATCAGGCAGCCATGACCGAGTCCGGGCAGGGGGCCTCCCCTATGGACGAACTTTGCAGACACTTGGCAGGATTAACCCAAGCAGTCAAAAGTTTACAGGATGGCTATACCCGACTAGAGGAACGTGTTCAGGCCCTGTCTGCACCTACCAATCCTCAGGGGACTTCGTCTGCAACCGGGGCACCCTCCGTAGTCATGCTCCCTCCAGAGCCCAAAGTACCTATACCGGAGAGATTTTTTGGAGACCGTAGTAAATACCGTGCATTCCGGAATGCATGTAGTCTCTATTTTGCTCTGCAGCCTCGGACCTTCTCCTTAGAAGCCACCAAAGTGGGCTTTGTTATTTCCCTGTTGTCCGGTGAGCCTCAAACCTGGGCCCATCACCTTCTGGAACAAAAGTCGGATGCCCTGGAAAGTCTGGACGCCTTCTTCTTGGCGATGTCTCAACTTTATGAGGATCCTCAACTAACCGCTTCTGCTGAAGCTTCCCTGCACTCCCTTCGGCAAGGCCGCAGGGCAGCGGAGGACTATGCCGTTGAATTTAGGCGCTGGAGTTCCGATACGGCATGGAATGACGCGGCTCTGCGTCATCACTTTAGAATGGGTTTGTCCGATCCACTCAAGGACGAGTTAGCACGGGTTGGGATACCTCAGACCCTGGAAGAATTAATTAACCTCTCAATCCAAATTGACCGTCGTCTGAGAGAACGACGCACCGAAAGGTCTACCAGTGCCTATCGACCCACTTGGATGCCTCCACAGGTTCCCAGTCCTCCTAGTAGGCCTTTGGCTCCTCCAACCTCTCCAGTTTTCGACACATCAGAGCCTATGCAGCTTGGTCTGCTCCGTCCTTCCTTGACTCCCGAAGAGAAGTTACGAAGACGTAACCTTAACCTATGCCTCTACTGTGGGGAACCTGGGCACTACGCCAGCCTCTGCACCAACAAGACGCGTAAGTGTCGTTCTTCTGCTCGTATATGTGCTACTATCATGCCAAAACCTAGTACTCACCTTACCATCTCTGTCACGTTGCAGCTTCCCGGAAAGGCTATCCAAGTTCCAGTCATCGTTGATTCCGGAGCATGCAGCTGCTTCATGGACCAGGCCTTTGCAGCTCAGCATGATATCCCACTCCGACTCAAGACCCAGAGCCTGGCTGTTCATCTTGCAGACGGTTCCGCCCTCCGTTCCGGTCCTGTCATTCAAGAGACTATCCCTATAATAGCTACTATAAACTCTCAACACCAGGAATTCCTCCGTTTAGATGTCATTTCCTCTCCTCTGTTCCCTGTCATCCTGGGCATGCCGTGGTTGCTGGGCCATAACCCCCATATCAACTGGGTTTCGGGGAAAGTGGAGTTTCTGTCTGATTATTGCCAACAACATTGCCTGCCAAGAATGGCCCACGAGATACCTCAACTCCTCGGCCTACACCCTGAAACCAACTCACACCAAGCCATCCCAGAACCCTACCGAGATTTCTCTGATGTATTCAGCAAGAAAGGTGCTGAGACTCTACCGCCACACAGGCCCTATGATTGCCCTATAGAGCTGCTACCTGGAACCGAAGTACCCTTCGGTAGGATCTTTCCATTGACTGAGCAGGAATTGGATACACTAAAACAATACCTTGATGAGAATTTAAAGAAAAAGTTCATCCGCCCGTCCACATCTCCGGCCGGCGCAGGCATATTCTTTGTGGAAAAAAAAGATCATTCCCTTCGGCCATGTATCGACTACCGGGAATTAAATCGGATAACGATCAAGAATCGCTACCCCTTACCCCTGGTGCCTGAATTATTCCAGAGGCTAGGAACGGCAACCGTCTTCACAAAACTGGATCTTCGCGGAGCCTATAATTTAATCCGTATCCGGGAGGGGGACGAGTGGAAAACCGCTTTTCGCACTCGTTTTGGGCATTTCGAGTATTGCGTTATGCCCTTCGGTCTATGCAACGCCCCAGCCACATTCCAACATTTTGTGAACGACATCTTCCGGGAATTTTTGGATCTCTACGTCATCGTCTACCTCGATGACATTCTCATTTTCTCATCATCACTGACTGATCATCGCAGGCACGTCCGGAATGTCCTCGCCCGGCTCAGGCAACACGGGCTGTATGCTAAACTCGATAAATGTGAATTTGAACTCCAATGCATCCAATTCCTGGGGCTCATCATTTCAGTGGAAGGTATTAAAATGGACCCTCAAAAGGTGTCCGCCATCCTGGACTGGCCCGCACCTACGGACAAGAAGGGGGTCCAACGCTTCGTTGGATTTTCCAATTTCTATAGGAAATTCATCAGAGACTTTTCCAAGATCATCGCCCCCATTACTGAATTAACAAGACAAGGAACCCGATTCTGCTGGACCCCTAGGGCTCAATAGGCCTTTGAAAAATTAAAAGGATTATTCACGTCGGCCTCCATCCTCAAACACCCTAACTCTGCCTTGCCATTCGTGTTGGAGGTTGATGCCTCAGAGGTCGCAGTAGGAGCTGTACTCTCCCAACGTCAGGGCCCCAAGGCCCTTCTGTTTCCAATAGCTTTTTTTTCTCGCAAATTATCGGTGTCTGAAAGAAACTACGATGTAGGAGACCGGGAGCTTCTGGCCATCAAGACGGCTCTGGAGGAGTGGCGCTATCTTTTGGAGGGTGCTGTACATCCTATCCTAATCTACACGGACCACAAGAACTTGGAATATTTGAGATCTGCCAAGAGACTAAAACCGCGACAAGCCAGATGGGCGCTCTTCTTCTCTCGCTTTCAATTTCATATTACCTACAGACCCGGCTCCAAAAACATCAAACCAGACGCTCTCTCACGAATGTTCCATGACTCCAAAGAAACCGTCCCTCCGGACACTATCCTGCCTGCAGGAAATTTTTTATTACTTCAGGGGGATTTAATCTCCAGGATAAGGCAAGCTTCCACAACTATACCCCAACCCACTGAGACCAGCCTAAGAGATGGTTTACTCTGGCATAAGGAGAAGATCATGGTTCCTGAGAGCCTTAGGGTACCAGTACTAGAGCTTTGCCATGACCACAAGTTGGCTGGGCACTTCGGGGCTCAGAAGACAACCGAACTGGTGCAGCGCACCTTTTGGTGGCCACAGTTGGCCGAGGACTGTAGGAATTACGTCAGTTCCTGCCACACATGTGCCCGAAGCAAGAATATTCGGACGAAGGCCTGGGGCTTACTGAAACCCTTGCCCATCCCTGACAGACCTTGGAAAATGATCGCAATGGATTTCATTGTGGAACTGCCCCCATCCGAAGGCTTCTCTACCATCTTTGTCATAATTGATAGATTGTCAAAAATGGCTCACTTCTTGCCTATGAAAGGCACACCCTCAGCCGTGGAAACGGCGAAGATCTTCATTAAAGAAATTGTGAGATTACATGGGGTTCCCTCTAATATCGTCTCGGACCGGGGTGTCCAATTCACCTCCAGGTTCTGGAAGGCATTGTGTGGTTCCCTCGAAATTGAGTTAGCGTTCTCTTCAGCCTATCACCCTCAGACAAACGGCCAGACGGAGAGAACCAACCAAACCTTGGAGCAATACCTCCGTTGTTTCTCTGCCTTTTCCCAGGATGACTGGGTTTCTCTGCTACCAGTTGCGGAGTTTTCATACAATAACTCCCTGCACTCAGCCATCAACCAGACGCCATTTTTTGCCAATTATGGATTTCATCCCTCCTTTCTACCCAGCTCAATACCTGAATGTTCCCTCCCTGCAGTGACCGAGAAATTGGAATTCTTCTCTACCAACAACAAACTTCTGCAGGAAACAATGGCCCAATCCCAGGCTTCTTATAAAAAGACGTTCGACAAGAAGAGGCGCGGGGAGCTTATCCTGGAACCTGGCAATCAAGTATGGCTGTCCACAACTAACTTAAAAATGGCTTGCCCTTCTAGGAAACTAGGGCCTAAATTCATGGGACCCTTCTCGGTGAGAAGAAAAATAAACAACGTAGCGTACGAGCTCAGTCTGCCGGACTCCTTCAAAATACACCCGGTTTTCCATGTGTCCTTACTGAAACCGGTCGCTCCTGATCCTTTCCCCAACCGTAGTACCAGTCCTCCTAAGCCTGTTATGATCAATAACGAGGAGGAGTTTGAAATCGAGGCTATCCTGGACTGTAGGAAAAGGCGCAATGAAATACAGTATCTTATCAAATGGAAGGGGTATGGTCCGGAGGACAATTCCTGGGAACCAGAAAACAATTTGCATGCCCCGGAACTTTTGCAGACTTTCAGAAATGTTCATGCCTCCAGGTTGGCCCGGCTGGGCATCCGGAGGCTGCCCTTGGGGAGGGGGCACTGTCAGAGAGCTCACCTTGCTGGTCATGGGATTGGCCACCAGAGGGAGTGCCTGTGAGCAAGCCGGCCTATTTAAGTTTGTCAGGCACTCTGTTCAGTGCTGCCTGATCATCAGCTTCCTGTGCCGTAGTTCCTGTTTCCTGTCTTGTCTTCCTGTTTACCTGATCTCCTGACGACCCGGATTGCCCTTGGATTCCCCTTCTTGCTGCCTGTACCCGACCTTGGCCTGTTTGACTCCGCTTCTGCCTGCTCCTATTGTACCTTGTTGCCCGTCTGTTGCCGAACCCAGCCTGTCTCCTGACCATCCTGCTCAGTCTCATCGCCTGTGTTCCAGCCTGCACCTGCTGTTCATAGACTGCTATTCCACCAGCATCTGGACTCTAGTTCACAGGCTCTCATACCACTCCGCACTCCTGTGCTTCCTGTTACCTTACCAGGGGCCGCGAGTCGGATGCGTAAGGGAGCCTACTCTCTGCCCAAGCGGACTCACCGGTCTGGTAAGTAGGAGTCTGATAGAGGATGTTTTGTAAGTGGGTGTACCATGCGTCATTGAAACAGTTCTGCAGAAAATAATTGTACAGGAGGACAACACTAAGGGTAGGAGGTCAAGGAGAGTAAGGAAATTAGGGTAGGGAGCAGAAGTATTGTATACATGCAAACATAGGTGGAGAGAACTTTATGAAGGGATAAACAAGGAGGGGGAGGATACACCAGGCAGTGGATATAAGTAACCCCAAGTGCAGGACTCAATGGGTTAGTGACAGAGTAATGCCCCGTACACACGGTCGGACTTTGTTCGGACATTCCGACAACAAAATCCTAGGATTTTTTCAGACGGATGTTGGCTCAAACTTGTCTTGCATACACACGGTCACACAAAGTTGTCGGAAAATCCGATCGTTCTGAACGCGGTGACGTAAAACACGTACGTCAGGACTATAAACGGGGCAATAGCCAATAGCTTTCATCTCTTTATTTATTCTGAGCATGCGTGGCACTTTGTGTGTAGGATTTGTGTACACACGATCGGAAATTCCGACAACGGATTTTGTTGTCGGAAAATTTTATAGCCTGCTCTCAAACTTTGTGTGTCGGAAAATCCGATGGAAAATGTCCGATGGCGCCCACACGCGGTCGGAATTTCCGACAACACGCTCCGATCGGGCATTGTCCATCGGAAAATCCGACCGTGTGTACGGGGCATAAGTGTGCAAAAAAGGTAGGTAAGGGGCAATGGGGATAGGGGGGAGGAGGAAAAGAATGACAAAAATAAGCAGGTGAGGATTAAAAAGACTTAATCCTGGGAAATGCCAGTTGGTGCAGCAGAAGCATTCAAAGTGCAACAACCTGAAAATAGCTGTTTCAATTATTTTGCAAAGTATTATTCCAACAAGTAAAACCAAGTCTTTTTAAACATAGAATCAGTACCCTTCAAGGAGTAGGTTAGGCTCCCCATTAGTCCAATGTCTTTAGCAGAGCAAATCCACTGTTGTACTGTTGGAGAGGTAAGGGATTTCCACATTGCAGGGATACAAGAGTGCGCTGCATTGACTAGGATTCTCACCACAGAAAGTTTTGTATGATTTCATGGCCACTGTGTTAAGGTGTCCATTGAGAACAAAGGATGAGTGTATTTTAGGGAAAGTGCAATCAGTAAATTTTTGCAGTATGGTATAAACCTGTGTCCAGATTATTTGAGGAGTAGACCATGACCAAAAAATTGTAACACGTCACCAGGTGACATGCTGCATCTTCAACATGTATCCAAAAGTCTGGGATAACTGGTGTGCAGTGTTATTAGTGTGGGCTACTAACATGTAAAAATTTTGTAACTGGACTTCATATTTCCTGGCATATTTTGCAAATTGAAGACCTATAGTATGGGTTGGTATTTTAATTCAGGCTTCAGGTGATAGAGTAGTTTGGAGGTTTCTTTCCCTTTGGTCTAAGAAGCGAAGTGTAGTTTGGGTGATTTATAATAGTATTGTATATGCAATCAACATTTGTGGCTGACATCAAGACAATGTTCCAACTATCACTTTTCTCAGATGGTATATTCAGAAACATCTATACAGCAGATTGAAAACATTCTATCAATATGAAATTTTTAGTTCTACAACCACTCAATAAAACTTTTCAGATATATATTTATCTGAGAAAAACCACCTACTTTTTGTATACCTTGGCAATGTATCTTAGCGGTGTTCCGGCCGAAATGATACTTTTTAGATAAAAAATACCCCTATAATACACAAGCTTAATGTATTCTAGTAAAGTTAAGCTGTAAACTAAGGTCCGTTTTGTATGTTTTCAGCATTATTTTCTTACTTTATAATTTTCCAGCAGGCCGTGGCCATCTCATGTGTGAGCATCTGAAGCCAGACTGTATTTCTTTCTGGATCTCTTCCTTGCAGATCTCGTACATGCTGAGTACAGCACAAGCAGTGTAATAGCTTGTAGGTTGGGTTTCCATAGCAAATGCAGCGTCAGAGGAAGTTGCCGTCCCTTAGCTATGCAAACCTCTCCTCCCCTCCAGGAACCAGGGATGCCTATTGCCCCCTGGGATTGATGACACACATCTCCCAGGAGGCATTACAAACTGGAAATGACGAGCAGGGCCGCAGCCAGGGAGGAGGAAGTGAAAAATGCATACAGAAAAATAACAGTAAGTAAATCAGAAAAAAAATGCAATTCGTTTAGAGTGCACAGACTAGTGAGGGATGCTGGAACTCCGCTTAAGTGGTTCATGCAAATCAACACAAATATTCACACTTTATTTAAAAATGTAATTATCATTTTTTTCCAAATCTTTAAGAGAATACATGCTTTATTGATGGTTCCTATTTTTATAGCAATTAAATAATAGTGTTGTATCATTCCATCTGCGTTGTTAATAAAATAAAACCTTAAATAAATTAAACTGTTTTTAAAAGTTCACTCAGATAATGCACAATCATTCTGTTGCATTATATATTTTGAAAACACTATTTTCCCATTGGTTATCTATTATGAATGTTGCATGGAGTGGGAAACAATGGAAAAGTAAATGGCCTAGAAACACAGGGAAATTGAATTTTGTTTGTGAAAAAAGGATTTAGCAGAACATAGCTGGTAAATATAATTGTGCATTGCCTTGAAATGTATAGTTAATGATAGTGGTCTAGATTAGAATCAAAAGTAATAGAAAAATATAGTCAAAGGAATAAAAAAATATATTTTGAAAAATGAATATAGGAAAATTGAACTCTGACGGATTGGTGCTCTACATGTTGTGCTGATTCACTTTTTAATAAGAATCTATTGATCTGAACTGAGGTTATGACAAACTTCACAAAAAAAAAAAAAAGAATGAACTCTGTGTAAAGAAAAATGCTGGATTCTAAGATGAAAAATACATAGGAAAGTTTTCACCATAATCACAACATCCTTATTGTACTGTTAATTTTGCCATTCCCAGTCAACTGTGATCGTTAAAGTGATGCAAACTGCCAGACCTGCATGCACAGTCTGGTAACTTTATAATTCACACAAAAATGTGAGTAGCAGAATTGATAAGGTGTTAAGAGTTAATTAAGTGTACCAGTCTTTGTAGCATTTAATGAAAATAGAATGCATGCTGTAGACTGCATAGTGTACTGTATACCCTTTGCCTATCATACTATAACAGTGTCAGTGGTAACAATTTATGAACCACCAAGGACGACCATTATGAAAAATGTTCCTTGTGCTAATCAAATAAAGTGGACATTTCAGTTATAAAATCAAGGTTCTCTTAAAGAGATAGTAAACCCTGATGGTTTTTACTTACTCTTTTGCTCCCTGCAAACCCTGTAAATTAAAAGCATAATGGGCTAGTACTGTATGCATTAAATACTAGTCCATTATGTGGCACTTACCTACAGACGAAGCCCGTGCTGTCCCCTGTGCAGGCCACGTCCATCTTCACCCCTCTTCCTTCCGGGGCCGCGGACTCCGGCTGTGACTGGCTCTGTGAATGGCCTGAGTCGCGTGACGTCACTTCCGCTCATGCATGCGGGAGCCGTTAGTAAGGGAACACCCTGTGAAAGAAACAGCATGGAGGTCCATTTCTTCACAGCGCATGTGCCGATGACGACATAGGCACCCTTCAAGTGAAATACCTCCTAAACAGCGCACGTTTAGGAGATATTTCCACTACCTATAGGTAAGCCTTATTCTACTCTTACCTATATGTAGAAGTCACACAAGAGTTTACAACCACTTTAATGTATAAGCTCCCACCAAAAATACCAGCTTTAAAGTATAATATAAAAAAAAATGTACCTTACTTTTTAACCACCAGTCTAGGCATGGGTAATGTCACAATCCTTCCAGCTAGATCAAGGGAATAATGTGTATCTCAAGTTCCTCAAAAATAAGCTCTTACACTGTACTGGATCATCTTCTAGCAAGATTTGGGATACTCAGCATTCTCCTTGATCTTGCTACCGGTAGAAGGATGGGGACATCACTTCTTGCTGGATGAAGGAAAGGATAGGGTGATATATTACCTACACCTTTCTTTTTACTGTAAAGTCTGCATTAGCCACATGCCGACCAGCACACAACGATATACTTCAGCACAATGGCACAGCTGGGCAAACGGGCATACATGTATGTCCCCTTTAAGAAGCTGCATTGTGGGCGTACGCGCTGCCACGTGCTCTGTGACCACGGGTCCCGCGGACTCGATGTCTGCCGGGTGTTCGCGATCATGTCACAGAGCGGAAGAACGGGGAGATGCCTCTGTAAGCAAGGCATTTCCCTGTTCTGCCTAGTGACATGACAGAGATCACTGCCCCCTGTCATCAAGAGAAGTGATTGCTGTCATGTGAGTAGTAGCCTATTACCCCCACACAGAGAGAATCACTTCGTAGGACAAACTCAACCCTTTGATCACCCCCTAGTGTTTAACCCCTTCCCTGCCAGTGTCATTTACACAGTAATCAGTGCATTTTTATAGCACTGATCGCTGTATAAATGACAATGGCCCGAAAATAGTGTCAAAAGTGTCCGATGTGTCTGCCATAATGTCGCAGTCACAATAAAAATTGCGGATCGCCACCATTACTAATAAAAAAATAATAATAAAAATGCCATAAAACTATCCCTATTTTGTAGACGCTATAACTTTTGTGCAAACCAATCAATATATGCTTATTGCAATTTTTTTTTTACCAAAATAATGTAGAAGAATACATATCAGCCTAAACTGAGGAAAAAGAATGCTTTTTTATATATTTTTGGGGGATATTTATTATAGCAAAAAGTAAAAAATATTGCTTTTTTTTTCAAAATTGTCACTCTTTTTTTTGTTTATAGCGCAAAAAATAAAAACCGCAGAGGTGATCAAATACCTCCAAAAGGAAGCTCTATTTGTGGGTTAAAAAGGACGTCAATTTTGTTTGGGTGCAATGTCGCATGCCCGCGCAATTGTCAGTTAAAGTGACGCAGTGCCGAATCGCAAAAAGTGCTCTGGTCAGGAAGGGGGTAAATCCTCCAAGTGGTTAAAGTCTCCAAGTCTCACATCTATAGAGACATTTCAGGCATAAGTGTGTGCTCTGAAAAAGGGTCAATTTAATCCACAACGACTTTTTTTTTTCACAGTAGAAGTTGGAGAAATTCATGTGACACTGGTGACTTTGAATAAATGTCAGTAAAATGTGATGAAGGTAAAGTAGATCCTTCATTCTTCCATGCCATTTTGAATATTTAACAGAAAAGTGCATCCTGGGGACTTTGAGATCAGGAAATTCATTGACTGGATCTTGGCAAGTAAAAGATTAACCAAGGACTGAAATAGTCAAAAAAGTACAGATTGAAAAGCATTTCATAATGGAAAGGCAAAGTCCTAAGATATTGCTTTAAGTGATCTACTGTACATGATAAAATAGGTTAGGAAATTTGCCAAGGCTCATGGCTGGTGATAATGTATGTGTATTTGTCATTGTTGCACTTTAGCTTTGTGAAGGGAGGAAATTTAACATTGCATATCAATAAAACGTTAAATCTGTTGCACATTTATTTTATTTTTTTTGGACGGGGGGGGGGCATTCTTTATGACAAAATAACATTAGTTTTATGTTAGATCTGTGAAAGAAATTTTAAATTCTGTACAAAACTGAACACTATTCTGTATGCTTTGCTTATATTTTGCACACTACTCATATTCTGCACATATTCACATTCTTTTAGACTCTGATAACAAACTAGCCTGATTATATAACACCTCTTGTTACCTTAAAAGTACAAAAGTTGTTACCCTAAAAGTGTAACATTAATTTAATACCCACATAAGCATTGTTATGAAAAGTAAAAAAAAAACTTCAAATGAACAGAACAGTTATTTGGACGCTAAGATGCTAAGTGTATCTTTTTGTCTCTGTTGCCTACTATAATAGTTATTAATAATTTAGAACCACTGATCAAGAAGAGGATAGTTGTCTATCTATAAAATTTCCTAGACAGTTGATGAGCTTGCAGCCGGGATGGGGGAAGATGTACTGGGAATCTGAAAGGAAGCGCTTAAGATGATATTACATTTAAGTTATCAGACTTCCTTGATCAGTAAGGCATTTTTAGGAACAGGTTATTATTGGTTAATAGATTATATGAAGGACCCATTTACTGTAATAATTGTTTAGGGGCAATCGGGAAGAGGCACAAGTAGAGAAGAGAGAAGACTGGCCAGTCATTATGGACATTAACCACTTCAGCCCCGGAAGATTTGGCTGCTCAATGACCAGGCCATTTTTGAGATATGGCACTGCGTTGCTTTAACTGACAATTGCGCGGTCATGCAACACTGTACCCAAACAAAATAGACATCCTTTTTTTCCCACAAATAGAGATTTCTTTTGGTGATGTATGATCATCTCTGCTGTTTTTATTTTTTGCACTTTAAACAAAAAAAGAGCAACAATTTAGAAAAAAATATTTTATACTTTTTGCTATAATAACTATCCCCAATTTTTTTTTTAAAAAAAGCACATTTTCCCCTCAGTTTAGGCCAATAAAAATTGCAAAAAGCGTATATTGATTGGTTTGCGCAAATGTTATAGCGTCTACAAAATAGGGGAAAGATTTATGGCATTTTTATTATTATTTTTTTTTTATTAGTAATGGCAGTGATCAGCGATTTTTATTGGTACTGCAACATTATGGTGGACAGATTGGACACTTTTGCACATTTTTGGGACCATTAGCATTTATACAGCGATCAGTGCTATAAAAATGCACTGATTACTGTGTAAATGTCACTGGCGGGGAAGGGGTTAACAGTAGGGGGCGATCAAGGGATTAACTGTGTTACCTAGGGAGTGACTCTAACTGTAGGGGATGGGACTGCCTGGGTGAGGAGACCGATCATTGTTCATACGTAGCATGATCAACCGATCGCTCTCTTCACCCTTGGCAGTGTGGAGATCTATCTGTTTACATTGACAGATCTCCGTTCTGTCTCTGTGTGGAGTGATCTCGGTGGCCCAGCAGTCATCGTAACTGCCTGACACGCACATTGGCTCCGGTGTGGGGCTATGGGTGCGCAAACGTGCTCCCTAGTGGTCAAGAGGCGAGCCGATGCATAGCTATGATGGCTCATCCAGTGGAACCAACCTGCCGCAGTATAATGCCCCGTACATACGGTCGGATTTTCCAACGGAAAATGTGTGATAGGACCTTGTTGTCGGAAATTCAGACCGTGTGTAGGCTCCATCACACATTTTCCATCGGATTTTCCGACACACAAAGTTTGAGAGCAGGATATAAAATTTTCCGACAACAAAATCCGTTGTCAGAAATTCAGATCGTGTGTACACAAATCCGACGGACAAAGTGCCACGCATGCTCAGAATAAATAAAGAGATGAAAGCTATTGGCCACTGCCCCGTTTATAGTCCAGACGTATGTGTTTTACGTCACCACGTTCAGAACGATCAGATTTTCCGACAACTTTGTGTGACCGTGTGTATGCAAGACAAGTTTGAGCCAACATCCGTTGGAAAAAATCCTAGGATTTTGTTGTCGGAATGTCTAAACAAAGTCCGACCGTGTGTACGGGGCATAACTGCGGTGGCTGGTCGGGAAGGGGTTAAAATGATACAACATACACTGTTTAATTTACATTGTCCCTTCTATTTCTGTATGTGGATGATGACACTGTAATTATTTTCATAAACAAAAAAAAAAGTACCTTGTCTGCAGGGAAGCATAAGCAAGTGGAGCTTCTAGTCCTCTGCTGCTGGTCACATGTTAAAAAGAAAAACAGCCATTGGAATACAGAGTAAAAATAAATAAATAATAACAATAAATTGTTTTAAATTGGTATACAAATATATAGTTTAAATTACATTATTTTGTGAAAATAACATGGTGTAGGTGGATTTCTGCCAGTCACAGGCTGTGTCACACACCTCCAGCCTGTGTCTTAGAATAAGCCGGAGGTGAATAGAGATGTAATATCCCACCCCTATTGTGTTTAGCTGGTTAGTGGACACGAGGGAGGAGGGAGGGAGAAGACTGTCATTTACCACTGTGTATACACCCACATTTGTGACTCTATAGTCACATGGGCTGATCATACATTATGTGATAGGGAGGAAATGCTCAGCATAGAAATTCACCGAAGACTAAGCATGTGCAGAGTTGACTCAACAGCTGCAATATCCTTAGCTGAATTGGGGACATGGACAGAAGGTGGAGATAGAGAGCAGAAGAATCAACCATATTTTTTTGCAGAATACAGAAAACTGATCTCATAGTGACTGATTGAGTATGAACAGCATGTAATACAGCATGTATTGATAGCTTTTTATGCTGTGGGTATAGTGATACTTTAAGTAAATGGTATTAGGATAATGCCGCGTACACACGAGCGGACTTTACGGCAGACTTTGCCCGGCTGACTTTTCAACGTACTTTACGACGGACTTTCTGAATGAACGGACTTGCCTACACACAATCCACCAAAGTCCGTCGAATTCGTACGTGATGACGTACGACCGGACTAAAACAAGGAAGTTCATAGCCAGTAGCCAATAGCTGCCCTAGCGTGGCTTTTTGTCCGTCGATCTAGCATACAGACGGCGGACTTTTTGACCGGACTCGATTTCAACGGATTAATTTAAAACATGTTTCAAATCTAAGTCCGTCCAACTTTTGAGAAAACAAAGTCCGCTGGAGCCCACACACGATCGAATTGTCCGACCAAATCCCGTCCGCCGGGCAAAGTCTGCTGTAAAGTCCGCTCATGTGTACGCGGCATAAGAAATAACATATTTTTTAGTCCTGGCCAATTAAAATATTCTATATGTGGTCAGAGATGAAAGACAGGTACAGCCCTACGTCTGCCAGTTTAATCAGAGTAACTAGAGTAAAAGAAGTATAGGATGGGATCTCAGGGAATAAAACAAGGAAAGTGGAATCTAGGGAGTTAAAACTAACTCAAGTTTTTATGTAGTTCCCCCTTCTTCAAGGCTCAAGCAGTACTAATACGCAAAGTTTTAGCAGAAGTAAAACAAAACACAAACATTTATAACAATAGTAATTAACCACTTGCTTACTGGGCACTATACTCCCTTCCTGACCAGGCCAATTTTCAGCTTGGCAGCACTGGTGGGCACTAAGTAGACCGATGTTCTTCTAACAAACGCTGACAGCGCGAGGAAAAAAAGCAGATAACCGACTTCTGTTTACTTCCACGACCAGCTGCCATTGGCTGACAACTGATCTTTTTAGGATGGGCTTCTCCTAAGGGTCACAGGAGTGCAATTCGTTTTGCACTCCTGTGACCCTTTTTCAGCAGAGAGCGGTCTGAAGTCCGCTCTCCGCTGATGTCACTGCCATCAGTCGAGGCACCGTGTCATCCCGACTTCCCAATTCTGGATCTGCCAGCTGCCTTGACTGATGGCAATCTCAGCGTCTCAGCGAGCTGCTGAGACGCCCTCTCCCCGCCCCTCCGCGGCTCAACGCTCCACTGACAGTCAGCAGCTCTCCTTTTGGGGATCTGTAAAAACCGAGCCATCAGCGATTTTCTGTGGCTCGGTTCTCAGTGCAGAGATGGCGGGGGACAGCTGCAGCATCAGTCTTATGCTCCATCCACATACAGTGGGGACGGAAAGTATTCAGACCCCCTTACATTTTTCACTCTTTGTTATATTGCAGCCAATTGCTAAAATCATTTAAGTTCATTTTTTTCCTCATTAATGTACACACAGCACCCCATATTGACAGAAAAACACAGAATTGTTGACATTTTTGCAGATTTATTAAAAAAGAAAAACTGAAATATCACATGGTCCTAAGTATTCAAACCCTTTGCTGTGACACTCATATATTTAGCTCAGGTGCTGTCCATTTCTTCTGATCATCCTTGAGATGATTCTACACCTTAATTTGAGTCCAGCTGTGTTTGATTATGCTGATTGGACTTGATTAGGAAAGCCACACACCTGTCTATATAAACTCACAGCTCACAGCTTACAGCTCACAGTGCATGTCAGAGCAAATGAGAATCATGAGATCAAAGGAACTGCCTGAAGAGCTCAGAGACAGAATTGTGGCAAGGCACAGATCTGGTCAAGGTTACAAAAAAATTTCTGCTGCACTTAAGGTTCGTAAGAGCACAGTGGCCTCCATAATCCTTAAATGGAAGACATTTGGGACAACCAGAACCATTCCAAGAGCTGGCCGTCCGGTCAAACTGAGCTATCGGGGGAGAAGAGCCTTGGTGAGAGAGGTAAAGAAGAACCCAAAGACAGGGGCGGACTGACCAGTCGGTCAGTTCGGCCGCGGACCCAGGGCCCGGCCCCTGAAAGGGGCCCACCAGCGCCACCTGCTGGAACTCTCAGTGCTCCCGCGGGCCCCTGCAACCATCCTTTCGGGCTCACCCGGGCCCCAGCACTGCTGGCGTCGCTTTTGAAAGGGGGGCGACCACGGGTGACACCAGGCTCAGAGTCAGATCGACACTGGGCGCCGCAGCTCCCTTTTTCTCTTCCTCTATCCCTCAGCTGCATGTGATGTGTGGGAGTATGGGGGTGGAGGGACGAGGGAGTGAGGCAGAGAGTAGAGACACTGACAAACAGCCTCCTCCTCGGCTGTACATTCACGCACACAGGCCGGGAGCAAGAGCGGGGGAGGAAGGACACCTGCCATAAGAGGTCTGTAACAAGAGTCTTGGAAGGGGGGTGATAAGGGCCTGGGCAGGTAACAATTGTGCTGCCAGGAGTGATTCTAGGGAGGGGAGGGGGGGTGGTGTATAGGAAAGCGGGGGGGGGTTTGGGTTAGGGAGGACTTGTATTAGAAGGAGGGGGGCAGATTTGAAGTTTGACCCCCCAGCACAATTCCTCTCCCCTCTCAAAACACCACCTAGCACACATCCTATCCCCCACCCCCTTCCCCTCCCTATAATCACTCCTGGCAGCACAATTGTTACCTGCCCAGGCCCTTCTCACCCCCCCTTGAAAAGCATCCCGTGGCACATGTTACCTGCCCAGGCCCTTCTTACCCCCCTTGAAAAGCATCCCGTGGCACATGTTACCTGCCCAGGCCCTTCTTACCCCCCTTGAAAAGCATCCCGTGGCACATGTTACCTGCCCAGGCCCTTCTTACCCCCCTGAAAAGCATCCCGTGGCACACATCATCCTTTAACCCCCCCTCCCAAATCACAGATCTCATCCCAGCTCCATCCTCCCTACCCCCCACCCCCCGATTCCATCCCAGCGCCATCTAACAGCCCGCTCCCATCCTGGCTCCATCTAACACCCCGATCCCATCCCAGATCCATCCACCCACCAAACCCATTCCAGCTCCATCCACCACCACCCCGTTCCCATCCTGGCTCCATATACTAGGAGGAGAGCCACGCCGATGCACTAGCCTGCTCAGTGCCCCGGGGGTGTGGGAGGGTGACACCATGTTTTACCACACCAGGTGACACTAACTCTAGTGATGCCACTGCTTGGAGGGTAAGGGGCAGGGTGAGCACTCTCTAATCACACAGATCGGGGATCTCCCACTTACCGCTTTCATCCGATGTCCCGCCCCCTGAATCCTTTGACAGACATCACACTGATCCAATGCCAGGGGACATGTGACATCTATCAAAAGAGGTGGGACATTGGATGACAGCGGCCGCCAGGTGTCACAGCAAGAGATACCTGCTCTGTGTGATCCGGAAGCTCTCCTCTATAACCCCCATGCACTGGTGAGGCTGCTTTCATGGGCACTGGTGAGGCTGCATTGATGGGGGGGCTCTTTCCAACATAGGCTCTCAAATGGAACAGAGAGGGCCCGCACACAATGTCATTACGCATTGCGCCACACGCCACTGGGCCTGCTGCAAACCTTCTAGTTCTACCATCCTGGATAGGGGCCGCAGTCTCTCTCCAAGTCCCTCCTTTGCCTCAGCAAACAGTGCCCGAAATGGCGGAAGAGGAGAGGACACACCAGCCACCCACAGCAGGACCAGGGTGCCATTAAACCACCCACTGTAACCCACCCACAGCAGGGCCAGGGTGCCAGCCAGCCACCCACAGAGACAAACCCACAGCAGGGCCAGCCACCCATGGTGACCCACCCACACCAGGGAGCCAGCTAGCCAGCCATAGTAGGGTGCCAGCCAGCCACCCACCCACAGGAGCCAGTCACAGAGGGTGTGGGAGCCAGCCACAGCTACAGTACTAATAGATAAGGTAAGAGGAGTGCTACACAGTGCCAATTTTATTTTTACTTTGTGAGAGGTTGGGGCAGGGGTGAGAGTCATGGCACAAGGAGGTAGACCCATGAGGACCAGAGTGAATTAAGGTGTTCACTGTACACTCCATTGGAAAGAGGCCCCCCTCCAGGTCCCATTATACTCCTTTGTAGTCTCTAATGGGACCTGCGGGGGACTCTCTCTAACGGACACTGTTAGAGAGACCCCCCTCCAGATCCCATAAAAAAAGGCAGAAATTGTACTTTGTTCAAAATGTAGGGGCAGGGTCAGGGGTGAGCCATGGGCAGGTCAGGGGTGGGTCATGGGCGGGGCTTGACAGGGGGCCCTTGCTTTATTTGGACCGGGGGCCCCAAGTGTTGTCAGTCCGCCCCTGCCCAAAGATCACTGTGGCTGAGCTCCAGAGATGCAGTCGGGAGATGGGAGAAAGTTGTATAAAGCCATCACTGCAGCCCTCCACCAGTCGGAGCTTTACGGCAGAGTGGCCCGACGGAAGCCTCTCCTCAGTGCAAGACACATGAAAGCCCGCATGGAGTTTACTAAAAAACACCTGAAGGACTCCAAGATGGTGAGAAATAAGATTCTTTGGTCTGATGAGACCAAGATAGAACTTTTTGGCCTTAATTCTAAGCGGCATGTGTGGAGAAAACCAGGCACTGCTCATCACCTGTCCAATACAGTCCCAACAGTGAAGCATGGTGGTGGCCGCATCATGCTGTGGTGGTGTTTTTCAGCTGCAGGGACAGGACGACTGGTTGCAATCGAGGGAAAGATGAATGCGGCCAAGTACAGGGATATCCTGAACAAAAACCTTCTCCAGAGTGCTCAGGACCTCAGACTGGGCCGAAGGTTTACCTTCCAACAAGACAATGACCCTAAGCACACAGCTAAAATAATGAAGGAGTGGCTTCACAACAATTCTGTGACTGTTGTTTAATGGCCCAGCCAGAGCCCTGACTTAAACCCAATTGAGCATCTCTGGAGAGACCAAAAATGGCTGTCCACCAACGTTTACCATCCAACCTGACAGAACTGGAGAGGATCTGCAAAGAGGAATGGCAGAGGATCCCCAAATCCAGGTTTGAAAAACTTGTTGCATCTTTCCCAAAAAGACCCATGGCTGTATTAGATCAAAAGGGTGCTTCTACTAAATACTGAGCAAAGGGTCTGAATACTTAGGACCATGTGATATTTCAGTTTTTTTTTAATAAATCTGCAAAAATGTCAACAATTCAGTGTTTTTCTGTCAATATGGGGTGCTGTGTGTACATTAATAAGGAAGAAAATGAACGTAAATGATTTTATCAAATGGCTGCAATATAACAAAGAGTGAAAAATTTAAGGGGGTCTGAATACTTTCCGTCCCCACTGTAGGTAAGTATGTATCTTTAAAAAAAAAAAAAAAACATACTTCTCTTTTAACCACGTGACCTCCGGAAGATTTACACTTCGTCATGACCAGAGCATATCTTGCTATTTGGCACTGCATTACTTTAACTGGCAATTGTGTGGTCATGCAACACTGTCTCCATAGACATTTGTATCATTCTTTTCACACAAATCGAGGTTTTTTTTTGGTGGTATTTAAACATCACTGGGTTTTTTATTTATTGTTATATAAATTTAAAAAGACACATTTTGAAAACAAATTAATATATTTTTTTACTTTCTGCTATAAAACATATTCAATAAAAAATGTAAAAAATCCAATTTCTTCATGGATTTAGGTCAAAATGTATTTTGCTACATGTCTTTGGTAAAAAAAAATCCCAATAAATGTATATTATTTGGTTTGCCTGAAATGAATTGCGCCTGGTATAGATACTGGAATTTTTATCTATTTATTTTTTAAACTGGTAATGGCATTGATAAGCAACTTATAGTAGGACTGTTGTAGTGTTGCCACTAGCTGCCACATGTCAGAGGCACAAACTAACTGACACTGGTATCAATAGTGACCCTAATACAGTGATCAGTGCTACAGTAATTCTATTCACTGTCACTGTACTAATGACACTGGCTTGGAAGGAGTTAACATCTAAGGGCAATTAAGGGGTTAAATGTGTGCCTAGCAATGTTTACTGTGTGTGTTATGTGCTGTTTTTCTAAGCGATCTTGCTGTTTTTTCCCCTGCTTTGAAGGGAATAAAAAAAGAGCAAGATCACTTGTCAGTGCTCTGAGCTCTGTGTTGTTTACTCCTAAATGAAGGAGGCAATCAACAGGTGGCAGCGATCAATCATTGGCAGGCACCCACTGATCGGCTTGTGCTGTGACAAATCACACCACTGCCAGGGAGGCAGGCACGAGAGCACGTGCCCTCTACCCAGAAGCCCTGACCACGTTTAAGATACATGATCCAGTAGAGCAGCCACCCTGTAGCAGTATATCAGCGTGGGGTGGTCAGAAAGTTGGTTAATATGTGTCTGTGTAAGTTCATTCTTGTTTGTAATTTCTGTTCTCTTTTGTCCTCACCATTGTAAGATCATTTGTTGCATTTTTTGCATTTGATGAGGTAAACAACATTACTAGAAGCACTGTATGCTCCTGTAATACTGAAGGTCTCTTTTGTGTATGTAATACTTTTTAAAAGATTGATTTGGCTACATAGTTTGCAGCTCTTTTTTTGCAGAGCTTGATTCCCATATTTGTTGCATCATGATTATAATCAAGTTTCCTGCTAATTAGCTTATGTCTGAGGTTGGATGGTTGCCTGTAAGCTAGCATTTGAGGTTATTGGAATATTTCTTTTATTGTTTCATCTGCTGTTATAAGGGTTTGCAAATCTTTGATCATCTTTCTTAATCCATCTATTATTATTATTATTATTATACAGGATTTATATAGCGCCAACAGTTTATGCAGCGCTTTACAATATAAAAGGGAGCTAATACAGTTATAATACAATAAAATACAAGAGGATTAAGAGGGCCCTGCCCAGAAGAGCTTACAATCTAATAGGGTGGGGCAGGTGGTACAAAAGGTTGTAACTGTGGGGAATGAGCTGTTGGAAGTGGTAGGATATTAGTTGGAGACTTGATAGGCTTTCCTGAAGAGATGAGTTTTCAGGGATCGCCGGAAGGTAGCAAGAGTAGGGGATAGCCGGATAGATGGAGGTTGCGAGTTCCAGAGGATGGGAGAGGCTCTGGAGAAATCCTAGTGCTGGATTGTATGTAATTACTAGCGGCACATGGTTATTTATTTATTTTCTCTTTGTATTGTAGTAGATTTTCTTTTTGGGATTTTAGAGCCTTATTTATGCTTGTATTGATGGTTTTGTTCTTGTATCTTTTCAATAATGACATGTATTGGCATACACTGCCAATAAATGTCATTATTGAAAGGGAAGTATTTTTTTTGTTAGAATGGATTCAATGAGCTGTGAAATATCCTCAGTGCTGTATTTGTGGTTTAGTGTGGGTGATAAAAATATGTGACATGTACGGATGAGCCGAATACCCCCGGTTTGTTTTGCACCAGAACATGCAAACAGGCAAAAAATTAGTGCGAATATGTGAACACCATTAAAGTCTATGGGACACAAACATGAAAAATACAAAGTGCTAATTTTAAAGGATTATATGCAATTTATTGCCAAAAAAGGGTGTGGTGACCCGGGTACTGTCCCGGGGGACATGTATCAATGCAAAAAAAGTTTTAAAAACTACCGTTTTTTCAGGAGCAATGATTTTAAGAATGCTTAAAGTGAAACAATACTAATGAAATATTCCTGTTAATATCATGCCTGGGGGTCCCATTAGTCTGCCCGTAAAGTAGCGCATCTGTCTAATGTGTTTTTGTCAGAAACCATGAATCAGACTGAGACAGAAGTAAAGTTAAATCTCACTTATTGATTGTACAAGGTCCGGGGGCGGAGCTTTGCTTCTGACGTCACCCGCTGCCATCTCACAGATGTTCGGACGTGAACAGACTGTTAGAGCTTAAAAAAATGTTTATCCAATGTGCTGTGCCGTTTAGCGCTTTTATACACTATTACTCCATGTTACTTTTTATTCAAATAAATTTGTCATACGGAATAAACTTATGCCCCGTACACATGGTTGGATTTTTCGATGGAAAATGTCCGATCGGAACGTGTTGTCGGAAATTCCGACCGTGTGTGGGCTCCATCGGACATTTTCCATCGGATTTTCCGACACACAAAGTTTGAGAGCAGGCTATAAAATGTTCCAACAACAAAATCTGATCGCGTCAATTCTGACTGTGTGTGGCCTGTTGCGACACACAAAGTGCCACGCATGCTCAGAAGAAATTCCAAGACGGAACAGCTCGGTCTGGTAAACTTAGCGTTCGCAATGGATACAACACTTTCGTCACGGTGCAATGTTAAAAATGGTTTAATACAGCGCACTCTCTTCTTCTTTATAATGTGAGAAGAATGAAGTAGTTTTGCTGCTCATATTCACACACACTTCTCACAAACGTATTTCTTTATTATTTATCGGGATTCCCTTAATACATTTTGATTTGTCACATCTGACAAAAATATTTTTGTGGTTTTTTTTTTGTTTTGTTTTTAAGGTAGATTTTTATTTTTATTTTAGGTTTGTATTTTTTCCAAGGCTGATCTTTGTTTTATTTTATTTTTAGTTTTACTCCAGAATATTTTTGTGTGTGTTTTGTGTGTCAAGTTACCACCACACCCTTGATATCTTGTATTATTTAATCTCAAGGAGATTGTTTGGTGTTGGTGTCCCTTGTTAATTTCACATTGTAATTTAGAAATGTACCTGAATCCTCACAAACAAACTGTCCTTTTTGAATTAAAAAACACATAGGAGAGTATAATTGAAACCAAAAATCCTTTATTAAGGGCTCAGAACCAAACAAAGAGGGAGGCAACGCTGTATAAACAGCAAAAATTAGCAAAGCCTTGGACCCCCAGGGCAGACATCAATTCTTGAACATCAAAATTGGTGGCCTGAGGAGTCCATATGTAAGGGAGTGCAGTCTGGTCCAGAAGTCCCAGAGATCCGGAAAGCAGCAGATGACATCTATGTCCCCAGGCTGTGGTACCACAAGAGGCTGCATCTTTTGCCAGACCAGACTGGATCCAGGGACATCACTTTCTGGTCTTCCTTCCACGCTTCCTTCTTGGCTGTGGCTCTGCTGTTGGAGATGTGGCAGGAGGAGGAGTATGACCTGGAGGAGGAGGAGGACTAGTAGGACCTGGAGGAGGAGGGGGAGGAGGAGGAGGAGGAGGAGTAGGACCTGGAGGAGGAAGAGGAGGACCATGTGTGAGGTCACAAATGTGGGTAGCAGATGTTATTTGGGCTCTCAACCCCTTATTAAAAGCTTCCAACATTAATGACTCACATATGAGTTGTTGGCCCTCCTCCATCTGCTGCATTTTACAGGCAATTATGCCAGCAAAGTCCTCCTCCACAGTGTGGGGGGCTCCCAGGGCCTCTGTAGCCTTCCAAAAGAGGCCTATGGCAGCCTCCTCTAGGGTACTCCTCTTCCTGCCACTTTCTCTTTGCGGGTGTAGGGGAGGGATCTGCATATCAGGCAGCCTGCTCGGCCCGGCCACCTCCTGGCTGAGACTTCCCTGTGTATGAAAAAGGGACATGGTTTAATGTTTTGCATCATCAATCACAATCATAAATTAGTACTCCAAACTAACATCTAGTTAACATCATTGATTGGACAACCTGAAATATTTAGAGGAATGCTATACCTGGCCAAAGCTGGGCTCCTCCACATGTTGCTGCCTGGAAGGCCCAGGTTGGGCATCAGAAGCCTCAGCTGGGGTGGAAGGAAGCATGGAAGGAAGACTGGAGAGTGATGACCTGGGTTCAGTCTGACCTGCCAGAAAATGCAGCCTGTCATAGTACCACATCCTGGGGACATAGATGTCATCTGCTGCTCCAGATCTCTGCGAATCCTGGACTTTCTTGCGCTCCCTTAGATATGTACTCCTCAGGCCACCAATTAGGATCTTCAAATAGGTAATGTCTGCCGTGGGGATCACCTGCTTCACAATTTCCACCAATTGATCCAGCGCTGCCTTCCTCTTTGTTTGGTTCTTATAATGTGGGTGGTTTATCTCCCACAGACAAGGCAGCTCCCTGAAAATGTCAATGAAGATTGCCATGAAGTCGGTATCATTCAAGATATCCATTTTCACTGCAAGACACAACACAAGACAAACCCTAATGTCAGGCAAAACTCTCCTAATCTTGTTACAATATAGGCCTCAATCTAGAAGCAGTATAGGCCCAAGTTTGTCTCTTACCTTCGTTATTACGATCAGTGCCTCCGATGCTCCTTCCGCCGCTTACAGATTGTACGTTATACGCACGCGTGTTACGCTTTATACACACTGCGCATGCGTGGAACTCCGCCCGCCCATGACGTTCTTTCTAGTCTATTCCCTGCCCCTTTTCGTTCGGCGCAGTGGGGAAAGAGCACATGGCAGAGACACAGCAGGTGCGTGCTAATTATAGCAACGAGGAGGAGTGGGAGGAAAGCCCGGATCCGGAAACGTCCCGATCCAGAAGGAGACGATTTAAGGCCTCAAATATGTCCTTTGGGGAGATGGTGGAGATGGTCGACATAATGAAAAGGGCCGACTATGATGGGAAGTATGGACCTTACCCCAACCCCAATGTCCGAAAGGCCAAGATCATGGCGAAAGTAGTCAAGAGTCTGCACCAGAATTTCGGAGTACGTCGATCGAAAGATCAGCTCAGGAAGCGGTGGTCGGACCTGAAATTACGAGAACATGAGCAGTACAGAAAGATCCGGAGAGTGCTGCAAAAACGTAAGTAGTTGTCCTGTGTTCCTATTCTTTTTCTGTTTATTACGTTCGTGCTGCTCCATGTGCTTTTAGGAACTGTTGTACAGTTTAAAATGGCAACTTTAATGTTCATGGGCACATTATTCGTTCGTATCAAACATTTTTCTTTCGGCCTATAAAACACCATTGTTTTGGCCATATGCATTTGCCCACATTTTTTAGGGACTACTTGTATGAAAATATTTTTTTTGTGTAGATGGGTTTTAACTAAAATTAAAAGCAAACTAGATTCTGTGTAAGGAGAGGACACTGAGCAGCTGTTTTCACATCTGGACACTGGAGCACTAGTGTGGGACACAAGAACACCATTTTTATTAGGGGGCCCACACAGGTGCTCCAGTGTAAACTATAGGGGTGTCTCCATCTGTGAAGCTTGTACAAGACAGGTAAAGTATTGCAGCTTGACAAAGGACAATAAAATTCTACATCTTGGAAGTATGCCAAAATAGACAATTGTACCCCACCTTTAAGCAATGTTTCATCTTTATAGTTCTTCCCTCAAATATCTGTGTGCTAAGTATACCATTTTTGTTTTACATAGGGGAGAAAAGACTCGGAGGACACCCCTCATCCGAGGAGACCAGGAGACCCCCCCCCCCCCCTCTGGAAGAAGGGGAAATCCCCCCAACACAAGAAGAGCAGGAGGAAGAAGACGTGGTGGAACTAGTCACCACAACAGGTGAGTGTCTGCGACCACAGGCTCAGGTAAGAGATGGATGCCGGCATATTTTTTATACCTATTTTTGTTTGTTTTCTCTCTTTTTAGGTGATTGTGATGTTGTGGATCCAGATCCTTTCACATCAGAAAGTGCCCAGATCCTGATCGGGGAGATCATGGGGTGTAATTTAGCATTGGAAAACCTCAAGAAAAACATCAATGATGTTATTCAAAAAAATAAAAACATCATTGATGTTTTAGGTAGAGTTTAAAACCCCTCCAAAACACTTAATGTTTTAGCGATTTTTAGAAAAGCCAAATTTGGAGGATGCACACAGTGTGTCAATATGTGCTATCTGCCATCACGGGAGATCAAGGGACGTGTTTTGGGGGTGCAACCCCTTCCTCAATAATAAAGTAGCTGAGAGGAAGGTGTTTCTCCCCCAAAACACGTCCCTTGATCCCCCGTGATGGCAGCTAGCACATGTTGAACTTCTTAAATTGGTGTGCATCTTCCAAATTTGGCTTTTCCGGGGGTGACTTCATCCCATCTGAACGCAATATCAAACACAGTTCCTAAATACTCATGTATGATATTGCCTTCAAGTTCTACCTAATGTGAACTTTGTAAGTTCAAGATTTGTGTCTTTCTTGTTGGTTTTAAACATGCCTGTTTTATCTTAAATGGACATTTCTATTTTTGATAATGCCACCCCAAAAATTGTTATACAACAAACATGTTGGTTTGTTTTAAAAACCTTTTCTAAATGCACATGTGATTGTGCAGGTATTAAAAAGACTGTTAATCAAGAATGTGTGGATTATTGTCTCAACGCTACAACACCTTTGTGGTGATGTAATTACTGCTTTCTGTGAAAATGGGGGTTATTTCCTAAGGGCAAATCCTCTTTGCACTACAAGTGCAGTTTCAGTGCAGTTTCAAGTGCACTTGTAGTGCAAAGTGTCTTTGCCTTTTTTAGTAAATAACACCCAACAGTGCTTTGTATAAGGTTACACAATCACGCCATTTTCTGGACTCACCACATTTCTGTCAGGGTCAGCTAAAACAAACACAAGCAGTAAATGTCAACAAAGATTTGCTTAATTTTTATTATTGGATCAAGGTTTCACAAATTATCTGGCATATTGATGGCCCCCCTACCCTCAAAGAACCAAGAAGGTATCTTAACCGGACATCACGGGCACTCAGGGAGGGCAAGCCAGAACGGCCACTTTCAAGCGCCGTCAGGGTTGTTTCATTTATAATTCCGGCCTCAGGCCCAACTGAGCCAGCATAGTTGGTCGAATGTTGCCGTAAAAAGTTATGTAGAACACAGCACGCCAGGATTATATGATTCAGTTTATACTCCGCCATATGGATGGGTGTAAGAAATAGGCGGAACCGGCTGGCCATGATTCCAAATGTGTTCTCCACCACTCTTCTGGCTCTGGCCAGCCGGTAATTAAAAACCCTCTGTTCCGGGGTGAGGGTCCTCATCGGGAATGGCCGCATAAGGTGGTCCCCAGCGCAAAGGCTTCATCCGCAACGAAGACGAATGGGAGTCCTTCCACATTCTCTTCTGGAGGTGGCAAGTCCAAGCTGCCATTCTGGAGACGCCTGTAAAACTCCGTCTGGGCGATGACTCTACCATCGGACATCCGGCCATTCTTCCCCACGTCCACATACAGGAACTCGTAATTAGCCGACACCACCGCCAACATCACAATACTATTGAACCCCTTGTAATTATAATAGTACGACCCCGAGTTTGGTGGTGGGACGATGTGGACATGTTTCCCATCAATTGCCCCTCCGCAGTTAGGAAAGTCCCACCGCTGGGCAAAGTGGGAGGCCACAGTCTGCCATTCCTTTGGCGTGGAAGGAAACTGTTGAGGAAAACCAAAAAAAAATTTGTATTTTTGCACATAAACATGGAAAGCAGATTAGACACAAACATTCTTGGCCAACATCCAGATAACATTTATTAAGGGGAATTTTACAACACCAAAGTATAAGGTACACCTATCATATCCCCCCCCCCTCTCATCGGCCATTTCTAACATTATAGGGGGGGAATCATGGACAGGTAACCCTCTCCACTTCATTGAGAGATGAATGCTTAAATAATGGGTATTACTTGGAACAGCCCCTCTTTAGTTACACTATTGGCAGCCCACTGGACAGGTAAGAAGTGTCATAATCCAAAGATATAAATACACATTGTACACATTTGAGCACATTTGGAAATTCTACTATTACCTATCAAGATAATAATAGGATACAAAAACTTTAAACAGTACCATTTGAAAGTATACAGGCAGGCCCTTGCACTACATGCTTTGGGGAATTCATCCATAAATCTGACCACAAAAGAGATGGGTATAGTGTGTATGGGTTTGGCAAAGTCAGCAGATAGATGATTGAGGATAGATAGAGAATTGGTATCAGCTGACTAAGCAGTTGGGGGAGGGAGGGTTAATAAAAATGATTTGGGGACACTACAAAAAAAGCCTCTGGCACTCTGCCTGAATTTAAAGCACAAATCACATTTCTAAACATTTTAGGGGTGTTTGGGGTAAAGCACTACTATGGAGCTGATAAAATACATTGTTAAGTGACTACATGAGGTGAATATAGGGCCAGGAGAGCATGCTGGGGAGGTAAGTGAAGGCAAATATGTATGAAGGACTAAAAAAAACCCCATAAAATTCCAGCATGCATGAGGACAAAGGGGACATTCACAACATATTCCAATCATGGTAATTAGGGAATGAGGAAAGAAATACAATATATTAGCAAACATTCAATACAATAAAATGTGATATTAAAGGATAAAAATCTTACCTTCATATACTCCTTCTGCAGGACCTGGATGATGGCAGAACAGGTCTCTGGGATAATGATACCCAGAGCCTGGGGAGAGATGCCTATCGAGAACTTCAAGTCCTGCAGGCTTCTCCCTGTCGCCAAGTACCGCAGGGTAGCGACGAGCCTCTGCTCCGGAGTGATGGCTTGCCTCATGCAGGTATCCTGCCTGCTGATATAGGGGGTCAGCGAAGCCAACAAACGGCGAAACACGGGGTCCGTCATCTGGAGAAAGTTCCTGAAATCATTAGGATTATTTTCACGGATCTCACGGAGCAAAGGCATATGACAGAACTGGTCATGCTGAAGCAACCAATTCTTGGTCCATGAACTCCTCCCCACCCTGTTCATGGACTGGACTTGTGTCAAGGTCAGGACCCCAACACCAAGCCCCTGCACAGCACGAACTCTACGAGGAGTACATATACTAAACATGGCTAGAAAACGGTCGGCTGCTCAGAACGGAGTAACAGAACGCACTGAAGAACAGCAAGGCCTGTGAAGAGCGACCTGAAAAACAGCAACGAGCAGACAAGATCGCACAGAAAACTCTGATACGAACTGACTGCACGCACTGAAGAGCAGATACAAACCCACAAGCACAAACTGAACCACCACAGAAAACGATCTGAAAGCCACGAGTCTGAAAAAGTGTGAATCGTCTCTCACCAAACTTTTACTAACATGAGATTAGCAAAAGGAGCCCAAAGGGTGCCGCGCTTGGTTCTGAAATGGCCTTTTCTAGTCTTGTCGTACGTGGTTGACGTCACCGCGTTCTTGGCGATCGGAAATTCAGACAACTTTGTGCGACCGTGTGTACGCAAAACAAGTTTGAGCCAACACCTGTCGGAAAAAATCCTAGGATTTTGTTGTTGAAATGTCCGATCAATGTCCGACCGTGTGTACGGGGCATTAGAAGTTCTCTTCTATTTTTGGGACTGCTATATGGTATACCACACTGAAAGTTCATGTGTTTCCACCTGGGATATCTGATGAGTGGTGTCCATAAACGAGATCCAGTTCATGTGTTTCTATCTGGGGTATTTGACGATCGGTGTCCATAGATGAGATCCAGTTCAGTCGTACAGCATTTACCCAGTCCGTATGGAACTCAGGCTCGTATGACCTCCTGTAATTAAGGGGTCCACCTTTTCCGGTAAGCGCATTCATATGGTTGAATTGGCGCTTATTGGTGCCCGATGGAATAGAAACAGCTTTCTTGTGCCAAGATGAATTGTTTATTTATGTGATCATAAGGACTTTTTCTTCTGATTATTTGTGCTGCACTAGTATTGTTTTATAGTTTGTTATCTAGGTTGGTGAATCCTATAGTGTTCAGCTTGCATTTCTTAACTTATTATAGCTTGCGCTGATTTTCTTTAGTTTATTACTTATAGGAGAAAGAAGTGCACAGGACCTTGGCTACCTTCTGGAAGCATGTCTTACTGCATTGTAGTGACTAGGGATGAGCCCGATGTTCGAGTCGAACGTAAGTGTTCGCCTGTTCACCGAATAACTAACAATTTGGGGTGTTCACAGCAAATTCGAAAGCCACGGAACACTTCAGGTCTGATATGGATTTTAAGGGGAACCCTGCGCCAAAATTAAAAAAAAAAGGCGTGAGGTCCCCCCAAAAATCCATACCAGAGCCCCCCAAAGCACCTCGTCCCCATGTTGATGGGGAGAAGGGCCTCATCCCCACAGCCCTTGCCCGGTGGTTGTGGGGGTCTGCAGATGCGGGGCTTATTGGAATCTGGAAGTCCCCTTTAAGAAGGGAACCCTCAGATACAGGCCACCCCCTGTGTGAAATGGTAACGGGGTACAAATGTACCCCTACCATTTCACAAACAATGTGTGAAAATGGTAAAAAAAAGACAATACACGCCAAAGACAATACACACCTTGGGACAAGTTCTTTATTAAAAAAATAAAAAATAAAACTGTCCCACAAAGTCTTCTACTTCTTCTCTCGCTCCGACGGACCAAAAAAGAAAAAAAAAAGCTACAGGCTGCCTAAGATCTGCCTCCATTGGAGGACCCGCCGTAATGACCGGCCTCTCAGGTGACAGCTCTTTTATAACTGAGGGCGGGGCCACATGATGACATTGTCAGGTTCCCCCTCCCCCCTCTGATGCATGGGGACATCCCTATGGCTTTTCCGTAGCATCAGAGGGGGCGGATGTAACCAGGTGCCCCTGCCCCCTCTGATGCTATGGGGAAGCCATAGGGATGTCCCCGTGCGGACGAGGGGGCTGGGTCACCCAGCAACGTCATTGTGTGGCCCTGCTCCCAGTTATAAAAGAGCAGTCACCAGAGAGGCCGATCATTATTGCGGGTGCCTCCCATGGAGGCAGATCGTAGGTGGCGTGCAGATTTTTTTTTTCGATCCATCGGAGCGAGAGAAGAAGAAGAAGACTTAGTGGGACAGTTTTATTTTTTATTTTTTTAATAAAGGACTTGTCCCAAGGCATGTATTGTCTTTTTTTTACCATTTTCACACATTTTTTGTGTGTTTTTTGTGATCTGGGGGTTCCCTTGTTAAAGGGGGCTTCCAGATTCCGATATAGACCCCCACAACCACCAGGCAAGGGCTGTGGGGATGAGGCCCTTCTCCTCATCAACATGGGGACAAGGTGCTTTGGGGGGCTACCCCAAAGCAGCTTCCCAATGTTAAGGGCATGTGGCCTGGTACGGTTCAGGGGGGGTGCTCTTTTGTCCCCCCTCTTTTCCTGTGGCCTGCTAGGTCACGTGCTCAGATAAGGGTCTGGTATGGATTTTTGGGAGACCCCACGCCATTTTTTTTTAATTTTGGCGCGGGGTTCCCCTTCAAATCCATACCAGACCTGAAGGGCCTGGTATGGAATTTGGAGGGACCCCCACACAATTTTTTTTTTATTTTGGGGGAATCCCATGCCGTTTTTATCAATGAACTTTTAAGTGTATTGCCGGGACCGACAATTCATTATAGCCGCGAGTACTTTTAAATGATTTTTTTCCTTTAGAAATGTAATTTTGCTCTCAGACTGTTCTAAACACTGGAAACATGCGCCACAGGACCCCAAACACTTTTTAAGATAATAACTTGCTTATAAGCCTTTAAAATTAGCACTTTTGATTTTTCATGTTTGTGTCCCATAGACTTTAACGGTGTAAGCGTGCTCGAACAAATTTTTTGCCTCTTCGCATGTTCTGTTCTGTGGTGACCAGGAGAGAACATCAACACAGAGCCAATCAAAAGAGGGGTTGTGCCTCTGTAACCAAGGATAACCAATAACCAGCAGAAACTTAGGTGAGGAAATAACTTAGAATTGGATTATCTCATGGTGAAGAGCCCCTATGGCCATGGACAACGGAACCATCTCATGAGTCACATGGGCAGAGGTCTCCCATCAAGAGCCTCAATGGCAAGTGGAGTGTCACGCAGCGAAATTGAGTGCTTTGATACAAAGGCAGCAACAATAAACAGGCCTGCAGCCCCAGGGTCGATTAGAGCCTGTATCTCGACGGACGACTCAGCCCAAGAAAGGCTAACTGAAACCAGGGGCTTATCCTTCTGGATAACTGGGGACAAACCAATGCCACCTAAGGTCTGTCCGTAACAGGACCTCAAGCTTTGGGCGTTTTCTAGATGGGTAGGACAAGACTTCAAAAAGTGACCTGACTGGCCACAATAAAGGCACAATCTCTCCCTCCTTCTAATGCCCTGTACACACGGCCGGTTTTGCCATCGGAATAAACTCTGTAGGCTTTTATGACGGAGTTCCGACGGAATTCCGCTCAAGCTGTCTTGCATACACACGGTCACACCAAATTCCGACCGTCCAGAACTCGGTGATGTACAACACTTACGACGGGACTATAAAACGGAAGTTCAATAGCCAGTAGCCAATAGCTTCCGTCTCGTACTTGCTTCAGAGCATGGATCGTTTTTGGTGCGTCGGAACATCATACAGACAAGTGTTTTTTCCAATAGTAATTTGTTTCGTTGGAAAAATATAGAACATGTTCTCTATCTAAGTCCGTCTGAATTTTCAACAGAAAGAGTCCGATGGGGCATACACACGGTGGGAATATACGATGGAAAGCTCCCATCTGACTTTTTCCTGTTGAAAATTCTGCTCTTGTGTACGCGGCATTAGAGTTCTTTCATCCGCAGAGAGATGCGTGAAGCCCAAGTACATGGGTTCATCTTCACTGACCGACTCGGGACCAGGAGGCATGGAAGGTGAGCGAGGCCAGGGTGGGACTGCAAAGCTCAGAGACAAATATATAGGAGGCTTCCGCAAGCGCTCCTTAAACGAGAGTCTTTCTCTGAGTCTGGAGTCAATGAGGAAATGCAAACGTGATCAACTTCTCCAGCTCAGGGGGTATATCTCGGGCTGCTATCTCATTCTTGATGGTATCTGAGAGACCATGGGAAAAAGCAGCCACGAGGGCCTCATTGTTCCAAGCAACCTCTGCTGCCAGAGTACGGATCTCAATGGCCTAATCCGCAACAGTTCTCGTACTCTGTTTGATGGACATGAGGCACTTGGCAGCAGAAGAGGAGCATGCATGAACATCAAATACCCATTTAAAGGAAGTCACAAACTCAGGGTAACTCAAGACAACAGGTTTTTGCGTCTATAGAGAGTTTGCCCAGTCCAAGGCTCTCTCAGAAAGCAAAGATATCACAAAACCTACTTTGCTTCTGTCCGTGGGAAACGCCTGGGGCAGCATCTCAAAGTATATCTCAACCTGGTTGAGAAACCCTCTGCACTGGACTGGATCACTCCAAATCGCTGGGGAAGAGGAGCGGAACCAGACATACCTCTTATAGAGGTAATACTCGAGGCGGGTGCCTGCACAGAGATTGGAGCCGCAGCGGGGGCGGCCTGCAACACAGGTTGTACCGGAGCAGCCACAGTGGGAGATTCCAGGTGAGCCGTGCAACTCAGGAGCATTTGTAACACCATGGCAAACTGATCCATGCGGTGATTCTGCTCATCCAATCTGGAAAAAATATTACCAACAAGTGGATTGACTGCATATTCTGAATTCATGGCCTTCGCCTACTGTCAGAAACCATGAATCAGACTGAGACAGAAGAACAGTTAAATCTTACTTGTTTAATAATAAAAGAAAGAGGTAAACATAGTCAAAACATAGCCAGAGTTTAGGAACCAGAATGGATAATCAGACAAGCCAAAACGTCAGGGAGCCAGAGATGTGCGTATTAGAACAGCAAGCAGGATCTGGAGCCAGAAGGAATGTCAGCCAAGCAAGTCTTTAACAGGAACACAGGCAAGCATCTCTAGAGATGTTGCCAAGATGGGCTGGATGGCTAACTAGGCAGGACTGACAAGCAGGATATCATCAACAGGTGAGTCACTGTGGAGAGCTAGGAGCTGGCAATTAGCCGACAGCTCAGAGAAGGAAGGGCTGAGCCCAGCCCTAACAGTTTTACAGTCCTTCAGCAAAATTACATTTCTAAAGGAGAAAATGTAATTTAAAATTGCTTGCAGCTGTAATGTATTGCCAGCTCCCGGTAATATAGATATAAATCAAGGAAAAAAACAATGTGGGTTCCCCCCCTAGTCCATATCAGGCCCTTTGGGTCTGGTATGGATATTAAGGGTAACTCCACACCAAATTAAAAAAAAAAAAACAGCGTGTCCCCCCCCCCCCCCCAAAATTCATGCCAGGCCCTTAGGGTCTGGTATGGATTTTAAGGGGAACTCCACACCAAAATTGTAAAAGAAAATTGGTGTGGGGGTCCCCCCAAAATCCATATCAGACCCTTATCCGAGAATGCAGCCTGGAGGACTCACTCGCACCCACTTCTGAACCATACCTGGCCACATACCCTCAAAATGTTGATGGGGACAAGAGCCTCATCCCCACAACCCTTGCCCTGGTGGTTGTGGGGGTCTGTGGGCAGGGAGCTTATCAGAATCTGAAAGCCCCCTTTAACAAAGGGGTCCCCAGATCCTGCCCCCCTATGTGAATGGGTATGGGGTACTGGGCACTTTAGTGTAATTTTAGCGGTGCTTATCAGCCACCAGCAGGGCGCTTTCAACCCCCCCGGCAGCCAAAAAAGGGTTAAAAGCGCCCGCAAAGCCTCAGCAAAGCGCCGCTGTGGCGGCGCTGCCCAATGATTTCAATAGGCAGGGGTGCTTTAGGAGCGGTTTATACACTGCTCCTAAAGCGCCTCAAAGATGTTGCTTGCAGGACTTTTGTTATACCCCTTTCACACTGAGGTGCAGGACAATTTTATGGGTCAGATGGTACATGCACCAACTAAAAATAAAGCGTTACTGGATCTACTGATTACCAACAATACAGACCTGATCACGGATGTGGAAATATGGGGCAATTTAGGTAACAGCGATCACAGGTCAATTGGCTTCAGTATAAATCACACAAATAGGAAACATAAGGGGAATGCAAAGACACTGAATTTCAAAAGAGCCAACTTCCCTAACTACGAACCTTGCTAGAAGGCATAAATTGGGATAAAATCTTAGGAACAAAGAACACGGAGTAGAGATGGTTTTGCTTTAAGAGCATATTAAATAAGGGCATTAGCCAATGCATTCTGCATCCCATTGGGTAATAAATTTAAAAGAGCGAACAAAAGTCCTGGATGGCTTAACTTCAATGTAAAAATGCATATAAAGACAAAGGAGAAGGTCTTCAAAAATGCAAGGTTGGAGGGGAGCGGAGCCGGCAGCCAGAGCAGATGGACATGTGAGAGGAGTGCTCTGTCACACCGGGTGTTATACAGCGGCTCACAGTGCACCAAATTAGCCACAAAGCATACCGCTTGAAAGAGGAGAGTAAGGGGCACACAGTGGACATAATGTTCAAAAGGAAGGAGAGAGAGGGACCCTGAAAATTGACGGATTTCTTCCCCCCAGCTGCAGGCCGAGAATTCCAAGATGGTGCCAGCGCCGGGAACCATTCGTCAGGCTCCACAGCACAAGCATCCAGCAATCCATCGCTATCCTCAGGTGAGTCACAATATCAAGACCATCCATTGCCATCCTCCCCATTTAGTAGCCCTGCCAAACAAAAACGAAGGCTTGGGGAAAGGGGGGAGACCAGAGATGAAGCAGGCACAGCAGGGGAAGAAATGGAGGAATCCTCCACATATGCCCAGCAATTCGATGCCTTCCCTACCTCAGGGCAGCCCATTATAGACACTACCATGAAGGAGATGCTGCAGACCCTGAGGGGGGCCCTTCAACATGACATGGCAGCGTTTGTGCACACCACAATAATGGAAGTATCTGCAGTCAGTAAGAGAGTGGGATATGTGGAGCAAAAAATGGAGGAATTTACCTTAGCACACAATGAGCTTGTAGATGCTCATTTTGATTTATCCTTCTGTTTGTTTTCCCCTACTCTAGTTACGAGATGACTTCCGTAACCTGTTACCCACAATACATACGGCTTGAATTTCCCCAGTTATCAACTGTTCAAGTTTGTTCGGTTAATATGTTTGTTTTAAAAGTTACAAGGGCATTACTACCTCGGATCCTATGCATATTGACCATACTTACTGCAACACTCCTACTACTTAGACCTACCACTAGATGGCAATGCTGCGCATCCTACCACTGGAATGAATCTTAAGCTGATGTTGTATAATGTGAGAGGCTTGAACAGCCCTTACAAGCTTAGAGCCCTCTGCAAAACAGCCATGGATGCAAAGTGCGATGTCCTGTGTGTACAAGAAACTCACTTCTCTAGTGGAAACACCCCAAAATGTACACATGCCAAATTTCCGCACGTATTTACGGCCAAACACGCGTCCAAGAAAAATGGGGTACTGATTGCTGTTATGGACACACTAACCTTTTCTCTGTTACAGGAACATTCTGATCCCCATGGACGCTATCTAATCATAGTCGCAGAGATGGACCATGTCACTTATACCCTGGTAAACCTGTATGCACCTAATGTTAGATCATTGAGGTTTATTCGCAAGGTTGTCAGAATGGCAAAAAAATTGCAAAAAGGTAGCTTAATAATATGAGGTTAATTCAATATGATTATGAACACGGAAATGGGTGTGTCCTCGGTGGCCTTTAGGCGAAGGCCCTCTCTAGGTTCGCTGTGTCACGAGGAAAGGCTTTATGACCCTTGGCATTGCCTCAGGGCTACCGAGAGAGACTACACATTCTATTCAGCTGTGCACGATAGCTATTCTAGAATTGATTTTTTTCTTACTGACATGTATACTTTGCAGAATGTTCGGACTGCTGACATCTACAACATCACGTGGTCAGACCATGCACCCGTGACTATTGAGGTTGTGGATGCCAGCAAAACCTCCCACAAGCCACTGTGGCGTAACAATACTTTCCTCCTATCGCACCCAAAACTCAGGGATGAGGTAGAAGAGAAACTTAAAGAATTTTTCCGATTCAATAACAATGGGGAATGCTCCCCTATGACAACAAGGTGTGCACATAAAGCATTTGCTAGAAAGGAAAAAGAAAACGCAGCACATGTCACAACTCCATGAGGTTATAGCAGAATTAGAAGCAAAACACAAGAACCCTAATACCACGTCCAGTGAAATACTTAAACGTCTCACTGTCTGCCGTGAAGAACTGAGACAGGAATTTGGAGCAGATTATGATACTTTTTTTAAAAAAGTCTCTTATTACTCTCAAAACAGAGCGGGCAAAATACTAGCCCCCAACTCAAAAAAAGACAGGCACGTTCCAATCTTAGACACCACCGCACTAACATCATGTTCCAAAATCCCAAAGATATTGCCAACGCATTTAAGTATTATTATGAATCCCTGTACAATCTCAAAGCAGAACCACTCACTCACCAGCCCTCAGATAAAGAGATTGAGGAATTCCTACAGGGCATCCTTCTACCCTCCATAGATACAGCCTCACTGCAAAAAATAAATGCACCCATCACCCTCAAGAAAGTTGAATCAGTTATTCAATCACTACAGATGCACAAATCCCCAGGCGCGGACGGCTTTTCCGCTGAATACTATAAGGCATTTTCTGCCCTCCTCACCCCCGGATTAGTAAAAATTTTCAACATGGCAGCCTCTGTAGGTTCTTTCCCAACGGAGATGCTCCAAGCTATAATAATCACCCTACCAAAACCTGGTAAGAATGCATCAGCCCCACAAAACTTTAGGCCCATATCTCTATTGAATTTGGATCTGAAGATCTACGCCAAAATATTAGCAAATAGGTTGATGGACATTACCCCCTCTCTTATAGGTCTGGATCAGGTTGGCTTTGTAAGGGGCAGACAAGCACCAGATGGGACTAGGAAGATGCTGACCCATCTGCGCCTAGCAGAATTCACTCAGAAGCCTAGTATTTTTCTAGCTCTAGACGCAGAGAAGGCCTTTGATAGGGTCCATTAGGGATACCTGTCCAGGACCTTGCACAAGTTTGGAATCTCTGGCCTGATCCACTCAGCAATTATGTCCATTTACTTTAACCCCACAGCTAGAGTTTATTCCTCTAGCTTACTCTCTGACCCCTTTACATTATCTAATGGCACCCGTCAAGGATGCCCATTATCCCCAATTGTTTTTTCATTGGTCATAGAACCACTAGCGGAATTTATTAGGTCCAGCGACAAAATAGAAGGTATCAAAGTTGGCTCTGATAGTCACAAAATAGGAATCTTTGCTGACGACATCATTCTCCCCTTATCCAACCCAATAGCTTCTTTACCCACTGTCAAAGCCATATTACACAAATTTGGACAGGTCTCCAATTACAAAGTCAACACATCCAAATGTTACACCCTTACACGCAACATACCAAATGAAGAAAAAAACTAGATTAAAAAATATTTTCCCTTGCAATTGGGACCCCCCCTCAATTACATACCTTGGTGTGCAGCTGACTTCCTCTTCCTCCAAAATTTACTCAAGCAACTATCCTCCATTATTAGCTAAAATCAAAGAGGAACTAAACCAAATCAATACTCTACACCGCACATGGTTGGGGAGGATAGCTGCATACTTTACAAACCTAAACATCTAGGTGGCGTTGGCCTACCTAACGCACACATATACTACAGAGCTGCGGTATTGGACAAAATGCGTTACTGGTTCTCCTGTCAAACAGACAACCGATGGTCAGATATTGAATGCACAATTACACATGGTCATGACCTCCCTGCACTGGCAATGGCTGCCTGTATTCAACACAAACCAAAAGCCCCACCATACCCAACCATTCAAGCCACTATTGATGCCTGGTCCTCCTTAGTGAATAATCACTTTACTGACACCCCAATTAGGAAAATAAAAATCCCACTAGCGACCTATGAATACCTATCCTAAGATAGAACATGAAAGACACATAGCGGAGGAGAGCAAAAGAAAATCCCAAGAAATTCTTTAAGTATGTAAACAGTAAAAAAGGGAGGACAGACCATATTGGCCCCCATAAAGAATGAGGAAGGACATCTGGTTACAAAGGATGGGGAGATGGCGAAGATATTGAATTTATTTTTCTCCTCAGTCTTCACGAGGGAATCGGGGGGGCTTTAGTAACCAAAACTGCAGTGTTTATCCTCATGACACATCACAGGAAGCACCTCCATGGTTAACAGAGGACAGGATTAAAATTAGACTTGGGAAACTTAACATTAATAAATCACCGGGACCAGATGGCGTGCACCCGAGGGTGCTTAGGGAACTCAGTCAAGTAATTGCCAGACCATTGTTCCTAATTTTTACTGACAGTCTACTGACTGGAATGGTGCCAGCTGATTAGAGAAAAGCCAATGTAGCACCAATATTTAAAAAGGGCCCAAAATACATCCCTGGGAATTACAGACCAGTTAGCCTAACATCAATAATATGTAAACTCTTGGAGGGGATGATACAAGATTTTAGTAATGAGAACGGTATCATTAGCAGTAATTAGCATGGATTCATGAAGAATGGTTCTTGCCAAACCAATCTACTAACCTATAAGGAGGTGAGCTGCCAGCTAGATAAAGGAAGGCCCATAGACGTTGTGTATCGGGATTTTGCAAAAGCATTTGACACAGTTCCCCATAAACATTTACTGTACAAAATAAGTTCTGTTGGCATGGACCATAAGGTGAGTACATGGATTGAAAACTAGCTACAAGGGCGAGTTTGGAGGGTGGTGATGAATTGGGAGTACTCGGAATAGTCAGGGGTGGGTAGTGGGGTCCCCCAGGGTTCTGTGCTGGGACAAGTCCTATTTATTTTGTTCATAAACGACCTGGAGGATGGGGTAAACAGTTCAATCTCTGTATTTGCGAACAATACTAAGCTAAGAAGGGCAATAACTTCTCTGCAGGATGTGGAAACCTTGCAAAAAGTTCTGAACAAATTAATGGAGTGGGCAACTACATGGCAAATGAGGTTCAATGTAGAAAAATGTAAAATAATGCATTTGGGTGGCAAAAATATGAATGCAATCTATACACTGGGGGAGAACCTCTGGGGGAATCTAGGATAGAAAAGGACCTGGGGTCCTAGTAGATGATATGCTCAGCAATGGCATGCAATGCCAAGCTGCTGCTAACAAAGTAAATAGAATTTTGGCATGCATTAAAAAAGGGATCAACTCCAGAGATAAAAAGATAATACTCCCGCTCTACAAGACTCTGGTCTGGCCGCACCTAGAGTATGCTGTCCAGTTCTGGGCACCAGTCCTCAGGAAGGATGTACTGGAAATGGAGCGAGTACAAAGAAGGGAAAAGCTAACAAAGTGTCTGGAGGATATTAGTTATGAGGAAAGGTTGCGAGCACTGAACTTATTCTCTCTGGAGAAGAGACGCTTGAGAGGGGATATGATTTCAATATACAAATACCATACTGGTGACCCCACAATAGGGGTAAAACTTTTTCGCAGAAGGGAGTTTAACAAGACTTGTGGCCACTCATTAAAATTAGAAGAAAAGAGGTTTAGTATTAAACTACGTAGAGGGTTATTTACTGTAAGAGCGGCAAGGATGTGGAATTCCCTTCCACAAGCGGTGGTCTCAGCGGGGGGGGCATTGATAGTTTCAAAAATCTATTAGATAAGCACCTGAACGACTGCAACATACAGGGATATACAATGCAATATTGACATATTATCAGACACATAGGTTGGACTTGATGGACTTGTGTCTTTTTTCAACCTCACCTACTTTGTAACTATGTAGGTGCTTTACAGGCGTTATAGCGCTAAAAATAGTGCCTGCAAAGCACCTGTAAAGTGCCTCTCCATGTGAAAGCCTGAGTGCTTTAACACTGGAGCGGTGCACTGGTAGGATGTTAAAAAAAAATCCTGCAAGTAGCATCTTTAAGGCGCTGTAGGAGTGGTGTATACCACTCCTACAGTGCCTCAAAGCATCAGCGTCACTGCCCATTGAAATCAACGGGCAGCGAGGCTGAAGCTCCGCTGCAGCGGCACTTTGCCGGCGCTTTTAACCCCTTTTTGGATGCTAGCGGGGGGTTAAGAGCAATAAAGCGCCACTAAAAATAGCGGCGCTTTTCTTCCGCCGCCCCCCCAACTCTCCAGTGTGAAAGGGCTCTTAGCGTCCTGCCAGCGCACAGCTCCAGTGCGAAAGCCCTCGTGCTTTCACACTGGAGTGACAGGAGAGGTGCTTTGCATGTGCTATTTTTAGCGCTATAGCGCCAGTAAAGCATCTCAGAGTGAAAGTAGCCTAAAAAAGAAAAAAAGTGTCCCGTGATGGGAGGTGTGCCGCCGACTGCTGTCTTTTCACGGTGACACCTGTTATAAAGGCAAGGGCAGGGCCACCCGTTGACGTTAACTGGATGACCCTGTCCTCTATGACGACACATGACATCAGAATGGGCGGAGTCACTTGGTTACGTCACCGGGTGGCCCCACCTTTGCCTATATAACAGCTGTCACCACGAAAATACAGCAGTCGGCTGGACGCCTCCCATCAAGGCGGAGCTTTTATTTTTTTTCTATTTTTTGGGTCCGTCTGCGACATGATTGAAGAAGGATGGACATTGTGGGACACTTTTTTTTCTTTTTTAACACTTCAATAGAGGGCACTTATACACCATTCCTGCCCAGACCAATTTTCAGCTTTCAGTGCTCTCACAATTTGAATGACAATTACTCAGTCATGATACACTGTACCCAAACAAAAATGTTATTGTTTTTTTCTCACAAATAGAGCTTTCTTTTGGTGATATTTAATCACTGCTGTTTTGTTTTGTTTTTTTGCAATATGTGCAAAAAAATAAGGAACATTTTGAAAAAAAAAAAACCACTTTTCTTTAGTTTCTATTGTAAAATTTTGCACATAAGTAATTTTTCTTCATAAATTTGGGGCAAAATTTATACTGTTACACATATTTGGTAAAAATAACCCAAATTAGCAGATATTATTTAGACTGTGTGAAAGTTATAGAGTCTACAAGCTATGGTGCAAATCATTGAAAACACCTGATCACACCTGATGTACTAATTTCTTGAGATATTAATAAGCTGGGAAAGTACAAATACCCCCCAAATGACCTATTTTTCTTATTGCAAGGTATTTAGTAAGTGGCATGGTGAGTGTTTTGAAGTTTTAATTAGTTTTTTTACACAAAATCGTTGCATTAACAAGTTATTTCTCTCACACAGCACATGCATACTTACAGTTACACCCCAAAATACATTCTGCTACTCCTCCTGAGTATAGCGATACCACATTTTTTTACACAGACTTTTACACAGCCTGGCTACATACAGAGGCCCAACATCCAAGTAGCCACTCCAGGCATTCTAGGAGCATAAATTACAAATCTAATTTGCTGACGACCTACCACACTTTTAAAGGCCCTGAAGCACCAGGACAATGGAAACACCCCAACATATAATCTATGAGGCACAATTAGTCTTTTGAATGGTTCATTTTTTTCCAAAAGTTTTTAGAAAATGTGGAAAAAATGAAAACGCTTTTTTTTTTTTTACACAAAGTTGTCCATGTATAAGATATTTCCAACACGTAGCATGTACATAGCAAAAATGAAACCCCAAAATACATTCTGCTACTCCTCCTGAGTATGGCGATACCACATGTGTGAGACTTTTACACAGCCTGGCCACATACAGAGGCCCAACATCCAAGTAGCACCGTTAGGGATTCTAGGAGCATAAATTACACACATAAATTCCTGCCAACCTATCACATTTCTGAAGGCCTTTCAAATTTCTAACACATAGCATATAGATACCAATTACAAACCAAAATACATTCTGGTGAGCAAAGGGTAAACAAAAGATTACCTACGGTTTTAGTAGTGCAGTGGTCCACAGAGGAGAGCATCGGTCCAGGCAGCAGGAAGGAAACATGGACAGCGACAGCAAAACAGGCAGCAGGCAGGAATACTGTCCATGGTCAGTACAGGTAGATACATTGTCAGCACAGCCAAAACATTGGTCCAGGTAGCAGGCAGGGATGTGATCAGCAGCAGTGAAAGGATCGTCCAAGCAACATATAGGAATACTGTCCATAGTTAGTACAGGCAGCAGGCAGATATATGGTCAGTACAGCCAAAGTATTGTTCCAGGTAACAGGCACATGGTCCATAAAATGTCCTGGGTCAGTGCAGGCAGATATATTGTCAACACAGTCAAAGCATTTGTCCAGGCAGCAGACAGGACCATCAAGCTTAGGGCCTCGGCCAGGAAAGAATAGGGACAGGGGTAGAGGCTTCTCCCAGCCAAATTGCTTTGAAGTCTCGGAACTCCAGACCCTGTTCTGGGAATTACAAACAAAGAGAAGACCAAAAACTGGTTTTATCAACTCAGAACACTATTCTGGAGCCTCTGACATATGTGAGATCCCTGCGTAGCAGGGTGAAAGATCCGTCCAAGTGGCAGGCAAAAACATGGTCAACAGGCCAAGGTCAGTGCAGGTAAAAGGCAGAAATATAAATATGGATGAGTAAATAATCTCTAAATATCAGCCATTAACCCATCAAAGCGGCGCTATTCTCAGTCCTAAACGCTGACTGATAAATAAAAAAGTCTTTGTAAAATGCAGGTAAAACAAATGCAGGCAGGAAAATTCCAGCAAAGACACAAAGGCTAGGTCTTAATCTGGAGTCTCATATATAAATAGTAGATCTGATGGGTGCACCTTTCACCATCTGTTAGGATACCTTGTGCTGCACACACCCCGCAAGGGGTTCAAACTCACCAGGACCGAGAGGTTAACAAGTCTTGGATAGTATCCTCACTCTGATTACTCCCGAAGTCCTCCAGGGTTGATAGTCAAACACCAGCAACAATGTCCACATGTAAAAAAGAGACCCCAAATAGTCCAGTACCGTTTTGATAATTTATTGTAAAACAAACAAAATAAAGGAAAATAAAATAAAGTCAAGTAAACTGTAACAATCAGTGGGCGCAGGTCCTTTCAAAGGATAGCCTTCTAGCTTTCGGTTGGTTGATAATAGTGGATAACTAAAAATGCCTTCTCTCAAAGCACATAGGAGCTGGCTGCAGACTGGATGGATGATACACACTCACAGCTGATCAGCCCTTCGTCCCACTAGTAACGAAAAACTATGAGCTTGGAGCGCACTGCGCATCAACCAGTCACAGCTGATCAGTACTTCCTCCATCTCGTGTCTGAAGCTTCAGGTTTAGAGCGCACTGCGTCCTCACGTGATAACGGTTGCCGTGGTATCAGGCCCTGACTAGTTTCGTCATTGGGACTTTTTCATCTTTTCAAAAGTCCCAATGACGAAAGGAAGGAAGAAAGGAAGTAACGATCAGGTGTGACTGGTTGATGCGCAGTGCGCTCCAAGCTCGTAGTGTTTTGTTACTAGTGGGACGAAGGGCTGATCAGCTGTGAGTGTCTATCATCCATCCAGTCTGCAGCCAGCTCCTTTGTGCTTTGAGAGAAGGCATTTTTAGTTATCCACTATTATCAACCAACCGAAAGTTAGAAGGCTATCCTTTGAAAGGACCTGCGCCCACTGATTGTTACAGTTTACTTTACTTTATTTTATTTTCCTTTATTTTGTTTGTTTTACAATAAATTATCAAAATGGTGCTGGACTATTTGGGGTCTCTTTTTTACATGTGGACATTGTTGCTGGTGTTTGACAATCAACCCTGGAGGACTTCGGGAGTAATCAGAGTGAGGGTACTATCCAAGGCATGTTAACCTCTCGGTTCCGGTGAGTTTGAACCCCTTGCGGGGTGTGTGCAGCACAAGGTGTCCTAACAGATGGTGAAAGGTGCACCCATCAGATCTACTATTTATATATGAGACTCCAGATTAAGACCTAGCCTTTGTGTCTTTGCTGGAATTTTCCTGCCTGCATTTGTTTTGCCTGCATTTTACAAAGACTTTTTTATTTATCAGTCAGCGTTTAGGACTAAGAATAGCGCCACTTTGATGGGTTAATGGCTGATATTTAGAGATTATTTACTCATCCATATTTATAATGTTGTTGTATTAAGTGGCTGCTGAGAGATATCTCATTTGAAACAGGTGACATCAAGTCAAATCACTGCGGTTTAATATTTTCCATCTTCATATACCGAAAATCCTTAAGCGCTGAGATAGGAGGATTGTAGTAGGGCATATTGTCTCCTTTTTGTTTGTTTATAAAAGGCAGAAATAGATGATAGGTAGAGGCATAGTCGATAGTCCAGAGTCAGTTCACATGTAAGACAGAAACATGGTGAATAAACAATGCAGATGGCAGGCAGAGGCATAGTCAATAAACAGGCCAGGGTCAGTTCACATGGAAGGCAGTAATATGGTTGATTGAGGCACCAGGGAAATAATCAGCACAGAAATTGAAAATGGGAAAATGGCAGTCTATTGGAAATATTGGCTAATAGTTTACAATAGTGCATTAACGTCTGAAGCATTCTCCGATGCAAAGGCCAGGTTGGGAGGAACATCGGGGACAATGGAAACTTATGTCTTTCCTAACTCCTGTTTTGGTGCCCACCCAACATTTTGTTGGCATCTTCTTCTGGTTGGTGAAATATTGTCAGGAAAATGGTGCTCATGCAGTCTGCTGACACATTCGGAGTGAATGTTTTCTGGGGGGGATCCTTGTTGATAAATCAGCGAAGTGACAATGTCTTTAATAAATCTTAGAAAGGGTGTATCTGTCGATTTTTGATAGGTGATGAATGCATTATAAAAAGCAAAATGACAAAAGTAAATAGCAATTTTTTTTATACCAGAAGAGGGAGTTTTGTGTTGATAGATAGGGCTGCAACATTTGATCATTTAAATCCACTCCCCCGTGAATTTATTGTACTTGTGGATACAGCAAGGCTTTTAAATGGGACCGTGTCTTCTGCAAAATTCTACCGAGGTGTCATCATGGATGGTGGACATGATGTATACGTCTTTCCTATCCCTCCATTTCACAGCCAACACTTCCTCATTTCTCAGGTTTTCTGATTCCCCTTTATAGCCTTGTGGTGACTAGATGCTGTGGGAAGCCCTTCCTGTTTTTTCTTGCTGTAACGCAGGCCAAAGTTTTCTTCAGGTATAGGTGGCATAAAAGGGGCAAACTAGTATAATAATTGACCATGTAAATGTGATACCCTTTTGGAAGAGTGGGAATGCCAACTCCCAGACAATTTTCCCGCTTATTCCAATATATGTTGGACACTTAGGGTGCTGGAGATGGGAGTCTTTGCCTTCGTATACACGAAAGGCATGTACATATCCGGTGGAGCTTTCATAGAGCTTGTTGAGCTTCAATCCATACCGGGCCCTCTTACTGGGAATATACTGCTTGATTCCCAGCCGGCCTGTGAAATGGACCAGAGATTCGTCCACAGAGATGTTCTGGTCAGGGATATAAAGATTGACAAACCTCTTGGAGAAAAAGTCAATTAGGGGGCAAATTTTATATAATTTATCAAAGTCGGGATGATTTTGGGGAGGGGGGCACTGCGAGTTATCACTGAAATGCAGGAATCCCATGATCATGTCATAGCAGGACCTGGACATCACAGCTGAAAAAAATGGCATGTGGTGGATGGGGTTGGTAGACCAATATGCATGCACTTCATTTTTTTTTGTAAGCCCCATGTTGATTGTAAGGCCTAAAAACAATTTAAGCTCCTCCACTGTTAGGGATCTGCATTCAAAAAGGCAGGCATAACTTGAGCTGGGGTTGTTTTCTATAAATTGATGGGCAAAAAGTTTGGTTTGGTTCATGATGCTTTGAACTACTTCATCAGGGAAAAACAAATAAAAAATAGATTTCAGAGAAACCTTCGGTGTTGACCTGCACACCTGGCTGTGCTGTGAAAGTGGGGATTGTGGCTGACCTTGTGCTAGAAGGCAGACACAATGGGTTTGCCAAGGTATTCGGAAGCTGGGTTTGGGCCCTAATTCTTTGCTGTGAAATTCCAGCGCTTGTACTGGGCCTTTCCTCCTGGGGTCTAGTGCCGTTGGCCATTGGGGTGTCTGGCTCTGCTGGTAGCTGCCTCATCTTCAGACCGTCTTCTTTTAGGATGACTTTTACTTCCTCCTCTGATTCAGATGCCGATGTACTGCCTTCGACGGTTTCATTTTCCGAACCAGAATCGGAATTGGAATCAGAAGTGTAACTGGGCGGTGAGAGCTCCCCGCTGCTCTCATCGGTCAGACTTAGTATTTGGTATGCCTCTTCTGGAGTGTTTACTTTTCTGGACTTGGTGGCTGTGTATGATGGGTGACACTAATGGGCTGCAAGACAGATAGTGATGGGCTGCACATAGGTAGTAATTGGCTGCACAGACAGGTACTCCTGATAGGCTCACGGGACAGATACTCCTGATGGATTCACAGGATAGGTACTCCTGCTGGGCTCACAGGACAGGTACTCCTGATGGACTGACAGGTACTCAGATGGGGTGACAGGTACTCAGATGGGGTGGCAGGTACTCAGATGGGGTGGCAGGTACTCAGATGGGGTGGCAGGTACTCAGATGGGGTGGCAGGTACTCCTGATGGGATGATAGGTACTCTGATGAGCTCACAGACAGGTACTCAGATGGTATGACAGGTACTCTGATGAGCTCAGACAGGTACTCAGATGAGATGATGATGGCATATCCTCTTTATTCAGGGGGGGCAATCTGGGCACAGTATTTTCACAGTAATGTGGTAACTAACTTTTTCCGTGATCTCCTTCTCACACTGAATCAGTGTGTGAGGAGGAGAACTCGGTAACAGCCAGTTACCCACGGTGTGTTTACATTTGTGACTGGCTGTGATTGGACACAGCTGATCATGTGGTAAAGAGCCAATTTCATTGGCTCTTTACTCTAATTGGGGCTGGGCTTCATCTGAGGGACAAACCTCAACCCTGATCACCGCAATGTGCACCCCCCGGGGGCACGCACGGACATCTTCAGAGTGATCGGCTGTGTCCAATTGGCTCTTTACCCTGATCGGGAAGGAGCTGTGTCCCAAGAGACATGCCCGATCTCCGATCGCCACGCTGCAGGCCCCCGGGGGCCCGCAGTAGTGACGAGAAGCGGAGGTCGTCATATGACGCCCAACCAGAATGGCATAGTGCTCCTGCGGAAGTCATATGACAATGGCCCGGTATGGAAGTGGTTAATAAAGGAATTGTCAAAAACTTTCATTATGGGAAAGTTTCCCCAGAGGGTTTTTTAGCAGCAAAGTAAATAATAATAAATGTAATTGAAAAAATACATTCTTTATTCAAAATTAATGGCATACAATGTTTCGACAAAATTTAAAATATGAGCTCTAAAGGGGGCATGCCCCAAAATGCAGAGAATGCAAACACAAATTTGTACATAATATTATATGACAACATGTCTAATAAGAGACAAATACTGACGTGTTTCGACCCAATTTGTTGGGGTCTTCCTCAGAGGATAGGTTTGCTGCAAAGAGACTACATTTAGCACATCAGGTTGAAAGATGCATGAAAGGCAACATGTGCACAAAGTGGCGATTTCACATAGTTACCAATATATGCGGTGGGGACCTCCCAACCAAAATCTCCTTAAGAGCTATCAGATGATCCTGTGTGATTCAAGGTCAGATAAAACCTCAGGAGTAGACGACAATTCACTGAATGCAGCTTACAAGGAGTCACACGTTTATATACCCTCAAGGGCCCACCAAGCCGGGTGGGGTCGACACCTGCGGTAGAGTTCCAGAGCATAAATTCATAAAATATATAATATATATAGTGCTTGTATAGATTTAAAGAATTTTAAACTTGAAATGTTGTACGGTCAGAAAAAAGAAACCCCCCCAGGGGAGTGCAGTATATATTATATGTGTGTCACTAAGATAATTAGTGCATAAATTATGATATTATAAGAGGACATGAGGAACACGAGAGCATGATGTGAGTGAATAAGTGAAGGGAATGAAGGGTATAAATTGAAAAGTGTGAATATATATATATATATATATATATATATATATATATAAAATAAGTGAAGGAATGAGAAAAAATCAGAAATTGAAAAATGACCAAAGTGCAATGGATGAAAGAGGAAGTGAATAAAAATGAAAGTGAGAATATAGTAAAAAAGGCAAGGAGAAAGGAAAAAGAAAAAAAGTGCATGTGGATACATGGCAATATAGTGACGTGTGTGAGGAATTGTAGGGGAAAAGTGCAATGGTGTGAGAAATGAGGGATGAGCAAAATGGGTAAAGAGGAAAAGTGAAAAACAACATATCAAAATACAATAGTTTTAGCATGAAGTGTGAAAAAAAATAGGAAAAAGAAAGAAAAGGGCGCAAGGAAAGGGGCAGGTGCATGGAAATGCAAAATTAGGTTAAATGAGAGCATATGAGAAAGGGGAAAGGAGTGATGAAAAAAAGTGAAGTGTGTGTGGTTGGTGTGCTGTGTGGGGAATGGCAAAAATATATATGAGACAACAAAAAGTGAAGGGAAAAAGAAAGGCAAAACAAAAAAATGATAATGAAGTGATAGCAAAGCTGAAGAAAAAGGAAAGTAAAAAACAGAGAAGTATGTACATATTAAACTTATAACAAAATAATGGTGAAGTGATGACAAGAGCAGGGAAAAAAAAAGGAAAAGTGGAGAGCAGAAAAAAGTGTATACATACTACAGGTGTATAGATTAGACAATTAAGACCATTGAATTAGTACCTTGCTTAGTTCAATGATGATGTTAGCATCACTGAAATGGCTGTATATATATATTCACACTTTTAAATTTTTACCCTTCATTCCCTTCACTTATTCACTCACATCATGCTCTCGTGTTCCTCATGTCCTCTTATAATATCATAATTTATGCACTAATTATCTTAGTGACACACGTATAATATATACAGCATTCCCCTGGGGGGGGGGGGGGTTCTTTCTTTCTGACCGTACAACGTATCAAGTTTAAAATTCTTTAAATTTATACAAGCACTATATATATTATATATTTTATGAATTTATGTTCTGGAACTCTGCCGCAATTGTCGACCCCACCCGGCCTGGTGTGCCCTTGGGGGCATGGGCGTCCGCAGAACTTTTTTCGGGGGGGGGCATAATTTTATGAACACCCATGCTCGGTCCCTTTTCGACAATGGTGCTGGGGGGGCGGGGCCAATTCATACACTTGGCGTCTATGGACACCGAATGAATGAATCAGGAGCGCGCCCACAAGGTAACCCCCTTGGGAGAGCGCTTCTCCTAGGGGGTTATCTAATGCGAGGGACCCCAGAAGAGGAGGTTCTGGGTCACTCTGTGCAAAACAAGCTGCACAGTGGAGGCAAATATGATATGTTTGTTATTTTTTAAACAAACCTTTAGTATCACTTTAAGGGCTTGTTTATACCAGAAGGTGGTGCAGGAAATCCATGTTCCGTGTGCGTTTCCCACACTACGTTCAAAACGCACTGGGTATGTGATCTCCTGCAGGTGTATATACATTTTTCTAAGGACACCTCAAACACAGATCACAATTGCAGTGCTTTTACCTGCCCCAGATCTCATGGTACCATAGTACCATGCAATTTGGTGCAGTACGCTTTTGAAAAAGTAGTGTGTGCATTAAATTTTTGTGCGATCCAATGTGATTTCATCCCAGTTAAATGAATGAGCTGAAAATTGCACCGCATGGAGTTGCACAGGAATCCAGCAGGCATTTTCAAAGCTGCATTGGAAAAGCAACAAGCAAAATATGGAACAGCAAGCAAGTAAAGTCAAATCAAAAAATGACTGCCAGGTAAAATTTTATTGAAAATGATTACACTCCAAATCACTGAATCACCCTTTAAACGCAGTGAGTTAGTACATTAGTGGGTGGTGGTGGACACAGCAGCCTCCCCCCTTATCAGACCAAGTCAGGGAGGCAGAAACAAACACCCCATCCTCTTCTCACAGCACACCAACTTAGGGCAATGAACACCATGCCAACCCACACTCCCTTATCACAAGCTCACCTCGGAGGACACTGGCAGGGAGGGCAGCTGGTTCAGCCTCAGGTACACCAGCTCCGGAAGACACAGTGTGCGGTAGCAGCTGCGCCGCTCGGGCCGAGAATAGTAACAGGCCTGGCTCGGCAGAGCAGCAGTGATGGGAGGAGCGAGGAGGAAAACATAGACCAGACCATTGCTGCTGCAGCGCGGGGGGTGATCAGAGAGAGCTCAGAGCAGCCAGCAGAGAAACAGACGTAGGAAAAAAGTCAGCGGCGGCCGCGATTGCGGCTGCGGCGGACATTTCAACACACAGTCTGCAAGCCAACAACAACCTGATGATTCCAGGGGGGGGCAATCGCCCTGCCTTGCCCCTATGTGCGGACGCCCATGCTTGGGGGTATATAAACATGTGACTCCTTGTAAGCTGCATTCAGTGAATTGTCGGCTCCTCCTGAGGTTTTATCTAACCTTGAATCGCACAGGATCATCTGATAGCTTTTAAGGAAATCTTGGTTGGGAGGTCCCCACCGCATATATTGGTAACTATGTGAAATCGCCACTTTGTGCACATGTTGCCTTTCATACATCTTTCAACCTGATGTGCTAAATGTAGTCTCTTTGCAGCAAACCTATCCTCTGAAGAAGACCCCAACAAATTGGGTCGAAACAGATCAGTATTTGTCTCCTATTAGACATGTTGTCAAATAATATTATGTACAAATTTGTGTTTGCATTCTCTGCATTTTGGGGCATGCCCCCTTTAGAAAAGGAAAATGGTGAAATTGGCGCTGCCCTATTAAAATAGAAATTTCCCAAACCTTATAAAAAAATTTTAAAATTGTGTGTAAAACAAAAAAGGGTACTTTTATAGGTAACTTACCCCTTCATTTGTGCCAAAATTTATAAATACATAAAAAATATTTTTTTAAAGTGAACGTGCTACTCCTCTGTGTAACTTAAATAAATATCACGGTGTGTGGGTTTAGTTTAAATGTGCTCCACCTCTGTTACAACATATCAACTATGTTAAAAATTGTCATTCAGTAGCCTCCTATAGTATTAGTGCCACAAAATTAGGGGCTAACAGTAACCATGTGAGGGTCTCCTTATATCCCTTTTAAATGCGGTACCAGAAGTGCACTGTGCATGAAGTGAAACAAAGGTGCATTGAACTATAAATACTAAAATACATATAGACTAAATTCATATGAGCAAATCCATAAAGACATAAGTCCAAACCATTAGTATTCATATAAAAAGTACATCTGTGGGAAATGAAAGTCCCTGAAATAAAACCCAAACAGGGTAAAAAAGTCTTAATATTAGAAGAAAGGATGTTTAGGAACGTCAGGATCGATTAACATGCATTCACAGCTGTCCAAGGGGTGGTAATAGGTGACTCCTGTGCGTATAGAAACTGGTGACTCCAAGTGCTCCCCCCCGTGCTCCCCCACTCACCAGATTCCGTCACCCTCAAAGGGGTATTAGGCAAGAGAGTGGGTGCCTCAGGATGACTGCCTCTGTTGGATGTCCCTCTACCGCTCTGCTCGTTCATAGGTTCCTTCTTGTGTACTGGTGGTGAGGTTCCCCTTCTCCGAGTCTGGATGTTTCCACTATTTTCCACCTCCGTGCTGTTAAATCCTCCTCCTTCAGCATTCAGGGTCTTCCAACTCCATGAGAGGCTAACCATGGAGGGGCAAGTTCGGCAGGGGGATGCAGCAAAACAACTTACTCACCAACTGCAATGAACAGGTGGCCTGGAGCAGACTGCTCCAGGCCACCTGTTCATTGCAGTTGGTGAGTAAGTTGTTTTGCTGCATCCCCCTGCCGAACTTGCCCCTCCATGGTTAGCCTCTCATGGAGTTGGAAGACCCTGAATGCTGAAGGAGGAGGATTTAACAGCACGGAGGTGGAAAATAGTGGAAACATCCAGACTCGGAGAAGGGGAACCTCACCACCAGTACACAAGAAGGAACCTATGAACGAGCAGAGCGGTAGAGGGACATCCAACAGAGGCAGTCATCCTGAGGCACCCACTCTCTTGCCTAATACCCCTTTGAGGGTGACGGAATCTGGTGAGTGGGGGAGCACGGGGGGGAGCACTTGGAGTCACCAGTTTCTATACGCACAGGAGTCACCTATTACCACCCCTTGGACAGCTGTGAATGCATGTTAATCTATCCTGACGTTCCTAAACATCCTTTCTTCTAATATTAAGACTTTTTTACCCTGTTTGGGTTTTATTTCAGGGACTTTCATTTCCCACAGATGTACTTTTTATATGAATACTAATGGTTTGGACTTATGTCTTTATGGATTTGCTCATATGAATTTAGTCTATATGTATTTTAGTATTTATAGTTCAATGCACCTTTGTTTCACTTCATGCACAGTGCACTTCTGGTACCGCATTTAAAAGGGATATAAGGAGACCCTCACATGGTTACTGTTAGCCCCTAATTTTGTGGCACTAATACTATAGGAGGCTACTGAATGACAATTTTTAACATAGTTGATATGTTGTAACAGAGGTGGAGCACATTTAAACTAAACCCACACACCGTGATATTTATTTAAGTTACACAGAGGAGTAGCACGTTCACTTTAAAGAAATATTTTTTATGTATTTATAAATTTTGGCACAAATGAAGGGGTAAGTTACCTATAAAAGTACCCTTTTTTGTTTTACACACAATTTTAAACATTTTTTATAAGGTTTGGGAAATTTCTATTTTAATAGGGCAGCGCCAATTTCCCCATTTTCCTTTTCCAATACATCCAATTAACTCCTAATTAGGAATTAATTAAGGGGAGGCAGCAGCCCTTCCAATATCCTAAGCGCAGACTCTCAATTTATTATGCCCCCTTTAGAGTTCATATTTTAACTTTTGTAGAAACATTGTATGCCATTAATTTTGAATAAAGAATGTATTTTTCCAATTACATTTATTATTTATTTACTTTGCTGCTAAAAAAACCCCTCTGGGAGAACTTTCCCATAACATACTATCCGGGGTGCACAGCACTACTACCTCTCCTTATATGTGTCTTTCCCATGCTGTCAAAACCTTTCTTTTGTGGGACCGCAAAGCACCCTCCCCATTTTGAGGGCATGTGGCCTGGTATTTTTCAGGTGGGGGGGCGCTTGCTCGCCCCCTATCCTGTCCTTCAGTCTGCATGCTCAGATAAGGGTTTGGCATGGATTTTGGGGGGACCACCATGCCAATTGTTTTTTAATTTTGGCATGGAGTTTCCCTTAAAATCCATACCAGACCCGAAGGGCCGGCGATACATTACAGCCAGACCCCAATGCACCCTCCCCATGTTGAGGGCAAGTGGCGTGGTATGGTTCAGGAGGGGGGGGTGCTCGCTTGTCCCCACTATCCTGACCTGCCAGGTTTCATGCTCGGATAAGGGTCTGGTATGGTTTTTGGGGGGACCCCCACCATTTTTTTTAGAAAATTGACGCAGGGTTCCCTTTAAAATCCATATTAGACCTGTAAACCCCTGCTCATCTGCCCCACCACTGTACCTCCCTGTACATTTGCTCCACCGCAATACCCATACCCCCATGCTCTTCTGTTTCACTGCTGAAGCATCTTCTCATCTGTCCTAACACTGAACTTATCTGCTCATCCGCCCCATCACTGTAACCCCCTTTCTCATCTGCCCCACCACTGCACCCCCTGCTCTTCTACCCTACCAATGTAACCCCCTGCTCATGTGTTCCACGGATGTACCTCCTTTCTCCTCTGCACATCTGCCCCATCTCTGTACCCCACTGCTCCTCTGCACCACTGCTGTAACCCCCTGCACATCTGTCCCACCAATGTACCTCCTTTCTCCTCTGCCCCAACACTGTACCCCTCTGCTCATCTTTCCCACCACAGTAACCCCCTTCTCATCTGGCCTTACACTGAACTCCCCCTGCTCATTTGTCCCACCACTGTAACCCCCTGCTCATCTGTCCCATCACTGTACCCCCCTGCTTTTCTGTTCCACTGCTGAACCCCTTCTCATCCCTTCCACCACTGTACCTCCTGCACATCTGCCCCACCACTGTACCCCCTTGCTCTTCTGTCCCACCACTGTAACCCCTCTGCTCATCTGCCCCATCAGTGTGCCCCCTTTTCTCATCTGCCCCACCACTGTACCTCCCAGCACATCTGCTCCATCGCCGTATCCCCATGCTCTTCTGTCTCATTACTGAATCACCTTCTCATCTGCCCCACCACTGTAACCCGCTTTCTCATCTGCCCCACCAATGTACCTCCTGCACATCTGTCTCACCTCTGTTCCCCTTGCTCTTCTGTCTCACTTCTGTTCCCCTGCTCTCCTGCCCCACCTCTGTTCCCCCTGCTCTCCTGCCACATACAAGCATCTGGAATAGATGCGCAATGATGAGCTCAGGTCAGGGGCATTTTCTGAAAGCAGTGGGCCTGTGTGCAGGATCATAAGTTAAGCCCCCGCAGCTGAGAAAAAGTGCGGCACTCTGCGCCACAGGAAAAGTTGGATGTGATTTTCATTGCGCTGAATACTGGCTCTGGCTTAAAGGGACACAGAGTGCAGGAGTTCAGTAGTAAGTGATGCAAAGGTTCAGGAATAATTTCAACAAAGTTCCCAGAAGCTCAACAGTAATTCCACAAACTGTGACCTGATTGTGGTTTTCTCAATCACAGTGAAATCCCTTCTTTCTGAGATTGGTAGTGGCAACCAAGCGAGTCATCTTCCTCCATATGGTGGGCGGGGCTAGCAGGACTGTGATTTGATTTAGATGTGGCCAATGACAGTCCTCCTCCTCCTGGAAACAGGGACCGCCCCCTCCTAGCAGATCTGCACCCAATCTCTTCCCCATCACAAAAGCTGGCGATCGCAGCTACGGCAAAGTTAGAGAACCAAACATTTTTACAATGTGTGAGGGCACAGTGCCTCCCCCCCTCAGTGCAGGTGAGTCGCGGGGAACTCTGAAATTGAAATGCATTCGTGTCTCACTGACACTTCCCTGCGCTGCTCTGCTGATGGAGAGGGAGTCGAGTGCTGGCAAAAGTGGCTTTGCATGCTGCTTGCGGCACCAGTGCCGAGGGTTGCCTACCCCTGGCCTAAACTGATGAAGAAATATTTTTTTTTTTTTTTGGATATTTACTATAGCAAAAAGTAAAAAATATTGTTTTTTTTTTTTCAAAATTGTTGCTCTTTTTTTGTTTATAGCAAAATAAATAAAAAACACAGAGGTGATCAAATACCACCAAAAGAAAGCTCTATTTGTGGGAAAAAAGGACGTAAATTTTGTTTGGGTACAGCATTGCACGACCACACAATTGTCAGTTAAAGCGATGCAGTGCCGTATAGCAAAAAAATGGCCTGGTCATTAAGGGGGCAAATCTTCCGGTCCTTAAGTGGTTAAAGGTGATAGTAAGCTTGGTCAGGCACCAAATGTAGAATATTGATCAAAATATGGGGGGGTGAAAAAAAATTCTATATGAAAGTGCTCCATTCTGTATGCTTTGCTTATTTTTTGCACACTGTACTTATATCTTGCACACTGTACTAATAATGCTTTGATTACATATTCATGTTCATTTAGGCTCCGTTCACATCTAGGCATCCCAGATCACAGGCAGAATTTCAGATTCATGGCAAATCGCAGGACGTCTGTGTGATTCCTGTCACTTTCAATGGCACCCCGAACCTGTCACCCAAAAGAAGTTCTTGCCACGATCGGGGTGCCATTGGAAGTGACAGGGATCACACGGGCATCCTGCAATTTGCCGTAATACGGGATCGCGGGCAGAATTGCTGTGAAAAAGTACAATTGTAGTATAAATGGTATACAGTGGGGCAAAAAAAGTATTTAATCAGCCACCAATTGTGCAAGTTCTCCCACTTAAAAAGATGAGAGAGACAAACACTTCTTTCTGCAACCATTCCACTAAATCCCATACATTTTCTTCTGGGTCTTCCTTTCCTGGATATCCCTAAATCATCACAGAAACTTGCGTCATTCATATTATTAGCAGCAAAAAGAGCCATCCCTAGGCTCTGGCTCTCTACCTCCACCCCCACTTTACATCACACCCTCTCCATAATAGCAGATATACACAGGATGGAGCAAATGTCTGCTAAGATTGAAGGTAACTTCCTCCTATTTGACAAAATATGGAAGGCTTGGGATGTTTCAATATTTTCTTCCGAACCTGTTGTTGTCACACCTTTTTAAAGTCCGCTAGCAATACCCATTGACCATCCTTTACACCTGATTGTGTAGTTGACACATTTTAATTTATTTTTGACCTAAATTCAGATACGGTATGGACACTTTTTATTGAATTGATACAATGATGGAAGCCGCCGACATTTGACTATACTAGTATCCTCACCAAGATATATTATATTACTTTATCTTGTCTATTGTTTTGATATATATAACTTCTTCTTTGATGATAATTTGGCTTGATCTTTATAACTTATGATATGTTGTTTTATAATTGTTAAACTGTTGAAAAATAAACAATTAAAAAAAAAAAAAAAGATGAGAGAGGCCTGTAATTGTCATCATAGGCATACCTCAACTATGAGAGACAAAATGTGGAAACAAATCCAGACAATCACATTGTCTGATTTTTGAAAGAATTTATTTGCAAATTATGGTGGAAAATAAGTATTTTGTCACCTACAAACAAGCAAGATTTCTGGCTATCACAGACATGTATCTTCTTCTTTAAGAGGCTCCTCTGTCCTCTACTCATTACCTGTATTAATGGCACCCGTTTGAACTTGTTATCAGTATAAAAGACACCTGTCCACAACCTCAAACAGTCACACTCCAAACTCCACTACGGTGAAGACCAAAGAGCTGTCGAAGAACACCAGAAACAAAATTGTAGACCTGCACCAGGCTGGGAAGACTGAATCTGCAATAGGCAAGAAGCTTGGTGTGAAGAAATCAACTGTGGGAGCAATAATTAGAAAATGGAAGACATACAAGACCACTGATAATCTCCCTCGATCTGGGGCTCCATGCAAGATCTCACCCCGTGGGGTCAAAATGATCACAAGAATGGTGAGCAAAAAATCCCAGAACCACACAGGGGGACCTAGTGAATGACCTGCAGAGAGCTGGGACCAACGTAACAAAGGCTACCATCAGTAACACACCACGCCGCCAGGGACTCAGATCCTGCAGTGCCAGACGTGTCCCCCTGCTTAAGCCAGTACATGTCTGGGCCCATCTGAGGTTTGCTAGAGAGCATTTGGATGATCTAGAAGAGGACTGGGAGAATGTCATATGGTCAGATGAAACCAAAGTAAAACTGTTTGGTAGAAATACAACTCTTTGTGTTTGGAGGAGAGAGAATGCTGAGTTGCAACCAAAGAACACCATACCTACTGTGAAGTATGGGGTGGCAACATCATGCTTTGGGGCTGTTTCTCTGCAAAGGGAACAGGACGACTGATCTGTTTACATGAAAGAATGAATGGGGCCATGTATCATGAGATTGTGAGTGCAAACCTCCTCCCATCATCAAGGGAATTGAAGATGAAACGTGGCTAGGTCTTTCAGCATGACAATGATCCCAAACACACCGCCCGGGCAACAAAGGAGTGGCTGTGTAAGAAGCATTTCAAGGTCCTGGAGTGGCCTAGCCAGTCTCCAGATCTCAGCCCCAAAAAAAACCTTTGGAGGGAGTTGAAAGTCCGTGTTGCCCAGCGACAGCCCCAAAACATCACTGCTCTAGAGGAGATCTGCATGGAGATCTCCTCTATGCAGATCTCATAGAGATCTGCATAGAGGAGAATAAAATGTTTTGAAATGGCAGTTGCTTTGCATATGTGCAAAAAAATACCTTACAAAGTAACAAATCTATTTTTTTAAAAAAGAGCTTACTATAAGTTTAGAATAATTATTTTATGAATAACTTTAGTTATTTAACAATAACCTTTCGGCTCAACCAAAAAAAAGTGGATTTAAACCCTTCTATCTTTTTCAGCCTGAGGAAGCTGCCATCTTGGCCTCTGTTTGATCTTCAACTGCCATGATGCTGCACATGTGATCGGTTTTGAGACCAGCCATTTGATAGTTTGACAGTTTGAGAGCACAACCAATGTGACAGTTACTTTCCCGGCATGTGCAAAGAATGTAATTTTTTTTTAAATGGTTAACTCGATAGGATGCAGTGCAGTCACTTTGTGGTATCTGAAATAACTTGCTTGTCTCCAAGTTGGGATTAAGTCCCACCGCCATCTGACACCAAGCCTGACCTATGTCATTCAACTGTCAAATTCCAGGGACTCTATGGCTGAACAGCGCACCTCCAACTCTGAGACGAGTCCACCCACCTCCTCTCTCCTTCTCCACCTCCAGCCAGCAGCAGAGAGAGAGATAGAGACCAGCCAGGTACATCAGAGTGATGAGTCACCAGGATCCAGCCTGTGCCTATTGCCCAGTCAGTGCCAGTGAGTCCCAGGGCCGCCGCCGTCACTGACTACTCCCGAGTCCCGCAGCCGAGTCCCGCAGGAGCACATTGCCAGCAGCCTGACTTCTCCAGTCCAGTTCTCCTCCTGAGCCTCCTCCCGCCCACGAGGGCCATGAGTTTTGAGCAGCCACTGCGCCAGATAAACTTAGTGTTTGTTCATGTGGCAGCAAATATAATTCATGACAGTGATACAGCAACTTGCTGGCAAATTCTTGTTTAGTCACTATTCAATTATTAACCACTTAAGCCCCGGACCATTTTGCTGGCCAAAGACCAGAGCACATTTTGTGATTCGGCACTGCGTCGCTTTAACTGACAATTGCGCGGTCGTGCGACATGACTCCCAGACAAAATTGACGTCCTTTTTTCCCACAAATAGAGCTTTCTTTTGGTGGTATTTGATCACCTCTGCGTTTTTTATTTTTTGCGCTATAAACAAAAATAGAGCGACAATTTTGAAAACCACTTCAGCCCCGGAAGGATTTACCCCCTTCCTGACCAGAGCACTTTTTACAATTTGACACTGCGCCGCTTTAACTGCTAATTGCCCAGTCATGCAATGCTGTACCCAAACGAAGTTTGCGTCCTTTTCTTAACACAAATAGAACTTTCTTTTGATGGTATTTGATCACCTCTGCGTTTTTTATTTTTTGCGCTATAAACAGAAAAAGACCGAAAATTTTGAAAAAAAATGATATTTCCTACTTTTTGTTATAAAAAAATCCAATAAACTCAATTTTAGTCATACATTTAGGCCAAAATGTATTCGGCCACATGTCTTTGGTAAAAAAATGTCAATAAGCGTATATTTATTGGTTTGCGCAAAAGTTATAGCGTCTACAAACTAGGGTACATTTTCGGGAATTTACACAGCTTTTAGTTTATGACTGCCTATGTCATTTCTTGAGGTGCTAAAATGGCAGGGCAGTACAACCCCCCCCCCCCAAATGACCCCATTTTGGAAAGTAGACACCCCAAGGAAATTGCTGAGAGGCATGTTGAGCCCATTGAATATTCATTTTTTTTGTCCCAAGTGATTGAATAATGACAAAAAAAAAAATCACAAAAAGTTGTCACTAAGTGATATATTGCTCACACAGGCCATGGGCGTATGTGGAATTGCACCCCAAAATACATTTAGCTGCTTCTCCTGAGTATGGGGATACCATATGTATGGGACTTTTTGGGACGGGGCCCCAAAAACCAAGCACCGACTTCAGAATTCCTAAGGGCGTAAATTTTTTATTTCACTCCTCACTACCTATCACAGTTTTGAAGGCCATAAATGCCAAGATGGCAGAAATTCCCCCCAAATTACCCCATTTTGGAAAGTAGACACTCCAAGCTATTTGCTGAGAGGCATGTTGAGTCCATGGAATATTTTATATTTTGACACAAGTTGCGGGAAAATTACAAACTTTTTTTTTCTTTTTTTTTTGCACAAAGTTGTCACTAAATGATATATTGCTCAAACATGCCATGGGCATATGTGGAATTACACCCCAAAATACATTCTGCTGCTTCTCCTGAGTAAGGGGATACCACATGTGTGGGACTTTTTGGGAGCCTAGCCGCGTACGGGGACCCGAAACCAAGCACCGCCTTCAGGATTTCTAAGGGCGTAAATTTTTGATTTCACTCCTCACTACCTATCACAGTTTTAAAGGCCATAAAATGCCAAGATGGCACAAACCCCCCACAAATGACCCCATTTTGGAAAGTAGACGCCCCAAGCTATTTGCTGAGAGACATGTTGAGTCCATGGAATATTTTATATTTTGCAACAAGTTGCAGGAAAATGACAAACTTTTTTTTTTGCACAAAGTTGTCACTAAATTAAACATTGCTCACACAGGCCATGGGCATATGAGGATATTGCACCCCAAGATACATTCTGCTGATTCTCCTGAGTACGGGGATACCACATGCGTGGGACTTTTTGGGAGCCTAGCCACGTACGGGGCCCCAAAAACCAAGCACCGCCTTCAGGATTTCTAAGGGCGTAAAGTTTTGATTTCACTCCTCACTACCTATCACAGTTTTGAAGGCCATAAAATGCCCATATGGCACAAACCACCCCCAGATTACCCCATTTTGGAAAGTAGACACCCCTAACTATTTGCTGAGAGGCATGTTGAGTCCATGGAATATTTTATATTTTGACACAAGTTGCGGGAAAGTGATCAATTTTTTTTATTTTTGCACAAAGTTGTCACTAAATGATATATTGCTCAAACATGCCATGGGCATATGTGGAATTACACCCCAAAATACATTCTGCTGCTTTTCTTGAGTACGGGGATACCACATGTGTGGGACTTTTGGGGAGCTTAGCTTCATACGGGGCCCCGAAAACCAATCACGCCTTCAGCATTTCTAAGGGCGTAAATTTTTTTTTTTTTTTTTTAAATAAATTTTTATTGAAGGATGTAACATACAGGGAATGACATCAATAGACAGTATCATTGTATTTTGTGATTTTTTTTTTTTTTTTCCAAAAAAGGAAAATCCAAAGTAAACATTAGCTTTATACAAAATAGGAATATAAAACAGCTGATAAAGACAAATAGCCTGGGGAATGGGGAGATGGTACCTTCTATGCGGAAGGGAGGAAATAAAGGAGATGAAACTGGATGGATCTAGGTGGGGGGGGGGATTCCCTGAGATTTCTAGCAGAATGTTACTGGATGTACCCCGCATAGGGTGGAGGAAGGGATGAGTGGGGGGAAACCAGGTAGATGTAGAATATCAACATCAGACATCAGGGGGGGGGGTAGGAGGGGAGAGCACCAAGAGCGTGCTTTGGATGGAGTAATGCAGCCTGTGGGTATAAAGTACAGGTTAAATGATAACAATAAGGTTGACATGATAAAGATAGTGATATTTACGATTTTAGTGGTATGGTATTGATGTCCTTTGTAGCAGTTGCGGTCTCCACCTTCCTACAAGGGGAGAAATAAGGGGTCCTGAGGAGCACGAGGAAGTCCTGGATCGTGTTGTGATATTTGGTAGGAGTTGGGTTCCTTATGTTGAGGAGTCTTGGTTTGGGGGGGATTATTCCATCTGCGGTGGGGGGGGAGGTTCCTGATAGAGGAAAGAGAAAGTCTCAAGATGCGCTATATCCGTGGGAGAGAGTGTTGAGGTCATGAAAGCCCCCCATTTGTGGTGGAAGCGTGTCCTGGTTGTTTCGTTCGTAAAGTCCATGTTGATCCTATCTTTGTAAAGCAACTGTAGGAGGTCCCTTTTGATTTGAGAGGTATTGGGACATGCGTCGGAGATCCAATTTTTTAAAATGGCTCTTCTGGCGAAAAGGAGGCATATCAGGATCCAGTCCTTGTAGGAAGGGGCAGGGTTCGGAGACCAGGGTAACAATTGGGGGTCCCAGTGACCGAAAATGAGGAGAAGGGGGTCCTTAGGTATTTTCAGCAGGGTTACATCAAATATGTAATGGAGGACCTTGTCCCAGAAACTGGAGATGTAGGTGCATGACCAGAAACGATGGGTCAAAGAAGGCCTGGGGTGTAGGCATAAGGGGCACGTGGAGGAGGTTTGAGGTTGTTTGTTCGAGAGGAAGGGTATGTGGGCTCGATGGACGATCTTAAGTTGGGTTTCCCTCCAGGATTCGTTGGGCACCAGTTTGTGAATAGTGTTGAGGCCTTGAAGTATTTTGTCGACCAATTCGGCATCAGGGAAGTCTTTTGCTCAGTTAGCTGCTGAAGATGACTTCAGTGAGGGAATGGCTTTTAGTAGGAGAGGCTGGTATATGTCTGAGATTTTGTAGGAGCCCTTTGCGAGAAGAGAGTCCGATAGGGACGTTTGAAATCTTTTGTGATTGTCTCTGCAGGCATTTTTGAGAAAGCTGATACATTGACCATAGTGGAACATGTGTGACTGTGGAAGTTGGAATGTCTCCGCTAATGACTTGAAAGGGACGGGGCGGCCAGTTTTTGAGTCACAAAGCGAAGAAAAGTTGGAGATGCCTTTCTGTTGCCAGGTGATGTATGGCTGACGTTCCAGACCTGGGGGGAAGCTCGGGTTTCCTTGTATTGGAAGGTGTTTAGAAATAAACGGTGAGAGCTTGAGGCATTTCCGGATCTCCCTCCAGGCAATGGCTGTGTCCCGAAGTAGTAGGTTATGTTGAAGGGGTGGGGGGATGGATTTCCACTTGCAGTGTAGGAGAGCTACCAGGGAGTATGGATTGACCATTTCGGTTTCCAGACAGAAGTTGGAGTATCGAGATGTTTGCGCTACCCAATCTAAACTTATCCTCAGGAGGCAGGCTAAATTATAAATTCTGACATTAGGGAGACTAATACCCCCTTCGCGTCTGGGAAGGTAAAGTTTAGTGAGTGCAATTCGCGGCCGCCTATTCCGCCATAAAAATTTGGATATTGCCTCGTTAAGAATTTTTGTGTCTTTATGCTGTAGGAGTAAGGGAATGGTTTGTAATGGGTAAAGTAGGCGGGCGAAGCTGACCATTTTCACTAGATGACATCTTCCCAGTAGCGAGAGGGGGAGATCCATCCAGTTTGTTAGTTCCTGAGAGATTTTTTTGAGTAAGGGTGGGTAGTTGAGGTGATAGAGAGAGGAGGGTAGTTTTCCTATTCTTATGCCTAAGTAGGTGATGTGGGAATGTACTACCGAGAATATGGAATTCTGTGTCCAAGGGGGGTTGGACGCGGTGCCTAGGGGGAGGATTTCGCTTTTGTTGTAGTTTATGCGAAGGCCCGAGCATAATCTAAATTGGTCAAAGATAAGCTTAATCGTGAACATGTCAGAGGAGGGGTTTGCTGTGAATATAAGGACGTCGTCTGCAAATAGTGAGGTGCGAAGCTCCTGTTTGCCGATGGGGATGCCGTTTAGTGGGCTACGTGTGATAAATATCTAGATAATGGTTCTAATGCTATGTTAAAGAGGAGTGGTGATAGGGGGCAGCCCTGCCGGGTCCCTTTGTGTAGGCGGAATTCCTCTGATAGGAGGCCTGCTGCTACCAGTCTAGCGGCTGGGGCGGTGTACATGGTGTTTATGAGATGAGCGAAGGAGCCGGAGAATCCCATTTTGTTCATGACCAGAGAAAGCCATTCGAAGCTTACGTTATCAAAGGCTTTCTCCGCATCCAGAGTGATGATAGCATACTTTCCCTCTGAGTTGCATTTGGCATGTTCTAGGGCCATCATTACCTTCCTGATGTTCATGGTGGCAGTTCTGCCTTTCACGAACCCTGATTGGGCAGGGTGTATCAGAGAGGGTATGATGTCTGCTAATCTTGTGGCAATAATTTTGGAAAGGATTTTGACATCTAGGTTTAGAAGTGAGATTGGCCTATATGAGCCTGGTTCTTGGGGGTCTTTACCTTTTTTGGCTAGTAATTTGATAGTGGCTTGATTGCCCGTGGGTAGGTATGTTCCCCCTGTCCAAATGTGCTGATATACTTCATGTAGTGTGGGTTCTACGAGTGGTTGTAGTGACTTGTAGAATTCTCCCGTGAATCCATCAGGACCTGGGGCTTTCGAGGGAGCTAGGTTTTTAATTGTAGTGGATATTTCGTGGAGGGATATTGGGGCGTTTAGAGCTTCTAACTATGTGGGTGATACGTGCGATAGGGTTACCTTTTCAAGAAATGATTGTGCTGTCTCATGGTTTATGGGATCTGGTCCATATAAGGATGAGTAATATTGTAACATGGTATCATTTATGTCTGTTTGGGTGGTTTTTATGTTACCCCAAGAGTCCCGGAGAGATGAGATGTGTGTCGGATGGTAGGGTCCCTTACATAAATTGGCGAGGAGTTTACCTGCCTTATTGCCGAATTTGTGGAGGGTGGCATCCATGTGGGCTTTTTTCGTTTGTTCTAGGGTTTCGGCCCAAGTGTCAAAAGACTGTTTTGCTGATTGCCATGCCTTCCTGTTATCATTGGAGTTATTTGTGTATAGTATTCTTTGGGCTAGGTGTAGTTGGGAGCTGGCTTGTTTGTATTTTTTGAGTGTGTTTCTTTTAAAGGATGCTGCATAGGAGATTATACGGCCTCTGAGGAATGCTTTGCCTGCTTCCCAGAATAAATTGGGGTTGTCGGAGTGTTCAGCATTGGTCGAAGTGTATTCCGACCAGACGTTTTCGATGTATTGTCGAAAGTCAGCGTTGTTGTGGAGATAAGAGGGGAAACCCCATATTTTAGGATTTGGGTGTAAGTCAGGGTTATCAATCGTGGTCGAGATTGGTGCATGGTCGGATATGGCAATGTCGTGAATGTCCGCATCGGATACCATTGGTAGAAGGTCGTCTGAGCAGAAGAGGTAGTCAATTCTGGTGAAGACATTGTGGGGATTGGAATAAAATGTAAAGTCTCTGTCAGCTGGGTGTCGGAGTCGCCAGATGTCGTGTAGATGGAGGGATTCCATCGTTGAGGCTAGTAGAGTTTGTGAATCTAGATCTGAGGGGAGGAATGTGCGCTTAGAAGTGGATCTGTCGTCTATCGGGTGTATTGTGGAATTAAAGTCTCCGCCCACTATGTGTGGGAGAGTCGGGTCGCTGAGGAGCCATGTTGAGAGTTCACTATAAAATTGTTTTGTGGGGTTATTGGGCGCATAGATGTTTGAAATTATCATTTCCTTGGTTCCTAATTTGATGTGGGCTGAGATGAGGCGCCCCTGAGCATCTGCTTTGGTGGATAGGACCTCACATGGCAGGTTTTTGTGGATGAGTATCAGAACTCCTGCTTTGCGTCCATTGGAATCTGAGCCTATTACTGTACCTACCCATAATTTTTTCATTCGGTGGAAGTCAGGGGTGGAGAGGTGGGTTTCTTGGAGTAGGGCAATGTCGGTTTTGAGTCTTTTGAGGTGACGGAGGATTTTCATTCTCTTATTGGGTGAACGAAGCCCTTTAACATTCCAGGAGACTAGTTTCATATAGGGGGGGTCACTGGGGGGGTATGTGGAGATTTTGTATGGTTTTCACCTGTTAATATGTGGTGGTGTGGCGTGAAATTAGGCTGAGTTCTGGGGGGGGTTATTTTGTTTAAACGAGGGATTTTGTAACCGCTAAGGGCGTGTGTGCAATAAGGTGGGGGTGCATAGTATAGGGAGGGGTACAGGAGGGGGAGGGTAGAAAAGAGAAACAATAAAACATATTCAGTAAACTTCACTTTTTTCCGCATGGAGTTGACTGTGTAGTCCAACTCCCAACGCAAGACTCAGAGACTGCTGTATTTGAGAACCCGCATTTAAGGGGGTGAAATGCATTGGCAGCTTGGTTTGCGCAACATTAGACGGAGGAGTTGGATACACAGGAGAGCCAGGGGAGAGAGACAATACCTTAGTTGTAACAAAACCAAATTTACCAGTTAGTTAAATATAAATAGTACGTATTAAACATGTAAGAAACTCCTTGGCCTACCAGTATCTGATTTGCCTGGTGAGGAAGAGTGGACAAGCTTGAAAGAGAAAAATTTTAACTTCGTCTCTTGAGTGGGATATCCCGCTAAGAGTTAGGCCACCATAGCTGTAGAAGCGGGGCGTTGAGTGGTAGCAATGTGTGACCATGCTCGTGGTCCTCAATGAGGAGTGGGACGGTGATGGTCCGGTGCCGAAGGTCTGAACCGTTTTGGAGAGTCTTTGCGTGGGCTCCTTTGGTCTAGAGCACGGTTGACAGGAGCCGCTCTAGGAGAGGGGCTGAGGTTGGGGCCTGAGTGTAGCGAACGCAGGAAAGCTTCTGCTTCTTTTGGGTCTTGGAAGGAGAGTTGGTCGCCATTTGGGGCTTTAAGTCAGAGGGTAGCTGGGAAAGCCAAAGTGAATTTGAGTTGTTGATGGTGCAGTTCCGAGCAAATCTGTTGAAAGGCTTTTCTCTTTTGGGACACTTCAATAGAGTAATCTGCGAAAATCAGGATTTTCATGCCGTCAATTTGGAGAGCTCTGGATTGCCTGAATTTTTGCAAGATGTAAGCTTTATCTGAGTAGTTGAGATATTTTGCTATTATGGGACGGGGCGATTTGCTTTCTGCGTTGAAGGTTCCCATGCGATGGGCCCGTTCTACTGTGCAGGGGCCTGGCAGGCCTAGTGCTTCAGGGATGCGCCTGGCGCATAGGTCAGAGAGAGCTGAGGGTTGTAGCGATTCTGGGATGCCTACAAATCGCAGGTTGCTCCTTCTGGATCTATTTTCCAAATCGTCCAACTTTTCAAGGATATATTTGTTGGTTTTGTCATGGGCCTGCATTGAGGATTGAGAGTGGTACAGATCTTCCTCAATATTAGCTATGCGGTGTTCAGCTTCATTCAGCCTGGAGGCATGTTCCCCTAGCTGGGCCTGGAGTTGTTGCATGCCTGCGTTAACGGCCTTCTCCACCGAGGCTGCAATCATTGGGGAGAGGAGGGCTGCTACAGCCTGTGCTATCCTTTCAGTGTTAGGCGTGCTGGAAGGGCTTGTATGCTGTGCAGATGTCTCAGTAGATGGGGAGGGGGCCGTAGCGCCGCTTACCTCCATGTCAGGCTCTGGCTCTGTGGGAAGCTCCGTGCAGGCCGAAGCCGGGGCCTCGATTTGCGGCTGTGGGGTCCGCGCCGCCGCGGCCGCGTACGATCGCGGGCCGTTTTTTACCACAAATCGGTCCATCCTGTGACCGGGGATGGCGTGGGGTGGATGCCGGTGGTTTTTAGCGGGTTTGCCGGTTTTGTAGGCTGTTTTTGGAGTCGAGCTGCGGGAGCTGATGAGAAGAGCAGCTACTCCATGCGGCGCCGGAACCGGAAGTAGGGCGTAAATTTTTGATTCACTCCTCACTACCTATCACAGTTTCGAAAGCCATAAAATGCCAAGATAGCACAACCCCCCCAAATGACCCCATTTTGGAAAGTGGACACCCCAAGCTATTTGCTGAGAGGCATGGTGAGTATTATGCAGCTCTCATTTGTTTTTGAAAATTAAGAAAGACAAGAAAAATTTTTTTTTTTCTTTTTTCAATTTTCAAAACTTTGTGAAAAAAAAAAGTGAGGTCTGCAAAATACTCACTATACCTCTCAGCAAATAGCTTGGGGTGTCTACTTTCCAAAATAGGGTCATTTGGGGGGGTTTTGAGCCACCTGGGCATTCCATGGCCTCCAAAACTGTGATAGGCAGTGAAGAGTGAAATCAAAAATTTACGCCCTTATAAAGCCTGAAGGTGGTGCTTGGTTTTCGGGGTCCCGTACGTGGCTAGGCTCCCAAAAAGTCTCACACATGTGGTATCCCCGTACTCAGGAGAAGCAACAGAATGTATTTTGGGGTGTAATTTCACATATTCCCATGGCATGTTTGAGCAATATATAATTTAGTGACAACTTTGTGCAAAAAAAAGTGTCTTTTTCCCGCAACTTGTGTCACAATATAAAATATTCCATGGACTCGACATGCCTCTCAGCAAATAGCTTGGGGTGTCTACTTTCCAAAATGGGGTCATTTGGGGGGGTTTGAACTGTCCTGGCATTTTATGCACAACATTTAGAATCTTATGTCACACATTACCCACTCTTCTAATCACTTGAAGACAAAGCCCTTTCTGACACTTTTTGTTTACATGAAAAAATTTACATGAAGAAAATTACTTTGAACCCCCCAACATTATATATTTTTTTAAAGCAAATGCCCTACAGATTAAAATGGTGGGTGTTTCATTTTTTTCACACAGTACCTGCTAAGCAAATGATGGTTAACAATAAAACAAAGTAACATTACAGTATAACAGTAAGACTTACCATACCTGCAAAGCAAATACAAAAAAAACATAGTAAAAAATAAAACATTTAACGCAACCTGTGCCTAAAATATATATACATGCCAAAGCATGGGGGCATCCTCCCGCAAAAGGTAGGAGCAAATCGCTCGTCCACCCACTGCTGCCCCCATGCTTCGGCATATATGCTGAAGTATGTAACTGTGATGGTGAAATCAACTCCGACAGCGCTGGAGTCATGGCTTTATGTATCGTGGGAGCAAACGCTGTTGCTGTCAAGATAAATAAATCCGCTCTGCAGCTGAATGGCATACCCGAAAACAAAAAAATGGTTAACAATAAAACACAGTAAACAGTAAAGTATAAAAAAAATGCATACCTATAAAGCAAACATGATAAAAACATAACAACAATAAAACATTGCAGAATAGAATACAGTAAAAAAAGAGCAGAACAAGAGAGAGAGAATAGAGAGAGAACAATAAAACGACAACTATTTTTGGTTTTTCTCTTTTATATTTTTTTGTGTTTTTTTTTTTACTTTTTTGTTTTTTATTTACACTTTTTTGTAACTTTAACTTTTGTAACTGGTACCAGGTTTGGGTCTCTCAAAATGCGATGGCATCTTGGGAGACCCTGTGAAAGTGTGTCCTTGTCTGTGCAGTGCTGTACCCTACGCTAATACTCAACTAGTGTATGGTAGCATTCAAAACATTCACCAATGCAAAGAATAGGATTGTCAGGACAGAAGGGACAATAATACCGGGTGTCGCGCCTATATCCGTGCTTGCTGCAGACATGACATCTTTTTGGGGGGGCTCGTTGGGTAGGGGTACTCGGAAGGACATAAAGAAAATGCCTCTCATGCAGCCGTCTTACTGCATTTGGTTGGGAAAGGTGAGGTGGAGCACCGTCTGGAAACAGGAGGGCTCTGACAATCTCTACCTGGAATTTAAGGAAGGAACCAGTCCGTCCTGAATCTCTGTATAGCACATAAGCATTTAGCAAAGCCAATTGAAATAAATAAACAGACACTTTTTTGTACCAGCGTTTGGCCTTATGGGCAACTAGGTACGGCGCCAACAACTGGTCGTTGAGGTCCACCCCTCCCATATTTTGGTTATATTCGTGGACACAGAGGGGTCTCTCCACAACACCAGTCGCCGTAGTAATTTGGACCGACGTGTCTGCATGAAGGGAGGTAGGAACGAAAACATTCTTAGTATCCCTCCACTTCATAGCGAGCAAATTATTACACTGCAAGCAGGCTCTCTCCCCCAGCCTAAGATGGGAATCTACAAGCCGCTGGGGAAAGCCCCGGCGATTAGGTCACACAGTGCCACATGCTCCAATCTGATGATCAAAAAGGTGACTAAAAAGTGGCACGCTCGTGGCGCACCCCGTATCTGGCACGCTTGCTGGGAAGGTACTGTTTGAATGACAAGCGGCCAGAAAACTTAATCAGGGACTCATCAACGCAGACAACTTGATGGGGAGTAAACAAGTCTGCAAAACATTGGTTGAAGTGGTTTACAAGGGGCCGAATTTTGTAGAGCCGATCGAATTTAGGGTCTCCACGAGGACGACAGAGTTCATTGTTGTTGAAGTGCATGAACCGCAAAATCTGCTCGTATCGTGCCCTGGCCATGGAGGCAGAGAACACGGGCATATGGTAAATTGGGTCAGTGGACCAATATGACTGCAACACACTCTTTTTATTTATGCCCATGTTGAGGGAAAGGTCCAGAAAGAGCTTAAATTCGGAAACCGTAATTGGTTTCCAATCTCTGGCAAGGGAGGACTGGGGAATAGTGGCGATGTGTTGACCAGCGTACAAACTGCTTTGGTCCACAATAGATCTATAGAGATCTTCGGTGAAAAACAGCAAATAAAAATCCAGTGACATAAAATCAACTGTTTCCACCTGAATGCCGTGTTGACCAGTGAATGGGGGAAGCACAGGTGCTGCAGAAGTGGTGGGTTCCCAATTCGGATTGGCGATTGCAGCAGGAAGGGCACTATGGGCACGACGGGCCTGTGTTCGTCTTCTTGGTGGCAGCGGGACACTACCTGTGCTTGCCAGATTGCCAGCTTGAACTGCACTTATGGGACTCGCCACCTCACCAAGTGTTACTGTAGTGCTGAATATACGACCAGGGTGTACTAGGCCGCTGGTGCTTACCAGTTCACCAGAAGGAATAGCGGCGCTAGTACTTCTCTGTTCCATATGAAGGACCTGCGGTTCTTGCACTTCAAGGACAGAAGAAGTTCGGGGTGTGGTACGCCTGACCTTGGCAGGGACCACAACTCCATAGTCAGAGCTATCTGTCATGGAGCCGCTGTCCTCTACAGGTTCGTATTCTGAGCCTGAATCTGACAGATGAGTGACTTCCTCTTCACCATCTGTCATGCTCAGAAACGTGTAGGCCTCTTCACTAGTGTACCTTTGATTTGCCATTTTGGGCTCTAAATTTAGTGGTACACCAGTGAGACTCACAGGCAAAAAAGCTCCTGACTGTTAGCGACTGTATCAAAACGCTACCAACAAAAACTGTTAGCGATCGCAGGGATCAGGCCTGACTCTGCGAACGCTGCAGTTATGTGTGTTTAGTGTTTTGTAAGTGACAGTGATCAATCGATACTGCACTTGGGTGGGCTGGGCTGGGCCGAGGGGCAAAACGCAGGTACTAGCAGGTATCTGGGCTGATCCCACTAACACTGCATTTTTGGGAACCCTAAACTGCTGGGGACGCTAGTATTGATCTGATTGGATCAGATACTATACCACTAAGGGAGGTGTATGCTGCGTGCATGGGTGTTAGCGGTACTGGCGCTAACCTGACGCTGCCTGGGGCGACGCAGATCTTATCTGACCCTAAAAACGTAACTTATATCACCGCCGGGTGATTAGGGGGTTAAACCTTTATAAGGTAATAAACGGGGGGTGCCCTGAAAGTATAATAAACTATAATAAACAAACTAACTAACCAGCGTCACCCGTAACAGTTATATGGTGATCACTGATGAAAGGGTTAACTAGGGGGCAATCAGGGGGTTAAAACCTTTATTAGGTAGTATATGGGGGTCCCTGTCGCTATAAAACGGTGACAGCGTACCTATATACTTACCTCCCTAACTAGCGTCACCTGTGACACTAATACAGCGATCAGAAAAACAATCGCTTAGTGACACATTGGCGATGGGGGGTGATCAAGGGGTTAAAACTTTATTAGGGGGGTTAGAGGGGTATCCTAGACCTAAAGGGGAGTACCCTAGACCTAAAGGGGGCTAACCCTAACTGCCCTACCACTTATAACTGTCACAAACTGGCACCAATGCTAAAAAAAAACTGCTATTGGTGTCACTGTGACAGGGGGTACAGGGGGGTGATCGGGGCGTGATCGGGGGTGAAAAGTGTGCCTGCGTGTTCTTCTGTTAGTGTAGTGTTGGTGCAAACTTACTTGATGTCTTCTCTCCTCGGCGCCGGAACGAAAAGACCCGCTCGAGGAGCGATGACATCACTTTCTCTGCCGCTGTTGACATTACAGCAGCAGAGGAAGATTTTCATTTGTGGGGAGCCATCGCAAGGGGGTGGCCACGAATGAGTGGCCTCCCCCTCAGCCTGAATCGCTTCCCAAACGAATCCGACCGCCTTGGGCACTGGGGGGGGGGCGCGATGCGCCCCCAGCCCACAGGAGGCAGATCACGTACCAGGTACGTGATCTTGCCTGCCCGTGCCATTCTGCCGCAGTATATCTGCGTTAGGCGGTTGGCAAGTGGATAATAAATAGCCCCAAAAAAATATATAAAAAAACATTTTTTTCCTCAGTTTAGGCCGATACATATTCTTCTACACATTTTTGGTAAAAAAAATCGCAATAAGAGTTTATTGATTGGTTTGCGCAAAAGTTATAGCGTCTACAAAATATTGATAAAGGTGAAGCTTCAATTTCAGAGCTCTACAAAACATACAAAGCAGAAAAATTGCAGGTTATTTACCCTAATATTGATATAGCAATGCGTATTTTCCTCCGCAAACACAAATAAGTAGAGATACTTTAAGGCACCACAATGTATCTGCACTTTACCAGTAATGTTAATCTATACACTTTGATGACACTGACCTATTTACTTTACGTTAAAGGGCCTGTTTTCTAATTCTGTACAAAATACATAGAATGTTCCAGCACTATGCCTGTGTTTGGTGGGATGTTTACAACACCCCAAAACATATTACACATCTATAGTAATCATTTGTTGTACATTCATTTTAAATGTATTTGCTGTAAGTCTACTATAGTCTTGTGGAGCACTCATGTGGATAAAATGAAAAATCTATTCAGATTTATGACTATAGAAAGTATTCATGTCTCACAGACCAAACACCTGCAGCACACATTGTAAAACATACAATGAGCATACAATGTTACCATGGTGCTTCTCAGATTTATTATACTGCTATTTTGTGAATCACAGTAATATATCTGCAGAGCCTGAAGATGTATTGGGTCGTCATTATCCATATCGGTTATTGCATGTTACACAAAAGAAGAAATTGCTTACACGCTTAGGATGACATAATGGCCTATATTGTTAAATGGTGATATTCCATATAATGTTTTTGGACACCAGTACAAGCTAGATGTAAGTTAATGGACCATATGTGTATGTCCACACTCAACATATGGATATAAATGATGCTCTAGAAAGCCTATCTAGATTTATTGAACTATAGTTTACTAGTAATTCAAGGAAAATTGTAAATACAGTTTTTAACAGATGTACAGTATTTTATGGCTGGCTGTAGTAGATATTTCAGCATATTCATATACTCTTATTATTTCATTGTGAAAACATCAATGCAGTAATTATATTTTTTTTACATGCACACATAATATGCATGTTTAACTATTTATGTATAATTTGTTAATTTTATTATAACTTTATACAATATATATATATATATATATATATATACATTTTTTTAACTATTATTCTTTATTTTGTAAAGAGAAGTGAGAACAGAAAGTGATTATTCATCACGATAACTGTCAGAAAGGGTACTCACTGAGGCCGAGATGCAGAGAGCGGTTCACTCTTGCGACTAAGCGCGCTCCACCCCCTGGGTATGGTACAGAGGGTGAATCTCACAAAGAGGCACAAGCTACCAGCAGGTTAGGCAGGACTTGCTTGAAGGTCAGTGAGAAACTTGGTAGCTGTGCAGGAGCTCACAGGTACTGGACCCAACAGGAAGAGCAGAAGACAAGTCCAAGAGTCCAAGACAGGCCGAGGGTCAAACACCAGAGACAAGTCTGTAAGCAGGCCAGGAGCCAAGATACAGGAGACTAGACGCAAATCCGAGAACAGGCTGAAGGTCATGGCATAGGAGACTGGAGACAAATCTGGAAACAGGCTGAGGGTCAAGCACAGGAGACTGGAGATAAATCCAGGAACAGGCTGAGGGTCAAACACCAGAGAAGATAGGCAGAGTCCGTTAAACAAGCCAAAGGTCAGGTCCAGGAGAAGATTAGAGCAGGTCAAGGCAATCCGGGTCACAACAGGTAATCAATAGGCAAGAAACAGGAACAAATTCACAGGAAGCTGAGAGATAAACCAGCTATTTGTTTGAGAAATACAGCAGCTTTTATAGGCCAGCAAGGGGCTACGTTATGCGTGTTGGGCCACGCACGCAAGTGCGCCAAAGTGCCATTCAGCCGTGCATGCGCGCAGGGAAACGGTGATACTGACAGGGATGATTCTGATCTCTTCCCTGATAATAACAATATGTGGTGAGCAAGTTATATGCCCTGGATATTCCTTTGACTGAAAGGTTGGGAGTGTCATATAATTTGAGAAGAGCATCTAAGAGGGAGTCTCTATCTGTTAGTTGAGTTTTGGATAGTATCAATCGGATTCTAAGGTAGAAGAAGAGTGCCTTAGTGGAGATGCCGAATGTTTGTTGCAGGTATGAGAAAGGCTGTAACCCTGTTGTAGAAAATAGAAGACCCAAGTTATTGAGCCCTTTATCCATTCAGTTTGAGGGATAGGTCCAGGGATAGTAGTTCTATAGCTTTGATGGGTAACTGGGAGAGGATAGATCACGGTAGTCCTTTGTTAATTTGAAGCATGGCCGACCATACCTGTAGTGCTAACAGAAAAAAATATTTTACTGCGCTATCCCAAGAATAATCGTGTGTATAGGATTAAACCTTAAATAAAGTGAAAAAAGCTGCAACTAACAATGTGAGACACGCACAATGCTGGCTAGAAATGCCTTTGTTGTTTTATGGTGAACATACTACCCATCCAAATTGATCCATCTGCGGACCATTTCTATTGAGGCTGAAGCGCCCAGTGTATGCCAGTGAGATCCCGGGCTGGGGTTACAGCCATCTGCTTTGTGTGGTCCCCTGTAATAAGGGACCACCGAGTTCTGTCACACATCTGGTTTTTACTTGGACTATGCCTGAGGCTTTCCCAGTGAATGAACATACATCTGCCACATGAGATGACATCTTACGCGGAGAGTCTGAGGAGCCCCTTTAGCTTTGAAAGACCCGAGGCTGGGGTTAAGAGCCACAGGCACGCATGATCTCCTTAAACAAGAGATCTAAGGAGCTGGTAAGCGCAGTATTTTCGTGGGTGGAGGCACTTTTGTATTGCACCCCATCACATCCCCCATAGTGTTGAAGCATGTCATTGCTGGCAGGAAGATTGCAAAGCCACCATCTAGAAAATCGTTTACTAAGTGGGCTTTTTTCAACTAGCCTAACTGAGTGGACTTGGTTCTATTGCTTGCGCATCTTGCTATATACTTTATTTTCACAAAAAAATTTTGCACTTATCATTGGTGACAACATAAATGCTGATGTGACATCATATTGCATGAACCTTTTATATATTTTCAATTGTATGATTTCAATTCTTTAATATTTTTCATTTCTATGATCACAAATCATTTCACAGCGCAGCTTCCTTTTTTTATGATACCTGTAGTCCTGCAGTGGTGGTGTTTAGGTGCTGCAGCTTTAAGTTGAACAGGGCAGCTGTGAGAATAAGTTTTGGTTCTGTATTAAGTGCTGTAGATTCAATTTGTTTCCAGGATTTGTTGGAGTTTGGTGACCACTATTCTCTTAGTTGGTCCAGGACTACTGGCCTGCAGTATGCTTGGATGTTGGGGGCTCCCATACCTCCATGAGAGACCGGGGTGAGGAGAGTGGATTTCTTTAGTCTCGGCTTCTTGTGTTGCCAGATAAATGTGTTAATTATTCCTTGTAGTTTCCTTAAGTAAGTTGGTAGGAAGGGTAGGGGGATAGAACAAAATATGTATAATATGTGGGAAAGCAAATACATTTGCCCAAGTGAAATTCTGCCTGCCCAGGAAACAGTAGAGTGGCTCAATTCTTCAGAGAGATGTGTGAGCTTTTCTACGAGGTCATCATAATTTACCTTTAATAAAGTTTGGCTTGGGATTCCCAGATATGGTCGAGAAAAACCCAGAGGACCACATAAAGGGGGTTTCTACTGATATAGATTGAGTAGTATGTGGATCAATGCCCAAATTTAACATGAGGGATTTAGTGTGATTGATTTTGTAGGGAAACTGAGCTGAAATGTTCTAGAAGTTGTTGGATGGCCCTGAGAGATGTTTTGGGATTGGTTAAGGTGATGATAACATTGTTGGCATATAGACCAATTTTATGCTCTGTATTCCCTATCATGATACCAGATATTGACGATGTCACTCTAATGGATTATGCAAGGGATTACATAATCATGGCAAAGATCAATGGGGAGAGCGGGCATCCCTGCCTTGTGCCATTCGTAATTGTAAAAGGTTCTGACATTATGCCCGGAGTCCAAACTCATGCGCTTGGGGAAGAGTAGAGACATAAATTGGTTGGTAAAAATTTTCCTGAGAGTCCAAAATTTCCAAAGCACTGCTTCCATGTAGGTCCAGTGAACCCTATTGAACGCCTGATAGGAAGAGATCAATTAGATAAGATTAGGGATGAGCTTCATGTTCGAGTCGAACCCATGTTCGACTCAAACATTGTGTGTTCGGTTGTTCACTGAATTAGGAACGATATGGGCCGTTCGCTTCAAATTCAAGTGGCGCGTCACAGCCCATAATTCATTGCGGCATCGCACTGCATTGCTGGCTGATGATTAGCCAAGCATGCACTATGACCCACATGCTTGGCCAATCACAGCTCCACATGTACAGAGAGTCGTAATTGGCCAAAGCCAGGGTGGCTTTGGCCAATTATGGCTCAGGGGGTTAGTACACGCCCCACACTATATAAGGCCGCCTGCATGGCAGCCCTGTGTAGTGTGTCCTGGCATTGAGAGAGAGATAGATAGACAGAGAGACAGTGTCATTTGATTTAAGTTAGATAGAGTAGTCAGGCGAGTCAGTTAGCTGCACTTACAGTGTATTGTGTATATATATATATATATATATATATATATATATATATACACATACATACATACACTATATATATATATATATATATATATATATATATATATATATATATATATTCACTTGTGGAGGAGAACCGCACTCTGCTTACAATTTAGTGCCAGCAATCAGGTCTTCCCACTGACCTTGTATATAGAAAAAGAGTCCAAGAGGTTGCTGCACTTAAAAATTTCTTTGCTTTATTTCACAATATCTTCAGTAGGGGTTTACAAAGCAAGTATAATCCAAAATCACAGGCACAAAATGCCTACACAGTTTCAAACACAAGTAGGTTCAAATATGGATGGATGGATGGATTACCTCTCGGGCTAGTCAGCTTACGCCCTTCCTAAGATCCATTGAAGCACATCTGAGGGTTTCAATCCAATCATTCATTTAAATACAGGTTTAGTGAAGTACTTCACATATGGAATCAATATGGCTAATTAGTTCAAATCGCATACCATTTAACATCTATATATGCATATATTTATCTATAACATGCCATTAGAGCAAGGATAAGCAACAGGTGTCAAATCTCTCATTCTCTTCACTCGCATTATAGAATATTTAGAATACCTATAAAAACGCAGGGAAATGTTGCATTCATGAGTAAAAAGAAAAAAGAAAAAAGATAAAAGATATCCCCATCATGAAGTTATTTTATCTGGCTACTTTTAAATGCTTATTCCAACAGTTAAACAAATAAATAAAGATCCAAATCAACATTTAAGCCATATGGAGCAATTGTATTCAAAAAATGTATCCAGTATACTTCTCTTTTTCTTAGAATCAATTCACGGTTGCCCCCTCTCCTATTTTTTTCAATACCTTCTAGGACCATATACTTTAGTTGTGATACATTGTGGCCAAATTCCAAAAAGTGTCTCGCCAGCGGTAATTGGGTTAATTTATCTCGTATTGAGTATTTGTGTCTCGCTATCCTATCTTTAATTTTTTGTGTAGTCTCCCCTACATAAACTAAACCGCACGGGCACTTTATGGCATAAATTACATATGAAGATTGGCATGTGTAGTAACCCCGTATGGGGATGTTGAAACCCCTATGTGGATGTGTAAAGTATTTACCTTTAATCATAGAGTTACATTGTATGCATGACAAGCAGGGATACGATCCCAGATTTTTAGGTCCCAGAAAGGTTAGTTTGGCTGCTGCAGCCACAGGTTGGTCAGATTTAATCAATCGATCTCGCATCGTTCTACCTTTTCTATAGGAGGACATGGGTGGATTCCAGAATTCCTGTACCATGGGGTAACTGGATCTTAAAAGATTCCAATGTCTTTTGATAATTTGGTTGATTTTGTTGGAGAAGGGATGATACTGCATAATAAAGGGGATTCTCTTGTTTTCTTTTCGGGGTGATCGATTACAATCCGTATTAGAATAATCGATATTAACTAAAGCTTGCGGGTATATTCTACTAATAAGTTTGTTTTTTATTTCATTAAGTCTCTGATCACGGCACAGTGGGTCACTCACGATCCGCTGTACCCTCATCATCTGACTTTTTGGGATGGATGAAAAAACGTTTGGGGGATGAAAGCTATTAAAATGTAGCAATTGGTTACGGTCTGTGGGTTTCACATATAAGTCGGTAGTAATCTGCCCATTGTTCAATTTAAGAAGAGTATCAAGAAAGGAGATCTCATTTTTACCAATTTCAATGTTAAACTTTAATCCAGGTACAAAATAGTTAATGTATTTATCAAATAAGTATAGGCTTTCCATGTTGCCATCCCATATAGCGAAAATATCGTCCACAAATCTGTACCAACATTGGCAATGTTTTAAAAATAAATCATTGACATAAATAAAGGACGTCTCTATCATATTCATAAATGCGTTCGCATATGGGGGGTGCAACATTTGAACCCATCGCTGCTCCGTTCAGTTGCAAGAAATGAGTATCCCTGAAAAGAAAATAGTTCTCTTCAAGAGTAATTTTCAAAAGGTCAAGCAGAAATGAAATCTGTTCAGTTTTATAGATGCCTGATTGAATTAACAATCGCTGACATGCTTCTATTCCTAAATCATGTGGAATGATAGTAAATAAACTAGAGACGTCCCATGATATCAGGATGGAATCTGATGACAAGTTTATATCTTGAATTTTTGACAAAAAGTCAGTAGTATCTCTTATAAATGATTTAGTGTTTAATAACAATGGTGTCAAACACTTATCCAGGTATTGTGCTAGATGTGTTGTCACAGATTCCATCCCTGATACAATGGGACGTCCCGGGGGATTTTTAGGGTCTTTATGGATTTTTGGTAACATATACAGTACCGGTCTAACCGGATATTCACATATCAAAAACTCCATAGTTTCATCATCAATGATTTTTTGTTTAACTGCCTTAGTTAGAGTTGTTTTTATCCTTTTTTGTACTTTAAAAACAGGACAGCAATCAAGTCTTTTATAAGTAAGGGTATCACTAAGATGTTTCATTATTTCATTTTCATACATGGATGTGTCCATAACCACAATAGCTCCCCCCTTGTCAGCCGGCTTGATAGTGATATCATGCCGGACTGACATGGAGTTTAACGCTGCAATCTCATCTCATATATATGTATACATATATATATATATACATATACATATATATATATATATATATATATATATATATATATATATATATATATATACATATATATATATACACTGTATTCAGTTTAGCTAGATCCTTTCCTATTATTCTCTTCCTACTACTGACAGGCAGGCAGGTGTTTTTCAGTATTTACAGCTACCTGAAGAAAAATGCTGGTGTTCTTCTGATCCTATTAGTCCTATTAGCTACAGTATTTACAGTTAGTGTAGTGCGTCCTCTGCACAGTGTGCACCTAAAGCTACCTGAAGAAAATTAGTGGTGTTCTTCTGATCCTATTAGTACAGTACCGCAGGCAGCTGCAGTATTTACAAGTTAGTGTAGTGCGTCCTCTGCACAGTGTGCACCTAAAGCTACCTGAAGAAAATTAGTGGTGTTCTTCTGATCCTATTAGTACAGTACTGCAGGCAGCTGCAGTATTTACAAGTTAGTTTAGTGCATCCTCTGCACAGTGTGCACCTAAAGCTACCTAAACAAAATTAGTGGCGTTCTTCTGATCCTATTAGTACAGTACCGCAGGCAGCTGTAGTATTTACAAGTTAGTGTAGTGCGTCCTCTGCACAGTGTGCACCTAAAGCTACCTGAAGAAATTTAATGGTGTTCTTCTGATCCTATTAGTACAGTACCGCAGGCAGCTGCAGTATTTACAAGTTAGGGTAGTGTGTTCTCTGCACAGTGTGCACCTAAAACTACCTGAAGAAAATTAGTGGTGTTCTTCTGATCCTATTAGTACAGTACCGCAGGCATCTGTAGTATTTACAAGTTAGTGTAGTGCTTCCTCTGTACAGTGTGCACCTAAAGCTACCTGAAGAAAATGATTTGTGTTCTTCTGATCCTATTAGTACAGAACCGCAGGCAGCTGTAGTATTTACAATTTAGTTTAGTGCGTCCCCTGCACAGTGTGCACCTAAAGCTACCTGAAGAAAATTAGTGGTGTTCTTCTGATCCTATTAATACTATAGGCAGGCAGCTACAGTATTTACAGGTAGTGTACTGTGTCCTCTGCACAGTGTGCACCTAAAGCTACCTGAAGAAAATTAGTAGTGTTCTTCTGATCCTATTAATACCACAGGCAGGCAGCTACAGTATTTACAATTAGTGTAGTGTGTCCTCTGCACAGTGTGCACCTAAAGCTACCTGGAGACAATTGCTGTTGTTCTGCTCCTATTAATACCACAGGCAGGCAGCTACAGTATTTACAGTTAGTGTACTGTGTCCTCTGCGCAGTGTGCACCTAAAGCTACCTGAATAAAATTGGTGGTGTTCTTCTGATCTTATATTAATACCACAGGCAGGCATCTACAGTATTTACAGTTTGTGTACTGCGTCCTCTGCACAGTGTGCACCTAAAGCTACCTGGAGACAATTGCTGTTGTTCTGATCCTATTAATACTATAGGCAGGCAGCTACAGTATTTACAGGTAGTGTACTGTGTCCTCTGCACAGTGTGCACCTAAAGCTACCTGAAGAAAATTAGTAGTGTTCTTCTGATCCTATTAATACCACAGGCAGGCAGCTACAGTATTTACAATTAGTGTAGTGTGTCCTCTGCACAGTGTGCACCTAAAGCTACCTGGAGACAATTGCTGTTGTTCTGCTCCTATTAATACCACAGGCAGGCAGCTACAGTATTTACAGTTAGTGTACTGTGTCCTCTGCGCAGTGTGCACCTAAAGCTACCTGAATAAAATTGGTGGTGTTCTTCTGATCCTATATTGATACCACAGGCAGGCATCTACAGTATTTACAGTTAGTGTACTGCGTCCTCTGCACAGTGTGCACCTAAAGCTACCTGGAGACAATTGCTGTTGTTCTGCTCCTATTAATACCACAGGCAGGCAGCTACAGTATTTACAGTTAGTGTACTGTGTCATCTGCGCAGTGTGCACCTAAAGCTACCTGAATAAAATTGGTGGTGTTCTTCTGATCCTATATTAATACCACAGGCAGGCAGCTACAGTATTTACAGTTAGTGTACTTTGTTTTCTGCACAGTGTGCACCTAAAGCTACCTGGATAAAATTGGTGGTGGTCTTCTGATCCTATTAATACCACAGGCAGGCAGCTACAGTATTTACAGTTAGTGTACTGCGTCCTCTGCACAGTGTGCAACTAAAGCTACATGAAGGCAATTGCTGTTGTTTGGCGTTCTCATACTAAGAGTACTACAGGCAGGAAGTTGATTCTGCTAGCTGCAGTATCAGTATATATATACATCCCAGCTTTGTGCAGCTACATCTCACTGCAGGCCATTAATATGTCTGAAAGGCCAACAATGAGAGGCAGACAGTCACAAGCCAATAAAAGAGGGCAAGCAGGCTCTATGTCTAGAGGCAGCAGTGCTGGTCGTGGAGACGGTGCATCCTCATCATCATGTGGCTGTGAGACATGCTTGCCCTTTTTTTCGGCAGCTGGCCGTGTTGAGCCACAACATGCTGAAGACTTGGTAGAGTGGATGACCAAGCCGTCCTCAATCCTCCTCATACTCTCTCACCCAGGCTCAGGGTACTTTGTCTGGCAAAGCAGCTGCCAACGCGGCCTCTTCCCTTGGCTCAATGGCATCAGTCACTTCTTCGCTAGCCCCACCATGTCCTCCTGAGGAGTCCCCCAAATTGTTTGACCACAGTGTTGGGTACATGCTCCAGGAGGATGCCCAGCGTTTTGAAGTCTCCGATGATGGTACCCAGCTAGAGGAAGGCAGTAACGTGAGCCCAGAGAGAGGGGGCGCCCAAGAAGGACAGCAATCTGGCAGTTATATTCCCCCAGCTGCAGCATACTGCCAGCTTTGCTCCAGTGATTAGGAGGGAGGGGATGATGAGGTCACTGACTCCACATGGGTTCCTGATAGGAGAGAGGAGGAGGAAGAGGCACATCACCAACGAGGCAGGATGCCCTCCTGGGGCCAGCTTAAGGGCAGCACACAAACTGCATCACACCGCAAAGCTCTGCATGTGCAGGGCGCTGCTGTCTCTGCGCGTTATTCCAAAAGTTCTTTGGTGTGGGCCTTCTTTGAGACGAGTGCATCAGATCCCACCGCTGCTATTTGCAACATATGTCTCAAGCGTATTTTGCGTGGCCAAAACATCTCCAGCTTAGGCACCACATGCTTGACCAGACTTATGTTGACCTGCCATGCAGTTCATTGGCAAGTGTGCCTAAAAGACCCACACCAAAGAGGACCTCTCCTTGCTCCTCATCAGCTGAGATCTCCAACCCCACTATACCTTCAGTCCTCTCTGATACCTGCACTGAGAGGAATGAAGGTGTGGAATTAGGTGTGTCACAGCCAAGTACTTGGGGGCAATCTGCTATCAGTACACCAACGTCAGATTGTACCAGGCAAATTTCCCTGCCCCAGCTGCTGCACCGTCGAAAGAAGTTTGCTCCCAGCCATCCATATGCCCAACGGTTGAATGCTAGCTTGGCTAAATTGCTAGCACTTCAACTGCTGCCTTTTCAGTTGGTAGACTCTGCCCTCTTCCGCGAGTTTGTGGAATGTGTAGTTCCTCAGTGGCAGGTTCCCAAACGCCACTTTTTCTCACGGAAGGAGGTTCCGGCTCTCTACCAACATGTGGAAGGCAACATCTTGACCTCGCTGGACAGGGCAGTCAGCGGTAAGGTGCATATTACCGCTGACTCATGGTCCGGCAGGCATGGACAGGGACGTTACCAATCTTTCTTCTATTCAATCTGCTCTGGGAACCTCTGGTAACTATAGTACACGTGGTGACTCCTCAGGTAATCTTTCTGGCACTTCGGGTGAAATCTCCTCGCTATCTCAACACACTAATGGACAAACGTCTCATCCTAGTCGGAGCTTAGGGACAGCCCCTAACGATGAGACCAGCAGAAGTAGGTTTTTTCCACAGGGCCCCACCCCTCTCCCCAAAACGTAGAGATTGGACTGTCCAAAATACCAGACACCCCAGACATGAATATCATCAACTTGTCTAGTTACATTCTCTCCACAGAGGAGAGGATGTTACTATCTAAGGGGTTGAGTTTTTGTCCTAACTCCAATCTCGACACTTTCGAGGCCATAAAAGACTTGAACTTGTTTGCGAGAAAACTATTGCTTAAAAGCATGTATTCTAAGAGGGAAGATAAACCTAAACTGCCTGATAATGAGCAGGAAAAAGAGCTGGATGTTCTGCTGTCGTTACTTGATGAACAGGATCCAGCAGAACTTATAGACTCTATTGACATAGAATCTTTACTCCAGCAACAGTTAACGATTGAGACACCCATCCCACGGCTAAAAAAGTTTAAAAATAAGTCAGATAAGTTTCCCTCTCTCGGCTCCAACTCGAGTCTAATGGCCTTTGTCTCGTCTGTGACAGCCGAGATTAGGAAATTAAAAATACGAAAAAAGAATGACAATCTATCTCCCTCTGAACACTTGGCACTTGAAAACTTAAAGAAATGCCATGATTTGACTATTAAGCCCTCCGTTAAGGGGGGCAACATCGTCATCGTGTCCAACGATCAATATAAGGCGATGTGTAAAAAAGTGTTGGCCAACCGGGATTGGTATAAACTCATCCCCAGATCAAGTATTGCGAGGTTTGAAACTCAATTCTACGCTCTTGTAGATGGAGCCTTTTCCCAAGGCATTATAGACCAAGACACCTGGGAATTCCTACGCATTAAGTTTCCAAGGACTCCAACTTTCTATTGCCTTCCCAAGGTACACAAAAATGCATCTACTCCCCCAGGAAGACCAATTGTATCGGGCAATGGCGCCCTTACTTAACATCTGAGCCTCTACGTCGATGCCCACCTTAAGCCCTTCGTTGAGAACTTGCCCTCTTTTGTACGCGATACCATCCACCTGCTGCAAAGTTTAGAGGGCCTTCATGTCTCACGTCGGGCTTTGTTGGTGGCCATCGACGTAGAGGCTCTGTATAGTTCTATCCCCCATCAATTAGGCTTGGCCGTAATCAGACGGGTCATTGCACAAACACACAAAGATGACAAAAGATTATGTGAGTTCATCATTATGGCATTGGAGTTTATCCTCCATCACAATGTCTTTTCATTTGACGGCTCCCACTTCCTCCAGGTACAGGGTGTAGCTATGGGGACCTCATGTGCCCCATCCTACGCCAATCTGTACCTGGGGGAGTGGGAGAAGTCTTTCTTGTCCGATGAGTCCTCACGGACTTACACACTACACGTAGCGGCCTGGTTCCGATACATCGATGACATTCTGATGTTGTGGGAGGGCTCGGAGAGGGAGCTGGAGGAATGTATTAACCGCATGCAACAGAACTCCTTAAACTTGAAATTTACCTTCACTTACAGCGAAACTAGTGTTACTTTTCTTGATACGACCATTACCAAGAATGCCGATGGTAGTCTATCCAGCGGCCTCTTTCGCAAACCTACAGCGGGCAATACTATATTGCACGCCTCCAGTGCCCACCCCCAACCTCTCCTCCGATCAATCCCCTATAGCCAATATCTTAGGCTTAAGCGGAACTGTTCGGACCAAGAATCCTTCCTACGTGAAGCATCTGCCCTGAGAGAGAGACTCCTCCCCAGAGGATATTCACACTCGATCTTGAAAAAGCATTTAAAAGAGCCAACGGACAGAATAGACGTAAAATACTTTTCAGTCATCAAAGAAAGCCAGACAATCGCGCTCCGGTGAGGATGATCATGAAGTTTAGTGACCAACACAAGTCTGTCAGATCTATCTTTGACAGATTTTGGCACATCCTATACACCGACCCGCAACTACGTCCATACATCTCGGCAAGACCCTCCATCACTTATCGACGCGCGAGCTCCTTAAAAGACCAACTAGTTCATAGTGAATTTGTTGGCGACTTTCGCAATGACTCATGCAAAAGATTCGGGACATTTACGTGTGGGGGATGCTCGATATGTAGATACATCAACACAAACCCTAACTATATTCTTCCCAATGGCCGACGATACACTCCTCATCACTACTTTAACTGCAAAACCGAGGGGGTAGTGTACCTCCTCACATGCCAATGCCAGCGATTCTTCGTTGGCAGGACCAAATTGAAATTCTCTGCACGGGCATCCAGACATATTGCCTCAATGAAAAAAGCAGATCCTGTTTTCCCTTTGGGAAGGCATGTTCTTAATGAACATCACGGGGTCTTCCCAAAAATCCAATTTTTGATCTTGGACAGAATCCATCCCAACCCGAGGGGCGGAGACTGGAATAAGGTCCTTCTACAGCGAGAGGCCCGCTGGATTATGGACCTTGCTGCCACCTCACCTCCGGGCCTTAATGAGCAGTTCAGCTACAGACCGTTTCTAGAAGGCTTTACATCTGGTCTCTGTGAGAAGGACCTATAATCTCTCCTCATAGGCCCCCTGTTTACTTATTGTCCATCTATCTCCAATCATAAGTGTACACTATTATTCTATGGCTGTTCCCTATTCTCTCTTTTTCCAAAAAGTATAACTGCCCTGTTGTCTGTCTATGATGCCCAATTCATATGCATGGTATGTTGTAAACTGTTTCTGTACCCTGTTGATGTCGGAGCATTCTCTGCCTGATCGGCCGGTGGGTGTGCGGTTGTCTCTGGTTTGGCTGACCCCACCCTGTCCCACCCGGCGCAGGGGGGCCCCCCGAGGCTCCTTTTGGCTTGCCTGTGGGGGGCCTCTATTTTTGGCCTTCTGGCGGGCACTTCAGCCGCTATCTTGTGGTGTGTGGCCCACCCGTTGGCCTTCTCTGCGTCGGTGGGCTGCCATTGCATGGCCCCCTCTCAGGATTTCCTGTGGGGTGGGCCGTGCAGTGACGGCTCGGGGTCCTTCCCCTGCCTACTTTCCTCCCCCAATTTGGGGTGGGATGGGGGGCCCCTGCGGTCCTGCCAGTTATACACAGATGAATACCCTCTGTCTTACTTTTCTTCTTTTTATTTTTATGTTTACTTTGCGGTATAAATCGGAGGCTTCATGCCTTAATGGGTTAAATCAGTGTGGCTATGTAAACCACACACTGAGTGTGATATGCCCCATTGCCTGAATGGGTTAACACAGGTTTGGCTGCATAAGCCATACAGTGTCTGTAAACATGCTCCATTGTTTTACCAAAACTCTGTTTCAGAAGACCTGCCCTTTGATGTCTGAGTAGCTTGTCTAAATCCTTGTGGTAGAATGGTCACTTGCTGGTCACTAGGCAACCACTAACATTGCCTCGCTGCTCCGTTTGTTTCGTTTTGTTCTGTTGTGGCGGGCGGGGCTCCCTGTCAGCTGCACGCTGTTTCTCGTCCTGGGTAGGGGCTGTGCAGTGGGCGTGGAGCTGTGGCGCGGCCGCCCCCTTTCTGCATATTTCTATTCTGTGACTGACGTGATGACGCTGCATTAATTAGGCTCACGTCACGCCAGACCCCGCCCCCCCAGGCTCCTTATAACTCAGTGCTTTATCGGAACGTGCTTATCATTACCGCACTTGGCGGTGACCTGCCCGGACGTTCTATAGGACAGCCTGTGCCCCATTAGGAACCAGCTTTACAACCAGATGTAAGTACTGCCCTGGAAGGCTGTGGTCCATATATATACCTTTCGTTTTTAAGCTTGACACTGTTAGGGCTGCTGTCATAATATCATCCCCTGTTTGTTTGTTCACAGACCTGATTACCACACGGGCTAATCCCCCGGTTTGACCTTTGTTGCCTCCACATGGTGATATATTATTTTCTCCTATGTTGATGCAGATTGTCTGGCCTGATCTGTGGATACCCCGGTATGAATACAGCCTTTTTATCAACTCTCCCTTTGCCCCTTGATTTGTTGAATCGTATTATTAGTTTTTGGCAATGTTTAATTATACTGCACATATTTCTATTTCGTAGATAACACAGCGTGTTATAGTGTCTGTGATTTGGTTTCAGTCTGTGTGGCGGAGCTGCGGGACGCCCCCTTGTGTCTGTGGGTTGGATCAGTGTGGATAGAGTGGGGCCAGCCAGTACATCCAGGTCTTTGTTACATCTTTCAGACCTGGGGTACTTGACGCCGTCACTGCTGCGATTTTGGCACAGATGCTCCGATACTGATATGTATGGGTAGGTTGTGCTCCCCTTCTTCATGTTCACAATAACCCAAATGATATATATGTGATACTTGTAAATATTATTTGTATGCGACTGTCTTTTGTACTTATTTTGTTCATATTTCATTGCATAATAGGATTATGATCTACGATCTGTCTCTGATGAAGGGACATTCTGCCTAAATCCCGAAACGCGTAAGTTTTGTGGCAAGACTATTGAACATAGCCCTTAATCCTGCATAACAGTATATCGTTGTACAGCTTTTTATTGATTGTATGATATTGTATTTGTCATTTTTTTTGTCACATATTCTTTATGTTTTTTTTTTATTATATATATATATACTTTTTTTACTGAATAAAATAAATTTTTAAAATTCTAATATGAGTTGCCGCTAAAGTCCCTCTAATCCTTTGGGGGTAACTTCTGATGTATCCTAACCTTGGGGATGTTGGCAACAACTATGATATGGTTGAATAGCACTTTCTTTCTTTTTCTCACCAATCTTTCACCGCGCACCGGGTGACTCCTCTGGCAGCTGGGAAGGATGCAGGACAGGGTGCAGTAGTGTTGGAGATGTATCCGCCACCACGCCTCCAAAATACTACTAGTAGTGATTCTGCCACACCTCTCTCCTCCACCCCCTCCTCTTCTTCTTCCTCCATGGCCTCTTCTTGTGCTGATTTGTCTTCAGAACCAGCAGTGCTCCGTAGGCGTTCAAGGGGCTACGCAAGAACGCAGGCCAAAAGATGCCATGTGGTGTTTGAGCTGGTGTGCTTGGGGGACAGGAGCCACACTGGGGCAGAGATTCTGTCAGCTCTGCAGGGGCAGGTTCAGAGGTGGTTGACGACACGCCAGCTTGAGGCAGGTATGGTGGTTTGCGACAATGGCACCAACCTCCTCACCGCCCTCCGACCGGGGCAACTGACCCATGTGCCCTGTTTGGCTCACGTCCTTAACTTGGTGGTGCAGCGGTTCTTGGGCAGGTACCCGGGCTTACAGGATGTCCTGAGGCAGGCCAGGAAAGTCTGTGTGCATTTCCGCAAGTCATATAATGCCAGTGCTCGGCTGGCAGACCTCCAAAAGGAATTTAACCTGCCCAAGAACCGCCTAATCTGTGAGATGCCCACCAGGTGGAACTCAACGTTGGCCATGCTGCAGCAGCTGCACACGCAGCAGAGGGCCATCAATGAGTACTTGTGTGACTATGGCACCAGGACAGGGTCAGGGGAGCTTGTTGTTTTTCCCCACGCCAGTGGGCCATGATCAGGGATGCATGCACTGTCCTGTCACCATTTGAGGAGGCCACGAGGATGATGAGCAGTGACAGTGCATGCATCAGTGACACTGTCCCCCTTGTCCACCTGTTGGAGCACACACTGCGTGGAATAATAGACAGGGCACTTGAGGCAGAACAGAGACAGGAAGAGGAGTACTTCCTTAGCTCTCAAGGCCCCCTTTATCCAGACAGTGTTTCTGTGTGCCCGCCGATCACACAGGAAGAGGACGAGGAGAAGGAGGAGGAAGAAGAGGATTGTGTCAGCATGGAGGTGGAGCCTGGCACTCAGCATCAGCAACAGTCTTTAAGGGATCATTTACAGTCCCAAGAAACCCATGGACTTGTACATGGCTGGGAGGAGGTGGCTGCAGATCATGTCGTCCTTAGTGACCCAGAGAACTCCGGACCGAATGCCTCCAAACCTACGCTGCATGGCCTCCCTGATCCTGCAAAGCCTGCGGAAGGATCCTTGCATTCGTGGTATCAAGGAGAGGGATCAACACTGGCTGGCAACCCTCCTTGATCCACGTTACAAGGGTAAGGTTGCGAACCTTATCTTGCTGTCGCAGAGGGAGCAGAGGATATAACATCTTCGGGAGGCCCTGCAGAAAGGTCTGTGCAACGTGTTCCCAGAGACTGGGAGGTTACAAACACCTGTTCCTGCACAACGTGTTGCTGAGGCTTCAGTCAGTCAAAGAAGGAGCGGTGGAGAAGGTGGCCGTCTGACCAATGCATTCAGACAATTTTTTAGTCCGCAGCCTCAAGGTATTATCGGTTCCAGCAACCATTGCCATGTTTTACATGATGCAGGGATACCTAGGGGCAAGATCTGACTTGGACACCTTTCCCACCGAAAATCCTCTGGGTTACTGGGTCTTGAGGATTGATCACTGGACAGAGCTTGCACAGTATGCAATTGAGCTACTGTCCTGTCCTGCATCCAGCGTTCTTTCAGAACGCACATTCAGTGCTGCTGGAGGTTTTGTAACCGATCACAGGGTGCACCTGTTCACCGACTCGGTCGATCGACTGACCTTCATAAAAATCAATCAGTCTTGGATCACCACCAGCTACCAAGCACCTGATGCTGATGTAACCGAATAATGTTTTTTGAAATGTCAGATCCCTTCAAGACTGCCTATGCTGATGCTGAGTGACTATCCTGTTATGCTGAGTGACTATCCTCTTCCTCCTCAATGATCATGCTGATAGCTTGTAAGAATATTTTTGGTTCTGGGCACCGCCACCAGTGGCTAAGGCCCAATTTTTCAGCCCCTGTTTAACAGGGGCGTGTAATTACAACTTTTGATGCAATATTTTGCAAGGAGGGTTTGTTGCTGCACTCAACTAGAGTATTTGTGAGGGGTTGCAGTGTTGTGGCACCAGCACCAGTGCCTAAGGCCCAATTTTTCAGCCCCTATTTAACAGGGGCGTGTAATTACAATTTTTGATGCAATACTTTGCAGCAGGGCTCGTTCCTGCGCTCCAACTAGAGTATCTGTGAGGGGTTGCAGTGTTGTGGCACCAGCACCAGTGCCTAAGGCCCAATTTTTCAGCCCCTGTTTAGCAGGGGCGTGTAATTACAATTGTTGATGCAATATTTTGCAGGGGGGCTCATTCCTGCGCTCCAACTAGAGTATCTGTGAGGGGTTGCAGTGTTGTGGCACCAGTGCCTAAGGCCCAATTTGTCTGCCCCTGTTCAACAGGGACATGTAATTACAATTCTTGATCTAATATTTCACAGCAGGGCCCGTTTCTGCACCCACCAAGAGTAACTGTGAGGACTTACAGTGTTGTGGCACCAGCACCACCACCACCAAAGGCCCAATTTTTCTGCCCCTGTATAACAGGTGCATGTAATTACAATTCTTGATCTAATATTCCACAGCAGGGCCCATTCCAGCTCCCACCAAGAGTAACTGTGAGGACTTACAGTGTTGTGGCAACACCACCACCACCACCAAAGGTCCATTTTTTCTGCCCCTGTTCAACAAGTGCATGTAATTACAATTCTTGATCTAATATTTCACAGCAGGGCCCGTTTCTGCGCCCACCAAGAGTAACTGTGAGGACTTACAGTGTTGTGGCACCAGCACCACCTCCACCAAAGGCCCAATTTTTCTGACCCTGTTCAACAGGGGCATGTAATTACAATTCTTGAGATAATATTTCACAGCAGAGCCCGTTCCTGCGCCCACCAAGAGTAACTGTGAGGGCTTACAGTGTTGTGGCAACACCAACACCTAAGGCCCCAATTTCTGCAGAGTATATAGGGCAGGCCCCTACTTTCAAACATCCAACTTACAAATGACTCCTACTTGCAAACGGAAGGAGACAACAGGAAGTTAGATGAAATTTACCCCTAGGAAGGGAAATTCTCTCCTGTAAGAGTTAATATGGGAAAAAATGTGTCTCCTCTCCACTGATGCTTTATCACCAATCCTTGTTTCACTAAAAACCCCAAATTGTCAAAAAACATTTGTCATTGTGACAGAAAGTGAGGTAAAATCTTCTGAAGAGGTGCACAGACAGCAAAAGAAATGTCACAGGGGTGATAACCCTTCCCTATGTTTTCCAAAAAGCTTAAAAATAGATTTTTTGGCTGGAGCTACACTTTAAAAATGTACCAGTTCAAAATTACAAACAGATTCTACTTAACAACAAACCTACAGTCCCTGTCTTGTTTGCACCGCCTGTATACTGCTGTTCAGAGGGCCGTGGGCCACACGCTTTTCCTTTTTTTAATTTGGGTGCGGGGTTCCCCTTAATATCCATATAAGACCCAAAGGACCTGGTAATGGACTGGGGGGGTTATCCATGCTGTTTGTCTCACTGATTTTCATCCATATTACCGGGACCGGACATTACATTAAAGCCGTAAGCAGTTTTAAATGACTTTTATTACTTTAAAAATGTCATTTTGTGCAGGGACTGTTCTAAGCACGGGAAACACGTGCCACTTTACAGGCATACTATAGACACCCCCCAGATACGATATTTAAAGGAACATTTCACTTTTTTTTTTCACTTTAAGCATCATGAAAATCACTGCTCCCGAAAAAAACGGACGTTTTTAAAACTTTTTTTTGCATTGATACATGTCCCCTGGGGCAGGACCCGGGTCCCCAGATTCTGGTGCGTGGTGGGTGTTCGGCTCATCCCTAGATAAGATCAATGAGCCATCTAGCACTGTCCGAGACTTGTCTGCCTGGTACGAATCCTACTTGGTCTGAGCGAATGACTTGGGGAATGATTGAGGAGAGCCGTTGTGCTAGTAGTTTTGTATACAATTTGTTGTCTGTGTTTAAGAGTCATATTGGATGGTAATTAGCAGGGTTGTCAGGGGCTTTTCCAGGTTTTGGTAATGTGACCACTATGGCTTCCAAAGATTCTTTGGGAATTTTATCTGTTGAGACGTAGTGATTGAAAGTATTGCTTAAGTGTGGGTTGATCAGGTCTGAGACCAGGGGCCTTGTGTAGTGGTGGTTGTTTTATGGGTTTAAATTTCTGCTGAGAAGAAGGTTACCGATAAGGATTCTAGTTGGGTAGAGGAGATGGAGGGGAGATTTAAAGAGATGTTAGTGTTGAGCTACTAAAGGAGTAGAAATTTCACTTAGCCAATGAGCCTGTATTTACTTGATAGACCCAACCATATGCAGGTGAAATTTCACTTTACTGCTGTGTTGACTCTTCCATCCACGAACTAGTCATTTCAGACCATAGTCCCATTTATATCCAAGTCAATGACTTTCTTACCCAAGACTCCATTAAACTATGAAGGTTCCCCTCATTCTAGTCTGTGACATTCACCTCAAAAGTGTACTCCAGGAGGCCTGGACAGAATTTACAGAAGCCAATACTTGCCATCTGCATCTTCCTAATCAATTCTGGGACACGGGGAAAGCATTTCTATGGGGTAAAATTATCTCATATGTAACCTACTACAAAAAAATACCGTACAACATTACAAAGCTGCTAGCAAATACCTTCACGTAGCCAAAACTGCCAGGTACTTTCCTATACACTACCCTGCGAAGGGTATTCAACAAGATTTGGGTGGGGGGGTCACTATCTCCCATCGGGCCACCAAACCTATATCAAATCTATTGCTAAAAAAGGGAAAGACCCGACAGAACCAGGCTCCTACCACCCCATCTCCTTGCTTAATGCGGACTCCAAGATATTGTCAGAAATTGTAGCTTCTCACCTAGCAAACATCCTATCATTCCTGATGCACCCAGCTCAAGCTGGCTTAATCAAAGCACACTCGGCTTCATTGAATATTTGAAATGTTCTCACAGTATTGGAACACACAAAGGCACACCTGACCGAGAACATACCCATAATTACACTGTCTGCTGAAAAGGCCTTGAACAATTTGAGTTTCCGTTGATTGTCTCTTGTCCTCACAATGGTTGGATTCTCTTGGGCCCCTTCCTACACCTTGTACATAGTCAGGGTTGCCCCCTATCCCCCCCACTATTTAATTTGGCCCTGGAGCCACTCTACCACTACCTTAGTTTTGTGGTACCTTTACACGGTCTTCGATTAGGGGAAGAGGATCTCCAGGTGATACTTTTAGAGAACAACATTTTCATTTTCACCACTAGCCCCTTTTCAGACATCCTCACCATTCAACAAACCTTCAACACAAACACAAATACATTTCTCAAAAAGTGAGGTCCTTCTTCTTCGGAATCATAGTTCTAATGGCTAGATGTGCTCCTCTGCCTTTCCCATAGCCTCTAAACATATCACGTACTTTGGAGTAAACATAGGTAGAGAGCCTACCTCCTTGTACCATCTTAACTACTCTCTATTGATCTCCAAATTTGTGAGTGCACTGGAAGCATGGATGAACCTTTCCCTATCACTCTTTGGGAGATGCCACCTTTATAAAAAAAAAAAATACATGCTCAATAGTGCCTGCTTTTTTGTGGCATTGCAAAAGATCTCGTATTTCTTTAACTAAATTATATCTCCTAAAGTTCGAGGGGAGAGCAAATATTCCCTTTATCAGGTTGTATAACTTGTCTTGTTTAGTACATCTAGGCCTGAACTAGCTTTTGCAGAGGTCCAAATATACTAACTACAGATTGGAATTGGCCATGGATCACCCCTATGACCTAACTGCTATTCTACATAATGATCCCAAATCACTCCCCTCCAACCCCAATGCAATTTCCTCATCCGAGACACTGATTACGTGGAGAGATTCCCTAGAATGTATGGGCCTCTCTTTGCATGTCTCCTCTTATCTACCAATACATGGCAATCCCATATTCCCACAGAGAATCCACAATAATACTTTTGCCACCTGTAAATTTCGGGGCCTGAAAAGTGCTGCCTCCCCTTAGGACCCTAATACAGGTTGTCTCAAACATTTCCAGTTTGTTGCATCAGAGTCTGACCTACCCAACCACCACACTCTCTACATCCTACAACTGTTGGATTTTTTAAATACAGTATGTCCCCAAAAACACCTCTGATTCCAGGTGTCCTCTCTAGATTGATTGTAGACTGAACAATCCCAATTTCAGATGTATAGATCCCGCTACTTCTCTTTTTTTGTCAAATCATTGGAGCATACCTCTGTCAAATCTTGGAGAAAGGACCTTCCTATACCTGACCTTACAAGAGAACACTGAAGCTAATCTCAAATGAACCCTGGAGGGAATCTCAATTAAAGTTGCTCCATAGGGCCTACATACCATACGCAACCCTGCAGGACTCCCCAAATTTGAAATTTTGTCCACTATGTAAAGAAGCTTGGCCAACACTTTTTCATGACTGTGGTCTTGTTTTTATATGTCTATCTTTTGGGACCAGATTCAATCCTATATACAAGGAGTGACTCTACACAGGGTACCCAAGGACCCATTGTTTTTCTTTTTTTTTTTTTTCTCAAACTGTTTTTATTGTTTTCACATAAGTAAGGTTACAAACCGGTTGTGAACATACATATTTCACATAAACAGTATGAACATGAACAGGGAAAACAAGCATACAGTAGTACATTGTTCACACATGTAACTGTAATAATATTGCGTAACTTTAACCGACAGTATGTTTATATTCAGTTAGAGGCCTTTTTGAGACTAAATGTCAGTAAGGGTTCCCGTGTTAGATTCGTCTCATGGAAAAATCCTTAATTGGGGGTTTAGTAGGGGTGGATCGAGTTATGTATCTATGTATCTATGTATGTATCTAGGGAACAACAAATAAAGCCCAGCGCTCAGGATATGTTAAAAGCAAACTGCAACAGACATAAATAAATAAATGTAATAATTTAATAAACCAATTATAAGTGTGAACTAACAGAAATAACTACTGAATGATAAAACCACAATATAGAAAACTGTTGCAGAAAGCACCACAGTAACACAGAATTACAAAACCACAATGAAAAAATCTTGAGATGTTAAATGGTATAGCACTAAGTTATAACATGTAAAAAGGCACTTGCAGTAGCGGACAGGCAGCCCTCTAACAACAGGAGACCAGCACAGGAGATCCGTCCAGAAAAAATGGCCAACAAGAAGCAATGGGTGAGGTGGTGAAAGCAAAGTACAGTACTTACAACAGAAGGCAATGGGTGGAGTGATGGGAGCAGAAAAACGTGGAGAAGAGAACACCCACAACCTTTCCGTGGTATGGGGAGTCTAGCCTCATACAGGGGAGCTCCAGTGAGCTGTAGGGTGACTATGGTATACACTAAGCCGAAGCTCCACCGTACGGAGAGCAGCCTGGCTGGAGCTCCGTGGCGATGGCTGATGACGTCAGCACGGGGGAGCCACCGGGATGTCAGCAGGATCATGCTAATTATAGCAACGAGGAGGAGGAGGAGGAAAGCCCGGAGCCGGAAACGTCCCGATCCAGAAGGAGATTTAAGGCCTCAAATATGTCCTTTGGGGAGATGTTGGAGATGGTCGACATCCTGAAGAAGGCCGACTATGATGGACCTTACCCCAACCCCAATGTCAGAAAGGCCAAGATAATTGCGAAAGTGGTCAAAAGTCTGCACCGGAAATTGGGGGTACGACGATCGAAAGATCAGCTCAGGAAGCGGTGGTCATACCTCAAATTAAGAGAACATGAGCAGTACAGAAAGATCCGAAGAGTGCTGCAAAAAAGTAAGTAGTTGTCCTGTGTTCCTATTGTTTTTATGTTTCTTACGTTAGTGCTGCTCCATGTGCTTTTCTTACAAGTGTACATTTGTAAATGGCAACTTTCATGTTCATGGGCACATTATTCGTTCCTATCAAAGATTTTTCTTTCGGCCTATAAAACACCATTGTTTAGGCCATATGCATTTGGCCACAATTTTTACGCCCTACTTGTCAGAAACTATTTTGGTTGTGTAGATGGCTTTGTTACTAGAATGAAATGCAAACTAGATTCTGTGTAAGGAGAGGACACTCAGCAGCTGTTTTCACATCTAGACACTGGAGCACTACTGTGGGACACAAGAACACCATTTTTATTAGGGGGCCACACAAGTGCTCCAGTGCATACTATGGGGGGTCTCCATCTGTGAAGCTTGTACCAAACAGGTAAAGTATTGAAGCGTGACAAAGGACACTGAAAACGCTACATTTTTTAACTCTGCCAAAATAGACAAATTGTACCCCACTTCCAAGCAATGTTTCCTATTTATAGTTCTGCCATCAAATCACTGTGTGCTAAGTATAGCATTTTTGTTATACATAGGGGAGAAAAGACTCGGAGGACACCACTCATCCGAGGAGACCTGAGACCCCCCCACCTCTGGAAAAAGGGGAAATTCCCCCAACCCAAGAAGTGCAGGAGGATGAAGAAGACGTGGTGGAACTAGTCACCACAACAGGTGAGTGTCTGCGACCACAGGCTCAGGTAAAAGATGGATGCCGGCATATTTTTGATACCTGTTTTTGTTTGGTTTATTTCTTTTTAGGTGATCGTGATGTTGGGGATCCAGATCCTTTCACATCAGAAAGTGCCCAGATCATGATCGGGGAGATCATGGGGTGTAATTTACAATTGGAAAACCTCAAGAAAAACATCAATGATGTTATTCTAAAAAATAAAAACATCATTGATGTTTTGGGGCGAGTTTAAAACCCCTCCCAATCCCTTGGTTTTTTGGTGTGCTCCAATGTTCAAAATGTTTGAAAGATTTGTAGAAAAGCCTAATATGTAGGATGCACACAGTGTGCCAACATGTGCTATCTGCCATCACGGTAGATCAATGGACGCGTTTTGGGGGTGCAACCCCTTCCTCAATAATAAAGTAGCTGAGAGGAAGGGGTTTCTCCCCCAAAACACGTCCCTTGATCCCACGTGATGGCAGGTCGCACATGTTGGCATTGGTAAATTTGTGTGCATCTTCCAAATTTGCCTTTTCCTGGGGTGACTTCACCCCATCTGAACGCAATATCAAACACAGTTCCTAAATACTCATGTCTGATATTGCCTTCAAGTTCTACCAAATGTGAACTTTGTAAGTTCAAGATTTGTGTCTTTCTTGTTGATTTTACACATGTCTGTTTTATCTTAATAAATGGACCTTTATCTGTTTTATAATGCTACCCCCAAAATTTATAAACAACAAACATGTGGGTTTGTTAGAAAAACCTTTTCGAAATGCACATGTGATTGTGCAGGTATTAAAGAGATTGTTAAGCAAGAATGTGTGGATTATTGTGTCAACGCTAATAAAACACTTTGTTGGTGATGTAATTGGTGTTTTCTGTGAAAATGGGGGTTATTTCCTAAGGGCAAATCCTCTTTGCACTACAAGTGCAGTTTCAGTGCAGTTACAAGTGCACTTGTAGTGAAAAGTGTCTTTGCCTTTAGTAAATAACACCCAACAGTGCTTTGTATAAGGTTACACAATCACGCCATTTTCTGGACTCAACACATTTCTGTCAGGGTCAGCTAAAACAAACACAAGCAGTAAATGTCCACAAAGAATTTCTTTTTTTTTGCTTTTTTATTTGATAAAGGCTTCACAAATTTGCTGGCATATTGATGGCCCCCCTACCCGCAAAGAACTCCAGGTATCGTAACCGGACATCACGGGCACTCAGGGAGGGCAAGCCAGGACGGCCACTTTCAAGCGCCGTCAGTGTTGTTTCATGTATCACTCCGGCCTCAGGCCCAACTGAGCCAGCATAGTTGGCCGAATGTTTCTGTAAAAAGTTATGGAGAATACAGCACACCATGATTATATGATTACGTTTATACTCCGCCATATGGATGGGTGTCAGAAATAGGCGGAACCGGCTGGCCAGGATTCCAAATGTGTTCTCCACCACTCTTCTGGCTCTGGCCAGCCGGTAATTAAAAACCCTCTGTTCCGGGGTGAGGGTCCTCATAGGGAATGGCCGCATAAGATGGTCCCCCAGTGCAAACGCTACATCAGCAACGAACACGAATGGGAGTCCTTCCACATTGTCCTCTGGAGCTGGCAAGTCCAAGCTGCCATTCTGGAGATGCCTGTAGAACTCCGTCTGGGCGATGACTCCACCATCGGACATCTGGCCATTCTTCCCCACGTCCACATACAAGAAGTCGTAATTAGCCGACACCGCCGCCAACATCACAATACTATTGAACCCCTTATAGTTGAAATAGTATGACCCCGAGTTGGGTGGTGGGACGATGTGGACGTGTTTCCCATCAATTGCCCCTCCGCAGTTAGGAAAGTCCCACCGCTGGGCAAAGTGGGAGGCCACAGTCTGCCATTCCTGTGGCGTGGAAGGAAACTGTTGAGGAAAACAAAAATAAATTAATATTTTTGCACATAAACATGGCAAGCAGATTAGGCACAAACATTCTGGGGCAACCTCCAGATAGCACTTATTAAGGGGAATTTAACAACACCAAAGTATAAGGTACACCTATCATATTCCCCCTCCCCCCCTCTCATGGGCCATTTCTAACATTATGGGGGGTGGGGAAATCTTGGACAGGTAAGCCTCTTAACTTCATTGAGAGATGAATGCCTAAATACAGGGTATTACTTGGAACAGCCCCTCCTTAGTTACACTATTGGCAGCCCACTGGACAGGTAAGAAGTGTCATAATACAAAGATATAAATACACACTGTACACATTTGAGGCCATTTGGACATTCTGCTATTACCTGTCTCAAGATAATAATAGGATCTAAAAAGTTTAAACAGTACTATTTGAAAGTATACAGGCAGGCCCTTGCACTACATGCTTTGGGTAATTCATCCATACATCTGAGCACTAAAGAGATGGCTATAGTGTGTATGGGTTTGGCAAAGTCAGCAGATAGATGATTGAGGATAGATAGAGAATTAGGATCAGCTGACTTACCAGTTGGGGGGAGGGAGGGTTACTAAAAATGATTTGGGGACACCACAAAAAAAGTCTATGGCACTGAATTTAAATCACAAATCACATTTCAAAACATTTTAGGGGGTGTTTGGGGTAAAGCCCAACTATGGAGCTGATAAAATACATTGTTAAGTGACTACATGAGGTGAATATAGGGCAGGAGAACATGCTGGTGAGGTTATTGAAGGACAATCTGTATGAAGGACTAAAAAATTAATTACATACAAATCCAGCATGCATGAGGACAAAGGGGACATTCACAGCATATTCCAATCATGGTAATTAGGGAATGAGGAAAGAAATATAATATATTATCAATCATTAAATACAAAAAAATGTGAGATTAAAGGATAAAAATCTTACCTTCATATACTCCTTCTGCAGGACCTGGATGATGGCAGAACAGGTCTCTGGGATAATGATCCCCAGAGCCTGGGGGGAGATGTCTGTCGAGAACTTCAAGTCCTGCAGACTTCTCCCTGTCCTCAAATACCGCAGGGTAGTGACAAGCCTCTGCTCCGGAGTGATGGCTTGCCTCATGCAGGTATCCTGCCTGCTAATATAAGGGGTCAGCGAAGCCAACAAACGGTGAAACACGGGGTCCGTCATACTGAGAAAGTTCCTGAAATCATCAGGATTATTCTCACGGATCTCACGGAGCAAAGGCATATGAGAGAACTGGTCACGCTGAAGCAACCAATTCTTGGTCCATGAACTCCTCCCCACCCTGTTCATGGACTGGACTTGTGTCAAGGTCAGGACCCCAACACTAAGCCCCCGCACAGCACTAACTCTACGAGGAGTACGTATACGCAACATGGCTAGAAAACGGTCAGCTGCTCAGAACGAAGTAACAGAACGCACTGAAGAACAGCAAGGCCTGTGACGAGCGACCTGAAAAACAGTAACGAACAAGAACACAATGACTACTTAAAGTCATGCGGAACTTGCTTGCACGCACTGAAGAGCAGATACAAACCTACAAGCACAAACTAATCAGCGGAAAACGATCTGAAAACCACGAGTCTGAAAAAGCGCGAATCGTCTCTCACCAAACATTTACTAACACGAGATTAGCAAAAGGGGCCCAAAGGGTGCCGAGCTTGGTTCTGAAATGGCCTTTTCTAGTCTCATCGTACGTGCTTGACGTCACAGCGTTGTTGGCGATCAGAAATTCCGACAACTTTGTGCGACCGTGTGTACGCAAAACAAGTTTGAGCCAACATCCGTCGGAGAAAATCCTAGGATTTGTTTGTCGGAATGTCCGAATAAAGTCCGACCGTGTGTACGGGGCATTAGTGTGTCTATTATTTTGAGAGAGGAATTCTTAGATATGAGGATTGTGACTCCTTTAGATTTAGGGATTGCTACTAAGGAGAAGTGAGTCTCCTTCAGGAACACAACATCCGCTTTTTTGCTTCTCATATAAGTCAGTACTTGGAAACATTTTTCATGTATATTAAGGCCTTTGACATTAAGTGAGACTATTTTGAGGGGGACATTTTTGGTTGTGGTTTTGGTATCTGCCATGCTGTTTCAGGAGGCCACTTCCCCAAGGGCAGATCTCCTAGAGGAGGGAAGCAAGAGAGAGACTAAAATAAAAAAAAAGAGGAGGGGGTAATGGGTAATAGTGGAGGGGGATGGAGTGAGGGGGGAGGTATAGGGTAGAGAAGGTGGAGGGAGGTGGAAGGTTGTTTGAGAGCTGTTGATAATAAGTGTGAGTAGGGAGTAGGTAAGGATTTGTGATCTTAAGTTAACTGGTGGTGATTAGGAACTTTTTCTTTAATCACTTAAAGTGAATCCATTAGAGGTCAGCCGGTACTCTGCGAGTCTGCTGTGTGTGGGTGTGGTTGGGTGAGGTTCCTAGATGGAGAAGCACTCAGGTTCTCAGGAGGTCTTGGTATTTGGTGTGGTTGTCGCTTGGTCTGTGAGGGTAAATGATCCAGTGTGTAAATGGATGTTTTCCAATTAATACACGTGTGTAGGTAGGAGGAAGGTGGGGAGTGAATTTTGGATAACAAATATGGTTTGAGATCCTAGGCTGAGTAGTTTTAAGCCGTATATGTGTCGTGAGATGTGACATCTGCAATGTTTGTGTGAGGAATAGGTGTGGTCAACATTGTATTGCATAAAAAAGAAGAAAAATGCATAAACGTATACAACAACAGAGAGATGGTATAGTATAATAGAAGCATTAACCGTACATAAACTTTTGTAATTAGAAAACCAAACATAAAACTCACAAGGACAGCCCTGCTGCAGCTGCTCTATGATGGTAACCCCGGAGAGAGGTGGGAGGGTGGGGTGGGGGATTGTGGACCAATGTCCCTGGTATCAGTTCCCGACTCTGGGATTAACATGTCTGCAATGGGCATAGCAGATCTGCTTGAGGAACTTTTAGTGAGTATGGGAAGTTTGTCTTGACGTCTTTTGCATCTAACAGGCTAAGTGCTTGTGGTATTAGAGCAGTATGAGCTCAATATTAATATTAATGCTAGTGTTGGGCGGTGAGGGGAGTAAATCTTGTGGGAGCACGCTTGTGTTCCAGGTGTGGGAGAAATATAAGGTCGAATGATGTCAGATGATGGCGGCATTAAGACAGAGTGAAGAGTTATTAGGAAAAGGTTTTGGAAAAGATTTTAGTTCTTCTATGTTTACAGTAAATAGTTTGATTAAGTGTGTGATAGCTCCAATTCATCAGTCCCACAAAGGGTTCTATAGTAATACGAGTCTATAAAGGAGAATGCCGCCATCATCTTATCCTTCCGACCCAACTCTTGTCATTCTATTAGTTTACTGCTAGGAGAAATAGTGGCAGTACATAGCGGGGGATTAGTGATGCTAGTTGGTATGTTCTTTCAGTACTGGTTACCTTACATGAGGGTATATCGTCTTACGCTGTAGCGGGCAGTTGTAAAGTCTGTGAAAATAAAGAAAAAAAGAAAAGGAAAGCAACAAGTCCACCCCCAGTTCAATTAGTAGAGAGAAAGGAAAACACAAAAAAGGGGAAAATTTGAGGTGGTTGAGTATTTGAAGATTTCGATCGGCATCTGAGGTTTTACTAGTATTTCCAGTTCCTGGAGTGTAGCAAGGGAGAGGTAGTCACTTGAAACCATCTGTGTTCCATTTCTTTGCCTGTTGCGGTGATGTTCTGTGGGGGTGTGCAGATCCGGATGGCGTAATGAGGGGATCGGTGGAGGAATCGTTCGCTATTCTGAATACCGGGTGATATAAGGCACATATGCTCATGTCCAGTATGGTACATATATGGTTCTTCATTAACATACAGCAGGGCTATCATTGGGCAGGTAAACCATGGCTAGATTTTCTGAGATAACTTTATGTGAAAAAGCCATTTTGATAACTGTGGAATATTTCATCCTCTAACTTATTTCCCGATTTTGACCATCGATTGAAGAGGTAGGTGATTAATCTTGTTCACAAGTGGCGAGCTCTGCGGTGATCTGGGGATGCCGTAGGACTGCAATTTTTTGGGATCCCCGCTGTTATGGCCGGTGAGGATGGGGGATGTGTGCGGTGGCGTCGGATGCTGAAGTTTCCCGCTTCAGTGATGCCATCCATAGAGGTGGCTCTGCAGAGTGGAGGGAGACGGAAGTCACTGTACCAATCTGGCAGGTCCACTGACGGAATGTTAAGTGCAGTACAGAAAGATTCTAGGTCTTCTGGTACTCTGAGGTGTGCAGTGTGACCATTGTGGGAAGCTGACAGGCAAAAAGGAAACTTCCAGCGATAGATTATATTTCTAGCTCTCAATATATCAAGCATGGGTCTCATTTCTCTTCTCCTCTGGAGAGTTATGTTGGATAAATCTTGGAATAGTTTGATGTCAGAACCTTGGAAGGAGAAGCATATGCTGCCCCTAGCTTTGCGGAGGATTTCTTTCTTCAGGACAAAATCAGTCAGGCAGCAGATTATGTCCCTGGGTGGGTCAGTATCCCTTCCTCTCAGACGTAACGCTCTATGGATACGTTCCATAGCTATAGGGGTGTCTGGGGGTCTTTCTAGAAGTTCATTAAAGAGGACACTAACTGTGCGTGAGAGCTGGGCAGAGTCAATTGATTCAGGATTCAGCAAGTCCTCTTACCCTTACGTTGTGGCATCTCCCACGATTGTCCAGATCCTCCGTGTGTCTGTTTATGTCTCTGAGGTTGACTGCATGCGATTCTGTCACTTGCTGTACTTGGCACAGCGAGGCAACATGGTGGGCTTGAGTCTCCTCTACCTCTTCCGTTCTTAGGGACATTGCTTGTATGTCTGATCGTAGGTCAGAAATGGCAGCAGACAGTGTATTTTTAATGTTTGCTGCCACTGTGTGAAGGTCAGCTAGATTTAGCATTGAGGCTGCCTGCATCCTGTGTGAAGAAGGAGGGCTGCGGCTTCTGTCCCTGTGCTGCTATCAGCTGTCTGAGTGGGACATGAGGGAAGAGGCCTGTGATGGCGGCGTTTCTCCCTGAAGCTTCGGCCGGAATATCTCTGGTATACTGCGGTTTGGCTGAGTGTCTGGACTGAAGTCACTGCTCCTGAAAAAACATCTGTTTTTAAAACTTTTTTTTGCATTGATACATGTCTCCTTGGGCAGGAACTGGGTCCCCATACACTTTTTATGGCAATAACTTGCATATAAGCCTTTAAAATGAGCACTTTTGATTTTTCATGTTTGTTTCTCATAGACTTTAACGGTCAGTGGCGGCCCGTCCATAGCGCATGGGTGCTGCCCCCCCCACCGAACTAAAAAAATAGAAAAAAAGGCTCTTTAACCACTTAAGGACCGCCTCACGCCGATGTACGTCGGCAAGGCGGCACGGGCAGGCAAAATCACGTACATACACGTGATTTTCCTCCCGCGGATGGGGGGTCCGATCAGACCCCCCCGGTTCCCGAGGCGGTCCTGTTTTGTCTCCCGGCAATCGGAGGTGAGGGGGAGGCCATCCGTTCGTGGCCCCCCCCTCGCGATCGCCGCCGGCCAATGGGAACATTCCTTTGCTGCTGTATGCTAAACAGCAGCAAAGGAAATGATGTCACCTCTCCTCGGCTCGGTATTTTCCGTTCCGGCGCCGAGGAGAGAAGACTGAAATGTGAGTGTAAAACACAAACACACAGAGTAGAACATGCCAGGCACACAAAACACCCCGATCCCCCCCCCCCCGATCGCCCCCCGATCACCCCCCAATCACCCTCCTGTCACAAACTGACACCAAGCAGTTTTTTTTTTTCTGATTACTGCATGGTGTCAGTTTGTGACAGTTACAGTGTTAGGGCAGTTAGGGTTAGCCCCCTTTAGGTCTAGGGTACCCCCCTAACCCCCATAATAAAGTTTTAACCCCTTGATCACCCCTCGTCACCAGTGTCACTAAGCGATCATTTTTCTGATCGCTGTATTAGTGTCACTGGTGACGCTAGTTAGGGACGTAAATATTTAGGTTCGCCATCAGCGTTTTATAGTGACAGGGACCCCCATATACTACCTAATAAATGTTTTAACCCCTTGATTGCCCCCTAGTTAACACTTTCACCACTGATCACCGTATAAGTGTTACGGGTGACGCTGGTTAGTTTGTTTATTTTTTATAGTGTCAGGGCACCCGCCGTTTATTACCGAATAAAGGTTTAGCCCCCTGATCGCCCGGCGGTGATATGCGTCGCCCCAGGCAGCGTCAGATTAGCGCCAGTACCGCTAACACCCACGCACGCAGCATACGCCTCCCTTAGTGGTATAGTATCTGAACGGATCAATATCTGATCCGATCAGATCTATACTAGCGTCCCCAGCAGTTTAGGGTTCCCAAAAATGCAGTGTTAGCGGGATCAGCCCAGATACCTTCTAGCACCTGCGTTTTGCCCCTCCGCCCGGCCCAGCCCAGCCCACCCAAGTGCAGTATAGATCGATCACTGTCACTTGCAAAACACTAAACGCATAACTGCAGCGTTCGCAGAGTCAGGCCTGATCCCTGCGATCGCTAACAGTTTTTTGGTAGCATTTTGGTGAATTGGCAAGCACCAGCCCCAGGCATCATTAGGTTAGCGCCAGTACCGCTAACACCCACGCACGCACCATACACCTCCCTTAGTGGTATAGTATCTGAACGGATCAATATCTGATCCGATCAGATCTATACTAGCGTCCCCAGCAGTTTTGGGTTCCCAAAAACGCAGTGTTAGCGGGATCAGCCCAGATACCTGCTAGCACCTGCGTTTTGCCCCTCCTCCCGGCCCAGCCCACCCAAGTGCAGTATCGATCGATCACTGTCACTTACAAAACACTAAACGCATAACTGCAGCATTCGCAGAGTCAGGCCTGATCCCTGCGATCGCTAACAGTTTTTTTGGTAGCTTTTTATTGAACTGGCAAGCACCAGCGGCCTAGTACACCCCGGTCGTAGTCAAACCCGCACTGCAGTAACACTTGGTGACGTGGCGAGTCCCATATGTGCAGTTCAAGCTGGTGAGGTGGCAAGCACAAGTAGTGTCCCGCTGCCACCAAAAAGACAAACACAGGCCCGTCGTGCCCATAATAACCTTCCTGCTGCATTCGCCAATCGTAATTGGGAACCTAACGCTTCTGCAGCGCCCCTACTTCCCCCATTCACATCCCCAACCAAATGCAGTCGGCTGCATGAGAGGCATTTTTTTTATGTCCTCCCGAGTACCCCTACCCAACGAACCCCCCCAAAAAAGATGTTGTGTCTGCAGCAAGCGCGGATATAGGCGTAACACCCGCTATTATTGTCCCTTCTGTCCTGACAATCCTGGTCTTTGCATTGGTGAATGTTTTGAACGCTACCATTCACTAGTTGAGTATTAGCGTAGGGTACAGCACTGCACAGACTAGGCGCACTTTCACAGGGTCTCCCAAGATGCCATCGCATTTTGAGAGACCCAAACCTGGAACCGGTTACAGTTATAAAAGTTAGTTACAAAAAAAGTGTAAAAAAAAAATTAAAAAAAAATATATAAAATAAAAAAAAATAGTTGTCGTTTTATTGTTCTCTCTCTCTCTCTCTCTCTCTCTCTCTATTCTCTCTCTATTGTTCTGCTCTTTTTTACTGTATTCTATTCTGCAATGTTTTATTGTTGTTATGTTTTATCATGTTTGTTTTTCAGGTATGCAATTTTTTATACTTTACCGTTTACTGTGCTTTATTGTTAACCATTTTTTTGTCTTCAGGTACGCCATTCACGACTTTGAGTGGTTATACCAGAATAATGCCTGCAGGTTTAGGTATCATCTTGGTATCATTCTTTTCATCCAGCGGTCGGCTTTCATGTAAAAGCAATCCTAGTGGCTAATTAGCCTCTAGACTGCTTTTACAAGCCGTGGGAGGAAATGCCCCCCCCACCGTCTTTCGTGTTTTTCTCTGGCTCTCCTGTCTCAACAGGGAATCTGAGAATGCAGCCGGTGATTCAGCCAGCTGACCATAGAGCTGATCAGAGACCAGAGTGGCTCCAAACATCTCTATGGCCTAAGAAACGGGAAGCTACAAGCATTTTATGACTTAGATTTCGCCGGATGTAAATAGCGCCATTGGGAAATTGGGGAAGCATTTTATCACACCGATCTTGGTGTGGTCAGATGCTTTGAGGGCAGAGGAGAGATCTAGGGTCTAATAGACCCCAATTTTTTTCAAAAAAGAGTACCTGTCACTACCTATTGCTATCGTAGGGGATATTTACATTCCCCGAGATAACAATAAAAATGATTAAAAAAAAAAAAAATGAAAGGAACAGTTTAAAAATAAGATAAAAAAGCAAAAAAATAATAAAGAAAAAAAAAAAGCACCCCTGTGGCCCCCTGCTCTCGCGCTAACGCAAAAGCAAGCGGCGGTCTGTCGTCAAATGTAAACAGCAATTGCACCATGCATGTGAGGTATCACCGCGAAGGTCAGATCGAGGGCAGTAATTTTTGCAGTAGACCTCCTCTGTAAATCTAAAGTGGTAACCTGTAAAGGCTTTTAAAGGATTTTAAAAATGTATTTATTTTGTTGCCACTGCACCTTTGTGCGCAATTGTAAAGCATGTCATGTTTTGGTATCCATGTACTCGGCCTAAGATCATCTTTTTTATTTCATCAAACATTTGGGCAATATAGTGTGTTTTACTGTATTAAAATTTAAAAAAGTGTGTTTTTTCCCCAAAAAATGCGTTTGAAAAATCGCTGCGCAAATACTGTGTGAAAAAAAAAATGAAACACCCACCATTTTAATCTGTAGGGCATTTGCTTTAAAAAAAATATATAATGTTTGGGGGTTCAAAGTAATTTTTTTGCAAAAAAAAATAACTTTTTCATGTAAACAAAAAGTGTCAGAAAGGGCTTTGTCTTCAAGTGGTTAGAAGAGTGGGTGATGTTTGACATGAGCTTCTAAGTGTTGTGCATAAAATGCCAGGACAGTTCAAAACCCCCCCAAATGACCCAATTTTGGAAAGTAGACACCCCAAGCTATTTGCTGAGAGTCATGTCGAGTCCATGGATTATTTTATATTGCGACACAAGTTGCGGGAAAGAGACAAATTTTTTTTTTTTGCACAAAGTTGTCACTAAATGATATATTGCTCAAACATGCCATGGGAATATGTGAAATTACACCCCAAAATACATTCTGCTGCTTCTCCTGAGTATGGGGATACCACATGTGTGAGACTTTTTGGGAGCCTAGCCACGTACGGGACCCCGAAAACCAAGCACCCCCTTCAGGCTTTCTAAGGGCGTGAATTTTTGATTTCACTCTTCACTGCCTATCACAGTTTCGGAGGCCATGGAATGCCCAGGTGGCACAAACCCCCCCCAAATGACCCCATTTTGGAAAGCAGACACCCAAAGCTACTTGCTGAGAGGTATAGTGAGTATTTTGCAGACCTCACTTTTTGTCAAAGTTTTGAAAATTGAAAAAAGAAAAAAAAAATGTTTTTTCTTGTCTTTCTTCATTTTCAAAAACAAATGAGAGCTGCAAAATACTCACCTGCCTCTCAGCAAATAGCTTGGGGTGTCTACTTTCCAAAATGGGGTCATTTGGGGGGGGTTTGTGCCACCTGGGCATTCCATGGCCTCCGAAACTGTGATAGGCAGTGAAGAGTGAAATCAAAAATTTACACCCTTAGAAATCCTGAAGGCGGTGATTGGATTTTGGGGCCCCGTACGCGGCTAGGCTCCCAAAAAGTCCCACACATGTGGTATCGCCATACTCAGGAGAAGCAGCTAAATGTATTTTGGGGTGCAATTCCACATATGCCCATGGCCTGTGTGAGCAATATATCATTTAGTGACAACTTTGTGCAAAAAAAAAAAAAAAATGTGTCACTTTCCCGCAACTTGTGTCAAAATATAAAATATTCCATGGACTCAATATGCCTCTCAGCAAATAGCTTGGGGTGTCTACTTTAGAAAATGGGGTCATTTGGGGGGGGTTTGTGCCACCTGGGCACTCCATGGTCTCCGAAACTGTGATAGGCAGTAGGGATGAGCTTCGTGTTCGAGTCGAACCCATGTTCGACTCGAACATCGGCTGTTCGACCGTCCGTCGAATTGCGAACGATATGGGCCGTTCACGCCAAATTTGTGTGGCGCGTCACGGCCCATAATTCACTGCGGCATCGCAGTGCATTGCTGGCTGATGATTGGCCAAGCATGCACTATGACCCGCATGCTTGGCCAATCACAGCGCCGTTAGTAGAGAGAGCTGTAATTGGCCAAAGCCAGGGTGGCTTTGGCCAATTATGGCTCAGGGGATTTATTACACGCCCCACACTATATAAGGCCGCCTGCACGGCGGCCCTGTGTAGTGTGTGTTCCGGTGTGCTGAGAGATAGAGAGAGAGACAGACAGTGTCATTTGATTTGAGTTAGATAGATTAGGCAGAACAGTCAGTCAGTTAGCTGCACTTACAGTGTATTGTGTATATATATGCATCCCTGGTGTTGCATATATATATATATACACTGTATTCAGTTTAGCTAGATCCGTTCCTGTTATCTTCTATCTAGACTATTTACATTTGGTGCAGTGCGTCCTGCTCACAGTGTTCAGCTAGATCCGTTCCTGCTATTTACATTTAGTGCAGTGCGTCCTGCTCACAGTGTTCAGCTAGATCTGTTCCTGCTATTTACATTTAGTGCAGTCAGTGCGTCCTGCTCACAGTGTTCAGCTAGATCCGTTCCTGCTATTTACATTTAGTGCAGTGCGTCCTGCTCACAGTGTTCAGCTAGATCCGTTCCTGCTATTTACATTTAGTGCAGTCAGTGCGTCCTGCTCACAGTGTTCAGCTAGATCCGTTCCTGCTATTTACATTTAGTGCAGTGCGTCCTGCTCACAGTGTTCAGCTAGATCCGTTCCTGCTATTTACATTTAGTGCAGTGCGTCCTGCTCACAGTGTTCAGCTAGATCCGTTCCTGCTATTTACATTTAGTGCAGTGCGTCCTGCTCACAGTGTTCAGCTAGATCCGTTCCTGCTATTTACATTTAGTGCAGTGCGTCCTGCTCACAGTGTTCAGCTAGATCCGTTCCTGCTATTTACATTTAGTGCAGTCAGTGCGTCCTGCTCACAGTGTTCAGCTAGATCCGTTCCTGCTATTTACATTTAGTGCAGTGCATCCTGCTCACAGTGTTCAGCTAGATCTGTTCCTGCTATTTACATTTAGTGCAGTCAGTGCGTCCTGCTCACAGTGTTCAGCTAGATCCGTTCCTGCTATTTACATTTAGTGCAGTGCGTCCTGCTCACAGTGTTCAGCTAGATCCGTTCCTGCTATTTACATTTAGTGCAGTGCGTCCTGCTCACAGTGTTCAGCTAGATCTGTTCCTGCTATTTACATTTAGTGCAGTGCGTCCTGCTCACAGTGTTCAGCTAGATCCGTTCCTGCTATTTACATTTAGTGCAGTCAGTGCGTCCTGCTCACAGTGTTCAGCTAGATCCGTTCCTGCTATTTACATTTAGTGCAGTGCGTCCTGCTCACAGTGTTCAGCTAGATCTGTTCCTGCTATTTACATTTAGTGCAGTCAGTGCGTCCTGCTCACAGTGTTCAGCTAGATCCGTTCCTGCTATTTACATTTAGTGCAGTGCGTCCTGCTCACAGTGTTCAGCTAGATCCGTTCCTGCTATTTACATTTAGTGCAGTGCGTCCTGCTCACAGTGTTCAGCTAGATCCGTTCCTGCTATTTACATTTAGTGCAGTGCGTCCTGCTCACAGTGTTCAGCTAGATCTGTTCCTGCTATTTACATTTAGTGCAGTGCGTCCTGCTCACAGTGTTCAGCTAGATCTGTTCCTGCTATTTACATTTAGTGCAGTCAGTGCTTCCTGCTCACAGTGTTCAGCTAGATCCGTTCCTGCTATTTACATTTAGTGCAGTGCGTCCTGCTCACAGTGTTCAGCTAGATCCGTTCCTGTTATCTTCCTACTGACAGGCAGGCTTGTCTGGTTACAGTATATAAAGCTACCTGAAGAAAATTACAGGTGTTCTATCCCAGCTTAGTGCAGCTACAGGCCATTAGTATGTCTGGAAGGCCAAGAAGGAGAGGCAGACAGTCACAAGCCAATAAGAGAGGGCAAGCAGGCTCTGTGTCTAGTGCTGGTCGTGGAGACGGTGCATCCTCATCAGCACGTGGCCATGGGACACGCTTGGCCTTTTTTTCGGCAGCTGGCCGTGTTGAGCCGCAACATGCGGAAGACTTGGTCGAGTGGATGACCAAGCCGTCCTCATCCTCCTCATCCTCTCTCACCCATGCCCAGGGTGCTTTGTCTGGCAAAGCAGCGGCCTCTTCCCTCAGCTCAATGTCATCAGTGACTCCTTCCCTAGCTCCACCATGTCCTCCTGAGGATTCCCTCGAACTGTTTGACCACAGTGTTGGGTACATGCTCCAGGAGGATGCCCAGCGTATGGAAGGCTCTGATGATGATACTGAGCTAGATGAAGGCAGTAACATGAGCACGGACAGAGGGGGTGCCCAAGAAGGACAGCAATCTGGCAGTCATGCTCCCCCTGCTGCAGCATACTGCCAGGTTTGCTCCAGTGATGAGGAGGGAGGGGATGATGAGGTCACTGACTCAACGTGGGTGCCCGATAGGAGAGAGGAGGAGGAGGAGGAGGAGGAGGCGGCACATCACCAACGAGGCAGGATGCCCTCCAGGGGCCAGCCTAAGGGCAGCACATTGACTGCATCACACCCCAAAGCTCCACATGTGCAGGGCGCTGCAGTCTCTGCGCGTTATTCAAAAAGTTCTTTGGTGTGGGCCTTTTTTGAGACGAGTGCATCAGATCGCACCGCTGCTATTTGCAACATATGTCTCAAGCGTATCTCGCGTGGCCAAAACATCTCCCGCTTGGGCACCACATGCTTGACCAGACATATGTTGACCTGCCATGCAGTTAGTTGGCAAGCGTATCTAAAAGACCCACACCAAAGAACAAAGAGGATCTCTCCTTGCTCCTCATCAGCTGAGATTTCCAACCCCACTAGACCTTCAGTCCTCTCTGAGACCTGCAGTGAGAGGAATGAAGGTGTAGAATTAGGTGTGTCACAGCCAAGTACTTGTGGGCAATCTGCTTTTGGTACACCGACGTCAGATTGTACCAGGCAAATTTCCCTGCCCCAGCTGCTGCACCACCGAAAGAAGTTTGCTCCCAGCCATCCACATGCCCAGCGGTTGAATGCTAGTTTGGCAAAATTGCTAGCACTTCAACTTCTGCCTTTTCAGTTGGTAGACTCTGCCCCCTTCCGTGAGTTTGTGGAATGTGCGGTTCCTCAGTGGCAGGTACCCAAACGCCACTTTTTGTCACGGAAGGCGATTCCGGCTCTCTACTGGCATGTGGAAGGCAATGTCCATGCCTCGCTGGACAGGGCGGTCAGCGGTAAGGTGCATATTACCGCTGACTCATGGTCCAGCAGGCATGGACAGGGACGTTACCTAAGTTTCACGGCGCATTGGGTGACTCTGCTGGCAGCTGGGAAGGATGCAGGACAAGGTGCAGTAGTGTTGGAGGTTGTTCCGCCACCACGCCTCCAAAATGCTGATTGTGACACACCTCTCTCCTCCACCCCCTCCTCTTCTTCTTCCTCCATGGCCTCTTCCTCGGAACCAGCGGTGCTCCGTAGGCGTTCAAGGGGCTACGCAAGTACGCAGGCCAAAAGATGCCATGCGGTGCTTGAGCTGGTGTGCTTGGGGGACAGGAGCCACACTGGGGCAGAGGTTCTGTCAGCTCTGCAGGGGCAGGTTCAGAGGTGGTTGACGCCACGCCAACTTAAGGCAGGAATGGTGGTTTGCGACAATGGCACCAACCTCCTCTCTGCCCTCCGACAGGGACAACTGACCCATGTGCCCTGTTTGGCTCACGTCCTTAACTTGGTGGTGCAGCGGTTCTTGGGCAGGTACCCGGGCTTACAGGATGTCCTGAGGCAGGCCAGGAAAGTCTGTGTGCATTTCCGCCGGTCATATAATGCCAGTGCGCGGCTGACGGACCTCCAAAAGGAGTTTAACCTGCCCAAGAACCGCCTAATCTGTGACATGCCCACCAGGTGGAACTCAACGTTGGCCATGCTGCAGCGGCTGCACACGCAGCAGAGGGCCATCAATGAGTACCTGTGCGACTATGGCACCAGGACAGGGTCAGGGGAGCTTGTTTTTTTTTCCCCACGCCAGTGGGCCATGATCAGGGGTGCATGCACTGTCCTGTCACCATTCGTGGAGGCCACGAGGATGGTGAGCACTGACAGTGCATGCATCAGTGACACTGTCCCCCTTGTCCACCTGTTGGAGCACACGCTGCGTGGAATAATGGACAGGGCACTTGAGGCAGAACAGAGGCAGGAAGAGGAGGACTTCCTTAGCTCTCAAGGCCCCCTTTATCCAGACAGTGTTCCTGTGTGCCCGCCGATCACACAGGAAGAGGACGAGGAGGAGGAGGAGGAAGATTGTGTCAGTATGGAGGTGGAGCCTGGCACTCAGCATCAGCAGCAGTCTTTAAGGGATCAGTCCCAAGGAACACATGGACTTGTACGTGGCTGGGAGGAGGTGGCTGCGGACGTTGTTGTCCTTAGTGACCCAGAGGACTCCGGACCGAATGCCTCAGCAAACCTACGCTGCATGGCCTCCCTGATCCTGCAACGCCTGCGTAAGGATCCTCGTATTCGTGGTATCAAGGAGAAGGACCAATACTGGCTGGCAACCCTCCTTGATCCACATTACAAGGGTAAGGTTGTGGACCTTATCTTGCCATCGCAGAGGGAGCAAAGGATGAAACATCTTCGGGAGGCCTTGCAGAAAGGTCTGTGCAACGCGTTCCCAGAGACTGGGAGGTTACAAACTCCTGTTTCTGGACAACGTGTTGCTGAGGCTTCGGTCAGTCAAAGAAGGAGCGGTGGAGAAGGTGGCCGTCTGACCGATGCGTTGAGACAATTTTTTGGTCCGCAGCCCCAAGGTATGATCGGTTCCAGCAACCATCGCCAGCGTCTGTTTTACATGGTGCAGGAATACCTAGGGGCAAGATCAGACTTGGACACCTTTCCCACCGAAAATCCTCTGGGTTACTGGGTCTTGAGGATGGATCACTGGCCAGAGCTTGCACAGTATGCAATTGAGCTACTGGCCTGTCCTGCATCCAGCGTTCTTTCGGAACGCACATTCAGTGCTGCTGGAGGCGTGGTAACCGATCACAGGGTGCGTCTGTCCACCGACTCGGTCGATCGGCTGACCTTCATAAAAATGAATCAGTCTTGGATCACCACCAGCTACCAAGCACCTGATGCTGATGTAACCGAATAATTTTTTTTGAAATCTCAGATCCCTTCAAAGACTGCCTATGCTGATGCTGAGTGACTATCCCTGAGTAATTATCCTCTTCCGCCTCAATCATCACGCTGATAGCTTGTAAGAACATTTTTGGTTCTGGGCGCCACCACCAGTGCCTAAGGCACAATTTTTCAGCCCCTGTTTAACAGGGGCGTGTAATTACAATTTTTGATGTAATACTTTGCAGCAGGGCTCATTCCTGCATTCCAACTAGAGTGTCTGTGAGGGGTTGCAGTGTTGTGGCACCAGCACCAGTGCCTAAGGCCCAATTTTTCTGCCCCTGTCTAACAGGGGCGTGTAATTACAATTTTTGATGCAATACTTTGCAGCAGGGCTCGTTCCTGCGTTCCAACTAGAGTGTCTGTGAGGGGTTGCAGTGTTGTGGCACCAGCACCAGTGCCTAAGGCCCAATTTTTCTGCCCCTGTCTAACAGGGGCATGTAATTACAATTTTTGAAGCAATACTTTGCAGCAGGGCTCGTTCCTGCGTTCCAACTAGAGTGTCTGTGAGGGGTTGCAGTGTTGTGGCACCAGCACCAGTGCCTAAGGCCTAATTTTTCAGCTCCTGTTCAACAGGGGCATGTAATTACAATTCTTGATCTAATATTTCACAGCAGGGCCCTGTGAGGGCTTACAGTGTTGTGGCCACAGCAACACCTAAGGCCCAAATTTCTGCTGAGTATATAGGGCAGGACCCTACTTTCAAACATTTAACTTACAAACGACTCCTACTTGCAAATGGAAGGAGACAACAGGAAGTGAGATGAAATCTACCCCTAGGAAGGGAAATTCTCTCCTGTAAGAGTTAATATGGGAAAAAAAATTCTCCTTTCCACTGATGCTTTCCAATCCTTGTTCCACAAAAAAACCCAAATTTTCAAAAAACATTTTTCATTGGGACAAAAAGTGAGGTGAAATCTTCTGAAGAGGAGGAAAGACAGCAAAACAAATGTCGCAGGGGTGATAACCCTTCCCTAGGTTTTCCAAAAAGCTTAAAAAAGATTTTTTGGCTGGAGCTAAACACGTTAAAAATGTACCCCTTCAAAATTACAAAGAGATTCTACTTAACAACAAACCTACAGTCCCTGTCTTGTTTGCACCGCCTGTATACTGCTGTTCAGAGTATATAGGGCCTTTCCTTATTTTAATTTGGGTGCGGGGTTCCCCTTAATATCCATACAGGACCCAAAGGGCCTGGTAATGGACTGGGGGGGTACCCATACCGTTTGTCTCACTGATTTTCATCCATATTGCCATGACCCGACATGACATTAAACCCGCAAGCAGTTTTAAATGAGATTTTTTCCTTTAAAAATGACATTTGGTGCAGGGACTGTTCTAAACATGGGAAACACGCGTCACTTTATAGGCATACTATAGACACCCCCCAGGTACGATATTTAAAGGAATATTTCACTTTTTTTTTTTTTACTTTAAGCATCATTAAAATCACTGCTCCCGAAAAAACGGCCGTTTTTAAAAGTTTTTTTTGCATTGATACATGTCCCCTGGGGTAGGACCCGGGTCCCCAAACCCTTTTTAGGACAATACCATGCAAATTAGCCTTTAAAATGAGCACTTTTGATTTCGAACATTCGAGTCCCATAGACGTCAATGGGGTTCTAACGTTCGTGCGAACTTTCGGTCCGTTCGCGGGTTCTGGTGCGAACCGAACCGGGGGGTGTTCGGCTCATCCCTAATAGGCAGTGAAGAGTGAAATCAAAAATTTACACCCTTAGAAATCCTGAAGGCGGCGATTGGTTTTCGGAGCCCCGTACGCGGCTAGGCTCCCAAAAAGTCCCACGCATGTGGTATCCCCATACTCAGGAGAAGCAGCTGAATGTATTTTGGGGTGCAATTCCACATAGGCCCATGGCCTGTGTGAGCAATATATCATTTAGTGACAACTTTTTGTAAATATTTTTTTTTATTTTTTTTGTCATTATTCAATCACTTGAGACAAAAAAAATAAATATTCAATGGGCTCAACATGCCTCTCAGCAATTTCCTTGGGGTGTCTACTTTCCAAAATGGGGTCATTTTGGGGGGGGGGGGTTGTACTGCCCTGCCATTTTAGCACCTCAAGAAATGACATAGGCAGTCAAACTAAAAGCTGTGTAAATTCCCGAAAATGTACCCTAGTTTGTAGACGCTATAACTTTTGCGTAAACCAATAAATATACGCTTATTGACATTTTTTTACCAAAGACATGTGGCCGAATACATTTTGGCCTAAATGTATGACTAAAATTGAAATTATTGGATTTTTTTTATAACAAAAAGTAGAAAATATTTTTTTTTCAAAATTTTCGGTCTTTTTCCATTTATAGTGCAAAAAATAAAAACCACAGAGGTGATCAAATACCATCAAAAGAAAGCTCTATTTGTGGGAAGAAAAGGACACAAATTTCGTTTGGGTACAGCATTGCAATTAGCAGTTAAAGCGACGCAGTGCCAAATTGGAAAAAGACCTCTGGTCCTTAGGCAGCATAATGGTTCGGGGCTCAAGTGGTTAAGAGTGTCCGGGCACCAGACACACAGCAGTTTATGGGAAGCTTCCCAGTAGGGATGAGCCGAACACCCCCCGGTTCGGTTCGCACCAGAACCCGCGAACGGACCGAAAATTTGCACGAACTTTAGCACCCCATTAACGTCTATGGGACTCGAACGTTCAAAATTAAAAGTGCTCATTTTAAAGGCAAATTTGCATGGTATTGTCCTAAAAAGGGTTTGGGGACCTGGGTCCTGCCCCAGGGGACATGTATCAATGCAAAAAAAAGTTTTAAAAACAGACGTTTTTTCAGGAGCAGTGATTTCAGTCCAGACACTGAGCCAAACCACAGTATACCAGGGATATTCCGGCCGAAGCTTCAGGGAGACACGCCGCCATCACAGGCCTCTTCCCTCATGTCCCACTCAGACAGCTGAGAGCAGCACAGGGACAGAAGCCGCAGCCCTCCTTCACACAGGATGCAGGCAGCCTCAATGCTTTAAAACGTCCATTTTTTTGGGAGCAGTGATTTTAATGATGCTTAAAGTAAAAAAAAAAAGTGAAAAATTCCTTTAAATATTGTACCTGGGGGGTGTCTAGTATGCCTGTAAAATGGCGCGTGTTTCCCGTGCTTAGAACAGTCCCTGCACAAAATGTCATTTTTAAAGGAAAAAAAGTCATTTAAAACTGCTTGCGGCTTTAATGTAATGTCGTGTCCTGGCAATATGGATGAAAATCAGTGAGACAAACGGCATGGGTACCCCCAGTCCATTACCAGGCCCTTTGGGTCTTGTATGGATATTAAAGGGAACCCCGCACCCAAATAAAAAAAGGAAAGGTGTGGGGCCCCCAGGCCCTATATACTCTGAACAGCAGTATACAGGCGGTGCAAACAAGACAGGGACTGTAGGTTTGTTGTTAATTAGAATCTGTAATTTTGAACTGGTACATTTTTAACGTGTTTAGCTCCAGCCAAAAAATTTTAAGCTTTTTGGAAAACCTAGGGAAGGGTTATCACCCCTGCGACATTTGTTTTGCTGTCTTTCCTCCTCTTCAGAAGATTTCACCTCACTTTTTGTCGCAATGACAAATGTTTTTTGAAAATTTGGGTTTTTTTGTGAAACAAGGATTGGTGATAAAGCATCAGTGGAAAGGAGAAAAGTATTAACTCTTACAGGAGAGAATTTCCCTTCCTAGGGGTAGATTTCCTCTCACTTCCTGTTGTCCCCTTCGTTTGCAAGTAGGAGTCGTTTGTAGGTTGGATGTTTAAAAGTAGGGGCCTGCCCTGTATACTGAGCAGAAATTTGGGCCTTAGGTGTTGTGGCCACAACACTGTAAGCCCTCACAGGGCCCTGCTGTGAAATATTAGATCAAGAATTCTAATTACATGTCCCTGTTGAACAGGGGATGAAAAATTGGGCCTTAGGCACTGGTGCTGGTGCCACAACACTGGAACCCCTCACAGAAACTCTAGTTGGAGCGCAGAAACGGGCCCTGCTGTGAAATATTAGATCAAGAATTGTAATTACATGCCCCTGTTGAACAGGGCCAGAAAAATTAGGCCTTTGGTGGTGGTGGTGGTGCTGGTGGCACAACACTGTAAGTCCTCACAGTTACTCTTGGTGGATGCAGAAACGGGCCCTTCTGTGAAATATTAGATCAAGAATTCTAATTACATGTCCTTTATGAACAGGGGCTGAAAAAATGGGCTTTAGGCACTGGTGCTGTTGCCACAACACTGCAACCCCTCACAGATACCCTAGTTGGAACGCAGGAACGAGCCCTGCTGCAAACTATTGCATCAAAAATTGTAATTACACGCCCCTGTTAAACAGGGGCTGAAAAATTGGGCATTAGGCACTGGTGCTGGTGCCACAATACTGCAACCCCTCACAGATACTCTAGTTGGAGCGCAGGAACTAGCCCTGCTGCAAATAATTGCATCAAAAATTGTAATTACATGCCCCTGTTAAACAGGGGCTTAAAAATTGGGTCTTAGGCACTGGTGGCGGCGCCCAGAACCAAAATTGTCCTTACAAGCTATTAGCATGATCATTGAGGAGGAAGAGGATAATTACTCAGCATAACAGGATAGTCACTCAGCATTAGCATAAGCAGTCTTTGAAGGGATCTGACATTTCCAAAAAAAAATATTTGGTTACATCAGCATCAGGTGCTTGGTATCTGGTTTTTATGAAGGTCAGTCGATCGACCGAGTCGGTGTACAGACGCACCCTGTGATCGGTTACAAAGCCTCCAGCAGCACTGAATGTGCATTCCGAAAGAACGCTGGATGCAGGACAGGCCAGTAGCTCCATTGCATACTGTGCAAGCTCTGGCCAGTGATCCATCCTCAAGACACAGTAACCCAGAGGATTTTCGGTGGGAAAGGTGTCCAAGTCAGATCTTGCCCCTAGCAACCATCGCCAGCTTCTGTTTTACATGGGGCAGGAATACTGCCCCATGTAAAACAGAAGCTGGCGATGGTTGCTGGAACCGATCATACCTTGGGGCTGCGGACTAAAAAATTGTCTGAACGCATCGGTCAGACAGCCACCTTCTCCACCGCTCCTTCTTTGACTGTCCGAAGCCTCAGCAACACGTTGTCCAGAAACAGGAGTTTTTAATCTACCAGTCTCTGGGAACGCGTTGCACAGACTTTTCTGCAAGGCCTTCCGAAGATATTTCATCCTCTGCTCCCTCTGTGATGGCAAGATAAGGTCCACAACCTTACCCTTGATCGGCGGGCATGCAGGAACACTGTCTGGATAAAGGGGGCCTTGAGAGCTAAGGAAGTCCTCCTCTTCCTGCCTCTGTTCTGCCTCAAGTGCCCTGTCCATTATTCCACGCAGCATGTGCTCCAACAGATGGACAACGGGGACAGTGTCACTGATGCATGCACTGTCACTGCTCACCATCCTCGTGGCCTCCTCAAATGGTGACAGGACAGTGCATGCATCCCTGATCATGGCCCACTGGCGTGGGGAAAAAAAAAGCTCCCCTGACCCTGTCCTGGTGCCATAGTCACACAGGTACTCATTGATGGCCCTCTGCTGCGTGTGCAGCTGCTGCAGCATGGCCAACGTTGAGTCTCACCTGGTGGGCATCTCACAGATTAGGCGGTTCTTGGGCAGGTTAGATTCCTTTTGGAGGTCTGCCAGCCGAGCACTGGCATTATATGACTGGCGGAAATGCACACAGACTTTCCTGGCCTGCCTCAAGACATCCTGTAAGCCCAGGTACCTGCCCAAGAACCACTGCACCACCAAGTTAAGGACGTGGGCCAAACAGGGCACATGGGTCAGTTGTCCCTGTCGGAGGGCGGAGAGGAGGTTGGTGCCATTGTCGTAAACCACCATTCCTGCCTTAAGTTGGCGTGGCGTCAACCACCTCTGAACCTGCCCCTGCAGAGCTGACAGAACCTCTGCCCCAGTGTGGCCCCTGTCTCCCTAGCACACCAGCTCAAGCACTGCATGGCATCTTTTGGCCTGCGTACTTGCGTAGCCCATTGAACAGCTATGGAGCACCGCTGGTTCCGAGGACAAAGCACAGGAAGAGGCCATAGAGGAAGAAGAAGAGGAGGATAGGGGTGGGGTGGGAAGGATAGGGGTGGGGGGGGGTATGGGACGCTCTTATGGAGTTTGTTCTACCCACTTCCCCACATAGGTCGTCACACAAGCCCCCCAATTCAGTTTGGGGAGTAGATGTGACTTATTATTTGGTGTTTACCAATTTAGTTGTTTAAAGTTAACCACTTGACGACCGCCTCATGCCGATGTACGTCGGCAAAGTGGCACGGACAGGCAAAATCACGTACATGGTACGTGATTTGCCTTCCGCGGGTGGGGGGTCCGATCGGACCCCCCCGGTGCCCGAGGCGGTCGTCTTTTGTTCAGCGGCGATCGGTGGTGAGGGGGAGACCATCCGTTCGTGGCCCCCCCTCGCGATCGCCGCCGGCCAATCGAATCATTCCTTTGCTGCTGTATGCTAAACAGCAGCAAAGGAAATGATGTCATCTCTCCTCGGCTCGGTAATTTCCGTTCCGGCAGCAGCAAAGGAAATGATGTCATCTCTCCTCGGCTCGGTAATTTCCGTTCCGGCCCGAGGAGAGAAGACATCAATGTGAGTGCACCAACACACACACACACAGTAGAACATGCCAGGCACACAAAACACCCCGATACCCCCCCCGATCGCCCCCTGATCCCCCCCCAATCACCCCCCCCCCTGTCACAAACTGACACCAGCAGTTTTTTTTTTTTTTTTCTGATTACTGCATAGTGTCAGTTTGTGACAGTTACAGTGTTGGGACAGTTACTGTTACCCCCCTTTAGGTCTAGGGTACCCCCCTAACCCCCCCTAATAAAGTTTTAACCCCTTGATCACCCCCTGTCACCAGTGTCACTAAGCGATCATTTTTCTGATCGCTGTATTAGTGTCGCTGGTGACGCTAGTTAGGGACATAAATATTTAGGTTCGCCGTCAGCGTTTTATAGCGTCAGGGACCCCCATATACTACCGAATAAATGTTTTAACCCCTTGATTGCCCCCTAGTTAACCCTTTCACCACTGATCACTGTATAACCGTTACGGTTGACGCTGGTTAGTTTGTTTATTTTTTATAGTGTCAGGGCACCCGCCGTTTATTACCGAATAAAGGTTTAGCCCCCTGATCACCCGGCGGTGATATGCGTCGCCCCAGGCAGCGTCAGATTAGCGCCAGTACCGCTAACACCCACGCACGCAGCATACACCTCCCTTAGTGGTATAGTATCTGAACGCTTCAATATCTGATCCGATCAGATCTATACTAGCGTCCCCAGCAGTTTAGGGTTCCCAAAAACGCAGTGTTAGCGGAATCAGCCCAGATACCTGCTAGCACCTGCGTTTTGCCCCTCCGCCCGGCCCAGCCCAGCCCACCCAAGTGCAGTATCGATCGATCACTGTCACTTACAAAAGACTAAACGCATAACTGCAGCGTTCGCAGAGTCAGGCCTGATCCCTGCGATCGCTAACAGTTTTTTTGGTAGTATTTTGGTGAACTGGCAAGCACCAGCCCCAGGCAGGGTCAGGTTAGCGCCAGTACCGCTAACACCCACGCACGCACCGTACACCTCCCTTAGTGGTATAGTATCTGAACGGATCAATATCTGATCCGATCAGATCTATACTAGCGTCCCCAGCAGTTTAGGGTTCCCAAAAACGCAGTGTTAGCGGAATCAGCCCAGATACCTGCTAGCACCTGCGTTTTGCCCCTCCGCCCGGCCCAGCCCACCCAAGTGCAGTATCGATCGATCACTGACACTTACAAAACACTAAATGCATAACTGCAGCGTTCGCAGAGTCAGGCCTGATCCCTGCGATCGCTAACAGTTTTTTTGGTAGTATTTTGGTGAACTGGCAAGCACCAGCCCCAGGCAGCGTCAGGTTAGCGCCAGTACCGCTAACACCCACGCACGCACTGTACACCACCCTTAGTGGTATAGTATCTGAACGGATCAATATCTGATCCGATCAGATCTATACTAGCATCCCCAGCAGTTTAGGGTTCTCACAAACGCAGTGTTAGCGGGATCAGCCCAGATACCTGCTAGCACCTGCGTTTTGCCCCTCCGCCCGGCCCAGCCCAGCCCACCCAAGTGCAGTATCGATCGATCACTGTCACTTACAAAAGACTAAAACGCATAACTGCAGCGTTCGCAGAGTCAGGCCTGATCCCTGCGATCGCCAACAGATTTTTTGGTAGCGTTTTGGTGAACTGGCAAGCGCCAGCGGCCTAGTACACCCCGGTCGTAGTCAAACCAGCACTGCAGTAACACTTGGTGACATGGCGAGTCCCATAAGTGCAGTTCAAGCTGGTGAGGTGGCAAGCACAAGTAGTGTCCCGCTGCCACCAAAAAGACAAACACAGGCCCGTCGTGCCCATAGTGCCCTTCCTACTGCATTCGCCAATCCTAATTGGGAACCCACCGCTTCTGCAGCGCCCGTACTTCCCCCATTCACATCCCCAACCAAATGCAGTCGGCTGCATGAGAGGCATTTTCTTTATGTCCTCCCGAGTACCCCTACCCAGCGAACGCCCCCAAAAAAGATATTGTGTCTGCAGCTAGCGCGGATATAGGCGTGACACCCGCTATTATTGTCCCTCCTGTCCTGACAATCCTGGTCTTTGCATTGGTGAATGTTTTGAATGCTATCATGCACTAGTTGAGTATTAGCGTAGGGTACAGCATTGCACAGACTAGGCACACTTTCACAGGGTCTCCCAAGATGCCATCGCATTTTGAGAGCCCCGAACCTGGAACCGGTTACAGTTATAAAAGTTACAGTTACAAAAAAAAGTGTAAAAAAAAAAAAAAATATATATATAAAATAAAAAAATAGTTGTCGTTTTATTGTTCTCTCTCTCTCTATTCTCTCTATTGTTCTGCTCTTTTTTACTGTATTCTATTCTGCAATGTTTTATTGTTATTATGTTTTATCATGTTTGCTTTTCAGGTATGAAATTTTTTATACTTTACCGTTTACTGTGCTTTATTGTTAACCATTTTTTTGTCTTCAGGTACGCCATTCACAACTTTGAGTGGTTATACCAGAATGATGCCTGCAGGTTTAGGTATCATCTTGGTATCATTCTTTTCAGCCAGCGGTCGGCTTTCATGTAAAAGCAATCCTAGCGGCTAATTAGCCTCTAGACTGCTTTTACAAGCCGTGGGAGGGAATGCCCCCCCCCCACCGTCTTCCGTGTTTTTCTCTGGCTCTCCTGTCTCAACAGGGAACCTGAAAATGCAGCCGGTGATTCAGCCAGCTGACCATAGAGCTGATCAGAGACCAGAGTGGCTCCAAACATCTCTATGGCCTAAGAAACCGGAAGCTACGAGCATTTTATGACTTAGATTTTGCTGGATGTAAATAGCGCCATTGGGAAATTGGGGAAGCATTTTATCACACCGATCTTGGTGTGGTCAGATGCTTTGAGGGCAGAGGAGAGATCTAGGGTCTAATAGACCCCAATTTTTTCAAAAAAGAGTACCTGTCACTACCTATTGCTATCATAGGGGATATTTACATTCCCCGAGATAACAATAAAAATGATTAAAAAAAAATAAAAATTAAAGGAACAGTTTAAAAATAAGATAAAAAAGCAAAAAAATAATAAATTAAAAAAAAAAAAAAAAAAAAAAAAAAGCACCCCTGTCGCCCCCTGCTCTCGCACTAAGGCGAACGCAAGCGGCGGTCTGTCGTCAAATGTAAACAGCAATTGCACCATGCATGTGAGGTATCACCGCGAAGGTTAGATCGAGGCCAGTAATTTTTGCAGTAGACCTCCTCTGTAAATCTAAAGTGGTAACCTGTAAAGGCTTTTAAAGGCTTTTAAAAATGTATTTATTTTGTTGCCACTGCACGTTTGTGCGCAATTGTAAAGCATGTCATGTTTGGTATCCATGTACTCGGCCTAAGATCATCTTTTTTATTTCATCAAACATTTGGGCAATATAGTGTGTTTTAGTGCATTAAAATTTAAAAAAGTGTGTTTTTTCCCCAAAAAATGCGTTTGAAAAATCGCTGCGCAAATACTGTGTGAAAAAAAAAAAATGAAACACCCACCATTTTAATCTGTAGGGCATTTGCTTTAAAAAAATATATAATGTTTGGGGGTTCAAAGTAATTTTCTTGCAAAAAAATAAAACTTTTTCATGTAAACAATAAGTGTCAGAAAGGGCTTTGTCTTCAAGTGGTTAGAAGAGTGGGTGATGTGTGACATAAGCTTCTAAATGTTGTGCATAAAATGCCAGGACAGTTCAAAACCCCCCCAAATGACCCCATTTTGGAAAGTAGACACCCCAAGCTATTTGCTGAGAGGCATGTCGAGTCCATGGAATATTTTATATTGCGACACAAGTTGCGGGAAAGAGACAATTTTTTTTTTTTGCACAAAATTGTCACTAAATGATATATTGCTCAAACATGCCATGGGAATATGTGAAATTACACCCCAAAATACATTCTGCTGCTTCTCCTGAGTACGGGGATACCACATGTGTGAGACTTTTTGGGAGCCTAGCCGCGTACGGAACCCCGAAAACCAAGCACCGCCTTCAGGCTTTCTAAGGGCGTGAATTTTTGATTTCTCTCTTGACTGCTTATCACAGTTTCGGAGACCATGGAATGCCCTGGTGGCACAAACCCCCCCCAAATGACCCCATTTTGGAAAGTAGACACCCCAAGCTATTTGATGAGAGGTATAGTGAGTATTTTGCAGACCTCATTTTTTGTCACAAAGTTTTGAAAATTGAAAAAAGAAAAAAAAAATTTTTTTTCTTGTCTTTCTTCATTTTCAAAAACAAATGAGAGCTGAAAAATACTCACCATGCCTCTCAGCAAATAGCTTGGGGTGTCTACTTTCCAAAATGGGGTCATTTGGGGGGGTTTTGTGCCACCTGGGCATTCCATGGCCTCCGAAACTGTGATGGGCAGTGAAGAGTGAAATCAAAAATTTTCACCCTTAGAAATCCTGAAGGCGGTGATTGGTTTTCAGGGTCCCGTACACGGCTAGGCTCCCAAAAAGTCCCACACATGTGGTATCCCCGTACTCAGGAGAAGTAGCTAAATGTATTTTGGGGTGCAATTCCACATATGCCCATGGCCTGTGTGAGCAATATATCATTTGGTGACAACTTTGTGCAAAAAAAAAAAAAAAATGTGTCACTTTCCCGCAACTTGTGTCAAAATATAAAATATTCCATGGACTCAATATGCCTCTCTGGAAATAGCTTGGGGTGTCTACTTTCCAAAATGGGGTCATTTGGGAGGGTTTTGTGCCACCTGGGCATTCCATGGCCTCCGAAACTGTGATAGGCAGTAAAGAGTGAAATCATAAATTTACGCCCTTAGAAATCCTGAAGGCGGTGATTGGATTTCGGGGCCCCGTACGCGGCTAGGCTCCCAAAAAGTCCCACACATGTGGTATCCCCATATTCAGGAGAAGCAGCAGAATGTATTTTGGGGTGCAATTCCACATAGGCCCATGGCCTGTGTGAGCAATATATCATTTAGTGACAACTTTTTGTAAATATATATATATTTTTTTTTTTGTCATTATTCAATCACTTGGGACAAAAAAAAAAAAATATTCAATGGGTTCAACATGCCTCTCAGCAATTTCCTTGGGGTGTCTACTTTCCAAAATGGGGTCATTTGGGGGGGGTTTGTACTGCCCTGCCATTTTAAAACCTCAAGAAATGACATAGGCAGTCATAAACTAAAAGCTGTATAAATTACAGAAAATGTACCCTAGTTTGTAGACGCTATAACTTTTGCGCAAACCAATAAATATACGCTTATTGACATTTTTTTTACCAAAAACATGTGGCCGAATACATTTTGGCCTAAATGTATGACTAAAATTGAGTTTATTGGATTTTTTTAATAACAAAAAGTAGAAAATATCATTTTTTTTCAAAATTTTCGGTCTTTTTCCATTTATAGCGCAAAAAATAAAAACCGCAGAGGTGATCAAATACCATCAAAAGAAAGCTCTATTTGTGGGAAGAAAAGGACGCAAATTTCGTTTGGGTACAGCATTGCATGACCGCGCAATTAGCAGTTAAAGCGACGCAGTGCCAAATTGGAAAAAGACCTCTGGTCCTTAGGCAGCATAATGGTCCGGGGCTCAAGTGGTTAAGTGGTGTGTGGAACGGACTGTTTCCGTCCCCCGCTCCATTTCTCTTTGACTTTTTTTTTGTTTTGTTTGTTTTTCTGAGATGGACAGCCTTAAGGTGTTTTCACTCAATGTCATGGGTCTGAATACCCCTGAGAAACGGAAAATGTTGCTACACGACTTGAAGGCCTCTAAAACTGATATAGCATTCATACAAGAGACTCATTTCAGAGAGAATAAGGTGCCTGTATTAAAGAACAGATTTTTTCCTGAAATATACCATGCCACTAATAAATTTGCTAAATCCAGAGGGGTATCTATCCTCCTATCTAGTAAATTTTCATGGGTTTGCAGTGAGTCCCTGTTAGACGAAGGGGGATGCTTTGTGTTTATAAAAGGACTTCTTGGTGGAGTACGTGTGACTCTAGCAACGATCTATGTGCCTAATGATCACCAGGACATCTTTATCCGTCAAACTTTGGCCAAACTGATGGACTTCATGGAAGGCCCACTGATCTTGGGAGGGGATTTTAATGTCCCCCTGACCCCCCAAGTAGACACATCAGGGAAATCATCAGTTCCTATAGGCTCCCCTAAACGGATTAGTCAAGCTATACATAATGCCCAACTTATCGACGTGTGGCGCCTTCAGCACTCGGGTGAAAGGGACTACTCATTTTATTCTCCACCCCACAAGGTGTATTCGAGAATTGATTTTTTTTTAATCCCCCATGCCCAGCTGCACGCTGTTCGTGAAACCTCTATTGGTTTGATCACGTGGTCCGACCATGCCCCTATATCAATGACATATGCCCTATCACAGGTTGCTTCACATGCGACACGCATGTGGAAATTGAATGAAAGCCTCTTACAGATCCCAGAAGTAGTATCAGAAATTACCAAAGAACTGCCTCTATACTTTCAGACAAATCAAACTCCTGACAGTAATCCAGGCATAGTATGGGAGGCTCACAAGACAGTCATACGAGGCATCTTTATTAAACACGGCTCCAGAATTAAAAGAGACAAGGAACGACAATTAAATCTGCTTCTAACCAAACTTCAAGCCACAGAATCTAAACACAAAAACGCACCCTCTCAGGTAATAGAACGAGAATTAGTCGAAATTCGGACACAAATCAACGACCTACTACAATACAGAGCTAAAGCGGCACTGCAGAAATGCAGGAAAACCAGTTACGCATATGGAGATAAATGTGGGAAAATATTAGCCAGGCTAACTAAGGAACAAAGACTCCAATCATACATACCACATATTATGTCCTCAAACGCCCAGAAAATAGCTTTGCCATTGGAGATTTCGGAGGCTTTTCGAGATTTTTACGCATACCTTTATAAAATACCATCTGCTACAAACCCCCAATCACTGATAGATGAATATGTGCAATTAGCTCAGATACCCACTATTACTCCTGAAATTAAAGCGGAACGAGACAAACCAATAAGTTTAGAGGAATTGACAATAGCAGTAAACTCTACAAAATCAGGAAAGGCCCCCGGCCCGGACGGCCTTACCCTGCAATACTATAGAACCCTGCTTGGCAACGACGAGGCCCTTCCTAGAGATACGTTAAAAGCATATATATCCGTTATTCCGAAGGAAGGAAAGGATCTGACCCTATGTGGCAGTTATAGGCCAATCTCCCTTCTAAACGCGGATATTAAATTGTTCACTAAAATTTTGGCGACTCGTGTAGCAATTCACCTACCAGATTTGGTGCACTTACAGTATCTGACCGCGAGATTGTGTTTCCAGCGCGATAGCATCGCGCTGGTTCTTGGCGACAGGGTACTGTGCATGTCGCGCTGGCTCACTCATCGGGAAAGGAAAACTTTGTTTTCCTTCCGCGATGAGTGACAGGCAGTGCTGACAGCTGTCTGGTATGAATCCTGAGGCGGGAACACCGCGCCAAATTGTAAATGAAAAAAACCGGCGTGGGTTCCCCCCAGGGGCATACCAGGCCCTTAGGTCTGGCATGGATTGTAAGGGGAACCCCCTACGCCGAAAAATCGGCGTGGGGGCCCCCCCCCAAATCCATACCAGACCCTTATCCGAGCATGCAGCCCGGCCGGCCAGGAGAGGGGGATGAGCGAGCGAGCGCCCCCCCTCCTGAGCCGTACCAGGCCGCATGCCCTCAACATGGGGGGGGGTGCCTTGGGGGAGGGGGGCGCCCTGCGGGGGCCCCCCCACCCCAAAGCACCTTGTCCCCATGTTGATGAGGACAAGGGCCTCTTCCCGACAACCCTGGCCGTTGGTTGTCGGGGTCTGCGGGCGGGGGGCTTATCGGAATCCGGAAGCCCCCTTTAATAAGGGGGCCCCCAGATCCCGGCCCCCCACCCTGTGTGAATGAGTTTGGGGTCATTTATTAGTCAGCTCCGGGATCTTCTTCCGACTTCGGGGGGTCTCCTTCCGACTTCTCCCGGTGTTCGGCCTCTTCTCCCGGGCCCCGCCGCTATCTTCTTCCAGCTCTATTGCCAGCGAGGGGCCCGGTCTGCTGCCGCTGTCTTGCCGCCACTGTCTCACCGCCACCGCTGTCTTGTCGCCGCTGTCTCGCCGCTTCTTCTCTTCTTCTCTTCTTCTCTTCTTCCCCGATGTTGACACGATGCTCTCTCCGGCTCGAATGCTGTGTGTGAGCTGCGGAGCCATTTATATAGGCGGTGACCCCGCCCCCTTACGACGTCATTGTCCCAGCATGCGCAGGGACTCTGGCGTCATAAGGGGGCATGACCCCAGAGTCCCTGCGCATGCTGGGACAATGACGTCGTAAGGGGGCGGGGTCACCGCCTATATAAATGGCTCCGCAGCTCGCACACAGCATTCGAGCCGGAGAGAGCGTCGTGTCAACATCGGGGAAGAAGAGAAGAAGAGAAGAAGCAGCGAGACAGCGGCGAGACAGCGGCGACAAGACTGCGGCGGCGGCGAGACAGCGGTGGCAAGACAGCGGCAGCAGACCGGGCCCCTCGCTGGCAATAGAGCTGGAAGAAGATAGCGGCGGGGCCCGGGAGAAGAGGCCGAACACTGGGAGAAGTCGGAAGGAGACCCCCCGAAGTCGGAAGAAGATCCCGGAGCTGACTAATAAATGACTCTTAAAACCTGTGTACTGTGTTTTTTTTATATTGACACTTTTCCCCAGGTGAATGGGTAGGGGTACCATGTACCCCAAACTCATTCACACAGGGTGGGGGGCCGGGATCTGGGGGCCCCCTTATTAAAGGGGGCTCCCGGATTCCGATAAGCCCCCCGCCCGCAGATCCTGACAACCAACGGGCAGGGTTGTCGGTAAGAGGCCCTTGTCCTCATCAACATGGGGACAAGGTGCTTTGGGGTGGGGGGGCCCCCGCAGGGCGCCCCCCTCCCCCAAGGCACACCCCCCATTTTGAGGGCATGCGGCCTGGTACGGCTCAGGAGGGGGGGGCGCTCGCTCGTCCCCCTCTCCTAGCCGGCCGGGCTGCATGCTCGGATAAGGGTCTGGTATGGATTTGGGGGGGGATCCCCACGCCGATTTTTCGGCGTAGGGGGTTCCCCTTACAATCCATGCCAGACCTAAGGGCCTGGTATGCCCCTGGGGGGGAACCCACGCCGGTTTTTTCATCTAAAATTTGGCGCGGTGTTCCCGCCTCAGGACTCATACCAGACAGCTGTCAGCACTGCCTGTCACTCATCGCGGAAGGAAAACAAAGTTTTCCTTTCCCGATGAGTGAGCCATCTCGGCGCTGGCTCCTGCGACGGGGCTCGCAGGTGTCAAATCTCGCCGAGAAATGCGGCGAGATTGACACAATATCGCGGTCACCTACTGTAGATCAAGTAGGCTTTGTTCCTACTAGAGAAGTAAGGGACAATACGACTAAAGTCTTAAATTTGCTACATGTGGCTAAAACTTCCCACACACCATGTGTATTTCTCAGCACAGACGCGGAAAAAGCGTTCGATCGGGTGAACTGGCAATATATGTTTACGGTTCTTCGACATCTGGGCCTAGGAGATACCATTATTCAATAGATTACTACAATTTACTCACAACCTACAGCTCAGGTTAAAGTAAATGGGGTCCTTTCGGATCCCTTTCCTATACTAAATGGCACCAGACAGGGATGTCCGCTTTCCCCCCTGCTATTTGTTCTGTCCTTAGAACCATTTCTAAATAGAATTCATCGGAACCCGGACATCCAGGGCATAAGTGTCGGAGGTGATCAGTACAAAATTTCGGCCTATGCGGATGATATGCTCTTTTCATTGACAAATCCTGCTATTTCGCTCCCTAATCTACTACGTGAGTTTGAGACCTATGGACGTCTATCCAATCTGGAAATTAATTTCCATAAATCAGAAGCTATGGGGATAGGGATACCCCTTTCTATGCTGTCTACATTTAAGTCCAGTTTTAAATTCAAATGGACAGCGACAGCTTTGCAATATCTAGGCACTTATATCCCGACGGAGATGACACGCATATTTGAACTGAATTTCCCATCACTGTTGTCAAAAACCCGTACGCTCTTAGAGACTTGGAATAGGGGCCTGCATTCGTGGTTTGGCAGAATTAACTTAATAAAAATGAGTATTCTACCTAAATTTTTGTATTTACTCCAAGCCTTACCAATTAGAATCCCCATATCCTACTTTAAACAAGTTAACGCACTTTTTATCAAGTTTGCGTGGGCGTATAAGAAGCCACGACTTTCTTTTCATTTAATGACTCTACCTAAGCAACACGGGGGGCTAGCTTTCCCAGATATCCGAGCATACTATCAGGCAATCCACATAGGTAGAATTGTAGATTGGTGCCGCCATGGCCGATCTAAACTATGGGCTTTGATAGAACAGGCCCAAACATGTATCCCACTCTCAAAGGCCCTGTGGTGCTATGACCATCTCCAACCACTACTGAAAAGCCACCCACTAATAGGGACGACGCTTCGTATAGGATCGGTAGCTATTAAACAACGCTCTCTTTCATCTTCGGACTCTCCGCTATTTCCTATTTTAGGGAACCCACAATTCTCCCCTGGCCTCTCCCTTCATACGTTTGGCAAATTACGCCGGACCGGCACAACTCAAGCATCCCACATTTTAGTGAATGGCAGATGGCCTTCTATCAAGGAACTAATGTCGGAGGAGGGTCCCTTTAAATTGACCCTTTGGCCAGCACTTCAGCTACGACATTTTTTGGATACTATACCTAATCCCCGTAATTTCGCCCGCTCTTTGACGAAGTTTGAAGAATATTGTTCTGATTAAGGCAATATAACGCAGGTTCTATCCAAAATATACACTATGCTGAATCATCCGGCAACTCTATCATATCCGTCGTTCTTGGATAAATGGGAACAGGACCTACAACGGAAATTCACACCGGCACAAATCCAGAATATATTTAGATTTGCTTTGAAGACATCAGTCTGTACAAAAACACAAGAATCTAACTACAAACTATTGACGAGATGGTATTATACCCCCCACCTTTTGCACCAATACTACCCTGATACTACTGATCTTTGTTGGAGATGCTTGGGAGACAGAGGTACATTACTCCACATATTCTGGTCATGCCCCAAATTGACTAACTTCTGGACGACAGTCCGGGAAGTATCTCAAAAGCTCACGGAATATAAGATACCTGGTGAACCGTCATTTTTCTTACTTCATGTCTCTAATATCCCTGCCAAATGCTATCAAAAATCAATCTTGGGGCACCTTCTCAATGCTGCAAAGTCCTGTATTCCACTTTACTGGAAAAAACAATCATCACCAACGGCGGCCGATTGGCTGCGTAAGGTGATAGACATCAGTAGAATGGAGGACTTGCTGGCGGCTGAGCGAAACCAACAGGACAAGTACTCCATGACTTGGAGGGTTTGGAAACAGTTCATCCATTCTACGGAGGGAGTAGCCCTCCTTAGACAGGAGATTCATGTATGATACTATTCCTTACACACCTTGGTTGTCCTTCTCGGCTGTTTTTTTTTTTTTTTTGGTTTGTTTGTCAGTTTGTTTGGTTTTGTTTTTTGTTAATCGAGTAGAAATAGGAAAAAAGAAACAGGCGTAGTTAGGTTTGTTACCTGAATCCTTTCTATATACTTTTCCCAGTAGATAACAAGGGACGGTGCCGGTTGGGGACTGGCCCTAAAATAATTATACTGAACTGCACCGCAGATATAAACAAATAGGGTTATATTGCAGTTGTAATCTATATGTTATATTTTTATCTTTTCTGTTATATTGACCTGACTATGCCCGTTGTGGGTGTTAATAAAAGTTATATTTGAAAAAAAAAAAAAAAAAAAGAAGAAGAGGAGGGGGTGGAGGAGAGAGGTGTGTCACAATCATTAGTAGTGGCATTTTGGAGGCGTGGTGGCGGAACAACCTCCAACACTACTGCACCTTGTCCTGCATCCATCCCAGCTGCCATCAGAGTGACCCAATGCACCGTGAAACTTAGATAACATCCCTGTCCATGCCTGCTGGACCATGAGTCAGCTGTTATATGCACCTTACCACTGCACCCTGTCCTGCATTCTTCCCAGCTGCCAGAGGAGTCACCCAGTGCACGGTGAAAGATAGGTAACGTCCCTGTCCATGCCTGCTGGACCATGAGTCAGCGGTAATATGCACCTTACCGCTGACCGCCCTGTCCAGCGAGGCCAAGACATTGCCTTCCACATGCTGGTAGTGAGCTGGAATCGCCTTCCGTGAGAAAAAGTGGTGTTTGGGAACCTGCCACTGAGGAACCGCACATTCCACAAACTCACGGAAGGGGGCAGAGTCTACCAACTAAAAAGGTAGCAGTTGAAGTGCTAGCAATTTTGCCAAGCTAGCATTCAACCACTGGGCATGTGGATGGCTGGGAGCGAACTTCTTTCGGCAGTGCAGCAGCTGGGGCAGGGAAATTTGCCTGGTACAATCTGACGTCAGTGTACCGAAAGCAGATTGCCCACAAGTACTTGGCTGTGACTAGGGATGAGCCGAACACCCCCCGGTTCGGTTCGCACCAGAACCCGCGAACGGACCGCAAGTTCGCACGAACGTTAGAACCCCATTGACGTCTATGGGACTCGAACGTTCGAAATCAAAAGTGCTCATTTTAAAGGCTAATTTGCATGGTATTGTCCTAAAAAGGGTTTGGGGACCCGGGTCCTACCCCAGGGGACATGTATCAATGCAAAAAAAACTTTTAAAAATGGCCGTTTTTTCGGGAGCAGTGATTTTAATGATGCTTAAAGTAAAAAAAAAAAAGTGAAATATTCCTTTAAATATCGTACCTGGGGGGTGTCTATAGTATGCCTGTAAAGTGACGCGTGTTTCCCATGTTTAGAACAGTCCCTGCACCAAATGTCATTTTTAAAGGAAAAAATCTCATTTAAAACTGCTTGCGGGTTTAATGTCATGTCGGGTCCTGGCAATATGGATGAAAATCAGTGAGACAAACGGCATGGGTACCCCCCAGTCCATTACCAGGCCCTTTGGGTCTTGTATGGATATTAAGGGGAACCCCGCACCCAAATTAAAATAAGGAAAGGTCCCTATATACTCTGAACAGCAGTATACAGGCGGTGCAAACAAGACAGGGACTGTAGGTTTGTTGTTAAGTAGAATCTGTTTGTAATTTTGAACATTTTTAATGTGTTTAGCTCCAGCCAAAAAATCTTTTCTAAGCTTTTTGGAAAACATAGGGAAGGGTTATCACCCCTGTGACATTTGTTTTGCGTCTTTCCTCCTCTTCAGAAGATTTCACCTCACTTTTTTGTCCCAATGAAAAATGTTTTTTGAAAATTTGGGTTTTTTTGTGGAACAAGGATTGGAAAGCATCAGTGGAAAGGAGAAATTGTTTTCCCATATTAACTCTTACATGAGAGAATTTCCCTTCCTATGGGTAGATTTCATCTCACTTCCTGTTGTCTCCTTCCGTTTGCAAGTAGGAGTCGTTTGTAAGTTAGATGTTTGAAAGTAGGGTCCTGCCCTATATACTCAGCAGAAATTTGGGCCTTAGGTGTTGCTGTGGCCAAAACACTGTAAGCCCTCACAGGGCCCTGCTGTGAAATATTAGATCAAGAATTGTAATTACATGCCCCTGTTGAACAGGAGCTGAAAAATTAGGCCTTAGGCACTGGTGCTGGTGCCACAACACTGCAACCCCTCACAGACACTCTAGTTGGAACGCAGGAACGAGCCCTGCTGCAAAGTATTGCATCAAAAATTGTAATTACACGCCCCTGTTAGACAGGGGCAGAAAAATTGGGCCTTAGGCACTGGTGCTGGTGCCACAACACTGCAACCCCTCACAGACACTCTAGTTGGAATGCAGGAACGAGCCCTGCTGCAAAGTATTGCATCAAAAATTGTAATTTCACGCCCCTGTTAGACAGGGGCAGAAAAATTGGGCCTTAGGCACTGGTGCTGGTGCCACAACACTGCAACCCCTCACAGACACTCTAGTTGGAATGCAGGAACGAGCCGTGCTGCAAAGTATTACATCAAAAATTGTAATTACACGCCCCTGTTATACAGGGGCTGAAAAATTGTGCCTTAGGCACTGGTGGTGGCGCCCAGAACCAAAAATGTTCTTACAAGCTATCAGCGTGATGATTGAGGAGGAAGAGGATAATTACTCAGGGATAATCACTCAGCATCAGCATAGGCAGTCTTTGAAGGGATCTGAAAAAAATTATTCAGTTACATCAGCATCAGGTGCTTGGTAGCTGGTGGTGATCCAAGACTGATTCATTTTTATGAAGGTCAGCCGATCGACCGAGTCAGTGGACAGACGCACCCTGTGATCGGTTACCACGCCTCCAGCAGCACTGAATGTACGTTCCGAAAGAACGCTGGATGCAGGACAGGCCAGTAGCTCAATTGCATACTGTGCAAGCTCTGGCCAGTGATCCATCCTCAAGACCCAGTAACCCAGAGGATTTTCGGTGGGAAAGGTGTCCAAGTCTGATCTTGCCCCTAGGTATTCCTGCACCATGTAAAACAGACGCTGGCGATGGTTGCTGGAACCGATCATACCTTGGGGCTGCGGACCAAAAAATTGTCTGAACGCATCGGTCAGACGGCCACCTTCTCCACCGCTCCTTCTTTGACTGACCGAAGCCTCAGCAACACGTTGTCCAGAAACAGGAGTTTGTAACCTCCCAGTCTCTGGGAACGCGTTGCACAGACCTTTCTGCAAGGCCTCCCGAAGATGTTTCATCCTCTGCTCCCTCTGCGATGGCAAGATAAGGTCCGCAACCTTACCCTTGTAACGTGGATCAAGGAGGGTTGCCAGCCAGTATTGGTCCTTCTCCTTGATACCACGAATACGAGGATCCTTACGCAGGCTTTGCAGGATCAGGGAGGCCATGCAGCGTAGGTTTGCTGAGGCATTCGGTCCGGAGTCCTCTGGGTCACTAAGGACAACAACGTCCGCAGCCACCTCCTCCCAGCCACGTACAAGTCCATGTGTTCCTTGGGACTGATCCCTTAAAGACTGCTGATGCTGAGTGCCAGGCTCCACCTCCATACTGACACAATCTTCCTCCTCCTCCTCCTCCTCCTCCTCCTCCTCCTCTTCCTGTGTGATCGGCGGGCACGCAGGAACACTGTCTGGATAAAGGGGGCCTTGAGAGCTAAGGAAGTCCTCCTCTTCCTGCCTCTGTTCTGCCTCAAGTGCCCTGTCCATTATTCCACGCAGCGTGTGCTCCAACAGGTGGACAAGGGGGACAGTGTCACTGATGCATGCACTGTCAGTGCTCACCATCCTCGTGGCCTCCTCGAATGGTGACAGGACAGTGCATGCATCCCTGATCATGGCCCACTGGCGTGGGGAAAAAAAACCAAGGTCCCCTGACCCTGTCCTGGTGCCATAGTCGCACAGGTACTCATTGATGGCCCTCTGCTGCGTGTGCAGCCGCTGCAGCATGGCCAACGTCGAGTTCCACCTGGTGGGCATGTCACAGATTAGGCGGTTCTTGGGCAGGTTAAACTCCTTTTGGAGGTCCGTCAGCCGAGCACTGGCATTATATGACCGGCGGAAATGCACAGAGACTTTCCTGGCCTGCCTCAGGACATCCTGTAAGCCCGGGTACCTGCCCAAGAACCGCTGCACCACCAAGTTAAGGACGTGAGCCAAACAGGGCACATGGGTCAGTTGTCCCTGTCGGAGGGCAGAGAGGAGGTTGGTGCCATTGTCGCAAACCACCATTCCTGCCTTAAGTTGGCGTGGCGTCAACCACCTCTGAACCTGCCCCTGCAGAGCTGACAGAACCTCTGCCCCAGTGTGGCTCCTGTCCCCCAAGCACACCAGCTCAAGCACCGCATGGCATCTTTTGGCCTGCGTACTTGCGTAGCCCCTTGAACGCCTACGGAGCACCGCTGGTTCCGAGGAAGAGGCCATGGAGGAAGAAGAAGAGGAGGGGGTGGAGGAGAGAGGTGTGTCACAATCAGCATTTTGGAGGCGTGGTGGCGGAACAACCTCCAACACTACTGCACCTTGTCCTGCATCCTTCCCAGCTGCCAGCAGAGTCACCCAATGCGCCGTGAAACTTAAGTAACGTCCCTGTCCATGCCTGCTGGACCATGAGTCAGCGGTAATATGCACCTTACCGCTGACCGCCCTGTCCAGCGAGGCATGGACATTGCCTTCCACATGCCGGTAGAGAGCCGGAATCGCCTTCCGTGAGAAAAAGTGGCGTTTGGGTACCTGCAACTGAGGAACCGCACATTCCACAAACTCACGGAAGGGGGCAGAGTCTACCAACTGAAAAGGCAGCAGTTGAAGTGCTAGCAATTTTGCCAAGCTAGCATTCAACCGCTGGGCATGTGGATGGCTGGGAGCAAACTTCTTTCGGCGGTGCAGCAGCTGGGGCAGGGAAATTTGCCTGGTACAATCTGACGTCGGTGTACCAAAAGCAGATTGCCCACAAGTACTTGGCTGTGACACACCTAATTCTACACCTTCATTCCTCTCACTGCAGGTCTCAGAGAGGACTGAAGGTCTAGTGGGGTTGGAAATCTCAGCTGATGAGGAGCAAGGAGAGATCCTCTTTGTTCTTTGGTGTGGGTCTTTCAGATACGCTTGCCAACGAACTGCATGGCAGGTCAACATATGTCTGGTCAAGCATGTGGTACCCAAGCGGGAGATGTTTTGGCCACGCGAGATACGCTTGAGACATATGTTGCAAATAGCAGCGGTGCGATCTGATGCACTCGTCTCAAAAAAGGCCCACACCAAAGAACTTTTTGAATAACGCGCAGAGACTGCAGCGCCCTGCACATGTGGAGCTTTGGGGTGTGATGCAGTCAATGTGCTGCCCTTAGGCTGGCCCCTGGAGGGCATCCTGCCTAGTTGGTGATGTGCCACCTCCTCCTCCTCCTCCTCCTCCTCTCTCCTATCAGGCACCCACGTTGAGTCAGTGACCTCATCATCCCCTCCCTCCTCATCACTGGAGCAAACCTGGCAGTATGCTGCAGCAGGGGGAGCATGACTGCCAGATTGCTGTCCTTCTTGGGCACCCCCTCTGTCCGTGCTCATGTTACTGCCTTCATTGAGCTCAGTATCATCATCAGAGCCTTCCAAACGCTGGGCATCCTCCTGGAGCATGTACCCAACACTGTGGTCAAACAGTTCGAGGGAATCCTCATGAGGACATGGTGGAGCTAGGGAAGGAGTCACTGATGACATTGAGCTGAGGGAAGAGGCCGCTGCTTTGCCAGACAAAGCACCCTGGGCATGGGTGAGAGAGGATGAGGAGGATGAGGACGGCTTGGTCATCCACTCGACCAAGTCTTCCGCATGTTGCGGCTCAACACGGCCAGCTGCCGAAAAAAAGGCCAAGCGTGTCCCATGGCCACGTGCTGATGAGGATGCACCGTCTCCACGACCAGCACTAGACACAGAGCCTGCTTGCCCTCTCTTATTGGCTTGTGACTGTCTGCCTCTCCTTCTTGGCCTTCCAGACATACTAATGGCCTGTAGCTGCACTAAGCTGGGATAGAACACCTGTAATTTTCTTCAGGTAGCTTTATATACTGTAACCAGACAAGCCTGCCTGTCAGTAGGAAGATAACAGGAACGGATCTAGCTGAACACTGTGAGCAGGACGTACTGCACTAAATGTATATAGCAGGAACGGATCTAGCTGAACACTGTGAGCAGGACGCACGGTACTAAATGTAAATAGTCTAGCTGCCTGACCGTGGTACTAATAGGATCAAAAAGAACACCTGTAATTTTCTTAAGGTAGCTTTATATACTGTAACCAGACAAGCCTGCCTGTCAGTAGGAAGATAACAGGAACGGATCTAGCTGAACACTGTGAGCAGGACACACTGTACTAAATGTAAATAGTCTAGCTGCCTGACCGTGGTACTAATAGGATCAAAAAGAACACCTGTAATTTTCTTCAGGTAGCTTTATATACTGTAACCAGACAAGCCTGCCTGTCAGTAGGAAGATAACAGGAACGGATCTAGCTGAACACTGTGAGCAGGACACACTGTACTAAATGTAAATAGTCTAGCTGCCTGACCGTGGTACTAATAGGATCAAAAAGAACACCTGTAATTTTCTTCAGGTAGCTTTATATACTGTAACCAGACAAGCCTGCCTGTCAGTAGGAAGATAACAGGAACGGATCTAGCTGAACACTGTGAGCAGGACGCACTGCACTAAATGTAAATACCAGGAACGGATCTAGCTGAACACTGTGAGCAGGACGCACTGCACTGAATGTAAATAGCAGGAACGGATCTAGCTGAACACTGTGAGCAGGACGCACTGCACTGAATGTAAATAGCAGGAACGGATCTAGCTGAACACTGTGAGCAGGACGCACTGCACTGAATGTAAATAGCAGGAACGGATCTAGCTGAACACTGTGAGCAGGACGCACTGCACTGAATGTAAATAGCAGGAACGGATCTAGCTGAACACTGTGAGCAGGACGTACTGCACTAAATGTATATAGCAGGAACGGATCTAGCTGAACACTGTGAGCAGGACGCACTGCACTGAATGTAAATAGCAGGAACGGATCTAGCTGAACACTGTGAGCAGGACGCACTGCACTAAATGTAAATACCAGGAACGGATCTAGCTGAACACTGTGAGCAGGACGCACTGCACTGAATGTAAATAGCAGGAACGGATCTAGCTGAACACTGTGAGCAGGACGCACTGCACTGAATGTAAATAGCAGGAACGGATCTAGCTGAACACTGTGAGCAGGACGCACTGCACTGAATGTAAATAGCAGGAACGGATCTAGCTGAACACTGTGAGCAGGACGCACTGCACTGAATGTAAATAGCAGGAACGGATCTAGCTGAACACTGTGAGCAGGACGTACTGCACTAAATGTATATAGCAGGAACGGATCTAGCTGAACACTGTGAGCAGGACGCACTGCACTGAATGTAAATAGCAGGAACGGATCTAGCTGAACACTGTGAGCAGGACGCACTGCACTAAATGTAAATACCAGGAACGGATCTAGCTGAACACTGTGAGCAGGACGCACTGCACTGAATGTAAATAGCAGGAACGGATCTAGCTGAACACTGTGAGCAGGACGCACTGCACTGAATGTAAATAGCAGGAACGGATCTAGCTGAACACTGTGAGCAGGACGCACTGCACTGAATGTAAATAGCAGGAACGGATCTAGCTGAACACTGTGAGCAGGACGCACTGCACTGAATGTAAATAGCAGGAACGGATCTAGCTGAACACTGTGAGCAGGACACACTGCACTAAATAGTCTAGATAGAAGATAACAGGAACGGATCTAGCTAAACTGAATACAGTGTATATATATATATGCAACACCTGGGATGCATATATATACACAATACACTGTAAGTGCAGCTAACTGACTGACTGTTCTGCCTAATCTATCTAACTCAAATCAAATGACACTGTCTCTCTCTCTCTCTATCTCTCAGCACACCGGAACACACACTACACAGGGCCGCCGTGCAGGCGGCCTTATATAGTGTGGGGTGTGTACTAAATCCCCTGAGCCATAATTGGCCAAAGCCACCCTGGCTTTGGCCAATTACAGCTCTCTCTACTGACGGCGCTGTGATTGGCCAAGCATGCGGGTCATAGTGCATGCTTGGCCAATCATCAGCCAGCAATGCACTGCGATGCCGCAGTGAATTATGGGCCGTGACGCGCCACACGAATTTGGCGCGAACGGCTCATATCGTTCGCAATTCGACGGACGGTCGAACAGCCAATGTTCGAGTCGAACATGGGTTCGACTCGAACACGAAGCTCATCCCTAGCTGTGACACACCTAATTCTACACCTTCATTCCTCTCACTGCAGGTCTCAGAGAGGACTGAAGGCATAGTGGGGTTGGAGATCTCAGCTGATGAGGAACTAGGAGAGGTCCTCTTTGTTCTTTGGTGTGGGTTTTTTAAAGCATGTGGTGCCCAAGCGAGAGATGTTTTGGCCACGCGAGATACGCTTGAGACATATATTGCAAATAGCGATCTGATGCACTCGTCTCAAAAAAGGCCCACACCAAAGAACTTTTGGAATAACGTGCAGTGAGACAGCAGCACCCTGCACATGCGGAGCTTTGCGGTGTGATGCAGTCAGTGTGCTGCCCTTAGGCTGGCCCCTGGAGGGCATCCTGCCTCGTTGGTGATGTGCCTCCTCCTCCTCCTCTCTCCTATCAGGCACCAACGTTGAGTCAGTGACCTCATCATCCCCTCCCTCCTCATCACTGGAGCAAACCTGGCAGTATGCTGCAGCAGGGGGAGCATGACTGCCAGATTGCTGTCCTTCTTGGGCACCCCCCCTGTCCGTGCTCACGTTACTGCCTTCATCTAGCTCAGTATCATCATCAGAGCCTTCTAAACGCTGGGCATCCTCCTGGAGCATGTACCCAACACTGTGGTCAAACAGTTCGAGGGACTCCTCAGGAGGATATGGTGGGGCTAGGGAAGGAGTCGCTGATGCCATTGAGCCGAGGGAAGAGGCCGCGTTGGCAGCTGCTTTGCCAGACAAAGTACCCTGAGCATGGGTGAGGGAGGATGAGGACGGCTTGGTCATCCACTCGTCCCACGGCCACAGAGCCTGCTTGCCTTCATTTATTGGCTTGTGACTGTCTGCCTCTCCTTGTTGGCCTTCCAGACATACTAATGGCCTGTAGCTGCACTAAGCTGGGATATATATATATATATATATATATATATATATATATATATATATATATATATACACTGCAGCTAGCAAACTCAACTGCCTGCCTACAGTATGAGAACACCACCAACCTTCTACAGGCAGCTTTAGCTGAACACTGTGCAGAGGTCGCACTACACTAACGTGTAAATAATTTAGCTGCCTGCGGTAGTGATAGGATCAGGAAAACACCACCAACCTTCTACAGGTAGCTTTAGCTGAACACTGTGCAGAGGTCGCACTACACTAACGTGTAAATACTTTAGCTGCCTGCGTTAGTGATAGGATCAGGAAAACACCACCAACCTTCTACAGGTAGCTTTAGCTGAACACTGTGCAGAGGTCGCGTTACACTAACTTGTAGCTTTAGCTGAACACTGTTCAGAGGACGCACTACACTAACTTGTAGCTTTAGCTGAACACTGTGCAGAGGTCGCACTACACTAACTTGTAGTTTTAGCTGAACACTGTGAGGAGGACGCACTACACTAACTTGTAGCTTTAGCTGAACACTGTGCCGAGGTCACACTAAACTAACCTGTAGCTTTAGCTGAACACTGTGAGGAGGAAACACTGCACTAACCTGTAGCTTTAGCTGAACACTGTGAGGAGGAAGCACTACACTAACTTTTAGCTTTAGCTGAACACTGTTCAGAACATGCACTACACTAACTTATAGCTTTAGCTGACCACTGTGCAGAGGTCGCACTAAACTAACTTGTAGCTTTAGCTGAACACTGTGCAGAGGTCGCACTACACTAACTTGTAGCTTTAGCTTAACACTGTGCAGAGGTCGCACTACACTAACGTATAAATACTTTAGCTGCCTGCGGTAGTGATAGGATCAGGAAAACACCACCAACCTTCTACAGGTGGCTTTAGCTGAACACTGTGCAGAGTTCGCACTTAACTAACGTGTAAATACTTTAGCTGCCTGCGGTAGTGATAGGATCAGGAAAACACCACCAACCTTCTACAGGTAGCTTTAGCTGAACACTGTGCAGAGGTTACACTACACTAACTTGTAGCTTTAGCTGAACACTGTTCAGAGGACACACTACACTAACTTGTAGCTTTAGCTGAACACTGTGCAGAGGTCACACTACACTAACTTGTAGCTTTAGCTGAACACTGTGAGGAGGACTCACTACACTAACTTGTAGCTTTAGATGAACACTGTTCAGAGGACGCACTACACTAACTTGTAGCTTTAGCTGAACACTGTGCAGAGGTCGCACTACACTAACTTGTAGTTTTAGCTGAACACTGTGAGGAGGACACACTACACTAACTTGTCGCTTAAGCTGAACACTGCGCAGAGGTCACACTAAAAAAACCTGTAGCTTTAGCTGAACACTGTGAGGAGGAAGCACTACACTAACTTTTAGCTTTAGCTGAACACTGTTCAGAGCATGCACTACACTAACTTATAGCTTTTGCTGACCACTGTGCAGAGGTCGCACTAAACTAACTTGTAGCTTTAGCTGAACATTGTGCAGAGGTCGCACTACACTAACTTGTAGTTTTAGCTGATTACTGTGAGGAGGACGCACTACACTAACTTGTAGCTTTAGCTGAACACTGTGCAGAGGTCACACTAAACTAACCTGTAGCTTTAGCTGAACACTGTAAGGAGGACGCACTACACTAACTTATAGCTTTAGCTGAACACTGTGCAGAGGTCACACTAAACTAAGCTGTAGCTTTAGCTGAACACTGTGAGGAGGACGCACTATTCTAACTTGCAGCTTTAGCTGAACACTGTGCAGAGGTCACACTAAACTAACTTGTAGCTTTAGCTGAACACTGTGAGGAGGACGCATGACACTAACTTGTAGCTTTAGCTGAACACTGTGCAGAGGTCGCATTAAACTAGCCTGTAGCTTTAGCTGAACACTGTGAGGAGGATGCACTACACTAACTGTAAATAGTCTAGCTGCCTGACTGTGGTACTAATAGGATCAAAAGAACACCAGCAATTTTCTTCAGGTAACTGTAAATACTGTAACAAGACAAGCCGTGCAGGCGGCCTTATATAGTGTGGGGCGTGTTCTAAACCCCCTGAGCCATAATTGGCCAAAGCCACCCTGGCTTTGGCCAATTACAGCTCTCTCTACTGACGGGGCTGTGATTGGCCTTGAGAGCTAAGGAAGTCCTCCTCTTCCTGCCCCTGTTCTGCCTCAAGTGCCCTGTCTATTATTCCACGCAGCATGTGCTCCAACAGGTGGACAAGGGGGACAGTGTCACTGATGCATGCACTGTCACTGCTCACCATCCTCGTGGCCGCCCCATTCCTGCCTTAAGTTGGCGTGGCATCAACCACCTCTGAACCTGCCCCTGCAGAGATAACAGAACCTCTGCCCCAGTGTGGCTCCTGTCCCCCAAGCACAACAGCTCAAGCACCGCATGGCATCTTTTGGCCTGCATACTTGCGTAGCCCCTTGAACGCCCACAGAGCACCACTGGTTCTGAGGAGAAAGCACAGGAAGAGACAATGGAGGAAGAAGAAGAGGAGGGGGTGGAGGAGAGAGGTGTGTCAGAATCATTAGTGGTGGCATTTTGGAGGCGTGGTGGTGGAACAACCTCCAATATTACTGCACCTTGCCCTGCATCTTTCCCAGCTGCTAGCAGAGTGACCCAATGCGCCGTGAAACTTAGGTAACGTCCCTGTCCATGCCTGCTGGACCATGAGTCAGCGGTAAAATGCACCTTACCACTGACCGCCCTGTCCAGTGAGGCATGGACATTGCCTTCCACATGCCGGTAGAGAGCCGGAATCGCCTTCCATGAGAAAAAGTGGCGTTTGGGTACCTGCCACTGAGGAACCGCACATTCCACAAACTCATGGAAGGGGGCAGAGTCTACCAACTGAAAAGGTAGCAGTTGAAGTGCTAGCAATTTTGCCAAGCTAGCATTCAACCGCTTGGCATGTGGATGGCTGGGAGCGAACTTCTTTCGGCGGTGCAGCAGCTGGGGCAGGGAAATTTGCCTGGTACAATCTGACGTTGGTGTACCGAAAGCAGATTGCCCAAAAGTACTTGGCTGTGACACACCTAATTATACACCTTCATTCCTCTCAGTGCAGGTCTCAGAGAGGACTGAATGTATAGTGGGGTTGGAGATCTCAGCTGATAAGGAGCAAGGAGAAGTCCTCTTTGTTCTTTGGTGTGGGTCTTTTAGATATGCTTGCCAACGAACTGCATGGAAGGTCAACATATGTCTGGTCAAGCATGTGGTACCCAAGCGGGAGATGTTTTGGCAACGCGAGATACGCTTGAGACATATGTTGCAAATAGCAGCGGTGCGATCTGATGCACTTATCTCAAAAAAGGCGCACACCAAAGAACTTTTGGAATAACGCACAGAGACAGCAGCTCCCTGCACATGCGGAGCTTTGCGGTGTGTCAGTGTGCTGCCCTTAGGCTGGCCCCTGGAGGGCATCCTGCCTCATTGGTGATGTGCCTCCTCCTCCTCCTCTCTCCTATCAGGCCCCACATTGAGTCAGTGACCTCATCATCCCCTCCCTCCTTATCACTGGAGCAAACCTGGCAGTATGCTGCAGCAGGAGGAGCATGACTGCCAGATTGCTGTCCTTCTTGGGCACCCCCTCTGTTCGTGCTCACGTTACTGCCTTCATCTAGCTCAGTATCATCATCAGAGCCTTCTAAACGCTGGGTATCCTCCTGGAGCATGTACCCAACACTTTGGTCAAACAGTTCGAGGGACTCCTCAGGAGGACATGGTGGGGCTAGGGAAGGAGTCACTGATGCCATTGAGCCGAGGGAAGAGGCCGCGTTGGCAGCTGCTTTGCCAGACAAAGTACCCTGAGCATGGGTGAGAGAGGATGAGGAGGATGAGGACGGCTTGGTCATCCACTCTACCAAGTCTTCCGCATGTTGTGGCTCAACACGGCCAGCTGCCGAAAAAAAGGCCAAGCATGTCTCACGGCCACATGCTGATGAGGATGCACCGTCTCCACGACCAGCACTGTTGCCTCTAGACACAGAGCCCGCTTGCCCTCTTTTATTGGCTTGTGACTGTCTGCCTCTCTATGTTGGCCTTCCAGACATACTAATGGCCTGCAGTGAGATGTAGCTGCACTAAGCTGGGATATATATATATATATATATAAATGCCTGCCTGTAGTATGAGAACACCACCAACCTTCTACAGGTAGCTTTAGCTGAACACTGTGCAGAGGTCGCACTACACTAAGGTATAAATAGTGTAGCTGCCTGCGGTAGTGATAGGATCAGGAAAACACCACCAACCTTCTACAGGTAGCTTTAGCTGAACACTGTGAAGAGGACGCACTATACTAACGTTAAAATAATCTAGCTGCCTGCGGTAGTGATAGGATCAGGAAAACACCAACCTTCTACAGGTAGCTTTAGCTGAACACTGTGCAGAGGTCGCACTACACTAACGTGTAAATAATCTAGCTGCCTGCGGTAGTGTTTGGATTAGGAAAACACCACCAACCTTCTACAGATAGCTTTAGCTGAACACTGTGCAGAGGTCGCACTACACTAACTTGTAGCTTTAGCTGAACACTGTTCAGAGGACACACTACACTAACTTGTAGCTTTAGCTGAACACTGTGCAGAAGTCACACTACACTAACTTGTAGCTTTAGCTAAACACTGTGAGGAGGATGCACTACACTAACTTGTAGCTTTAGCTGAACACTGTGCACTACACTAACTTGTAGCTTTAGCAGAACACTGTTCAGAGGACTCACTACACTAACTTTTAGCTTTAGCTGAACACTTTGCAGTGGTCGCACTACACTAACTTGTAGCTTTAGCTGAACACTGTTCAGAGGACGCATTACACTAACTTGTAGCTTTAGCTGAACACTGTGCACTATACTAACTTGTAGCTTTAGCTGAACACTGATCAGAGGATGCACTACACTAACTTGTAGCTTTAGCTGAACACTGTGCAGAGGTCGCACTACACTAACTTGTAGCTTTAGCTGAACACTGATCAGTTGACGCACTACACTAACTTGTAGCTTTAGCTGAACACTGAGGAAGATGCACTACACTAACTTGTAGCTTTAGCTGAACACTGTTCAGAGGACGCACTACACTAACTTGTAGATTTAGCTGAACACTGTGCACTACACTAACTTGTAGCTTTAGCTGAACACTGTTCAGAGGACGCACTACACTAACTTGTAGCTTTAGCTGAACACTGTGCAGAGGTCGCACTACATTAACTTGTAGCTTTAGCTGAACACTGTGAAGAGGACGCACTACACTAACTTGTAGTTTTAGATGAACACTGTGCACTACACTAACTTGTAGCTTTAGCTGAACACTGTTCAGAGGACGCACTACACTAACTTGTAGCTTTAGCTGAACACTGTGAGGAGGAAGCACTACACTAACTTGTAGCTTTAGCTGAACACTGTGAGGAGAACGCACTACATTAACTTGTAGCTTTAGCTGAACACTGTGAGGAGGAAGCACTACACTAACTTGTAGCTTTAGCCGAACACTGTGAGGAGGACACACTACATTAACTTGTAGCTTTAGCTGAACACTGTGCACTACACTAACTTGTAGCTTTAGCTGAGCACTGTTCAGAGGACGCATTACACTAACTTGTAGCTTTAGCTGAACACTGTGCAGAGGTCGCACTAAACTAACTTGTAGCTTTAGCTGAACACTATGCAGAGGTCACACTAAACTAACTTGTAGCTTTAGCTGAACACTGTGAGGAGGACGCACTACACTAACTGTAAATAGTCTAGCTGCCTGACTGTGGTACTAATAGGATCAGAAGAACACCAGCAATTTTCTTCAGGTAGCTGTAAATACTGTAACAACACAAGCCTGCCTGTCAGTAGGAAGATAATAACAGGAATGGATCTAGCTAAACTGAATACAGTGTGTATATATATATGTATATATATATATATATATATATATATATATATATATATATATATATATATATATATATACAGTGCCTTGCAAAAGTATTCGGCCCCCTTGAACTTTTCAACCTTTTGCCACATTTCAGGCTTCAAACATAAAGATATAAAATTTTAATTTTTTGTGAAGAATCACCAACAAGTGGGACACAATTGTGAAGTGGAATGAAATCTATTGGATATTTTAAACTTTTTTAGCAAATAAAAAACTGAAAAGTGGTGCGTGCAAAATTATTCGGCCCCTTTACTTTCAGTGCAGCAAACTCACTCCAGAAGTTCACCGAGGATCTCTGAATGATCCAATGTTGTCCTAAATGACTGATGGTGATAAATAGAATCCACCTGTGTGTAATCAAGTCTCTGTATAAATGCACCTGCTCTGTGATAGTCTCAGGGTTCTGTTGAAAGCGCAGAGAGCATCATGAAGACCAAGGAACACACCAGGCAGGTCCGTAATACTGTTGTGGAGAAGTTTAAAGCCGGATTTGGATACAAAAAGATTTCCCAAGCTTTAAACATCCCAAGGAGCACTGTGCAAGCGATCATTTTGAAATGGAAGGAGTATCAGACCACTGCAAATCTACCAAGACCTGGCTGTCCCTCTAAACTTTCAGCTCAGACAAGGAGAAGACTGATCAGAGATGCAGCCAAGAGGCCCATGATCACTCTGGATGAACTGCAGAGAACTACAGCTGAGGTGGGAGAGTCTGTCCATAGGACAACAATCAGTCGTACACTGCACAAATCTGGCCTTTATGGCAGAGTGGCAAGAAGAAAGCCATTTCTCAAAGATATCCATAAAAAGTCTCGTCTAAAGTTTGCCACAAGTCACCTGGGAGACACACCAAACATGTGGAAGAAGGTGCTCTGGTCCGATGAAACCAAAATTGAACTTTTTGGCCACAATGCAAAACGATATGTTTGGCGTAAAAGCAACACAGCTCATCACACTCAACACACCATCCCCACTGTCAAACATGGTGGTGGCAGCATCATGGTTTGGGCCTGCTTTTCTTCAGCAGGGACAGGGAAGATGGTTAAAATTGAGGGGAAGATGGATGCAGCCAAATACAGGACCATTCTGGATGAAAACCTGTTGGAGTCTGCAAAAGACCTGAAACTGGGACGGAGATTTATCTTCCAACAAGACAATGATCCCAAACATACAGCAAAATCTACAAAGGAATGGTTCACAAATAAACGTATCCAGGTGTTAGAATGGCCATGTCAAAGTCCAGACCTGAATCCAATCGAGAATCTGTGGAAAGAGCTGAAAACTGCTGTTCACAAACGCTCTCCATCCAACCTCACTGAGCTCGAGCTGTTTTGCAAGGAAGAATGGGCAAGAATTTCAGTCTCTCGATGTGCAAAACTGATAGAGACATACCCCAAGCGACTTGCAGCTGTAATCGCAGCAAAAGGTGGCTCTACAAAGTATTAACGCAAGGGGGCCGAATAATTTTGCACGCCCCACTTTTCATTTTTTTATTAGTTAAAAAAGTTTCAACAATCCAATAGATTTCGTTCCACTTCACAATTGTGTCCCACTTGTTGGTGATTCTTCACAAAAAATACAAATTTTATATCTTTATGTTTGAAACCTGAAATGTGGCAAAAGGTTGAAAAGTTCAAGGGGGCCGAATACTTTCGCAAGGCACTGTATATATATATATATATATATATATATATATATATATATATATACACACACAACACCTGGGATTCATATATATACACAATACACTGTAAGTGCAGCTAACTGACTGACTGTCCTGCCTAATCTATCTAACTTAAATCAAATGACACTGTCTCTCTGTCTCTCAATGCCGGAACACACTATACAGGACCGCCGTGCAGGCGGCCTTATATAGTGTGGGGCGTGTACTAAACCCCCTGAGCCATAATTGGCCAAAGCCACCCTGGCTTTGGCCAATTACAGCTCTCTCTACAGACAGCGCTGTGATTGGCCAAGCATGCGGGTCATAGTGCATGCTTGGCCAATTATTAGCTAGCAATGCATTGCGATGCCACAGTGAATTATGGGCCGTGACGCGCCACACAAATTTGGCACAAACGGCCCATATCGTTCACAAATTCGGCGAATGGGCGAACAGATGATGTTCGAGTCGAACATGGGTTCGAGTCGAACATGAAGGTCATCCCTACCTCCCAGCTTGCAATCAGCTGATTGCAAGCTGGGAAGCTGATTTGCCCATGTTAAGGGAGGGTTTGAGGCGCAAACACTGCGCCTGAAAACACTTGTACCCCTCACTGATTCCTTTCTGATTTTTAATTGGCAGGGACGGAGGAAGACTGGGAGGTGCTATTTGCAGCCACTGCCACATTACTTCCGGGTTTCCCAGATCACTGCTGTGTTTGGTCTACCACATTGTACAGACTCTCTTTCGTTTCCCAAGGCTCTGATGAAGAGGGAACCCCTCAAAACACATCAGCCTACTTTTAAGCACTTGCCCTTGCATGGGCATGTCTAAATTTTAACTTTTAATGTGTATATTTTGTAACCCAGTTTTTATGAATATGTAGAAACTTTTTTGTATGTATCTATCCATTTTGTACATGAATAAATTATATCATCTTTATTGAAGCATTAGATCACGCGCCTTCCACTTTTTTCTTTCACTCGGGGTTATTATGTACAGGAGTGGTTAATATGTACGGGAGGCATTACTATGTACAGGAGGGGGTAATATGTACAGGAGGGGGTAATATGTACGGGGGGTATTAGGCACAGGAGGGTGTAATATGTACATGGAGGGGGGGTTAATATGTACAGGAGGGGGGAATATGTACAGGGGGTAATATGTATAGGGAGGGGGGTAATATGTACAGGGGGGTAATATGTACAGGAGGGTATAATATATCTGTGACTGAGGCTGCACTATATACCCTGATCTGTGATGCTGGGCTGTATTCTATGTGCTGTGATGCTGCGGCTGTATACTACTGACACTATGGGTGGAAGCAAGTGGAATACAGGGGATGGAGTGAGTAGACTCTATAAAGGGTGGGGCTTATGAGAAGTAGGAGGGGTTAAAAAGGAATTGCGGGGTCTAACTCCTCCCCATCCTAAAACTTCACCAACCGCCACTGTTAACGGTGTTCGCTTGTTCGTACAAATTTTTTGCCTGTTCGCATGTTCTGGTGCGAACCGAACCGGGGGGAGTGTTCGGCTCATTCTTTATCACCAGTAGGGATGAGCTTCGTGTTCGAGTCGAACCCATGTTCGACTCGAACATCGTCTGTTCGCCCGTTCACCGAATTGCGAACGATATGGGCCATTCGCGCCAAATTCGTGTGGCGCGTCACGGCCCATAATTCACTGCGGCATCGCAGTGCATTGCTGGCTAATGATTGGCCAAGCATGCACTATGACCCACATGCTTGGCCAATCACAGCGCCGTCTGAACAGAGAGCCGTAATTGGCCAAAGCCAAGGAGGCTTTGGCCAATTATGGCTCAGGGGATTTAGTACACGCCCCACACTATATAAGGCCGCCTGCACGACGGCCCTGTGTAGTGAGTGTTCCGGCGTTCATTGAGAGAGAGAGAGAGACAGACAGTGACATTTGATTTGAGTTAGATAGATTAGGCAGAACAGTCAGTCAGTTTAGCTGCACTTACAGTGTATTGTGTATATATATGCATCCCAGGTGTTACATATATATATATACACTGTATTTAGTTTAGCTAGATCCGTTCCTGTTATCTTCCTACTGACAGGCAGGCTTGTCTTGTTACAGTATTTACAGCTACCTGAAGAAAATTGCTGGTGTTCTTTTGATCCTATTAGTACCACAGTCAGGTAGCTAGACTATTTACAGTTAGTGCAGTGCGTCCTGCTCACAGTGTTCAGCTAGATCCGTTCCTGTTATCTTCCTACTGACAGGCAGGCTTGTCTTGTTACAGTATATACAGCTACCTGAAGAAAATTACTGGTGTTCTTTTGATCCTATTAGTACCACAGTCAGGCAGCTAGACTATTTACAGTTAGTGCAGTGCGTCCTGCTCACAGTGTTCAGCTAAAACTACAAGTTGGTGTAGTGAGACCTCTGCACAGTGTTCATCTCAAGCTACAAGTTAGTGCAGTGCGTCCTGCTCACAGTGTTTAGCTAAAACTATAAGTTAGTGCTGTGCGTCCTGCTCACAGTGTTCAGCTAAAACTACAAGTTAGTGGGGTGCGTCCTGCTCACAGTGTTCAGCTAAACCTACAAGTTGGTGTAGTGAGACCTCTGCACAGTGTTCATCTAAAGCTACAAGTTAGTGCAGTGCGTCCTGCTCACAGTGTTTAGCTAAAACTATAAGATAGTGCTGTGCGTCCTGCTCACAGTGTTCAGCTAAAACTACAAGTTGGTGTAGTGAGACCTCTGCACAGTGTTCATCTAAAGCTACAAGTTAGTGCTGTGCGTCCTGCTCACAGTGTTCAGCTAAAACTACAAGTTAGTGCTGTGCGTCCTGCTCACAGTGTTCAGCTAAAACTACAAGTTAGTGCTGTGCGTCCTGCTCACAGTGTTCATCTAAAGCTACAAGTTAGTGCTGTGCGTCCTGCTCACAGTGTTCAGCTAAAACTACAAGTTAGTGTGGTGCGTCCACCTCACAGTGTTCAGCTAAACCTACAAGTTATTTTTTTGAGAACTCTGCACAGTGTTCACCTAAAGCTACCTGTAGAAGGTTGGTGGTGTTTTCCTGATCCTATCACTACCGCAGGCAGCTAAAAAAGCTACAAGTTAGTTTTTTTGCGAGCTCTGCACAGTGTTCAGCTAAAGCTACCTGTAGAAGGTTGGTGGTGTTCTCATACTACAGGCAGGCAGTTGATTTTGCTAGCTGCAGTATCAGTACATATATATATATATATATATATATCCCAGCTTAGTGCAGCTACAGGCCATTAGGGATGAGCTTCGTGTTCGAGTCGAACCCATGTTCGACTCGAACATTGGCTGTTCGGTCGTTCACCGAATTGCGAACGGTATGGGCCGTTCACGCCAAATTCGTGTGGCGCGTCATGGCCCATAATTCGCAGTACATTGCTGGCTGATGATTGGCCAAGCATGCACTATGACCCGCATGCGTGGCCAATCACAGCGCCGCCTGAACAGAGAGCCGTAATTGGCCAAAGCCAAGGAGGCTTTGGCCAATTATGGCTCAGGGGATTTAGTACACGCCCCACACTATATAAGGCCGCCTGCACGGCGGCACTGTGTAGTGTGTGTTCCGGCGTTCATTGAGAAAGAGAGAGAGAGAGACACAGACAGTGACATTTGATTTGAGTTAGATAGATTAGGCAGAACAGTCAGTTAGCTGCACTTACAGTGTATTGTGTATATATATGTATCCCAGGTGTTGCATATATATATATATATATATATATATATATATATATATATATATATATATATATATATATATATATATATACACTGTATTCAGTTTAGCTAGATCCATTCCTGTTATCTTCCTACTGACAGGCAGGCTTGTCTTGTTACAGTATATACAGCTACCTGAAGAAAATTACTGGTGTTCTTTTGATCCTATTAGTACCACAGTCAGGCAGCTAGACTATTTACAGTTAGTGCAGTGCGTCCTGCTCACAGTGTTCAGCTAGATCCGTTCCTGTTATCTTCCTACTGACAGGCAGGCTTGTCTTGTTACAGTATATACAGCTACCTGAAGAAAATTACTGGTGTTCTTTTGATCCTATTAGTACCACAATCAGGCAGCTAGACTATTTACAGTTAGTGCAGTGCGTCCTGCTCACAGTGTTCAGCTAGATCCGTTCCTGTTATCTTCCTACTGACAGGCAGGCTTGTCTTGTTACAGTATATACAGCTACCTGAAGAAAATTACTGGTGTTCTTTTGATCCTATTAGTACCACAGTCAGGCAGCTAGACTATTTACAGTTAGTGCAGTGCGTCCTGCTGACAGTGTTCAGCTAAACCTACAAGTTAGTGGGGTGCGTCCTGCTCACAGTGTTCAGCTAAACCTACAAGTTAGTGGGGTGCGTCCACCTCACAGTGTTCAGCTAAAGCTACCTGTAGAAGGTTGGTGGTGTTCTCATACTACAGGCAGGCAGTTGATTTTGCTAGCTGCAGTATCAGTACACATATATATATATATATATATATATATATATATATATATATATATGTATCCCAGCTTAGTACAGCTACAGGCCATTAGTATGTCTGGAAGGCCAAGAAGGAGAGGCAGACAGTCACAAGCCAATAAGAGAGGGCAAGCAGGCTCTGTGTCTAGTGCTGGTCGTGGAGACGGTGCATCCTCATCAGCACGTGGCCGTGGGACACGCTTGGCCTTTTTTTTCGGCAGCTGGCCGTGTTGAGCCGCAACATGCGGAAGACTTGGTCGAGTGGATGACCAAGCCGTCCTCATCCTCTCTCACCCATGCCCAGGGTACTTTGTCTGGCAAAGCAGCGGCCTCTTCCCTCGGCTCAATGTCATCAGTGACTCCTTCCCTAGCCCCACCATGTCCTCCTGAGGAGTCCCTCGAACTGTTTGACCACAGTGTTGGGTACATGCTCCAGGAGGATGCCCAGCGTTTGGAAGGCTATGATGATGATACTGAGCTTGATGAAGGCAGTAATATGAGCATGGACAGAGGGGGTGCCCAAGAAGGACAGCAATCTGGCAGTCATGCTCCCCCTGCTGCAGCATACTGCCAGGTTTGCTCCAGTGATGAGGAGGGAGGGGATGATGAGGTCACTGACTCAACGTGGGTGCCTGATAGGAGATAGGAGGAGGAGGAGGAGGCGGCACATCACCAACGAGGCAGGATGCCCTCCAGGGGCCAGCCTAAGGGCAGCACATTGACTGCATCACACCCCAAAGCTCCACATGTGCAGGGCGCTGCAGTCTCTGCGCGTTATTCAAAAAGTTCTTTGGTGTGGGCCTTTTTTGAGACGAGTGCATCAGATTGCACCGCTGCTATTTGCAACATATGTCTCAAGCGTATCTCGCGTGGCCAAAACATCTCCCGCTTGGGTACCACATGCTTGACATAGACATATGTTGACCTGCCATGCAGTTCGTTGGCAAGCGTATCTAAAAGACCCACACCAAAGAACAAAGAGGACCTCTCCTTGCTCCTCATCAGCTGAGATTTCCAACCCCACTAGACCTTCAGTCCTCTCTGAGACCTGCACTGAGAGGAATGAAGATGTAGAAATAGGTGTGTCACAGCCAAGTACTTGTGGGCAATCTGCTTTTGGTACACCGACGTCAGATTGTACCAGGCAAATTTCCCTGCCCCAGCTGCTGCACCGCCGAAAGAAGTTTGCTCCCAGCCATCCACATGCCCAGCAGTTGAATGCTAGCCTGGCAAAATTGCTAGCACTTCAACTGCTGCCTTTTCAGTTGGTAGACTCTGCCCCCTTCCGTGAGTTTGTGGAATGTGCGGTTCCTCAGTGGCAGGTACCCAAACGCCACTTTTTCTCATGGAAGGCGATTCCGGCTCTCTACCGGCATGTGGAAGGCAATGTCCATGCCTCGCTGGACAGGGTGGTCAGCGGTAAGGTGCATATTACCGCTGACTCATGGTCCAGCAGGCATGGACAGGGACATTACCTAAGTTTCACGGCGCATTGGGTGACTCTGCTGACAGCTGGGAAGGATGCAGGACAAGGTGCAGTAGTGTTGGAGGTTGTTCCACCACCACGCCTCCAAAATGCTAATGATTGTGACACACCTCTCTCCTCCACCCCCTCCTCTTCTTCTTCCTCCATGGCCTCTTCCTGTGCTTTGTCCTCGGAACCAGCGGTGCTCCGTAGCCGTTCAAGGGGCTACGCAAGTACGCAGGCCAAAAGATGCCATGGGGTGCTTGAGCTGGTGTGCTTGGGGGACAGGAGCCACACTGGGGCAGAGGTTCTGTCAGCTCTGCAGGGGCAGGTTCAGAGGTGGTTGATGCCACGCCAACTTAAGGCAGGAATGGTGGTTTGCGACAATGGCACCAACCTCCTCTCTGCCCTCCGACAGGGACAAATGACCCATGTGCCCTGTTTGGCTCACGTCCTTAACTTGGTGGTGCAGCGGTTCTTGGGCAGGTACCCGGGCTTACAGGATGTCCTGAGGCAGGCCAGGAAAGTCTGCGTGCATTTCCGCCGGTCATATAATGCGAGTGCTCGGCTGACGGACCTCCAAAAGGAGTTTAACCTGCCCAAGAACCGCCTAATCTGTGACATGCCCACCAGGTGGAACTCAACGTTGGCCATGCTGCAGCAGCTGCACACGCACCAGAGGGCCATCAATGAGTACCTGTGCGACTATGGCACCAGGACAGGGTCAGGGGAGCTTGTTTTTTTTTCCCCACGCCAGTGGGCCATGATCAGGGATGCATGCACTGTCCTGTAACCATTTGAGGAGGCCACGAGGATGGTGAGCAGTGACAGTGCATACATCAGTGACACTGTCCCCCTTGTCCACCTGTTGGAGCACACGATGCGTGGAATAATGGACAGGGCACTTGAGGCAGAAAAGAGGCAGGAAAAGGAGGACTTCCTTAGCTCTCAAGGTCCCCTTTATCCAGACAGTGTTCCTGTGTGCCCGCTGATCACACAGGAAGAGGACAGGGAGGAGGAGGAGGAGGAAGATTGTGTCAGTATGGAGGTGGAGCCTGGCACTCAGCATCAGCAGCAGTCTTTAAGGGATCAGTCCCAAGAAACACATGGACTTGTGCGTGGCTGGGAGGAGGTGGCTGCGGACCATGTCATCCTTAGTGACCCAGAGGACTCCGGACCGAATGCCTCAGCAAACCTACGCTGCATGGCCTCCCTGATCCTGCAAAGCCTGCGTAAGGATCCTTGTATTCGTGGTATCAAGGAGAAGGACCAATACTGGCTGGCAACCCTCCTTGATCCACGTTACAAGGGTAAGGTTGCGGATCTTATCTTGCCATCGCAGAGGGAGCAGAGGATGAAAAATCTTCGGGAGGCCTTGCAGAAAGGTCTGTGCAACGTGTTCCCAGAGACTGGGAGGTTACAAACTCCTGTTTCTGGACAATGTGTTGCTGAGGCTTCGGTCAGTCAAAGAAGGAGCGGTGGAGAAGGTGGCCATCTGACCGATGCGTTCAGACAATTTTTTAGTCCGCAGCCCCAAGGTATGATCGGTTCCAGCAACCATCGCCAGCGTCTGTTTTACATGGTGCAGGAATACCTAGGGGCAAGATCAGACTTGGACACCTTTCCCACCAAAAATCCTCTGGGTTACTGGGTCTTGAGGATGGATCACTGGCCAGAGCTTGCAGAGTATGCAATTGAGCTACTGGCCTGTCCTGCATCCAGCGTTCTTTCGGAACGCACATTCAGTGCTGCTGGAGGCGTGGTAACCGATCAAAGGGTGCGTCTGTCCACCGACTCGGTCGATCGACTGACCTTCATAAAAATGAATCAGTCTTGGATCACCATCAGCTACCAAGCACCTGATGCTGATGTAACTGAATAATTTTTTTTGAAATCTCAGATCCCTTCAAAGACTGCCTATGCTGATGCTGAGTGACTATCCCTGAGTAATTATCCTCTTCCTCCTCAATCATCACGCTGATAGCTTGTAAGAACATTTTTGGTTCTGGGCGCCACCACCAGTGCCTAAGGCCCAATTTTTCTGCCCCTGTTTACCAGGGGCGTGTATTTACAATTTTTGATGCAATACTTTGCAGCAGGGCTCGTTCCTGCGTTCCAACTAGAGTGTCTGTGAGGGGTTGCAGTGTTGTGGCACCAGCACCACCAGCACCACCACCACCAAAGGCCCAATTTTTCTGCCCCTGTTCAACAGGGGCATGTAATTACAATTCTTGATCTAATATTTCACAGCAGGGCCCATTTCTGCACCCACCAAGAGCGAGTGAGGACTTACAGTGTTGTGGCACCAGCACCACCACCACCACCACCACCACCAAAGGCCCAGTTTTTCTGCCCCTGTTCAACACGGGCATGTAATTACAATTCTTCATTTAATATTTCACAGCAGGGCCTTGTGAAGGCTTACAGTGTTGTGGCCACAACACCTAAGGCCCAAATTTCTGCTGAGTATATAGGGCAGGCCCCTACTTTCAAACATCTAACTTACAAACGACTCCTACTTGCAAACGGAAGGAGACAACAGGAAGTGAGATGAAATCTACCCTTAGGAAGGGAAATTCTCTCCTGTAAGAGTTAATATGCGAAAAACATTTCTCCTTTCCACTGATGCTTTCCAATCCTTGTTCCACAAAAAAACCCAAATTCTCAAAAAGCATTTGTCATTGGGACAAAAAGTGAGGTGAAATCTTCTAAAGAGGAGGAAAGACAGCAAAACAAATGTCACAGGGGTGATAACCCTTCCCTATGTTTTCCAAAAAGCTTAAAAAAGATTTTTTGGCTGGAGCTAAACACGTTAAAAATGTACCCGTTTAAAATTACAAACAGATTCTACTTAACAACAAACCTACAGTCCCTGTCTTGTTTGCACCGCCTGTATACTGCTGTTCAGAGTATATAGGGCCTGGTGGCCCCACACCTTTCCTTATTTTAATTTGGGTGTGGGGTTCCCCTTAATATCCATACAAGACCCAAAGGGCCTGGTAATGGACTGGGGGGTACCCATGCCGTTTGTCTCACTGATTTTCATCCATATTGCCAGGACCGGGCATTACATTAAACCCGCAAGCAGTTTTAAATGAGATTTTTTCCTTTAAAAATGACATTTGGTGCAGGGACTGTTCTAAACACGGGAAACACGCACCACTTTACAGGCATACTATAGACACCCCCCAGGTACGATATTTAAAGGAATATTTCACTTCTTTTTTTTACTTTAAGCATCATTTAAATCAATGCTCCTGAAAAACCAGCCATTTTTAAAAGTTTTTTTTGCATTGATACATGTCCCCTGGGGTAGGACCCGGGTCCCCAAACCCTTTTTAGGACAATACCATGCAAATTAGCCTTTAAAATGAGCACTTTTGATTTCGAACATTCGAGTTCTATAGACATCAATGGGGTTCTAACGTTCGTGCAAACTTTCGGTCCGTTCGCAGGTTCTGGTGCGAACCGAACCGGGGGGTGTTCGGCTCATCCCTAATCACCAGTACGGTATTTGTAAATTAAAAACATATCCCCTCCCAAGCGTATATTCTCCAGAGAGAATATGTTCAGTGCTCGCATTATTAATTAATTAATATCCTGAAGACCCTTTATTAGCTTTGTTGCCATTCTTTGTACTCGCTCTATTTCCAGTACATCCTTCCTGAGGACTGGTGCCCAGAACTGGACAGCGAACTCTAGAAGCGGCCAGACCAGAGTCTTGTAGAGTGGGAGAATTATCGCTATCCTTGGAGTTAATCCCTTTTTTAATGCATGCCAATATTCTGTTTGCTTTGTTAGCAGCAGCTTGGCATTGCATGCCATTGCTAAGCCTATTATCCACTGGGACCCCCAGGTCCTTTTCCATTCCCCCAGAGGTTCTCCCCCCATTGTATAGATTGCATTCATATTCATATTTTTGCCACCCAAATGCATTATTTTACATTTTTCTACATTAAACCTCATTTGCCATGTAGTTGCCCACCACATTAATTTGTTCAGATCTTCTTGCAAGGTTTCCACATCCTGTGGAGAAGTTATTGCCCTGTGTAGCTTAGTATTGTCCGCAAATACAGAGATTGAACTGTTTACCCCATCCTCCAGGTCGTTTATGAACAAATTAAATAAGAATGGTCCCAGCACAGAACCCTGTGGGACCCTACTACCCACCCCTGACCATTCTGAGTATTCCCCATTTGTCACCACCCTCTGAACTCGCCCTTATAGCCTGTTTTCAATCCATGTACTCACCCTATGGTCCATACCAATGGACCTTATTTTCTACAGTAAACGTTTATGGGGAACTGTGTCAAATGCTTTTGTAAAATCCAAATACACCACATCTACCTGCCTTCCTTTATCTAGATGGCAACTCACCTCCTTATAACTAGATTGATTTGGCAAGAACGATTCTTCATGAATCCATGCTGATTACTGCTAATGATACAGTTTTCATTACTAAAATCTTGTATATAGTCCCATATCATCCCTTCCAAAATCTTGCATACTATTAATGTTAGGCTAACTGGTCTGTAATTTCCAGAGATGTATTTTGGGCACTTTTTAAATATTGGTGCTACATTGGCTTTTCTCCTATCCGCTGGTACTATTCCAGTCAGTAGACTGTCAGTAAAAATTAGAAACAATGGTCTGGCAATTACTTGACTGAGTTCCCTAAGTACCCTCGGGTGCTAGCCATCCAGTCCTGGTGACTGGATGTCCTGGTGACTTTTTAATGTTAAGTTTCTCAAGTCTAATTATAATTCTATCCTCTGTTAGCCATGAGGGTTCTTCCTGTGATATGTCATGGAGATAAACACTGCAGTTTTAGTTACTAAACCCCCCCTCGTGAAGACTGAGGAGAAGAATAAATTCAATACCTTTGCAATCTCCCCATCCTTTGTAACCAGATGTCCTTCCTCATTCTTTATGGGGCCAATATGGTTTGTTCTCCCTTTTTTACTGTTTATATACTTAAAGAATTTCTTAGGATTTTTTTTGCTCTCCTCTGCTATGTGTCTTTTGTGTTCTATCGTAGCCGCCCAAATAAACCCTTACATTTCTTGTTGCATTCTTTATGAAGTCTGAATGCTGATGATAATCCCTCAACCTTGTATTTTTGAAGGCCTTCTCCTTTGCTTTTATATGCATTTTTACATTGGAGTTAAGCCATCCAGGACTTTTGTTCACTTTTTTAAATATATTACCCAATGGGATGCACTGGCTAATGCCGTATTTAATATGCTTTTAAGGGTAAACCCATCTCTCCTCCGTGTTCTTTGTTCCTAAAATTTTATCCCAATTTATGCCTTCTAGCAAGGTTCGTCGTTTAGGGAAGTTGGCTCTTTTGAAATTCAGTGTCTTTTATTCCCCTTATGTTTCCTATTTGTGTGATTTATACTGAAGCCAATTGACCTGTGATCACTGTTTCCTAAATTGCCATGGATTTCCACATCCGTGATCAGGTCTGTATTGTTGGTAATCAGTAGATCTAGTAACGCTTTATTTCTAGTTGGTGAGTCTACCATCTGACCCTTGAAATTGTCCTGCAAGACATTTAGGAACTGGCGAGACTTAGGGAAATGTGTGGTTCCCTCCACCCAGTCTATGTCTGGATAATTAAAATCTCCCATTATGATAACACTTCCCATCCTTGCTGATAATCCAAATTGTGATAGGAGGTCCATATCCCCCTCCTCCCTCAGATTCGGGGGCCTATAGCATGCTCCCAGTATTATTTTCCCCTTAGCTTCACCCCTTTGGAGCTCTACCCATAAGGATTCCACCTCCTCCCTAGCTCACATTCACTTGTACATTATTCTTGATATATAGACATACCCCTTCCCCCTTTTTACCCTCTCTATCCCTGCGATAAAGGGTATACCCTTGAATGATTGCCAGCCAATCATGACAGCTGTTGAACCAGGTCTCTGAAATTCACACAAAATTCAAATCCTTCTCATACAACAGTATCTCTAGTTCACCCATCTTGTCCACCAGGCTCCTGGCATTGGTGAACATGCCACTTAGTTTAGACCGGTCGCATACTATCCTCTTATTGGGTGTTCCGAGATTGCAACTAGGACTTGTTACTATACCTACCTTGGGTTTATGTGCTTTACACAACCTTCCACTACTGCCCCCAATACTACCCTCTGGAATATGTTCTGCGCTGACTATCTCTACCTCTGGACCCTCCCCCTCATCCCCTAGTTTAAAAACCCCTCTAACTTTTTGGCTTTACTCCCAGCAGATCTGCACCCTTCTTATTTAGGTGCGGTCTGTCCCTTCTATAGTACTGGTGACCGACTGAGAAGTAGGCCCAATCCTCCAGGAACACAAACCCCTCCTTACTATACCAGCTCCTCAGCCACATGTTTACTTCCCTAATCTCCCTCTGCCTTTTTGGTGTGGCTCTAGGTACCGGTAGTATTACTGAGAATACTACCTTGGAGGTCCTTTTCCTCAATTTAGCTCCCAAGTTTCTAAAATCTTTCTTTAGGACACTCCATCTGCCTCTGACTTTGTCATTGGTGCCAACGTGCACCATGACAGTCGGGTCTTCCCCAGCCCCTCCCAGTAATCTGTCTACCAGATCCGTGATGTGCCGAGCGCTCAGTAGACAACATACAGTTTGGCGCTTCAGGTCTTTGTCACAGATTGCCCTCTCTGCCCTTCTAAGAATTGAATCCCCTACCACCAGAATCTGTGTATTCTTTCCCTTCGCTTCCACTCACTCTCACTGGGGGTGTTCTTCCCCTGGCAGCTAGGAGAGTCCCTCAGCTTCAGCAGTGCTGGTCCCTGACTGGTTTCACCAATGTCACTCAATGGAGCATACTTATTGGGATGCTCCAGCCCTGGATCAGCCTCCCTGGCACTTCTCCCTCTGTCCTTCCTGACTGTCACCCATCTACTCTTTCCTGGTACCTGTACCTCTTTGTCTCCAAACGCCTCTGTGCTGGCCCCTGCGGGGACCTGCCGGGTACGTTCCCGACTCTCCTTTAGTATGGAGGGTCTTCTCAGTGTTGACAGTTGCTTCAATCATTAATATTTGATCACACCTGATGTACTGATGGTATATATCATTTATTGAGACACTAACAAGCCAGGAAAGTACAAATACCCCCAGAAATGACCCCTTTTTGGAAAGTAGACATTCCAAGGTATTTAGTAAGAGGCATGTTGGTTTTTTTTAAGTTGTAATTTTTCCAACAATTCTTTGCAAAATGAGGATTTTTTTCCACAAAATTGTCATATTAACAAGTTGTTTCTCTCACATGGCATATGCATAGTTGCAACTACACCCCAAAACACATTTTACTACTCCTCCTGAGTATGGCGATACCACATGTGTGAGACTTTTTCACAGCCTAGCCACATAAGGAAACGCTCCACTATATCTCCGGGAGAAAATAAAACACTACACACCAAATCGCAGTCTTCGATCAGCTAACCAAAACCTCCTTATCGTTCCCAAATACCGCTACAAAGCTAAGGGAGAACGACGATTCGCAGTTCAAGGACCTCGACTATGGAATGCTCTCCCAACCAACATCCGCATGGAAGAAAACCACCAGGCCTTCAGGAAAAAATTAAAGACCTTCCTTTTCTAGAAGCTGACTACAGAGAATGCATCTAGCACCTTGAGGCGATTCAGTTCGCATTTGCAGCGCTTTACAAATCATTCATTCATTCATAGAGGGCCAACATGCAGAGAGCACCGTTAGGTGTTTTAGGGACATAAAATACACATCTAATTTCTTGACTACCTTTTACACTTTTGAAGGCCCTGGAGCACCAGGACAATGGAAACATCCACAAAATGACTCCATTTTGGAAAGCAAACACCCCAATGTATTTTCTATGAGGCATAATGAGTCTTTTTAAAGTAATTTTTTCCACATTTTTTTGGAAAATGTAAAAAGAAAATGAACTCATTTTTTATGCATTTCTTTTACACATTTTCATAATGGGCGCTGATTCACTGATAGGGTGGCACCGATGAGCACTACTGGGCACAGATGAGCACTAATAGGGCACTGTAGTGGCACTGATGAGCACTAATAGGGCACTGTAGTGGCACTGATGAGCACTGTAGTGGCACTGATGAGCACTCACTGATGGCACTGTAGGTCACTGATGAGAACTGATAAGAACTCACTGATAAGCACTCACTGATGGCCACTGTAGGGCACTGATGAGTACTGTAGTGCCACTGTAGGGCAATGATGAACACTAGGGATGAGCATCGAGTTCGAGTCGAACCTAAGTTCGACTCGAACATCGCCTGTTCGATTGTTCGTCGAATTCTGAAGGTTATGGGCGGTTCGCGCCAAATTCGAGTGGCGCGTCATGGTCCATAATTCACTGCGGCATCGCAGTGCATTGCTTGCTGATGATTGGCCAAACATGCACTATGATCCACATGCTTGGCCAATCACAGCACCAACTGTACAGAGAGCCGTAATTGGAAAAAGCCAGTGTGGCTTTGGCCAATTATGGTTCAGGGGGTTTAGTACAAGCCCCACACTATATAAGGCCGCCTGTGTGGCGGCCTTGTGTAGTGTGTTGCAGCAGCGGAGAGAGATAGACAGAGAGACGGTGTCATTTGATTTAAGCTGGATAGAGTCAGTTAGCTGCACTTAAAGTGTATTGTGTATATATATATATATATATATATATATATATATATATATATATATATATATATATATATATATATATATATATATACACTGTATTCAGCTAGATCCGCTCCTGTTATTCTCTTCCTATTATACTGACAGGCAGGTGTTTTTACAGTATGTACAGTTAGTGGACTGTGTCCTTTTGCTGGTGTACTTCTGATCCTATTAATACCACAGGCAGACAGCTGCAGTATTTACAGTTTGTGTACTGTGTCCTCTGCACAGTATGCACCTAAAGCTACCTGAAGACAATTGCTGGTGTTCTGATCCTATTAATACCACAGGCAGGCATCTGCAGTATTTACAGTTAGTATACTGTGTCCTCTGCACAGTGTGCACCTAAAGCAACCTGAAGACAATTGCTGGTGTTCTAATCCTATTAATACCACAGGCAGGCAGCTGCAGTATTTACAGTTAGTGTACTGTGCCCTCTGCACAGTGTGACCTAAAGCTACCTGAAGACAATTGCTAGTGTTCTGATCCTATTAATACCACAGGCAGGCAGCTGCAGTATTTACAGTTAGTGTACTGTGTCCTCTGCACAGTGTGCACCTAAAGCTACCTGAAGACAATTGCTGGAGTTCTGATCCTATTAAAACCAGAGGCAGGCATCTGCAGTATTTACAGTTAGTGTACTGTGCCCTCTGCACAGTGTGCACCTAAAGCTACCTGAAGACAATTGCTGGTGTTCTGATCCTATTAATACCACAGGCAGGCCGCTGCAGTATTTACAGTTAATGTACTGTGTATTCTGCACAGTGTGCACCTAAAGCTACCTGAAGACAATTGCTGGTGTTTTGATCCTATTAATACCACAGGTAAACTTCCGGTTCTGGCGCCGCATGGAGTAGCTGCTCTTCTCATCAGCTCCCGCAGCTCGACTCCAAAAACAGCTTATAAAGCCGGCAAACCCGCCAAAAACACCGGCACTTACCCCACGCTATCCCCGGTCACAGGATGGACCGGTTTGTGGAAAAAACCGGCACGCGATCGTACGCGGCCGCGACGGCGTGGACCCCACAGCCGCAAATCGAGGCCCCGGTTCGGCCTACACGGAGCCTCTCACAGACACAGAGCCTGACATGGAGGTAAGCGGCGTTGCGGCCCCCTCCCCACCTGCTGATGCATCCACTCAACCCACAGGCACATCCAGCACTGAAAGGATAGCACAGGCTGTGGCAGCCCTCCTCTCCCCAATGATAACAGCCTCTGTGGAGAAGACTGTCAGCGCAGGCATGCAGCAGCTCCAGGCCCAGCTAGGGGAACATGCCTCCAGGCTGAATGAAGCTGAGCACCGCATATCTAATATTGAGGAAGAACTATACCACTCTCAATCCTCAGAGCAGGCCCAAGACAAAACTAACAAATACATTCTAGAAAAGCTGGACGATTTGGAAAGCAGATCCAGAAGGAGAAATCTGCGATTTGTGGGCATTCCAGAATCGCTGCAGCCTTCAGCTCTCACGGACTTATGCGCCAGACGCATTCCTGAAGCACTAGGCCTGCCAGGCCCTTGCACAGTAGAATGTGCACATCGCATGGGAACCTTTAACTCAGATCGCAAATCACCCCACCCCATAATTGCAAAATACCTCAATTACTCGGATAAAGCTTTCATCCTGCAAAAATTCAGACAATCTAGATCTCTTCAAATCGACGGCATAAAAATCCTGATTTTCGCGGATTACTCTATTGAAGTGTCCCAGAAGAGGAAAGCCTTTCAACAGGTTTGCTCGGAGCTACATCATCAACAACTCAAATTTACTTTGGCGTTTCCAGCTACCCTTCGACTTAAAGCCCCGAATGGGACCAACTCTCCTTCCATGACCCAAAAGAAGCTGAGGCCTTCCTACAGTCGCTACGCTCGGGCCCCAACCTCAGCCCCTCTCCTAGAGCGGCTCCTGTCAACCGTGCTCTAGACCAAAGGAGCCCACGCAAAGACTCTCCAAAACGGTTTAGAGCTTCTGCACCGGACCAACACCGCTCCACACCTCGCTGAAGACCATCATCACGGTCCCACATTGCTATACCTCACCGCCTCGCCTCTAACGGCTATGGTGGTTCAACTTTTCAACGAGATGTCTTATTCAAGAGAAAAAGTAAAATTTTTCCCTCAAGCTTATTCTCTCTTCCTCCCCAGGCAAATCAGCTACTGGTAAGCCAAGCAGTACTCTAATGTTTTACATATTGTTTACATATTGTTAACTTGATTTTGTTATACCTCAGGTTTTGACTTTCTCCCCTGACTCTCCTATGTAACCCACTCCTCCTTTAATATTGCACAACCCAAGCTGTCAATACACATCACCCCCTTAATTATGGGTTTTTAAATACAGCAGTATCTGGGTCTTGCGATGGGAGTTGGCCTACACAGTTGACTCAATGCGGAAAAAAGTTAAGTTTATTGAATACGTTTTATTGTTTCTCTTTTCTACCCCCCTCCTTCTAGACCCCTCCCTATATTATGCACCCCCATCTTATGGTACACACGCCCTTAGTGGTAATACAAACCCTCGTTCAGACAGACTAAACCCCTCCAGAATCCAGCCTATTCTCCCATCACACCACCACATAATAACTGGTGAAGATCATGTAATATCTACACATACCCACCCAGTGACCCCCCCTATATGAAACTGGTCTCCTGGAATGTTAAAGGGCTTCGTTCACCTAACAAGAGAATGAAAATCCTCCGTCACCTTAAAAGACTCAAAACCGACATTGCCCTGCTCCAAGAAACCCACCTTTCCACCTCTGATTTCCACCGCATGAAAAAATTATGGGTAGGCACGGTACTAGGCTCAGATTCCAATGGACGCAAAGCAGGAGTCTTGATACTCATACACAAAAACCTCCCATGTGAGGTCCTATCTGTTAAATCAGATGCACAGGGACGCCTTATTTCAGCCCACATCAAATTAGGAACCAAGGATATGATAGTCTCAAACATCTATGCGCCCAATAACCCCACAAAGCAATTTTATAGTGAACTTTCAACATGGCTCCTTAGTGACCCGACTCTCCCACATATAGACTGCGGAGACTTTAACTCAACAGTTCACCTGATAGATGACAGATCCACTCCTAAGCGCACATGTCTCCCTCTAGATCACGATTCACAAACTTTACTAGCCTCCATGATGGAATCCCTCCACTTACACGACATTTGGCGACTCCGGCACCCAGCTGACAGAGAATTTACTTTTTACTCCAATCCCCACAACGTCTTCACCAGAATTGACTATCTCTTCTGCTCAGACGACCTCCTACCACTGATATCCGACGCGGACATTCACGACATTGCCATATCCGACCACGCATCAATCTCGACTACAATCGACAACCCTGAATTACACCCGAATCCTAAAATATGGCGTTTCCCATCTTATCTCCACAACAACTCTGACTTCCGACATTATATGGAAAACGCCTGGTCAGAATACACTTCGACCAATGCTGGACACTCTGACAACCCCAATCTATTCTGGGAAGCAGGCAAAGCATTTCTCAGAGGCCGTGTAATCTCTTATGCTGCATCCTTTAAGAGAAATACACTCAAAAAATACAAACAAGCCAGCTCCCGACTGCACCTAGCCCAACGATCACTATCCATAAACAACTCCACTGATAATAGGAAGGCATGGCAGTCAGCAAAACAATCCTTTGACACTTGGGCTGAAACCCTAGAACAAACAAAAAAAGCCTACATGGATGCCTCCCTCCATAAATTTGGCAATAAGGCAGGTAAACTCCTGGCCAATTTATGTAGGGGACCCTATCGTCCGACACATATCACATCTCTCCGTGACTCTGTGGGTAACATAAAAACCATCCAAAAAGACATAAATGAAACCATGCTACAATACTATTCCTCCCTTTACGCACCAGACCACATAAATGCTTTGACAGCACAATCTTTTCTTGAAAAGGTAACCCTCTCTCAAGTATCACCTTCACAGTTAGAAGCTCTAAACGCCCCTATCTCCCTCCATGAAATTTCCACTGTAATTGAAAACCTAGCTCCTTCTAAAGCCCCAGGCCCTGATGGATTCACAGGAGAATTCTACAAGTCCTTACAACCAATCTTAGAACCCACACTCCACGAGGTATATCAACACATATGGTCTGGGGGTACATACCTACCCACGTCAACCAAGCCATTATCAAACTGCTAGCCAAGAAAGGCAAAGACCCCCAAGAACCCGGCTCATACAGGCCTATTTCACTTCTAAACCTGGATGTCAAAATCCTTTCCAAAAATATTGCCACAAGATTAGCAGACATTATACCCTCTCTGATACACCCTGCCCAATCAGGATTTGTGAAAGGCAGAACTGCCACCATGAACATCAGGAAGGTAATGATGGCCCTGGAACATGCCAAATGCAACTCAGAGGGAAACTATGCCATCATCACCCTGGATGCGGAGAAAGCCTTCGATAACGTCAGTTTCGAATGGCTTTCTTTGGTCATGACTAAAATGGGATTCTCCGGTTCTTTCGCCCATCTTATAAACACCATGTACACCGCCCCAGCTGCTAGACTGGTGGCGGCAGGCCTCCTATCAGAGGAATTCCGCCTCCATAAAGGAACTCCCGCAGGGCTGCCCCCTATCACCACTCCTCTTTAACATTGCATTAGAACCACTATCTAGATATTTATCCCACGTAGCCCCACTAAATGGCATTCCCATTGGCAAACAGGAGCTTCGCACCTCACTCTTTGCGGATGATGTCCTTATATTCTCAGCAAACCCCTCCTCTGACATGCTCACGATTAAATTAACCTTTGACCAATTTAAACTATGCTCGGACCTTCGCATAAACTATAACAAAAGTGAAATCCTCCCCCTAGGCACCGTGTCCAACCCTCCTTGGACACAGAACTCCATATTCTCGGTAGCACAATCCCACATCACTTACTTAGGCATAAAAATAGGAAAACTACCCTCCTCTCTCTATCACCTTAACTACCCCCCACTACTCAAAAAGATCTCTCAAGAACTAGTAAACTGGATGGATCTGCCTCTTTCGCTACTGGGAAGATGCCATCTAGTGAAAATGGTCAGCTTCGCCCGCCTACTCTATCCACTACAAACCATTCCCTTACTCTTGCAGCATAAAGATACAAAAATTCTCAATGATGCAATCTCCAAATTCTTATGGCGAAATAAGCGACCACGAATTGCACTCACTAAGCTTTACCTTCCCAGGCGCGAAGGGGGTATTAGCCTCCCTAATGTTAGGATCTACAATTTAGCCTGCCTTTTGAGGATAAAAGTTTAGATTGGGTAGCTCAAACATCTCGTTATTCCAATTTCTACCTGGAAACGGAAATGGTTCACCCATACTCCCTGGTAGCTCTCCTTCACTGCAAGTGGAAATCCATTCCTCCACCCCTTCAACATAACCTCCTACTTCGGGACACAGCAATTGCCTGGAGGGAGATCCAGAAAAGCCTCAAACTCTCACCTTTTATTTCTAGACACCTTCCAATACAAGGAAACCCGTGCTTTCCCCCAGGTCTGGCACGCCAGCCATATATCACCTGGCAACAGAAAGGCCTCTCCGACTTTTCCTCGCTTTGTGATTTAGAGTCTGGCCGCCCCATCCCCTTCAAGTCATTAGCGGAGAAATTCCAACTTCCCCAGTCACACATCTTCCAATATGGTCAATGCATCAGCTTTATCAAAAACGCTTGCAGAGAGGATCGCAAAAGATTTCAAACGTCCCTCTCGGACTCTCTTCTTTTAAAGGGCTTCTACAAAATCTCAGACATATGCCAGGCCTCTCCTCCTAAAAGTCATTCCCTCACTGGAGTCCTCATCAGCAGCTAACTGGGCAAAAGACTTCCCTGATGCCGACTTAGTTAACAAATTACTTCAAGGCCTCAACACTGTTCACAAACTGGTGCCCAACGAATCTTGGAGGGAAACCCAACTTAAGATCGTTCATCGAGCTCATATACCTTTCCTCTCGAACAAGCGCAAACCGCCCACACATGTTCCTTATGTCTACACCCCAGGCCTTCTTTGACCCATCGTTTCTGGTCATGTACTTTCATATCCGCTTTCTGGGACCAAGTCCTACAGTACATATTTGAGGTGACCCTGCAAAAATTACCTAAGGACCCCCTACTCCTCATTTTCGGCCACTGGGACCCCCAGCTGTTACCCTGGACACCGAACTCTACCCTCTCATGCAAGGATTGGATCCTGATATGCCTCATATTCGCTAGAAGAGCCATCCTAAAAAACTGGATCTCCAACGCATGTCCCAACACCTCTCAAATCAAAAGGGATCTCCTACAACTGCTCTACAAAGACAGGAACAACATGGACTTTACACACGAAAGAACCAAGACACGGTTCCACCACAAATGGGGAGCTTTTATGACCTCAACACTCTCCCCCACGGATATAGTTCATCTCGAGTCTTTCTCCTTCCTATATCACGATCCCCCCCCCCATCTTAGATGGAATGATTCCTCCAAACCAAGGATCTACAACATAAGGATTCCAACTCTTACCAAATACTACAACATAATACAAGACATCTTCGTGCTCTTCAAAACTCCATCTTCCCCCCACATAGGAAGGTGGTGACCACAACTGTTACAAAGGACATTAATGTTATTACCATAAAAAACATAGTTATTATTTTTTTTACCTGTACTTTCTACCCACAGGCTGCTTTGTTCATCCAAAACATGAACTTGGTGCTCTTTCTTTCTCTACTCCCCCCCCCTGATGTATATATTTTGTTTTCTATCTGGCTTTCCTCCACTCACCCCCCCCCCCACCCCACACCCTATGTGGGGTACATCCAGTAACATTCTCCTGGTAAGCTCTGGGATGGATTTTAAGGGGAACCCCGCGCCAAAAAAAAAAAAACGGCGTGGGGTCCCCCCAAAAATCCATACCAGACCCTTATCCGAGCACGCAAACTGGCAGGCCACAGGAAAAGAGGGGGGACGAGAGTGTGGCCCCCCCTCCTGAACCGTACCAGGCCACATGCCCTCAACATTGGGAGGGTGCTTTGGGGTAGCCCCCAAAACACCTTGTCCCCATGTTGATGAGGACAAGGGCCTCATCCCCACAACCCTGGCCGGTGGTTGTGGGGGTCTGCGGGCGGGGGGCTTATCGGAATCTGGAAGCCCCCTTTAACAAGGGGACCCCCAGATCCCGCCCCCCCCTGTGTGAAATGGTAAGGGGGTACTTACCCCTAACATTTCACTAAAAAACTGTCAAAAATGTTAAAAATGACAAGAGACAGTTTTTGACAATTCCTTTATTTAAATGCCTTTTCTTTCTTATATCTTCCTTCATCTTCTGGTTCTTCTGGTTCTTCTGGCTATTCTGGTTCTTCCTCCGGCGTTCTCGTCCAGCATCTCCTCCGCGGCATCTTCTATCTTCTTCTCCTCGGGCCGCTCCGCACCCATGGCATGGGGGGGAGGCTCTCGCTCTTCTCTTCTTCTCTTCATCTCTTCTTCATTTACTTCTCCGGGCCGCTCCGCACCCATGCTGGCATGGAGGGAGGCTCCCGCTGTGTGATGGTGCTCCTCGTCTGACAGTTCTTAAATAACGGGGGGCGGGGCCACCCAGTGACCCCGCCCCCCTCTGACGCACAGGGACTTGACGGGACTTCCCTGTGACGTCACGGGGAATGGCACAGGGAAGTCCCGTCATGTCCCGTGCGTCAGAGGGGGGCGGGGTCACCGGGTGGCCCCGTCCCCCGTTATTTAAGAACTGTCAGACGAGGAGCGCCGTCACACAGCGGGAGCCTCCCTCCATGCCAGCATGGGTGCGGAGCGGCCCGGGGAAGAAAATGAAGAAGAGAAGAAGAGAAGAAGAGAAGAAAAGAAGAAGAGAAGAGCGGGAGCCTCCCCCCATGCCATGGGTGCGGAGCGGCCCGAGGAGAAGAAGATAGAAGACGCCGCGGAGGAGATGCTGGACGAGAACGCCGGAGGAAGAACCAGAAGAGCCAGAAGAACCAGAAGATGAAGGAAGATAGAAGAAAGAAGAAGCATTTAAATAAAGGAATTGTCAAAAACTGTCTTGTCATTTTTAACATTTTTGACAGTTTTTTAGTGAAATGGTAGGGGTAAGTACCCCCTTACCATTTCACACAGGGGGGGGCGGGATCTGGGGGTCCCCTTGTTAAAGGGTCTTCCAGATTCCGATAAGCCCCCCACCCGCAGACCCCCACAACCACCGGCCAGGGTTTGTGGGGATGAGGCCCTTGTCCTCATCAACATGGGGACAAAGTGTTTTGGGGGGCTACCCCAAAGCACCCTCCCAATGTTGAGGGCATGTGGCCTGGTACGGTTCAGGAGGGGGGGGCCGAGCTCTTGTCCCCCCCTCTTTCCTGCGGCCTGCCAGGTTGCGTGCTCAGATAAGGGTCTGGTATGGATTTTTGGGGGGACCCCACGGCGTTTTTTTTTTTTTTTGGCGCGGGGTTCCCCTTAAAATCCATACCAGACCTGAAGGGTCTGGTATGGAATTTAGGGGGAACCCCACGTCATTTTTTTTAAAATTTTGGCCGGGGTTCCCCTTAATATCCATACCAGACCTGTAGGGCCTGGTATGGAATTTAGGGGGACTCCCACGTCATTTTTTTTTAAAATTTTGGTTCGGGGTTCCCCTTTGGGGAATTCTCATGCCATTTTTATCAATGAACTTCTATGTGTATTGTCGGCAATGCAATAGCCGCGGGTAGTTTTAAATGGGTTTTTTCCTACAAAATGTCATTTTGCTGTCAGACTGTTCTAAACACAGGAAACATGCGCCCCTTTACAGGCATACTATAGACACCACCCATGTATGAAATTTAAAGGGATATTACACTTTTATTGTTTGATTTTAAGCATTATTAAAATCACTGCTCCTGAAAAAACGGCCGTTTTTAAAACTTTTTTTTGCATTGATCCATGTCCCCTGGGGCAGGACCAGGTCCCCAAACACTTTTTATGACAATAACTTGCATATTAGCCTTTAAAATTAGCACTTTTGATTTCTCCCATAGACTTTTAAAGGGTGTTCCGCGGCATTCTAATTTGCCGCGAACACCCCAAATTGTTCGATATTCAGCGAACTTGCGAACAGCCAATGTTCGAGTCGAACATGAGTTCGACTCGAACTCGAAGCTCATCCCTAACTGAGAGGAATGAAGGTGTAGAATTAGGTGTGTCCCAGCTAGGGATGAGCTTCGTGTTCGAGTCGAACCCATGTTCGACTCAAACATCGTCTGTTCGCCCGTTCGCCGAATTGCGAACGATATGGGCCGTTCGCGCCAAATTCGTGTGGCGCGTCACGGCCCATAATTCACTGCGGCATCGCAGTGCATTGCTGGCTGATGATTGGCCAAGCATGCACTATGACCCGCATGCTTGGCTAATCACAGCACCGTCTGAACAGAGAGCCAAGGAGGCTTTGGCCAATTATGGTTCAGGGGATTTAGTACACGCCCCACACTATATAAGGCCGCCTGCACGGCGGCCCTGTGTAGTGTGCGTTCCGGCGTTCATTGAGAGAGAGAGAGAGAGAGAGAGAGAGACAGACAGTGACATTTGATTTGAGTTAGATAGATTAAGCAGAACAGTCAGTCAGTTTAGCTGCACTTACAGTGTATTGTGTATATATATGCATCCCAGGTGTTGCATATATATATATACACTAGGGTTGTCCCGATACCACTTTTTTAGGACCGAGTACAAGTACCGATACTTTTTTTCAAGTACTCGCCGATACCGATTACCGATACTTTTTTTTTATGTCACGTGACAGTTTTTTTTTTTTTTTTTTTTTTAACAATGCTTTCTTTTTTTTCGGGGGGGGGGGGAGGGGTGAACGGTGTCTGTGTGTTTTTTTTTTATTAACAATTTTTATTTTTTACAATAATAATTTTTTTATTCATTTTTGCAATGTTTTTTTTTTTTTTTTTTTTTAAATCAGCCCTGTTGGGGGGCTTTGGTGAGATATCAGGGGTCTTAACATACCCCTGATATCTCCCCCTTGAGACAGAGAAAGAGACAGAGGATAGAGATTCCCCAGTCCCTTTCTCTGCAGCCTCAGCTGCACTGAGAATGAATGGAGAGAAGTCAGCAGCTTCTCTCCATTCATAAACTGACACATTGTAATCACAGGAGATTACAATGTTTCAGTTATGTGAATGGACAGAGTCAGCTGACTCTGTCCATTCACAAAGGAAGGAGGAGGGGGACGGCGGACCGGAGGGGACAGCGGAGAGGCAGAGGAACGGAGGAATGGAACGGAGGGGGACAGAGAAGGAGAGGGGGACGGAGGAACGGAACGGAGGGGACAGCGGAGAGGCAGAGGAACGGAGGAATGGAACGGAGGGGACAGAGAAGGAGAGGGGGACGGAGGAACGGAATGGAGGGAGACAGAGGAGAGGGGGACAGAGGAACAGAGGGGGCATGGAGAAGGATGCAGTGACAGTCAGCGGTGATCGCGTGGGGAATTTACAAGCACCGATCACCGCTGTATGTCACTGAAAGCCGCGGGGGGGAATCTTGTAACTCCCCCACACGCCGATCACCGCTGACTGTCATAGTATCGGCGGAAGCATCGGGAGCATTTGCCCGAGTACAAGTACTTGGGCAAATGCTCGGTATCGGTGCCGATACCGATACTAGTATCGGTATCGGGACAACCCTAATATACACTGTATTCAGTTTAGCTAGATCCGTTCCTGTTATCTTCCTACTGACAGGCAGGCTTGTCTTGTTACAGTATTTACAGCTACCTGAAGAAAATTGCTGGTGTTCTTTTGATCCTATTAGTACCACAGTCAGGCAGCTAGATTATTTACAGTTAGTGCAGTGCGTCCTGCTCACAGTGTTCAGCTAGATCCGTTCCTATTATCTTCCTACTGACAGGCAGGCTTGTCTTGTTACAGTATATACAGCTACCTGAAGAAAATTACTTGTGTTCTTTTGATCCTATTAGTACCACAGTCAGGCAGCTAGACTATCTACAGTTAGTGCAGTGCGTCCTGCTGACAGTGTTCAGCTAAACCTACAAGTTAGTGGGGTGCGTCCTGCTCACAGTGTTCAGCTAAACCTACAAGTTAGTGTGGTGCGTCCACCTCACAGTGTTCATCTAAACCTACAAGTTAGTGCGGTGCGTCCTGCTCACAGTGTTCAGCTAAAACTACAAGTTAGTGGGGTGCGTCCTGCTCACAGTGTTCAGCTAAACCTACAAGTTAGTGGGGTGCGTCCTGCTCACAGTGTTCAGCTAAACCTACAATTTGGTGTAGTGAGACCTCTGCACAGTGTTCATCTAAAGCTACAAGTTAGTGCAGTGCGTCCTGCTCACAGTGTTCAGCTAGATCCATTCCTGTTATCTTCTTACTGACAGGCAGGCTTGTCTTGTTACAGTATTTACAGCTACCTGAATAAAATTGCTGGTGTTCTTTTGATCCTATTAGTACCACAGTCAGGCAACTAGACTATTTACAGTTAGTGCAGTGCGTCCTGCTCACAGTGTTCAGCTAAACCTACAAGTTGGTGTAGTGAGACCTCTGCACAGTGTTCATCTAAAGCTACAAGTTAGTGCAGTGCATCCTGCTCACAGTGTTTAGCTAAAACTACAAGTTAGTGCTGTGCGTCCTGCTCACAGTGTTCAGCTAAAACTACAAGTTGGTGTAGTGAGACCTCTGCACAGTGTTCATTTCAAGCTACAAGTTAGTGCAGTGCGTCCTGCTCACAGTGTTTAGCTAAAACTATAAGTTAGTGCTGTGCGTCCTGCTCACAGTGTTCGGCTAAAACTACAAGTTAGTGATGTGCGTCCTGCTCACAGTGTTCAGCTAAACCTACAAGTTGGTGTAGTGAGACCTCTGCACAGTGTTCATTTCAAGCTACAAGTTAGTGCAGTGCGTCCTGCTCACAGTGTTTAGCTAAAACTATAAGTTAGTGCTGTGCGTCCTGCTCACAGTGTTCGGCTAAAACTACAAGTTAGTGCAGTGTGTCCTGCTCACAGTGTTCAGCTAAAACTACAAGTTAGTGCTGTGCGTCCTGCTCACAGTGTTCAGCTAAAAATAAAAGTTAGTGCTGTGCGTCCTGCTCACAGTGTTCTGCTAAACCTACAAGTTGGTGTAGTGAGACCTCTGCACAGTGCTCATCTAAAGCTACAAGTTAGTGCAGTGCGTCCTGCTCACAGTGTTCAGCTAAAACTACAAGTTAGTGCTGTGCGTCCTGCTCACAGTGTTCAGCTAAAACTACAAGTTAGTGTGGTGCGTCCACCTCACAGTGTTCAGCTAAACCTACAAGTTATTTTTTTGCGAGCTCTGCACAGTGTTCACCTAAAGCTACCTGTAGAATAGAAGGTTGGTGGTGTTTTTCTGATCCTATCACTACCGCAGGCAGCTAAAAAAGCTACAAGTTAGTTTTTTTGCGAGCTCTGCACAGTGTTCAGCTAAAGCTACCTGTAGAAGGTTGGTGGTGTTCTCATACTACAGGCAGGCAGCTGATTTTGCTAGCTGCAGTATCAGTACATATATATATATATATCCCAGCTTAGTGCAGCTACAGGCCATTAGTATGTCTGGAAGGCCAAGAAGGAGAGGCAGACAGTCACAAGCCAATAAGAGAGGGCAAGCAGGCTCTGTGTCTAGTGCTGGTCGTGGAGACGGTGCATCCTCATCAGCACGTGGCCTTTTTTTCGGCTGCTGGCCGTGTTGAGCCACAACATGCGGAAGACTTGGTCGAGTGGATGACCAAGCCGTCCTCATCCTCCTCATCCTCTCTCCCCCATGCCCAGGGTACTTTGTCTGGCAAAGCAGCGGCCTCTTCCCTCGGCTCAATGTCATCAGTGACTCCTTCCCTAGCCCCACCATGTCCTCCTGAGGAGTCCCTCGAACTGTTTGACCACAGTGTTGGGTACATGCTCCAGAAGGATGTCCAGCGTTTGGAAGGCTCTGATGATGATACTGAGCTCGATGAAGGCAGTAACATGAGCACGGACAGAGGGGGTGCCCAAGAAGGACAGCAATCTGGCAGTCATGCTCCCCCTGCTGCAGCATACTGCCAGGTTTGCTCCAGTGATGAGGAGGGAGGGGATGATGAGGTCACTGACTCAACGTGGGTGCCTGATAGGAGAGAGGAGGAGGAGGAGGAGGCGGCACATCACCAACGAGGCAGGATGCCCTCCAGGGGCCAGCCTAAGGGCAGCACATTGACTGCATCACACCCCAAAGCTCCAGATGTGCAGGGCGCTGCAGTCTCTGCACGTTATTCAAAAAGTTCTTTGGTGTGGGCCTTTTTTGAAACGAGTGCATCAGATCACACGGCTGCTATTTGCAACATATGTCTCAAGTGTATCTCGCGTGGCCAAAACATCTCCCGCTTGGGTACCACATGCTTGACCAGACATATGTTGACCTGCCATGCAGTTCGTTGGCAAGCGTATCTAAAAGACCCACACCAAAGAACAAAGAGGACCTCTCCTTGCTCCTCATCAGCTGAGATTTCCAACCCCACTATACCTTCAGTCCTCTCTGAGACCTGCACTGAGAGGAATGAAGGTGTAGAATTAGGTGTGTCACAGCCAAGTACTTGTGGGCAATCTGCTTTTGGTACACCGACGTCAGATTGTACCAGGTAAATTTCCCTGCCCCAGCTGCTGCACCGCCGAAAGAAGTTTGCTCCCAGCCATCCACATGCCCAGCGATTGAATGCTAGCTTGGCAAAATTGCTAGCATTTCAACTGCTGCCTTTCAGTTGGTAGACTCTGCCCCCTTCCGTGAGTTTCTGGAATGTGCGGTTCCTCAGTGGCAGGTACCCAAACGCCACTTTTTCTCACGGAAGGCTCTCTACCGGCATGTGGAAGGCAATGTCCATGCCTTGCTGGACAGGGCGGTCAGCGGTAAGGTGCATATTACCGCTTACTCATGGTCCAGCAGGCATGGACAGGGACGTTACCTAAGTTTCACAGCGCATTGGGTGACTCTGCTGGCAGCTGGGAAGGATGCAGGACAAGGTGCAGTAGTGTTGGAGGTTGTTCCGCCACCACGCCTCCAAAATGCTAATGATTGTGACACACCTCTCTCCTCCACCCCCTCCTCTTCTTCTTCCTCCATGGCCTCTTCCTGTGCTTTGTCCTCGGAACCAGCGGTGCTCCGTAGCCGTTCAAGGGGCTACGCAAGTATGCAGGCCAAAAGATGCCATGCAGTGCTTGAGCTTTTGTGCTTGGGGGACAGGAGCCACACTGGGGCAGAGGTTCTGTCAGCTCTGCAGGGGCAGGTTCAGAGGTGGTTGACGCCACGCCAACTTAAGGCAGGAATGGTGGTTTGCGACAATGGCACCAACCTCCTCTCTGCCCTCCGACAGGGACAAATGACCCATGTGCCCTGTTTGGCTCACGTCCTTAACTTGGTGGTGCAGCAGTTCTTGGGCAGGTACCCGGGCTTACAGGATGTCCTGAGGCAGGCCAGGAAAGTCTGTGTGCATTTCCGCCAGTCATATAATGCCAGTGCTCAGCTGACGGACCTCCAAAAAGGAGTTTAACCTGCCCAAGAACCGCCTAATCTGTGACATGCCCACCAGGTGGAACTCAACGTTGGCCATGCTGCAGCGGCTGCACACGCAGCAGAGGGCCATCAATGAGTACCTGTGCGACTATGGCACCAGGACAGGGTCAGGGGAGCTTGTTTTTTTTTTCCCCACGCCAGTGGGCCATGATCAGGGATGCATGCACTGTCCTGTAACCATTTGAGGAGGCCACGAGGATGGTGAGCAGTGACAGTGCATGCATCAGTGACACTGTCCCCCTTGTCCACCTGTTGGAGCACACACTGCGTGGAATAATGGACAGGGCACTTGAGGCAGAACAGAGACAGGAAGAGGAGGACTTCCTTAGCTCTCAAGGCCCCCTTTATCCAGACAGTGTTCCTGCATGCCCGCCGATCACACAGGAAGAGGAGGAGGAGGAGGAGGAGGAGGAAGATTGTGTCAGTATGGAGGTGGAGCCTGGCACTCAGCATCAGCAGCAGTCTTTAAGGCAGTGTTTCTCAACTCCAGTCCTCAAGGCGCCCCAACAGGTCATGTTTTCAGGATTTCCCTCATCTGAAACGGCTGTGGGAATTACTAAGGCAGTGAAACTGATCAAATCACCTGTGCAAAATAATGGGAAGCCTAAAAACATGACCTGTTGGTGCGCCTTGAGGACTGGAGTTGAGAAACACTGCTTTAAGGGATCAGTCCCAAGAAACACATGGACTTGTACGTGGCTGGGAGGAGGTGGCTGCGGACCATGTCGTCCTTAGTGACCCAGAGGACTCCGGACCGAATGCCTCAGCAAACCTACGCTGCATGACCTCCCTGATCCTGCAAAGCCTGCATAAGGATCTTCGTATTCGTGGTATCAAGGAGAAGGACCAATACTGGCTGGCAACCCTCCTTGATCCACGTTACAAGGGTAAGGTTGCGGACCTTATCTTGCCATCGCAGAGGGAGCAGAGGATGAAACATCTTCGGGAGGCCTTGCAGAAAGGTCTGTGCAACGCGTTCCCAGAGACTGGGAGGTTACAAACTCCTGTTTCTGGACAACGTGTTGCTGAGGCTTCGGTCAGTCAAAGAAGGAGCGGTGGAGAAGGTGGCCGTCTGACCGATGCGTTCAGACAATTTTTTGGTCCGTAGCCCCAAGGTATGATCGGTTCCAGCAACCATCGCCAGCGTCTGTTTTACATGGTGCAGGAATACCTAGGGGCAAGATCAGACTTGGACACCTTTCCCACCAAAAATCCTCTGGGTTACTGGGTCTTGAGGATGGATCACTGGCCAAAGCTTGCACAGTATGAAATTGAGCTACTGGCCTGTCCAGCATCCAGCGTTCTTTCGGAACGCACATTCAGTGCTGCTGGAAGCGTGGTAACCGATCACAGGGTGCGTCTGTCCACCAACTCGGTCGATCGACTGACCTTCATAAAAATGAATCAGTCTTGGATCACCACCAGCTACCAAGCACCTGATGCTGATGTAACCGAATAATTTTTTTTGAAATATCAGATCCCTTCAAAGACTGCCTATGCTGATGTTGAGTGACTATCCCTGAGTAATTATCCTCTTCCTCCTCAATCATCACGCTGATAGCTTGTAAGAACATTTTTGGTTCTGGGCGCCACCACCAGTGCCTAAGGCCCAATTTTTCTGCCCCTGTTTAACAGGGGCGTGTAATTACAATTTTTTATGCATTACTTTGCAGCAGGGCTCGTTCCTGCGTTCCAACTAGAGTGTCTGTGAGGGGTTGCAGTGTTGTGGCACCAGCACCACCAGCACCACCACCACCAAAGGCCCAATTTTTCTGCCCCTGTTCAACAGGGGCATGTAATTACAATTCTTGATCTAATATTTCACAGCAGGGCCCATTTCTGCACCCACCAAGAGCGAGTGAGGACTTACAGTGTTGTGGCACCACCACCACCAAAGGCCCAGTTTTTCTGCCCCTGTTCAACAGGGGCAGTAATTACAATTCTTGATCTAATATTTCACAGCAGGGCCTTGTGAGGGCTTACAGTGTTGTGGCCACAACAACACCTAAGGCCCAAATTTCTGCTGAGTATATAGGGCAGGCCCCTACTTTCAAACATCTAACTTACAAACGACTCCTACTTGCAAATGGAAGGAGACAACAGGAAGTGAGATGAAATCTACCCCTAGGAAGGGAAATTCTCTCCTGTAAGAGTTAATATGGGAAAAACATTTCTCCTTTCCACTGATGCTTTCCAATCCTTGTTCCACAAAAAAACCCAAATTCTCAAAAAGCATTTGTCATTGGGACAAAAAGTGAGGTGAAATCTTCTAAAGAGGAGGAAAGACAGCAAAACAAATGTCACAGGGGTGATAACCCTTCCCTATGTTTTCCAAAAAGCTTAAAAAAGATTTTTTGGCTGGAGCTAAACACGTTAAAAATGTACCCGTTCAAAATGACAAACAGATTCTACTTAACAACAAACCTACAGTCCCTGTCTTGTTTGCACCGCCTGTATACTGCTGTTCAGAGTATATAGGGCCTGGTGGCCCCACATCTTTCCTTACTTTAATTTGGGTGCGGGGTTCCCCTTAATATCCATACAAGACCCAAAGGGCCTGGTAATGGACTGGGGGGTACCCTGGTGTTTGTCTCACTGATTTTCATCCATATTGCCAGGACCGGACATTACATTAAACCCGCAAGCAGTTTTAAATGAGATTTTTTCCTTTAAAAATAACATATGGTGCAGGGACTGTTCTAAGCATGGGAAACACGCGCCACTTTACAGGCATACTATAGACACCCCCCAGGTACGATATTTAAAGGAATATTTCACTTTTTTTTTTACTTTAAGCATCATTAAAATCACTGCTCCCGAAAAAACGGCCGTTTTTAAAAGTTTTTTTTGCATTGATACATGTCCCCTGGGGTAGGACCCGGGTCCCCAAACCCTTTTTAGGACAATACCATGCAAATTAGCCTTTAAAATGAGCACTTTTGATTTCGAACGTTCGAGTCCCATAGACGTCAATGGGGTTCTAACGTTCGTGCGAACTCTCGGTCCGTTCGCAGGTTCTGGTGCGAACCGAACCGGGGGGTGTTCGGCTCATCCCTAGTCACAGCCAAGTACTTGCGGGCAATCTGCTATCAGTACACCAACATCAGATTGTACCAGGCAAATTTCCCTGCTCCAGCTGCTTCACCGCCGAAAGAAGTTCGCTCCCAGCCATCCACATGCCCAGCGGTTGAATGCAAGCTTGGCTAAATTGCTAGCACTTCAACTGCTGCCTTTTCAGTTGGTAGACTCTGCCCCCTTCCGTGAGTTTGTGGAATGTGCGGTTCCTCAGTGGCAGGTTCCCAAACACCACTTTTTCTCACGGAAGGCGATTCCAGCTCACTACCAGCATGTGGAAGGCAATGTCTTGGCCTCGCTGGACAGGGCGGTCAGCGGTAAGGTGCATATTACCGCTGACTCATGGTCCAGCAGGCATGGACAGGGACGTTACCTATCTTTCACCGTGCACTGGGTGACTCCTCTGGCAGCTGGGAAGAATGCAGGACAGGGTGCAGTAGTGTTGGAGGTTGTTCCCGCACCACGCCTCCAAAATTCTACTAGTGGTGATTCTGCCACACCTCTTTCCTCCACCCCTCCTCTTCTTCTTCCTCCATGGCCTCTTCCTGTGCTGATTTGTCCTCGGAACCAGCGGTGCTCCGTAGGTGTTCAAGGGTCTACGCATGCACGCAGGCAAAAAGATGCCATGTGGTGCTTGAGCTGGTGTGCTTGGGGGACAGGAGCCACACTAGGGCAGAGATTCTGTTAGCTCTGCAGGGGCAGGTTCAGAGGTGGTTGATGCAACGCCAGCTTTTGCCAGGAATGGTGGTTTGCGACAATGGCACCAACCTCCTCTTCGCCCTCCGACAGGGACAACTGACCCATGTGCCCTGTCTGGCTCACGTCCTTAACTTGGTGGTGCAGCGTTTCTTGGGCAGGTACCCAGGCTTACAGGATGTCCTGAGGCAGGCCACGAAAGTCTGTGTGCATTTCTGCAGGTCATATAATGCCAGTGCTTGGCTGGCTGACCTCCAAAGGGAATTTACCCTGCCCAAGAACCGCCTAATCTGTGACATGCCCACCAGGTGGAACTCAACGTTGGCCATGCTGCAGCAGCTGCACACACAGCAGAGGGCCATCGATGAGTACCTGTGCGACTATGGCACCAGGACAGGGTCAGGGGAGCTTGTTTTTTTTTCCCACGCCAGTGGGCCATGATCAGGGATGCATGCACTGTCCTGTCACCATTTGAGGAGGCCACAAGGATGGTGAGCAGTGACAGTGCATGCATTAGTGACACTGTCCCTCTTGTCCACCTGTTGGAGCACACGCTGCATGGAATAATTAACACTGCACTTGAGGCAAAAAGAGGGAGGAAGAGGAGGACTTCCTTACCTCTCAAGGCCCCCTTTATCCAGACAGTGTTCCTGCGTGCCCGCCGATCACACAGGAAGAGGATGAGGAGGAGGATTGTGTCAGCATGGAGGTGGAGCCTGGCACTCAGCATCAGCAGCAGTCTTCAAGGGATCATTTACAGTCCGAAGAAACCCATGGACTTGTACGTGGCTGGGAGGAGGTGGCTGTGGATCATGACGTCCTTAGTGACCCAGAAGATTTTGGACCGAATGCCTCAGAAAACATATGCTGCATGGCCTCCCTGATCCTGCAAAGCCTGCGGAAGGATTCTAGTTAGGGATGAGCCGAACACCCCCCTGTTCAGTTTGCACCAGAACATGCGAACAGGCAAAAAATTTGTTCGAACACGCGAACACCGTTAAAGTCTATGGGACTCAAACATGAATAATCAAAAGTGCTAATTTTAAAGGCTTATATGCAAGTTTTTGTCATAAAAAGTGTTTGGGGACCTGGGTCCCCAAAAAAGTTTTAAAAACATCAGTTTTTTCAGGATCAGTGATTTTAATAATGCTTAACCACCTCAATACAGGGCACTTTCACCCCCTTCCTGCCCAAGCTATTTTTCAGTTTTCAACGTTGTCGCACTTTGAATGACAATTGCGCGGTCATGTTACACTGCACCCTAATGAAATTTTTATCATTTTTTCCCCACAAATAGAGCTTTCTTTTGGTGGTATTTGATCACATCTGCGGTTTTTATTTTTTGCGCTATAAACAAAAGAAGAACGACAATTTTGAAAAAACACAATATTTTATACTTTTTGCTATAATAAATATCCAATTTTTTTTTTTTTTTTTAACAAATTTTTTCCTCAGTTTAGGTCGATATATATATTCTTCTACATATTTTTGGTAAAAAAATCGCGATAAGCGTATATTGATTGGTTTGAGCAAACGTTATAGCGTCTACAAAATAGGTGATAGATTTATAGCATTTTTATTTATTTATTTATTTTTTACTAGTAATGGCGGCGATCTGCGATTTTTATTGTGACTGCGATATTGCGGCGGACATATCGGACACTTTTGACACATTTTGTGTCGGTAATTTATAATTAGATTCCTGAATCCGTGTGCATATTGATGAGTTCAGCGAAAGATAGATAATATTCTGTCATTGGGCTAGGCTAAAGGACCTATCCAGATCTCTCTCCCATTTACCAAAGCCTGGCATCACAAAATCTTCTGAGGGCATGCTAAGCAGAGCATATATCTTTGAAATCATCTGAGAGAGGGGTTCGTCTCCATCGCAGTATGACTCAAATAAAGTTAGTTGATGCTGATAATTTATCGGTGGTCCTAGGGACCTAAGGAAGTGACATAGCTGCAACGCCTGCCAGAGATTTATTTCATACCGGCCCCCCGGGTGCGTCAATGTGGCCACCGTGGGCCAATTCTCAAGATCCAGAAAGTGTGATGCATGAAAACAGCCCCTCTCTATTAAATTCTTAAATGCCCCTAATTCTATGCCTGGGGGGAAACTAGGGTTTCCCAATATTGGGAACAAGGGTGATTGTATCGTGGAAAATTTAGGGTTCGACAGAGCCCAGATCCCATTCGCAGTGTAGGGCCTATAATAGGATGTGTTTTAAGAGGGGTGGGTAGGGCTGCATAGCACCAAGGTGCTCTATGCAAAGGTATCGGACTAGATTGTTGTTCTATGTCTATCCAAAGTTTAAATTCCATATATCTGCACCAGTCGATCATTCTGCCCAGATGGGCCGCTTGATAATATTTAAATGCGTCTGGGGCAGCTACACTGCCAAAGCACTTCGGTAACGTCAAAAGATATCTACTAATCCTGGGACGTTTATTCGCCCATATAAATTTAGTAAAGAGAGTGATGATTTGACGAAAAAACTGCTGGAATAACGATAGGTAATGTCTGAAAAAGGTACAAACATTTTGGCATGATACTCATTTTAATGATATTACATCGCTTAAACCATGAGTGTAGCCCCTGATTCCATTTATCCAATAAAGATCGTACTGCGTTATATAATGGTGGGAAGTTTACGCAAAAGTATTGCTTAGGTTTGGTGATATATATGTACCCAAGTACTTTAACGCTGATGTCACCCATTTGAATTTAAATTGGGTTGTATAATACCACGCTCTGATTGAGGAAGTGCCACTCCCATAGCTTCCAATTTGGTGAAATTTATTTTTAGATTTGAAAGAGCTCCACAGCCTTCAAACTCCTTCATAAGGTTAGGCAATAAAATGTGTGGATTAGACATAGAAAACAACAAATCGTTTGCATAGGCTGAGACTTTGTAATTGTTATCTCCTATCTGTAGCTCCAAGATATCTGGGCTTTGCAGAATTTTGTTTAATAATGGCTCCAGGGAGAGCGCAAACAACAGGGGGGACAGAGGGCATCCCTGCCGTGTTCCATTTGAGATCCTGAAAGGTTTTGAGAACACTCCATTTATTTTAACTGATGCCGTGGAGCAATATAGACCTTAGCAATCCATTGCAGCATACGGTCTCCTAGTCCCATGTGCCTCAGGACCGAAAACATAAAATTCCAGTTTACTCTATCGAATGCTTTTTCTGCATCGGTGCTCAGAAAGACGCACGGGGTATTTGTCTTATTAGCGTGGTGGATCAAGTTAAGCACCTTGATGGTGTTGTCTCTTGCTTCACGAGAGGGGATAAACCCTACTTGATCTAAATGGATTAACTGAGTAAGCTGAGGTTGAATACGGGAGGCTAGTAACTAGGTAAAAAGCTTTAAATCTGCATTTAATAGCGAAATTGGACGGTAACTTCCACATTCTGACGGATCTTTCCCCTCCTTTGGAATAACGGAAATATACGCCAGAAGTGCATCCGGGTGCAGTGTGGTCGTCTGGCCCAGCGCATTAAACATCTTTATCATGTGCGCACCCAACACAGAAAGATAATTTTTATAGTACTGTATGGTAAATCCATCTGGGCCTGGTGTCTTCCCAGATTTAACCATTTTTATCACCATAGTCAACTCCTCTATAGTAATAGGGGCTTCTAAACTGCTACGTACCGGAGAGGGGAGTCGAGAGAGACATGATGAGGAAAGGTATTCTTCCAGAACAGAAGGAGAAGAGGATGGTGGTGTCAAATTATATAAGGAAGAATAAAATTCTCCAAACGTCTTGGCAATATCTTTTGGCAAGCGCAATTAGTTGACCATCCCTTCCTTTTATGTGAGGTATATATGTTGTCGAACTCCTTTCCTTAAGCTTCCCCGCCAGCAATTTACTGCATTTATCTCCCAGTTCATATGTTACCTTCCTACTGGACTGTATTGCTGCTTTAGCTTTAAAGGAGATCTGTTATTTGTCACCTCAAATGAGCCAGATCATTCCCCGCAGAGGGCTCCTGTGTTCTCTTATGTTTTAATTCAAGGACCTGTATAACCCCCAGTAATTTTGTTATCTATACTTCTCGTGCTTTGTTCAATCGATATCCATGTTTGATCAAAATCCCCCGTATTAGTGCCTTATGTGCCTCCCATACCATGCCCGGGTCGCTGCTCGGCGTGTCGTTCGTCTCAAAGTATGCTGTAAGTTCTTTTGCCACATCATCCCAAATTTCAGGATTTTGTAGCAAACTCTCATTAAGACGCCAGCGCCACTCCGGGGAGCCAGCCGAGCCAGGTAGGGAAAGGTAGATCGTCACTGGGGCATGATCTGACCACGTTATATTTCCAATGGAAACATCCCGTACTGAGGAAAGTAAATAACGTGGAACCAAAAAAAAAATCTATTCGAGAGTACACTTGATGTGGGTTAGAAAAAAAATATAATCTCTTTCCCCTGCGTGAAGGATTCGTCAAGCATCTACCAGCTGCAATTCATATAATTTCCTCAAGGTACGCTTTCTGACACTGCCTGGGACCAATGAAGTCCCTACGGAAGTGTCTATTCTAGGGTCAAGGGGGATATTAAAATCCCCCCAGGATCAGTTTACCTTCTACAAATTCTGCTAGTTTTGGTAGAACTTTGTTCAAAAAAAGAGTCTTGATGTAGATTTGGTGAATATACAGAGGCCAGTGTCACCTTTATGCCATCGAGGTATGCCATTGAGGGTGAAAAAAAAAAACTAGGAAGGCTAGTGATGTGTGATGGTGAAAAAAAAAATCCTGTGCGAGGTGAAATACACTAATACAATTTTAATAACCATGGTTGCCTTTTGGTACACACATTATTTATGATGTGTGTCCCGCATGGAGTGCCACGTTTCTCTTGTCACCTTTGGGCTGGTCCCTCTTTTCCACTCGGCTTCCCGGCACGGTGGGGAGACGCGGCTACCCAGCATCTCCCCACACATGTGCTTCCACGGTGGGACCCATTCCTGTTTGGGCCACTGGAGGGAGCTCCTCTCAGTGCCGGCGGCGTTCCTGGATCACCGCCGGACGTTTAGGGGTTTCGCGCGTGCGAGGTTTGAATGAATGAATGAATGAATGATTTATAAAGCGCTGCAAATGCGAACTGAATCGCCTCAAGGCGCTTGATGCATTCTCTGCTGTCAGCTTCTCAGAAAAGGAAGGTCTTTAGTTTTTTTCTGAAGGCCTGGTGGTTTTCTTCCATGCGGATGTTGGTAGGAAGAGCGTTCCATAGTCGAGGTCCTTGGACTGCGAATCTTCGTTCTCCCTTTGCTTTGTAGCAGTATTTGGGAATGGTAAGGAGGTTTTGGTTAGCTGATCGAAGACTGCGATTCGGTGTGTAGTGTTTTATTTTCTCGCGGAGATATGGTGGGGCGTATCCTTGTACGCATTTGTGGGTGAGGCAGAGGGTCTTGAATGTGATCCGTTTCTTCACGGTTAGCCAGTGTAGGCACTTTAGGGAGGGGGAGATGGATTCCCAGGGTTTTTTTCCTGTTAACAGTCTTGCCGCCGTGTTTTGGATGAGTTGTAAGCGCGCAAGCTGATATTGGGGTAGTCCTACGTAGAGCGAATTTGCGTAGTCAAGTCGGGAATTGATGATTGTTCCCACAACTGTCGCTTTGTCCTCTTCTGGGATGAAGGGGATGAGTCTACGTAGTTGGCGGAGGAGATGGTGGGATCCGCTCACCACTGATCCTATTTGTGCGTCCATTGTCATTCCTGAGTCAAAAATGACTCCGAGACTCTTGGCTTTGGTGCTTGGGGAGATGGTCTGTCCAAGGATGGTGGGAGGTGTCCATGTAGTCTTTATTTTGGAATTTTTGTTAGCTTGTAGGAGAAGAAGTTCTGTTTTTGATCCGTTTGACCTGCGCATGCGTGAAACATCATGACATCACGCATATTGCGTCGGGGCTGATGGCTGTGGCCGGGGCATTGCCTTCCGTAACGCCGAGGGGGCCACGTCAACACTGCTAATTTTGCGGTCGGGTCTCCAGTTGCAGGGGGAGGATGTGGGGTAGAGATGAGCACCTGTGACTAATAGGTATTTAATTCTTTTAAATAAAGGTGCAGCTTCCTGAGGATCTTTAGGTGATCTCTAGATTGCTACCAACACATGCAGGAAGGGTCGGAACCAACAAGTAAGTGCTAGTACTGGATATGTCCTGCCAGCTGCAGCTCATAGCATGGAATATATTCATATACTCTTCATGATTTAGGTTTCCCAATATACTTATTATATTGCATCTTATACACATAGTCTAATAACAAGTAACAATAATATTATTTCCACCACTTGTTTATAACCTTAGACATTCCTTTATTAGGCACTTCACACTATTTCACCTCGCACAGGATTTTTTTTTTTTTTTTCACCATCACACATCACTAGCCTTCTTAGTTTTTTTTTTCCCTATTCACATGTTTGGCACCTTTTTACACATTTTTTTTTGTTTTTGGCACATATCAATAACACTTGATTTATGCTACATTTCAACACATAGATCCCATGTTTCTGGCACATATCAATAACATTTCATTTATGCCATATTTTCTTACATAGATACCATCACCTAGTTTTTTTTCACACACTACCTCACCACTCAATATCATCACCTTTGTAAGGTGATGTATGAGGATATAGAGTTTTTTTAAAGTGATTTTTCTCATTAAGTACTCTATACACTTAGTCCAACCTATCATATATTCACATATTACAATTTAAATCCGAAAATTACTAAAATATGAGCAAAGGGACAATATTAGTTGAGACCTCCCTATTAATTGTTTTGAATATTAAGCAGTCTGGCCATATAGGACAATACAGAACACTCACCCGACATCCGCTGACCACATACTAATTTTTATAAATATCAAATTACAGGTGTCTCGCCCTACACCTTCCCCACTGGGTCCAAATGCATGGCTCCTTGCAAGCCCCATGGACTATAGACACGTCCAGAGGGGACAGAGGGAATGAGCAATCATTGTGGGACCACCACATGCAACGGTTTTTATTAATTCTAACTATGCGACACAGGCCCACCTTCCCATCCCCAAATGGTAAGTACTTCACCATATGTATGGAGATGTACTTTCAAAACTTTTAAAATATCATGAAATGATCTATCAGGTTTTGTATATTGTAGAAAATCCTTAATGGAACTTTTTGTTGTATCTCTTTAGAATTTAAAAACCCCCCAAAGAAGACCAGAAGAGGAAAAAGGGTTGAAATGCATTGGGGTATTCATGGGGATTCATATGGATAGTATTGATACAATGTAACTGTTCAATTAGAACTTTTTTAATGAATTGATTGCCATGGGAGATGGTTCTTTGTTGTTGCTTGTGTCGACTACTGGAAATTTTATGTGATATTGACTGTATCTATGTAATACATTCTATGTCTGAATTAAATAATATTTTTACTAAACATGGTTTCAGAAATATTTTGCTGCTTAAAAGCCCCCTGGGGAAACTTTTCCACTAATTTTGCAATCCCCCAAAAATCCATACCAGACCCTTATCTGAGCATGCAACCTGGCAGGCCGCAGGAAAAGAGGGGGGATGAGAGAGCGCCCCCCCCTCCTGAACCATACCAGGCCACATGCCCTCAACATTGGGAGGGTGCATTTCACACAGCGGGGACCGGGATCTGGGGGTCCCCTTGTTAAAGGGGGCTTCCAGATTCCGATAAGCCCCCCACCCGCAGACCCCCACAACCACCGGCCAAGGGTTGTGGGGATGAGGCCCTTGTCCTCATCAACATGGGGACAAGGTGCTTTGGGGGGCCGCTAGTCCAAAGCACTCTCCCAATGTTGAGGGCATGTGGCCTGGTACGGTTCAGGAGGGAGAGGGGCTGCTCTCTCGTCCCCTCTCTTTTCCTGCGGCCTGCCAGGTTGCATGCTCGGATAAGGGTCTGGTATGGATTTTTGAGAGGACCCCACGCCATTTTTTTTTAAATTTTGGCGCGGGGTTCCCCTTAATATCCATACCAGACCTGAATAGCCTGGTATGGAATTTAGGGGGGGCCCCTACGCCATTTTTTTTTTTAAATCTGGGTTCGGGGTTCCCCTGTGGGGAAATTCCATGTCGTTTTATCAATGAACTTTTATGTGTATTGTCAGACCGACAATTCATTATAGCTGTGAGTAGTTTTAAAAGACTTTTTTTCCTTTGAAATGTAATTTTGCTGTCAGACTGTTCTAAACACGGGAAACATGCGCCCCTTTACAGGTATACCATAGACACCCCCAGGTACAAAATTTAAAGGAATATTACACTTTTATTGTTTCACGTTAAGCATTATTAAAATCACTGCTCCCGAAAAAACGTCAGTTTTTAAAACTTTTTTTGCATTGATCCATGTCCCCTGGGGCAGGACCCAGGTCCCCAAACACTTTTTATGACAATACCATGCATATAAGCCTTTAAAATTAGCACTTTTGATTTCTCCAATAGACTTTTAAAGGGTGTTCCGCGGCTTTTCCGTGAACACCCCAAATTGTTCGCTGTTCGGTGAACTGGCGAACAGTCGATGTTCGAGTCAAACATGAGTTCGACTCGAACTCGAATCTCATCCCTAATCCACGTATTCGTGGTATCAAGGGGAGGAATCATTATTGGCTGGCAACCCTCCTTGATTCACGTTACAAGGGTAAGGTTGCGGACCTTATCTTGCCGTCGCAGAGGGAGCAGGGGATGAAAGGTTTGTCCAACATGTTTCCAGAGCCTGGGAGGTTACAATTTCCTGGTCCTCCTGGACAATGTGTTGCTGAGGCTTCGGTCAGTCACAGAAGGAGCGATGGAGAAGGTGGTCGTCTGACTGATACGTTCAGACAATTTTTTCGTCCGCAGCCCCAAGGTATGATCGGTTCCAGCAACCATCCCCAGCGTCTGTTTTACATGGTGCAGGAATACCTAGGGGCAAGATCAGACTTTGACATCTTTCCCACCGAAAATCCTCTGGGTTACTGGGTCTTGAGGATGGATCACTGGCCAGAGCTTGCACAGTATGCAATTGAGCTACTGGCCTGTCCTGCATCCAGCGTTCTTTCGGAACGCACATTCAGTGGTGCTGGAGGCTTTGTAACCGATCAAGGGGTACGCCTGTCCATCGACTCGGTCGATCGACTGACCTTCATAAAAATTAATCAGTCCTGGATCACCACCAGCTACCAAGCACCTGATAATTTTTTTTGAAATGTCAGATCTCTTCAAGATTGCCTAGGCTGATGCTGAGTGACTATCCTGTTATGCTAAGTGACTATCCTCTTCCTCCTCAATGATCATGCTGATAGCTTGTAAGAACATTTTTTGTTCTGGGTGCCACCACCAGTGGCTAAGGCCCAGTTTTTCAGCCCCTGTTTAACACAGGGCGTGTAATTACAATTTTTGGTGCAACACTTTGCAGGAGGGTTTGTTGCTGCGCTCAACTACAGTAACTGTGAGGGGTTGCAGTGTCGTGGCACCAGCACCAGTGCCCAAGGCCCAATTTTTCAGCCCCGTTTAACAGGGTCATGTAATTACAATTTTTGATGCAATATTTTGCAGGAGGGTTCGTTGCTGCGCTCAACTACAGTAACTGTGAGGGGTTGCAGTGTTGTGGCACCAGCACCAGTGCCCAAGGCCCAATTTTTCAGCCCCTGTTTAACAGGGGTGTATAATTACAATTTTTGATGCAATACTTTGCAGCAGGGCTCATTCCTGCACTTCAACTATAGCATCTGTGAGGGGTTGCAGTGTTGTGGCACCAGTGCCTAAGGCCCAATTTTTCTGCCCCCGTTCAACAGGTGCATGTAATTACAATTCTTGATATAATATTTCACAGCAGGGCCTGTTCCAGCGTCCACCAAGAGTAACTGTGAGGACTTACAGTGCTGTGGCACGAGCACCACCACCACCACCAAAGGCTCAATTTTTCTGGCCCTTTTCAACAATGGCATGTAATTACAATTCTTGATCTAATATTTCACAACAGGGCCCGTTCCTGCGCCCACCAAGAGTAACTGTGAGGGCTTACAGTGTTGTGGCAACACCAACACCTAAGGCCCCAATTTCTGCAGAGTATATAGGGCAGGGCCCTACTTTCAAACATCCAACTTACAAACGACTCCTACTTACAAACGGAAGGAGACAACAGGAAGTGAGATGAAATCTACCCCTAGGAAGGGAAATACTCTCCTGCAAGAGTTAATATGGGAAAAACGTGTCTCCTCTTCACTGATGCTTTATCATCAATCCTTGTTTCACTAAAAACCCCAAATTTTCAAAAAACATTTGTCATTGGGACAGAAAGTGAGGTGAAATCTTCTGAAGAGGTGCACAGACAGCAAAACAAATTTTACAGGGGTGATAACCCTTCCCTATGTTTTCCAAAAAGATTAAAAATATTTTTTTTGGCTGGAGCTACACTTTAAAAATGTACCCACTCGAAATTACAAACAGATTTTACTTAACAACAAACCTACAGTTCCTGTCTTGTTTGCACCGCCTGTATACTGCTGTTCAGAGTATATAGGGCCTGGGGGTCCCATGTCTTTCCTTTTTTGAATTTAAGTTCCCCTTAATATCCATACAAGACCCAAAGGGCCTGGTAATGGACGGGGGATGGGGGGGTACCCATGCCGTTTGTCTCACTGATTTTCATCCATATTGCTGGGACCCAACATTACATTAAAGCCGCAAGTAGTTTTAAATTACTTTTATTCCTTTACAAATGTCATTTTGTGCAGGAACTGTTCTAAGCACGGGAAACACACCCCACTTTACAGGCATACTATAGACACCCCCCAGGTATGATATTTAAAGGAATATTTAACTTTTTTTTCACTTTAAGCATCATTAAAATCACTGCACCCGAAAAAACGTTAGTTTTTAAAACTCTTTTTGCATTGATACATGTCCCCTGGGGCAGACCCAGGTCTCCAAACCTTTTTAGGACAATAACTTGCATATTAGCCTTTAAAATTAGCACTTTTGATTTCGAACGTTCGAGTCCCATAGACTTTAACGGGGTTCTAAAGTTTGCGTGAACCGACCCGGGGGTGTTTGGCTCATCCCTAATGAACACTGTAGTGGCACTGATGAGCACTGTAGGAGCACTGATGAGCACTGTAGTGGCACTGGTGGCACTGATGAACACTGTAGTGGCACTGATGGCACTGTAGGGCACTCAGGATCATGCCAACTCATGCTGCTGCAGTGTTTCTCTCCCCTCTCCTCACACTGATACAGCGTGAGGAGATAATAAACACCGCAGCAGCATGAGATGAGCCGAGCATGATCTGGGTTTGTTGACAAAGTGATCACTCCATCATTGGACAGAGCGCTCACGTGGTAAAGGGCCACTGTGATTGGCCCTTTACCCCAATCTTTGATGCGCTGGTTCCCACGGACCCAGTGATCATGGACATTCCTAGATGCCGGATCATATGAAAAAGTAAGCAATGGGGGCATGGCATGATATAGTCCCAGAGCTCTGGAACACGACGGGATAGTAAAGTGGTTCACGGTGATACAAGGTGACAGAGAATCACCCCACTGTGGTGGTTCAGCTTCCCAGACACCTGTCTACACGTCCAGAAGGCGAAAAGATGAGCGTCGACCCAATAAGCTGACAGCATACTTCACCCAGCCGCTGTGGAAAAGATGGCGCCAGTTCTTCAACTCCCATTACAACCTCCAGATCTCCAGCGAAGCACAAGGACACTGCTTACAAGAATGACCATCACTCTCTAGGGAACTCACAAGTGTCTACCCCTCTCTGCATAAGTCCTGCAAAGGCACAGCTCAGGATGAAGGACCCAGAGCTACAGCAATGCAAAGTGAGATCTAATACAGATTCACAAGAGGACACCAGTGAACTCCCTGATTCCATCATAGGTTTCCCCATATTAAATCAACCTGTTCGACACATCACTCAAGGACATGCTCATATCTTTAAGGAGCACTATCCACACAGATATGATGGCCTGCATAAGGCAATTCAGCTCTGATCTCACTGCTGTGGAAGATAGGGTAGATCATGTAGAAACAAAAATGGGGGAATATGCAACAACAATAAATGATCTAATTGATGCACATGACACAGTAGAAGAGGAACAAAATTGGATCAAGGACAAAACTGGCAGACCTAGAAGAGGGTTCAAGAAGAAACAATGTTAAGATAAGGGGCATTTCTGGGCTCCATATAGGCTCACGATATCCATGCGTGCAACCAGTAGGCCATGGGTAGCAGCGACCAGGATGGGTAGCACTTCTGAGATTTCTCCTCACACACCACTTTTGAAGAATCCTAAATTAATACATTTCTGTGAGTACCCTGACCTGATCATCTGGAATAAATTTGGTATTAAGACGCTGAGGGACATAGTGGGTGGTGGGAAACTTTTACAATTTGACACCCTGAAAACTAAGTTTATTCTTCCTAACACTCACTTGTTCCGTTATCTTCAGCTCAGGCATGCATACAATGCCCAGTTTGAAGATATTGGTGTTACCCTGAAAATGAGTGATTTGGAGTCTCTGCTGAGAGAGGACACTTTAGACAAGGCCCTGTCTACAGTTTACAAATAAATGTTCAGTGGGGGAGGAGATGTCCTTGCAAAATGTAGGGTGGCGTGGGGTGAGGTGTTCCTCTAGATGGACGGGGATGACTGGGATGATATATGGGACATTAATTTTGCTAGATTGGTCTCTGCCAGGGACCAGCTCATCCCATTTAAATTCCTACATCGTATTTATCTTACTCCAGCTAGATTGGCTAAGATGTTTCCTACCCAGTCGCCCAGTTGCTGGTGGTGCAGTTCCCTCACTGCTGATTTCATGCATATCTTTTGGAATTGCTCAAGCATCCAAGGAAGGGGGTCACAGAATGTATAGCTGAAGTAACCGCCATTAATATACAGCCTACGGGGGGGCGTGGCCGACCGGAGCTGTAGATGGACGCCTGATACCTCAGCTCGTCTCACAGGGGAGATACTTTAGCTACTCAGGCCGCACAGACAACAAAATCCAGTGCCATCCTAGCGCCTGGGACACTGGGGAACATGGCCAACGTATCCAGGAAGAGAAACCCGGAGTACAAGCCCAAAAAACTCACCGAGTTCTCCTACAAGCCGGCGGAGCAGGTCAGTGAAAGCCAAGATGGCGCCGGCCAGGCCGCGCCGCGGGAATCATACACGGATCTACCGGATGAATTCCCGGTAGAATCCGCTCCATCTGACCCCCCAGCTCTACCCACTCACCCCCTGGAAGGTGATCACCTCCTAAATAGCCCAGCGAAGGCTAAGATGAGGCTTGATGCGCCGCCGCAGCGGCTGCCCTCAGCACAAATTGAGGCCCAGGCTTTCAATCCCCTTCTCAGCAACCAGGCCCTGCATTCATCTATGGCATCCTTCCCCACATCGGGCAGCCTGTGATGGACACCACATTAAAGGACATGCTACTGTCCCTACAGACCTCCCTCATGACAGATCTCTCCTCACTATTTGCTAAAATATCCTCAGACATACACACTATAGATGAAAGAGTGACATGCATTGAAAAAAATATGAGTGACTGCACCTCCACAGTTAATGAAGTCATAGATGTGTGTGAAGATGTGAGAGAGGAACAAACATGGATCCGCGCCAAGCTGGCCGACTTAGAGGACAGATCTCGCAGGAACAATGTCAAACTGCGTGGAGTCCCCGAATCCATAATGCCTGCAGATCTGCCATAATACGCAAAAGAAATGATGCACGTCATTGTCCCAGAAGCATCCCCCAGGGACATAATCATAGATAGAATACACAGAATAGCCAAACCATCCCACCTCGCTGCTTCCATTCCCAGAGATGTTTTAATGAGAGTCCACTTATTTCACATTAAAGAGAAACTCCTGCTGGGGGTAAAAAACAAATCACCATTACCAGCTCCGTACACAGGAATCCAGTTTTTCCTGGACCTCTCTAAATACACTCTCCAGCTAAGAAGAAACCTGAACCCGATTACAAAGGGGCTTCAAAACAACAAAATACCATACAAATGGCGCCACCCAGCGACTATCCTGGTCACTAGAAATGGTCAATCTCACACCATACATGACCTAAATAAAGGCCTGCACCTCCTCCACAACTGGGGAATAATCACTGAACCTCCTAAGACCCCACCAATCCGCAACGGCCCATCTAACGCCCGCAACCGTATGGATCACCACCCCAGCTGAGGAGACCCCACAGTTCTTGCCACAGTAGGCCTAACTACTACTTCTCTCCTCCCCTGGAGACCGCGCAACCTTCCATTGATTGTTCAGCTCCCTTCGTTACTGACTGTTTAAACCCCCAATTAGAGGCTAAAGTGGTGTTTACACCTCCTCTACATTGTTCTTTTCAACTAAGCACAGTTGCTTTATTGGCAATTTGCTCATTTGGTTACTACTATAAAGTGTGATTAACATTTTGCTCTAGGCGCATGCGCGGAGCTCGCAAGATGGCCGCTAAAGCCTAGAGCTCCGCTCCCTCACGATCGACCGGCGCTCACAGCACGGACCACAGCGCACCACCGCAAGATTGAAGTACCTGGTGATACTCCCCAAGGTCCAGGCTACACCCCCATATGCCCGGGGCCCCGGTGAAACGAAACCTGTGGCCACAACAGGAGCAAACAAAAACGGCTGAGACGCCCAAGATGGCCGCCGCTACACAGGCACAGCCTCTGCCTCAGATTCTCAGCTCCACAGGCCCGGCGGACTACAGGTCAGAGCAACCCCTCACTCCACCTCACTTCATTCCAGGGAGACAGCAGGGATACCCACCTCTGCTGACCCCCTCTCCAGCCTCTACAGGATCCCTGCAGGATCGCCCCCTCTATGCAGGCCCTCTATCCCCCCAGGGATCTACCTCAGATCACACAGGCCTCACACCATATGCCTTCCCTGCCAGTGACTCTGCTTCTCACATGGACTCACTCTTCCACAGATTCTCTGAACTTTTGGACAGAGGCCTGGCTCAAACGGCAGCTAAAATTACAGGGGACCTGAAGGCAGACTTTATTAATTTAGGGGCCCGTATCGATGCGATCGAACACAAAATGGAGGACACTATAGCTGTCACTAATCAACACTCGCAGCACATCAGCACTGTGCAAGATCAATTAGACCTAGCAATGGCTCGTATTGACGAACTTGAGAATAGGTCCAGACGATATAACATCAGAATCCGAGGCCTACCGGAAACGATTCACAATGTTCCAGAAGCAGTCCAGGACCTGATTAAACAACTAATCCCTAATATCTCCTCTCAACACCTTGAATTGGACAGGGCACACAGAGCCTTAGGACCCCCCAGAAAAGACGGCACCCCAAGAGATATTATCGCTAAGCCCCACCACTACACAGTTAAAGAGGAAGTGATGAGACAGGCCAGGTCCTCTCACTCAGTGCAATGCATGGGACACCCAGTACAGATCTTCGCAGACCTGTCGCCCTCTACGATCCAAAGGAGGAGATCACTAAAACCCCTCCTGCTCGCTCTCACCCAAAGAGATATAAAATACAAGTGGGCCTTCCCGTTCGCGGTTAAATTCTCCGTCCAGGGGAAACATTACGCCTTCTCCTCCCTACCAGAAGGAGAAAAATTGCTCCTGCACCTGAAAATCATCTCCCAGGAAGCCGAGATGGACACGACCAATGCCGGGACCAGCTCCAACAAACGACAGACCCCCACCAGCCCTCAATCTCCACTGTGGTCAACAGGAAAAGCAAAGAAGGCCAAAGACAACAACCAAACCTGAAGCCAATGATGATGTGAACTGCATCTCTTCTATCCCGATTGTGAAGTGGGGATCGTTTGACCATCCCCTGGAACTGGGGGGATCCTCTGGGCCTAGTCACTTGGCAGGCTACACAACCGGGCAAAGTTTTCTGACTTTCCAGAACTTTTTGTTACTTGTTTTTTGTTTTTCTGGTTCCAGGGGGGGAGGGGGAATTGGGATTTTATCCAGATTTTCCCTCTTTATTTTTTGATAATTTTAACTAGCCCATCGACATATCCACTGTGCTCACGGGAGCAGTGCCTCTCTAGATTGAGAGGGGCTGCTTCCTCCCGCCTGCCTACGAGGGGGGGAGAGACCTTATCCCCCTTGATTAAGGATTTTTTTTTTTTTTTTTTTTTTCTTTTTCAGGCCTAGTTTATAGACGCTCTGCTGTGATAGCAAATGAGTAGCAAACTAGGAGGATACTATATTGGGTGGCGATTTAAGGGCCACTAACTAGTAACTCTGTTATGACAACCGGGTATACCACAGTATTGGTTTTTCAAAATTTTCTTTGTTTTTTCTTCCAGCATTTTTTCCCGTAAGGGATCAAGTTTTATGTTGGGCGTTCGGTTTCGTGAGGAAACACTTGCGCACCCACCTAACCCCTAGACACCCGAAGGTCTCTGGGGGCTAGGCTGTCTGAGCCCAGATGGGCCAGACATACTCCAATTTTTTTCTAGAAGACATAGGGGGTTTCTCCTTCCCTGTGTCTTTTCTTTCTTCTATAGGAGACCTTCTCTTCTCTATCCTGCACCCCCACCCCTCATCCCCAATCAATACATTGTGCCTAACCACATCTTGTGTTTCAGATACCACACACTCACCCACGGGAAATCCTGATATCTTCCCGCCCAGAAGAATCTACGATCATCATCCTAAAGTCCAGGTTCCCACGCACCAAAGGGTAAGTGAGGGCCATTGCACTACACTCCAACTGCTCCATGGCTAACGACCCTACAGCTGAACTCCACATAGCCTCTCACAATGTCCAGGGAATCAATTCCCAGATTAAGAGGAGAAAGGTCCTCGATTATTATAAGCATCTCAAGCTAGACATTATTATGATGCAAGAAACACACTTCCCCTCCCGGTATAGCCCTAAGTATCTCCACCCTCATTTCCCACAGTTTTTCTTAGCGAGCGCAGACAACAAAACTAAGGGAGTTGCAATCATAATTTCCAAACATCTTAACTTTGTAAAACTGTCTGAATTAGCTGATCCGGAGGGCAGGTTCCTCCTGGTCAAGGGAACAGTGGGGGACCACCTGTATTCCCTGGTCTCCTACTATGCCCCAAATAGAGGACAAGCAAAATTTTTTGACTCCCTACTGCGCAGCCTCGCTCAGAAATTGGAGGGAACGGTCATCTTTGGCGGAGACTCGAACGCAGCGTTCGATCAGGGATTGGACAAGTCTAAACCCCTTCTGACTCAACTAACACGACCCACCAAAGAGAGCCTCAGGATCGCCAAAACAATCCATGCCCACGGCTTAACTGACACTTGGAGGGAACTTAACCCCAACAAAAGGGACTATACCCATTACTCTCCCCCTCATAATACCTATGCGAGGATTGACCACATTTTAACCCCACCCTCCCTACTCCCTTTGATCCACAAAGCACAAATCAGGGAGTCGGCCCTCTCGGACCACTCCATAGTGACCATTTCACTCAAAAGGGGCCCCCTGGGCGGATCCAGGGGACACTGGAGATTGAATGAGTCATTATTATCTGACCCCATCAAGGTCATTGAACTCGAAAAAGCCCTTAAAGAATATTTTAAACTCAATAAATCAGAGGATATTTCTCCAGAAACATTATGGGCTGCACATAAAGCGTTTATAAGAGGTACACTCATCCAGATTGCCACTCAAACCAAACGAGCACAAAAAGCAGACCTAATTAAGTTGGAAAAGGAATACACCACGCTGAAAGCTTCCCACAAAAGGGACCCCTCCAAGACCCCTGTCTCCCTTCTAGATAGAGCGAGAATTGATCTCAATCTAGCACTCACATCTAAGGCTGAAAAGGCCATTCGCTGGAATGGACAAAAATTCTACTCTCAGGCAGACAAAATAGGTCCCCTCTTGGCTAAAAAACTGTCTCCCCCCATCAGAACCCATGCCTTCCCCAAACTCAGAGTAAATGGCCAACCCCCCACGACCAATCCTTCCAAGATTCTAGATGCCTTTCAGGGTTTTTACTCTACTTTATATAGCCAAACAAATACACCAAACGCGAACTTAATCCCTCAGTTTCTGGAAGGTGTCCCCCTACCCTCCCTAAAAGAGGCCCACAAACAAAAGATGGAAACACCCATCTCTGAGGAGGAGGTTTTGGGGGTCATAAAAGACCTTAGAAGGGGATCAGCTCCGGGTCCGGATGGCCTTTCTGTAGCATACTACAAGTCTTTTGCAGTCATTCTGGCACCTCACCTGACCTCCTTCTTCAACTCCAAAACCAATGGAAACCCCCTAGACATCCATCTCAACACCGCGTTAATCACGGTCATACCCAAACCTGGCAAAAATCACGAAGACGTTAGCAACTACAGACCGATCTCACTCATAAATAATGACCTAAAAATACTTACCAAAATAATGGCTAACAGGTTGTCCTCTTTTATTACACAATATATACATAAGGACCAGGTAGGATTCATACCCGGGAGACAGGGTCCTGACCAAATAAGGAGGGCGATAGATATCACCTCGATTCTTCAAACTAATTGGACAGGGGGGCCTCACCAATCGGGACTCCTTCTATCCTTAGACCTGCAGAAGGCCTTTGACACGGTCTCCTGGCACTACATCTTCACTATATTGGAGAGATGGGGATTCGGTAGCCGTTTTCTGGGACTTCTGCATGCTCTATACTCACAACCAAAGGCCCAAATACGCATCCAAGGCCATTACTCCAAACCAATAGACATTTCACGGGGCACTAGACAAGGGTGCCCTCTATCCCCCCTAATCTTCGCAATAGCCATAGAAACCTTAGCAATCGCCATTCGACATAACCCGAACATAAAAGGGGTGACCTGTGGAGACCAGATGCACAAATGTGGGCTCTTCGCCGACGACATCCTCCTTTTCCTGACTTCCCCCCTCACTACACTACCTAATCTCTGCCTAGTGTTAAAGAACTTTTCTAAAATCTCTGGACTCGAAGTCAATTTCACCAAATCTCAAGCTCTTAATGTCTCATTACCGCCACAAACAGTTGACTCTCTGAAACAATCCTTTCCCTTCAAATGGGGCGACACATCCATTAGCTACCTGGGAATCACACTGACGGCCAAGACGGAAACGCTTTATGCGCAAAATTATCCTTCACTCTTCAAGAAACTAGAGGCAGATCTTATTTCATGGTCAAAACACGAGCTATCCTGGCTGGGTCGGATCAACTCCGTTAAGATGACCCTACTCCCCAGGCTCCTCTACTTCTTTCGCTCCCTCCCTATCCCAATCAGGAAAGATCACCTAAGAGCTTTGCAGAGTAAAATTCTCCGATATATTTGGGGTAAGAAAGGTTATCGTATCCCTCAGAGTTCCCTCTTCCTTCACGGACGCAAGGGAGGGCTGGGTCTCCCAAACCTACGTAAATACTACTTGGCTGCCAGATTGGCCCAACTGTCCTCAATTTACTCTCGCTACGAAAAGCCAGACTGGGTGAATATCGAAAGACAAGCCATCCCCAAACACACGATAGACTACATACTTTGGTGCCCACCTAAATCTAGACCACCCATACTATCACCCACTCTATCCCACTCCTGCGCCCTTTGGGACTCCCTACGGCACTCCACGGCTCTGGTCTCCACGGGTCGACCCCTAGCTCACCTATTCCACAACCCTGACTTCCCACCTGGACTTGACATCTCAGCATTCAAATGGTGGTTGGACAAAGGGCTATACCGGATAGGGCACTTCTTCACTCCCAATGGACCAATCACCCTCAAATTCTGTATCAAACATCTGGACCTCCCGGAATCGGAACGATTCCGCTTTTACCAAATCACTCACTTTCTCCACTCTATTTGGAAAGAGAAACCGCTCCCACCTAAATTCACAGTATACGAACATTGGTGCGGACAAGCCATGGAGCAGAGGGGAGGCATATCAGTGATATATTCGGCCCTCACTTGCCCTACAGACAAAACCACATATATGAAGGCATGGGAATCTGACTTCCAATGCTGCAGGGACATAGAGATCTGGCAAGCTGCTCTTACTAAATCCTTTAAGGGGATCCAGAACATCTCCTTGAGGGAGGCAAGTATCAAATTGATTACCAGATGGTACCTAACCCCTACCAGGTTGGCAGCAATCTATCCCTCAGCGAACCCATTATGTTTCAGAGGATGTCAACACCTGGGCACTATGGCCCACATTTGGTGGGAATGCCCCAAAATACGCACTTTTTGGAGAAAAGTCTTCTCTATGATATACAAGGTGACGACTTGCCAGATCCCTAGGTCCCCAGAGGTGGCTATTCTCAACGCTAACCTTTCTGGAATTTCTAAGGCTAATCAAACATTGATCAACTTTATATTATTGGGCACCAAAATCTCAATTGCCAAAGCATGGAAACAACCAAGGCCCTCGTTCAACGCAGTAAAAAGGAAGGTGTCATGGATTATGGCTCAAGAAAAACTTTCGAGCATCCTGACAAACACCTCTAAGAAATTCCAAACAATATGGGAACCCTGGGCCCAATACATGGGAACCTCCCTCATACCAGGGGTTCAGGCACGCAACAACCCCTAACCCACACATAGACGAATTCATCCTGCCTTAATCTGAGAAACACACAGATGTACTCCTGCTCCCCCCTCACCCACCTGGAAAGACCCCTCCACCCCCCCTCCCTCCTCACTCTTCTCTCTCTCTCTTTTAACTCTTTCTCCTGTCTTCTATCTCACATCAGTTAGCTAACTGGTGGCAATTCAATATGTAGCTAACATACGGTAAACTACCTAGCCCACGGGGATTCATAGTCCCTCAACATTCCTGAAGGCTCCAACCTAATGGGCATAGGAGAAGTAGGGGGTTTTTTCCCCACCTGGCACAGCTAGATCCCGTCAGGGGTGCCGGGGTAGGGGAAAGTTCCCGTGAGGTTTTAGTGAAAATGCTTGGAGAATGTATTTCTAAAACATAGATACGAATATATCTCAGGTTTACCCCACCAAAAGCCTATAATGATGAGAAACCGTATGTTTTATGTTGTTTTCTTTTTCGAATTGTAACCTTTATGTCTTTTGTTCAAGGAGGCATTCCCTCCTGTGCATTCCAATATGTTAATGCATACAATGTATGATGTAATTGACAATAAAAACATATTGAAAGTTAACATTTTGCTCTATCTGCAGCTCTATTATCCAACCAATTCTCTACCAGGGGACCAAACTCCTTCTGCCAACTGACACAGATCGCAGGACCCTCCGAATCTCAGACCGGGACAACTAACGTAAGTGACTCTCACTCAAATACATTTCCATCCCACACCACAATGCCACTAAACGTCTTATCACTTAATGCCAAAGGATTGAACCATCCGGCTAAACGCCACTCTTTATGGAAAACCGCCAAAGCTCTCCAGAGCGACATTCTCTGTATCCAAGAGACACATCTGATAAACTCAGACTCATCAACCGCCAGTTCCCACACATCTTTCATGCCTGCCATTCTACCAAATCCAAAGGAGTCATGATAGCAATCAAGGACTCAGTGGACTTCCACCTATCCAACCTACTAATCGACCCTGAAGGTCGCTACTTAATTTTAGTGTGCACCATCAACAAAATTTTCTACACTCTAACCAACATCTATGCACCGAATACCCAACAGATGAAGTTCATGCACAAAGTTCAGAGGTTAATCAACCAGATAAAAAAAGGCCACGTAATTATTTGCGGGGACTTCAACAATGTTCCTGACGTCACCATGGACACAACAGCACCTGCGAAGCGGCGAATATCGCCATTGAAGAATTTTCTGTCTACACAGAACTTATTCGATGTGTGGCGCTGTCACCATGGCTCAGAAAAGGACTTTACCTACTATTCTCCCATGCACAATTCATATTCACGAATTGATTTATTTGTAACAGATAAATGGCTTCTCCAGAATGTATGTAAATCTGAAATCCATACCACAACATGGTCAGACCACGCCCCAATATCTATCTCTATTTCAGACACCACTCCACAACGCAACACTTTTCTGTGGCGCGCAAACAACTACATACTGCAAAATGAAAAGTACAAAACAGAAATCTCCAATCATCTCACTGAATTTTTCTCTATAAACACAGGCACAGCGTCTGACCATGGGGTGGTATGGAATGCCCATAAGGCCTATATTAGAGGTTTGTTAATCAAACTAAGCTCCCTTCACAAAAAGAAGAGAATGCAGCGTATACATGAGATAACCACCCAAATTACTTCCCTAGAACAACAGCATAAGACTAAACCCCAAAACCCACAGACCCACCAACTATTCAACCTAAGGCAAGAACTGAAAACCTTACTCCTTCAATCATTTGAATATCTCCAACGTAGACTAAAAGCCACCTCTTATGCCACCTCCAATAAAGCAGGCAAATCTCTCGCAATGAAACTTAGGGGCAGAAGACTTAAAACTAAAATTTCTCAGATTATCCACCCCCACGCTAATATACCCCAGTCCAACCCTCAAGATATAGCCAACGCATTCAGCGATTACTATAGCGACCTTTACAATCTGAAACACGACACTAATACACCACATCCCTCACCAGAAGAGATTAACCACTTTCTCCAATCCATTCAGCTACCTACCCTGAATGGGAATCAGTTAGAGAATCTCAATATGCCCTTTACAGAACAGGAAATTCTCTCATCAATAGACTCCCTACCTAATGGAAAAGCCCCAGGTCCAGACGGCCTAACAGCTGAATATTATAAACAATACTCCCCACAAATTGCCCCACAACTTACTGAGCTATACAATAACGCTGCCTCCTCTTCTAAACTTCTGAATGATTACTTAAATGCATTAATAGTTATGATACCAAAGCCAGGAAAGGAACCAAACTCCCCCAAAAACTTTAGACCAATCTCCCTACTCAACCTTGACCTGAAAATTTATGCTAAGACCATCGACGCACGTCTATTATACATTGTACCTACCCTCATACATAGAGACCAGACAGGTTTCACTAAAGGAATACAAGCACCAGACGCCACTAGAAGAATGCTCAACCTGATACACCATGCGGAATCCACCGGAACGCCTTCTCTGCTCCTCTCTTTGGACGCAGAGAAGGCGTTCGACGGGGTTCACTGGACCTACCTTAAAATGGTCCTCCAGAAATTTGGGTTCAGAGACCACATCTTAAGAGCCATCTTGGCTATGTATACCACCCCTTCGGCCCAAGCCTTCACACAAGGTATGCTCTCTAAACCATTCACCATTACAAATGGCACACGTCAAGGATGTCCCCTGTCCCCACTTATCTTTAACTTACTAATGGAACCTCTAGCACAACACATTAGAACCAATACTACAATATCCGGAATACAAATTGGTAACGTCTGCCCCAAAATTAGTCTTTTCGCGGATGATGTTATCCTAGTACTCACCAATCCCACATCTTTCCTGGCTGCAGCACAAGATACTCTAGTAAGTTATCATATTATAAACTAAACACAACCAAATCTTCAATTCTAGATATTAATCTTGATTCCACCACCAAGAATCTACTCCAGACACAGTATTCCTTTGACTGGGCAGACAAGGAAATCACATACCTGGGAATCCAACTCCCAAAAACTACAAGACATATCTACTCCTCTAACTTTCTCCCACTCCTTCATAAAATCAAATCTGATACACAACATATTGTTAAACATGAGCTCTCCTAAATAAGATCAGGCGCCCAGTCTGGAAGCTTAATCCTTTCTGGCTTTCGCTGTTTGCTGAACCTGACCCTATACATGCAGCACTTAGGCTGTTTCTACAGGATAATATTGGCACTGCTAAGTTGTGGGTGGTCTGGGATGCAGCGAAGGCCTTTTTGAGAGGGCAGCTCATTAAAACAATTTCACAGATTAAGACTGACACCAAAGCCTGGGAATTGCTGGTACGGAATATGGTCACCGAGACTGAAAACACTTACACTAATGACCCCACAGAAGATACTAAAAGAGCATGGTTAAGCGCACAGACAATGTCTGGCCAACTAGCACTGCAGTTAGCGGAAAATAAACGCTTTTTTCTGCAACAATCACACTTTGAGGAGGGGGAGACAACTGGACATATGCTCGCAGTAATGGCAAGGTCTCAACAATCATCCTCTCTTATTCCCGCCATTAGTGATGAGCAGGGGTCTCTGAAAACCTCTACCTCTGATATTCTGAAAGTCTTTAGTGATTTCTATGCCAATCTTTATTCCTCCAAAGTGACACCCACTGACAGTGCAATAGAAGATTTTCTAGGAAGTTGTGAGCTCCCCAATCTCCCAATAGAAGATAGGACCGTGCTTAATGCCCCTTTAACGGCAGAAGAACTAGACCTTGCCTTATCCCAAACTAAAAATAACAAATCACCAGGCATGGATGGCCTCCCGTCAGAGGTATATAAACGCTATGCTGCCTCTATGCTCCCCACATTATTAAAAGTTTACAATGAGGCACTAGAAGAAGGCTCCCTACCAAACTCAATGAACGAGGCAATCATTATTGTCCTCCTAAAACCGGGTAAAGATGCAAACTCCCCTGGCTCTTATAGGCCCATATCATTGCTCACATCCGATATTAAGTTGCTGGCTCGGATGTTAGCAAACAGGTTAGCCAAAGTAATCCATAAAATAGTGCATAGAGACCAATCTGGGTTCATACCCACGAGATCCACAGCCCAAAATATAAGACAGCTATTTCTGAACTTACAAATCCCAGTGGACAACCCAGGCAATAGGGCAATTTTTTCACTAGATGCAGCTAAGGCCTTCGACAGTGTCGAATGGCCTTATCTGTGGAAGACACTACGGAGCATGGGACTGGGAGACACCTTTATCCGATGGATACAGCTTCTGTATGCCACGCCCACTGCCAGGATCCGAATTAACGGGGAGCTTTCGGAACCCTTTCCTCTATTCAGGGGCACTAGGCAGGGGTGCCCACTGTCGCCCCTGCTGTTTGCCCTGGCCTTGGAGCCCTTGGGGGCCAAAATTAGAGGGGACTCAAGAATAGTGGGTTTTCAGAGAGGAAGGAATGAAGATGTGGTATCCATGTATGCAGACGATACCCTGCTGTATTTAGGAGACACAAAAGATACATTACAAATGGTCATGTCCCTCATAAAGGATTTTGGAGAACTATCAGGCTTCTCCATCAATTGGGACAAGTCGGTGTTGATGCCACTTGACCCCCTGAATACTCCACTGCCCCTGGGAGCAGAAATGATACAACAGGTGAGCTCATTCCGCTACCTGGGGATTCAGGTGACATCGAACCCGGCCACCTATATTGATCAGAACCTGGCACCCCTTTTGACTAAATTCCGGGAAAAAAGCAGAGCTTGGTGTAAATTACCCTTGTCAGTGGCTGGGAGGGTTAACCTTATTAAAATGGTTTGGGCGCCGCAGCTATTATATATTTTTAATAATTCCCCAGTATGGATACCTAAGAGATGGTTCGATAGGATAGAAACCCAATTTAGGGAGCTTATTTGGAGGAAAAAGATAGCAAGGATAAAATTATCCACGTTACAATATGGCAAGGAGGAGGGGGACTTGCTGTTCCTCATCCCAGAATGTACTACTTAGCATCCCAACTGCAACAGCTAGGAGGATGGGGCCTATTGGATCCCACAGACCTGATTCGGATACTTACAACAGGGGACGAAAATGATTATTCAGCACTGGCAAGCTTGGAGGCGGGGTTCTTACATTTGGACCCTGAGGCCCCTACGGTTAAATTGTTGATCATGCTATGGTCTTTTGTTAAAAAATTATTGGGCGTTACAGGTTTCTTGTCCTGCACACCTCTATGGAAAAACAGACAACTTAAGGAAATACAAAAATTAAAAGGTTTTAAGAACTGGGAGGACGCAGGTATCAAATATATTTCACAACTATACCAAGATAATACCCTCAAATCATTCCAGCAGATTGAGATCCCACATAACAATTTTTATAAGTATCTCCAATTGCGACACGCTATACAAACCCAGAGCAGAACTGTCAGGATCCACCACACAGAACATCCGATTGTTCAGGAAGTTTTCATGGAAGAAACTAAAAAGGGGATGATTTCCCGCTGCTATAACACCCTTATCACGCGAATACAAGATTCCTCTAGACTACCATGTAGACAGCGCTGGGAGGAGGACATGGGGGCAATAGACGGAGATAGTTGGGATGTATGCCTGGTGAATGCCCCCTTGGTCTCTCTATCTGCATCTCAGAAAATCTCACACCTCTATTTACTTTACAGAGCATATAGAACTCCCCTTCAACTATATAAGTGGGGACTTAGAGATTCTCCCATGTGCCCAAAATGTGAACGTGATCATGGAGACTTACTCCATATGATCTGGAAGTGCCCCAAATTATTTAGGTACTGGAAGGATGTACTAGACACAATAACAGAAATATTTACGATACCTCTTGAGAGAACCCCAGTAACATGTATATTAGGAGGAATAGATGACGAGTCGATACCCCCACCCACCCGTATAGCGCTCATCCGACTATTATACATGGCAAGGAAATTAATTGCTCAGTGGTGGATCACTCCGCGAGTGCCCACCAAGAAGCAATGGATAGACAGTGTCAATAGGCTTTTAATAAGAGAAAAGATTGCTTACCAACATAGAAAAGTCCCACAAAAGTTTCTATCGATATGGCAAGCGTGGCTGGATGTTCCTGGTCTAGCCCCACACCAATTAATCAAAGATAGGTTACTTTTGGGCTGATGTAGACATGACCATTATATGGATAATAAACGTATGTAAAAGAAAGGGATAGACAGGGCAATACGCTCCCTGTGAGGTATGAGGCAGAGTATGTAATATTGCAATGTATGGCAAGATTTGGCTTTGTTTTGTTACGGTTTTTCTGTTTCCCTTTCTTCCCTTCTTCTTTCCTTTTATTGATTAATGTTTTCTTTTTCCTCTCTATACTGGAGAATATTATATTGCACTAAATATAATGAACATAGACAAGGATAATAGAGCTATATTGCACTGAGTTTGATCCCACTGATTCTATTAGAAGATTATTGTGTCTCCCCTTTATACAGTTTAAGGATATAATATAACACATGAGTTCTCTCTGTACAAGGGAGACACTATTCCAGTCGAAATCCGAGTATACTATATGACATCCAGATACATACTTTATACAAGGCATATTATACGCCAAATTTATTGTTAAAGAATAATAGTGCAATTGCCCTTACTTCTGTAATAGGGCGTACACACGGTCGGACTTTGTTCGGACATTCCGACAACAAAATCCTAGGATTTTTTCCGACGGATGTTGGCTCAAACTTGTTTTGTCTACCCCTTAAAATGTTGATAACTGTATTCATGACAGACTGTGCTAAAACTCTAAAATGTGTATACATTCAATATTTCAACATGTATGCTGTATGATTTTGTTTCTTATGCAAAATAAAAACCTTTCTGATTTAAAAAAAAAAACATGAGCTCTCCTGGTCGGGGAGATTGGCAGCTTTTCAAATGACATGTCTCCCCCAAATATTATACTTCTTCCGCACATTGCCAATTCCAGTCCCAGCCTCCTTCTTTAAGACCCTCCAATCAATCTTCAACAAATTTCTATGGAAAGGAAAAAAACCCAGATGTGCACACGCAAAATTAATCAAACACAGACTGGCGGGAGGCACAGGATCCATAGACTTTAGGGATTACTACCTCGCGGCAATACTTGCACAACTCCCAGAGTGGTTTCATTCTAACACCCAATCTCTATGGGCCCAGATAGAAAATACATCACTGATACGCCCAAACCTAAAAAACTGGCTAATGAGTACCCCTTTGGGCTCTTATGTATCACCCTCCATCTCCCCGACTTTGAAGGCTTCAGTCTATGCCTGGAAAAAATTGATCATCCCCTCAGAATATAATCCCCCTAAAATACTCCTCAACATACCCCTAGAGACTCTTCACCATTTGACGCCTGACCTCGGACTTTCCAAATGGTCCCTCAAAGGAATCAACTCACTACAACATCTTTTACAAGGTAATCAAATTAAACCCTTCTCCCAATTACAAAGGGAATACGCCCTTCCCGTCTCTGAAAGTTTCACATACCTCCGCATCCAACACTGTCTAAATAACATACCTCTCCCTCTCTACAACATCCCCCAAAAGACATGGGACTTTCTCACAAACCCCACACCACAGCCCAAAGGCATATCCTACTTCTATAACCTCCTACAGGGAAAAAGATCCTTCCCCAAGCTGACCCCCCACTATCAGTGGGAAAAAGATCTCACAAAAACATTCTCTGACGCACAATGGCAACTAGCTCTCAAGTCCACATACAAAGCAACCCAATGTTCATCACTTTGGGAGCTCACCCAGAAAATCTCCCTCCGTTGGTACTTAACCCCAGATAAGCTAGCCACATTCAACACTCACACCCCCAACACTTGCTGGTGATGCAAATCATCTAGGGGAGACATGTTTCACATCTTTTGGTCATGCCCCTCCATCCGAAAATACTGGGTAGACACGTTCAATCTGCTTACCAACATCAACAAAATTCCCATTCCACCTTCGCCCAAGATGGCACTTCTAAACCTAAACATAGATACTATACCTGGACCTCTCAGACACACAACAACCCACATCCTATTAGCTTCCAGACTCAATACAACACGGAATTGAAAATCAGACACCCCCCCTACCATAACACAAACAAAAGACCTGGTCTCACTACACTTCAGTTACGAAACAACGATGGCTTCCAGCAATGGTCGTGCATCCTTAGCCAATAAACAATAGTTACCCTGGATAAACTGGACTAATGCTGCAGTCCATACCCAGAAACTCAATGACAACCTTAAACCTTCTTGACCGAGCAATTTGTGCATCATGTATATGCCCTTATAGTTACACTCTGACTTCAGTAGAGGTTCCACACCTCAATAGACTAGAAATGGAATGTACCTAACTACTACTCTGAGGGGGCGTTCTCCCCTTGCGGCACAAAGAGATCCCAATTGGGGTGCTGCGATGGGAGAAGGTGCCCTATCTATTTATATGTATAAATTCACAGCCACAGTACGGTGTATTTCTTTACCTAAGCCCAATTGAATGCTCGATGCCCAATGTCAAACTGCCGACTATTACCGGTACATATAGTTTAATTAAGTTGATTCTTTACTCTGTCTTTTACTTAAGAAACATGTCGTTGCACGACGTACAATATATTGAATTGTACTTTGTACCTTTTTGCACAAAAAAAAAAATAAAACATTTTGAAAATTAATATACAGCCTACGATAGAGGTGTGTCTTTTGGGTTTGGTAGACAATCTAGCCCCAAAGTGAGTAACGCGTACCTTACTGACAATACTAATCTATTACGCTAGGAAAACAATAGTGTTATCATGGAAAAAGCCCAATCCTCCATCTGTATCAGCATGGAAGGGTGTGGTAAATAGAGCTGCTCCGGTCATTGAGTGAAGGTCTGGAAGGAGGAGGAGAGAGTCAATGCTGAAGGATGTTAATAGTTCTTTTTTTTTTTTTGTGGCCCATTGGGTCTTGTGTTTAATTGTAATTGTTATGTTATAAAAGCAATAAACAAAACTTAAAAAAAAAAAAAAAAAAAAAGATAAGGGGCATTTCTTAATCTGTGAAACAGGCTGAGTTGCGCTATTTTGTCACCACATTGCTTTCTTGCCCTATGCCAGACCTATCCTCTATGGAAATTTCCATAGATAGAATCCACCGCATCCCGAAGCCCACATTTATACCAGAATATGTTCCTAGAGATGTTCTACTTTGCATGCTTTTTTATCAAACCAAAGATCATCTGATGCAACTTACCCAAAAAGTGGAACACCGTACTACTGATTATTCTGAACTCCAATTTTATGTGGACTTATAGCAATACACCTTACAACTCCGCAAAAATCTAAACAACATCATCAAAGTATTGCGGAACCAATACATTGGTTACAAGTGGGGATTCCCAACTAAATTGATCATTACCAAGGAAGGATCCACGCATGTATTTACCTCTCCTAATAAACGCTTTTGGCTTCTGAAAAACCTGGAAGATTCTTCCTAGTGAACCACCTTCATCCCCTACACTGCCAGCAGCCCCAGCAGAATCCCACTGAAGTAGCAAGTGAATGATACCTGAAAACCCCTAAAATGTTATTACTTTGCTGCTCTGTCACCTATACAAGCAGCCTTATTAAAGCACTCTGTCATTTGGAGCTCTACTTCGGAGATTAGCTCCCACATACCTGAGCAGAAATTACCTGCACTTGGGTTATAAATACCCTCCTTTTAAATTTGTTATTCATTTTTTCTCTACCTTGTTAATTTTCCAGAAACTATTGCTGTTACCCTCCTACTCAGGAACTCTAATTCATAAATTACTATGCAAACTTCCAATTTAATCTGTTTTTACGGATATCATTGCTTCGGGACCACACCAACCTACTCCTCACTGTATGCTCACCATCCGGATCATACATAAGTACATTCACCATTTGAAATTTATCAGACCGCTTAAAGTGTTTGTTAACCCAAAAAAAAAAAAAAAGATCCTGCTCCTTTAGAGCATCTTATATGACACAGTGCTTGCCCTGTGTCATTTCCCCCCCCTGTAACACCTAAAACCCTCTCCCCTCTGTCAACTGACCATGATAATCATGGCTGCAGAGCCCTGACACCATGGTCAGTTTACGTGCCTCCACCATCCGAAGCCCTGCTCTCTGTCTCCTCTCTGCTCCTCTGTCCTCCTCCCTCATCCCCTCCTTCCCTGTCAGCTTGTGACAGTGCCAACCCCCCGCTCCACCTGCTGGAATAACTGTAACATTTATGCACCATCTGCACTGGCTCCTATTGCAGTGTCCTTCTCTGTGTGTGATTTATAAAAATAAATGCTGCAAATATCATATTTCAGACCCGAGATCACGATCCCATGACCTGACCAGATCTCTCCTCCTATCCTCCTCCCCTCCCGACTGACATCAGTGGGGGAATCTCGGCCCAGCCTGCTGCATCAGCGGAGGAAAGGAGAGACCCGGTCGGTCATGTGATCGTAATCCCCGCTCTGAAATATGGTATTCGCAAGCATTTATTTTTATAAATCACACACAGAGGAGGACACTGCCATAGGAGGCAGTGCGGATGGTGCACAAATGCTAGAGTGGCTTAACAACCACTTTAATATCTACAATGCCGGTTAAAATACTTTCAATGCATGCACATGGATTAAATCATACAGCCAAAAGATCTTCCCTCTGGCAAAAGGCAGCCTCTCTTTATTGTGACATTCTGTGCATCCAAGAGACACATTTTCACAAAAATGCATCACCTAAATGATCACATAAAGGTTTTCAACACTTTCTCACCTCCAGCATGCAGGCAAAAAAAAGATTGGTCATGATCCCAATTGAGGACTCAATCTACTTGCAACTATACTTAGAATTGTCTGACCCCTCTGGACGCTTCCTTATTATAGCGTGTGATATTAACCACTTCCCTACCTGCGTATGTACATATGACGTCCACAGATGGGATCTCCCATCCTGGGTGGACGTCATATGACATCCTGGGATTCCCGGCCGCGTTGCTCGGGTCCCGGTGCATGTGCCCGGCGGCCGCGATGTCCGCCGGGCACCCGCGATTGCCCGTTAACCGAGCCGGACCGTGGATCTCTGTGTGTAAACACAGAGATCCATGTCCTGTCAGCTCAGAGGAAAGCGATCTGTGTTCCCAGAACGGAGGAACACTGATCGGTCTCCTCCCCTTGAGCGTCCCCTCCCCCTACAGTTAGAAGAATTCCCTAGGAAACACATTTAACCCCTCCCCGCCCCTAGTGGTTAACCCCTTCACTGCCTGTCACATTTACACAGTAATCAATGCAATTTTATAGCATTGATCGCTGTATAAATGTGAATGGTCCCAAAAATGTGTCCAAAAGTGTCCGATGTGTCCGCCATAATGTCGCAGTCACGAAAAAAAATTGCGATCGCCACTATTACTAGTAAAAAAAATAAATAAATATTATATCTATCCCATATTTTGTAGACGCTATAACTTTTGCGCAAACCAATCAATATACGCTTATTGCGATTTTTTTTACCAAAAATATGTAGAAGAATATGTATCGGCTGAAACTGAGGAAAAAATTTGTTTTTTAAAAAAAAAATTGGGATATTTATTATAGCAAAAAGTAAAAAAATATTGTGTTTTTTTCAAAATTGTCGTTTCTCTTTTGTTTATAGCGCAAAAAATAGAAAGAAAGCTCTATTTGTGGGGGAAAAAAGGACGTCAATTTTGTTTGGGTACAACGTTGCACGACCGCGCAATTGTCATTTAAAGTGCGACAGTGCTGAAAACTAAAAATTGGTCTGGGAAGGAAGGGGGTGAAAATGCCCTGTATTGAACCGGTTAATGCCACCCGATATACACTAGGTAATGTTTTTGTCCCCAACAAACACCAAGTTTGCTTCTTGAATGGACTGATGAAGAAAATTCAAAACATCCAAAAAAGACCCTTTCCGATATGCAGGGATTTTAATGTTACACCTGACTCACCATTATATGTTGTTGTATTTAATCTGTAGGAGATTGTTTGGTGTTGTTGTCCCTTGTTAATTTCACATTGTACTTTAGAAATGTACCTGAATCGTCACCAACAAACTGTCTTTTTTGGATGAAAACACACACAGGAGAGTAGAATTTCCCGAAATTTTTTTTATTAAGGGGTCACAACTATAAAAAAAACAAAGAAGGAGGCAACGCTGGAGAAACTGCAGAAATTGGCGAAGCCTGGGACCCCCAGGGCAGACATCAATTATTTAAAAGCAAAATTGGTGGCCTGAGGAGTCCTTATCTTAGGGAGGGCAGTCTGGTCCAGAAGTCCCAGAGATCCGGAAAGCAGCAGATGACATCTGTGTCCCCAGGCTGTGGTCATACGAGAGACTGCATCTTCTGTCAGACCAGACTGAACCCAGGGCAATCACTCTTTGGTCTTCCTTCCACGCTTCCTTGCAGGCTTTGGCTGTGGTGGTGGAGTTGTGGCAGCAGGAGGAGGAGGAGGATCGTCCATCTCCATGACATCCGTCTTGGGTGTCAGTTCCCCACTCTCCCCCTTACAAAGCACTTTATAAAGCAGGTCCTCACAGAGCCTGCGTTGGCCCTCCTGCATGCCCTGCAATTTTGTGGCAGCCATGCAGGCAAAGGCCTCTGCAGGACTGGGGAAGGCTCGGAGGGACGCCGAAGCCTCCTGGATCAGGCTGTATGCTGAATCCTGCACAGGACTGGGAGTCATCTTCCTGGCCCTTTTGTATGGCAGGCGGAGGGGAAGAACCTGAGACTCAGTCAGGCTGCGACTTGTCCCAGGCTTCTCCTGACTGCCACTTAGCCCCGTCTCCTCCTGGCTGCCACTAATCCCCGCCTCCTCCTGACTGCCACATTCCACAGCCTCCTCCTGGCTGAGGTCTTCCTGTGTATGAAAAACGGACATAGTTTTAGTATTTTATTCATCAATCAAACACAATTTTCACCTCCTCACTGCTGCAAATTGAATGTTAACAAATATAACAGACTATCATTCTGAGCCCAGAATTTTTCATTCTTGTCCCAATTTTGGGTGCCCACTACTGTCTATTGATATGTAAAACACTTTCAAGCAGCAATTAGTGATCAATAATAACATCTAATAAACATAATTTATTTATTGCCTAGAAATCTGTAGAAGAATGCTATACCTGACTCCAGCTGGGCTCCTCCACTTCTTCCTGGCTGGAAGGCCCAGGTTGGACATCGGAAGCCTCAGCTGGTATGGAAGGAAGCGTGGAAGGAAGAGTAGAGAGTGATTCCCTGACCTCAGTGTGGTCTGACAGAAATCGCAGTCTCTCATAGTACCACAGCCTGGGGACATAAACGTCATCTGCTGCAGCTCCGGACCTCTGGGAATCTGTGACCTTCTTGCACTCCCTAAGATAAGTGCTCCTCAGGCCACCAATTTTAGCTTTCAAATAAGGGATGGTTGCTGTGGGGACCACCGGCTTCAACAACTCCAGCAGTTTCTCCAGCGCTGCCTGCCTCTTCTGTTTGTGGTTATAATGGGGATGTCTCACCTGCCACAGACAGGGCAGCTCCCTGTACTGGTCTATGAACAGGGGAAGGAAGTTGTGGTCATTGAAGCCATCCATTTTCTCTGCAAGACACAACACAAGACAAACCCTAATGTCAGGACAAACTCCCATAATCTTGTTACAATATAGGCTTCCATTTCGAAGCAGTATAGGCCCAAGTTTAGATCTTACCTTCGTTAGCACGATCGGCGTGTCCGATGCTCCTTCCTCCGCTCACAGATCGTACATAAGACGCGCGCATTACGCTTTATACACACTGCGCATGCGTATAACTCCGCCCGCCCCTGACGTTCTTTCTAGTCTATTCCCCGCCCCTTTTCATTCGGCGCAGTGGGGGAAGAGCACATGGCGGATAGACAGCAGGATCGTGCTAACTGTAGCAACGAGGAGGAGGAGGAGGAAAGGCTGGAGCCTGAAACGTCCCGATCCAGAAGGAGATTAAAGGACTCAAATATGTCCTTTGGGGAGATGTTGGAGATGGTGGACATCCTGAAGAGGGCTGACTATGAGGGAAAGTATGGGCCTTACCCCAACCCCAATGTCCGAAAGGCCAAGATCATGGCGAAAGTGGTCAGGAGTCTGCACTGGAATTTCGGGGTACGACGATCGAAAGATCAGCTCAGGAAGCGGTGGTCGGACCTCAAATTACGAGAACATGAGCAGTACAGAAAGATCCGGAGAGTGCTGCAAAAAAGTAAGTAGTTGTGCTGTGTTCCTATTTTTTTGGTGTTTATTACGGTCGTGCTGCTCCATGTGCTTTTAGTAACTGTTGTACAGTTTAAAATGGCAACTTTCATGTTCATGGGCACATTATTCGTTCGGATCACACATTTTTCTTTCGGACTATAAAATACCATTTTTTAGGCCATATGCATTTGGCCACCATTTTGAGGCCCTATACTTGTCTTCAAAGAATTGGGTTGTGTAGATGGCTTTGTTACTAGATTGAAATGCAAATTAGATTCTGTGTAAGGAGAGGACACTGAGCAGCTGTTTTCACATCTGGACACTGGAGCACTAGTGTGGGACACCAGAACACCATTTTTATTAGGGGGCCACACAGGTGCTCCAGTGTATACTATAGGGGGGGCTACATCTGTGAAGCTTGTACCAAACAGGTAAAGTATTGCAGGTTGACAAAGGACACTAAAAAAGCTACATCTTGGAACTCGGCTAAAACCGACAATTGTACCCCACTTCCAAGCAATGTTTCATCTTTATAGTTCTGCCATCAAATATCTGTGTGCTAATTATACCATTTTGTTTTACATAGGGGATAAAAGACTCGGAGGACACCCCTCATCCGAGGAGACCAGAGCCCCCCCCCTCTGGAAGAAGGGGAAATCCCCCCAACACAAGAAGAGCAGGAGGATGAAGACGTGGTGGAACTAGTCACCACAACAGGTGAGTGTCTGCGACCACAGGCTCACATAAGAGATGGATGGCGGCATTTTTTGGCAAACCTAATTTATTTTGTGGTTCCTCTCTTTTTAGGTGATCGTGAGGGTGTGGATGAAGATCCTTTCACATCCGAAAGTGCCCAGATCCTGATCGGGGAGATCATGGGGTGTAATTTACAATTGGAAAACATCAAGCAAAACATCAATGATGTTATTCCAAAATACAAAAACATCATTGATGTTTTGGGGCGAGTTTAAAGCCCCTCCAAATCACTTTCTTCTTTTGTGTGCTACAATGTGCTAAATGTTTTTGTGATTTTTCCCAAAGCCAAATTTGGAGGATGCACACAGTGTGCCAACATGTGCTATCTGCCATCACGGGAGATCAATGGACGCGTTTTGGGGGTGCAACCCCTTCCTCAATAATAAAGTAGCGGTGAGGAAGGGCTTTCTCCCCCAAAACACATCCCTTGATCCCCCGTGATGGCAGATAGCACATGTTGACATTGTGAAATTTGTGTGCATCTTCCAAATTTGGCTTTTTCTGGGGTGACTTCACCCCATCTGAACGCAATATCAAACACAGTTCCTACATACTCATGTCTGATATTGCCTTCCAGTTCTACCAAATGTGAACTTTGTAAGATCAAGATTTGTGTGTTTCTTGTTGGTTTTACACATGCCTGTTTTCTATAAAATGGACATTTTGATTTTGGATAATGACACCACAAAAATTGTTATACAACAAACATGTCGGTTTGTCAGAAAAACCTTGGGTAAATGCACATGTGATTGTGCTGGTATTAAAAAGATTGTTCATCAAGAATGTATGGATTATTGTCTCAACGTTACAACATTTTTGGGGTGATGTAATTGTTGTTTGATGAGAAAATAGGGGTAATTTCCTAAGGGCAAATACTCTTTGCACTACAAGTGCAGTTTCAGTGTAGTAGTGCAAAGTGTCTTTGCATTTAGTAAATAACAGCCAACAGTGCTTTGTAAGGTTACACAATCACGACATTTTCTGGACTCCCCACATTTCTGTCAGGGTCAGCTCAAACAAACACAAGCAGTAAATGTCCACAAAGAAGAGCCTGGGGGGAGATGCCTGTCGAGAACTTGAGGTCCTGCAGGCTTCTCCCTGTCGCCAAATACCGCAGGGTAGCGACCAACCTCTGCTCCGGAGTGATGGCTTGCCTCATGCAGGTATCCTGCCTGCTGATATAGGGGGTCAGCAAAGCCAACAGATGGTGAAACACGGGGTCCGTCATCCTGAGAAAGTTCCTGAAATCATCAGGATTATTCTCACGGATCTCACGGAGCAAAGGCATATGACAGAACTGGTCACGCTGAAGCAACCAATTCTTGGTCCATGAACTCCTCCCCACCCTGTTCATGGACTGGACTTGTGTCAAGGTCAGGACCCCAACACCAAGCCCCCGCACAGCACAAACTGTACGAGGAGTACGCATACGAAACATGGCTAGAAAACGGTCGGCTGCTAAGAACGAAGTAACAGAACGCACTGAAGAACAGCAAGGCCTGTGAAGAGCGACCTGAAAAACAGTAACGAACGAACAAGAATACAATGACCCCTTAAAGTCACGCGGAACTTGCTTGCACGCACTGAAGAGCAGATACAAACCCACAAGCACAAACTGAACGGCAGAAAACGGTCTGAAGGCCACGAGTCTGAAAAAGCGCATATCGTCTCTCACCAAACTTTTACTAACACGAGATTAGCAAAAGGAGCCCAAAGGGTGCCGCGCTTGGTTCTGAACCGGCCTTTTCTAGTCTCGTCGTACGTGGTGTACGTGACCGCGTGGTTGTCGATCGGAAATTCCGACAACTTTGTGCGACCGTGTGTAGGCAAAACAAGTTTGAGCCAACATCCGTCTGAAAAAATCCTAGGATTTTGTTGTCGGAATGTCCGAACAAAATCCGACCGTGTGTACGGGGCATTAGTAACACACCAAACTCGGTCTTCACCTAGTGTTCACATTTCTATACCTCTGTCCAATCTATCATTATTAATCTCCAAACTAAGTATGGGCTAGTGGACAAAAAAAGGAATAAAATGGTTGTCAGATCTATATTTGGGTCCCAATGTAAAATCCTTTACGTCCTTGCAAGTGGAATATGAGTTACCCAACTCTGAATACTTTATTATGCCCACATAATGTCATATCTCAAAAGTAACTCTACCCTGACATATGAATTATTTTGGCAACTCAAAACTTATCTCACCTCCACCAAGAGTTGCAGAGGAGGCATTTATTTATTCTATAACTTCCTCCATGACAAATCTATCTTCGAGAAAACTAACCCTATGCTAGACTGGGAGAGGGACCTCAATGTTTCCTTCTCAGACACACAATGGAGTAAAGCTTTACAATACACATATTCCGCCACAAAATACACTAATCTCTGAGAGCTCTAACACAAAATCATGCAAAAGATGGCATCTAACACCGTATAAAATTGGCAAGTTTAGCCCTTCTATATCTCCACTGTGCTGGAGGAACTGCTCTCAAGCAGGTACATTTTTTAATATACTATGGTCATATGGTAAACCAGCAAAATTCTGGTCCAGGATATTTACGATCTTCCGCCAAGTGACAGGCCTATCTATTCAGCCTTCTCCATCATTGGCCCTTTTAAACGTAGGCATAGAAGACATACCACCATTCCTTAGACAATATACCACTCACCTATTTAACTTAACTAGTCATACTCCAAATCCACCGGAGGTAACTGATGCTGTACGCACACTCTAATCATTACACATATATGAGCATGCTAGCATCAGTAACTGGAAAACACACAGAGTTTCTCAAAAAATGGCAACCTTGGTTAGACTGGTATAAATCCCACAAGACACTAAGGCATTACTAAAATAATCTCTCCTAGTGATGAATCCTGTGCTCAAAAAATGTATACACAGCTTTAAGATAATTTTTCCTGAGTAGTTGAGCCCTTCTAAGGGCCTTCTTCCCTTTCCCTGTTTCACTTTCCTTGTTTACAGCAAAGTTTTACCTTGTTCTATTTTTTACTCCCCTAAACAATACGATTTATATGTTCTTGGTGAATTGCTGTGCATAAAACTCAGTCTTGTATAATCCAACAAACAGCAAGATAATATGGTGATAGCCTACTTTAACCGTAGTGAATAAAATGGAACCATGGGTTGATCGTGTTGTCCTTCCCTCAGGGCACAGTCTGTTCCCAGATGGGGTGTCTGGAGGTGTCGGACAATTCCCTTTACCCAATGTTTAGCAAATAAAACTTGTTTCATGGTTCACTTAAACTGGTTATGTTGTTATCTGTATTTACACATGTAGTACTATTTACTATGTCTTGTTATATGGCAGTCAATGTACACTTTATTTGTATCATTGATAATTCTGAATAAAAATGATTGAACTAAAAAGTAAGCAAAAACCTAAACAAAGGCATGACTGTGGTTTAGTATTCTTGGACTTTGTGAATGTGTTTGACACAGTTCCCCACAGACAGCTAATGTGTAAGTTAGGGTCTATAGGCTTAGAATATTACATCTGTAAAAGGATAAAAAAGGCTTAAAGATCATATTCAGAGAATGTAGTAGTATGTAGTGGAATTAAAGTGGTTGTAAAGGCAAAAGTGTTTTTTTTTATCTTAATGCATTAGGATAAAAAACCTTCTGAGTGCAGCAGCCCCCTAATACTTACCTGAGCCCCATCTCGATCAAGCAATGTTGCTCGAAAGACTCAGCTGTCTGGGTTTCCTCTCCTCATTGGCTGAGACAGCAGCATGGCGCCATTGGCTCTCACTGTTGTCAATCAAATTCAATGAGCCAAAAAGGAGAGAAAGAGGGTGGGGGCGGGCCATGGCTCCATGTCTGAATGGAAACAGGGAGCTGTGGCCAAGCTGCTTGCTGTGGAGGCACTCAACAGGAGGGAGGGGCCAAGAGCACCAAAGAGGGACCCAAGAAGAGGAGGATCTGGGCTGCTCTGTGCAAAACCACTGCACAGAGCAGGTAAGTATAACATGTTTGTTATTGTTACTGGAAAAAAAAACATGACTTTAGTATCACTAAGTCCTTACAAGATGTCTCCACTGTACATGCAGGCCTGAATGCCCAGTTTGAGAGGGCAACTACATGGCAAATTAGGTTTATTGTAAAGTTAGGCCCTTAAAGCGGAAGTAAACCTATCCATAAAACAGTTTCATTTCCGGCATGTGCCGGAAATGTAACACTCCCATTGATTGTGCTTTCAACAAAACTGTCAAACCATCCAATAGCTAGTGTCATAACTGATGACATGTGCAGCATCATGGCAGCTGTAGATTAAACAGACAAACAGAGTATTGGTAACTGTAAGCGCAAACACACAAGTCCATATATAACAGGGGATATAAAGGGCTGAGCAACTTAGTCCATAGGGGACAGGCTGGAAGTTCAAGGGTTAAGTGGTAACCGGTAATGTAATGGTTAAAGTAGGCTGGTAGGCTAGGCGGCTGCTGTCCTCAGAGAGCTGGCTCTGTGATGGATGAGAGAGGGGTAGAGAAGGAAGCGCCACCTGAGTGTAGTATTAACAAATGATGTTTAATGACACCAGGTAAAAACACACTTACAGGATAAAAACATATAAAAGGCTCATCTGTATAGGTATGTGGTCCTCGGTGTTCCCTCTGATCCTGTGGTGGTGACACTGCAGGGATGCTGGGCTGCAGAAGGTGGATTACCAGCCGGGAGCTCCTTCTGTGGCCATCAGGAAGAGACTAGGGGAGGCCTCTTGAAGGAGCAGTGGCTACGAGTGCATAGCCTTCTCTCAACCTCCCTGCTAACCCTCCTCCCTGGACGATCCCTCCCCTGGATATCGAACCCAGAAGCAGACGGACGACCTGTGACGTCATGCACGCTCCACGTGCGCTCCACACCGGCCCCTAGTCTCTTCCTGATGGCCACAGAAGGAGCTCCCGGCTGGTAATCCACCTTCTGCAGCCCAGCATCCCTGCAGCGTCACCACCACAGGATCAGAGGGAACACAGAGGACCACATACCTATACAGATGAGCCTTTTATATGTTTTTATCCTGTAAGTGTGTTTTTACCTGGTGTCATTAAACATCATTTGTTAATACTACACTCAGGTGGCGCTTCCTTCTCTACCCCTCTCGTAGATTAAACAGAGGCAAATATGGCAGCTTCCTTGGCTGAAAATGATAGGAGGGTTTACTTACACTTTAAGGGGTAAAAAAATGACATGCATAATATATACTAGGGAAATACAACCAGGGGATAAATCTAGTAGATGATATACTTAACAACAGCATGTATTAAGGACAGAGGTATTGACTCCAGATAGAGTGCCTGCAAAAAGCGTTAGTAAGACCACATCTGGAATATGAAATTCAGTTTGGTGTACCAGTTCACAAACTGATGCTGAGTAAATGGAGGGAGTGCAAAGAAGGGTAACTAAACTAATAAGGGGAATCAGAAATCTCAGCTGTAAAGAAAGATTAGATGGACTGAATTAATTTTATCTTGAGAAGAGGCATTTAAAAGGGGATATACATATACTGTACATACATGATCCATATAGTAAACTTGGTGCAAAGTTATTCACTTTAAAGTCATTGCAGGGGACAAGGAGTAACTCTTTGTGTCTTGAGGTAAAAAGGTTTAAACTCCGTAAACAAAAAGTATCTTCACAAGAGCTGTGAAAATATGGAATAGGATCCCTCCGGAACCAATATCCAGCTAGCTTTTTCTCCTGTTGGATCAAACTGGACCATGTTTTAAAAGGATCATCTGTAAGTAGAGTTCTGTATATGGAGTTTTATTTACTTTTTTTAAAAATGTATTTACTTTTACTTTTGTTTATTTACTGTTTTTTTTTTTTATTAGTCAGTTGAAATGCGTGTCTTTTTTTAACTTGACTAACTATGTAACTCTGAGTATGTAATCTCTGAGTCATTGATCTTCATTATATATATGGATATATATATATCCAGATATATGGAATCATGATGCTCTTCTGACATTCATGTACAGTATGCTTTTTCAAGGTTGTTGAATCAATAGACTTGAAAACACACTCGGCCATGAAACCAGCATTTCTAAAGGAAAGCCATCAATGACACCCCTCATACTTTTCTCTTGACAGGTGTACTTTAACCACTTGCCTACTGGGCATTTTTTCCCTCCTTCCTGCCCAGGCCAATTTTCTGCTTTCAACACTCTCACACTTTAAATAACAATTGCGCGGTCATGCAACACTGTAACCAAATTATCATTTTTTTCCCCCACAAATAGAGCATTATTTTGGTGTTATTTGATCACCAATGGTTTTTTTTTTAATAGTTAGTTATAAAATTTTGCAAACAGGTAGTTTTTCTCCTTTATTAATGTACGCTGATGAGGCTGTATTGATGGGCACTGGTAGGCTGCACTGATGGGCACCGATGAGGCAGCACTGATGGGTACTGATAGGTGGCACTGATGAGGCAGCACTGGTGGACACTGATGAGGAGGCACTGATGAGGCTGCACTGATAGGCGGCACTGATGGGCAGCGCTGATACGTGGCACTGATAGGCAGCACTGATAAGCATAACTGATAGGTGGCACTAATGGGCACGGATAGGCAGCACTGATAGGCAATAATGTTGAGAAGGCACTGATGGGCACTGGTTGGCAGCACTGATGGGCATTGATTGGCAGAACTGGTGGGCACTTTTGGGACTGCACTGATAATTAGGACACTGCTAATCAGTGCCCTGATTATCAGTGCCGATGTCCCTTTAACACAAGCCGGTTATCGGCTTTCTTCTTTTCTCTTCACGTTAACAACGTGAGGAGAAAAAAGCGATAACCAGCTTGTGTTGACATCCATGATCAGCTGTCATTGGACACAGCTGATTACATGATAAGGGTGCCGCTGTGATTGGCCCTTTAGTCCTTTGGACTTGGCCATCACAGAGCGCCCCCCCCCCATGTGCCGCAGGGGGCGTGCTGGAAGTGTGATCATGGGAGGATGTCAATAGATGTCCTCCCGGCAAAGTAAGCCTGCACTGTAGCCGTCCTTTGGCTATAGCATGGGCGGCAACAGGTTAATATGTTACTTCAATGTGTCCCTGCAATAACAGATTACCAAGGGATCCTGCATTATAAGTTTCTTGTGCCTGACAATAAGTTAGACCTGCAAATAATGTGTCTGTAGAAATGTCCTTGTACCAATCATAATGCCATGAATGATTTTGTATTTATCTGTCATCTCTGATCTTTCATCATTTCCTATTTGCATTACGCCTTATCACTGTTGTGTTATGTTACATTTTTTTTCTTTTGAGACTGAGAGTTCGAAGCAGTCTTTATTTAACAATAATTGTCTTCAAAAATATATTTAGCTCATATAGAAGAAATAGTTAAATTGGAAGGAAAAAAGTAACCTTTTATCTTTATAATTGGCCAATGTTAAAGAATACAGTGGTAACACATTAGAAGAAACACAAATAAAAGGTTGAACATAAAATATACCCTTTGTATTTAATGCCGCGTACACACGAGCGGACTTTACAGCGGACTTTGCCCGGCGGATTTTTCGACGTACTTTACGACGGACTTTCTGAATGAACGGACTTGCCTACACACAATCCACCAAAGTCCGTCAAATTCGTACGTGATGACGTACGACCGGACTAAAACAAGGAAGTTCATAGCCAGTAGCCAATAGCTGCCCTAGCGTGGCTTTTTGTCCGTCGAACTAGCATACAGACGGCGGACTTTTTGACCGGACTCGATTTCAACGGATAAATTTTAAACAAGTTTCAAATCTAAGTCCGTCCAACTTTTGAGCAAACAAAGTCCCTGGAGCCCACACACATCGAATTGTCCGACGAAATCCAGTCCGCCGGGCAAAGTCCGCCGTAAAGTCCGCTCGTGTGTACGTGGCATTAGTGTAAAAGACTGGGTTGAAACACTAAATGTACAGTAAATCTCTTGTTTGGTTGTATAAACAGTGAAATAAATTTGTTGGTCATTTAAGTTTAAAAGCCACACACCTAATGCCGCGTACACACGGTCGGACTTTCTATCCTACTTGGTCCGTCACACTTTCCGACGGACTTTGTCCGCCAGGTGCGCCGGACTTTAAAACGGACGGACTTGCCCACACGCCGGGACTTTCCGGCGGGCTAAGTCCGCCCGTCTTTCCGACGGACTTTCAGAATGAACGGACTTGCCCACACACGGACAAGTCCATTCATTTTGAACGTGACTCAGGTGCGACGGGACTAGCAAAGGATGTCAATCTTGCCGCTTTTAATCGGCGAGATTGACACCTTGCGAGCCCCGTTGCGGGGCATACCAGGCCCTTAGGTCTGGTATGGATTATAAAGGGAAGCCCCTACGCCGAAAAAACGGCGTGGGGTCCCCCCTAAAATCCATACCAGACCCCGATCCGAGCACGCAGCCTGGCCGGTCAGGAAAGGGGGTGGGGACGAGCGAGCGCCCCCCCCCCTCCTGAACCGTACCAGGCCGCATGCCCTCAACATGGGGGGTGGGTGCTTTGGGGGAGGAGGGCGCCCTGTGAGATGCAATACCCTGCCCTCGTGTCGTATCTGGTCCGTCGGACCAGCATACACACGAGCGGGCTTTCCGTCGGACCAGCACACACACGAGCGGACTTTCCGCCCGAAACTGAGTCCGACGGAAAGATTTAAAACTTGTTTCAAATCTAGGTCCGGCGGGCTTTTGGGAAAAGTCCGCCGGCGCCCACACACGGGCGGATTGTCCGGCACACTCTGGTCCGCCGGACCAAGTATGCCGGAAAGTCCAACCGTGTGTACGCGGCATAAGGTCTGTCGTATGATTTTAAAAGTAGAGCTATGAATGGCAATAAGACATCAATAAAAAAAATGCTAACAGTTTCTTTTAATTGCAACAAAAATTACTTGAGCTAGCAGGAACTTTAACTTTAAAGCTACAACAGCTTCAACTCTTCTGGAAAGGCTATCCACAATGTTTAGGGGAGTGTCTTTGGGAATGTTTGACCATTGTTCCAGAAGCGCATTGTGAGGTCAGGCACTGATGTGGACAAGAAGGCCTGGCTCGCAGTGTCCGCTCTAATTCACCCCAAATGTGTTTGATCAGGTTGAGGTCAGGACTCTGTAAAGGCCAGTCAACTTCCTCCACCCCAACTTGCTCCCGGAGGAAGTAGAGAGGAGACATTGCTGGAAGTGGCAGCAGAGGAGCAGATGATAATACACACATATATAGTGTGGATACCAACAGAGCTCGGGACAAGGTTGCCAGGACGTATCCACGCTGATCCTGCCAGGAAGTTCGGTCTGTGTTTATGATAATCTGCTCACTTATATTTGACATCTGGTAAGCAGGATTTTCATAAGGTTTGCTGTAATTGTATACCCCTTTGTCACTCCTTATGGTGTAAAGTCTTCAGCTGTGTGGAATCTGCTCACAATAGATTGCCATCTGGTAAGCAGGATTTGTATGCGGTTTGCTGCACCTTGTGGGATTTCTTTCCATGCCTTTTATCTGTGGGATAGTTATATGCTCACTTGTCTTTAATATCTGGTAAGCAGATTCTTTGTAAGGTTCACGTACCATTTGCTCCCATTTGGGAATATACACTCTATTGCATGATTGCATGGCACTCACTTAACGATCCTATGTGTGTTTATGACACTGGTTGTTCTTATGAAAATATATGATTTATTATTTTTTGAGTGTTGCACAATTCTTCTCTCTTTTTCTGAGTTTTTATTTTGTCAGTATTACGCTATGTTTTTTCAATATATATTTTGGGTAATCCTTTGTGGATCTGAATACACGGTATGAGTGTGATCTATCCTGTCTCATTGGGATCGTTTTTCTTAAAGGCCCAGGCTGGGTTTTAAGCCACTCGCCCGTTTGGCTTACTTTCTGGTAAGCATTTCACCACATAGATGTGTTTCATTTGAATTTTCACCCTACAACATATGAACTATTGAAGAACTTCACGTTATTCACCGTATGATTGTTGGACGTTTTTCTGTATAGGACTATACACTTTCACGATTTTGTATAATACTTTATAGCGCGGTTTGTCTTTATTTAACTTAATATTGAACCCTATGGACTAAGACTGGGATGCCATTAAATCAGTGGCGTAGCGTGGGGGGAGCAGGGGGTGCCGTGGCACCGGGTGTGATATTTAGGGGGACGCCAGTATGTGTCACTGGCTGCCTCCTCCTAATTTCAAATTCCTGTGTCCCCCGCGCTCCGGCCGTCATGTTAAGTGTCCGGCGCCCTGTGATTGGGCGTATGGGGGTCATGTGAGGCGTAGGGCTGGCCTGTCCTCGATCGCTCCTGAAGTCCCGCCTCCGCACATGACCCCCCATACGACCAATCACAGGGCGCTAGACACTGAACATGGCAGCAGGCAGAGAGCAGGGGAGAAAAGAAACAATGTGAGCCACCGCTGTCTTCTCCTCCTCATCTGGATCGATGCAGGCCAGGATAAGAAGGTGAGTGAGAGTCTTGTTACTGGCCGGGGGGGGCGAGAGAGAGAGACTGTAGGCAGGACAGTATAGTGTAGTATAGTGGACAGTATAGTGGTTAGTATAGTATAGTATAGTGGTTAGCATAGTGGTCAGTATAGTGTAGTATAGTATGGAGGTCAGTGTAGTGTAGTATAGTGGCCAGTATGGTGGTTAGTCAGTGTAGTGGACAGTATAGTGGTCAGTATAGTGTAGTGGACAGTGTAGAGGACAGTGTAGTATAGTGTGGTGGTCAGTGTAGTATAGCATAGTGGTCAGTGTAGTGTAGTATAGTGGTCAGTATAGTGGACAGTGTAGTATAGTGGTCAGTGTAGTGTAGTATGGTGGTCAGTATAGTGGTTAGTGTAGTAAAGTATAGTGGTTAGTATAGTGGCCTGTATAGTGTAGTTTAGTATGGAGGTCAGTGTAGTGTAGTGGACAGTATAGTATAGTGGACAGTGTAATGTAGTATAGTGGACAGTGTAGTATGGTGGTCAATATAGTGTAGTATGGTGGTCAGTGTAATGTTGTATAGTGGTCAGTGTAGTGTAGTATAGTGGACAGTGTAGTATGGTGGTCAGTATAATGTAGTATGGTGGACAGTGTAGTGTAGTGGACAGTGTAGTGGACAGTGTAGTATAGTGGACAGTGTAGTATAGGGGACAGTGTAGTATAGGGGACAGTGTAGTATAGGGGACAGTGTAGTGTAGTATAGTGGACAGTGTAGTATAGTGGTCAGTGTAGTGTAGTATAGTGGACAGTGTAGTATGGTGGTCAGTATAGTGTAGTATAGTGGTCAGTGTAGTGTAGTATGGTGGTCAGTATAGTGTAGTATAGTGGACAGTGTAGTGTAGTATAGTGGACAGTGTAGTATGGTGGTCAGTATAGTGGTCAGTGTAGTGTAGTATAGTGGACAGTGTAGTATGGTGGTCAGTGTAGTGTAGTACAGTGGACAGTGTAGTATAGTGGTCAGTGTAGTGTAGTGTAGTATAGTGGTCAGTGTAGTGTAGTATAGTGGACAGTGTAGTGTAGTATAGTGGACAGAGTAGTGTAGTATAGTGGTCAGTGTAGTATAGTGGACAGTGTAGTATGGTGGTCAGTATAGTGTAGTATAGTGGTCAGTGTAGTGTAGTATAGTGGTCAGTGTAGTGTAGTATAGTGGACAGTGTAGTGTAGTATAGTGGACAGTGTAGTATGGTGGTCAGTATAGTGGACAGTGTGGTATGGTGGTCAGTATAGTGTAGTATAGTGGTCAGTGTAGTGTAGTATAGTGGACAGTGTAGTATGGTGGTCAGTATAGTGTAGTATAGTGGACAGTGTAGTATGGTGGTCAGTATAGTGTAGTATAGTGGTCAGTGTAGTGTAGTATAGTGGACAGTGTAGTGTAGTATAGTGGACAGTGTAGTATGGTGGTCAGTATAGTGTAGTATAGTGGTCAGTGTAGTATAGTGGACAGTGTAGTATGGTGGTCAGTATAGTGTAGTATAGTGGACAGTATAGTGGTCAGTGTAGTATAGTGGACAGTATAGTATAGTGGTCAGTGTAGTGGACAATGTAGTGTAGTGGACAGTGGAGTTCTCAGTGTAGTGGACAGTGTAGTGTGTAGTGGTCAGTATAGTGTAGTATAGTGGTCAGTGTAGTGTAGTATAGTGGTCAGTGTAGTGTAGTATAGTGGACAGTGTAGTGTAGTATAGTGGACAGTGTAGTATGGTGGTCAGTATAGTGGACAGTGTGGTATGGTGGTCAGTATAGTGGTCAGTGTAGTGTAGTATAGTGGACAGTGTAGTATGGTGGTCAGTATAGTGTAGTATAGTGGACAGTGTAGTATGGTGGTCAGTATAGTGTAGTATAGTGGTCAGTGTAGTGTAGTATAGTGGACAGTGTAGTATGGTGGTCAGTATAGTGTAGTATAGTGGTCAGTGTAGTATAGTGGACAGTGTAGTATGGTGGTCAGTATAGTGTAGTATAGTGGACAGTATAGTGGTCAGTGTAGTATAGTGGACAGTATAGTATAGTGGTCAGTGTAGTGGACAATGTAGTGTAGTGGACAGTGGAGTTCTCAGTGTAGTGGACAGTGTAGTGTGTAGTGGTCAGTAAAAGGAATCAGGTAGGTCAGTACTATTGTATTTGAAGGGACTCAGGGATAGCTAAAAGTCTGCATGTTAGGGGGCGCAAATGACTTGCCTTGCCCCGGGTGCTGACATCCCACGCTACGCCACTGCATTAAATTCATGTGCATGTAAAGGCAGGCACCCAAATACTTTCGACAATAAATTGTATCTGTGCTGTACATAAGGGGAGTATATTCAGGTAATTATCAGCCATGTCCCTTCTACTGTTTGGCCACACTGCCTCACAGCCACTGCCTGACCCTTGGGGTTGTACCGAGGAGCAATAAAACGCACACACATATATTAGAGATCGATAGATAGATAGATAGATAGATAGATAGATAGATAGATAGATAGATACTGTACATAGTATCTCATAAAAGTGAGTACAAAAAGTGAGTACACCCCTCACATTTTTGTAAATATTGCTATGCTCATCCATGCCCAGCAATGCCCATCCATGCTCATCCATCCCCAGGCATGCTCATCCATGGCTCATTCATGCTTCATCCATTCCCATCCATGCTCATCTGTGCCCACTCATGACTCATTCATGACTCATCGATAGCTCATTCATGCTCATCCATGCAAAAATATATATAAATATATATATAAATGTAAATATATAACAGTTTCTTTCTTGTGCATCATCTTTAGCAGAGGCTTCCTTCTGGGACGACAGCCATGCAGACCAATTTGATGCAGTGTGCGGCATATAGTCTGAGCACTGACAGGCTGACCCCCCAACCCTTCAACCTCTGTAGCAATGCTGGCAGCACTCAAAGGTCTGTTTCCAAAAGACAACCTCTAGATATGATGCTGAGCACATGCACTCAGCTTCTTTGGTCAACCATGGCGAGGCCTGTTCTGAGTGGAACCTGTCCTGTTAAACCGCTGTATAGTCTTGGCCACCATGCTGCAGCTCAATTTCAGGGTCTTAGCAAGTTTATTATAGCTTAGGCCATCTTTATGTAGATCAATAATTCTTTTTTTCATATCCTCAGAGAGTTCTTTGCCATGGGGTGCCATGTTGAACTTCCAGTGACCAGTATGAGAGAGTGAGAGTGATAACACCAAATTTACCATAACTGTTCCCCATTCACACCTGTTGCCAGCGGTTTAGACATTAATGGCTGTGTGTTAAGTTATTTTGAGGGGACAGCAAATTTACACTATACACATTATACAAGCTGTACACTCACTACCTTACATTGTAGCAAAGTGTAATTTCTTCAGTTTTGTCAAATTAAATGATATAATAAAATATTTACAAAAGAGGGGCGTGGCTTGCCAGCACCATAGATGGCTGCTTGAAATCCCTGCTCCGCACAGCACCCAGCTATTAGCGTCTCCACAGCGCTGAAAACGGGATGAAACACACCCGACCGAACCCACAACAGCTCACACAACAGCCAGATATAATTCTGAAGAGAAGAAAACAGCTCACCATGCCACAAAAAGCTGATGGATTTCTTCTCTCTGGCCAGAGTGGGCAGAGGACGAGATGGCGCTGGCACCTCACACAGATCTGCAGCTCAGCTCTCACCTCACCCTGGTGGCGGTGGACTACAACGCCCAGGATATCCCACGCTGACAGACTGTGAGTACTCTCCTCCCGGATCTCCTGCCTCTGCCTCCCCAGTCAAATATAAGCCCAGGAGAGAGGATGACGCCCCAGGACAGAGCCCCAGTATACCCTTCATCCTGCCTTCTCCTAATATCCAGCATCCCTCAGCCATTGATAACTTCCCTGCCTCAGAACAGCCCATCTTTGAGCAAACAATGAAGAACATGCTCATATCCCTTAAGCAGACACTGTACACAGATCTTTCAGCTGCAGTGTCCTCGCTGGCTAATGTAGTACAACAACAGGACCAGCGTCTGCATTACATTGAAAACCAAATGTCTGATGTCTTCACTGTCCATAATGATACAGTGGATGTATGCACAGAACATGAAGCAGAGATGCAGGCGATCAACCTCAAATTGGCAGATCTCGAAGATCGTTCGCGCAGGAACAATATTAAATTCCGTAACCTGCCAGAATCGGTACAACAACCCGATCTGGTGTGATTCCTGCAATCTCTAATGCGAGCGCTAGTACCTGACTTAACCGACAGAGATCTGGAAATTGATAGAGTCCATAGGCTGCCAAAACCACCTCACCTCCCACCAGAGAAGTCTTGAGATGTATTAGCACGCATACATTTCTATAACGCAAAGAAAAAAGTGATGTTTGCTGCAAAGCGAACCTCAAACCTCCCTGACCCATTCACTGCTATTGCGCTATACACAGATCTCTCTAAGGCAACAATGGAGAATCGTCGACAACTCACCACAATCACAAAAGCACTCCAAAACCACCATATACTGTAAAATGGGGGTTTCCCACCAAATTGCTGATCACGTACCAGAGTAAAACCCATGTTGTGCGCACGCTACAAGCTAGCCTCCAATTTCTGAGTCTCTGGCGCATAATCCCTGAGGAAAGCCCACGACCACCTCCATCTCCTCCTTCACAAATGGAATCTGACTGGTCACTTCAAGATGCCTGAAATATCCCGTCCGCACATTTGACCCTAATTTGTACATAGCCGGGTTGCAGTGGATCACTGCCTCTTCCAAGCCTCCTTTTCACTCCATTGGCTCAGTGTTCCAGGACGCCACTGGAGGAAATCCCCCCGTTTGAAGTTGTCAGCAGTAAATCTGCACATTGAACCCGTATTATTAAGGGGCTCTCCTTTTTTACCTCCCTCCCTGTTCCACACCAGCCTCCTGCTTGACTTTACCACAACAACCCACATCTATACGAACCGGACTTTTCTGTTCTCCCTAGACCACACCCCTCAGCCATTAACTGCTCCTGTCAGAGATACCCCATACTCACCATTGTAGACCTGCCATAAAGAGCTACTGCTAACTGCCTTATAATGCCAATAAAACTGACTTCCCTGAATGTAAACGGCCTGCACAGCCCGCACAAATGAACCGATCTGCAAAAGGAAATGACAAAACAAAATGCAGACATTGCATTCATACAGGAGACGCACTTTGCGGAATCCAAAACCCCCAAGTTCAGACTCAAAGGATATGACACTGTCTACCTCGCCTCTGCCCCGAAGAAGAAAAATGGAGTGATGACGGCTGTCCGAGACACCCTTCAGTTCCAACACCACCACACCTATGCTGATCCACAGGGCCGATACCTTATACTCATCTGCACAATTGCACAAACCACCTACACCTTGGTCAATATAGAAGAGAGTAAACAGAAAAAAGCGCCTCCAGATCAGGATCAGTTAGATAAATTTAATATACAAAATGAATATGTCCACTTACATATGATAAAAAGCAAGTAGAGCACAAGTAATCCTCAGGTAGTGGTGTCCCAGCGTTAACAGCCTGTGTGTGAGCATCCATCCATAGGGAAGAGAAAGCAGTCCCGTCCAGCAGGATGTCCTGGCTCTATCCTAGGGGTTGGAACCGAGGCTTGGCTCGGATGAGCTGTGGGATGCAGGCCTCTGGCACATGCGCCGAAACGTCGCACAGCTAGTGATGTCACCGTGCCAGAGGCCTGCATCCCACAGCTCATGCGAGCCAAGCCTCGGTTCCAACCCCTAGGATAGAGCCAGGACATCCTGCTGGACGGGACTGCTTTCTCTTCCCTATGGATGGATGCTCACATACAGGCTGTTAACACTGGGACACCACTACCTGAGGATTACTTGTGCTCTACTTGCTTTTTATCATATGTAAGTGGACATATTCGTTTTGTATATAAAATATATCTAACTGATCCTGATCTGGAGGTGCTTTTTTATCTGTTTACTCTCTTCCATGTACTTGGAGCCTGCTTCATGCTTCCCGGAAGGCTTGCCCTGGAGTACCGACTGTTAGCCTATATACAAAGGTGTTATGCCCACTTGCTTTTTATTTATATACTGTTTCATTCTACCCATGACCTTAATCCCAGCGGGCATGCATACTACATCCATCTCAAATCAGCAACAGCGCTAATAACTATTGTTTTTTACCATGGTCAATATATATGGCCCAAACTCCAGACAACTCCGCTTCTTCCGACGCCTTTACAAGAAGGTCAACAGTCTGCGACAAGGAAACATAATACTGGGAGGCGACCTCAATGTAGTTGGCGATCCCTCCATAGACACCTCCACTAACAAAGAACAAAGCCGGCCAGGTTTGAAACCCCTACTCCATGACCTAGATCTCTTTGATGTGTGGAGAGCACAACATGGCTCAGAACGTGACTACACGTACTTTTCTCACTCACAGCTATCTTACTTACGACTCGACTCCTTCCTAGTAGATAAATGGACCCTACAAAACATCATGCAATCTGACATTGGCCTAATATTATGGTCAGACGATGCCCCTATTTCTATAACCCTGGGTGACCAACAACCTGGACCACCGGGACTATGGAGACTAGACTCCTCCTTGTTAGAGGACCCTAAAGTCCAACAGGAAATTGAAACCGAGCACCAATCTTTCTTCGAAATTAATGAACTGCCTGATACTGACAAATTTACACTCTGGTCAACATACAAAGCATACCTCTGAGGAATTTTCATAAACCTGAGTAAAAGAGCGAGATGCCTGAGGACCCAGCAGATTGATGAGGTTATGTCCCAAATATCCAAAATAGAAAAAAAAAACAAATCCTCTCACACACAAGCCATCCATCTCCTGGATCTCCGACAGAAATTACACACCCTCCTGCTTCACAAATTTGAACACAACTTTAAATTCTCCAAGGCCAATTTCTATGCGCTAGGCAACAGAGCTGGGTCACTCCTAGTGTACAAGTTAAGGCCCAACGTACGAAAGCCAAAATTCTTTCTCTCCGCCACCCTACTTCAAAGCAACTCTTAACCAACCCTCAGGAAATTGCTAATGCATTTAGTGAATACTACGCATCCCTATATAATCTAAAACATGACCCTCTCATCCACAACCAACTGCAGAACAAATACAGAGCTTTCTCACCCCGATAAATCTCCCCAAAATCTCAGAGTCCCGATTCGACTATATCTCTAAACCGTTCACTCCAGAGGAAGTCCATTGAGCAATCAAGGCTCTCCCTCTGCATATATCTCCAGAAGAGGATGGCTTCACTAATGCCTTTTACAAAATATTTTCCGACACCTTAGTCCCTAGACTGACGGGCCTCTTCAATGCTGCTGGCTCCTCAGGCTCCCTACCTACTAATATGTTACGGTCAATCATATCCACTATCCCAAAGCCTGGGAAAGATACCTCTGTTGCCTCTAACTACAGACCAATATCTCTCGCTAGTACACCCAGACCTGGTTGGGTTTGTCCCCGGTATACAGGCCCCAGACGCAACCAGAAGGGTCCTCAACCTCATTCAACATGATGCACAAACTCAAACGCCTTCTCTGCTATTGTTCCTTGATGCAGAGAAGGCGTTTGATAGAATCCACTGGTCTTTCCTTCAAGCAGTGTTGACTAAATTTGGTCTTACAGGGTGGTTCTAAGATGTAATTCTATCCTTATACTCCAACTCATCAGCTAAAGTACTCACCGGAGGGACTCTATCCACCCCTCTCAAGATCACTAATGGCACACAACAGGGGTTCTCCCCACTTACCTTTGCCCTGCTGATGGAACCCTTGGCATCTAAAATTAGATCCGATCCACAAATAACAGGTATTCCCTACAAGGGCACAGACCACAAAAATACAAAAATACAAACCCACAAGCACAAACTGAACAGTAGAAAACGATCTGAAAACCACGAGTCTGAAAAAGCGCGAATCGTCTCTCACCAAACTTTTACTAACACGAAATTAGCAAAAGGAGCCTAAAGGGTGCCGCGCTTGGTTCTGAAATGGCCTTTTCTAGTCTCGTCGTACGTGCTTGACGTCACCGCGTTGTTGGCAATCGGAAATTCTGACAACTTTGTGCGACTGTGTGTACGCAAAACAAGTTTGAGCCAACATCCGTCTGAAAAAATCCTAGGATTTTGTTGTCGGTATGTCCGAACAAAGTCCGACCGTGTATACGGGGCATAAGTGAGAAAACAATGCAAACAAAGTGAGGTGGAGAAAACAATGCTTGTGAGAAAGTGAGAAAACAATGCTTGCAAATATGAGTAATTATGAGTAATTCTACATAAGTTTAATTTTCAATGATTGACTATACTGAAAGAAAAAAAAGTTAAGTTGATTTACATTTATGGTAAACAAAAAGTGAATTTAAAACTGAAACTATCAGCTTTCTGTAAATGTATTACTATTATTTTTTGATTGAGTGATAACAATTGTTAAGCCCTTCATTAAAATTCTTGCAGTGGAAAAGTAACACTGGATATATTTTGAGAATGTCAGAAAATCCATCATCTAGCCAAAAAAACTTGTCAAATTACATTTTGCTGGAAGGCAAGAAAAAAGCCAAAACTTAGTACAGAAAAAAATAAGTCTCTGTTTTACAAGGGGGCCACCCTGCATAAAACACACCACACACGCATACAATATATATACACAGTATCTCACAAAACACCCCTCACATTTGTGTAAATATTTTATTTTCAATAGTTCTTTATTGGAGTTTCAGAAAAGGTACATACATGTTATGGCCAAACTTGTATTAACAGAAACAGATGTTCCAACTATAAACAAGCTATTTTAACAGATAACACCATGTTAAATGTAAACAGTAACATTTTAAGTGGGTTGGGTGAAACAAGGTAGTCGAGTGAGAAGAGGATCTAGATGGAGAAGGGGTGGGGTGCAGAGGGAGTGGGGGGGTAAGGAATTGGGGTATAGGAAGGAAGAGGGATCAGGGCACCAGCGGACCAGTGATAAAGACATACATGTTCAATGAGCATATCAGTATAGTTATACTTGAACAGTAGATTTCGGGTGTTGTAACCAGGATAACCACAAAGCCATATATTTTCTTACATTTAAATTTTTCCTAGCCACTATCCTTTCCATTTCACACTGGAAGTTGAGATCCATGACAGTACTAGAAATGGAGGGGATTGTGGTAGTTTTCCATAGTCTGGTAATGTTTAAATTGGCGGCATATAGTAAGTGGAGGACTACACACCTAGATTGAGGTGGAAATTTTTTTATGCCAATGTGTTAGAGGGCCAGTTCAGGAGTCGGGGACCATGAAATCCCAGTAATGGAGGGGATCAAAACAAATACTTGGTTCCAAAAGGAACTCAAGGATTTTCAAAACCATAGTTTGAATTTGACTTGGAGAGACTCAAATGTATGCAGCGAACCGTGGTCAATCAAGTCACCAATGGTCAGGATACCAGCGGAGTGCTACTGGGAGAGGTTCAAATCAGGGATGGTAAAGGATATGGCTCTTAATGTTATTGGTAGTGATCTGCTAGGTGAGTTGTGAGGGTATATATTTAAAAGTTTTCTCCTGGCCAACATTGAGGCAGAGATCATTGGGTTTATTTTCTGAAGGGTCGGAGAGTATCCAACTGTCATTAGTAGGAGGTTGAGTAGGATAGCAGGTTGTGGGTAAGAGGCTTCTATGGTGGACCATACTTTTTCGGGTGTAGGTTGCCACCAACAGTAAATTTGGTCCAAGATTGAGGCGTAGTGGTAGTTGTCGATATGGGGTAGGCCCACTCCGCCTTTGCTTTGGTGCCTAGTGAGTATGTAGCCAGCACATCTAGGCGGCTTAGAGTTCCAAATGTATTTGGTCAGTTGACTTTGGATTGAGGTTAGGAGGGAGCGGGGAAGAGGCAGAATGAGTGTTAGAAAAAAGTAAAGAAGCTTAGGCAGTATGATCATTTTAAAGGAAGTGATATGACCTAGAGTAGAGAGGCCTGTGCTGCAAAATTAGCTTATTTGCTGACTACGTGATCTTGATGATCACTAACCCCATTCAGTCCTTACAAACAATACAAGATACCCTCCACCAATTTAGCTCTGTATCCTACTATATACTCAATAGAGCGAAATCCATATTCCTCCCTATAGATCTTCCACCACAAATGGCTGAAATCCAACTTTCCCTACATGTGGGTGAGCACATCTATCCCATATTTGGGAATTCAGATTGCCCCAAACCCAAAACGACTGATTGACTTAAATTACCTTACCTTCTCTCGAAACGTATCCACCCTACTGAAATCGCAGCACAGGCCTCTCTACTCTAGGTCATATCACTTCCTTTAAAATGATCATACTGCCTAAGCTTCTTTACTTTTTTCTAACACTCATTCTGCCTCTTCCCCGCTCCCTCCTAACCTCAATCCAAAGTCAACTGACCAAATACATTTGGAACTCTAAGCCGCCTAGATGTGCTGGCTACATACTCACTAGGCACCAAAGCAAAGGCGGAGTGGGCCTACCCCATATCGACAACTACCACTACGCCTCAATCTTGGACCAAATTTACTGTTGGTGGCAACCTACACCCGAAAAAGTATGGTCCACCATAGAAGCCTCTTACCCACAACCTGCTATCCTACTCAACCTCCTACTAATGACAGTTGGATACTCTCCGACCCTTCAGAAAATAAACCCAATGATCTCTGCCTCAATGTTGGCCAGGAGAAAACTTTTAAATATATACCCTCACAACTCACCTAGCAGATCACTACCAATAACATTAAGAGCCATATCCTTTACCATCCCTGATTTGAACCTCTCCCAGTAGCACTCCGCTGGTATCCTGACCATTGGTGACTTGATTGACCACGGTTCGCTGCATACATTTGAGTCTCTCCAAGTCAAATTCAAACTATGGTTTTGAAAATCCTTGAGTTCCTTTTGGAACCAAGTATTTGTTTTGATCCCCTCCATTACTGGGATTTCATGGTCCCCGACTCCTGAACTGGCCCTCTAACACATTGGCATAAAAAAATTTCCACCTCAATCTAGGTGTGTAGTCCTCCACTTACTATATGCCGCCAATTTAAACATTACCAGACTATGGAAAACTACCACAATCCCCTCCATTTCTAGTACTGTCATGGATCTCAACTTCCAGTGTGAAATGGAAAGGATAGTGGCTAGGAAAAATTTAAATGTAAGAAAATATATGGCTTTGTGGTTATCCTGGTTACAACACCCGAAATCTACTGTTCAAGTATAACTATACTGATATGCTCATTGAACATGTATGTCTTTATCACTGGTCCGCTGGTGCCCTGATCCCTCTTCCTTCCTATACCCCAATTCCTTACCCCCCCACTCCCTCTGCACCCCACCCCTTCTCCATCTAGATCCTCTTCTCACTCGACTACCTTGTTTCACCCAACCCACTTAAAATGTTACTGTTTACATTTAACATGGTGTTATCTGTTAAAATAGCTTGTTTATAGTTGGAACATCTGTTTCTGTTAATACAAGTTTGGCCATAACATGTATGTACCTTTTCTGAAACTCCAATAAAGAACTATTGAAAATAAAATATTTACACAAATGTGAGGGGTGTTTTGTGAGATACTGTGTATATATATTGTATGCGTGTGTGGTGTGTTTTATGCAGGGTGGCCCCCTTGTAAAACAGAGACTTATTTTTTTCTGTACTAAGTTTTGGCTTTTTTCTTGCCTTCCAGCAAAATGTAATTTGACAAGTTTTTTTGGCTAGATGATGGATTTTCTGACATTCTCAAAATATATCCAGTGTTACTTTTCCACTGCAAGAATTTTAATGAAGGGCTTAACAATTGTTATCACTCAATCAAAAAATAATAGTAATACATTTACAGAAAGCTGATAGTTTCAGTTTTAAATTCACTTTTTGTTTACCATAAATGTAAATCAACTTAACTTTTTTTTCTTTCAGTATAGTCAATCATTGAAAATTAAACTTATGTAGAATTACTCATAATTACTCATATTTGCAAGCATTGTTTTCTCACTTTCTCACAAGCATTGTTTTCTCCACCTCACTTTGTTTGCATTGTTTTCTCACTTATGCCCCGTATACACGGTCGGACTTTGTTCGGACATACCGACAACAAAATCCTAGGATTTTTTCAGACGGATGTTGGCTCAAACTTGTTTTGCGTACACACAGTCGCACAAAGTTGTCAGAATTTCCAATTGCCAACAATGCGGTGACGTCAAGCACGTACGACGAGACTAGAAAAGGCCATTTCAGAACCAAGCGCGGCACCCTTTGGGCTCCTTTTGCTAATTTCGTGTTAGTAAAAGTTTGGTGAGAGACGATTCGCGCTTTTTCAGACTCGTGGTTTTCAGATCATTTTCTACTGTTCAGTTTGTGCTTGTGGGTTTGTATCTGCTCTTCAGTGCGTGCAAGCAAGTTCCGCGTGACTTTAAGTAGTCATTGTGTTCTTGTGCGTTTGTTACTGTTTTTCAGGTCGCTCTTCACAGGCCTTGCTGTTCTTCAGTGTATTCTGTTACTGTGTTCTGAGCAGCAGACCGTTTTCTAGCCCTTGTTGCATATATGTACTCCTCGTAGAGTTCGTGCTGTGCGGGGGCTTTGTGCTGGGGTCCTGACCTTGACACAAGTCCAGTCCATGAACAGGTTGGGGAGGAGTTCATGGACCAAGAATTGGTTGCTTCAGCGTGACCAGTTCTCTCATATGCCTTTGCTCCATGAGATCCGTGAGAATAATCCTGATGATTTCAGGAACTTTCTCAGGATGACGGACCCCGTGTTTCACTGTCTGTTGGCTTCGCTGACCCCTTATATTAGCAGGCAGGATACCTGCATGAGGCAAGCCATCACTCCGGAGCAGAGGCTCATCGCTACCCTGCGGTATTTGGTGACAGGGAGAAGTCTGCAGGACTTGAAGTTCTCGACAGGCATCTCCCCCAGGCTCTGGGGATCATTATCCCAGAGACCTGTTCTGCCATCATACAGGTCCTGCAGAAGGAGTATATGAAGGTAAGCTTTTTATCCTTTAATCTCACATTTTTTTGTATTTAATGATTGATAATATATTATATTTCTTTCCTCATTCCCTAATTACCATGATTGGAATATGCTGTGAATGTCCCCTTTGTCCTCATGCATGCTGGATTTGTATGTAATTAATTTTTTAGTCCTTCATACAGATTGTCCTTCAATAACCTCCCCAGCATGTTCTCCTGCCCTATATTCACCTCATTTAGTCACTTAACAATGTATTTTCTCAGCTCCATAGTTGGGCTTTACCCCAAACACCCCCTAAAATGTTTTGAAATGTGATGTGTGCTTTAAATTCAGGCAGAGTGCCAGAGGCTTTTTTTGTGGTGTCCCCAAATCATTTTTAGTAACCCTCCCTCCCCCCAACTGGTAAGTCAGCTGATCCCAATTCTCTATCTATCCTCAATCATCTATCTGCTGACTTTGCCAAACCCATACACACTATACCCATCTCTTTAGTGCTCAGATGTATGGCTGAATTACCCAAAGCATGTAGTGCAAGGGCCTGCCTGTATACTTTCAAATGGTACTGTTTGAAGTTTTTAGATCCTATTATTATCTTTTTTTTTAATTCCATATTTTTATTAGATATTTAAAGAGTACATTGTACAATTAAACATTGTACGTCGTGCAACGACGTCTGTATAACAATCATAGATATGAACTTCTATCCACAAACAGGGATCTAGTAGAAACATGTATATACGAATGTAAGTAATAGTCGTGTCATTTTGTATAATGCTAACAGGAATAAAACTCTGATAGGTCGTATTCGGTCCACTTCACAAGTGTGTCACCCCATGTGGGACCTTTAGTGGCACAGGAGTGAAGCGGACCCTTTTGTGTTGGACACGAAAGTTCCAAACAGTGGAAAAAAAAAGAAAAGAAAAGAAAAGAAATTTTTCAGTTACAATGGTAGCATAACATTTCTAAGGAGTGATGGGTATTGCTCGGTCAAGAAGGAGGGTCAGAACAACCGTTCGTTTGTACGCTGGGTGTGCAGTTTCTAGTCCAGTCGGTCCAAGGTTGCCATGCTGTGCATATTTTAGTGGCTTGCCCAGATAGTGTGGCTGTGGTGGTCTCGTAGCTGTAGTGTAGTGATACCAAGTCTGTGACTTGTGTAAGCGTCAGATGTGTGTCAGATTTCCAGTGTCTAGCTATATTGAGTCTGGCTGCCATGAGGATGTGGGTGATTGTGGATTGGAGGGGGTGAGGAAAGTCCTCAATAGAGAGGTTGAGGATCGCTAGGGCCGGTGTTGGAGGAGTCGTGATTTGAATGATGGTCGAGATTAAGAGGAAGATGTCTTCCCAGTATTTGCGGAGTTTGGTGCATGTATTAGGTCGCCTGTGGAAGATTTACATCTCCAGCAAGTATTAGGGATTAGAGGGTTAAAAGATGTTATGCGGGCAGGAGTCAAATACCATCTTAGTGTAATCTTCTGTGTAAGTTCCCGTAGGGCCGCGCATTTGGTGGATTTGTAAATAGTCTTGAGGGCTTGTTGCCATTGTGTGTCTGTAAACTTTATGGCAAGGTCTTTTTCCCAGGTGTGGTGGGGTGGCATTTTGGTAAAGGTACGTTTTTGGTGTAGATTATTATAAAAATATGAGATGCCTTTGATTTTTGTGTCGGGGTCGGTGAGGTATTCCCAAGTCTTGGGGTGTATATTATAGATGGGGAACGGTATAGTTTGCAGGCAGTGACGTATACGGAGGTAGGTGAAGTATTCGGATGCGGGTATGTCGTATGTGGTTTGAAGTTGGGGGAATGATTTGATGTGGTTTTCTTGTAGTATGTCTTGTATGTAATTTATACCTTTAAGGATCCAAGATGAAAGTGAGATTTCTGGCATTAGATGGAGTAAGGATTTTATGGGGATGTGGGATTGTGGTGTGGTGGGAGAGTATTGCATTTGGGATGATGCTTTTTTCCATGCCTGTGCTGAGGCTTTCACGGTGGGAGATAGGGATTTTGGGATTGGGGCGCCTAGGGGAATGCTTAGCAGCCATGTTTGTAGGTTTGGTTTTATGAGTGAAGATTGTTCAATGTGGCCCCATAGAGTGGATGGGGATGGTTGAAACCAGCAGGGTAGTTGGGCCAGAATAGCTGCCAGGTGGTAGTCTTCAAAGTCTATTGAGCTCGAGCCTCCTACCAGTCTGTGTTTGATCAGTTTTGTGTGGGCACATCTGGGTCTTTTTTCTTTCCAGAGGAATTTATTAAACAGCGTCTGAAGGGACCTGAAGAATGTGGTGGGCAGGGGAATGGGTATGGTTCGAAAGTAGTAGAGTATCAGGGGAAGGCAGATCATTTTAAAGGCCGCAAGGCGACCTGTCCAGGAGAGTTCGTGTTTCGCTATGTTTTGCGTGGTCGCTTGAATGTTTTGGAGAAGTGGCAGAAAGTTACATGTATAGAGTTTTTTAGTCGTCCTCGGTAATTGTATGCCTAGATATGATATGTCGGAGTCTGCCCAGGCGAATGAATATTGGGCTTGTAGGAGGTTTCTTATAGTAGCGTCCACCTTGATGTCTAGTATGAAGGATTTAGTCGTATTGATTTTGTAATATGATATCGAGCTAAACCAATTTAGCATCTTTTGTACTTCTGCCAGGGAAACAGTCGGGTTGGTGAGGATGAGGATAACATCATCCGCAAACAGGCTAATTTTGTGGTGATGAGGGCCAATCTTTATGCCCGAGATGGCGGCATTAGAGCGGATATGTTCTGCTAGGGGTTCCATGACCATGTTGAATATAAGGGGGGATAGGGGGCAACCTTGGCGGGTGCCGTTTGTAATTGGGAATGGTCGGGATAGCATGCCTTCCGTGTAAACCTGTGCTTCGGGGTTGGAATATAAAGCCATAATGGCTCAGAGAATCTGGCCTTGAAATCCAAACTTCCGGAGGACCGACGCTAGGTAGGACCAGTGAACCCTATCGAACGCCTTCTCTGCATCCAGGGAGAGGAGCAGAGAAGGCGTTCCGGTGGACTCAGCGTGGTGAATAAGGTTAATCATCCTCCTGGTGGCATCTGAGGCTTGTCTGCCTTTTGTGAATCCTGTTTGGTCTTGGTTTATAATTGTGGGCATAATTTTGAGTAATCTTGTCGCTATAGATTTGGCATATAGTTTGAGGTCGAGGTTGAGTAAGGAGATGGGACGAACGTTTTGGGGGACATTCGACTGTTTCCCTGGTTTCGGTATCGTGATAACTAACGCTTTTAAATATTCTGGCGAAAAGGTGGAAGAGGAGGCAGCATGATTGAAAAGGTCACTAAGATGTGGGATCAACTGTGAATGAAATTGTTTGTAATATTCCCCGGTTATTCCGTCGGGGCCTGGTGCCTTCCCGCTAGGGAGGGAGTCTATGGTTTTTTTAATTTCTTGGTCAGTGAATGGGGCGTTTAAGGAGGTCAGTTGTTTCTCAGTCAGTTTGGGTAGATTTAGTTTGCATAGGAAGTGATCTATTTCGTCCTGGGAGGGTTGTGGGGTATGGGGGTCCTGTTTCAGGTTGTAGAGGTCTTCATAGTATGTGCTGAAGGCATCAGCTATGTCTTGGGGGTTGCTTAAGGGGGTGTGGGTATGGGGGTGAATGAGTTGGGTTATTTTAGTTTTGGTACGTCTACCTTTTAATCGTTGGGAGAGTTTCTTGCCAGCTTTGTTGGAGGTGGAGTATGAAGACGCTTTGATTTTCCTGTGAAGGAATTCGTAGGAGTGGAGAAGTAGAGTTCTAAGTTCCTGTCTGATGTTTAGTAGTTGGTTGGCCTGTGGGTCTCGGGGGTCTTTTTTGAGCCTGTCCTCTAGGGTCGCTATCTGGGATGTCAGTTTGTCTATCTGCTGCGTCCTCTTCCTCTTATGCTGAGAACCAAGTTTAATTAACATCCCCCGCATAAATGCTTTGTGAGCGCTCCACACCACGGCAGGGTCGGGCACCGAGCCTTTGTTCAAGGAAAAGAATTCATTGATGTGTTTTGAAATTTCTGGGGCGTATGTGTCGTTTTGTATAATATAGTTGTTAGCACGCCAGAGAAACGTATTTTTTTGAAAATTGGTGTCCTGTAATGTGATAGATATGGGGGCATGGTCCGACCATGTCGTGGTGTGGATCTGAGAAGCAGAAATTTTTTGTAAAATGCATTTGTCAGAAAGGAACAGGTCTATTCTCGAATACGAGCGGTGTCTGGGTGAAAAAAAGTAAAGTCACGTTCAGAGCCGTGGTGACATCTCCAGACATCATACAGGTCTTGGGAGGCGATGAATTTCTTTAAAGGAGAGTCACGGCGTTTAGTCGGTGAGGTGGAGTCCATCAAGACGTCTGGGACTAAATTGAAGTCGCCACAGATGATCTGGTGGCCTTTTCGGATGGTGTTGGCAGAGCGAAGAACTTTGTGGAGGAATCTCATTTGGTGAGAGTTCGGGGCGTAGATATTGATTAGGGTATAAGTTGCTTTGTTGATTGTGCAGATTAGGATGATGAACCGACCTTCTGGGTCTGATAGTGAATCAAGGAGTTGGAAGTCTAAAGTGTCCCGAAATGCTATCATGACCCCTCTCGATTTAGTGGGGTGTGTGGCATGGAATATGTGTGGATATTGGTGGTTGTTGCATAAGGGTGCATTGGAATGCAGCAGGTGGGTTTCCTGGATACAAAGCACGTCGCTGTGGAGAGCCGAGGCGGTTTTCCACAGTGAGCGACGTTTAGCGGGATGGTTTAGCCCATTGACGTTCAAGGAGAGAATGGTGATTGGCATCTTGCGGTGTGAGTTGTGCACAACACTTACAGTTAGTTGACGGTGGGTAGATCCGGAGGTACCTGGCGTTGGGATTCAGCAAGTGGGTAGCAGAAGTACGAGACTTGACGGTAGATTGCAGCGGAAGTAGGCTGGTAGTGGAGGCAGTTGCAGGAGGGTCCTGGGTCAAGGGATTGGTGGTAGCTTCGTGGCAGATTGGGCGGCTGAAAAAAGATAGGGCTAGAATACTGCGAATAGAGCAATGTGTTAGAATGCAGTAATGATGATTAAAGAAAAAAAGGAGATAAGGAAAAAAATAAATAAAAAATCAGTGGTAGAACAGTAACTTGTATAGTATAATACAGGTGGTGAGGCTTGTCAATATGATCCAATAGTGGGAAGTTCGGTTTAGTTGTTGGAGGTGGTGCTTCTAGTGGTAGAAGGATCTCTAGAGGGGGTGAAGAACACCGTGTAATCCTCTATTAGGGGGTACAGAGAGTCAGTGATACCGGGAGAAGAAGGCAGGAGAATCAGGTTGCCAGCGCTCAGGGGAGCCATAATGGATGTTAGCGGCCAAGTGTGGTAGTGGTGTAGACATCCTCAGTTGGGATTGCGGTTTTGTGAGTTGCGGGACGTATTGGGTCCTCTGTCTGAGGGAGGTGGTTTGGATAACTCGGGGATTATCCGCCAGGAGTGGAGAAGCTTTAGGCCCTTTTCTAGATCTCCAATGGCGTGCGTTTGGCCATTGTGTACAATAAGGATGGTTGCGGGGTAGCGCCATTTATATTGTATCTTATGGTTTTGCAGGCTTTTGGTTATCGGGTTAAGATGTCTTCTCGATTGGAGGGTGTACTTGGACAGGTCGGGAAAGAGTTGAATGCCAGTATAGGGAGCAGGCAAAGGTGATTTAGCTCTGAGCCCCATGAGGAGTTTCTCTTTAATGTGGTAGAAGTGGACCCTCATTAGGATGTCTCTGGGGACCGAGGTTGCTAGGTGGGCAGGCTTGGCAATTCTGTGGATCCTATCTATGATTACATCACGCGGGGACGCTTCAGGAATCACAATATGCATCAGTTCTTTTGCGTATCTCGGCAGGTCCGCGGGGAGTATGGCTTCGGGGACACCCCTCAACTTTATGTTGTTTCTGCGGGACCTGTCTTCTAAGTCGGCCAGCTTGGCCCGCATCCATGCCTGTTCTTCTTTAACTGTGTCATAGGCATCAATGATTTCATTGACTGTGGATGTGCATGCCTGTATCCCTCTCTCAGTGTTAGTCACCCTGTCATCTAGCAAGTGCATATCAGAGGTGATTCTGTGGAACATGGATGAGAGGTCCGTCATGAGGGAGGTCTGGAGGGAGATCAGCATGTCCTTCAGTGTGGTATCCATGACTGGCTGCCCTGATGTAGGGAAGGATGCCATTGAGGAGTTCAGGGCCTGGTCTAGGGAGAAGGGAGTAGGAGCCTAGGCCTCAATTTGTTGGTGTTGTGACCGGTGCGGCGGCGTGTCTAGCCACATTTTTGCTTTGGCTGGGCTGCTGGGGAGGGGGTCACCCTCCGGAGTCTGGGATGGGTCAGGTACAGTACCTTGATCCATGTGATCAGCCGTGGAGGCGTCCGGGAGGTCCGTGTAAGGTCCGCGCGGCGCGGCCTGGTCGGCGCCATCTTGGATATCCCAGCCCGCCGGCTTATAGGCAAATTCGGTCAGTTTCTGGGGCCTGTGGTCGGTATATCTCTTTCTGGATGCCTGCATCGTTGTCTCCTGAAGGTGAGGAGTGAGGATGGGTGCGGATGGCGTCGTTGTTGCGGCCGATTGCGCTGGATTGTGTCCCCTGGCTGGTGAGCTGTGAGCTTAGGCGTCCATCTTCCTCTCCGGCTGGCCACGCCCCCAGATCCTATTATTATCTTGAGACAGGTAATAGCAGAATGTCCAAATGGCCTCAAATGTGTACAGTGTGTATTTATATCTTTGTATTATGACACTTCTTACCTGTCCAGTGGGCTGCCAATAGTGTAACTAAGGAGGGGCTGTTCCAAGTAATACCCTGTATTTAGGCATTTATCTCTCAATGAAGTGAAGAGGGTTACCTGTCCAAGATTTCCTTACCCCCCATAATGTTAGAAATGGCCCATGAGAGGGGGGAGAGGGGAAATATGATAGGTGTACCTTATACTTTGGTGTTGTTAAATTCCCCTTAATAAATGCTATCTGGAGGTTGCCCCAGAATGTTTGTGCCTAATCTGCTTGCCATGTTTATGTGCAAAAATATTAATTTATTTTTGTTTTCCTCAACAGTTTCCTTCCACGCCACAGGAATGGCAGACTGTGGCCTCCCACTTTGCCCAGCGGTGGGACTTTCCTAACTGCGGATGGGAAACACGTCCACATCGTCCCACCACCCAACTCGGGGTCGTACTATTTCAACTATAAGGGGTTCAATAGTATTGTGATGTTGGCGGTGGTGTCGGCTAATTACGACTTCTTGTATGTGGACGTGGGGAAGAATGGCCGGATGTCCGATGGTGGAGTCATCGCCCAGACTGAGTTCTACAGGCGTCTCCAGAATGGCAACTTGGACTTGCCAGCTCCAGAGGACAATGTGGAAGGACTCCCATTCGTGTTCGTTGCTGATGAAGCGTTTGCGCTGGGGGACCATCTTATGCGGCCATTCCCTATGAGGACCCTCACCCCGGAACAGAGGGTTTTTAATTACCGGCTGGCCAGAGCCAGAAGAGTGGTGGAGAACACATTTGGAATCCTGGCCAGCCGGTTCCGCCTATTTCTGACACCCATCCATATGGCGGAGTATAAACGTAATCACATAATCATAGCGTGCTGTATTCTCCATAACTTTTTACAGAAACATTCGGCCAACTATGCTGGCTCAGTTGGGCCTGAGGCCGGAGTGATACCTGAAACAACACTGACGGCGCTTGAAAGTGGCCGTCCTGGCTTGCCCTCCCTGAGTGCCCGTGATGTCCGGTTACGATACCTGGAGTTCTTTGCGAGTAGGGGGGCCATCAATATGCCAGCAAATTTGTGAAGCCTTTATTAAATAAAAAAGCAAAAAAAAGAAATTCTTTGTGGGCATTTACTGCTTGTGTTTGTTTTAGCTGACACTGACAGAAATGTGTTGAGTCCAGAAAATGGCGTGATTGTGTAACGTTATACAAAGCACTGTTGGGTGTTATTTACCAAAGGCAAAGACACTTTTCACTACAAGTGCACTTGCAACTGCACTGAAACTGCACTTGTAGTGCAAAGAGGAAATAACCCCCATTTTCACAGAAAACACCAATTACATCACCAACAAAGTGTTTTATTAGCGTTGACACAATAATCCACACATTCTTGCTTAACAATCTCTTTAATACCTGCACAATCACATGTGCATTTCAAAAAGGTTTTTCTAACAAACCCACATGTTTGTTGTTTATAAATTTTGGGGGTAGCATTATAAAACAGATAAAGGTCCATTTATTTAAGATAAAACAGGCATGTGTAAAACCAACAAGAAAGACACAAAATTTACCAATGTCAACATGTGCGACCTGCCATCACGGGGGATCAAGGGACGTGTTTTGGGGGAGAAACCCCTTCCTCTCAGCTACTTTATTATTGAGGAAGGGGTTGCACCCCCAAAACGCGTCCATTGATCTCCCGTGATGGCAGATAGCACATGTTGGCACACTGCGTGCATCCTACAAATTAGGCTTTTCTACAAATCTTTCAAACATTGGAGCACACCAAAAAACCCAGGGATTGGGAGGGGTTTTGAACTCGCCCCAAAATATCAATGATGTTTTTATTTTTTAGAATAACATCATTGATGTTTTTCTTGAGGTTTTCCAATTGTAAATTACACCCCATGATCTCCCCGATCAGGATCTGGGCACTTTCTGATGTGAAAGGATCTGGATCCACAACATCACGATCACCTAAAAAGAGAGAAACCAAACAAAAACAGGTATCAAAAATATGCCGGCATCCATCTCTTACCTGAGCCTGTGGTCGCAGACACTCACCTGTTGTGGTGACTAGTTCCACCACGTCTTCTTCATCCTCCTACACTTCTTGGTTTGGGGGAATTTCCCCTTCTTCCAGAGGTGGGGGGGTCTCTGGTCTCCTCGGATGAGGTGTGTCCTCCGAGTCTTTTCTCCCCTATGTAAAACAAAAATGCTATACTTAGCACACAGTGATTTGATGGCAGAACTATAAATAGGAAACATTGCTTGGACGTGGGGTACAATTGTCTATTTTGGCAGAGTTAAAAAATGTAGCGTTTTCAGTGTCCTTTGTCAAGCTTCAATACTTTACCTGTTTGGTACAAGCTTCACAGATGGAGACCCCCCATAGTATACACTGGAGCACCTGTGTGGCCCCCTAATAAAAATGGTGTTCTTGTGTCCCACACTAGTGCTCCAGTGTCCAGATGTTAAAACAGCTGCTGAGTGTCCTCTCCTTTTACACAGAATCTAGTTTGCATTTCATTCTAGTAACAAAGCCATCTACACAACCAAAATAGTTTCTGACAAGTAGGGCGTAAAAATTGTGGCCACATGCATATGGCCTAAACAATGGTATTTTAGAGGCCGAAAGAAAAATCTTTGATACGAACGAATTATATGCCCATGAACATGAAAGTTGCCATTTACAATGTACACTTGTAAGAAAAGCACATGGAGCAGCACTAACGTAAGAAACATAAAAAGAATAGGAACACAGGACAACTACTTACTTTTGCAGTACTCTCTGGATCTTTCTGTACTGCTCATGCTCTCTTAATTTGAGGTCCGACCACCGCTTCCTGAGCTGATCTTTCGATCGTCTTACCCCGAATTTCCGGTGCAGACTTTTGACCACTTTCGCAATTATCTTGGCCTTTCTGACATTGGGGTTGGGGTAAGGTCCATACTTTCCATCATAGTCGGCCTTCTTCAGGATGTCGACCATCTCCAACATCTCCCCAAAGGACATATTTGAGGCCTTAAATCTCCTTCTGGATCGGGACGTTTCCGGCTCCGGGCTTTCCTCCTCCTCCTCCTCGTTGCTATAATTAGCACGATCCTGCTGTGTATCCGCCATGTGCTCTTCCCCCACTGCGCAGAACGAAAAGGGGCGGGAAATAGACTAGAAAGAATGCCAAGGGCGGGCGGAGTTACACGCATGTGCAGTGTGTATAAAGCGTAACATGCGTGCATATTACGTACGATCTGTGAGCGGAGGAAGGAGCATCGAAAGCGCCGATCGTGATAACGAAGGTAAGATCTAAACTTGGGCCTATACTGCTTCGAAATTGAGGCCTATATTGTAACAAGATTAGGAGAGTTTGGCCTGACATTAGGGTTTGTCTTTTGTTGTGTCTTGCAGAGAAAATGGATGGCTTCAATGACCACAACTTCCTCCCCCTATTCATAGACAAATACAGGGAGCTGCCCTGTCTGTGGCTAGTGAGACATCCCCATTAGAACAATAAACAAAAGAGGCAGGCAGCGCTGGAGAAACTGCTGGAGTTGGTGAAGCCGGTGGTCCCCACAGCAACCATCCCCTATTTAAAAACCAAAATTGGTGGCCTGAGGAGCACTTATCTAAGGGAGCGCAAGAAGGTCACAGATTCCCAGAGATCCGGAGCTGCAGCAGATGACGTTTATGTCCCCAGGCTGTGGTACTATGAGAGACTGCGATTTCTGTCAGACCACACTGAAGTCAGGGAATCCCTCTCCACTCTTCCTTCCACTCTTCCTTCCACCCCAGCTGAGGCTTCCGATGTCCAACCTGGGCCTTCCAGCCAGGAAGAAGTGGAGGAGCCCAGCTGGAGCCAGGTATAGCATTCTTCTACAGATTTCTGGTCAATAAATAAATGATGCTTACTAGACGTATTATTGATTACTAATTGATGATTTTAAAAAGTGTTTTACATATCAATAGACAGTAGTGGGCAAAAATAATTGGGACAAGAATGAAAAATGCTGGGCTCAGAAGGATAGTCTGTTATATTTGTTATAACATTCAATTTGCAACAGTCAGGAGGAGAAAATTGTGTGTGATTGATGAATAAAAAACTAAAACTATGTCCCTTTTTCATACACAGGAAGACCTCAGCCAGGAGGAGGTTGTGGAATGTGGCAGTCAGGAGGAGGTGGGGGTTAGTTGCAGCCAGGAGGAGGCGGGGCTAAGTGTCAGCCAAGAGAAGCCTGGGACAAGTCTCAGCCTGACCGAATCGCAGGTTCCTCCCCTCCGCCTTCCATACAAAAGAGCGAGGAAGACGACTCCCATGCAGGATTCTGCGCTCAGGCTCATTCAGGAGGCTTCTGCGTCCCTCCGAGCCTTACCCATTCCTGAAGAGGCCTTTGCCTGCATGGCTGCTACAAAACTTCAGGGCATGCAGGAGGGTCAACGCCTTCTGTGTGAGCAACTTATTTATAAAGTCCTAACTAAGGGGGTGAGTGGGGAAATAACACCCAAGACCGACGTGATTGAGTTGGACCATCCTCCTCCTCCTCCTCCTCCTGCTGCCACAACTCCACCACCACAGCCACAGCATGGAAGGAAGCGTGGAAAGAAGACCAGAGAGTGATTGCCCTGAGTTCAGTCTGGTCTGACAAAAGCTGCAGTCTCTCGTATGACCACAGCCTGGAGACACAGATGTCATCTGCTGCTTTCCGGATCTCTGGGACTTCTGGACCAGACTGCCCTCCCTTACATATGGACTCCTCAGGCCACCAATTTTGCTTGAAAATTATTGATGTCTGCCTTGGGTGTCCAAGGCTTCGCCAATTTCTGCAGTTTCTCCAGCGTTGCCTCCCTCTTTGTTTAGTTGTGAGCCCTTAATAAAAAAAAATTTTGGGGGTAATTATACTCTCCTGTGTGTTTTCATCCAAAAATGACAGTTTGTTGGTGACGATTCAGGTACATTTCTAACATAAAATGTGAAATTAACAAGGGACAACAACACCAAACAATCTCCTACAGATTAAATATAACAACATATCAATGGTGTTGTGGTAACTTGACACAAAAAACACACACAAAAATTTGTGTACAAATAAAAATCCCAAAAAATAAAAAATACGCCTTGAAAAAAAAAATACAAACCAAAAAAAAATTATTCGGCCTTAAAAACAAAAACAAAAAAACACCAAAATAATGATGTCAGATGTGACAAATCAAAATATATTGAGGGAATCCCGATAAATAGTAAAGAAATAAGTTTGTGAGAAGTGTGTGTGAATATGAGCAGAAAAACTACTTAATTCTTGTCACATTATAAAGAAGAAGAGAGTGCGCTGTATTAAACCATTTTTAACATTGCAGCGTGATGAAAGTGCTGTATCCATTGCGAACGCTAATTTTACCAGACCGAGCTGTTCCGTGTCGGAATTTCTTCTGAGCGTGCGTCGGAACAGGCCACACACGGTCTGGATTGACGCGATCGGATTTTGTTGTCGGAAAATTTTATCTCCTGCTCTCAAACTTTGTGTGTCGGAAAATCCAATGGAAAATGTCCGATGGAGCCCACACATGGTCGGAATTTCCGACAACACGCTCCGATCGGACATTTTCCATCGGAAAATCCGACCGTGTGTACGGGGCATTAGAAGTCAGTATCTAAACCATTTCTTACTTTTTCATTTTTTTCTTCTCAACCTTCACTGATCTCTTATGGGCATTTTTAACCACTTAAGGACCCAGCCTTTGTCTGATATTTGTTGTTTACAAGTAAAAAGCAGTATTGTTTGCTAGCAAATTACTTAGAACCCCCCAAACATTATCTATTGTTTTTTAGAGAATAAAATGGAGGTTGTTGCAATTTTTATGTCACACGTTTTTTACGCAGCGTTTTTTCAAACGCATTTTTTTTTTTTAAAAATACACTTTGATGAATTAAAAAAAACAAATGCAATATATACCCCAATTTTATATATACCCCAAAATAATATTTTCTGGTATAACCATTCAAAGTCCAGCAACATATCAGTAAGTTGCTGGTCCTTGTTGGGCATACATTGTAATGTTCTTTTTTCCATGTAGGCCTGTGGGCTGAACAAAAAAAAAGAGATTGATCGGTGGGTATGCCCACCATTAGAATACTTCCCTTCATCCACCCACTTCTAATGATGGTGAAATCACCTCCTACATCGCTGGAGTCACTGAGTCACTGCTGAAGCTGAATGGCGTACCTGAAAAAAAATGGTTAACAAAAAAACATAGTATGGGACAATATACGCTAAAAGTTCCGTGCTACCCCCAACTGTGATAAACCAATGTGAAATTTAAATTAGTGAAAATCTATTTTAAAAGTGCATAAAAAACACAATAAATGAAACATAAATAATCCTGAGTGCTGCAACTAAAAAACCTTGAACATGAGGTTTCGTACAGTATAAAGAAAAAAGTTCAGTGTGCTACTCAAATTAAAACCAAATAATAGTGTGAATATAAAGAAATGAAAAAATATAGTTCATATGGAAAATGATGGTATCATAAACCGGAGGTGTGATTCCTCTTTAAGTCTTCAGTAAATCTTCTATGGATCTTCTAAGACAGTGCAGAAATAGGAAAAGGGGGCTGCTTACCACATTTGATGGATCCCCACCAAAGAGATCATGCGAGCCTGAACAAACTCCTCTCGGGGTCAGGAACAGCTGGTCTTTGAGTAGAGACAGACTTCCCTCCACGCCTGGTAGTTGAAATTTCAGAGGCGGCAATCAGGAACACTCTCCTCCATTAGCTGCTCCAGCAAGAGCACTCGTAGCAGGACATAGTATATTTTAAAAGAAAAAGAGGCGCTTCATTGTGCAGTAGTTTAAAATGCTTTAATCCATGAATGGACAACTGACATCAAAGCATTGGCAGGGTAAAACACTGTAGCAATTAAAAAACACAGCCGACGCCAAAGCCGATCAGCTGAGAGTGTGGTGACATCAGGTCCTCTGGCTCCACCCTTTTTTTTTTCTTAACACTACGTTTCTCCTAAACAGGCATCTACTTGGAGAGGAGGCTATGGCCAGACATCACCCACCACGCCTTTAAATACCTCAGTGCATCGTTGACACCGGAAATGGATTTGGGATCACATCCTGCACAGCCCACTATGTGCATGGACATGAAACCAACCATCCTCCTTGTCAGCCACAAAATTAGTATGTACTAGCTAAAGCACATCACAAATAATGTATATAATTTCATAAACCCTAATATATTACAACCAAAGTGATATATTCAGAGTCCTATTGCTAAAACATAGCGAATATAGCATCTTTCAATGAAGCATTCACTATAGAATTTGCCTCACTGGAAAATATATCACCATATATAAATCTGACATTTATCATGGAAACAAGCTGATAAAAATATATAGGTAAAAATATAAAAATATAAAAATGATTATTTACTTTATTCAAAAAAACAACAAAACAGGATAATTATTTATAAATTCCTTAACCCATGTCTATGAGCCAAAGTCATCCAAAGGAATTTACTATAAAATAGGGACAACATCTGAATATGTATTAAAATTAATTGTCCCAAAAATCCAACAATCCCCATGCAACCAAAAATTACTAATATAATTCCTTTGTTACAGGAAAGGAAGAGACAATGGTTCCCTGACACATGATTATGTGCTATAGCCGCTCACAGGAACATGTTATGGGCAGGTGCAGCACACAGACATATGTCCAACCAATTCCGTGCAAGGAAGGTGGGATACCGAAACTTCGAAAAAATATTGTACTGGAGGATAGTGGCAGTGTTAGCAGCCCCATTCGGATTGTCCCAAAAATCCAACAATCCCCATAATACCAAAAAATACTAATATAATTCCTTTATTACAGGAAAGGAAGGAGACAATGGTTCTCTGACACATAATTATGTGCTATAGCCACTCACGAGAACATGTTATAGGCAGGTGCAGCACACAGACATATGTCCTACCAATTCCATGCAAGGAGGGTGGGATGCCGAAACTTCAATTGAAAATATTGTACTGGAGGATAGTGGCAGTGTTAGCAACCCCATTCAGATCTATGTGAAATCGTACCTCAAAATGCCCCAAAACAAGGAGATATCTGCTTCCCCCCTTAACTATTATTTATATAGCAGTTTATGTCCCACTCGATGTTGAGGCCCCAGGGGCTGTAGCACTGCATGTCAAATATCCATCGAGTTTCTCTACGCGAGATATGGCATTTAAAATAATTTCCCCTCCAGTGAGGGGTATATTTCTCGATGGCAATGACTTTTAGGAGGGACGGATCTCGATTATGAACTTGGCGAAAATGCCATGAAACACTATGTTCAATAAATCCTCTCCTGATGTTGGACAAGTGTTTGTCTATTCTGATTCTAAGGGCACGGGTGGTCCTACTGATGTACTGGAACCCACATGGACAACTAAGGAAGTATATTACCCCTATAGTTCCACATGTGATGAAGTCCTTGATATGGTAGGTCTTAGAAGTAACAAATGACGTAAAAGTAAAGCTTTTCAAGTTTTGTGACGATCTACAGACCGCACAGCCTTTGCAAGGAAAAAAGCCTTTCAAATGGCCAAAGATTTGTACCTTCGGGGGAGGGTCAATAACACTGGGTGCCAAAAGGTCCTTAAGATTTTGATTTCTTCGGTACAGAACTTTGGGATGATGTTTCGTGGCATTTTCTCCAAGTTCATAATTGAGATTCGTCCCTCCTAAAAGTCATTGCCATCGAGAAATATACCCCTCACTGGAGGGGAAATAATTTAAAACGCCATATCTCGAGTAGAGAATAGTTTATCATAATAGTTTATCATCAGTTTATGTCCCACTCATCGAGTGGGACATAAACTGCTATATAAATAATAGTTAAGGGGGGAAGCAGATATCTCCTTGTTTTGGGGCATTTTGGAGGTACGATTTCACATAGATTCGAATGGGGTTGCTAACACTGCCACTATCCTCCAGTACAATATTTTCAATTGAAGTTTCGGCATCCCACCTTCCTTGCACGGAATTGGTAGGACATATGTCTGTTTGCTGATCCTGCCTATAACATGTTCTTGTGAGCGCCTATAGCACATAATCATGTGTCAGGGAACCATTGTCTCATTCCTTTCCTGTAACAAAGGAATTATATTAGTAATTTTTGGTTGCATGGGGATTGTTGGATTTTTGGGACAATTAATGTTAATACATATTCAGATGTTGTCCCTATTTTATAGTAAATTCCTTTGGATGACTTTGGCTCATAGACATGGGTTAAGGAATTTATAAATAATTATCCTGTTTTGTTGTTTTTTGAATAAAGTAAATAATAATTTTTATATTTTTACCTATATATTTTTATCAGCTTGTTTCCATGATAAATGTCAGATTTATATATGGTGATATATTTTCCAGTGAGGCGAATTCTATAGTGAATGCTTCATTGAAAGATGCTATATTCGCTATGTTTTAGCAATAGGACTCAATACTCACTGAATATATCGCTTTGGTTGTAATATATCAGGGTTTATGAAATTATATACATTATGTGTGATGTGCTTTAGCTAGTACATACTAATTTTGTGGCTGACAAGGAGGATGGTTGGTTTCATGTCCATGCACATAGTGGGCTATGCAGGATGTGATCCCAAATCCATTTCCGGTGTCAACGATGCACTGAGGTATTTAAAAGCGTGGTGGGTGACTTCTGGCCATTGCCTCCTCTCCCAGTAGATGCCCGTTTAGGAGAAACGTAGCGTTAGGGAAAAAAAAAGGGTGGAGCCAGAGGACCTGACGTCACCACACTCTCAGCTGATCGGCTTCTGTGTCGGCTGTGTTTTTTAATTGCTACGGTGTTTTACCCTGCCAATGCTTTGATGTCAGTTGTCCATTCATGGATTAAAGCATTTTAAACTACTGCACAATGAAGCGCCTCTTTTTCTTTTAAAATATACTATTTCCTGCTACGAGTGGTCTTGCTGGAGCAGCTAATGGAGGAGAGTGTTCCTGATTGCCGCCTCTGAAATTTCAACTACCAGGCGTGGAGGGAAGTCTGTCTCTACTCAAAGACCAGCTGTTCCTGACCCCGAGAGGAGTTTGTTCAGGCTTGCATGATCTCTGTGGTGGGGATCCATCAAATGTGGTAAGCAGCCCCCTTTTCCTATTTCTGCACTGTCTTAGAAGATCCATAGAAGATTTACTGAAGACTTAAAGAGGAATCACACCTCTAGTTTATGATACCATCATTTTCCATATGAACTATAATTTTTTCATTTCTTTATATTCACATTATTATTTGGTTTTAATTTGAGTAGCACACTGAACTTTTTTCTTTATAAAAAAAACATAGTAAACAGTAAAGTATAACAGAATTACATACCTGAAAAGCAAACATGATAAAACATAGTAACAATAAAACATTGCAGTTAAGCATAGAATACAGTAAAAAGAGCAGAACAATAGAGAGATAGAGAACAATAAAACAACTATTTTTTTAAATATATATATATATATATATATATATATATATATATATATATATATATATATATATATATATATATATATATATATATATATTTTTTTTTTTTTACTCTTTTTTGTTTTTTTACACTTTTATTGTAACTGTAACGGTTGTAGCTGTTGTAACGGTTGTAGTGGTTTTAGCGGTTTGGTTCCAGGTTCGGGTCTCTCAAAATGCAATGGCATCTTTTGAGACCCTGTGAAAGTGTGTCCTAGTCTGTGCAGTGCTGTACCCTACGCTAATACTCCACTAGTGTGTGGTAGCATTCAAAACATTCACCGATGCAAAGACCAGGATGATCAGGACAGGAGGGACAATAATAGCAGGTGTCACGCCTATATCCACGCTTTTTACAGACACAACATTTTCTTTGGGGGCTCATTGGGTAGGGGTACCAGGGAGGACATACAGAAAATGCCTCTCATGCAGCCAGCTTACTGCATTTACGTTGGGAAGGTGGGGCACAGCATCGTCTGGAAACAGAAGGGCTGTGACGATCTCTTCCTGGAATTTAAGGAAGGATCCAGTTTATCCTGACGCTTTGTATGGCACATAAGTGTTCAGCAGAGCCAATTGGAATAAGTATAGAGACACTTTTTTGTACCAGCGTCTGGCCTTACAGGCAACTAGGTACATTGCCAACAACTGGTCGTTGAGGTCCACCCCTCCCATATTAAGGTTACATTCGTAGTTTCTCCACAACACCAGTCACCGTAGGAATTTGGACCATTGTGTCTGGGTGAAGGGAGGACAGAACGACAACATACTTATTATCCCTCCACTTCACAGCAAGGAAATTATTACACTTCAAGCAGGCTCTCTTCCCCAGCCTAAGAGGGGAATCTACAAGCCGCTGGGGTAAGCCCCGACGATTAGATTGCACAGTGCCAATTCCATGATCAAACAAGTGACTAAAAAGTGGCATGCTCGTGTAATAATTGTCCACATACAAGTGGTACCCCTTTCTGAATAAGGGTGACACCAAGTCCCACACAATCTTACCAGCGCTCCCTATGTAGTCTGGGCAGTTCTCCGGCTCTACGTAACTATCTCTTCCCTCGTAAACCATAAAACTATATGTATAGCCTGTTGCCCTGTCACAGAGCTTATACATCTTGACCCCATATCTGGCACAGTTGTTGGGAAGATACTGTTTGAAAGACAAGCGGCCAGAAAACGTAATCAGGTACTCATCAACGCAGACAACTTGATCGGGAGTAAACAAGGCTGCAAACTGTTGGTTGAAGTGGTTCACGAGGGGCCGAATTTTGTAGAGCCGATCGTATCCAGGGTCACCCCGAAGACGACAGAGTTCATTATCATTGAAGTGCATGAACCACAAGATCTGCTCGTATCATGCCCTGGCCATGGAGGAACATGGGCATATGGTGAATTGGGTCAGTGGACCAGTATGACCGCAACTCACTGTTTTTAGTTATGCCCATGAGGAGGGATAGGCCCAAAAAGGTCTTAAATTCAGAAACCGTAATAGGTTTCCATTCACTGGCAAGGGTCAAATGGGGATTAGCAGTGGTGAATTGACCAGCATACAAATTGCTTTGCTCCACAATAGATCTATAGAGATCTTCCGTGAAAAACAGCAAATAAAAATCAAGTGACGTAAAATCAACTGTTTCCACCTGAATTCCGGGTTGGCCAGTGAATGGGGGAAGTGGTGGGCTCCCAATTTGGACTGGCAAATGCAGCAGGAAGGGCACTATGGGCTCGACGGGCCTGTCTTTGTCTTCTTGGTGGCTGCGGGACACTAGATGTGCTAGCCATGTCACCACGTGATATTGCAGTCCTGGTTTGACTGCAACCAGGGTGTACTAGGCCGCTGGTGTTTGCCAGTTCACCAAAAGGAGGAGCGGCACTAGTACTGGCTCTCTGCTCGATACGAGAGCCCTGTGGTTCTTGCACCTCAACAACAACAGAAGAACTGGGTTGGGTATGCCTGACCTTGGCAGGGACCACTACTCCGTCATGAAAGCTATCTGTCAGGGTGCCGCTGCTGTCTACAGGATCGTATTCTGAACCTGAATTGACAGATGGGTGACTTCCTCTTCACTTTCTTTTAAGCTCAGAAATGTGTAGGCCTCTTCACTACTGTTTCTTCAATTTGACATTTTGGTCTCTAAATTTACTGGCACAGTAGTGAGGCTCACAGGAAAAAGAGCTCCTGACTGTCAGCGACTGCTTCAAACGCTACCAAAAAAACTGTAATGCCCCGTACACACGGTCGGATTTTCCGATGGAAAATGTCCGATCGGAGCGTGTTGTCGGAAATTCTGACCGTGTGTGGGCTCCATCGGACATTTTCCATCGGATTTTCCGACACGCAAAGTTGGAGAGCAGGAGATAAAATTTTCCGACAACAAAATCCGTTGTCGGAAATTCCGATCGTGTGTACACAAATCCGATGGACAAAGTGCCACGCATGCTCAGAATAAATAAAGAGATGAAAGCTATTGGCCACTGCCCCGTTTATAGTCCCGACGTACGTGTTTTACGTCACCGCGTTTAGAACGATCGGATTTTCCGACAACTTTGTGCGACTGTGTGTAGACAAAACAAGTTTGAGCCAACATCCGTCGGAAAAAATCCTAGGATTTTGTTGTCGGAATGTCTGAACAAAGTCCGACCGTGTGTACGCCCTATTAGTGTTGGCAGGGATCAGGCCTGACTCTGCAAATGCTGCAGTTATGTGTGTTGTGTTTTTGTAAGTGACAGTGATCGATTGAGTGGACTGGGCTGGGCTGAGCAAAGGGGCTAAATGCAGGTGCTAGCTATTATCTAGGCTGATTCTGCTAGCACTGCATTTTTGGGAACCCTAAACTATTGGCAATGCTAATATAGTTCTGATCAGATCAAAGATATTGATCCGTTCAGAAACTATACTACTAAGGGAGGTGTATGGTGCGTGCGTGGGTGTTACTGGCACTAAACTGATGCTGCCTGGGGCAATGCAGACCCTGACTGATGCTAAAACCCAACTGATATCACCCGCTGGGCAATCAGGGGGTTAAACCTTTATTGGGTAATATACGGCGGGTGCCCTGACGCTATAAAAAACAAACTAACTAACCAGCGTCACCCGTAACACTAATACAGTGATCACTGGTGACAGGGGATGAAAGGGTTAACTAGGGGGCAATCAGAGGGTTAAAACCTTTATTAACAAATATATGGGGGTACCTGACACTATAAAAACCTAAGATGAAACTAATCAACTAACTGGCTAACTAGCGTCACCCGTGACACAAATACGGCGATCAGAAAAAAGATTGATTAGTGACACTGGCGACAGAGGGGGAGAGGGTTAACTGGGGAGCGATAAAGGGGTTAAACCTTTATTAGGGGGGTACCCTAGATCTACCTGGGCCTACTGCTAACATCCCTAACACTTATTACAGTCACAAATGACACCAATGCAGCGATCAGTGAAAAATCTGAAAACTGCAATTGATGACACAGTGACAGGGAGAGAATGGGGTTAACTGGGGGGGCGATTGGGGGTTGAAAATTGTACCTATGTGTACTGGTGTTAGTGTAGTGTTGTGCAACTCATGTTTAGACATCCTCTCTCCTCTCACTGGAATCAAAATGACTCCACAGGGAGAGATGACATCACTTCCCCTGTCTGTGTTTTCACTTACACAGGCAGGGGAAGGATTTCATTTGTCAGGACTGATCATAAATAATTGGCCTGGACCTGAGGACTGATCAGTTCTCTAACAAATCCGACCGCCACCGGCACGGGGGGGGGGGGGCGCAATGGCGCCCCTGCCCGGGGGGAGGGAGGGAGGTACAGGTACGCCCATTTGCCCACTCATGCCATTCTGCCGACGTATATCGGCATGCGGTGGTCGGCGGGTGGTTAAAGTCAAAATCATGACGTAAATTCCCAGTTAGGCGGTTGGCAAGTGGTTAAGGAATCTGTTATGAAGAGAAGCACTAATGAATTGTTTGTTTGATCTCTCAATTAATTTACATATGTTTATTTGTTTAAAGAGTAAATCCACTGTTGTTGAGAAAAAAACAAACCATCTCTGGATGTACATTACAAGAATTTTTATAAACTTTGTTGCAGACTCCTACCTATTTCTGCTCTGAAGAAAAAGCTGGTTGTTCCACCTTTTGGATACTGATTCTGAATAGAAGTGACTTATTCATTTTTATCAGCTGATGCACTTTCATGGTTCTGATGAGAAAAGTTGCAGGGTTTGCATTTTTTTAGAAGTGATTAAAGTTCACCTTTTGTAAAAAAAAAATAAATAATAATAATAATATTAATAATAATAATAATAATAAATGCACTTTTTTGCAGATAAATAATAGTCATTTATTATTTTTTTACTCTGCAGCCTGCCAGGATCCTGCAGACTCTGAGTCAGCTCTCTGCCTATACCTCCCATACAGGCAGACAGTTGCTCGTTTGCTCCAGGAAGAGTCAATTACCTATGGGAGCACTCACCAGCACCCTTGTGGTTCAATGAGTACTACAGGCCATCTGCTGCAATGGGATGGGATACTTGTAGTTCATTAATTCACAGCAAATGGTGAAAAGGCCTTGTGGGCAGAGCCCTGCACAGCTATGCTGTTTTTGAATAGTGACAGTCTGTGTGGGTAGAAGGTACCTTCCCACTGCTGTCACAATGAGGGATCCAGGGCAGGCAGGTACTCCTTGGTAACATGTTACACCCTAAATACAAGTGAACCTTTAACCCTTAGAGGGCATCTCACCAAAAATTACATTTCTGTTGCAGAGGATGCCTAAAGTCTGACTTCTGTCTTAAGCCACGCACACACGATCGGACTTTCCATCGGGAAACATTCAATGACAGGCTATTGGCGGTAAATCTGACCATGTGTATGCTCCATTGGACAATTGTTGTCGGACTTTCCACCCACAAATGTTGGATAGCAGGTTTTCAAATTTTCCGCGAACAAATGTGTGTTGTCGGATTTTCCGAGCGTGTGCACACAAGTCCGTCGGACAAAAGTCCAAAGTACAAATGCGCATGCTCGGAAGCAAGGACGAGCCAGAAGCGGTCTGTCTTGTAAACTAGCATTCGTAATGGAGAATTAACATCCGTGACGTGGCAATTTATGAAATATCCAAATGCAGCACACAATTGTCTTCTTCTTTAATGGGATAATAATGAAGCTGCTTTGCTTGTGATACTGATGGAGTTATTGCAAACTAATTTCAAAGGCTTTTTTTTCTAGTGATATAATTTTTTTTTTATTTGGGCAAGTTACCACAACACCATTATCCCATGGTTTTTAAGATGCAAAATACAACTATGTTGGTGTCCCTTGTCAATTTTACATTGTATTTTTTAAAATGTAACTGCCTACTCTCAAATTGTCATTTGAAGTAAAACACATAGCCAAGTATTATTCTCCACAATTTTTTTTATTGTGCATTAAAAAAAGAAAACAAATAAAATTACACATGTTATCTGCATGAACTTAACCAAAAAGTGCATTCTATGCATCCAAAAATATAGAAAATATACCAAATCAAATCATTATTCAACCAAAAAAATGTCAAAGCAATAACTCCAAGGCCAATAATAAATAACACGTTATCTCCTCAGAGTCCGCAACATGTCTGGTTGATGAATGGCCATTCAGAAACAAACTGAAAAACACGTAATGAAAAGCGTGTACGAGGCTTTGGTGTAGATTTCATTACCATGCAGAAATTGACATTTCATGGGGCAATCTGTACACCAACTGTGTATAGAATGCCTTCAAGTTGCCATATTGTATTGAATTTTACAGGCAATGACAGTGCTACAGTTTGAATAGGAGAGGTAATTTTTCATAACATTAACCCCTTCCCAACCAGCCGTCACAGTTGTACTGCGGCATGTTGGCTCCCCTGGGCGAACCGACGTAACTGTATGTCGGTTCGTCTTTTGACCACTAGAGGGTGCGCGTATGCCCGTGGCGTGATGCCGGAGCCGATGTGCATGACCGGCGGTCGTGATGACTGATGGGAACCCATGATCGCTCCACACAGAGACAGAATGGAGATCTGTCAATGTAAACAGACAGATATCCATGCTGTCAGGAGTGAGGAGAGTGATCTGTTGTTCATACTAAATATGAACAACGATCGTTCTCCTCACCCAGTCAGTTCCCTCCCCCCACAGTTAGAAACACTCCCTAGGGAACACAGTTCACCCCTTGATCGCCCCTAGTGTTAACCCCTTCCCTGCCAGTGACATTTACACAGTAATCAGTTTATTTTTATAGCACTGATCACTGTATAAATGCTAATGGTCTCAAAAATGTGTCAAAAGTGTCCAATCTGTCCGCCATAAAGTTGCAGTCCCGATAAACATCGCTGATGACTGCCATAACTAGTAAAAAAATAAATAAATAATAAAAATGCCCTACATCTTTCCCCTATTTTGTAGATGCTATAACTTTTGCGCAAACCAATCAATATACGTTTATTGCAATTTTTATTACCAAAAGTATGTACATGAATGCATATCGGCTTAAACTGAGGAAAAAATTAGCTTTTTAAAAAAAATTGGGGATATTTATTATAGCAAAAAGTACAAAAAGTTGTTTTTTTCAAAATTGTCGCTCTTTTTTTGTTTATAGAGCAAAAAAGAAAAAACACAGAGATGAGCAAATACCACCAAAAGAAAGCTCTATATGTGCAAAAAAAATTACGTCAATTTTGTTTGGGTACAACGTCGCACGACCGTGCAATTGTCAGTTAAATCGACGCAGTGCCGTATTGCAAAAAAAGCCTGGTCATTGAGCAGCAAAATCTTCCGGGGCTGAAGTGGTTAAAAAAACATAAAAAAAATTGCTGAAGTCGAGCTTTAAGTTAAATTACTATTGTTAGACCTACTGGACTAAAGTCATAGCTGTAGACTTAGAACTGAACAAAAAGACTAAACAAAATAAAACACTGTTATTAGAAAATATATATTAATGCCGCGTACACACGGTCGGACTTTTCGTCTACAAAAGTCCAACGGACGCTGACGGACTAAAGCTGGCTGGTAATCCGATCGTGTGTGGGCTTCTCCGGACTTTCAACGTACTTTTTTAGCCTCAAATCCGACGTACTTTAGATTTGAAACATGCTTCAAATCTTTACTTCGTAACTACGACGGACCCCGAAATCCGCTCGTCTGTGTGCTAGTCCGACGGACAAAAAGCCACGCTAGGGCACCTATTGGCTACTGGCTATGAACTTCCTTATTTTAGTCCGGTGTACGTCATCACGTACGAATCCATCGGACTTTTGTGTGGTCGTGTGTAGGCAAGTCCGTTCGTTAGAAAGTATGCCGCAAGTCCGCCGCAAGTCCGCCGAAAGTCTGCCGGAAGTCTGTCGGACAGGCTGTCTGACTTTTGTAGACGAAAAGTCCGACCGTGTGTACGCGGCATTAGTGTGTATTACATTGAAAATTGATTCAGAGAAAAATGACATGTTCCTTTGAAAAAAACAGCCCCCCAGCTCCATAAAACCCTGTGTAAGCTTTATAAGCATTTGGAGCTTTTAAGTGTTGACGTTTACGCAGGATGGAAGAATTTTTTTCTTGAAGTGTTTGTAATCTTATTAAAGCAGCTCACTACCTCTCCTTTATCAGGCGATAATGCATAATTGCAATAGATGCCTCTAAATACTTTTTTTTTAGAGATCTTCAGGTCACGTGACTCCCAGCCATTCTGCTACTCCAATCCCCAGGCTACAGCGGGAGGGACCAGGCTCTCTCTCAGATGTCAGCCAGGAGGTCACATGACCACCATGCTGGCTGCTCATCCCCTCTTGCTGTAGCCCGGGGAACAGAGTAACAGAGTGGCCGGGAGTCACGTGACTGGCCTGAAGATATCTGAAAAATATATTTACAGTGGGGCAAAAAAGTATTTAGTCAGCCACCAATTGTGCAAGTTCTCCCATTTAAAAAGATGAGAGAGGCCTGTAATTGTCATCATAGGTATACCTCAACTATGAGAGACAAAATGTGGAAACAAATCCAGACAATCACATTGTCTGATTTTTGAAAGAATTTATTTGCAAATTATGGTGGAAAATAAGTATTTGGTCACCTACAAACAAGCAAGATTTCTGGCTCTCACAGACCTGTATCTTCTTCTTTAAGAGGCTCCTCTGTGCTCCACTCATTACCTGTATTAATGGCACCTGTTTGAACTTGTTATCAGTATAAAAGACACCTGTCCACAAGCTCAAACAGTCACACTCCAAACTCCACTATGGTGAAGACCAAAGAGCTGTTGAAGGACACCAGAAACAAAATTGTAGACCTGCACCAGGCTGGGAAGACTGAATCTGCAATAGGTAAGCAGCTTGGTGTGAAGAAATCAACTGTGGGAGCAATAATTAGAAAATGGAAGACATACAAGACCACTGATAATCTCCCTCGATCTGGGGCTCCACGCAAGATCTCACCCCGTGGGATCAAAATGATCACAAGAACAGTGAGCAAAAATCCCAGAACCACACGGGGGGACCTAGTGAATGACCTTCAGAGAGCTGGGACCAACGTAACAAAGGCTACCGTTAGTAACACACTACCCAGCCAGGGACTCAGATCCTGCAGTGCCAGACGTGTCCCCCTGCTTAAGCCAGTACATGTCTGGGCCCGTCTGAGGTTTGCTAGAGAGCATTTGGATGAACCAGAAGAGGATTGGGAGAATGTCATATGGTCAGATGAAACCAAAGTAGAACTGTTTGGTAGAAACTCAACTCATCATGTTTGGAGGAGAGAGAATGCTGAGTTGCAACCAAAGAACACCATACCTACTGTGAAGCATGGGGGTGGAAACATCATGCTTTGGGGCTGTTTCTCTACAAAGGGAACAGGACGACTGATCCGTGTACATGAAAGAATGAATGGGGCCATGTATCGTGATTCCTGATATTTTGAGTGCAAACATCCTCCCATCAGCAAGGGCATTGAAGATGAAACTTGGCTGGGTCTTTCAGCATGACAATGATCCCAAACACACCACCCAGGCAATGAAGGAGTGGCTGCGTAAGAAGAATTTCAAGGTCCTGGAGTGGCCTAGCCAGTCTCCAGATCTCAACCCCATAGAAAACCTTTGGAGGGAGTTGAAAGTCCGTGTTGCCCAGCGACAGCCCCAAAACATCACTGCTCTAGAGGAGATCTGCATGTAGGAATGGGCCAACATACCAGCAACAGTGTGTGACAACCTTGTGAAGACTTACAGAAAACGTTTGACCTCTGTCATTGCCAACAAAGAATATATAACAAAGTATTGAGATGAACTTTTGATATTGACCAAATACTTATTTTCCACCATAATTTACAAATAAATTCTTTCAAAAATCAGACAATGTGATTGTCTGGATTTGTTTCCACATTTTGTCTCTCATAGTTGAGGTATACCTATGATGACAATTACAGGCCTCTCTCATCTTTTTAAGTGGGAGAACTTGCACAATTGGTGGCTGACTAAATACTTTTTTGCCCCACTGTAGAGGCTTTGTTTTCAATAAACACTTGCACTGTGCACTATCACTGGCTAAAGGAGGCAGTGAAATTGGTTGAAGTTAAATGTACTATGCATAGCAGCAGGAGGGGGGGCAGAGACAGCTCACACAGACACATGGAGTTAACAGGCAGAGAGGAGAGGGGGGAGGACAGAGGAGTGCTGTAAATGACGGAGGCACATAAACTGACCACGGTGTCAGGGCTCAGCAGCCATGACAATCTGTGGTCAGTTTACAGTGGGGAGGGAAGAAACAGCCAGGATCAGCCAGGTTTTTTACAACTTGCTGTTTAACCTGCTATAAGGCTGCTTTCACACCGGGGCAGGCATTAGCGGTAAAGCGCTGCTAGTTTTAGCTGTGCTTTACCATCGTTTTAACTGTGCTTTTTGCCACTAGCGGGGGCTTTTAACCCCGCTAGCAGCTGAAGAAAGTGTTAAAAACACCCATGGCGCTTCTGAATTGCTTTACAGGCGCTTCGGAAGCGCTGCCCATTCATTACAAAAAAGCCCCCAAAGATTCTGCTTGTAGGACCTTTTCCTGTCCTGCAAGCACACCTCCCCAGTGTGAAAGCACTCAGGCTTCCAGGATGTATTTTTAGCGCTAAAATGCCTGAAAACTGCCTCAGTGTGAAAGGGGTCTAAGGGAACAGGATCCATTTTTCATTTTTTAGGGTTACAAACAATTTAAACTCACATAACAGTGCATGTGCTTGGTGATTGGCCGATCAGGCCTGGGCACTGCATCCTAGCAGAAAGGGAAGAAGGGTTTATGCTCCCCATAATGGAAGGTTTGTAAGGTTTGGGCTCCAGTGAAATTCTAGGATAACATGGGAAAGGTGGGTATACATGAGTAGTAAGCTGTAATCTCAAGAAAAGATGTCACTTTACAGAGTCTTTAACCACTTCAGCCTTGGAAGGATTTGCCTCCTTAACCTCCCTGGTGGTATGATTATGTCGGATTTTTGAATGTCAAAGCAGTACATTGTTTTGCATAGAAATTTGACGTTTTATATTGTAGGCCTGTAATTCTGAGGAATAACTCACTTAAATCTGTTCAAACAAGAGTTTAATAGACATCCCAGGTATGATAAAGTTGGAAACACAAAATTATAAATTATAATATAATAAATAACTATAAATAATTATAAAAAAATAATAATATAATAATAATAAAATGTATTCAATAATGTAATCAAATCAAAAACACTGAAATTTGCTCAGTCGCAGAATTGTCGCTGTCGTCACTTTCAGTGTCTGATGACGAATTTACCCACGAGTCACTATCACTCAATTCTGTAAGTGATTCTAATTTACTATTGCTGTTTTCTAGCTGGTCTAAAACCGCTTTTGTTGTAGAGGGACGCTTTCTGGATGCCATAAACGTTCTCAAGTTTCCAGGCAGAAAGAACAGTATATATAATATAAAAGTGCATGCAGGGCACTGGACAAAGCACTAGGGACAAAAGGGAGATGAAATGAGTCGACACAGTAATGTAATCTTACATTTTACAGTGTATTGTATTTTTTATTTATTTTGCACTTTTTGAATTTGCCGCCGGGCTCCATCCCCATGCGTTGCAATGCTCGCAGGGAACAGAAATACATTGGGCAGAGGATCCAGCGGAGGACACAGCGAGGGATCATTGCAGGATCCTTGGGACAAAGTAAGTAAACTGTACCAGGATACTGAAATGCAATCCCGAGTGTGGCTCGGAGTTACCGCTTTTGGTACTGAAAATTAACCCCGAGCCACACTCGGGAATACCGCCAGGAAGGTTAATGACCAGGACATTTTTTGCGATACAGCACTGCGTCACTTTAACTGACAATTGCTTGGTCATGCGATGTTGTACCCAAACAAAATTGATGTCCTTGTTTTTCACAAATAGAGCTTTCTTTTGGTGGTATTTGATCACCTCTCCGGTTTTTATTTCTTGCACTATAAACAAAAAAAGAGTGACAATTTTGAAAAAAAAACTATTCGTTTTTACTGCTGCTGCTAACAAAGCAAACAGAATATTGGCATGCATTAAAAAGGAGATCAACTCCAGAGATAAAATGATAATTCTCCCTATCTACAAGACTCTGGTTCAGCCGCACCTAGAGTATGCTGTCAAGTTCTGGGCACCAGTCCTCAGGAAGGGTATACTGGAAATGGAGCGAGTACAAAGAAGGGCAACTAAGCTAATAAAGGGTCTGGAGGATATTAGTTATGAGGAAAGGTTGTGAGCACTGAACTTATTCTCTATGGAGAAGAGACGCTTGAAAGGGGGTACGATTAAAATTGATAAATACCGTACTGGTGACCCCACAATAGGGATAAAACTTTTTTGCGGAAGGGAGTTTAACAAGACACTTGGCCACTCATTAGAAGAAAAGAGGTTTAATGTTAAACTTCATAGAGGGTTCTTTACTGTAAGAGTGGCAAGGATGTGGAATTTCCTTACACAGGCAGTGGTCTCAGTGGGGAGCATCAATAGTTTCAAAAAACTATTAGCTAAGCACCTGAACAACCACAACATACAGGGTTATACAAGGTAATACTGACATATAATCACTAGGGATGAACCCGAAGTTCGAGACGAACGTAAGTACGACTCGAACATCGGGTGTTCGCCAGTAAGGTGAACAGCGAACAATTTGGGGTGTTCGCGGCAAATTCGAAAGCCCCGGAACACCCTTTAAAAGACTATGGGAGAAATCAAAAGTGCTCATTTTAAAGGCTTATATGCATGGTATTGTCATAAAAAAATGTTTGGGGACCTGGGTCCTGCCCCAGGGGACATGTATCAATGCAAAAAAAAGTTTTAAAAACGGACGTTTTTTCGGGAGCAGTGATTTTAAAAATGCTTAAAGTGAAACAATAAAAGTTTAATATTCCTTTAAATTTTGTACCTGGGGGTTGTCTATAGTATGCCTGTAAAGTGGCGCATATTTCCCATGTTTAGAGCAGTCCGAGCGCAAAATGATATTTCTAAAGGAAAAAAAGTCATTTAAAAGTACTCGCGGCTATAATGAATTGTTGGTTCCGGCAATACACATAAAAGTTCAGTGATAAAAATGGCATGGGATTCCCCCACAGGGGAACCCCGAACCATAATTAGAAATAAAAAATGCGTGGGGGTCCCCCCAAATTCCATACCAGGCCCTTCAGGTTTGGTCTAATATTAAGGGGAACCCCCGTGCCAAAATTAAAAAAAAAATGGTGTGGGGGTCCCCCTCAAAATCCATACCAGACCCTTTAGGTCTGGTATGGATTTTAAGAGGAACCCCGTGCCAAAATTTAAAAAAAATGACATGGGGTACCCCCAAAAATCCATACCAAACCCTTATCCGAGCTCGCAACCTGGCAGGCCGTCGGAAAAGAGGGGGGACAAGAGAGCGGCCCCCCTCCTGAACCGTACCAGGCCACATGCCCTTAACATTGGGAGGATGCTTTGGGGTAGCCCCCCAAAGCATCTGGTCCCCATGTTGATGGGGAGAAGGGCCTCATCCCCACAACCCTTGCCCGGTGGTTGTGGGGGTCTGTGGGTGGGGGGCTTATCGGAATGGGAAGAACTTAATTCCGCACGCCAAATCTTCCAGTAAAAGGAGAATGGTGTAGTGTCTTTTTATCAGACATTTGGCGAATCTCACTATCTCAGAAGCGCAGACAGATGGCTCTACCACCTTTACATCTACAGTACGCCCCTTCCACGAGTTCACTGCTGACGTTGTGACGACCCCTAGTGGATGCTGATGTGGGTTCCCGTTGCCAGTGCTAATGTGTATCTGTGAGCTATGATCCTCTGTAGTGGGGGATCGTGGCCTTTCGATAAAGAATGACCCCTTCTGTTCTTGGTGGTGGATTCCTTCCCATTTTTCACAGATGAATATTTGTTAATCACTTGGACTTTTATTTATATTGGTGATTTAGGGCCACCTCTTTCACTGCAGTTTAAGATATATTTTTTGGACTTTAAGCAGTTTTCACAAGGGTTTATTCATTTTCATTCACATTCATTCTGTGCATTAATTGTGTTTTTTCAAATTTTGTCACTGTTCAATACATGCAACATTTATCACTTATTTAGCGTGATTCTTTTTTCTTTCTAATTTGTATTAACAATCGGTGCTCTATTGTTAGAATTGCTGCTTTATTCACCAATTTTTTGTTATATCCCAATACCATATAGCGCAGTTTTTTCTCTTTCTTCTTTACTTTTATAAATGAGGGCGAGGCCACACTATGGCTTTGCTGGGTGACCCCGCCCCCCTTTTACGCACAGGGACATCCCTATGGCTTTCCAGTAGCGTCAGAGGGGGCTGGTATGGATTTTTGAGGGGTCCCCACGCCATTTTTTAAAAAAATTTTGGCACGGGGTTCCCCTTAAAATCCATACCAGAACTGAAGGGCCTGGTATGGAATTTGGGGGGACCCGCACACATTTTTTAAAAAAAATTTGGTTTGTGGTTCCCCTGTGGGAGAATCCCATGCCATTTTAATCAATGAACTTTTATTTGTATTGCCGGGACCGACAATTCATTATAGCCGCGAGTACTTTTAAATGACTTTTTTTCCTTTAGAAATGTCATTTTGTGCAGGGACTGTTCTAAACATGGGAAATATGCGCCACTTTACAGGCATACTATAGACACCCCCCAGGTATGAAATTTAAAGGAATATTACACTTTTATTGTTTCACTTTATGCATTATTAAAATCACTGCTCCCGAAAAAACATCCGCTTTTAAAACTTTTTTTTGCATTGATACATGTGCCCTGGGGCAGGACCCAGGTCACCAAACACCTTTTAAGACAATAACTTGCAGAGAAGCCTTTAAAATTAGCACTTTTGATTTTTTATGTTTGTGTCCCATAGACTTTAGCAGTGTTCGCATGTTCGAACAAATTTTTTGTCTGTTCGCATGTTCTGCTGCGAACCAAACCGGGGGGTTTTCGGCTCATACCTAATAATCACACACATAAGTTAGACTTGATGGACTTGTGTCTTTTTTCAACCTCACCTACTATATGTACTATATGCTATAATACATATCCTAAATCATTTTAGGCCAGTATGTATTTGTCTACATATTTTTGGTAAAAAAAAAATTGCAATAGGCGTATATTGATTGGTTTGTACAAAAGTTATCGCGTCTACAAACTATGGGATAGATTTAGGGTCTTTTATTTTTTATTGTTTTTACTGGTAATGGCGGCAATCAAAAGGAACTGTTCCAGTCAGACCGAGTTCTTAATGCAGGCGAATGTTCTTACAGATAGGTTCTTGGAGAAGGGGTATTCTAAGGAATTCCTGAATATGACCCTTGATACTATCAAAGAAGTTAATAGAGATGATTTGTTGGTAAAAAGAGCACCTCTTATCAATGACAACCTTTTTTTTGGTGTCCCTTTTCTAACCACATATTCTTTGCAGCATAGTACCATTAAGAACCTTATATACAAACATTGGCATGTTGCACGTAGTGATGTGGTGTTGAATAAGGTGCTGCCAGAGAAACCTCGAGTCATCTTTAGAGGTGTACTATCGTTGCGTAACCGGTTAGCTCCAAATGTTTTAAATCCACCGATTTCAAAACCTAGTTTCTTTAATCATTTAACAGGATTTTATCAATGCAGATGATGTAGGGTCTGCTCATTCAGTGCTTGTCCCCATAGACAGATCACGACCTTTACCTCTACTAGCACACAGAAATCGTATGAGATAAAACCCTTTATTACTTGTGCTACAGAGGGGGTTGTGTACATGTTGCAGTGCCCGTGTGGCCTGCTATATGTGGGCAGAACCAAACGGCCTCTTCAGGTCCACCTCAATGAACATATCACCAACATTAACCACTTGCCGACCGCCTAACGCAGATATACTGCGGCAGAATGGCACGGGCAGGCAGAATCACGTACCCATACGTGATCTGCCTCCCGCGGGCGGGGGGTCCGATCGGACCCCCCCCCGGTGCCAGCGGCGGTCGGCTTGTGACTGGGAGCATTGAGAGGTGAGGGGGAGACCATCCGATCGTGGCCCCCCCCCCTCGCGATTGCTCCCAGCCAATGGGAATCCTCCCCTGCCTGTGTGTAGTTTCACACAGGCAGAGGATGTGATGTCATCTCTCCTCGGCTTGGCAGTTTCCGTTCCAGCGCCGAGGAGAGAAGACATGTGAGTGCACAAAACACTAGACACACACAGTAGAACATGCCAGGCATACTTTACACCCCCGACCCCCCCGATCGCCCCCCAATCACCCCCCCGTCACAAACTGACACCAAGCAGTATTTTTTTTTTCTGATTACTGCTAGGTGTCAGTTTGTGACAGTTAGAAGTGGTAGGGCAGTGAGTGTTAGCCCCCTGTAGGTCTAGGGTACCCCCCTAACCCCCCCTAATAAAGTTTTAACCCCTTGATCACCCCTGTCACCAGTGTCACTAAGCGATAATTTTTCTGATCGCTGTATTAGTGTCGCTGGTGACGCTAGTTAGGGACGTAAATATTTAGGTTCGCTGTCAGCGTTTTATAGCGTCAGGGACCCCCATATACTATCTAATAAATGTTTTAACCCCTTGATTGCCCCCTAGTTAACCCTTTCACCACTGATCACCGTATAACTGTTACGGGTGATGCTGGTTAGTTCGTTTATTTTGTATAGTGTCAGGGCACCCGCCGTTTATTACCGAATAAAGGTTTAGCCCCCTGATTGCCCGGCGGTGATATGCATCGCCCCAGGCAGCGTCAGATTAGCGCCAGTACCGCTAACACCCACGCACGCAGCATACGCCTCCCTTAGTGGTATAGTATCTGAACGGATCAATATCTGATCCGATCAGATCTATACTAGCATCCCCAGCAGTTTAGGGTTCCCAAAAACGCAGTGTTAGCGGGATCAGCCCAGATACCTGCTAGCACCTGCGTTTTTCCCCTCCGCCCGGCCCAGCCCACCCAAGTGCAGTATTGATCAATCACTGTCACTTACAAAACACTAAACGCATAACTGCAGCGGTCGCAGAGTCAGGCCTGATCCCTGCGATCGCTAACAGTTTTTTTGGTAGCGTTTTGGTGAACTGGCAAGCACCTGCCCCAGGCAGCGTCAGATTAGCGCCAGTACCCCTAACACCCACGCACGCACCGTACACCTCCCTTAGTGGTATAGTATCTGAACGGATCAATATCTGATCCGATCAGATCTATACTGGCGTCCCCAGCAGTTTAGGGTTCCCAAACACGCAGTGTTAGCGGGATCAGCCCAGATACATGCTAGCACCTGTGTTTTGCCCCTCCGCCCGGCCCAGCCAAGCCCACCCAAGTGAAGTATCAATCGATCACTGTCACTTACAGAACACTAAACGCATAACTGCAGCGTTCGCAGAGTCAGGTCTGATCCCTGCGATCGCTAACAGTTTTTTTGGTAGCGTTTTGGTGAACTGGCAAGCACCTGCCCCAGGCAGCGTCAGGTTAGCGCCAGTACCGCTAACACCTACGCACGCAGCATACACCTCCCTTATTGGTATAGTATCTGAACGGATCAATATCTGATCCGATCAGATCTATACTAGCGTCCCCAGCAGTTTAGGGTTCCCACAAACGCAGTGTTAGCGGGATCAGCCCAGATAACTGCTAGCACCTACATTTTGCCCCTCGGCCCGGCCCAGCCCAGCCGACCCAAGTGCAGTATCGATCGATCACTGTCACTTACAAAACACTAAACGCATAACTGCAGCGTTCGCAGAGTCAGGCCTGATCCCTGCGATCGCTAACAGGTTTTTTTGTAGCGTTTTGGTGAACTGGCAAGCACCAGCGGCCTAGTACACCCCGGTCGTAGTCAAACTTGCACTGCAGTAACACTTGGTGACGTGGCGAGTCCCATAAGTGCAGTTCAAGCTGGTGAGGCGGCAAGCACAAGTAGTGTCCCAATGCCACCAAGAAGACAAACACAGGCCCGTCGTGCCCATAATGCCCTTCCTGCTGCATTCGCCAATCCTAATTGGGAACCCACCGCTTCTGCAGCGCCTGTACTTCCCCCATTCACATCCCCAACCAAATGCAGTCGGCTGCATGAGAGGCATTTTCTTTATGTCCTCCCGAGTACCCCTACCCAATGAACCCCCCCAAAAAAGATGTTGTGTCTGCAGCAAGCGCAGATATAGGCGTGACACCCGCTATTTTTGTCCCTCCTGTCCTGACAATCCTGGTCTTTGCATTGGTGAATGTTTTGAATGCTACCATGCACTAGTTGAGTATTAGCGTAGGGTACAGCATTGCACAGACTAGGCACACTTTCACAGGGTCTCCCAAGATGCCATCGCATTTTGAGAGACCCGAACCTGGAACCGGTTACAGTTATAAAAGTTACAGTTACAAAAAAAAGTGTAAAAAAAAAAAAAAACACAAACAAAAATATAAAATAAAAAAAAACAGTTGTCGTTTTATTGTTCTCTCTCTCTCTCTATTCTCTCTATTGTTCTGCTCTTTTTACTGTGCTTCATTGTTAACCATTTTTTTGTCTTCAGGTACGCCATTCACGACTTTGAATGGTTATACCAGAATGATGCCTGCAGGTTTAGGTATCATCTTGGTATCATTCTTTTCAGCCAGCGGTCGGCTTTCATGTAAAAGCAATCCTAGCAGCTAATTAGCCTCTAGACAGCTTTTACAAGCAGTGGGAGGGAATGCCCCCCCCAACGTCTTCCGTGTTTTTCTCTGGCTCTCCTGTCTCAACAGGGAACCTGAAAATGCAGCCGGTGATTCAGCCAGCTGACCATAGAGCTGATCAGAGACCAGAGTGGCTCCAAACATCTCTATGGCCTAAGAAACCGGAAGCTACGAGCATTTTATGACTTAGATTTCGCCGGATGTAAACAACGCCATTGTGAAATTGGGAAAGCATTTTATCACACCGATCTTGGTGTGGTCAGATGCTTTGAGGGCAGAGGAGAAATCTAGGGTCTAATAGACCCCAATTTTTTCAAAAAAGAGTACCTGTCACTACCTATTGCTATGATAGGGGATATTTACATTCCCTGAGATAACAATAAAAATGATTTAAAAAAAAATGAAAGGGACAGTTTAAAAATAAGATAAAAAAAATAAATAATAATAAAGAAAAAAAAATAAATTAAAAAAAAGCGTTGATCTGGCGTCAAATGTAAAAAGCAATTGCACCATGCATGTGAGGTATCACCGCGAAGGTCAGATCGAGGGCAGTAATTTTAGCAGTAGACCTCCTCTGTAAATCTAAAGTGGTAACCTGTAAAGGCTTTTAAAAATGTATTTAGTTTGTCGCCACTGCACGTTTGTGCGCAATTTTAAAGCATGTCATGTTTGGTATCCATGTACTCGGCCTAAGATCATCTTTTTTATTTCATCAAACATTTGGGCAATATAATGTGTTTTAGTGCATTAAAATTTAAAAAAGTGTGTTTTTTCCCCAAAAAATGCGTTTGAAAAATCGCTGCGCAAATACTGTGTGAAAAAAAAAACGAAACACCCACCATTTTAATCTGTAGGGCATTTGCTTAAAAAAATATATAATGTTTGGGGGTTCAAAGTAATTTTCTTGCAAAAAAAAAAATTTTTTATGTAATCAAAAAGTATCAGAAAGGGCTTTGTCTTCAAGTGGTTAGAAGAGTGGGTGATGTGTGACATAAGCTTCTAGATGTTGTGCATAAAATGCCAGGACAGTTCAACCCCCCCCCCAAAAGACCCCATTTTGGAAAGTAGACACCCCAAGCTATTTGCTGAGAGGCATGTCGAGTCCATGGAATATTTTATATTGTGACACAAGTTGCGGGAAAGAGACAATTTTTTTTTATTTTTATTTTTTTTGCGCAAAGTTGTCACTAAATGATATATTGCTCAAACATGCCATGGGAATATGTGAAATTACACCCCAAAATACATTCTGTTGCTTCTCCTGAGTACGGGGATACCACATGTGTGAGACTTTTTGGGAGCCTAGCCGCGTACGGGACCCCGAAAACCAAGCACCGCCTTCAGGCTTTTAAGGCCGTAATTTTTTGATTTCACTCTTCACTGCCTATCACAGTTTCGGAGGCCATGGAATGCCCAGGTGGCAAAAAAAAACCCCAAATGACCCCATTTTGGAAAGTAGACACCCCAAGCTATTTGCTGAGAGGTATAGTGAGTATTTTGCAGACCATACTTTTTGTCACAAAGTTTTAAAAATTGAAAAAAGAAAAAAAAAAAATTTTTCTCGTCTTTCTTTATTTTCAAAAACAAATGAGAGCTGCAAAATACTCACCATGCCTCTCAGCAAATAGCTTGGGGTGTCTACTTTCCAAAATGGGGTCATTTGGGGGGGGGGTTGTGCCACCTGGGCATTCCATGGCCTCCAAAACTGTGATAGGCAGTGAAGAGTGAAATCAAAAATTTACACCCTTATGCCGCGTACACACGAGCAGACATTACGGCGGACTTTGCCCGGTGGACTTTTCGACGTACTTTCCGACGGACTTTCTGAATGAACGGACTTGCCTACACACAATCCACCAAAGTCCGTCGAATTCGTACGTGATGCCGTACGACCGGACTAAAACAAGGAAGTTCATAGCCAGTAGCCAATAGCTGCCCTAGCGTGGCTTTTTGTCCGTCGAACTAGCATACAGACGGCGGACTTTTCGACCGGACTCGATTTCAACGGATAAATTTTAAACAAGTTTCAAATCTAAGTCCGTCCAACTTTTGAGAAAACAAAGTCCGCTGGAGCCCACACACATCGAATTGTCCGACGAAATCCAGTCCGCCGGGCAAAGTCCGCCGTAATGTCCGCTCGTGTGTACGCGGCATTAGAAATCCTGAAGGCGGTGATTGGTTTTCGGGGCCCCGTACGTGGCTAGGCTCCCAAAAAGTCCCACACATGTGGTATCCCCGTACTCAGGAGAAGTAGCTAAATGTATTTTGGGGTGCAATTCCACATATGCCCATGGCCTGTGTGAGCAATATATCATTTAGTGACAACTTTGTGCAAAAAAAAAAAAAAAATTGTCACTTTCCCGCAACTTGTGTCAAAATATAAAACATTCCATGGACTCAACATGCCTCAAAGCAAATAGCTTGGGGTGTCTACTTTCCAAAATGGGGTCATTTGGGGGGGGGGGTAATGCCATCTGGGCATTTTATGGCCTTCAAAACTGTGATAGGTAGTGAGGAGTAAAATCAAAAATGTACGCCCTTAGAAATTCTGAAGGCAGTGATTGGTTTTCGGGGCCCCGTACGCGGCTAGGCTCCCAAAAAGTCCCACACATGAGGCATCCCCATACTCAGGAGAAGTAGCTAAATGTATTTTGGGGTGCAATTCCACATATGCCCATGGCCTGTGTGAGCAATATATCATTTAGTGACAACTTTTTGTAATTTTTTTTTTTGTCATTATTCAATCACTTGGGACAAAAAAAAATGAATATTCAATGGGCTCAACATGCCTCTCAGCAATTTCCTTGGGGTGTCTACTTTCCAAAATGGGGTCATTTGTGGGGGTTTTGTACTGCCCTGCCATTTTAGCACCTCAAGAAACGACATAGGCAGTCATAAATTAAAGGCTGTGTAAATTCCAGAAAATGTACCCTAGTTTGTAGGCGCTATAACTTTTGCGAAAACCAATAAATATACACTTATTGACATTTTTTTTACCAAAGACATGTGGCCGAATACATTTTGGCCTAAATGTATGACTAAAATTGAGTTTATTGGATTTTTTTTAGAACAAAAAGTAGAAAATATCATTTTTTTTCAAAATGTTCGGTCTTTTTCTGTGTATAGCGCAAAAAATAAAAACGGCAGAGGCGATCAAATAACATCAAAAGAAAGCTCTATTTGTGGGAAGAAAAGGACGCAAATTTTGTTTGGGTACAGCATTGCATGACAGCGCAATTAGCAGTTAAAGCGACGCAGTGCCAAATTGTAAAAAGTGCTCTGGTCAGGAAGGGGGTAAATCCTTCCGGGGCTGAAGTGGTTAAGAGTGGATTCAGGAACCACTCTGTATCAAAGCACTATTTATGTGTATATGATAAGGACCCCTCCAACACAATATTTTTGGGTATAGACAAGTTCAGCCCCCATTGGAGAGGGAGTTCTTTAGTGAGAGAAATATCTAAATTGGAGATGGCTTGGATCCACAGATTGAGGACTTATGCACCTTATGGGTTGAACATTGACACCGATGTTAACGCTTTTATTGATAATTCATAATTTTTTCAAAGAAAATAACTGTTTACATAATTTTTAATTTTAGTTTTTTGTTTATATAATTGGTTTGTGAACTTGTTCTGTGACATGAGCATGAGATGGCCACTTTAAGGTTAATTCTTTTTACAATTTAATATAATTTGTAAGTCTAATCAGATATCTCTGGGACATTGCCAATCCACTAAGTTGGGGCACAAAGAATCTATTTAGTTCGGCACGTAGCACTTTATACTTTATATAAATAACAGCTTTTTTTCACTTTATTGCTGTTCATTTCTTATATATATTTTTTACATATATATTTTTGTGTATTTTTATGTATATTATTATTATTTCTTGGCACAAATTTATATGCAAATTAGTATCATCATAATACTTACCGTTTAGAGATTTTTTCCACATATACACATCATTTTTCATATCCATTAATGTTTGTATGTCAGACGTATATTTTTTCATATAATATATTTTATTATTATTCACTAAGTTCATATTCACATGTAGGTATTTCTCCATGTGTACATGTGAATCACACAAATTTGGGTTGGGATAGGAGTAATATCATATTATATATCAAATTTAGGGTATATCCCATGAGAGCAATCAGTTGATTCATTATAGTCTTTTCTTCTCTTTTTTATTTTTTATCTCATACAATGATATATGCAGCGTTGTATATTTTAATCATTTTTTGAGTTAAGGAAATCTTTTCCCATATCTAATATGGCGCCTAGATGCTGGTGATCCAGAGCGAGGCTTGGTTCCCTTTATATGGTAGTGAGTCATTGCACTGCCCGTTCCCCATTGACAACGTCAGATGATGACGAAACGCGTCTGACAAGGCACGCACTGACGTCACCACGCCCTCGGAGTAGGAGAACGGGCTCCGCTTATCTTGTATGCCGGCCGGCTTTCGTATGCGCAACTCTGCTGTTTTAACTGTGAGTGACTACATGTTTTAAAATAAATGTTTAGAAGATATCACACTATGGTCATTCTTCTTTTCTTCTGAGCTACCTGGGTTTCCCATTTGAATATGTGGATACGTGGATACCGCGAGTGAGCCTTGGAGATTTACCCCCCGCCATCCGAACACCGGGATCGTTAGCAAGCTTAAAGGCCTTGGCTGGGCTATAGCCACTTGCCTTCTTAAGCTTGCCGTCTGGTAAGCTGAACTAACAGCTATGGTGGATGGGCACATTAATTTATAGGCACACGGTGGTGGTGTTTTATGCTCCTAATAGACATTTTTTCCTTGATGTCATTTATTATTGACTTTAATTTCTAGCGCAGCTTTCGTTATTACTTTAATTTTTGGTGTGATCGCACTGTATGCTGCTTCTTTTTGCTATTTGTTAGCACGGTATCTTTACCATTCTATAATGGCGGCGATCTGCAATTTTTAGCAGGACTGCGACATTGCGGCAGACAAATCTGACCCCAAATGACACTTTTTGGGGACCAGTGACATTATTACATTAATCAGTGCTATAAAAATGCACTGATTAATGTATAAATGACACTGGCAAGTTGACACTAGGGGGCGATCATGGTATTAAATGTGTTCCCTCAGTGTGTTCTAACTGTAGGGGGGATGGGCTGTCTGGGACATGACAGAGATCACTGGGAAGAGGAAATCTCTGAGATGTCCCCTGTCAGAACGGGGAATCGCATTGTTTACAATGGCAGATCCCCGTTCTGCCTATGTATACATTGATCACGGATGGCAGGCTGACATTGAGTCTGCCGGACCCGCGGGCACACTCCCACAATCGCCCGTAATCCCACACGTGCCCGCAATCTAACATGCAAGGACTGACGTACGGGCATGTCAGTTTGCGCAGGAGAGCTAAACTGCCGCAGTATAAGTGCAGCGGATGGTCGGCAAGTGGTTAAGTAATGCTATAGACAATGCTATAAACAAACATTGAAGATTTATTATATCACATTACCATATTTTAGCACTAAGCACTATCTTAGCACTAAGTCAATGTAAAAACAGGAGTACTTTTCGCTTGACAATGAAACCTTTTGTTGTTCTTATAGCAAGAGGATTTCTTCTAATTTAATTTTATAAAAATATATCACAGTTCCGAAATAAACTGTCTCTTATGTTGCTTTTGCATGGATGGAAAGAAAGAAAGAGAAAGATGGATGGAAAGAAAGAAAGAAAGAAAGAAAGAAAGAAAGAAAGAAAGAAAGAAAGAAAGAAAGAAAGAAAGAAAGAAAGAAAGAAAGAAAGAATGGAAGGAAAGAAAGAAAGAGGATGGAAAGAAAGAAAGAAAGAAAGAAAGAAAGAAAGAAAGAAAGAAAGAAAGAAAGAAAGAAAGAAAGAAAGAAAGAAAAAGAAAGATGGATGGATAGAAAACAAGAAAGAAAGAAAGAAAGAAAGAAAGAAAGAAAGAAAGAAAGAAAGAAAGAAAGAAAGATGGAAAGAAAGAAAGAAAGAAAGATGGAAAGAAAGAAAGAAAGAGGGAAAGAAGGAAAGATGGAAGGAAATAAAGATGGAAGGAAAGAAAGAAAGAAAGATGGAAAGAAGGAAAGAAGGAAAGAAAGATGGAAGGAAATAAAGATGGAAGGAAAGAAAGAAAGAAAGATGGATGGAAAGAAAGAAAGATGGAAGGAAAGAAAGAAAGATGGAGGAAGGAAAGAAAGAAAGAAAGAAAGAAAGAAAGAAAGAAGAAAGAAAGAAAGAAAGAAAGAAAGAAAGAAAGAAAGAAAGAAAGAAAGAAAGAAAGAAAGAAAGATGGATGGATAGAAAGAAAGAAAGAAAGAAAGAAAGAAAGAAAGAAAGAAAGAAAGAAAGAAAGAAAGAAAAGAAGGAAGAAAGATGGTGGAAGAAAGAAAGATGCATGGAAAGAAAGAAAGAAAGAAAGAAAGAAAGAAAGAAAGAAAGAAAGAAAGAAAGATGGATGGAAAGAAAGAAAGAAAGAAAGATGGATGGAAAGAAAGAAAGAGAAAGATGGATGAAAAGAAAGAAAGAAAGAAAGAGAAAGATGGATGGAAAGAAAGAAAGAAAGAAAGAGAAAGAAAGAAAGAAAGAAAGAAAGAAAGAAAGAGAAAGATGGATGGAAAGAAAGAAAGAAAGAAAGAAAGAAAGAAGAAAGAAAGAAAGAAAGAAAAAGAAAGAAAGAAAGAAAGAAAGATGGAAGGAAAGAAAGAAAGAAAGAAAGAAAGAAAGAAAGAAAGATGGAAGGAAAGAAAGAAAGAAAGAAAGAAAGAAAGAAAGATGGAAGGAAAGAAAGAAAGAAAGAAAGAATGGAAAGAAAGAAAGAAAGAAAGAAAGAAAGAAAGAAAGAAAGAAAGAAAGAAAGAAAGAAAGAAAGAAAGAAAGATGGAAGAAAGAAAGAAAGAAAGATGGAAAGAAAGAAAGAAGGAAAGAAGGAAAGATGGAAGGAAAGAAAGAAAGAAAGATGGAAAGAAGGAAAGAAGGAAAGAAAGATGGAAGGAAATAAAGATGGAAGGAAAGAAAGAAAGAAAGATGGATGGAAAGAAAGAAAGATGGAAGGAAAGAAAGAAAGATGGATGGAAAGAAAGAAAAGAAAGAAAGAAAGAAAGAAAGAAAGAAAGAAAGAAAGAAAGAGAAAGAAAGAAAGAAAGAAGGAAAGAAAGAAAGAAAGAAAGAAAGAAAGAAAGAAAGAAAGAAAGAAAGAAAGAAAGAAAGAAAGAAAGAAAGAAAGAAAGAAAGATGAAGGAAAGAAAAGAAAGAAAGAAGGAAAGAAGGAAAGAAGGAAGGAAAGAAAGAAAGAAAGATGGAAAGAAGGAAAGAAGGAAAGAAGGAAAGAAAGATGGAAGGAAATAAAGATGGAAGGAAAGAAAGAAAGAAAGATGGATGGAAAGAAAGAAGATGGAAGGAAGAAAGAAAGATGGATGGAAAGAAAGAAAGAAAGAAAGAAAGAAAGAAAGAAAAGAAAGATGGATGGAAAGAAAGAAAGAAAGAAAGAAAGAAAGAAAGAAAGATGGATGGAAAGAAAGAAAGAAAGAAAGAGAAAGAAAGATGGAAGGAAAGAAAGAAAGATGCATGGAAAGAAAGAAGAGAAGATGGATGGATAGAAAAAAGAAAGAAAGAAGAAAGAAGGAAAGAAGGAAAGAAAGATGGAAGAGAAAGAAAGAAAGAAAGAAAGAAAGAAAGAAAGAAAAAAGAAAGAAAGAAAGAAAGAAAGAAAGAAAGAAAGAAAGATGGATAGAAAAAAGA